>CM053027.1:138070961-139360961 GCA_028564925.1 Lithobates sylvaticus
AAGAAAACGAAAAACGAAAAAAAAACGAAAAACGAAAAAAAAACGAAAAACGAAAAACGAAAAAAAACGAAAAACGAAAAAAAACGAAAAAACGAAAAACGAAAACGAAAAACGAAAAAACGAAAAACGAAAAACGAAAAACGAAAAAACGAAAAACGAAAAACGAAAAACGAAAAAAAAACGAAAAACGAAAAAAAACGAAAAACGAAAAAAAACGAAAAACGAAAAAAAACGAAACGAATTGCACATGTCTAGCCACAACTGACAAAAGCCACAATTTCAGCAAGTCCGAAGCCTCTGTGCTTCAGTGACATAAGCTTCTCCTGGTAAACAGTTTCACAAATGCCACTTGGCTTACAACGGCTGTAAATCAAGCATAAACACCCATTAATGTATCCTTATGTGCTCTGCTCATCCCTAGTCCTGCTCCATCACATTATTATAGCCTAAGAATTGTAGCCCTTTACTGCCCGTAGACAGAACTGCGACAAATGACCATAGCTATAGATTTAGATGAAAATCTTCCTGAAGCACTCACATAAAGTCTCATAAATACTCACCTTGAAAGCTTGCTTCAGAAATTGATCAAAGTCATTATACAAATAATCAAGGCTTTGAAGACAGTACTAAACTGCTAAGAACACCTCTGTAATACTCTCCTATCAACAGCTATGCGATTCCTCTGGCTGCTGCACCCATTAATCTGCCAATGTTTTTTGGCAGTAGTGGAGCAGTGGTTTGCTTTGCAAGTGGGGGGAACTCCCTGTGTGCCTATATGCTTGAATAAGCAAAGTGGAGTAGAAGCAATCAATCAGTGCAATTCTCTTTGCAAAAATGTTTGCTATTGATCCTTGGTCTACCTTGTACATTGATCCTCATCAGTAAACCAGTAAAAATGGTCAGTTGAACCTTTTATAGTGGAACATCAGCTATAGTTTTAATGTCAACTGTACACATGCCAAGTGATGTGTGTGACACTTAAGGGTATTGATTACATCTCACAGTGTTCCCACTGACAATTCTTCCATCTGATTTTCTTTTCAGAAGAACACCACCATCATTAGGGCTCATTCACAAGTCCTGCATGGCTGGTGGTGTACGCAGGGAGGACAGTGTGCCAATGCACTGAACCTGGCACGTTGCACTGTTTACTTTTTGTTAGAACTTTATTGAAATGTTACAAGTGACATTTCATTCAGTTCTACTGCCAGCAGCATGGTGAGAGGTGGTGGATTGCGTTGCACCATACTGTGCTAAAGAAAAGTACTGCATGCAGTACTTTTGTTCAGCGCACACCACCACAACTTGGTGGTGATAATTAGCCTCAGCCTTTTTGCCTGGTCTTGTGTTGGGCTGCGCACTACCGTCCTAATGCACTTGGTGTAAACAAGCCTCTTCTCCAGGATCAACATCTATTTCTGCACTTAGATGCTGGTTCTGAGATGACACCATCATGTTCATTCCACTTCCTTTTTTACAAATGTCAGACTCCCACCTTGTGACTTCCTACAAGGTTACAGTGGTACAGTCTGATTGCAGGGTAAGAAAGAGATGGGCTCATCAGTGTGCTTGCTTGTGCTGTCCTGTCACAGTCCAAAGGTGATTATTTACTTCACGCACATCAGTCTTTCCCCAGTCAGATCCAGCCTCCAGCACACACACTGGTTTTTCCCCAGTTAGATCCGACCTCCAGCACCCACATTAGTCTTTCTCCAGTCAGATCCAACCTCCAAAACACATATTGGTCTTTCCTCAGTTAGATCCCAACTGAGCACACACATTAGTCTTCCCCCAGTCAGATCCAACGTCCGACACACATATTGGTCTTCCCCCACTTAGATCCTACCTCCAGCGCACACACTGGTCTTTCCCCAGTCAGATCCAACCTCCAACACACATATTGGTCTTTCCTCAGTTAGATCCCAACTGAGCACACACACATTCGTCTTCCCCCAGCCAGATCCAACGTCCGACACACATATTGGTCTTCCCCCACTTAGATCCTACCTCCAGCACACACACTGGTCTTTCCCCAGTCAGATCCAACCTCCAACACACATATTGGTCTTTCCTCAGTTAGATCCCAACTGAGCACACACATTAGTCTTCCCCCAGTCAGATCCAACGTCGACACACATATTGGTCTTCCCCCACTTAGATCCTACCTCCAGCACACACATTGGCCTTTCCCCAGCCAGATCCAACCTCCAACACACATATTGGTCTTTCTCCGGTTGCTTCCAACATCCAGCACACATTGGTTTTTCCCCGTCAGATCCAACATTCAGCACACACATTGGTCTTCCCCCAGTCAGATACCATCTCCAGCACACACAAATTAGTCTTTCTCCGGTATCCCTTTTCCAGCCCACACTCTCCAGATTCTCCTCCAGACACTCCTCAGTCTGCAGTGGTACTGCTACTGCACACATTTCATATTGAACACTACTGCCTATGTAATCTCCGTAGACACTGCAGACTGAGCCTAGGTAGAGTGTGCAGCTTCGGCACTTGGAATGAGCCTCTGTTCAGCATCAGTTTCTGCCCCCTCGCAGGATTCTGTTTGCATGTATTAGGACACACTAATAAATCACCTATATCAGGCACCCAGCAATTAAACCTCACTCCCCAGTATCTAAGCTATCAGTGAGATGGCCTTCCTGTACATAGAGCTCTTTAGTAATTTATATGCGCCATTGGGATGTGTGAATTACCTATCAGTGACCTGTCTGCAGTGTATGTGCACTGACCTCTCAATGATCAGTCACCACAATGCCCAAGCTTCAGTGCATGGGATCTGCCTCAAAGCATGTGCATCAACCCCTTAGGGAAAAAATATTTTGTGTGTGTATTAACCCCTTGGTGCCCACCCCAATGCCTTTTTCCATAATCTCTCAACTGCCAGTGACCATATTTGCTTTTACCCATCAGCAGCACACATGTAATAACCTGTCTGTGTCCTGCACATGTGCGTTAACTCCTTAGCACCCAGTCTCCAGCATATGTGTGATGGTCCCTCTCCCTACATTTAGTGCACCATGTAAAATATCAGTCTCATCTCCACTGAACCTGGTCTAGTTGGAATCTTGGCTACATTACCCTATTTCCTGTTTAAACAATTCCTGGCAACAAAGCCCATCCCCATCTCTCATGTCCCACTACTACCTCTACAATTGCTGGACTACATGACACAGACATTGCTAATAACCCGATTACATTTCACTGTCTCCTTTAATCATTCATTGTTCCCAATTCCACAGGCACACGCCTCCTGTTTAAGTTTTAGTACCCCCCCCCCCCCCCCAGCACCTTCAGTTCTTCACTTTGCAGGACTGCTGACACAATCCCAGCTACTATCACTATCCCAGAACAACCATGGATTTTATCATCTATCCCTCCTCTTAATTTAGATGCAGAGGGTACATGGGATTATGGAGAAAGATTCACCACAACATGCACTAAAATATCCCTAATATTGAATTAGTATACTTGCCCATTAGATACGGCTTCTATAGGGATATAATGTACAGTACTTGCATATTAGGCCCATTACCTTACAGAAAGCAGTAAATCTCACTCCATAATTCCTTGCTCCCCTGTGGCCATTAAAGATTTCAATTGCACTGGTCTCACTCCTGAATAGAGTTGTTAAGGTATCCATTGGACTACAAGCCAGATATATATCCATTTGACAGTCAATTTTAGCTTTAAATGGCAGAGCAGATTTTGTGTTATTTAGTAGGTTATAAAAAACCACTTCCCGTTCCGTCAAATGCACTAAATAAGATTTATCTTTAAAATACCATATTTATCAGCGTATAACACGCAATTTTTCCCCCTGAAAATAGGGGGCATTGGACCAGTGTTCTGTCAATCACAGGAGCTGGTCCAATGCTGATGGCGGAGGCGGGACTGTGTATTGACTGCTGACTGAGAGCCGAGTAAAGAGGAGATGACGGCTTGGTGACTTCCTGCATGATTTTACTGCATGAGAGATGGTGAGGCTGCAGATGGGCATCAGGCTGCATTGCTGGGAGATGGGCGCAGATCAGGCTGCAGATGGGTGCATATCAGGCTGCATTGAGGCTGCAGATGGGCACAGATCAGGCTGCATTGAGGCTGCAGATGGGCACAGATCAGGCTGCATTGAGGCTGCAGATGGGCACAGATCAGGCTGCATTGAGGCTGCAGATGGGCACAGATCAGGCTGCAGATGGGCACAGATCAGGCTGCATTGATAGGCACTGACCATTATTTTGCTTCAAAGTGGTTTATTTTTGCTGAAACTTCCCTCTTAAATTGAAGGTACATGTTATACGCCGATAAATACTGTAAATATGGAAAAAACAAGAACCACAAAGCAACAAAATAGTAAGTACAAACCAATTATAACACATTTTAGAACTTTAAAAACACACAGAGAACACATAACATAGCACAGACCAAAAACAGAACAATTCCCACGCTTTGTGTAGTTTTTTTTTTTACAATTTTTTTTTGTTTTTTTTTTAAATACAACCTTCACTTTTTCCAGTTTTATGCAGTAAATAATAAGCAAATGAATGCAGCTTTTCAGATTTTTTTTAGCCTCTGCTATTTCTGTGAATGCCCCCACAGTGAGGAAAAAATAACCATAAACGCACATACAGTGTCTATGTACACAATTTGAGTAGTGTATCAATTACCTCGTCCAGTTCCACGGACTACTGCTTCACTTGACAGCAAGGCATTGCCATTAGATATGGTCTGGTTAGGCCTGTCTGGTGGTTTACTGCTAAGGTCTTTTTTAATGTCTTTCTTTAGTTCCTGGAGAATAAAAGAGAAATATGGCATAAAGTCACATATTAAGGCACGCTTTCTATTTACAGAGGCAATATCATATAAAAGGTTGTTGTGCTCCCCCTGCAATGCCTGTCTATACAAGTGTCAAATTAAAATGCCAAAAGGGTCACTTTAGCCCAAAGAGACATTTAAACGTGAAAGGATGTCAATATATTGTCTCTTCTCAGACTTCTACTGTAAAATATACACTGCAAAATAGATGTACAGAATGTCATAAGACCATACTGTGTATGTAAGCACATTTACCATTTTATAGTATTAAGGTATTTTTTATGATGATATAAAACACCAAATGACTTTTGATGACAGACATCAGATAAAGCAAGTAAAAAATCCCTTGGACTAAAACCCCCCTACTCAAATAGCATAGCATATAGTGTGTCATAGCTCCCAACTGTCCCTGATTTCGAGGGACAGTCCCTGATTTGGAGCAATGTCCCTCAGTCCATCATTCTTCCTCATTTGTCCCTCGTTTGGGTCTGATCTATATAGATGTATATAAAATGCACTTTTTATCTATCAAAAAGTTTTTTCCAGCACTAAACCTTTCATCCGATTTCTAAATTGCTGCATTTGTAAATTCCAAAAGCCAATATAAAGGAAGAGTAGTGGTAAAAAAAAAAGTACTGTATACCAACACACTGCTGCTAGTATCATTTTTTTTTTTTAATACCACAAACTGAAACTGGTTTTATATATATATATATATATATATATATATATATATATATATATATATATATATATATACACATACACACACACACACACTATATATATATATATATACATACATACATACACACACACATACATTCGCATTCATACATACATACATACACACACACACAGTAACTGCTGGGAAATACACAAAATTCTATAAACAGACGCCACAGTTGCCGAGAACATGGGTGACACCATGGTCCATGGTGTTACACCATCAAGGAAGTAAAATGACCACATACTTAACAAGGAAGTAAAATAATCACACATCAAGTACATTATGTTTTGTGAAAAAATGTTATGTGCTTTTCCTTCCTAATCAAGAGAGACACAATCATCTTAATGCAACTTCTGTTTACATTTAAAGAGAACTTGTTGGGTGGTTTAACGGTAGTAAAGAAGAATTAATCACTTTTACATTATTCAGTTACTGATGGGACAAAGTATACATAGTATTTTTCCCCCCATCATCCTAGGTGCCAACACTAGCTGCGCCCCTTGGTGCACTGCCCCTCAAACTTCTAGTATTTTACTGAAGCAAGCACTGGCAAGAGGAATGCAGAGTGATAAAAGGCTGACACACCTCACCTCCCTATGCTTTCCTCTTGCTGATGCTTGCCTCAAGCAAGTGCTGGGAGCTGGACACACACACACTCCGTATCAAAACAGCCATCTTCTTGCTAGTTGCGGTGTTGGGGGTAGGGTTGCCACCTGTCTGGAATTCACCCGGACAGTCCGTGTTTTGAATCATGTGTCTGGATTTCAGGCAGACTGAAACCTGGACACATTATTTAGATTGGGCTGTGGCTTCTCAAGTAACCTAGATAGTCGTACACAAATCTGTTGCTGTCCGGGAGCTGCGGCCACTGTCTGGGAGCAGAGCGATGATGTCAGCAAAAGCAATTTGGCCAAACCCACCGTTTGCTGCAGTACGCTATGCATACCACATTACTACTCTCCTTGGGGTACCCAAAGGTGTCCCAGGCCACTAAAGTGGCTTGAAGAAAAGGTGGCAACACTAGTTGGGGATGTGAAGCAGGGAGTGAATGAATGAGTGACTTGTATAGCGCTACCTATGCGAACTGAATCAACCTCAGGGCAGATTTTCTCGCAGGTGTCCATCTGTGGTATAGCGCGGTCCTCGACACGCTTACAAACACATACACATATTCTGCCAATTTTTTCGACAGGTTCTAATTCACCTACCAGCATGTTTTTGGAGTGTGGGAGGAAACCCACGCAGGCACAGGGAGAACATGCAAACTCCAGGCAGATGGTGTCGCGGTCGGGATTTGAACCAGCGACCCTATTGCTGCTAGGTGAAAGTGCTAACCACTACACCACTGTGCTGCCCTATCTGACATCATACATAAGGGTTATTTACGAAAGGCAACTCCACTTTACACTTGGAAGTGCAGTTGCTCTAAATCTAAGGGGTAGATCTGAAATGAGGGGAAGCTCTGCTGATTTTATCATCCAATCATGTGCAAGCTAAAATGTCGTTTTTTATTTTCCTTGCATGTCCCCCTCGAATCTACAGCGACTTTACTTCCAAGTGCACTTTCAGTGCAAAGTAGATTTTCCTTTAGTAAATAACCCCCACAGTGTTATAGGGCACCTAGAAAAATGGAGCAAAGTACCACATCTACTTTGTCCATAAGGAACTGAGTAATGTAAAAAAAAAAAAAAAAAAAGGCAATTTTTCTTTACTACCGTTGAACTGTTGCTGTATTACAATGGAATTTCTAATGAGCGTTTATTCTTTCATTGGTTAATTTTGAAAGACACCCAATGCACTAAGGCAGTGCACCTGCTTTAAAGTCCCCCACAAGACAGGTATTATAATGCACTGCATTAGAAAAAAATTGCTTATTAGGCACACTAGGGTGCATTGGCAGCTCATTAATTTTAAATTGGATGCCTTGACGCAACCTATTTTAAACACAGCACAATTAAAGTGGTATTAAACCCAAACAGCAACCATTTATTATATTGCAGCTTATCAATTCTTAGATGTGATGGCTGCATTTGTTTTCTTTTTTAGCCTTTATTCCTTTTATTTTTACCTGGTGATCTGGCCAATAAATCTGTATTTTTTTTCAAAAGAACCAGCTGTCCTACAGATGTAACAGTTAGAGAGTTAGGACAAACCATTTTTCCTCTGACAGGGGTGCTTACAATGATCAGGTTTTATTTATTCATGTAAAAACTTTATAACAAAAGAATGACTTGGAGTCATGTAATCTAAATCCGCCAGACAGCTAACACTCCTCTCTTCCCCCCCCCCCCCCCCCCGACTGACAATGCTGCTTTCTGAATGTGCCCCCTGTTCTCCTTCATCCAAAGTGGGGGGGAACTGTAATACTGGAGGTGTGTTAATGGACTGATCACCAGGTGAAAACAGAGAAAAAGCATAAAAAAAGAAAAATGCAGCCACCACATCTAATGCCCCGTACACGCGGTCGGATATTCCGATGGAAAAAGTCTGATCGGATTATGTTGTCGGAAAATCCGATCATGTGTGGGCTCTAGCGGACTTTTTCCATCAGAATTTCCGACGGAAAAAATTTGAGAACAGGATCTAAAATTTTCCGACCGATCTGACTTTTTCCGATTATGTGTAGAGAATTCCGACGCACAAAGTGCCACGCATGCTCAGGAGAAATTTGGAGACGAAAGCTATTGGCTACTGCCCTGTATGTAGTCCCGTCGTACGTTTTGTACGTCACCTCGTTCGGAATGATCGGATTTTCCGACAACTTTGTCCGAGCGTGTGGGGGCAACACAAGTGTCGGACAAAATCCGTCAGAAATTATCCGACGGATTTGGGGATCGGAATGTCCGACAGTGTGTATGGGGGCTAAGGATTGGTAAGCTACAAACGTATTACATTTCTGGTTTTGGGTTTAATAGCGCTTTAACCTCCCTGGCGGTGTTCCCGAGTCTGGCTCGGGTTGAGTTTTTTCTACCAGGAGTGGTATTCCCGAGCCAGACTCGGGCTTGCGTTGCAAAATACAGGGGGGAAGTTACTTACCTTGTCCCCTGGATCCTGCGATGTCTCCCCGCTGTGTGTGCGAGCCGTCCGCTCGCTCGATTCACACAGTGCCCAAGTGCCGCTGATCTCCGTTCCCTGCGACGTTCCGACGCACGGGAGCAGAGATCGGCGCCAAATTCAAAAAAGTTTAAAAACACAACACACATACAGTACTGTAATCTTACAGATTACAGTACTGTATACAAAAAATACACACCCCCTTTGTCCCTAGTGGTCTGCCCAGTGCCCTGCATGTCATTTTATATAATAAATATATTTTTTTCTGTCTGGAAACTGGAGATTGTCCATAGCAACCAAAAAGTGTCCCTTTATGTCAAAAGTGGTTTTAGACCAGCTAGAAAACAGCGATAATAAATTAGAATCACAATTTATCATCAAACAATAAATTTAATGACAGCGACTATTCTGCAACTGAGCAAATTTCAGTGTTTTTGATTTGATTACATTATTGAATCATTTTTATATATATTTTTATTATATTATAATTTATGATTTTGTGTTTCAAACTTTATCATACCCGGGATGTCTACTAGACTCTGGTTCGGACAGATTTAAGTGAGTTATTAATAAGAATTGCATGCCTACAATATAAAAACGCCAAATTTCCATGCAAAATAATTGTACCGCTTTCAGCACTAAATTCCGGACAGAATCATACCGCCAGGGAGGTTAAGTAAATGGGATCTTACAAGTAGGGAGAAAAGACATGTTGGCGTGGAAGCCTGCTATCATTCCATTTAGTATGGCATGTTTGGTTAATATGGATATTTACATTCACTGCAAAGTATATTAGCTGAAAAATAGGCAAAAGCGTCTTTAATATTGTTATATAACTGTACCTTAGTGATTCGCGCTTTAAAACCAGATGGTTTGATTTAATTACTGACAACATGCTTTGTCATTGTCCCCGGATTCTTTGGCTGAGTCACCTGTCCTCATTTTGTACTATATTTACACATGACTAGCCCTGACTACATTGCTTAGTCCCTCACCTGATTATAGATTTGTTTGCCCCTTGGCTCTAATGAATGTATTCTGTATGCAAGTAATCTCTGGGTTTAGTGGCAGATATGTCAAAATTATATAGTGGTGCATGCAGTGCCCTCCTTAAAAAAAGCAAGCGTGGAATTGAATAAAAGGCAGTGGCATGTCGTATAGGTGTAGGGATTGGAACTACCGGGCCGCTACTAATCAAGGATGAATAGTCAACGCTCTTATTGAAGTGTTTTCATGCTACACCAGATTTCTGCCATGTTGCGTTTCAGGGAGGTCACATATCTGTGGGTTCTGCCCCCCCTGTTAAATGGGTTTGCCCATATTAACTGCAAGTAAGGTATGGCTGTTTATTCAAAGAGCTGACCAGTTTTTTTTTCTATATAATCATAATAATTTTATTTTAGAAACATTTTGTAATTACAAGGGTCACACAGATAAAAAGGAGGTGGGGGGAAAGGTAAAGGGATACAGGGAGGTTGTACATTTAGCATGGTCACAATGTGGACAACCGTATCAACAGGGAGACATATCAATTTGTTGTAGATATAAGAGCACCCTACTTGTCCCAGACATTCGATCTATATGGACAAGCCTCTTTCTCTTACTGGAAGAGGGTAGGGTGCTCGCAAGCATAAGAGTTATTGCATATATGACTCACATAGCTTAAACATCATAGGTGAACTCGAGGTACCTAGACCGGCCAAACACCAGGAGACCGCCCAGGTAGCTCGAAAAAGGATACACGGGTATCCCAAGGGTGTTCAAATTAAAAAAATAAAAAAAAACACACCAATAAGAAAAGTGGGGAGAAGAAATAGTAGGAAACAGAAATAGGGAAGGAGAGTGATGTGAAGGAGAATTCTCACCGGGTTCATTGATGGATTGGACCCTATTTATGTAGAGCCATTAGTCGTTGGAGGATGGTTCGCCTGGACAAGTCTCCCAAAGGAAGGATCTGCTAAGGTAAGTAAGGCAACATCTAAACTAGATGAGGCTATGGTCATGTCATGTACGTGGTTTTTCCAAGCTGCCCATGTAAGTTCAAAACGCTCACGGGTGTCTTTACAGGTAGCAGCTCTCTGCTTCCATGATCTCTCCGCCTTCCTCAACCAATCGAGCTCGCTTGGAATATGCAATGTATTGGTATAAGGCGTTTAGCTTTATTGAGGAGGTGGGGGAGAGCGCTTTGTGGGGAGCCACAGTTCTGATTCTCATGTGCCCATTGTAGTCACTTGTGGCTTTGGACATAAATAGAGAGCACAGCAGAAGCTGACTGCTTTTATCTCCCCTTGTCTGAATGAAACCTTGGAAGGAGCCATCCAATCAGGGGCGACACCAATTCCCTTGTGCGTGTAAATTGCAGGTTGTCTCAGAGCTCGTAAATACATGAAAAGAAGCTGAGAGCTCCATTAAATAGCTCAAAAAATACACATTTTTTTTTAGAATATTTCATATCTCAGAATAAAAAAAAGATGAAATACTATACATTCCATTTAAGCTGTTATTTTTATTTTTTAAATACATGAATTGGCTAAATCAAGGATTTTACAGTGCCTTGAAAAAGTATTCGTAGCCCTCAAAATTTAACGTTACAACCAAAAAACGTAAATGTATCTTATTGGGATTTTGTGTGATAGACCAACACAAAGTGGCACATGTTTATGAAGTGAAAGGAAAATGATAAATGTTTTTCAATTTTTTTTTACAAATAAATTGAAAAGTGTGACGTCCCCCCCCCCCCCCCCCCCCCCCCCCCCCCCCCCCCCCCCGAGACCATACTTTGTAGAACCATCTTTTACTGCAATTACAGCTGCAAGTCTTTTTGGGGATGTCTCTACCAGCTTTGCATATCTAGAGACATTTTTGCCCATTCTTCTGTGCAAAATAGCTCAAGATCTGTCAGATTGGATGGAGAGCGTCTGTGAACAGAAATTTTCAAGTCTTGCCACAGATTCTCAATTGGATTTAGGTCTGTACTTTGACTGGGCCATTCTAACACATGAATATGCTTTGATCTAAACCATTCCATAGCTCTTTTCATTTCCTTATGTTACTTCGTGTATTAATTAAGCACCACCTAGAATTCATCTAATTTATTGATGTATTCATTTACTTCCATAGATTGTTGTGCTAATGTTCATTGGGTATCCATGATTATCATTGGGTTATAGTATCAATACTCCCTGAACATACACATTGTGAATGTTATCCTACTAGGTAGTTATCCCTATAATTTAATGGTAGCTACTTTTTACTTGGCACAGATTTTCTTTTTACATTACTGATTGTGTTTATCCCACTATTCTGCAGCCTTGTTCCTTTTTTGATTTTTATTTACCCTTTTTTGTGCTTATTGCCTCTCTCCAATCACCTTTTCCCTGCCCCATTTGGTTAGCGCCGTTTTCCTTGCCCGCATTCCATAGCTCTGGCTGTATGTTTAGGGTCGTTATCCTGCTGGAAGGTCTCAGTCTCAAGTCTTTTGCAGACTCTAAAGCCCCATACAATCAGATTTTCTGCTGATTTTCGTCTTCAGATTTACCAAAACCATATAATATGATATAAATCCCAATAAAATACATTTACATTTTTGGTTGTAACATGTCAAAATTTGGAAAATTTCAAGGGGTATGAATAATTTTTCAAGGCACTGTACTGTATATCTGCAATCATTTTTCTTTACAAATAAGATCTCTTTATTGAACAAGGCTGTAAGTTACTGTTAGAACAGTTCTCTTTGGTTTGAATATTACTTGCATGCCTGCTTTTTTATATTTTGTGTTCCACTTTTCTTCCCACTGATCAGAATGTGACAGGTATTCATTTGTGTCAAATATGGTTACTGGAAAGCACTATTTCAGGACACTGGTATTTAAAACATAAACTGTTAATTAGCTAAATATTATTTGCAGTGGGGAACTTCCTACTGTGCAACAGGCAGTCTAATCATTGTGCTGAACACTTTATTCCACCTCTCCGAATGACTACACTTCAATAGGGCAACCAGCATCTGCTCCCATGATAATAAGCACTTCTGAAAGGCAGAGGCTTTAATCTCACTATTACTGCAATAAATGGCAACATGAATGAAAGACGCATGAGCTTGTGTTCACCAATGGTTGGTTATAATATGAATAAGGAGTATTTACTGCGCTTAACAATATGAACATAAAAGAAAAAATATACAGTATCTCACAAAAGTTAGTACACCCCTCACATTTTTGTAAAATTTTTATATATCTTTTCATGTGACAACACTGAAGAAATCACACTTTGTGCACTCACTACTTTACATTGTAGCAGCTTGTATAACAGTGTAAATTTGCTGTCCCCTCAAAATAACTCAACACACAGCCATTAATGTCTAAACATTAATGTCTAAAAGCTGGTAACTATTATTTCTATTATTTTCCAGCACCGCTTTAACCCTCTTGGGCATGGAGTTCAGAGCTTCATAGGTTGCCACTGGAGTCCTCTTCCACTCCTCCATGACAACAACGCAAAGCTGGTGGATGTTACAGACCTTGCGCTCCTCCACCGTCCGTTTGAGGATGCCCCACAGATGCTCAATAGGGTTTAGGTCTGGAGACATGTTTAGGTCCGGTGCCGTTTTGTTGTGATTGTTGCGTAATTAATTGCATGGCAAATCGCATTACGTGACGTTTGTTGCCCAAAAGAAGCTCCTGACAAGCTTCACGCTATGCAATTTGCAGCAAAGTACTTTGCGGCAAAACTGCACCACATTTTAGGTGCCATCGAAAATAATGGGAGAGAGAATGATGTGGTCCAAGGAACCATAAGTAACAGGCCTCCATCCCTAATTTGACCAAAAAAAAGAGAGAAAGTTTGGTCGGCGGGACTTTGAATGAGGCCAATCACTATATAAAGTAAGCATGTGGCATATAAAACACAGTATTGCTTTTATGGGTTCTAACAAAAAGGGGGGAGTTTTTTGGGGGACTTTGAATGAGAGATGTATACCAAAGAGCAGTCTTGGCAAAGAACATATTATACCTTGTAAAATCGTGTGCAGCATACTGAATGACAAAAAAAGGCATACACAGAATCACATAAACGCAGGGCATGCTAAAAAACACATATAAATATTGACGCCATGGTACTTGGCATATCATGGGGTAAAGACAAGTCCTGCACAACATGGGCCACTGGAAGGGCTAGATGGTGTTGGAAAATCTAGAGTAAAACAATATAAGAGACATAAAATCATCTGTATAGACATCATGCATCTATGTAAGGCTGACGCGTTTCATTGGGGTATACCAACTCTTCAGGGGCGAATGCAATGGTGATCTATAAAGAAACATAACCATATTGTATAATATTGTAACTGAATAACAGGAATAAGCAATGAGTGTCAGGGACAGAATGGACATCCCTATAAATACTCACGTCAACTGCATAGATGTGAATAGAGGATAAGAGCTGTTAGAATGGTCTGGCATGGGAGCGGAGGTAGAGACACGTGGACAAGCAGGGAGCACTGTGGATTCACCAAGGTCAATGTGTAAATGTAGGTGACGGTGAACCAACACTTCTGTGGATTGAGATCAGTAGTGTATATTGAATGTATAATATTATTGATGAGAAGTGTGAAAAGCTCATACACCAGGTCAGATGAAGGGAAAACCTGAGCATAGATGAAAAAACAGATACTCAAAAACCACCAAATATGAAAGAGGAGGAAAGACGAGAAAGGAACAGAAAGGAAAGAAAATAAGAAAAAAATTTTTCCTGGGTGAGATAGTGAAGGAACCAAAGAGGAAGATGAACAAAGTTCTACAATTATAGGTGAAACAACCTATGGTGATTTACCTTGTTGGTTCACAAGGAAATTGGGAACCAAAATCACAAGTGAATGCTTGCATATGAGGTGTTGCCAAAGAGACACAGACACCAAGTGAATTTAAATGTTCCCAGGTGATACAGCGCGTCCTGCCCAGCGTCACACGTGGGCATGGCAAGAAAGGGGAGGCATCCGTGCCAGAGCGAAAAAATCCACTCATACAGGCTCAGGTACCCCCCCCCCCCAGTGTCAGCCTGGATGGAAGGAAAAACCTGCTCATGCGGTGCGACATAAGGTGTCGCACACACAGAGCGGTAATGTGGCACCAATGCGGTAGGTAGCACCCGCCCAAACCACCACCTCCGTCCACCACAAACGTGGAGGAAGGGAACAGGTGGAAGAGGGAAGGGCGCCCAAACCTGAGGCGTGTGCACCCTACCGCATCGGCACCAGCTTACCATTCTTCCTGAGATCCCAAAACGCCATGTGTGAATGGAGCCTCAAAAAAAACGTCAAAGTGTAAATTTATTTTACAGTGTAGTGTTAACAAAACTTTCAATATGCACTGCTTGTATCACCAGCAGGATTAACTGCTACAAAGGTGCAACAATTTTTGTGAAGGCTTGACTATTTGCTACGTTGGCTATACATTTAGGATATCAGGCTTAATTCAAATGACTTTAAAGGATTAGTTCACCTTTACCAAAAAATGCCAACAAGACAAGAGGTGCATGTAGGTGCAGATTTGACTTAAGTTGAATAATGCCATTGCTATAGGCATGAGGCCACTTACAGTATGTACCTCCCAAAGCCTGTCTGAAACCCTTAGAGACAGCAGCATTCCATCCTGCCTTGCTGCTAGAAGGTTGATAAAACACTCCCAGCGGTTTCTGTTCACCCTCACAGGAGTGAGTTCTTAAACCCCTGCACGTGTGGTCCATCATGTCCTCCGTTGCAGCATCACTAAGACAGAGAGTGGATGCGAGGGGCATGAATTGGCTGGAATTGTCTTAGCAATGCCCCTAGCAACAAAGCAGCACAGGATGATGCCATCTCTGGGGGGTTTTCAGCCAGGCTTTGAGAGGCACGCAAGTGGCCTACACCTATAACAGGGGCATTATCTAACGTTATTCAACGCTTTACAGTTTGCTTTTATCTACAAGTACCCCTTACATGAATTGGCATTTTTTTGGTAAAGGTGAAGTAACCTTTTAATACAAGGATAAGGACCATTATTTTAGTCCTGCTACTGTAATTTTCAAATCGCACAATTCACCTGCAAAATAACTTTTTTTTTTTTTTTTTAAACAAAGATCCTTATCCTGGTGTGTTAGCTTTGTGAACTAAAAGTTATATGCCGTTTTCCACACATAAATAAAACAACGCTCCTACAAAAGTATTTTATAACAGTGGGAGGCAAGGGGGAGTCACAATGTTTTTCAGATTCTGCCCATCATTTCTCTAATGCTTCATCTCCGGTTTTCTTTTCTTCCACTTTAATAAACCAACCTAGAAAAAGTATTTTCACATGGCAGCCTTATTGCTACAAATATAGGCATGATTATATTAAAATGGAAAGTGTTGCAAACACTGCAATTTTTCCAAAGGAACCATTACAGAACTTGCATGATCATCATTTTGAAACCCAAAACATGGTTTTATGACATTTAAAAGGAAACAATAACTCTCATAGAAGCACACAAAAGGCTTAAAAGGGCAAGTAAAGAGATCTGATTTCTGACTGCAGCCCTTTGATCTCCAGGCGACGGAAGACTTGCAGTTTATAATTTCCTGTGTTTAATGAATAGCAGATTACGGTAAATGGAAAATATCATAAAGTCAAGTCTACTTGTTACAAAGGTGACCTGCTGCCATTGCAGTAGCTTTTGTTTAATTTACTGCTACATTTCTGCATGTTAAATTGTTGTAATAACACTTCTAAACTATTTTTTTTCTTCAATACAATATCTTAATGATGCACAAAGCCAGGAAATAGAACACATAGGTGATAATTAACTGAATTTCCAGTTGGCTCACTAACTGCCAGGAAGTGGTAGCTGAGCATTAGGATGAACGCTGGGCGTTTTGGCTTTGGAGCTTGTGTATAGAAGGCTTTACAGTGCATTTTTTCCACAAGTCCATATAGAAGCACCATTGTCTTAAAGTGGTGTTTCCCCCCCCAAAAAAAAAAAAAATTGCTTAAAATTCCTAAAAAAATAAAAATAAAAAATAATTGGAAAAATGTTTTTTTTAACTCGCCTCTAAATGTCTGTTGCTAGGGGGTCCCTTGTAGTCTGCCTCCTTCAGTGCCCGGGCTGGTGACATCACTTCCCCTTGGCGCAGTCAGTCATCTGGGACACGTGACAGGTCCCAGATGACTGCGCGGCAGTGCGCGACACCGATCGCGCATGTGCAGTGTGTGCCCGGCTGTGAAGCCACAGCTGGGTGCCCACAGTAAGAATGCCGGCGCTGCCGAGTGGAGCGGGGAACGAGCGGGGCTTCGTTCCCCCGCATCGCTGGACCCTGGGACAGGTAAGTGTCCAATTATTAAAAGTCAGCAGCTGCAGTATTTGTAGCTGCTGACTTTTAAATACATTTTTTAAGGTGCACCCCACTTTAATCAGCAAAATTGTAAAAGAACCACACATTATTTTATCTGTTAAATAATATCAACTAACATGTTCTGTTTTTATCTACAAGTACCCCTTACATGCATTCGCAGTTTTTGGTAAAGGTGAACTAACCTTTTAATACAAGGATAAGGACCATTATTTTAGTCCTGCTACTGTAATTTTCAAATCGCACATGATTCACCTGCAAATAACTAGTTTTTTGTTTAAATAAAAGATCCTTATCCTGGTGTGTTAGCTTTGTGAACTAAAAGTGATATGCCGTTTTTCACACATAAAAAAATCAACGCTCCTACAAAAGTATTTTATCTGGTAAATAATATCAACTAAACTGTTCTGTTTGCTCCTCCCAAGACATCCTGCTCTCTAGCTTCCCTGTCACCTCCTATTGGAGTATGGCGATATGGCGATACCACACGTGTGAGAGACTTTTTTCACAGCCTGGCCACAAACCGAAGCCCAACATCGAAGTAGAACCTCCAGGCGTTCTAAGAGCATAATCTACACATATAATTTTATGACAACCTATCACACTTTTTAAGGCCCTGGAGCACCAGGACAATGGAAATGCCCACAAAATTACCCCATTTTGGAAAGCAAACACCCCAACGTATATTCTATGAGGCATTATGAGTCTTTTTTTAATGGTTCATTTTTTTTCACAAGTTTTCGGAATATGTGGAAAGAAAATTAAAACATTTTTATTTTACACAAAGTTGTCAAGTTATAAGATTTTTCTAACACATAGCATGTACATAGGAAAAATTACACCCCAAAATACATTCTGCTACTCTTTTTACTTTTTTCACAGCCTGGCCACATACAGACGCCCAACTTCGAAGTAGCACCTCCAGGCGTTCCAAGAGCATAAATTACCGTATTTATCGTTGTATAACACACACAGGTGTATAACACGCACCCCAAGTTTAGGAGGGCATTTTAAGGAAAAAAAGTTTTAGGAGGGAAGTTTAGGGAAAAAAAAAAAAACTTACATTTAAGCGTCATTTGCAGCTTGCCCAGCGTCATTGCAGCTTGCCAGCGTCATTGCAGCTTGCCCAGCGTCATTGCAGCTTGCCCAGCGTCACTGCAGCTTGCCCAGCGTCACTGCAGCTTGCCCAGCGTCACTGTAGCTTGCCCAGCGTCATTTGCAGCCTTGCCCAGCGTCATTTGCAGCCTTGCCCAGCGTCATTTGCAGCCTTGCCCAGTGTCATTTGCAGCCTTGCCCAGTGTAATTTGCAGCCTTGCCCAGCGTCATTGCAGCCTTGCCCAGCGTCATTGCAGCCTTGCCCAGTGCCATTGTAGCTTGCCAGCGTCATTTTCATTCTTTTCCTGGTTTAAATTTCCCGCCGCCGAGACGATGTCGCGTGCGCCGCCGAAAAAAACCCGAAGCACGGCCGAAAAAACCCGAAGCACGGCCGAAAAAGACCGAAGCGCCCCCGGAAAAAGCCAAACCGACTCGGACGGCTAAGCTCGCGGTCCCGCCTCCCTGCTGTTTCCGGAGTGAGCGCAGGGAGGCGGGACTACGAGCAGAGCAGAGTCTGCTCGGCTTTTTCCGGGGGTGCTTCGTTCTTTTTCGGCCTCGCTTCGGGTTTTTTCGGCAGCGCTCGCTATTTTTCAGCGGCACTTGCCTTTTTTGTCATTTTTTTGGGGGGTATCGGCGTATAACACGCACCCACGACTTTCCCCCGATTTTAAAGGGGGAAAAAGTGCGTGTTATACGCCGATAAATACGGTACATGTGCATGTATGTACATGTGCATGTACATACCAAATAACAAAAGATTACCTATAGTGCAGTGGTCCACAGAGGAGAGCATCAGTCCAGGCAACAGGCAGGGATGTGGCCAGCAAAAGCAAAAACAATCCTCCAGGCAGCAGGCAGGAATACTGTCCATAGTTAGTACAGGCAGAGATACCATCAGCACAGCCAAAGCATTGGTCCAGGTAGCAGGCAGAGAGGTCCAGACAGAAATAATGTCCATAGTTAGTAGAGACAGCAGGCAGAGATATGATCAACACAGCAAAAGTATTGGTCCAGGCAGCAGGAAGAAATATGGTTCATAAAGTCCTGGGTCATTACAGGCAGCTATATGGTCAGCACAGCCAAAGTATTGGTCCAGGCAGCAGAAGGGCCATCAAGCTTAGGGCCATGGGGACAGGGGTAGAGGCTTCTCCCACCCAACTCTTTTTGAAGCCTCCGGACTCCAGACCCTGTTCTGGGAACACAGAAAACCAAAAACTGATTTTCTCTACTCAGAACATTATTCTGAAGCC
The DNA here is from genome assembly GCA_028564925.1 of Lithobates sylvaticus. Classification (NCBI taxonomy): domain Eukaryota; kingdom Metazoa; phylum Chordata; class Amphibia; order Anura; family Ranidae; genus Lithobates; species Lithobates sylvaticus. The sequence continues at coordinate 138,090,283 of CM053027.1, forward strand.
CCTCACATATGTAAGACCCCTGTGTACTGAAAGTAGAAGGCCAAAAGATCAGTCCAAGTGGCAGGCAAAAAACATGGTCGATTAACAGGCCGAGGTCGGTGCACGGGGAAGTCAGAAACGGGACTTAAAACGGCAGGCAAAGGCATCGTCGGTAAACAGGGCAGGGTCAGTTAACGTAGAAGGTAGAAACATGGTAGCAGGCAAATAATCCACACAGTTATTTGAAACGGGGAAATGTCCATCTGTTAAAAATAAGGGGAACTAATATCTGATGGATGTGTGATCATATCTGAAGCAATCTCTGATGCACAGGCCAGGTTTGGAGGGACATTGGGGACAATAATAACTGGTATCTCTTCTAACTCCTCCTCTGCTGCATACACAACATTTATTTTGGCGTCTTCTTACGGATTCTGGGGGGGGAATGTTATAGGGAAAATGTTGCTCATGAATTCGACTCGCACTATTCAGAGCGAATGCTTCCTGGGGAGGGTCCTTGCTGGTAAATCATGGCAGTGACAATGTCTTCAATATATTTGAGGTAGGTGATGGGTTGGTTTTCGGTTGATTTTTGGTAGCAGACATACAAATTAAACATGGCCATATGAAAGAGATGAAATGCAACTTTTTTTTATACCAGTAACGGGACTTTTGGGTTGACAAATATGGTTGTAGCATCTGATCATTTAAATCCACCCCCCAATGGACACATTCAGGCTTCACAACGGGGCCATGTCTTCTCTGAATCTCCACCAAAGGTGTCATTGTGGATGGTAGAGAGGATGCGAACATCTTTCTTGTCCCTCCACTTCATGGCCAACACTTCCTCATTTCTCATAAATGCAGATTCTCAGTTTTGTAGCCTTTTTGTCGATACATTTTATGGGAAGCCCCTCCAGTTTCTTTTTTAAGGTACTGCAGGCCAGGTGACGAAAAAGGGGCAAGCTAGTGTAGTAATTGTCCACAAATAAAAATACCCTTTTTTGAACAGGGGGTATGCCAGCTCCCAAACAATTTTACCAATGGTTCCGATATATGTTGGGCAATTAGGGGGCTGGAGCTGGGAGTCTTTGCCTTCATACACACGGAAGGTGTATACATATCCAGTGGCTCTATCACACAGTTTATTCGATTTTAACCCAGACCTGGCCCTCTTGCTGGGAATATACTGTTTGAACTGCAGCTGGCCAGTAAAGTGGATAAGGGATTCATCCACACAAATATTTTTGTCTGGGACAAACACTTCAGCAAATCTTTGGAAAAATAATTTATTAGGGGTGTATTTTATACAATGTATCATGGTTGGGATTATCTCAGGGAGGGCACTACGAATTGTCGCTAAAATGTAGGAAACGCATAATGGCATAGCGTGTCTTGGACATGAGAGCAGAATATGTCAGCATGTGGTGGATGGACCAGTAGGCACATAGTTCTCTCTTCTTTGTAAGTCCCATATTGAATATAAGGCCCAAAAACAATTTTAACTTGTCTAGTGTCAGACATTGTCAATGGAATATACAGGCGTAGGACAAATTGTGGTTAGGGGCAATAAATTGCTCTGCATAGAGATTGGTTTGGTCCAACATATACTGCAGCAAATCTTCTGGCAAAAACTAATAAAAAAAATAATTTAATTGGGAAAAATTAGTAGTGTTGGGCTGCACACCTGGCTGTGCCGTGAAAGGGGGGATTATAGCTGATCTGAGCTGGCAGGCCACCATAAGGGGTTTGACAGGGATTCGGAATGTAGGACTTGGCCTGGATTCTTCGGGCTGGGTGTGCAATTCCAGTACTGGGCTCCTCTTCCTGGGGTCTGGCGCTGCTGGTGGAAGGCAGGTCTTCTGATCTTGGTCCTGCTCTCCTTAATCTTTTAGGAGGGATGGCTTCCTCCGCTGGCTCGGTCTCCAATCCACTACTTTCTCTTGGCTCATATTCCAAACCAAAATCACATGATGGGAGCTCCCCGCTGCTCTCACCATCCGACATAGTAAGGATGTTGTATGCCTCCTCAGGTGTGTAAATGCTTTGAGACATGATGGTGGTACTGATGGTGGGCCGGTGTGACGGTACTGATGGCGGGCATGTGTGATGGTACTGATAGTGGTACTGACAGGTCAGTGATGGCAGGCCTGTGTGATGGTACCGATGGTGAGCCTGTGTGATGGTACTGACAAGTCACTGATGGTGGGCCTGTGCGACGGTACTGATGGCAGTAATGATGGTGGGTCTGTGTGAAAGTACTGATGGCAGTACTGATGGCGGGCCTGTGTGACCGTATTGATGGCAGTACTGATGGCGGGCCTGTGTGATAGATTCAGATGGACTATGTGACAGATGGGCTGTGTGTCAGATCCAGAGGAACTGTGTGACAGCACTCTGGTGAACAGTTCTCTTTATGGGGGGAAAGGGGGGCTGTGTGGTGTGCAGTAAATGCAGACAAACACTAGATTACTCACTGATCCCTGCTCTCTCCTCACACGATTGGTGTTCGAGGAGAAGAAGCAGGGATCTGCTAGTAACCGCTTTTTGAGAAATTTCTCAAAAAATGGTTTTACTGGCACTAATTTGTCTACTCTGAAGAGTTTAGGGAGCTGGTGGCTTAGCTCCCCTGAGATGTGACGACTCTGAAGGCTCCCCGGACAGAGTTGGTGTGACTGGTCGGTGTTATTATCTCTTCCCCTCCACCACCACCACCCCCCACCCCCTTTTTTTCTCTCTCTCTTCTTCCCTCTGCTATTCCTCTAATGCCTCTCTATGGTTGCTAAGACCTACGGGTCAGTTCAGTTTTTCCTTTACTCCCAATTATAAAAACGGTTATTGATGTGAAAAATGGTCGTACAGGGTACAGAGCTTTCCTGGTCCCCTAAAGTTCAGTGTTATTCCCTTCAGATATGTGATCATCTTTTCCTACACTGTGATGTATGTACCATTGATTATGTTTTGGGAATGTTTATTTTTATCCATGCCATTGTGGTGGTCTCTGTATTTCCGCATTCTCTTCCTTCCTAAATAAAGAATTTATAAAAAGAAAAAAAAAAAAGATTCACTTAGTGTCTGATTTGTCCGCCACAATGTCGCAGTCCTGCTATAAGTCGCTTATCACAACCATTACTAGTAAAAAAAAAAAAAAAAAAATCCATAAAATCTATAGTTTGTAGATGCTATAACTTTTGTGCAAACCAATCAATATACGCTTATTGGGATTTTTTTTTTTACCAAAAAAATGTAGCAGAATACATATTGACCTAAATTTATGAAGAAATTCGATTTTTTTACTGGATGTGTCTTATAGCAGAAAGTAAAAAATATTTTTTTTTTCCAAAATTGGTCTTTTTTTGTTTATAGCGCAAATAATAAAAACGACAGAGGTGATCGAATACCACCAAAAGAAAGTTCTATTTGTGGGGAAAAAAAAAAAAAAAGAGATGCATTTACTTGGGTGCAGTGCACGACCATGCAATTCTAAGTTAAAGTAATGCAGTTCCGTATCGCAAAAAATGGCTTGGTCCTGAAGGGGGGTAAAACTTCCGTGGTTAAAGAAGTGGTTAAAGAAGATTGATTAAACATTTTTAAATGTTTTTAACTTCCTAGGGGATCAAGTGAATATAGCACTTGGGTCCTTTCAAATTCATCCTAGTTTCCTAAGCAGCATGGTCAAACAGGTTCACCCCAGACCAACAAAGCCACTATAAGAAAAAAAAAAAGAGAAAGATTTGTGACCGACAGCTCTGGTCTTTGGCAGCAGGACTTACTCTGGAAACCAGCACTGTCATTCATGAAAAATGTATTTTTAAAATCACACAGCCTGCATCTCTATGTGTCCATCAGTGGCTGTAAACATACACATCCTGGCTACTGGATGACATAGCACTGCAGCACTGAGTGATCTTTCGGTTTTCTGAATGAGTGATCAGTGCAGTTGAGCTGTGTTATACAAAAGCAAAGGCCCCAATATCACTGATCGCTCATTCATAAAAATGAAAGCTCACACAGTGCTGCAGGACCGGGCTGTGTAATGTGCAAAAGCAGCCATTGATCTGCCACTACTACAAATAAAGGATCAACGCTGCTTGTTTATGCAGAATAAGTAATAGATCACTCACAGCTGTGGCTCTGTGAAATGTATCTGCAGCTACTTGTACACTCACTGGCATATACATTACACAGAGCCACAGTTCTGAGTGATCAGTTACTATTGGAAACAAACAAGCAGTGCCGATTGTTCATTTATAATAGTGACAGATCACCCAGGTTAGAAAAGAGGAGGGGGGGGCTTTGTTCTGGTTGTACCTCCCCAACAGAAAGCCCATAATTTCAGTTTCAAAAGGGAGTGGAGCTACAGCCAGTATTAAAAGGTGTGTTTAGGGGACGATAGGACCACCTATCAGTACTGGGACCCCTGGGGAGTTAAATGTTAAAAAATGATAGTTCTTCTTTAATCCAAACTCCACGTCCTTGGCTTACCCCCAGATCAGGCTTCCTTTCCCTTGTAAAAGGAGGACACAACCCTTTGGGCCTTCCTTCATGGGTCTGTGGCCACCCCCCCTCCCGAACATCCCCTCCTTTGCATGGTATATTGTTGGTGATTTTGCGGGCACAGTGCCCCTTTAAGAATCCTGCAGGATTTCCAGGTGGTATCCAAGGTATCACAGCCAATAGGATCACCTGGAAGGTGCTGGAACAGGTTCTGGAGCCTATAAAAGGGGGCCAGAACTGTACCTGGTCCTCTTTGGACCTCTTAGCAAAATAGGTTTCCCTCCACCCGCCCGTCGCTGCAATTTATGTGTTTTTTCTGCCACCCTGCATCCAGGGTGGGCATTGTTTCTTGTAGTAACTTGCCTGAGTTCTGACAACTGAGCATGATTGGTGGGATTTGTGAATATATTTCATTGTTATTTCAGCCCAAAGCGGGTGGTAAACTCCATCTTAGGCTATTAAACACGGGCGCAAGACCAATAGCGGACAAGTACCATAAGGGAAAGTTGAATCACAGTTTGAACTGGATGGACTATTGTCTTTTTTCAGCCTTACCGACTATGTAACAAATTACTGCCATTATTATAATTTGTATGTTTTGGTAAACCAATAAATAGAGCCATTTCATGCCATTATTTGTGTATTGCTCATTATTTTAATGTTTTATGGTGTTTGTTCCGGGGGCTTGTGGCATGCGGTCCCATATTTTTCTCCCTCTGATCCATGATCCACGTCATTCTTACTTTTTTTTTTTTTATATATATTTATATAAAGTGCAGCTCTGTTAACAAGCTTGGACCATATTTGTATCAATCAAAAGCCCATTGTCTGGGGGATATAAACAACCTATGGGCCCCCAATGGCTAACTTACAGATCATGTAACATGCACACCTTGCATTCCCTACCTATCATTCTTGTGTCTGTTCATGACGCTGTGCTCTGATTATGCCTTTATTGATTGTTTTAAAGCAGTAAACAATAATTCAACCCTAAATGAAAGGCTTCAGATCATTCATAGATCTGTTCACTGGCCAGCACTGGGAAGACTAAAGCACATTATAAATATTAGATATGACAAGTATCAGAACTCATGTTATTGATGAAGTCCTGGTGTTAAGTAAACTACCATGTAACACCTTAACACATTGGGTATAAATATTTAATACGTCTTACTGCCAAAGTGGCTTTTTAAATAAAAAACACAGCAAAGGCTGATTTTTCTGATCAATGAATACATTTAAAAAACAAATGATTTGCATGTGGTATGTTCTTGCTTATTCACCAGAAAGTACCTATATGGCATTACATGCCCTGATATACCAGTTCATTATCACTGACCACTGCAACCATAAAAAAAAAAAAAAAAAATGTAAAAACACAAATTTACCCATGCTATGTAAAAAAATGATAAAGAATCTTGTGCTAACCAGCCACCACAAATTATTTCCTTGGACAGCTGTTGTTCACAAGTTGCTGTAGCTACTTGTACGGATATACCAACAATCACAGTGCTAGCCTATTTGTCCAAATTATTGTGTGAAAATTCAATAAAGATTTTAGGTTATATTACAATAGAGACCGAACATTGTTATCCTTTTGTGCTATAGACAAAATAGAAAAGCACTGAAGGGGTACAAGCATAAGAAAGGTGGCCTTGAATATAACTAAATGGATCTATGAGTTGGGGACATTAACCCCCAAGAGCCTCAATATTGAAATTGTTTTACCACCAGAATGATTTTTATTATATTGAGTTAAGATGCTTGCTTTAGTGGTTTTAGGGGTAAGAACGATTTTAATATATGATTCAGCAAAACCAGATACATCCAAAATGTAATGAGATCTGATAAGAAAAGGTGCAGTAGGAGGATTGGCAGAAGAGAGGGTGTAGTAGGAGGTGCACATAATAAAAAAAGCAGGACAGAAACGCCCATTCCTGAAAACGTCCATTTCTTATGACGAAACGTGTTGGGCTTACAGCGACTATGTGGCGCTACCAGGTTTTTATGCTGCTCTATTAAATGTATACAAGGGCTTTTTATTCTAATAAATATTACTACACTATGGAAGGTTTCCCCTTTTCATCCTTTCATATGTGTGCGCATCCTATTGCATTAGGGTCTGTACCCTAAAGATCAAGCACACGTGTGTCTACATATATATAACACTGGCAGGGAGATCAATCTCCCTGGCGGCACAGTGAAAGAGAAGTGCGTAAGCGTATGGTAGAGCTGGTAAGATGGAGATCTTTAACATCTTCCTGCTGGCACACAGAGAGATAATTATTTGCATGGGGTGATTAGGGTGTGCCCAGGCAGCTTGCTCAAGCATTGTGGTCCACAAACAGAAGTGGTACTGACCAAGATCTTGCATATGGATATCCTGGATATGATGTAAATACACACTGCACCAGCAGAGGGATTCCAGAGCACAGGGAGAGATCCATGAGTGAAGATGCTTGCTCGACTCTTTTGGTAGTGCTCAGAGTCATATACTTCTGGTGAGTGTGGGCGCACAGAGAGGGGGAGGGGGGGTGGGTCATGGAGTGTTCACGTGTACAAGCATGGGTGAATTGATCTCTGCACCACACTTGGACTTTATCAAGCACTGAGCACTTTATAGCATGGATTGATGATAAATAAAAAAAAAACATTATTGTAATTAATTTACTGTTGAATTCCATAGTCTTTATTTAATTTCCACTCATTAATTTGCACATATAGGATAGCAATGTGATTCTTGGTATAACCAGAAAAAAATGCTTGCTGGAAAGTAACTTATATAGCGTCCCTTTACCATTTTAACAAAATGGTTTAATTTCCGCTGCACCCTGCTGAGGAACCTGTTCGTTCAATCAAGCAATGCAAATTATGCAGCTTTCCACTGGCCTTTAGTTCTTCCCAGGCGACATCATGATGTAACCAAATGCAGCGGATAAGGCTAGGTTCACACTTGTCTGCATTTTTTAATATGTTTTGATGCATTTTCATGCACTCCCATTGAAGTCTAAAAATGCTATATTTGGCACCAAAAGAAGCTCCTGCACCTTTTTCCAAAGTTGCAGAAAAGCATATTGCAAAAATGCATACATATCTCACAAGGCATTAATGATATCCCTCTTGCCGTGCATTGTTGCTAACCACTAAAGGGTGACAAATTGTACAGATGTAAGTGGGAACTGAGGGCCCATTCAAACTAGCTGCATAAAGATCCACTCCATTCAAGTCCTGGCAATGCCGCGCAGTGATCTGATGTACTGCTCATCACACCAACATTCTGTGTTTTCTAAGTGCCTTTACAGTGACTGGCATTTAGCAGGTGCACTAAAAATGCCAGTCACCGCACACAGGGCCGCTGATAAGGCAGTACAACTGGTCCTGTTGTAGTGGGCCGAGACCTCATCAGCTAAACAGGGGGGCCTGGGGCAGCTTTATTGTTTATTTCTGCCTAAATTAATAAATTGATTCTTACTAGACCACACTCCCACTCCTACTTGATTACCAGGACTTGCATTACATTTCCCTGGGCCCCATCGTGTCAAGAGTGGGGCCCAGGAAGTGGGAGCAGAGGAGGGACTTTTATTTTCATTTTCGGGGAGTAAGCAGATAAAGTCAATGACACTGTTCCACTGCACCTTGGAAGGTGGTGTAGGCAGGGTTGGGAGAGCCCCGTCAGGAACACTATAAGGGGCTCCATGATTTCTAACAACAGCCCTGACCGCACATAGTGTGAATGGGCCCCAATGCTGTGAATGCTCATAGGATCAAAATCCTTAGAGCTGTGAAGTTACAGTGGGACTAAGACCCCTTTCACACTGGGGTGCGTTGCAAAGCGCCTTGAAACAGCTGCTGCTGTGCCTCTAGTGTGAAAGCCCGAGGGCTTTCACACTGGAGCGATGCACTTACAGGACGTTAAAAAAACTCCTGCAAGCAGCATCTTTGGAGCAGTGAAGGAGCGGTGTAAACACCGCTCCTAAACCACTCCTGCCCATTGAAATCAATGGGGCAGCGTGGCTATACCACCAGCAAAGCGCCGCTGCAGCCGACTAGCCTAATTAAACTCGAAATATACTATGCTGACAGACAGGGGTTTTTATAACAAGAGACCATAGCAGCCCATGCACGCACAGCTCAGGCTGGGTTCACACATATGCAAATTGGACATGGGTATCCCTGCATCCAATTCATACGACCGGCTCTCAATGAAGCCAGTTCGCACATGCCTGGGGCGGCCGCAGTTCAGATTGAAAAAGGGTCCAGTGCATCTTTGGGTCTGATACAAGTGCAAATTCAGGTTAAAATTTAGACCTGAATCAGACCTGTACCAGTGTACAGGACCCCAGGTACGAACCCACGACCGAACCTGGCCTTGGTGTACATTTACAGCACCACTCTGTGCCATAATGAAGTGACTCCTGTGCTCATGTGCAGGAGTGACGTCATTGCGGCCTGGACATTCAAGTGGCCAAACAGAGTGAACCCAGAAGGAAGAATGGGGGAAAGATGCAATTGCCCAGGACCAGCTGGACGCTGACACTTTTGTTTGACAGGTAAGTCTGCTTTAATGTGCTAGTATGCAATGCAAACTATACAACATATGGCATAAACCTCCTGTGGGCCTATTAAAAAAAAAAAAAATAGCATAGGTTAATTCTGCTTTAAGAAGACAGTCATTTTACTGGTTTAAAAAATAAAAGTCTCTTAATAAGACATTCATTACAAAATTGAAACTAATTGTACTGCTTAACCTAGAGCCCTCTCAATGCAATGGAATAAATCATCAAACCAACATGGTAATTATACTCTGCGATATGCAGACAAGTTATGTTTTGTTTTATGATTTAGGTTTGACATCCCTTCATCTGTTTAAATTGACATGTTAGCGCTGCCATACACAAACACATTACAAACTGCAAGCCAAATAACAAATGTCACTATTTTTCAAGTTGTATATTAATATTTCTTACTGCCTGTTAATTAAGGCATAATTAGCTGAAATATACAGACTTTCTGTAAATACTTAAAGATCTTGAGTCATTCAAATTTTCTCAGGGGTACAAATACATGCTCAAGCTTCTATTTCCAGTTGAAACACGATTTAAAACATTTTTTTTTTATCATTAAATGGAAATTCCATATTGGATAGAAACCCGTGCATGAATTAAGAGAGGATAACTATTCCCCTCCTGTTATCAGCAACAGTACCCCCCATCATTATACCATGGAAAAGGTTGTCAAGTATTTAAAAAACACAAACATGTTTCTTCTTTTTAAAGCAGAAGTACAGTCTGCTATAAAAAAATTTTTAAGGCCTCCAAGATGAGGTATGCCATAATGTACTAGTATGCACAGCAGCGCAGCGCTTGGACCGATAGGGCGCTTCCATCTTCGCCCAGGCTTCCTTCCATGTCCCACGCCTTCGACCATTTGATAGGCCAGGCTGCGATGATGCCACTCCCAACACGAATCGGGGCTGATCAGGGGTGTTAATGTTTGCTGAGCTGCGCATGCGCGGCTCAATGAATGCGACAGCTGACAGGCAGAAGAATGCATTTATGGCAGAAGAGACCAATAGAGTCTCTTCTGTCATAAATACCCTGCCTGTTTAAAAACAAACTTTACTTCCACTTTAACAAAGACAACTTTATTAAAAATATTTTTTAAAACGGATCTCTTATAAAAACAACACAACCTACAGAACGGATTCCACTTATATACTGTACAATACTAGCACCATTCCAAATCACCCATTCATAGAAGATTTTTTCGGAAGAAATACACTTTAATGATTTTTAATGCACACAAACATAATACAATACCCAATTTTTGGTAAAATATAAAAGATGGTGTTACGCCAGTTAAATAGATACCCAACATGCCATGCTTTAAAACTGTGCGCACTCGTGGAATGGTGACAAACTACGTCATTTTAAAAGCCTTTACAGATTACCAGCTTAGAGTTACAGAGTTCTGGTGCCAGAATTATTGCTTTCGCTCTGATGTGTGTGCCCATACCACCCATGTGTGGTGCGATCTTTGCTTACATATGCATACAGGACTAACGTGTGCATTCGCCTTTGCGTGCAGGGACGGGGGTGCTTAAAAAGCTTTATTTTATTATATATTTAATTTTTTCACTGCTTCTCTAAGAAAAAAAATTTAAAATCACCACTTTTATTATTGTCACAAGGAATGTAAACATCCCTTGTGACAGCAATAGGCAGTGACAGGTACTTTTTATGGCGAGATCTGGGGTCTATTAGACCCCAGATGTCTCCTCTGCCCTCCAAAACATCTGATCACACCAAGATCGGTTTGATCAGACACTTTTCAAATTTAAAAATGGAGCCGTTTACATCCGGGAAACTGGAAGTGAAGAAAATGCTAATCGCTTTCGGTTTCCTATACCATAGAGCTCATCAGAGACCTTCCGGTCCTCGACGAACTCTGTGGTAAGCCAGCTTTCATTCCGGACTCACTGGTGAGACTAATTAGCCACTAGGATGGCATTTACATAAGAGCTGGCTGCAAAACACAATGCCAGGATGATGCTGCAGGCATCATCCCGGTATAACCACTTAAACTTAAATGACATACAGTACATTTACATGATTTGGCATTAAGTGGTTAATAATGTAAACTGAAAGCCGAGTTCCACCCATATAAAAGTCAGCAGCTACAAAAAGTGTAGCTGCTGACTTTTAATAAAATCGGACACTCACCTGTCCCAAGGTCCAGTGATGCGGGCATACAGTACGAAGCCTCGCTCCTCTCCTCCTCCTCTCTGTAGCACCGGCATTCTGACTTTGGGCGCCCGGCTGTGGATTCACAGCCGGGCACGCACTGCGCATGCGCGAGCCGCGCTGCGTGCTGCGATTGTTTGGGCAATCTTCTGGGACCTGTGACGTGTCCCAGAAGATTGCACGGAGGGAGGGGGGAGAGGTGAACTTCCTTTCCGGTGCCGCGGAGTCCCAGGAGGAAGTGGGAGCTCCCAAAAAATGACATGCCAAATGTGGAATGTCAGGGGGTCACCTTCACTTAAAGCGGAAGTTCCATTTTTGGCTGGAACTCCGCTTTAAAGTGGAATTCCAGCTTACACCTAACTAGCCTTAAAACTGCTCCGTCCCCCAACACCTATGCTAACTAACCTACATAAAAAAGATCTATATACAGTACGTACATATTTTCAGGCAGCTCCCCTCCAGTCAATGGATCTCCTCCAGTCAATGGATCTCCCCTGAATCAGCCAGCAGGGGCTACAAGGTAGAGAGGAGAGCACTCCAACAATCGCTAATCGTACTCTAACAATCGTAATGGTGATGCCACCCATAGGCTTCAATGGTGTATCCGTTGTTGGTGCTCGCTCCTCTCCCCTGAAGCCATGCTGGCTGGCACAGGGGTAACAGACCACATGATCGGACTGGAGCAACTTGAAAATAGGCAAGTATATACACTTAAAGTGTAGTTAGCTGTTAGGAGGGGGAGGGGACAGTTTAATACTGGGGTTATGGCTGCAGCTAGATGCCATGACCCCAGTACCTTATTTTTAGTTAGGTGGCCGGCTTTCCCATAAAAGTGATGCCAGCAGTGGATTCGCCGCAAAATAACTTTTTATAAGCAGTGGATTCCGGGCTAACGTTACCGTTCGCTGAGCCCGGGAACCATGCGGCGTCAGCTGTATTTTTGCATAGAGATGAGTGATGGCTAGATGGCCACCGCTCATCTCTTTGTCCTTGGAAGACCGTTGACATCACTTCCGGTTCTCAAGCCATGTAAACATTTTTAAATTGATTTTTTATTTGATCTTTTGCTTTTAATTGTAGAGAAGAGATTTGGGATCTTTAAGACCCCAGATCTCTCCATAAAGAGGACCTGTCCTGCTGTATTGTTGTCGCAAGGGATGTTTACTTGCGATAGCAATCAAAGCGATTTCAAAAAAAGTTTTTTTTTTTTTTAAAAGGGACAGTGTAAAAATAAAAAAATAAATATATAATAAAATAGATTTAAAAAAAAAGAAGAATTTTAAAAACGCCTCCGTCCCCAGGTGCTCACGCACTACACGTGCGGTATTGCCACGAACGTCTGAGCGAGAGCAATAATTCTAGCACTAAACCTCCTCTGTTACTCTAAACTGGTAGCAGAAAACAAAACACTCCTGCGCACAAGTGAGTACCAGGTGGACTAGATCTCATAGTGGATAATGTCTCTAGTCTTGCTGCTCTCAGGCTGCTTTCACACTGGGGCGGTGCGGGGCGGCGACGGTAAAGCAAATATTTATTTAAAAATAGAATAGAAAACTACTCACAAACGTATGAACGAAAAAATCCTAATACATCAGCCGGTGTTGTATCATTACCAGTCCCCCATCACGAAGTGTCCGCTGTGTACTGCGCATGCGCAGTACACAGGACACCCTGATTCCGAAAATTGCAGAGGATGAACGGCGCCTGCACCGTGAGTCCACTTTCAAGCCCCACCATCCAAGTGGACATAGCGGCCGCAAAAGGGTTAAAAACCTCCGCGAAGCGCCGCTGCAGCGGCGGTTTGTGGGCGGTATCCCGGCGGTTTCGCATTGATTTCAATGGGAAGGAGCGGTATAGGAGCGGTAAATACACCGCTCCTTCACCGCTCCAAAGATGCTGCTAGCAGGACTTTTGTTGCGGTCCTGCTAGCGCACCGCTCCAGTGTGAAAGCCCGCCCTGCTGAAGAGGAGGCTGATCCTCCCGTTTAGCAGAGATCATATAGTCAAAAGCTTGAGAAATTATAGCAGCACATTCCCCAAGACGTTATTTCTACATTTCCATAAATCTTTATATCCATCCAAGCAAATCCGACAACGTCCGACGTCCAAGCAAATCCAACATCTGCTCAGAATTTTTTAATGCCTTATGTACTTTAAATAGGATGAACCTCTGGATTTCTGGATGCTGCATCTGACCCCTTGTATAGTGCCCCTTCACCCTCATGACATAGGGGGGGGATTTACTAAAACTGGAGTACTCAGAATCCGGTGCAGCTGTGCATGGTAACCAGTTTCTAACTTCAGCTTGTTCAATTAAGCAGACCCATGTGCATGGAGTGAGATGAATGGCAGCCTTAGCCCGGACTCCAGCCAGGACACATCCCATGGCTCAAGGTTTTTTACCTTCATTTATTCTGTGCATGACGGTAAATAACCTTCTGTGTGCAGCAGCCCCCCCCCCCCCCCCCCCCAACTAATACTTACCTGAGCCCCACATATTGATCCAGGATCCATGGTCTCTTTTTGCTCATTGGCTTCCACTACTGTCAATCACAGCCAGTGAGCCAATGAGGAGAGCATGGGGGTGGGGCCGAAGGTGCGCTCCATGTGTGAATGGACATACAGAGCAGCAGCCAAGGCGTGAGACTGCTTGTGTGCCCCCATAGCAAGCTGCTTGCTATGGGGGCACTTGGATGGAGGGGACAGGAGCGCCGATGGGGAACCAAGAAGAAGAGGATTGGGGCTGCTTTGTGCAAAGCCACTGCACAGAGCAGTTAAAGTGTAAGCCCATGCAAAATCTAAAATCCCTGCATCTATAGACACCAGGGATCCAACACTAACCTCTCTATCCCTGTAAAGAAAATGAGGGGAAAACATACATACTTGGAAGCTGATCTGACCCACTCCAACCCGATCTCCAGTGCCGGAAGCTCTGCAGAGGACACGGACTACAGCGGCTGTGAAATTCATGGGAAGTGACGTCACCCATAGAGTTACTATAAGGCATGGGTGCTCAACTTGTGGCTCTCCAGCTGTTGCTGAACTACAATTCCCATCATACCTCTGCCCTTGGGAGTCATCCTTGTAACTATCAGCTTTGTAAGACCTCATGGGACTTGTAGTTCTGCAACACCTGGAGGACCACAGGTTGAGCACCCATGCTATAGGGCTTCCGTTGTCCCCAGTCTTCTCTGTACCCGCCTACACAGAGAAGCCGTGGCCGACAGCTCAGCCTGGGATCCGATCAGAGTGGGTCGGATTGGCTTCCAAAAAGGTATGTATACTTGTTTTTTTTTCTTTACAGGGATTGAGAGGTTAGTGTTAGATCCCTGGTGTCCATAAATACAGGGATTTTAGATTTTGCATGGCCTTCCACTTTAAGTATGACGTGTTTGTCATTAAAAAAAAAAAAAAAAAATCTGCCTTTTACATCATTATTGATTACTATAACATCACTGGTATATTGGAAATCAGGAAGAACTCCGGACAGCCGCACACCGGGAAAATGAAAATTCAAAAAGGTTTATTTAAAAGCAGGAATCACTTCAATCCAAAGCACGACAAAAAAGGGGGTACAGAGCTGACGCGTTTCGCACTATGTCTAGTGCTTACTCATAGCTGATGATGCTATTAGCCAGCACCTGGGGCTCCCACACAGGAGCTGGAGCATTCGCTTAGAAGGATAGTCCTGGAGCAGTGGTTATCTGTTGCTATCAACAAAAAAATCTCTGGACATCACTGGTATATTATAGCAAGATTATATTGTAAAGTGTTACGTAAACTGTTGGCGCTATATAAATTCTGTATAATAATAAAGCACAATAGGATATAATATTGCAAAATAACAGTACCAGATCTGAGTGCTACCAACGTCATCATGTCTCCCTGTGTCCAATCCTTTCTTCATTATCAGCCCACACATGTCATCAGAAGTGCTACCAACAGTATAACAGGGGTGACAGATAAAAACGTGAGCACTTAGTAACACAGTGTGGATTCACCCATTATATTGTACTTTAAACTACATAGCTCTAAGGTATTTAGATACTGTAAGAACGGCTTCCCAATGTGCCTAGTGCTGTATACAAATTGCATGTGTCATTTCAGCTGACAAAAAGTCATGAGCAGCACTTGGTCAGACCATCTGCCTGGAGAAAATGAACAAACGCTGAGCAATTAGACAGCAAGCAGCAGTTCTTCTCTGCCTTTCGCCCAGCGGACAGATTCCGCCTCCCTGTATCAATTAGCTAAGGCTTTTCTCTTCCATGTAAATGAGAACGACAGGGTTTCATAGAATGATTGCCTTTAATAAATCAATGCAGCCAATTTTCTTCAAGCGGCTTTATCAGGTTGAATTCCAGAGTAATCACTGACAGACTTTTATTTTTATTTTTTTTATTACCGTATATACTCGAGTATAAGCCGAGTTTTTCAGCACATTTTTTTTGTGCTGAAAGTGCCCCCCTCGGCTTATACTCGAGTCAAGCACTTTTCTGCAGCAGAGAATGACATTTTCCGACCCGACTTTGGGGCCCCCTATCTCGGAACCCAGTGGATCCAACACTACAACATAACCAAATTTGGAGTTCCTAGCATTAAGTGGCCCCGAGATACGGGGCCCCAAATTCGGTTCGGAAAATGTCATTCTCTGCTGCAGAAAAGTGCTTGACATTTTCTGACCCGACTTTGGGGCCCCTTATCTCGGGGTCACTTGGTGCTAGGAACCCCAAATGTGGTGTGCAAACCCAGTGGAACCGACACTATAACATAGCATCAAGTGGCCCCAGATACGGGGCCCCAAAGTCGGTCAACTGTGTTCATCTGCAGCAATGTCATTTCGGGACCCTTTGGGCAGCTAGGAACCCTTAACTACCAAGTTTGAAGTTCGGGGGACCTATGGCTGCAAATGGGCACAGTGAGGCATGCAAATGGGCACAGTGAGGCTGCAAATGGGCATTGTTGACCCTCTTTTCCACTTACAGTAGCTGCGCATTTCTCACCATGGCTTATACTTGAGTCAATGAGTTTTCCCATTTTTTTTGTGGTAAAATTTGGTGCCTCGGCTTATATTTGGGCCGGCTTATACTCGAGTATATACGGTACAACCTTACATAAATTATGAGCAGGGGGGGCTACAGAAATCTGTTTTATTATCCATTTTCATATACCGTGGCACGCAGGCCAATGCTTCCTTAGAAGCGAATAGTAATATAAAGATTGTAATAACTAACTAATATGGCTGTCAGCATGCTACATGCAAAGGGTGACATAAATAAAAGGGCAAATATAGTCTGCGATACATATGAGAACGATCAGCTTCAAATAAATCATTTTTAAACGAAAGTTTAAAAAAACATGTTCCTATATACAGGTTGTTATAATATATGTATATGGGACAGCCTCATTACCTTTGCAGATTCTGCATCTTGGTAGTGTCTTGCTGACAGTTAAAGTAATACTAAAGGATCATTTATTATTTTTTTTTAAATAACAAACATGTCATACATACCTCCACTGTGCCGCTCGTTTTGCACAGAGTGGCCCCCGAACATCCATTTCTGGGGTCCCTCATCGGCTCTTGCGGCTCCTCCCTGCATTAGATAACCCCCTTGGAGAAGCGATCTCCCGAGGGGGTTACCTTGTGTACGAGCTCCTGATTCCAGCATTCAGCGTCCATAGAGGCCGAATGCAGGACTCGCCCCCCCCCCCACCCCCACGCCCGCATCATTGGATTTGATTGACAGCAGTGGGAGCCAATGGCTGCGCTGCTATCAATCTATGCAATCAAGAGCTGGGAACCCGTGGAGAGAGGGACGGCGGGGATGCGCCAAACGGAAATTCAGGGCTCAGGTAAGTAAAACAGGGGGGGGGGGGGCTAGGGGGTTGGTGACTGCAAGGTGTTTTTTCACCTTAAAGAGGATGGCCACCTGCACAAAAAATATTAAAAGTCAGCAGCTACAAATACTGCAGCTGCTGACTTTTAATAAATGGACACTTACCTGTTCCAGGTTCCAGCGATGTCGGCAGAAGATGATGAGCAATCGATCGTCTCTCGGCTGCCCCCGCCGCCATCCTCTGTCAGGGAATCAGGAAGTGAAGCAGTGCGGCTTCACTGCCCGGTACCCTACTGCGCATGCGCGAGTTGCGCTGCGCATCTTTACTGGTCCCCGTTGTGTCCTGGGAACTGTGTGTTTCCCAGGACACAACGGGGGGGGGGGGGGGGGGGGGGACGGTGCATCTGTGGCTAGGGGCGGCTAGCTAGTCCCGGAAGTGGGTGCAGATACCTGGATTATTACAGGTATCTGCACCCCCCTCCCCCCTGAAAGGTACCAATTGTGGCACCGGAGGGGGGGAGGAATCCGATAAGCGGAAGTTCACTTTAGGGTGGAGCTCTGCTTTAATGCATAGGATGCATTAAGGTGAAAAAACACAAGCCTTTACAACCCCTTCAATATAAAGGGACAAGAAAGGCCAAGTAATGGCCTATTTTCATAACCGTAGGAATAGCCGACGATAGATGATGAAAAAAAGGATGTAGAAGAATCCTAAACACACGCTCATTATGCACAAATTTGAGAATTTTAAAGTGAAAATTCACTCTCCCAATCAACATTGATTTTTAATCTCCATGCTGCTAGCATTAGTAAATAGATAGGAAAGTATATCATATTTACCTTTTTTAACCTTTTTTTTTTTTTTTTCTTCATTTACTTCCTGGTTTCTTGCTTAGGAAAATTATGTCATACATCCCAGGAGTCTTCAGGAGGGGAGGAGAAGAGGAGGAGGGGGGTTCTTAGCTAAGCACACTCTACTACTTGAATTGCTTTGCATTCAGGACGGATGTTCAGAGATATTTGAAACGCCAAATGCCTGTAACAGCTTGTAAGCGCAAATTATTTCGCGTTTAGCCGCGTTTCTTTTGCGGGCGTTTTTAATGGAGATACATTTCTGACCATTTACAATGTAAAAAAACACTTCTAAATGTAAACGCAGCACATTTTTAAACGTCGGCTACTAGCTGCAAAGTTCCATCGTTCAGGAGAGGTTTTAAAACGTCCCATCTATATGAAGCCCAACACCTTCTATCTGTAGCGGGTGCATGCTAATGTTGGATGAAAACAGTTAAAGTAGAACTATGGGCAAAACTTTATTTTTTTTCATTTTGGAAAGAGCAAGGGAGGATTATAACCCCTGTCAGATTTTTTTAAATGACCATCTGTGTCCCATTTTGGAGATTTTTCTTAACTTCCTGTCCCATAGCCAAACAGGAAGTGAGGGGGAAATCCCTGTAAATTAAGGGAGTCCCTTGGGGCCCTCCAGGTCACCAGAACTAGTGTCCCCATTGGAAGATTTCCCCTCTATTACTTTTCTGGGGACCATCCAAAATTTGGGATTTTCTATATTTTCACTTTTAACCCCTTTACGACCGGCACACACAGATGTACGTCGGCATAATGGCATGGACAGGCAAATGGGCGTACTTGTACGTCCCTTTGAATTTGCCACCGTGCCATCGCGCGCATGCCCATCGCGAGCTCCGTGAGACGGGTCGCTGGGATACCCGCGATCGTGTCACGGAGAGGAAGAACGGGGAGATGCTGATGTAAACAAGCATCTCCCCTTTCTGCCTAGTGACAGGACACTGATCTCTGCTCCCTGTGATCGGGAACACCGATCAGTGTAGCTTCATACACAGCCCCTCCCCCCCCACAGTTAAGCCCCATACACACGGTCGGACAATCCGCGGACCAGGTCGGTCGGATCCTGTCCGTCATACTTTGTCTGATGTTGGTTTTGCGTACACACAGTCGGACAAAGTTGTCGGAAAATCCGATCATTCTGAACGTGGTGACGTTTGTTGCCTACGAAGGGACTACGTAGAGGCTAGTAGCCAATAGCTTTGGTCTTGTAATGTGATCTGAGCATGCGTAGCACTTTGTCCGGTCGGACAACCGTACACACGATCGGATTTGGTGTGATCGGACCGGGTTGTCTGCAAATCTATCCAGCAGGAGATAAGACTTTGTCCGTCGGACAATCCGACGTACACTGTCCGATGGTGCATACACACGGTCTGATTTTTCAACAACATTGTCCGATCGGACAGAATCCATGCAATTTAATTGCACTGATCACTGTAAAAATGACAATGGTCCCAAAAATGTGTCAAAATTGTCCCATGTGTCCGGCCTAAAGTTGCAGTAACAATAAAAAATAAATAAATAAAAAAAAATAAAAAAAATCGCAGATCGCCGCCATTACTAGTAAAAATGCCATAAACTATCCCCTATTTTGTAGACACTATAACTTTTGCGCAAAACAATCAAACGCTTATTGTGATTTTTTTAACAAAAATATGTAGAAGATTACGTATCGGCCTAAACTGAGGGAAAAAAAATGTTTTATATATTTTTTGGGGATATTTATTTTAGCAAAAAGTAAAAAATATAAAAAATTTTTCAAAATTGTCGCTCTTTTTTTTTTGTTTATAGCACAAAGAGGTGATCAAATACCACCAAAAGAAAGCTCTATTTGTGGGGAAAAAAGGATGTCAATTTTGTTTGGGAGCCAACGTCGCACGACCGCGCAATTGTCAGTTAAAGCGACGCAGTGCCGAATTGCAAAAAGTGCTCTGGTCTTTTGGTTAATGATAAAGTGGTTAATGATAATGAACTCCCTAATGGGGGAACATACAAATAAAAACTGTCGGGGTTCTAATCCCTCTCCACTACAACTTCATTCTGTCATCCGATTGTCCTGTTGTGTTTTTTCTTGCAATATGTGGAGAGAACCACAAACTTCCTGAGACCGAGAAATAAGACCTAATTTAATAACCAACGTGTTCAAATACCAGACATATGGCCGTCGTATTCAGACATATTAGCAATTCAGCTGAGGTGAAGGACCCATCACAATAAAGGAGGCAGATTTTTATGGAATTTGCTTCTTTTCAGAGGGTTTACTCTATTTGCCCATCATTTTCGCAGAGTTGCCCATCACATTTTACAAGTCTTACCGGTCAGCAGTCGCATACAACATAACAAAGATCTGAACAAACAAGATTCACCCTTCACATTTAAAGCTCAACTTCAGGTATTCCGGAAACTCTTTTTAATTTAATGAACTATAATAAAGCAGAACCAAAAGGCAAAACTTAATTTTTTTTTGGTAAAGAAAGGGAGAATTATAAACCCTGTCAAGTGTTTTGCCATCTGTGTCCCAATAAGGACTTTTTCCTTCACTTCTAGTCCCATAGCCAAATCAGGACGTGCAAGGAAATCCCCCCAAAGTGAGGGAATCCCTGGTTGTCTCCAGGGTCACCAGAACTAGTGTTCCCATAGAAAAAAAAAAGTCCCCTATTTTCCTGTTCTGGTCCAAACTTGAAATTTGGGATTTTATTTTACTCTCTGTGATAAGGGTAAACATGACAAAAAAGGTGAATCCCCGTAACAAAGGACAAAGACAAAAAAAAAAAAAAAAAAACCTCTTAACTCTATTCAAAACAAAAAAAGTAAAGTTTTGCCTTTAGTTATACTTTAATACATAACGCACAAAGATATATTGGTGTTAATTTAATGCAGGTAAACCGGCTGTTCATTTTGCCAGGGAAGTTGCGTTTTTTTCCCAGATCTTAGTTAATATGATGAAATTTCACTTTGCAAGGAAATAAAAAGAAAAAAGGCATTTTTGCTTGCACCTGAATGGATGATTGAAGTCGGTAGAGCTTCACCTCATTCACTAAGCTCTGAGGAAAAATACCCTTCCAAAGTGCAATTTCCCTTGCAATGTGAACAGTCTACTTGTCTTTAGTAAATAGATCATGTACTATATGGTAAATATAAAACAATGCCTAACAATAATAAATTGCCTTTCGTGGATTTGATTTAAGTTATCTAAAATCAGGTTTGGTGCCATTGGCTATTGCAATTTTTACCTTCCAAATATTCTTTCCACTAGTTTATTAAATAAACCTATTTGGGGCTTGTGGATGGATTCAAATGTTTATTTTAATTTTTTTGAGAGAGAGAAGAGAAATGCACACATCTCACTGTGGTTGCATTGCCCACAGCGGTAACAATCTGTTGGCGTGCCATTCCAAATGCACGGCAAAAAAAAAAAAAACACACAAAAAGGGTGCGTGCCTAAAACTATGGTTTTGAACCTCGCGATAACTCATAAATGAAAATGGACCCTTACAAAAAAAGATATTTAAAGACATTTTCAAGCCAAAATGAATGATGACATTTACATGACTTTAAAGGGATAAAATGGTGCGAGTTCAACTGGGCTTTAAATCTACAACTTTTATGAAGATAATACCCATAATACTGCTATGAATGTCCTTGATCAGAGGCTTCCTATTATGGGGTGACAACGCTAAGTTCCTGGCTCACAACTATTCTCCTTCATTGTCATTCTGTCGCATACCCCTCCAGTGAAGACTCCAGGCCCCTGTGCTAATTCCCATCGTGCCGATATGTTCTGCCATTGTTGGGAAAAAAACAACTTGTATGATGACAAAATGTCATCAAGATAAGCTTTTCAACTACTTTAATGGTGACTAATCCGCGTACACACGAGTGGACTTTTCAACGGACTAGGTCCGGCGGTCTTTCCAACGGACTTTCGACGGAGTTCTGACTAACTTTTCGAATGAATGGACTTGGCTACACACAATCACACTAAATTCTGACGGATTTGAACGTGATAACGTACGACCGGACTAGAATAAGGAAGTTGGTAGCCAGTAGCCAATGGCTGCCCTAGCGCCGTTGTTTGTCCGTCGGACTAGCACACAGACGAGCGGATTTTTCGATAGGATATATATATATATATATATATAACCTATATACATACATACATATATATATATACACACACACATACACACACACACACATAAAACACACTTCTTAAAAAGCTTCTCTGTAGAAGATAGGATTTTTGTTTGTGGTGGCACTAAAGCCCATGCCTATGTTTTCATTGTGAATAGTGATTTTGCACATGGACGTGCAAATGAAATCCATCTCCAGGTTTCCATCAAATGCTGAGCCAGAGCAGATTTTATTGGTCTGTTAGGAGCATAGTTTTTTTTCCCCCAAGACATGTTATTTGCCTTTCCTGTGCTTTATGTTTTTATCATCATGTTAACACACATTAACCAGCCCCCAGGTGGCCAATAGCATTTTGCTGTATGCTTTGCTACACCATCTGAGTTATCCCAGGACCTCAAAACAATAAAAGATGTTATCTATCAATCTTAATATAAGTACTAGTTGTGTATTCTTTTAAAACAATGACATTAACCACTTGCCTACTGGCCACTTTTACTCACTTTCTACCCAGGCCAATTTTCAGCGCTGTTGCACTTTGAATGACAATTGTGCATTCATGCAATACTGTAGCCATATGACATTTTTATAATTTTTTTTTCACACAAATAGAGCTTTGTTTTGGTGGTATTATAGCTGCGCTTTTTATTTTTTGCTAAACAAATGAAAAAGACCAAAGATTTTGTGAAAAAAAAAAAAAAAAAAACGTTTTTCTTAGTTTTTTAATAACATTTTGCAAACAGGTAAATTTTCTCCTTCTCTGATGGGCACTAATAGGCTGCACTGATGAAGTGCCACTAATGAGGCAGCACTGGTGGGCACTGATGAGGCTACACTAATATGCAGCACTGACAGGCACTCATAGGCGGAACTGGTGGGAACTGATGAGGAGGCACTAATGGGCACCGATTGGAAGTACTGATGGGGCTTCACTGATAATCAGGATGATAAGTGCCCTGATTATCAGTGTAGCTGCCCCCTTTCACACTTTCCCATTACCGCCTCTGCCTCTCCTCACGCTGTGACAGCACAAGGAAAAGAATGTCAATAACCCTGATCTGTGTCGGTAAGTGGTTAAAAGAGGATCTTCACTCTAGAAACAAAAAATTCTAAAGCAGCAGCTACAATTACTGTAGCTGCTGACTTTTAATAAAAAGGTAATTTACCTGTCCAGGGATCCAGTGTCGTCCTCACCCAGGCTGGTTCTTACCGGTCTTCGGGTCTTTGTCACATATCTTTAGTGTGGGGATCTGGCTGTGACTCCTGGTGGCTTCACAGCTGGCTTTGTAAACATGTAACATGTCCCAAGAGGCAGAGGGCGAGGGGTTGGGTAACTTCTATGGCTGCCTTCTATGAGGGCGTTTATGCAGGCTTGCTCCTGAGCCTCCCGTTTACCTCTATTGACAGAGACAGCGAGACTCAGCCCCGCTGTCTCATCACAGGCTTTGATTGACAGCAGCCTCAGCAAAGCCCAAGAGACCAGGAAGAGAGGCGAGAGAAGAGTTCCAGACATGCACAGCTATGGATAGAATAAAGGCTCATGTAAGTAAAAGGGGGGGAGGGGAGATGCTGATGTCTAAAGATCCTTTACCTTAATACTAGGAATGTACCAAGGTAAAAAAATATTTAGGCTTTAAAAATTATTTTAGGAGTAAGTTCACATATGTGTGGGTCGTGTGTGCAGGCATATCATG
Organism: Lithobates sylvaticus; assembly: GCA_028564925.1. NCBI lineage: Eukaryota > Metazoa > Chordata > Amphibia > Anura > Ranidae > Lithobates > Lithobates sylvaticus. The sequence goes on from CM053027.1 coordinate 138,114,027, forward strand.
GGTACAACAGTCCATTTATTTAAATTGAAAGGGAAGGTAGAAAGCGCCAAACCGCCATAGTGTAGCACAATTTATTAAGTAACATAGCATATAAAACAAAAAGAACTCACAAGCAGGTGAGGGGGAGAGAGAGAGGAGGACTGTCCGCAGTGGGTTGTAATGAGCTGAGAAGAAAGCCGGCTGTGGTGGGGAGCAAGATGAGCACTGGAGTCTGTGCAGGGAGACCGGTGGTCTATCCGGGAAATTGGATGTCCGCCCAACCGCTGTGTGAGCCAATCAGGACACATTTCGGAAGCTTAACAATGCCTCCATCAGCCTGATTGTCACGGGACACAGCCAATGACTGATCAGTGTACCAGCTCGCTGTCGGTACCATGTGACTGCCATGACAAATCACAGCAGGTCCCATGACAGTTTTACACAATGGAAACCTTCCTTTCATGCCATCCATTGTGTACAATTGTGTTGCTAGCTGTGGTTGGTCAATTTGATCACATGGTACAGACAGGGCCAATCACAGTCCATCTCCACCAGACCAATCACAGCTAATCACAACAAAACAATCAGTTTCATTCAGTAAAATGCTTGCTTATATCAATGTGATTTACTGCTATAAGCAAACAATGTGTAAAAAATAAATACATCCTGATCACTTCCCCAGAGTAGTAGTAACATTATGTTGCTCTGGTCACAGTGTGTTAAAAAATAAATTGTAAAAAAAAAAAAAGAAAAAAAAATTGTAAAGAAAATATAAAAAACTGCAACCAGTCAGTGCCCCCATTAAACCGCGACACCAGTTATATGATGACGCTGTAAAAAATGACAACTTCACATAACCTGCCATGCCTCTTACTAAATATATTGGATGGTCTGCCTTCCAAAACGGGTCATTTGGGGGTATTTCTACTTCCTGACATTTTAGTGCTTCAAGAAATTAGATAGGCCGTCAATACATCAGGATTGATCAATTTTCACATATATACCATAGTTTGTGGATTGTATAAATTTCCTACAGACTAAATAATATACATTGATTTGGGTTAATTTTCACCTAAAAAATGTAACAGAATAATTGTTTGGGCTGAATTTATGAAGAACAATTATTTATTTGCAACATTTTATAACCAAAGGAAGAAAAACACATATTTTTCGTTTTTATTTAGCAAAAACAAAAAAGCCCAGTGGTGATTGAATTCCAGCAAAAGAAGGCTCTAGTTGTGTGAGCAAAATGATAAAAATGTTGTTTTGGTACAGTGTTGCATGACCGCGCAATTGTCATTCAAGGTGCGACAGCGCTGAAAGCGAAAAATTGGCCTGGGCACGAAGGGGGTTAAAGTGCCCTGTATTGAAGTGGTTAATTATTACAGATCTGCTTTAAGGACTCATTTGGCAAGTGTGATTATGCAACCATCTAAATTCCTTTGTCCGTTTGATCGATCTATTGCCTGCCTTATGCAATAATTCTCTTTTTCACGGAGCTAGATATTATGGTTCAACATGCTTTCCTCAATTAATTTGAGAATAAACAAGACAAGCATAATTAAGCGATTAAAAAAGAAGAAAAATGTAAAAAGGAGCTGCCAAAAAAAACAGTACGTTTTTTTTAGACACTAAAAAAGGCAGCTGACATATAATTGGTTGTGATGAGGAAACCATTCCTCTTTTTTTCCTCCATTGAGCGAAAAATATTGCATGTCCTGAATGTTTCATTCCTTTCTTTAACTCAAATGTATGGCCTGCCACTTAATAGAATCTGTATTATTTCCAAGCCGTGTAACAGTCTTCTCCTGCTGCTTCCACTCTCATATCATCATTAGATGACATTATTTGACCTTTTCATTACCAACAAACACTGCCAAGTGGTACTTGGTAAGCATTACAGATAATCACAGTTTGTACAACAAGCTTTGTAGTGTTAAAATTTGCAAAGCATATGATGAATACATGTTTATATATATTAAACACGTCAACATTTAGCGCCTCATAATTTAGGCAGATCAAGTAATTTGAATAAATTAAGCTAACCAAATGAAAGAAAAGCGCAACATATGCTGACATTTTAAAAAGATACCTACTATTTATAGCCTTTTTAAACGAACTACCGCTATTACACTAAAAGATTTAAATCTACTTAATTTATATATCATGTTTAAGTCCTAACAGTAATTGCAACAGCCAAGGAGCTTAGTGTTAAGATGAGACACTACATGGAGCGGAGTTATTAACACAAAGCAAGATGGAGTCAGAAGGAAGCTATCCTGGCATAGATTAAATGTGAACTACAAGTGAACTACTTACTGCATGACCTACATCATACAAGCAATAAACTTGCCATTAAAAATGTATCCCCTTTTTCCACCATTCTTAAAAAAGTGTGTAGCGCCAACACTTTTCTAAAGTGTGCGCTATAGTGTAAATTTAGTTTTTCCAGAACTGTAACTGAGTTCTGGGGGTTAATTGTTTAGGTCATTTACTTTGGCATCAGCTTGACTGGGCTGTACTGTAGTTCTGCCTGGTCATAGGTGAAGTGAAGCATCTGTGACAGGCTGAGAACGCAGCCTGGTTGGACGTGTTAAGTACCAATCTTTCTCGGAGCCAATCAGTGGGCACGTCCCGCCCCGCTGTGTGTTCTGGGAAGGGGTATTTAAGAGGCTGAAGTCACGTGTTCAGGATTCGGCTTGCTTTTTGATTCCTGGTTCCGGTTTGGACCAACCCCGTGAGGGGTTCCCGGACCCAGGAGTGTCTGCTGTCCCCGTAAGCCTGGTCACCCTGACCAGCCCCAGAGGCCCTCATGGTCTGAGGTGGGGATCCGTCCGTTCTCGAGCCTCGGAACTGGCTAGTTCGAGGCCCAGTAACTGAAGGAGTATTCTGAGGGGTCCCGGTGTTCTCTCAGGATTGGAGAGACACAGCAACTCGTACAAGCGACCAGGGGAGGACTCTTCGGAGGAGGGCCAAGAAGCTGGCTGCTCGGTAAGAGCCTGGGATCGGAGATTGCATGGACACTAGTGAATCCGCATTTCTTACAGTATCGCCGAAACGGCTGAAAGATTCAGGTACCGTAAGAAAAATTTCTAACTCATCTTTCAGTTACAACCTAGTCTGTGGCAGAGACTTTGGAAATCTTTGAATCACTTGTTGGCTGCTAAATGTACAGACAGCGGTTTATCCAACAGTGAAGTGCCCAGTTGCGAGTGGCTACTCTCTGGGCTACCTAAAGAGACATTCATTTGATTCAGCAGTTTTGAAGTGCCTGAGCTTTATCACCCATGCCCTCTGTTCCCAACTAAGAGACTGTGTTATATTTGAACGTTACTTTAAACAAATAAAAATCCTCAAAGGGACCTCTGAGTGTCAGCTTCTGAAATTACTGGGTACTAACCCTGGGAACCCCTAGACAACGAACGACGAGCTACAAGGAGGAGGTAATTGGTAAGGCCAGAAAATACATAGCCACCCCTCAGGGTTTATGGCGCTACAAGTGTCTCCAGTTCTTTGAATGATAAAATCTTTTTTAGAATATCTGATGAGGGTTTTATGTTTTCTAGCTCAACTAAATAGGAAGGCCAAGAAATATGTTTGGCTTTAATATAACTTCCATGGAACTGTCCAGCAATTTCAACAAAATCATGCCACCCAACAGATCCAGTTTGTGCCGAAACACTCATTCTTGCACTCAGCTCCCCAACCGAAGCACATGGGCATCATTAGCGTGCCACCCACATTGTGAAGTATGCAGACATCCCACAGTCCTGTCACCAGCAATATTCAGATCTCGGATACTGTACTGTTCAGAGCGGTGGAAAGTTCCTAGGCTCCTCCCCAACACTGTCACATAGTTACATAGTTGAGGAGAAGCTTCGGACTTCATTTCAGGCCAGGTGCTGCTCATTATCTGAGGTCTGAGTGGTCTCCAAGGGAGACACACAGGAGGATCACCGGAGGAGGTGTGAACCCCAGATACTTCAGCGGGTGTCTGGTTTACCTTCATACTGTATATGCATTACTGTGCCCTAGCCCTGCAGAGCAGGTTTCCATTAGAGCTCACTTTTAGATAAGCCTAGGGGACCATGTCATTTTTTAAAGGGAATTTTTTTTTCATTCACAATTTCAACAATAATTGCTTTAAAGAGAATCTGTTAGGGAGGGGGTTTGCAAGGAGGAAGATCTGTGCACAGAAAATGAGAAAATGATATGTGCTGTGTGAATTTTTGCTTGTGAGAGGGTAGTTTTAGACCTTAAAAGTGGGGAATGTTTTTTTTTCACACTGTCAGGAGGACCTAGGTCACCTGCTGGTGGCACTGTGCTTCCCACAGTGGAAAGTTGTAGTTCAAGTGTCCACCAGGGGGTATCTCCTAGCAACCAGCAAATTCTACTAATAAGTCTCCAGCAGATGCTGGTTGCTGGGAGAGTATTTAGTCTCTCCTCTGCTAGTACACTTTACATCAGTGTTTTGCTTTGCTTTTCTGTGCTAAGTCAGATGCTGCTTGCCATTTATCTTACCCCTGCTCCTGTTCTTGCTGTTGTCCTGCATCCTGTACCCTGCTGCCTTATTTCTGCTCCTCTTGTACCTGATCCCAATCCTGGTTCCCCCCAATCCAGATCCCCCCTTTTCCTTGCTTCTCTGGTATTTCCTATGACCTGTGTTCCTCCTCTTGGCTGTTTGCTGGTCACTCGAAGATCAACATGGCACCTCATGGCAAAGAACTCTCTGAGGATCTGAAAAAAAGAATTGTTGCTCTTCATAAAGATGGCCTAGGCTATAAGAAGTTTGCCAAGACCCTGAAACTGAGCTGCAGCACGGTGGCCAAGACCATACAGTGGTTTAACAGGACAGGTTCCACTCAGAACAGGCTTCGCCATGGTCGACCATAAGATTACTGAAACCATGTCCTGTGGTTTGATGAGACCAAGAGAAACTTATTTGGTTCAGATGGTGTCAAGCGTGTGTGGCAGCAACCAGGTGAGGAGTACAAAGACAAGAGTTTCTAGGTGATGAACTGGCCAAGCATGTCTCCAGATCTAAACCCTATTGAGCATCTGTGGGGCATCCTCAAATGGAAGGTGGAGTAATACAAGGTCTCCAACATCCACCAGCTCCATGATGTCAACTCCAGTGGGAAATTGTGAAGCTCTGGTGAACTCCATACCCAAGAGGGTTAAGGCAGTGCTGGAAAATAATGGTGGCCAAACAAAATATTGACACTTAGGGGTGTACTCACTTTTGTTGCCAGCGTTTAGACATTAATGGCTGTGTATTGCATTAGTTTGAGGTGACAACAAATTTCCACTGTTATACAAGCTGTACACTCACTACTTTACTTTGTAGCAAATTGTAATTTCTTCAGTGTTGCAACATGAAAAGGTATGATAAAATATTTACAAAAATGTGAGGGGTGTACTCACTTTTATGAGAGTGTGTGTGTGTGTGTGTGTGTGTGTGTGTGTATGTATAATATATGTATGTATAATATATATATATATATATATATATATATATATATATATATATATATATATATATATATATATATATATATATATATATGTGTTGGTCTTAGTTTCTAATTGTAGCCATGCAGATCTGGCCATCTCTGCTGCCGATTCCTGACACATTGACAACAGCCTTTTTTTATTTTTTTTTACTTCCACCGACTGCACTGCGTTTTTGCCTCCCACTGATCAACAGGCATAACTATGTTACATACTGTACTCCTGAAATTTGCATTCTGTGCATTCTTCTCTTAACTTAATCTCTGCATTATATAAGCTATATTGTTACATACTACTGAATTGTCCCAGTGCGACCTTGCACAGCAGGGCAGAGTGTGGGAGGAGCAGCAGGTCTGAATGGGGAGGGGGGGGGGGGGTGGGGTCGGAAGCTGGCCAACTTTTAACAACCTGGTGATTGGTTGCCAAGACCTCCATGCTCCCCCCTCAGTAGCCTTAGTAGACATCCAGGCGACAGCGATCTGGATAGGACTGTCGGTCATTCTGGATCTGGGCTGTGGTCCTTATACTTAAATTTTTGTCACTGTGTTAAATTGTGTCGTCTCCAACCCAACTTGATGGTATCTACACAGCTAAAAATGTATGCAGACCCATCTGTATTCCAGTGTGCGTCGCAGTGGAATATTGAAACCGGAATAAAGCTCTGCCATACTAAAACAAATGTTTACTTTAAACCTTACGCTGTATTGCACTGAACAAAAAAAAACACACTTATTTGATGTCATTTTAATTAACAGACTCTCATATCTTGGATTAAATATCTGTGAAAATGCAAATTACATAAACATTTTTTCAAGTAAAAGTTTGGAAATAATCATATGCCTCCAAATCTGCTGCCAAATTAAAGACCGATCTGTCCCTAGAAAAATACTATATACAACATTCGGGTTGACTAAAAGGAATAAAAAAACAAAACCAAGGCACTGAAATAAAAAAAATTAAAAAATAAGGAGGAAATTTAGAGAGAAAACTGTCCAGGGACCTAGATGATTAAGGCCCTCTCCAAACATATATACTGTCATTTTTATTTGTTAATACTTTTGTTTTTCCTAAGCTGCGGTTTTATAAAAAAAAATTAATAAAAAAATCTAGTTTAGAAGTAGTTGCTAACAGTAAACTGTGACACAATACCAATAAAATTGTGAAACAATAGAGTGGAAACAAAAGTATTCTTGTCATAGAGATATGCATTTCCTGTACTAAAAGCTGGACTGAGGTTGAAGTTGTAATCCTCCATCAGCCGCGCTGTATTAGGCTGCTAATGTTTCACAATGATATCCCCTTTCTTTTTTTCTCTTTTTTTTAGGCTGTAACTTGTCCAGACAGTCTGCGAAATTTCTTCTCACTGGTAATGTATCTGAAGAATTGCCTTCTAAAACGTTTAACATCTGCAATTCCCCCGTCTCTGGGGTAAGATTTTGGAAATAAAATGATAGAAGCAGAAAGCTGTAAAAAGGGAGATGAAAATTATGATATTTTTCCTTTTGAACTCCAAATGCAGTGAGAAGTGATTTTAAAGTTGTTAAATAATAGAACATAAGTTGATCATCAGTAGTGTCAACTACCTTGGTAGGCTTGGTTAAGATATGAAAGCAAGTAAACATTAACATCAAAATACCCAATCGGTTTCTAGCCATCATTTTTCCAACGCAGGTTAAAGCTTTGGAATTTTAATGGCCGTTTGAGTAGGGTTGGTTAAGATACAATGGCTAAAGCACCTAAATAATTAGGTCTTCAACAATACTAAACAAGTCCAGTTGAAGTTGACTAGAGACTAATTGATATAGGAGGATTTGGATAAATAAAATTATTAACATACATGAAACTTTTTTTTTTGTTTTCTATTTCTTTTTTAATAGACTAATGCGGCATACACACGGTCGGAATTTCCGAGGGAATCAGTCCGATGGGAGCTTTTCATCGGATTTTCCGACCGTGTGTATGCCCAACGGTCTTTTTCTGTCGGAATTTCTGACGGACTTTGAATTGAGAACCGGTTCTCAATTTTTCCGACGGAAAACCTTTCTATCGGATTTTCCGATCGTGTGTATGCAATTCCCACACGGAAAATTCCGACACATGCTCGGAAACAATTCGACGCATGCTCGGAAGCATTAAACTTCCCTTTTATAGTGCTGTCGAGCGTGTTTTATGCCGCTGTGTAATTGACCGTCGGAATTTGGTGTGATCGTGTGTAGGCAACACAGCTTGGGCGGAATTCAGTCGGAAAAACCATCAGAGTTTTTGCCGACAAGAATTCCGATCGTGTGTACACGGCATTAGATGTTCCCTGGCTCTGTAAATTGCTTGCTGGCTTCTATGCTGAAGCTACTGGCTCTTGAATTCTTGCATGAACATGACCAGGCTGTTGGCAACACACTTTCCTTCCATGCAGTTAAATCTTCCCAGTTTAATCTTTAAAGTGCATTTCCACTTCTGCAGCCAAAATGGGATAATACCTACTTTAAATTCATGACATATTCCCATTAACATAGCATAGCTTAAAAAAATGGCCTACCTTTCTCCATTAACTTTTCGGAAAACTCCAAGAAGTCTACTCCAAAAATTGACTTCTTTATTCTATTTTTATATAATATTTATGCAAGTCTGTTTGCCATAATTAACCGTGTCCATACTCGGTTGGCAGATTTCATTATCACTCCAAAGACATGACGGTAGGTTAATTAGACCCCGTCTAAAAAAATTGGCCAAAAATATGTGTATGTGTTTGTAAGCGTGTCGGGACCCTATGGGGTAAAGGACCCCGCTATACCGAAGATGGACACCGGCGGCAAAAGCGCCCTGAGGCGATTCAGTTTGCATAGGTAGCGCTATACAAGTCACTAATTCATTCAGTTGTTAGCAGGATGTGCAGGATTGTCTGTTCTAACAAAGTGTTAAATATCTCAAGCCTTGGGTGGTTAGTTTTAGAGTGGTTGTAAATCCTGAAGGTATTTTACCTTCATGCATTCTATGCATGAAGGTAAAAAGCTTTCAATATGCAGCTTACCCCGCACTTACCTAAGCCCAATCCCGATCCAGTGATGTGCACGAGAGCGGATGCTCTCCCAGATCTCTACCTCCTCATTGGCTGACAGACAGCATGGGAGCCATTGGCAACCATCAATCCCATGAAGAAGGAGCACGGGGAGGGGCAGAGCCCCATCTGTGTGAGTCTTATGGACACACAGAGCGGGGCTCAAGAGCGAACATGAACAAGTGTCCCCATGGCAAGCAGCTTGCTATGGGGGCACTTGGCAAGCGGGAGGAGCCCAGAGTGCTGGCTGAGGACCTGAGAAGAAATGCATGAAAGTAAAAAACCTTTAGTATGTAGCTTCCCCTGCAGCCTCACCTAATACTTACTTAAAGGGGAGTTCCACTCAAAAGTGGAACTTCCACTTATCCGTCGCCTCCCCCCCTCCAGTGCCACATTTGGCACCTTTCAGGGGGGAGGGGGGTACGGGACCTGTTTTTGACAGGTACAGTTCCCCACTTCTGGAGACAGAACCATATCGCTGTCTCTCGGAAGTTCGACCCCCCTCCTTATTCCTCCGCTGCTGGGCCAATTAGAAAGTGCTTACTGCATGCGCAGTAGGGAACTGGGTGTGAAGCCGAAAGGCTTCACTGCCAGGTTCCCTTACCAGGAATGGCGGCTGCACCCGACAGCTTATCCGAAGTGTGGTTGGGCTGCCGACATCGCAGGCTCCCTGGATAGGCAAGTGTCCTTATATTAATAGTCAGCAGCTGCAGTATTTGTAGCTGCGGATTTAATCTTCTGTGGGGGGTTGAACCTTCTCTTTAAGCCCACTCTTGATCCAGTGATGTGCATGAGAGCGGCTGCTCTCTCAGATCTCTACCTCCTCATTGGCTGAGAGACAGCAGGGGAGTCATTGGCTCCCACTGAGCCAATGAGGAAGGAGCGGGGGGAGAGGCCAAATCCCGTTCTGTGTGTGTCTTATGGACACACAGAGCGGGGCTTGGGAGTTAGCACGCACGAGTGCCCCCATAGCAAGCGACTTGCAATGGGGGCACACAGCAAGATGGAGGAGTCCAGAGCACTGGCTGAACCAGAGAAGAGGATAGAGGCTGCTCTGTACTGCTCCATGTTTTAGTACACTTTTCGGTTTGTTAAGAATAATTAAATACTGGAGTGTGCAAGATCTGGGCACAGGTTGACTTTGAAATTTGTGTTTACCCTTTGGTAGATGAGGTCCTCTGCAGACTCCTTTGTGAAAAAAATGCAAGCACTGGCTAAAGTTTCTGCTGATAGCTCACAGACATTAGATCGTCATATATCCTGATTGGGAGACTGACATCCAATTTGCATGGATATTTTATCATCCGAGAAAATTCAACCAGACTGTAGAGTTTTCCAGAGATCTTGGTCCAAGGTCTTACCAACAGAACTTGGCAACAAATTCAGGATTGGTCAAGGTTCATCTAACATCTATGGGTACACATTTAATGTAATCACTTTATTCAGCCCGTTTTCCATAACTTTACTATGAATGCTTTCCTCACAGCTATCAAATAAAATCTCAAGTTAATTTTTATTAAAAACTGCCCCTTTTGCTTTGCAGCTATTCACTTCCTTCAATTACTTCCTTTTCTCATACTGACAGTATGTCAGCAGTGTGATTAAGGTTTAGAACAGACAGCTCTGATGCTTCCATTGATGTATGAAGACTCCAGAATTCCAGGTATAATAGATAGCTTTAGTCAATAACTCAGCATGCATTAAAGTAACCTGTCATTAATGGGTTTTACACTTAAAGTGATTGTAAAGGTAATTTTTTTTTAAAATAACAAATATGTAATACTTACCTCCACTGTGTAGCTCGTTTTGCGCAGAGTGGCCCTAAACCGGCTATTCTGGGGTCCCTCAGCAGCTCTCACGGCTCCTCCCCACATTTGATAACCCCCTCGGAGAAAAGCTTCCCCGAGGGGGTTACCTTGCGGTCGCTCTCCCGTGTCCAGCATTCGGTGTCCATAGAGGCCGAATGCAGGACTCGGCCCCGCCCCCACGCGCTCTCTCTCTGTCTGGGATTCTTGGCTCTTGATTGGATTTGATTGACAGCAGCGGGAGCGAATAGCTGCGCTGCTATCAATCTATCCAATCAAGAGCCGAGAATACCGTGCAGAGAGAGAGCGCGTCCCCGCCGGGTCAAGTTCGAGGGTTCAGGTAAGTAAAACGGGGGAGCTAGAGAACAGGTTACTGACAGGTGGTTTTTCACCTTAATGCATAGAATGCATTAAAGTGAATGTAAACCCAATTTTTTTTTTTTTTTTTATGTCATAATGTAGAGAATAAGATTCCCTTTCATTTGAGCCCTTTTATTGTTCAGTTAGAGAAATCTTGATAAAGTCTTGAAAACTTTGTCAAAAATGCCCCCTTGCTGTGAGTGACAGGTGATTTGCATATCTCATGCACTAGCCAGTGGAGCGAATGGGACGCGCTGTGTTAGGAAACACACAGTTCCCAGAACACAGCGCGCCCCATTACCCAGAAGACAACGTGAGGAGGAGAAAAGACCGAAGATCACTGTGGGGTAGGAAGAGGCAGATTAGGAAGACTGCCTAGCAACAGGGGTTTCTGGTAAGGTAAGAAAATTTGATTTTTTCAAATTATTATAATTTTTTCTTTTTTTTAAGAATATTAATGCGGTTTTGTTTTTTTAGGGTGGCCCTCCACTTTAAGTTGTGGCTGTGTGTCTTCTTCAGGGACCAGATAGAATATCTTGTATAGGCATGACCTATGTTCAGCATTCACTTCTATTTTTCCATCTGTCTGCGGATCGGATCGGGTGACGACAGACTCTACGGTCCGTCGTCATCCAATCTCCCGTAGGGGAGAGCAGCGCTCTGACAGGTCCATCCCTGCAGAGAGTGCAGAGACAGACCTGTCATCTTCCTGCACAGCGGGGATCGACGGAGCGATCCCCTGCCGTGCAGAGCAGGCTCCGTACACGGACACGTCCGTGTGAAAGAGCCCTTAGACTGAGATACTGGCTCCAAGATGACCCAGTAGTAAAAAGTGGATACCTGTCCAGTTCTTAGCGGTGTTCACAAAAGTCTGACAGATCAGCTTTTTGTTGTAGCCTCTGACCTTAGGAAGTGCTTCTTCCTGCCTGCAGCAGGCTGATGACGGCATTTCAGCCTGAGCAAAGTCACTTGACTGAAGCTCCAGTTCTGCTTTCTAAATGATAAAAAGTGCAGCTTCTTTTTAAACATTTATATGGTTTATTATATATCTATAATAGTGTGCATTGATCCAGGTCACGGTATAGTAGTTAGTCCCATTCAGAAAGTTGAATGTGAATTACTAATATTGGTATACTGTGGGAAATGTATTTCTGGGAGATATGTAAAGTTAGTGAAAGGACTACTTTAAAGCTGGCAGGACATGAATTGATCCAATTGTTGAGTGAAACAATCATTTTCAACATCCTGCTCAAATTTAGGAATATTTTTTTATTCTGATCACTTCTGATTTTGCGTGATTGAACTAGGGATGAAAACAGTTAGAAGTGCTATAAACTCTCATATTTGTAAAATAATCACCTAAAGCTTGCACAACGTTCTCAAACCTAAAGCTCTCGGCGTATGTTTTTGATGCACTATAAGCTCTCCTTGTGGCCAGTGCACAAGAAATGCATTGTCTGAAATGGTGCCATATACACAAGTTTGACGCTTTGCCCATTGAACACCCTTCTGCATTGTAGTCCCTTTTGCTTTCCAATGTACCACTTATTACTACCCAGATTTTCTTTTTTATGTTTATGTTTATTCCCAGATGCCCCTACTTATGTACAACATACCATCCCGCTGTTCCATGGGGATTTCATTCCCGGGCACATCTGTTCTGTATATCCTTGCGGTTTATACCGCCTCAGCTCCTGGGAGAGACGCTGTCCGCAATTTATCTTCGGTGCTCACGACTAATATGTCACATGGTCATTGTAGGGGGAGAGGTTTCAGCTGTACAGTGGAACCTTGGATTACGAGCATAATCCGTTCCAGGAGAATGCCTTTAATCCAAAGCACTCGCATATCAAAGCGAGTTTCCCCATAGAAGTCAATGGAAACGAAGATAATTTGTTCCGCATTGACTTCTATTTCATGCAATACGGCATGTGGCCGGAGGTGGGGGGATGCAGAGTACTCCGAGTGATTCTGAGTATTTCCGAACGACTCTGAATCGCTCCGTCACCAGCGCCCCTGCACCTCTGGCCAAATGTGGTACTGCACACCCCATTGGCTTGAATCCTGCTCATTTTGCGAGACAACACTCACAAACCGAGTCAGGATTTAAAAAAATAAAAAGTTGGATTGATGAATTTAAAATTTTGCAAGCTCTGTACCATTTCCATGTTTGTTCACTTGTAAATATAGGAACTTATTTGTTATTATTCATTTTGAGTATGTGCATTGTTACAAAGAATACATTGTTATCAGTACTTGGTGTCCTTGTTGCTTTCCTGCTGCATGCTTCATTTAAAGTCCCAACTTTTCTCTTTTTGCTATTGCTTTCCATGAACCAATGATCCCCCGAATATTTCTCAGAGGCAGGATGCTCACTATAATTCAGCTCTGGTCTGTATAAAGCCTGACCATGCCATTTGCACTTAATCAGAGCTATGAGTCACATTAGGAAGCACAGTCAGTGAAGCAAATTAAGGTTAACCACACATTTTTAAACACAGGATATCACAATTTAAATATGCAGCTAAAATTACTAAGAGAGCTCTACATTATTGGCTGGAAGCAAAAAAAAAAAAAAACAGAAGCCAGATGAATAAGAAAGCAGCAAAAGATAAGAAAGCTGCGGTGAGCACTGCACACCTGGCGCTGTGGTTTTTTGCGTGCATTACTGCCAGGTGTACTCAGCAACTTCCTGTGCTAAGACTGATATTTTTAAGAAGGTTTGTTATAGAATATCAAATATACAGGAGGGGGGGGGGGGACAATTATTATCACTAGAATTAGGTAGAACAGTGCCAAAACTAATAAAATTAAAAGTTGTAGGCGTTATCAGATGGCATGGGCTACCAGCATATACCTTCTCTTTCATAATGTGTCCACTCAAAGCAGCCTGTATTACCTATACAAATATTTAAGTTTTTCAGGCACAAGAATGGCTCAACTCGCACATAGCAATGCCCAGGTCTTCCAAGAAGCCCCCACATAGCAATGCCCAGGTCTTCCAAGAAGCCCCCACATAGCAATGCCCAGGTCTTCCAAGAAGCCCCCACATAGCAATGCCCAGGTCTTCCAAGAAGCCACTCAGGCTCCGGACATGGGAAGGAGTGCCTGTTCTTCACAATTAGGAAGTGGGGCTGATATGGAGGTGTGGGTTCCGGACAGTGAGGAAATATCACATTGCACAATTAAAGTTATGAGCGCAATCAGCTGCAGCTTTTAGGTTGTCCAATTTATTTATTTTTGTATTATTATTAAAAGCATACAGATTATACTGTATATTGGCAATAATATACAAAAGAATAGTGAGTAATAGAGAGTACAACGTTACATGTAGGCATACATTGGGCTGTATGTTGATATAGGAAGTCATCTTCTGGGGAATAGAAGAAAGTAGGGTACCAAGTTTCACAAAGGTGAACAGTGGGGTAGAATGGGCCCTGAGTCATGCATTTGTTTGAAGATAGTAAGCAAGAGCCCCCCCCATAGGAGGCTGTTAGTAGGGCTCCATTTGTTGTATGTTGGCGTTGGGATGGGCTAGAAGTAAGGTAGGTTGCTAGTGTTGCACAGCCAAGCTGCTCTATGTGTGTCTATAGACACATGTAGTCCAGTTCAGGATCGAGCCTGCACATCTACCCCCTGTTGCTATGGGGACAGACACAGAAGAGGAGGAGCCATGTGCACCAACGGGTGACCCCAGAGGAGGAAGTTTGGGGTCGCACAAAAGCAGGTAAGCATAAATCTCTTTTTATTTTAGGTAAATACATTGGAGCCTTATATTTGAATCACCAGACTAACACTTTTTAGGTTTGTGTTGTGTTGATATTTTGTATGCTATTACCTTAATAAACAGTTTGAAAGCAAAAAAATAAAACATTGGGGTCTTTACAATCACTTTAAGAAGCACTGTTGAAAGGAAAGTAGAAACAACTATTTCTTATTCACAAGTATCTGTAGCGAACACATCATTGTCTGCAAAATACCAGCATTAGCCAACTGCCTTCCTGTGAACAGTTACATTTCCTGACAAGTCTAATTATGCAACACAAAGTTGAGTAAAAAGTATATGACATTATGCACAAAACAATGTAGCTATAGCCTGAAGAAATGAGCAGCACCTTGGAGATTAGGGTTCTGGTAGTCTGAAATGTATCCATGAAATGATCATTAATTTATATTTGTATACAAACTGGGCAGAAGATTAACGATCAGCCTGGAAAATTCAATTCTTCCAGAGATCAGTCCAGCAAAGCATCAGAAATGAAAATATCATTCAGTTCTTAAAGGAAAAACTCACTATTTCCAGAAAATAGCTGAAGCGGTCAAGGGGTCCCAGTAGGGATTATATAATGGTGCAGCTTTGTAAAAATGTCCATTCATTGTATTATTACACCTGTAGTTCGGGCCCATGGAAGCCTAGACAAAAATCAGCCTTCCTTAAACAATATATATATATAATTTTTTTCCCACAAATATTTCATATATTTTTTATTTTTTTTTTATATTTTTTTTTTTTATTTTTTTTTTTTTTTACTATAATAAATATTCCCCAAAAAAAGTCATCAGTTTAGGCCAATATGTATTCTTCTACATGTTTTTGGTAAAAAAAAAAAAAAAAAAAAATCGCAATAAGCGTATATAGATTGGTTTGCGCAAAAGGTATAGTGTCTAAAAATAGGGGATAGATTTATGGCATTTTTTTTTTTTTTTTTTTTTACTAGTAATGGCGGCGATCTGCGATTTTTAGAGACATTGCGGCAGACAGATCGGACACTTTTTTTGGGACCATTGAAATTTATACAGCGATCAGTGCTATAAAAATGCACTGATTACTGTGTAAAGGTCACTGGCAGGGAAGGGGTTAACACTAGGGGACGATCAAGGGGTTAAATGTGTTCCCTCGTGTGTGTATCTAACTGTGGAGGGATGTGACTGACTGGAGGCGGAGACATATCGCTGTTCCTAATTACTAGGAACAGACGATCTGTCTCTACTCCCCTGTCAGAACGGGGATTTGTGAGTTTACATACAGAAATCCCCATTCTGGCTCTCGTGCCCACGATGGGTGGCCGGCGGACATCGCGGCCGCCGGCCACGTACATCAGGTTCCCCCGCCATGCCGGTTGCACGCCTGCTATGGCTCTTTAAGGAGCCAACGTACCAGTACGCCAATTCGGTGAACGAGCTGACCTGCCGCCGTATAATGACAGCGGCTGGTCAGCAAGTGGTTAATCAGATCGGATAGCCTGCGGGTGTCAGCGGACATGTCAACGCTGACATCCGCTGTCCCATAGGCGTGAATAGATTGACCAATCAGGTCCGCCTGAAAAACTGACAGGCGGACCTGATCGGAAAGTTTGTGTGAAAGGGGCAGAAAGCAGTGAAATGTGTTTCACAGAGACACTCTATGGCCACTTTCACACATGCGAACCGTTCATATCATCAGTTCAGTCACGTCCAAACGGATGAAGTATTCATCAGTTTTTCATATTTTCTTTTTACATCCACTACCAATCCAAAGACGGATGAAAAATTGACCATTTGTCAGTTTACATCCGTTTTTCGTCTGCTCTGTTTTTTTAACGGAAGGAAAATAAAGCTTTGATCAGTTTCAAAAAACGGATGATGATGGATGTGGATTGTAAATGGATGACCATCAGTTTTTCCATAGAGATGCATTGGTGTCCGTTTTACATCCGTCAACGGATGGATGAAAAAAAACTGAAAAACGGACAGCATGTGTGAAAGGGGCCTAAAAAATGAAAGCTGAATTCTGATTGGCAACGATGGATAACTACCCTACTGTGCATCTTTTATTACTTTTTTGTACGGCTTTTCTTATAAAGCCAACCTGTTGCCATGCAATGAGGCACACAGATTTATAACCCATCAGTATTTTGCCAGCATTGATGGGCTTGGAATGTTCTCTGCACTATATATGGGTGTTCGAAGCAAAAGGGTGACAGATGAAAGGGGAGTGAAGAAAGCTTCCAAGTCACAGACGTCTTTAGGTGTTTATCTTCTTCTCTGTAAACTTGGCATCTTTCATTTCCTGATGTCTCAAATATTTAAAATTGTACTTGTCATCATTTCTGAAACTACATTTTATCTACACACACATTTCCGAAGAATTGTCTCTGGAATATGGACAAAGTCATTTTAATGGGTCAGCAAGTGTAAAGGATCACTAAACCCGAACTAATAAAATTGCTGCAGTCACTTCACGTGCAGAATACCATTCACACTATGCCAGGCGGCCTTCTGTCTTATATTAGCTGTTATATTGGGCAGAAGAAAGCAGCAATATAAGAAATGCAGACTTGGACAATACAAATCGCGTTGAAGGAATCTTCCAGGATAAATTTCCTTTTTAGGGCCGGTTCCCACTGGTGCGATGTCCGACATCGGATGCGATTGGCACCGCACTGCAAAGCCAATCACATGCGATCTCTGTGTGATGCGATTTCAGCCATACAGCTAGTATAGCTGAATTTGCATCGCATTCAGACCAAACTCGCACAGGACCCTTTTTTGGTAGAATCGGAACGTGAACCCATTCGCTCAGATTCCTTGCCGAATTTGCAGTTCACACTGCAATATGCAAACTAATTTGGGGGTGTCATTAAAGTGATACTAAAGGATCATTTTTTTTTTTTTTTTAAATAACAAACATGTCATACTTACCTCCACTGTGCAGCTCATTTTGCACAGAGTGGCCCCGAACATCCATTACTGGGGTCCCTCGGTGACTCTTGCGGCTCCTCCACACAATAGATAACCCCCTTGGAAAAAGCGCTCTCCTAAGGGGGTTACCTTGCGCGCGTGCTCCCGAGTCCAGCATTCGGCATCCATAGAGGCCGAATGTAGGACTCGGCCCCGCCCCCACATCATTGGACTTGATTGACAGTAGTGGGAGCCCATTGAGAGAAACGGCAGGGATGCGCCGACGGAAATTCAGGGCTCAGGTAAGTAAAACGAGGGGGGGGGGGGCAAGGGGGCCGGTGACTGCAAGGTGTTTTTTCACCTTAAAGCGGAAGTAAACCCATCGATTTAATAGTTTAAAAAAACAGTTACATTCCCGGAATGCCGAAAATGCTAACTGTCACATTGGTTGTGCTCTCAACCAAACTGTCAAACCAGCCAATGGCTGGTGTCATAGCTGATCACATGTGCAGCACCATGGCAGTTGAAGATTAAACAGAGGCCAAGATGGCAGCTTTCTTGGTTGAAAACGATAGGAGGGTTTACTTCCACTTTACAACCCCTTTAACCACTAAAGCCCTGGAAGATTGGCTGCTCAATGACCAGGACATTTTTTGCGAAACGGCACTGCGTCTCTTTAACTGACAATTGCGCGGTCGTGCGACGTTGTACCCAAACAAAATTGATGTCATTTTCTCCCCATAAATAGAGCTTTCTTTTGGTGTTATTTGATCACCTCTGTGGTTTTTAGTATTTGCGCTATAAACAAAAGAAGAGTGACAATTTTGAAAAAGAAAAAAAAAAAAACACAATATCTTTTACTTTTTGCTATAATAAATATCCCACATTTTTAGTTTAGTTTAGGCAGATATGAATTCTTCTACATATTTTTGGTAAAAAATAAAAATCGCTATATCGATTGGTTCGGGCAAAAGTTACAGCGTCTAAAAAAAATAGGGGATAGATTTATAGCATTTTTATTATAATAATTTTTTTTACTAGTAATGGCGGCGATCTGCAATTTTTATCAGGACTGCGACATTATGGCGGACACATCGGACACTTTGTGTGTGTGTGTGTGTGTTTGTGTTTCTAACTGTAGTGGGAGGGGACTGACCTAAAGGAAATGACAGATCGTGGTTCCTAGCTATTCGGAACTCACGATCTGTCACTCCTCACAGAACAGAGATTTGTGTGTTTACACACACACACACACACACACACGTCACTGTTCTGCCTCTCGTGGCCGGCCACGAGCATCAACACTCCCACAGTGCAGCAGGCGCGAGGCTGCTATCCCGATCCCGCAAGCCGACGTATAGCTACAACGGCTCGCAGGATCATGCCCACCTGTCGCAGTATAATGGCGGGTGGTCGGCAAGCAGTTAAATAACAAACATGTTATACTTATCTGTTCTGAAAAGTGGTTTTGCACAGAGCAGCCCCAATCCTCCTCTTTCGGGTCTCCCGCTGGCACTCCTGGCCCCTCCCTCCTGCCGAGAGCCCCCATAGCAAGCCACTTGCTTTAGGGGCACTTGTGCATGCTCGCTCCCAAGCTGTCCTCCACTCTCTCCTCACTGGCTGTGATTGACAGCAGCAGGAGCCGCTGTGTCTCAGCCAATGAGGAAGAGACCTGGGAGAGCTGCAGCTCCAGTGCACATGGCTGGATCAAGGTAGGGCTTGGGGAAGTACTGGGGAGGGGGAGATGCTGCACACAGGTGTTTTTTTTTTTTTGCATAGAATCAACCACTTTAATATACTGTATTTCATTCTCTTTTTTAGCCACTAGATGGAGCCTTAGGTTATTTACATAAGTTTACAAGTATCACATTTTGCTTCTTTGTTGAAAAAAATCTGTTTAGAGATTTATTTGCTGAAGCTGACATTTACACAGTAAATGAGTCAGAGCAGTGACTCCTCTATTGTTAGATGGGTTAGCGTGGGGCTTTAAACCCAAAAGCTGAATATATTGCAGTTTACCAATCACTAAATGTGGTGGCTGTTTTAGGTCTTTTTTTTTAGGCCTTTCCCCTCTGTTTTCACCTGATAATCTAGCCAATAACACACCTCCTGTATTAGAGTGCCTACACTCTGGATGGATGAGCAACAGAGACACCTTTGGAAAGCAACATTGTCAGTCTGGAGGGGAGGGTAGTATTAGATGTACTAGGTCTAGGAGATTCAGATACACTAAGGCTGGTTTCACACCGGAGCGGTGCGGGCGGCGGCGGTAAAGCAGCGCTATATTTAGCGGCCGGAAAGGGTTAAGACCCCCGCAAAGCGCCGCTGCAGCGGCGCTTTGCCGGCGGTATCCCCGCGGTGTCCCATTGATTTAAATAGGTAGGAGCGGTATAGGAGCGGTGAATGCACCGCTCCTATACCGCTCCAAAGATGCTGCTAGCAGGACTTTTTTTACCGTCCTGCTAGCGCACCGCTCCAGTGTGAAAGCCCTCAGGGATTTCACACTGGAGACACAGCAGCAGCTGTTTCAGGTCGGTTTGCAGGCGCTATTTTTAGTGCAATAGCGCCTGCAAACTGCCCCAGTGTGAAAGCAGCCTAAGCAAACTGAAGCCAAAATCCGGCTAACACTTTATTAGCAGTAACAGTTGTGTACCTTTTGGGATAAAAGTCTTACATAAATAAAAGCTGATGGTTTGTTTCAATCCCCTAACTGCTACATATGCCGGGCAGCTTGTTCCGTTATAAAAACAACAGATTTATTGGCCAGATCACCAGGTAAAAATAGAGGAAAGGAAGCCTAAAAAGGAAAACAGATGCAGCTATCATATCCAAGTATTGGCAAGCTGCAAGATAATAGATGTTTGCTTTTTGGATTTTAATACCACTTTAATGAGAGTCATCTCCCTCAAAAGGAGATAACAACTGCAGTGTTCGCGGTTTAGAAAATCCACAGTGCTCTGGAAATCCTTTGTCATGTAGTAAAAGAGATTCGCTAAACAGAGAAAAATACGATATTAAACATCAGTTTAATAATTTATAAATTCCAATAATGATCTTTTTTAAAACTTGCAGGTCCAGCTTGGTTACATCTAATTATTCATATCTCACATCTGGGGGCCACTGGCATTGCACTATAGTAGTATGTGCTACATACAGTCAGTGCTGGTATATATTGGGTGCTGCTCGAGCGAATTACCATCTGTACTCTGAACATCTGACACCTCCATATTCAGGCTGCATTCACACGAGAGTTTCATGCGTACCATCTACTTGTGTTAAAAAGTATCCAGTTCTCTTTGCATTACTTCCTTTATGTGAAATACCTGGTGATCCTGCCAGTCCCCCAGCTTTCCTATTTCATGCAAGGCATGGAAGCACATCCATCCCAGTGTGCTGGAAGCACAGCCTGCTTGTATTGCAATGGTCAGACTTGTGCTGACATGCCCCACCCCCCCTGCACAGCTCTTTACTGGAAAGGTCCGTGTGCTGCTGTTTCTCTGCCTCCTGCCCTCCCCTCCCCTGCACATATACTTTAACCGCTTGCCGACTGCCTCACACAGATGTACGTCGGCAGAATGGCACAGGCAGGCAAATGGGCGTACAGGTATGTCCCTTTAAATTTGCTGCCGGGGGCCCGCCGGGAACTCGATGTTCTCTGGCGGACCGCGATTTCGGTGTGGAGAGGTAGACCTGGGAGATGCCTATGTAACATTTCCCCATTCTGCCTTGTGTAATGACAGATCTACTGCTCCCTGTGATCGGGAGCAGTGATCGCTGTCATGTCCTAGGTAGCCCCTCCCCCCCAACAGTTAGAATCACTCCCTAGGACACACTTAGCCACTTCATTGCCCCCTAGTGGTTAACCCCTTCCCTGCCAGTGTCATTTACACAGTAATCAGTGCATTTTTATAGCACTGATCGCTGTATAAATGACAAAATAGTGTCAAAAGTGTCTGATGTGTCCCCCATTATGTCACAGTCACGATAAAAATTGCAAATCCCCGCCATTGCTAATAAAATAAAATTAATAATAAAAATGCCATAAAACTATCCCCTTTTTTGTAGGCGCTATAACTTTTGCACAAACCAATCAATATACGCTTATTCCGATTTATTTTACCAAAAATTTGTAGAAGAATACATATCGGCCTAAACTGAGGAAAACATTCGTTTTTTTTTAAATATATTTTTGGGGGATATTTATTATAGCAAAAAGTAAAAAATATTGCTTTTTTTTCCCAAAATTGTCGCTCTTTTTTTGTTTATAGAGCCAAAAATAAAAACCACAGAGGTGATCAAATACCACCAAAAGAAAGCTCTGTTGGTGGAGAAAAAACGGACGTCAAATTTGTTTGGGTGTAACATCGCACGACCGCGCAATTGTCAGTTAAAGCGACGCAGTTCCGAATCACAAAAAATGGCCCGGTCTTACAGCAGCCAAATCTTCCGGGCTGAAGTGGTTAAGCACGGGGCGTCAATGATTTCC
This sequence comes from Lithobates sylvaticus, assembly GCA_028564925.1. Classification (NCBI taxonomy): domain Eukaryota; kingdom Metazoa; phylum Chordata; class Amphibia; order Anura; family Ranidae; genus Lithobates; species Lithobates sylvaticus. The sequence continues at coordinate 138,135,883 of CM053027.1, forward strand.
TAGCCACAAAAAGGTTTAATCAGAAATATCCAAAAGCACAGACAAAAGCGTGGTACAGCACAAAGTCTTCTCCATGGCACAGTTGAGGTGGCAATTGGGATGTTTGTTTACACACAAGCATGCATTATACATGAAAGTAAAATGAATGGGGTCTCTGATAACGCTATAGTCAAACAGAAAACAAAGAACAATACACGTCTTATGAAGTGCTTGAAGGGAAATGTGGATGTTATTAGAGAGCCGTGTGTCCTTGTTCCACCTTGGAACATGACAAGACACCACTTACAGTACTGGAGCCCGCTCTTCATACTCTCAATCTGCCATGTGCCCGCTCGCAGACAAGGATCCGTGCTGTTCTGTGAAGGGTAACGGATGAATACAGTCCAATGCCTTTATTGTTATGGCCCTGCTTGTATTCATACGGGGTGTTCATGAATCCACTATTCATACCAATGTAAAAATATATTTGAGAAACTGTTTTATCTGTTTAAGTGTGTGTGAGCCACGCTGTAGAAAATGAAAGTGCTTATTGAGGAAACCACCAAACAGTAAATGTCAATGAGATATTAGTAGAAATAAGAAGAAACCTGTCCCACATTAATGGCGGGGAGTATTTTAGTAGTCGTTTTCGGAAAAAGGAAATGGTTACTAGAAACACGAACACTTCCGCTCATCTTCACAGTGGGGTTCCAAAGCTACTCTACTCTATTTGGTGCCCGAAGGGTAGACTGAAATGGCATTTTTTTTTTTTTGTCTAATAAGATACTTCCCTATATAGGTTTAAAAATATTACAGATGTTCGGTATTATAACTAACAAAATAAACAGTACTAAAAGGCAATCTTTTTGTAGTTTGGATAAAATGGAAAGGGTTAGGTCCATTTCACACGAGGCGGATCCGCTTCCACAGAGTGCGCCGGCTCAGCCGGAGATCTCTCCGTTGATCTCCGCTGAGCCGGCGGATGACAGGTCCCTCTCTGCTCACTGAGCGGGGAGGGGCTTGTCGAGCGCCGCTGGTTTCTATGGAGAGATCGGATGAAAACGTACAGCATGTCCGTTTTCATCGGATCTCACCCGATCCGATAGCGACGGATCCGGACGTAGGGCCATCCGTCTGCTTTTGGCGGATCGGACGTCAGCGGACATGTCACCGCTGACATCCATCACTTCATAGACCAGCATGGAGCGCCCGTTCAGGTCCGTCCTCAAAACTGACAGGCGGACCTGAACGGTCCGACAGTGTGAAAGGGGCCTTAGACCTCTGTATGTTTTTTATGGCTTTAGATAAGACAAAAAAAAAAAAAATGAAGCACCAAGTGATTGTCCCAAGAGTCTTAATTGCTGTCATTGTCCTGACTGATCGCCACCCTGATGAGTCTATGGAGGCCCCAGAAATCCGATGCCAATACTAACATATGGCTAGGCATGTTCCTTCACTAACTCAAAGACGCTACGCTCGGGTGTGAAGGAGAGTAGCGTCTTTGAGCGATTTTCCTGCGTTTTTGAGCTTTGGCGTTTTTTAATAGCCAATAGAGAAAACGATTATCTGTTGCATCAATTGTTGCTAGGTATTTCAGCTTTTATTATTCATTTATTATAATGTTTTTTTCGTTAGGGTAAGGGGTACTACTACTATTACGTGAATAAATGTAAAATAAATACACAAATAAAAAATAAATTCAATAAATTACTAAGAAACAATAAATATTTAACCCTTAACTTTAACCCCACCCCTTAAAAAAAAAATAACGAAACACCCTAACACAAAATAAATAAATGATTATATATTTTTAGTATTATTATTAATTTAATAATTTTTTTTTTTAAGGTTAGGGGTTAATTATTATTTATTTAAGATGATTTTTAGTGATTTGTGTATTTATTTTACATTTATTTGTTCAAATATTATTACTATTTTATTGTTTACTTTTTTCATTTGAGCAGAAAAATCACACAAAAATTGCACATTCATTTTCATGAGAATAAAAACGTGCCAAAAAACGCTTAAAATCATCCCGATTCAAGCTACAAGAAAAACTCCAGAATTTTTTTGGAGCTTCAGGTGACTTGGAGTGTAGATGTGAACCATCTCCATGGAGAATAATAATTATTTTTTACCCCTCCAGCGTTTGAGCTTCATACTGCCCTGCGGCCCAGTCTCTGAAGGGAGGGGATCATGCTCTGCTTCAGTATGTCACAGTACATGTTGGCATTCATGGTTCCCTCAATGAACTGTAGCTCCCCAGTGCCGGGTGGCACTCATGCAGCCCCAGACCATGACACTCCCACCACCATGCTTGACTGTAGGCAAGACACACTACACACTTGTCTTTGTACTCCTCACCTGGTTGCCGCCACACATGCTTGACACCATCTGAACCAACTAAGTTTATCTTGGTCTCATCAGACCACAGGACATGGTTCCAGTAACCCATGTCCTTAGTCTGCTTGTGTTCAGCAAACTGTTTGCAGGCTTTCTTGTGCATTATCTTTAGAAGAGGCTTCCTTCTGGGACGACAGCCATGCAGACCAATTTGATGCAGTGTGTGGTGTATGGTCTGAGCACTGACAGGCTGACCCACCACCCATTTAACCTCTGCAGCAATGCTGGCCACACTTATACATCTATTTCCCAAAGACAACCTCTGGATATGACGCTATGTGCACTCAACTTCTTTGGTCGACCATGGAGAGGCCTATTCGGAGTGGAACCTATACTGTTAAGCCGCTGTATGGTCTTGACCACGTGCTGCAGCTCAGTTTCAGGGTCTTGGCAATCTTCTTATAGCTGAGGCCATCTTTATGTAGAGCAACAATTCTTTATTTTCAGATCCTCAGAGTTCTTTGCCATGAGGTGCCCTGTTGAACTTCCAGTGACCAGTATGAGAGAGTGAGAGCGATAACACCAAATTTAACACACCTGCTCCCCATTCACACCTGAGACCTTGGCACCGGGGAGGGAAAATGGCTAATTGGGCCCAATTTGGACATTTTCACTTAGGGGTGTACTCACTTTTGTTGCCAGCGGTTTTGACATTAATGGCTGTGTGTTGAGTTATTTTGAGGGGACAGAAAATTTTCAGTTATACAAGCTGTACACTCACTACTTTTACATTGTAGCAAAGTGTAATTTCTTCAGTGTTGTCACATGAAAAGATATAATAAAATATTTACAAAAATGTGAGGGGTGTACTAACTTTTGTGAGATACTGTGAAAGAATGGGACAACATTCCTTTCTCAAATTGTCAGCGACTGGTTCCCAGACATTTACAGAGTGTATACAGTTAAAAGAAGAGAGGATGATACATGGTGGTAAACGTGGCCCTGTACCAACTTTTTGACACGTAATGCTGCCATCAATTTCAAAATTACCTTATCTTTTCCTAAAAAGGTACATCTCAGTTTAACCACTTACCCACTGGGCACTTAAACCCCCTTCCTAACCAGACCATTTTTCAGAATTCGGTGCTCTCACACTTTGAATGACAATTACTCAGTCATGCAACACTGTACCCAAATGAATTTTGTGTCCTTTTTTTCACACAAATAGAGCTTTCTTTTGGTGGTACAGGGGGTCCCCTACTTACAAACATCCGACTTACAAACGACTCCTACTTACAAACGGGGGGAGACAACAGGAAGTGAGAGGAAATCCACCCCTAGGAAGGGAAATTCACTCCTGTAAGTGTTAATATGGGAAAAAGGTGTCTCCACTGATGCTTTATCACCAGTCCATGTTTCCCTAACAACCCAAAATTTTCAAAATCCAATTGTCATTGGGACAGAAGGTGAGGTGAAATCTTCTGAACAGGGGCACAGACAGCAAAACAAATGTTACAGGGGTGATAACCCTTCTCTATGTTATCTAAAAAACGTAAAAATAGATTTTTTGGCTGGAGCTACACTTAAAAAATTTACACGTTCCGACTTACAAACAGATTCAACTTAAGAACAAACCTACAGTCCCTATCTTGTTTGTAACCCGGGGACCCCCTGTATTTAATCACCGCTGGGTTTTTTTAATTTCTGCGCTATAAATCAAAAAATACTGAAAATTCTGTAAAAAAAAAATAAAAAATAAATTCTTTGTTTCTATTAAAATTTATTGCAGAGTATTGGCAAGTATTGGCAGAGTATTGGCAGAGTGTTGGCAGAGTGTTGCACAGTATTGATAGAGCATTGCACAGTGGTGGCAGTGTATTGCACAGTGGTGGCAGAGTATTGCACAGTGGGGCAGTGTATTGCACAGTGGTGGCAGTGTATTGCTGTCACTGACCAGCACTGTGGGCACTACACATCCAGCCCACAGCGCTGGTCCCATCTCATTCCTTTCCGCTTCTCCCCTCTCACTGTACCAATCGGTACAGAGAGGGGAGGGAGGAACCGGCACCATGACGTGACGCCAGTTTGTGTACATGTGATCGCTCCGTAAGCGGCCGTTTACCGTGATCCGTGATGCGCCGGGTCCTCGGGACCCGGTGGTCACGGTTGTTCCCGAGTGCGCACCCCAGGGGGCGCACGGAGCAAGTTTCTGGGAGGACGTCCTCTCAAGATAAGCCGACCGCGCTGTAGCCGTCTTTCGGCTATGGCCCGGTCGGCATGTGGTTAAACATATGACACGTTTTCTATTGTGAATAAAATATGGGTTTGTGATATTTGCAAATCATTGCATTGTGTTTTTATGTAGATTTTACACAGCACCCCAATTTTTTTTGGAATTGGGGTTGTATAATCTTGCTGTGAACACTATAATTGGTATCTACTTGCTGTTAATGACAGGGGAATAAACACATGACAAGGCAGTTGCATTAAATGTACAGTATACATTGTTCTTACATATTGTTTAGTGTGTGAAGAGCTGCTTGTGTTCAGCTTAGTAAAGAACCCCGAATAATAAAACGTCCTGAAACTCCCCCTTACACTTTAATAAATTACATACTGTCCGCCTTTCATCTGCCATACACAAATCACCAACACAGATACAAAAGTAACAAAGCCATTCGAACAAGCTTCATTTCTTATATGGACAGTACAACAGGAAAAGAAAAGCCTTACAAGTGAATCCATCAAACCAACATATAAAGAAAATCAGCAAAAAAAGCCTTTCCATTGTGGAATACACCACATCTGTAACAACATTTCTACATGCCAATTATTTTATACTACATTGTCCAGTGTTGCCCATCTAAAGTGAGAGCAAAAGCTGCCTGCAATCTACTTGGGGGTTCATTACTGCTGGACAGGGATTTTTGGTTAAATGTCTCAGGCTGCATTCACACCTGAGCGTTCCAAAGTCGCGCATTTTTACCACGATTTTGTACAGGTCACCAATGTAAACAGCAGAAAAACGCCTGTAATCTGCCCTAAAGAAGCTCATGTTCTTTTATGAGCTTAAAGCGGAGCTCCACCCATTTTTAAGACATAGATCTAAAAAAAAATAATACTCACCTTCCTCGATCCGAAACGGTAGTTTTTTTTTTTTTTTTTTACTTACCTTTAGTTGTTTTCTTCTTGCCATCCATCGCTTCCGGTTCTCCTTCCCTCGGATATGGGTGGGGATATTACGGCTATTTCGTAATATCCCCTAGCCCGCACTGTCTCCTGGGAGCTTGTGTCATAGCTCCCAGGAGTCAGTGCGGCGGCCTGGCCCGAGATAGCGCGAGACTAGAAACCCGAATGTGACGTCATCACGACAGTCACGTTCGGTCTCTGCTATCACAACGGGGCGGGACTTTCGACACCCCTGCCGTTGTGATGGCAACAGGAGCTGCTGACGGCGCTCCTATGCTGTTTGAACTGCGCATGCGCGAGATTACAATGAATGGGCATCAATGAAATCCAGGAAGAGAACGCTTGGAGGCTTCACATGCCCACAGGCAAGATGGAGAACGGACCGAGATTTTTTCATAAAGTCTTTTTTGAAGATAAAAAACGAAAGGCACAAGTGCTAGAAACCGGACTGGTGAGTTACTCAATTCCAAAATAGATTCTTTATTAAGGACCATTGAAAAAAAAAAACGTCAGGGGCAGTGGAGCCCCGCTTTAAGGAGTTTTGCTTCAGGTGACAAATGAATGGAATTTTGCTTGTTGGGCGTTTTATGCCCTGTATACACGGTCGGAAATTTCAGACAGAAAAATTTTGAGATCCTGCTCTCAAATTTTCCGACAACAAAATCCGATCGGACTTTTTCCGATCGTGTGTAGAGAATTCCGACGGACAAAGTGCCACGCATGCTCAGATCAAATTATGAGACCAAATCTATTGGCTACTAGCCTCTATGTAGTTCCGTTGTATGCAACGAACGTCACCACGTTCAGAATGATCGGATTTTCCGACAACTTTGTCCGACGGTGTGTATGCAACACCAGTGTGTACGGGGGCTTACGAGCGTTTTATGAGCTGAAAACGCTTTGCGTGACCCCCAGCTCTGCCCTACCACTACCAAGTTTGTTCCTCTCATAGGTACATTGTATTATATTGCAATGATTTCATGCAGATGCATACCTACAGTGTTCATTTTGATATCAAATTTCAATTCAGTTTTAGTCATATGCCGCGTACACACGATCGGAATTCTCGTCGGAAAAAACTGACGGTTTTTCCGACGGAATTCCGCTCAAGCTGTGTTGCCTATACACGGTCACACCAAATTCCGACGGTCAATAACACAGCGGCATAATACACGCTCGACAGCACTATAAAAGGGAAGTTTAATGCTTCCGAGCATGCGTCAAATTATTTCCGAGCATGCGTCGGAATTTTGCGTGTCAGAATTGCATACACACGATCGGAAAATCCGATAGAAAGGTTTTCCGTCGGAAAAATTGAGAACAGGTTCTCAATTCAAAGTCCGTCGGAAATTCCGACAGAAAAAGACCGTTGGGCATACACACGGTCGGAAAATCCGATGAAAAGAAAAATTCCGACCGTGTGTACGCCGCATTAGTCTTATGACTAAATGTCTTTTTGGTTTTAGTCGCATTTTTTGTCATCTGAATTTTTTTGGTCTTATCTTAGTCGACTAAAATCTCCAGTACACTGTAGGCTGGGTTCACACTGGTGCGAATTTCCTTGCATCCAATTCGCATTTCAGGAGACTGATCGGCTCTCAATGGAGCCTGTTCACACAGTTCTGGGACGGCTGCGGAGCGGTTTGTATTAGGAGTCTCGTGCGTCTTCTGGTCCGTTTCAGGTCCGAATTTAGACAAAAATTCGGAACTAAAAATCGGACCTGAAACTGAACAGGGACGGACCAGACCCCCTGCTGTGAGCCGCTCCACACAGTGTGAACCCGGCCTCAGTCAACTAAAATCTAATGGGTTTAGTTAAATTGTAATGCATTTTTTAAGCATTTCTTCAGAATTTCCAAACTCATATACTCCTGGAGTAAAAATCAAATAACATGTATTTATTTATGGTATTAAGGTTTGAACATGCACTTACTACAGACACAAGATTTAGCCGTTGTGATATATAACCAGTGTTATTTTGATGTCAAATTTAGTTTTAGTCGTATTTAAAGAAGAACTGCAATCTGCTCACATAATTTGTAATTCTGAAGCTTCCCTCCAACCACTCATATTATTTTATATATACTGCGATTCTTTACTTGCCAAATATGCTGCAGAAATCTCCCTCCACTAAGAGCCCTTTCACACTGCCAGCACCCGAAAAACGCGGGTAAAGCGCAGCTTAAACCAGCTGTTCTTTACCAGTGTTTTTCGAGCGCTATTGGGAAGCTTTTAACCCTCGCTAGTGGCCGAATAATGGGTTAAAAGTGCCCACAAAGCACAGCTGCCAAGGGCTTTGCAGGCGTTTTGCAGGCGCTTCCTATTGATTTCAATGGGAAGGGGCGCTGCAAAGAAGCGGCTTGCAGGACTTTTTTTTTACGCCCTGCCAGCGCTGCGCCTCAGTGTGAAAGCTCTCACTTTTTTTTTTTTACCCCAGTGTGAAAGGGGTCTCAGTCTGGCTGCATCCATTTTAACTGGGCAGCTGAAGCTGCTACCTGTTCACTTCCAGGATTTACACAGACACACACCTCCAGCTCTGCAGCTTCCATTGGCCCTCTTATGACTCAACCCCCCTTCCTGGCAAACTCTCACTAGAGTGATAGAGAGCTGTGCATAATGTCATAAGCCTAGGCTAATGACCAGACAAGAAACAGGAAGTGAGCTGTATAAGGTATTTATTTACTGGCAGAAAAAAAAATTACTATCCAAAGTTAAAACAAGGGCAGAAGATTTAATAGATGGAAAAATGAAAAAATGGCTGGAGTTCCGCTTTAAGTCATCTGAATTGTTTTAGTCGCACTTTAGGTCGACTAAAATAGTGTTAATTTTGTCAACAAAAATATTTTAGTCTACAAAATGAAGACTGCATACCACATCTAATGCAGGTCAAATTATATTGCTGCATTATGACCTTTCTAATCATACAATATCACATAACTATCAAATATAAGATTATATAGTGTGAATGCTAGGGCATGTTCCAATCACAAGTGGCAGTAAGGAGGTTGTCCTTCATGTCCTTTACCCCCGGATTGCTTCAGTGATGGCTTGTGTGCCTCGTATAGTAACTACATCGCTTAGACTGATGTCAGAAAGGCTAGCAATCCTGCCACATGCAATTAGTGAAAATCGCCAGCAGAAGGATCACTAACAGGATGCCCGATTGTCCCTATGGAATCCCTCCCTCAGTAGCTGAGACAGCGAGACGTCGCTCCCATCTCTAGAAATTGAGATTCAGCAACGTTCAGGCCAACGACAGAGAACGATCCAGACCAGCACTAATCATTTCCAGATCCAGTAAATGAGTCAATCGCAACTTCTATCCTCACTGCCATTCATCTAGGGATTTCATTTCAGCAAGGGGTGAAGGTAAAGTTTAGAAAAACAGCAGTTTGGGTCATTCACCCAGACCATAAGAAAGCAATATGGAGACTTTGAGGCACAATAGAGGTAGCAACAAAATGCACACAGTTTGTTGCTAAGTCAACTTTTCAGTGAAGGCATCATTTTGAAATTTTACACATTTGAGGATTTCCTTAACCACTTCCGAACCGCCGCACGCCGATTTCTGGTAAGAGTGGTCTCTGCGGCGGATTCGGTGCCCTCCACTGCTTACCGGATCCGTCGGCAGCGGCGGAGGCCATCGGATCTTCACCCTGGCTGGGCATGGAGATGATTGAGAAGATGGCCCCCACCCATCTCCATAGCAATGCAGGGCGGAAGAGACGTTAAAATGTCACTTCCGCCCACAGCTCTTAAAGGGGCTTTTTTTTTTTTTTTAAATTACAAATTTCTTTTATTTTTATTGCATTTAAGTGTTAATACGAGATCTGAGGTCTTTTTGACCCCAGATCTCATATTTAAGAGGTCCTGTCAACGTTTTTTAACAACAGTGTAAAAATAAAAAAGGTAAAATAAATAAGAAAAAAAAAATATATATATATATATATATTTTTAAACGCTCCCAGTCCCGCCGAGCTCGCGTGCAGAAGCGAACGCATACGTGAGTAGCACCCCAAATATATAAAACGCACACATGTGAGGTATTGCCGCGATCGGTAGAGCGAGAGCAGTAATTCTAGCTCTAGACCGCCTCGGTAACTTAAAACATGCAACCTGTAGAATTTTTTTAAACGTCGACTATGGAGATTTTTAAGGGTAAATGTTTGTCTCCATTCCACGAGCGGGCGCAATTTTGAAGCGTGACATGTTGGGTATCAATTTACTCGGCGTTACATTATCTTTCACAACAAAAAATTGGGCTGACTTTACTGTTTTATTTTTTAATTAAAAAAAGTGTATTTTTTCCAAAAAAAGGGCGCTTGTAAGACAGCTGCGCAAATACAGCGTGACAGAAAGTATTGCAATGACCGCCATTTTATTCTCTAGGGTGTTAGAGAAAATAAATGTATAATGTTTGGGGGTTCTAAGTAATTTTCTAGCAAAAAAAAAAAAAAATGTTTTTTAACTTGCAAACAACAAATCTCAAAAAGAGGCCTTAAGTGGTTAAATTGTATGTGGGTTATATCATGTGTCTGCATCCAGGGCCGATCATTCGCAGGTAATTACTGCTCAATCGATTACATGTGAGCGGCAAGAGCTGTCAGCCTTCCATTTCTTTCAATGGGACTTCTGCCCGCAGCTAATCGCCGGAAAACCCTAAAAGGCATTATTAGCCCCCTAAAATCACCTTCAGCAGACTGGGGAAAAAAAAAAATATATTTTTTTTTTGATTGATGGTAGTATTTAATTTAAGGGCACAGTGTCAGCTGTCAGAATACAGTAGCAGCAGTAGGAGATTCGTCCAGCCGTGCTGTATAGCATGGATAGGGGAATCTATTTTTTTTATTATTCAGCTTGCAGGCTAACAAAAAAAAAAACTATTTGTCTAGGGGACTACTTTATATGCAACAGAGCTTGGCAAAGATCCTCTTAAATATCTGAGCTTACTATGAGACAAGATACTACAGTGACTTTATTTTATTTTATTAAATGCTATTTCGCACTATATTTATTTATTTCCAGCGATATATCCTTTAAATTACCCGACCTCTGCATAGCTTTCTCTCTTTCTGTTCAGAACATGTAACACGGTATTGCGGATTGTTCCTCCCACACATTGATTTTCATGCAACTTGTGAGACTCCGTATGAATTATATATGGGAATTTTATTTGCCAAGTATGCTGTAGCTTTAACAGACATCTTTTTCTCTATCAATTAACAGATGAAAGAGACAGACCACAAGGTGAAAGAATGGCAATATATTAAAGAGCAAATTTACAATGAAATTGAAAAATGAATATTTAATTTGTATATTTAGAGCCTGTAGGGATGATAAAGCTGGATGAAATGACATTGTGTGTCATGATGCTGATTGTCAGTTTTGATATTTCACATAATGTTGGAAGTAATATACCTAACCTAACACAGAAAGCTTTTTTGTATTACGTGGGTGACTATTTAGATTACCCAGGTTGAAAGCATTGCTTTTTGTCAATAGTGGTGTAATACAGGGGGTCCCCGGGTTACAAACAAGATAGGGACTGTAGGTTTGTTCTTAAGTTGAATCTGTTTGTAAGTCGGAACAGGTACATTTTTTAAGTGTAGCTCCAGCCAAACAATCTATTTTTAAGTTTTTTAGATAACATAGAGAATGGTTATCACCCCTGTAACATTTGTTTTGCTGTCTGTGCCCCTGTTCAGAAGATTTCACCTCACCCTCTGTCCCAATGACAATTGGATTTTGGAAATTTTGGGTTGATAGGGAAACATGGACTGGTGATAAAGCATCAGTGGAGACAACTTTTTCCCATATTAACTCTTACAGGAGTGAATTTCCCTTCCTAAGGGTGGATTTCCTCTCACTTCCTGTTGTCTCCCTCCGTTTGTAAGTAGGAGTCGTTTGTAAGTCGGATGTTTGTAAGTAGGGGACCCCCTGTAATAGTGTATAACAGTCAATGAGCTGGTACTAAGGACTGGGACGGGCAAAGGGCTTTTAGCAGCTGGAAGTGGTAAGAAGTGACTGTGATCCTCATCAGGGTTGCCAACCGCCAATAAATTTACTGACAGTTTGTAAAAATAAATGTTTTTTTTTTACAACTGCCAGTAAATATCAGCAGCTGATAATTTAATGCTGGGTTGACTTAAGTGTAAATCAAGCAAATGACTTTGATATAGGTATTGTCAGCGTTTTCATATCACGTTTATACTGTTCAAATATTCACCATGTTAGTTTTCAATAGGAGTTCTGTAATTTCTCGGGTTGCCAGTAAAAGAACGTGTTCCGCCAGAAAATTTACCATGTTTTGTCAGTAAAAAAATGCTGCAGGAGGTTGGCAACACTAATCCTTATACCATCACCAACAACCATGAGCAATGTCTTTGGTAAAACACCCACATAAAGCCAAAGTCCACCTAATGGCACCTTTACATATTAGATGCCCCTTTGGCCATATTGGTCAACAACTGAATGCCTACTAGGTACCTTCAGACACTGCAAAATGAGCTTCAGGAGGGTAAACAGCCAGTCTTCAAACACCAAGTGAAGTGTCCAAGACTCCAAAGACAGTGCTCCCGTCTGTGCTCACACACTGCTTACCAGATTAAAATAATCACCAAAATGGGGAACTTCTGGGAACGTCTCGTCATCACACACATACAGAATCTTAAATTTCCGCCATATAATCACCATGAAAAAAAGAACAAATCTCCATAGGGCAATACCACTAGTAGTAATCTATTTTTTGTATAAAGCAAAGTGTGCACTTACAAAAGCAAGTTCTTAGTGTATATGCACACTGTATATGCATCAGTGATGTCATCGGCTGAAGCCGATGGGAATATCTTCTAAACGGCACAAGTTTAGAAGATATTCACAATACCTACAGGGTTATAATAAGCTTACGTGTAGGTACAAGTGTATAATAAGAATCTACTACTGCTTTAAAAGAGAAGTATGGGATTCATCTTTATTTTGAAATCATATTTACCTAAGTGGATGCAGCATCGGTCCAATGCAGCATCTGTTCACCCCGCCCCGCGAAACCCCCCCCCCCCCCCTCCTGGGCTTCAAACACTGAGAACCGAGCGATCAAACACTGCCAATCCCTGGGTTCTCAGAGCTCCCTCAGCAGAGAGTTGGTGACTTTCAGTCATCAGCTCTCTGCTCTGTCCCCCTGCGCTCATTGGGCCTGGGCTGTGAAAGGGGGTGGGAGCTGTCAGCTCAGGCTCTCAGCGGGCCACTGAGATGCTGAGCCGGGTGCCGGTTCAGGATCCTGGGTGGATCCCGGCCATATGGTTGCAATCTTTCTCAAGCCTGGACCTGCTCTGTGACTCCAGCCCGCTGTCTGCTGAAAACCTGTCACAGGGGTGCAGAATGAACTGCACTCTTGTGATCCACATGAGAAGCTTGTTTGGTTGTACTTTTCCTTTAAGGCGGAGCTATCACTGGGATCATAAAAAGGCAGCAGAGAGTGTAGTCACTGGATTCAAGAAAGTAAATCCCACAGGGCTTCTGTGTCAGCATTAAATTATGTATTTATGCATTTAACTACATCAATATTTAAAACAAACATTATGGAAGATTGTGAAATTTATAGATACATACGATATCCAAGTTTTATTTTTTAACCAAAGATACGCTTTAAATTTCATTCCAGCTCAGTGTAATCTACTGCAGTAAGACTTCACAGATCTCCTGATTTCTAGGGTGGGTCTGCTTTGGAAAAAGTTGCCATTTAACTTTCAATCTCTTTTCAATCAGATTTAAACTTGCAAAGCTGTCCTGAATTTGATTGGTAGTTATGAGGGACTTTGACGTAATTACACTTTGATGTGCCAGACTTTTGTAAGGGAAATGCATTGAAGAATCTTGTATTTGAGAACACCTCTACCGAATTACAAACAGGCAAAGTGTTTACAGATCGCCATATTAACAACACAACTGAGTGGGTTGGACTGTAAAAAAAAAAAAAAAAAGTCCTGTAACTTTACCAGATTTCAGGAAAACCCAATACAAATATCACAGATCTTTAGGGTCATTTGGATTTGTACAACACCGCCTTCCCTCTTTAAACACAAGAATAATATACATGGTACTCACTCGTACAAAGTTGTCAGGGAAAAGGCCTCTTCTTCCTTTCAGCTCTCCTTCCCACCATCCGCCATCTTCTTTTTTGATTTTGGTGATTATTTCACCAGCAACTATAGTCAGCTCGTCATCATGCTGAGCCTTGTAGTCAAACTCCACAATCGCATCCACTGTGAAGACAAATGAACAAACACATAATTAAAGCACGACCTACAATCTACACAAGTACCAAATTCAGTTACGATGTGACGCACAAATCTTATAGCAAGTACTGTATATACTCAAGTATTAGCTGACCCGAATATAAGCCGAGGCACCTAATTTTACCACAAAGAAATGGGAAAACGTATTGACTCAAGTATAAGCCTAGGGTGAGAGATGCGCAGCTACTGTAAGTGGACAAGAGGGTCAACAATGCCCATTTGCAGCCTCACTGTGCCCATTTGCAGCCATAGGTCCCCTGAACTTCAAACTTGGTAGTTAAGGGTTCCTTGATGCCCCCTAGCTGCAGACAAAATGTGGGGTTTCTGGACCCAAAGGGTCCCGAAATTACATTGCTGCAGATGGACACAGTTGAACGAATTTGGGGCCCCGTATCTCCGGGCCACTTGGTGCTAGGAACCCCAAATTTGGTGTGCAAACCCAGTGGAACTAGAACACTATAACATATCCAAAGATGGGGTTTCTAACACCGGTTCGGAAAATGTAAAGCACTTTTCTGCAGCAGAGAATAACATTTTCCGAACCGACTTTGGGGCCCCATATCTCAGGGCCACTTGGTGCTAGAAACGCCATCTTTGTATATGTTGTAGTACTAGTTCCACTGGGTTTGCACTAAGGGACTTAGTTGAGTCAGCAACTAAGGCCGTGCTCCACCTAGAGAATCCACATAGAAAGCGTAAGCAGGTTTGTGGCCAGGTGTGGACTGACAGGTTACAGGCTTGTCAATCAGCAATGCCAATGCTGATAGCCACACCTCCTGCGACATATTTCATCCCAATGTAGTGCAGTCAGGCACAGCTTACATGGGAGTAGCAACTCTGCTCTGAATTCAGGAGCAGAGCAGCATTGTTGTCACACCATCACAGGAAGTTGCATTATGTGGACTTCAATGGCAGGTTCATCATATTATATACCGCATATACCTATGGCGACTAATCATAATTGACTTTGCTGATGTCAAACCAGTAAAATAGATGCTCTGTGTTTAGCACTTTTCTGTGTGCATGGTTCATCTTAAAGTGTTCCTAAACCCAGAACCCTGCAATCACTATATCTGGTCTCCCACAGTACACAGAACATGCAATTAGTTTTTAGTAAGTACAAACTACTGAATACCTTTTTTTATCTGCAATTAGAGCAGTCTTGTGACTTCTATGAGTGTCTGATTAAAGCTTGTAGGAGTTTTCATTCTCCCACGAATGTCCTATGAGAATACAGGACACCTGACCCTCTGTCTGGACAGTGCTGATTGGCCTTGTGCTGATCACATGCACTCTCCCAAGAAAAAAATAAAAATAAATAAATCTCTAGCAATACACACCAAACTGAGCATGTGCAGCTTGTCCCCTGGCTCTGTAAATATCAGGTTATTTATTGGAGACAGTGGAAAAAGGAGATGATCAGAGGAGACAGAATCGAACAGCCCTTTTACACAATGTGGAGGATTCACATTGTGTAAAACCCTTAGGTTCCACAGTGAGTATAAAAAGCATGCTTTACTGCATATATAGACTGATTTTACTGTTGTGGGTTTAGTAACACTTTAAAAGGAGAAGTGCAGCTAAAGCTTGTTTGGCTGTACTTCTCTTGTGGATCACAGGAGTGCAGTTCGTTCTGTATGGACTAAAGTCTGCTCTCTGCTGAAGTCATAGAGTCGGTCCAGGCTCCGCGTCATTAAGACCATGGAGTTTGGATCTGCCCAGATCCCTGGACTGACACACGGTTTAGCCTCTCAGTGAGCCGCTGAAAGTCTGAGCCGGCCGATCTCGCCCCCTCCACAGCTCAGCACTCCAGTGAGCGAGGAGGGGACAGAGCAGAGAGCTGTGATTGAAAGTCAGCAGCTCTCTGCTCGGGGAGCTGTGAGAACCGAGTGATCGGCAGTGTTTGATCGCTCGGTTTTCAGTGTAGAGTCCACCTCGGTAAGTATGAATTAAAAATAAATAAAACTTCTCTTTTAAGCATAACTTCAATCTCTCAATCATCATTGACTGTATTGAATCCTTATGCTGCTAGCGTCAATAAGTAAATATTATATGCCATCCTATCTATTTATTTTATTATTTTGTTTACATTTCTTTAGTTGCTTCCTGGTTTCTGCCCTAGGCAAAATGTCATACATCCCAGGAGTCTTCTAGAGGGGCTTTTTCAGCTTAACACACCTCCCTGCCTTCATGCCTGAGCTAGGGGCAAATGTATTCCAGGAAGTAAATGCTACATGAATCCTCTGCCCTTACTCAAGATGGCCGTGGCCAGAAATGTTAGGAGGGGGGGGGGGTATTTATTTAGTTATTTCTCAGCAAACTAAATCATAGAGACATGGATGGATGAGGAAGTCGACTTTGAATATTAAAAATGAATTACCGGCAAATAGTGTTTTTGTTTGTGGTGCTCAGATGCAGTGTAGTTTAATACATTTTAATACATTTGTCAGTTTTTATTTCCATAATGTTTTATTAGGATTCGAGATGGAATATAAAGAGAAAACAAGAACATTTGTTACAGAATATGTATGAATGAAAGACAGATGTCTTTGAGCCATTATGAATATATTTTGTATACACTTTATTTTCAGTGAGGTTTGCTTCTCCCTCATATGCTGTAGTTCACCATCCTCCTAGCTAATCTGAGGCATATCTATTCAGCCTCAACAATACACTGACTTAGAATCCTATGTCACCCATGGACTAGATATACGACAGTGTGGATTCCTTTTTCCTCTGCATTCTAAGTTTGGGTGAGATTTCTCTCTCTCCCCCTCACCACCCCTCCACCCGTAACCCCTCCCCCTTTTTTTCCCACCCCCTTTTTTTCTTTCTCCTTTTTTTCTCTCCCCCCCCCTTCCCTTTTATCCCCCCTACCTCCATATTTAATCCCCCCCCCTCTTACCCTTCCCTTCCCCCCTCTCTCGCTTTGCATTTCTCCTTTTGTATCGTATTTAGATACACTAACAAATTGAAGACAAACTCCAGCCAATACTTTATAAGCAGTTACAGTAAATAGTCTCTTTTTCTTGTTTCTTTAAAAAAAAATGTTTATATATATATATAATAAAAGTTGACCATTGTAAAAACAGCCGCCAGTGTTATATGATTTGTAACAGGCCTCTCTAACTGCTAAATCTGCTTGTTCTGTTGAAAAAAAAAAACTGCCTTAATGGCAGGATCACCAGGTCAAAATAAAGGAAATAAAAGCTTAAAAAAGAAAACGAATGTATCCACCACTTCTAAGAACTGGTAGGCTGCAATATAATAAATGTTTGTTTTTGGGTTTAATACTGCTTTAAGCTTTCTCCTACTTTTAGTAACTGCAAAGCTACTTGCAGTACTTGTTTGCATATAGATTTTTTATCAGATTCCTCTGAAATAAATTACTGTATATACTCGAGTATAAGCCAAGCTTTTCAGCACATTTTTTAGGCTGAAAAACCCCCCTTCGACTTATACTCGAGTGAGGGTGCCCATCTGCAGCTGTACCTTTGATTACTAAAACAGCGAGTGACTCCCGTTGTGTCATGCAGTCTGATCGGCGGCCGTCCATTGTAACAAAGCCCCGCCGCCTCCTCGTCTGTGATAGACCGAACACTGAACACTGATACAATGCTGGGAAACTGTATCAGTGGTCCGTCTATCATGGACAAGGAGGAGGCGGGGCTTTGTTACAATGGATGGCCGCCAAACAGACTGCAAACAGCCGCCAAACAGACTGCATGACACAACGGGAGACACCCGCTGTTTTAGTTTTCAAAGGTGAGGCGGCAGATGGGCACTGATGATACAGGTTGGCACAGTGAGGCTGCAAATGGGCACAGTAAGGCTGAAAATGGGCATGGTTTACCCAGTAGCTGCTGCCTTTCCCACCCTAGGCTAATATTCAAGTCAATACCTTTTCCCATTTTTTGTGGTAAAATTAGGTTCCTAGGCTGATATTCGGGTCGGCCTATACTCGAGTATCTACGGTAGTCATTTCTATTAACAGTAATACTAGTTGTCAACTAACTAAACTTTTAGCCAATAAAAAAAAATTCTATAGCTAAACTAAAGGGGTATACAGGTGCAGGAGTCAATGAAAGTGGAAGTCCATGGAAGCTATGCTGGCTCTGTGCCCACACCATTGCAAAATTAAAACTCTGACAAGTTCACTCGAGCAGAGAATTTTTTTTATTCTCGATTTCATTCAAGGCAGAAGTGTCTAGAACATATTTTTTTCATATGCAATACAGTAAAACCCACATGAAACCCATAATCAGGAAGTATTCAATAGATGTAAATGAGTGCCAATTGAATCTCTAAAGCATAATGGCCAATTTCCTAAGATTTGCAAGTTATTTTAGATTGGATCTTGCAGTAAATTGCAAGGTTAGATTTTTCAACCCTTACCTCTATAGCATCTGAATACATAAGATGACCTAAACACATATATACAAAATATCCTAATATGAAAGTTCTCATTTCCCCTGATGATGTGCTCTGACGGAAAACGCGTTGGGTAGGGCGAAAACGTATGACAACGTTATTACACTCATCGATGCTGGTGTTCTAGCTAATAGTTCAGATTGTTGGGTAGTACCTCCGATGATCTGCGCATGCACAGTATGTAACGTCACTCAAGCTGATCTCCTGGCAGATCATCAGAGGCATTATCCAGCGATCAGCAAAGCGCGGAGGAAGAATCGAAAAGTCACATTCTGCCTTGTTCTCTCTGTCCATGCGCAACACATCACCGATCACGTCACAGGCGGAAGAAGATCTGCAACACCGTGCTGTCAGGGCTGGGCTCAGCCCTTCCTTCTCTAAGCTGGCTGCTTAGCTGTCAGCTAATTGCCAGCTCCTATCTCTTCACAGGTACTCAGCTGTTGATGATATCCTGCTCGCCAGTCCTGCCTACATAAGCCATCCAGCTCAGAGGATCTCTGCCTTTGCCTTAGTCAACATCACAGAAACTATCTCCTGCATTCCTGTTAAAAGACTTGCTAGGCTGACATCCCTTCTGGCTCCAGACCCTGCTTGCCGTTTTACTACGCTCATCTCCAGCTCCCTAACGTTTGGCTTCTCTGACTATCCGTTCCGGTTACTGAACTTTGGCTATGTTTTGACTACGTTTGTTCTATTTACTTTTATTATTAACCACTTCCTGACCGGCGCACACGGATGTACGTCAGCAGAATGGCACGGACAGGCATAAGGGCATACAGGTACGTCCCTTTGAATATGCCACGTGCGCGCGCGTGTCGGTCGGGACCCCCGGTCCGGTCACGGGTCCCGCGGACTCGACCGCCGCAGGGATACCCGCGATCGTCTCAAGGGGAGGATGAACGGGGAGTGGCGGAAGTAAACAGCATCTCCCCATTCTGCCTAGCAACAAGTGACACTGATCTCTGCTCCCTGTGATTGGAGCCGAGATCAGTGATCAGTAACACACAGCCACGCCCCCCACAGTTAGTAACACGCCCCTAGGACACACTTAACACCCTGCCACCCCCTGGTTAACCCCTTCTCTGCCAGTGTCATTTACACAGGAATCAGTGCATTTGTATTGCACTGATTGCTGTATAAATGACAATGGTCCCAAAAATGTGTCAAAAATGTCCAATGTGCCATAATGTCGCAGTCACAATAAAAAAAAAAATAAAATAAATAAAAATCGCTGATCGCCACCATTACTAGTAAAAAAAAATAATAATATTAATAAAAATGCTATAAAACGATCCCCTATTTTGTAAACGCTATAACTTTTGCACAAACCAATCAATAATCGCTTATTGCGATTTTTTTACCAAAAATATGTAGAAGAATACGTATCGGCCTCTTTTTTTGTTTATAGCGCAAAAAAAAACGCAGAGGTGATCAAATACCACCAAAAGAAAGCTCTATTTGTGGGGAAAAAAGGACGTCAATTTTGTTTGGGAGCCACATTGCACGACCGCGCAATTGTCAGTTAAAGCGACGCAGTGCCGAATCGCAAAAAGTGCTCTGGGCTTAAGCCAGCAAAATGGTCCGGTCTGAAAGTGGTTAAACAAGTGTGATTTAACTGTACTTCTGTCTCGGTCTGATTTCATGGTTTCTGACACGCGCTTTGCTGATCGTCGGATATTGCGCAGTGTTGACGTAACGCCAGCTGATCAAGAGTGACGCTACGTCCTGCACAGATCTTCAGAGGCATTATCCGTCAAGAAGCACTATTCGACAGAACATCGGCTGCTGGCGAGGTGTTTGCCTGTGATTGCATGTATTTGAGTTTACCAATGTGAGTACCCTTCTACAATTTTAATAAACACACAGTATTCACTCTATGTGCAGCCTTTGTTTCTTTTCTACCATGGCGGATAATTAAATGTGGTTTGGAGTTATTGGGCCATTTGATATCTGTGGCAGGGATGCAACAGACCGGATCTAGAGAACCGTAGGTGTCAGTTACACATGCTGGTTTGATCCCTGCAGTTGGGGGATCCATTTTTTTCTGGTACAAGGCATAAGTGTGGTGAAGGGCGCATACTTGTGTTGAATATTCAGTACCCTTCACTCTGTTGGTGGAATTAGATTGCATAATCACATTAAGGGAAGAGTGGACTATTTGTTTCTTTTTTTTTTTTCCAGCACATAATTGTGATTTATCACTTTTTTGTATACATTTACAAGAATTAGCATTTATTGTTTATTTCTATACACTATATTTACATGAATTTCATAAGTATTTTTTGTATTTATTTACATAATTTTGCACTGCATTCGTTATAAAGGTTCAACAGGAAGTACAATATAATTTGTATATAAATATTTTTTTTAATTGAAATTATAAAATTGTTATTTAACTAGTTTGCCTCGTTGGATAGATCTGGTACTTGTTAAAGGGGTAAAACAAGCTTTATTGTAAAAGGGATTCCTTATATGTGTGACTTACATGTGTTGCCCACCCCTGTGGTTTCCAGGCTTTCCCACTTCTCCCAGAACCAAACTAATTAATGTCAGGATGGGGATCGGGGAACAGATGTCTCCAGATCTTCGCTACTTCCATTTCAAAGCTGTCCGAAAACCAAGTATACAACTGATCGAGCACAGTGCTCTGCAAGTGGGCTTCAGCAGAGGGCAGGGACGACATTAGGGTGTCTAATAGACCCCTGTTGCCTCCATAGATAACACTGGCAGGCAAAAGTTTCTATCACATAAGGCTCCATTCACATCTAGACGTTGCTATTTTACAGGTATTTTTCGGGTGTTTTTACAGAGTTTTTGCCGCGTTTTGAAGTTGACAAGTCACCAATAAAAAGCAGTAGAAACGCCTGTAATCTGCCAAAAAAGAAGCTCATGTACTTGTACGTGAGCGACGGGCATTTTGCTTAAAGTGATTGTAAACCCAGATGAAAAAAAAAAAAAAAAAAAACCTGCAAGACAAAGGCATAATGAGCTAGTATGCATCTCATACTAGCTCATTATGAAATACTTACCTTAGAAAGATGCTGTTGCAGCAGTCTCGGCACACCGCTGTGACCGGCGACATGTCGTCCCGGAGTTATTTCCAGGTTTGCGGGCTCCGTCGCTGTGATTGGCCAAAACGGTGATGACGTCACTCTCGCGGGAGTCGCTGGTAATAGCACAGCAGCTGAAGAAATGGCACGAGCATGCCATTTCTTCAGTCCGCATGTGTCGATGACGTCGGCACATGCGGATACAGTGAATATCTCCTAAACGGTACAAGTTTAGGAGAAATTCACAGTACCTACAAGTAAGCCTTATTATAGGCTTACCTGTAGGTAAAAGTGGTTATCCAGGGTTTACAACCAATTTAAGGTGACAGAACGCTCAGATGTTTACCACTGAAATGAGTGGGATTTGTCTTGTTGGGCATTTTTAGAGCTGAGGCTTAGAGCAGAAAATGCCTAGCATGTGAATGAAGCTTAAGGGTTTGTTAGCCCCAATGTGATAGCAATGAAACAAAAATAAAAGAAATAAATGCAAGTGTTAAAAAATAATAATAACATTTAAAAAAATGTAAATTATTATTGCCCCGCCCACGCGTTAAATATCACTGTCAATGTCAGAGGGCAATAACCCTAGGTCCCTTGTTTGCAGTTCACTCTGAACTATGACCTGTAAAAGCATTTAAAGCTTTGCCTATTGAGAGTTTTGGGTATCATAATTTTCCCTGTTTTGCCGATGCACACAATTTGTGAGGCTTGACACATTTATGACATCTAATTACTCGACTTAACCTCATCTTTTGCTTTGTACAAAAAAAATTAAAAAAAATAAAAATAAAAATCGGGGATTATATTGTGTTTGAATGTACTAAAATAAATTTTAGTGTATTATTTCTTGAAAATATGGATCTGATAAACAGTTGCACAAATATTGTGCAACAAAAAAACTAACTAGCTTTTTATTCTACAGGGTCTCTTCTTTTAGATAATTTATACTGCAAAATCATAGGGGTTTTATGTAATATTTTATAGCCAAAAATGTCTTCTTTTTCACCAATAATGTATTTACAAAAAAATGGCTCAATTCAAAACAGGCATACTCAAGGACTGTAAACTGCAATATTTAGCATTTTTACTCGTGTGTTTAGTTATTCTTTTTTTTTTTTTCATAGAAACAGGGCCCGCAAGGACCAACAGGTAACATAGTAAGATATTATACAGTACAGACAGTGATCATCCAACATAGAGCAAAAAAATTACAACATATTGGTCAACCATGCACTTTTCCTGTGGTTAGGAATGATGTGTCTTCAACGGTGTTGTGTCAGGGCATAGTATTTTGCCCTCTGCTGAGTATGTATGGCATGTGTTGTGTTTGGGATGTCGCAGGGGCTTCCCTGTAAAAGGGGAGAATTGAATTCAAATCTCCCTGCATGTAACCATGGTTATCTATCTAGTACTGTAGGAAATCCGTGTGAGTGTTTGCGGCCTTGCGTACCCCGCCTCCCGTTTTCTTTTTATATACATGTAAGGTTCCCCCCTCCCCCCACCAGACCCCCACCGCGGATCCCTCTAAAGGGGAGGGCTCCCGCGGCATGAGGCGGCGGGGGGAGGCAGGAAACAGACATAAGCAAGAGAGGAATTAGAGAGAATAAAGGTTTAGGATAGTGAAAGAGAGAGGAGGTGGGGGTGGGGGGGCCCACGCGGCCATGGAGCGGTTGGCGAACCAGTATCATACTTTGTGGACGACTTGGCATGTTACCCTGGGCAGAGTGTAACCATATCGATGGCTATATTTTAACATGATATAATTATGGGTCTATTATGTGGCCTCTCAGGGCCTGGCCTTCTGCAGAATATATGAACATAGTCCATAGTTGCCAGGTTTTGGTGAATGTCTCTTGTCTTTTTTGTGTCGTAAGAATAAGGTCCTCCATTTGCCTGATTTCCTCTACCTTTTGGAGCCATAGGTCAATGGACGGCGGGAGGGCAGATTTCCAGCATAGCGGAATGCATCCCTTAGCAGCGACTAGTAGGTGGCGTATTACCGATTTTTTATATTTCCTGTTGGGGATATCATTCGCATGAAGGAGAAAAAATGCTGGGTCAGCCGAGATGGGTCGCTCCGTGAGTTTTTGTATCGTCTCCTGAATCACTTTCCAGAAGTGTTGTAGCTTGGGGCATGACCAGAAGATGTGCAACAAGGTCCCTTTTTCAGTTTGACAGCGCCAGCACATATCTGATGCCGCCGGGAAAATCCTATGTAATAGTACCGGGGTCTTGTACCAACGTGATATGATTTTATAGTTGATTTCTTGGGTCTTGGCACAGAAAGAGGATTTATGTGTGTATTGGAGGATGTGTTGTCTTTTGATGGGGCTAAACTGGTTTAGTTATTCTTTAATGCTGGCCAAAAACCTGTGTTGTTTTTAGTAGTGCTAACTAGTGCAATCATTTTAGGGAATTTACAGTAAAAAAAAAAAAAAAGCGATAATGTACATACTTTAAAAAGATCTGAGCAATAAAACCCTTAGTAAATTGATAAAAATAAATTTGTATTAAAATTTTGAAAATAATGCACAGCAATATAAAATGTCAATAATATTGTGCTTTACTGACCCAATCCTATAAAATGTATGACCTTATGGATTTCTTTCTTAAAGTGAGCCTATCACTTTTCTCAGGCACAGAAACGTCAAATATAGCTGCATACTATTACATAAACATATTTCTATATGCCTTGGACTGTATGACCATCAATGGAAACAAAAACTAACAAAGTGAAGAGGAACTGGAAATCTAAAGTGTGAAATTGAGCCACTGTGTTAAGCAAACCCATAAACTAACACAATAAAAGTTAAAATAGAAAACTGTACCACAAATAATCTACATGTTCTCTCCAGAACGTTTCTGCTGTTGAACAAAAAAATGATTGTGTTATTTATGTCTTTCTGCAGCAGCAGGACTATCAGGATAGTGGCCTAAATGGCTGCCACAGATCCCATATTCTAGATATGGGGGGGCCTGAGTGAAAAGTGCAGACAAACTGGGCCAAGCGTATTTAATGCTGTAGGGCCGGGGTAGGCAACCTAGGGGCCCTCCAGCTGTTGTAGAACCACAAGTCCCATCATGCCTCTGGGAGTAATTGTAACTGCCTGCCTTGCAATGCCTTATGGGAAATGTAGTTCCATAACAGCTGGAGGGCCCCAGGTTGCCTACCCCTGTTGTAGTGGTGGTACTAGTTGCCAGAGACCAAAGCATGTATGAAGACCAATGGATATACACTTCAGATATGCACGAATGAGATGATAGCGGAATGTCTACAATGCTTGTGACAAATGTACTTACTGCTCATCATAACACCAGAATACACTGATCAGTGCTTGCAGCCATTGGCTTCAAGTGCTGATTGGAGGTTGGTCTTCCAGTATGTCCCTTCGACAAAGACAGCTGTACACTCTGACCGAAAGTCGACCAGTTCCTGTTGAAGCAGCTGCTTTTTGGCCAGTGTGTACCCGGCTTAAAATTCAGTATCATTCTCTTCTCTCTCCCCCTCAATCCCCCTCCCCGTAACAGGAGAGGTGGAGCAAGGTGCCGTTTTCTTTTGGTGGCATTTCCTCCCACTGCCATTGTTGGTCTAGGCAAGAATGATGTACACTCGGCCAGGCTGCCCTCCCTTCAGAACCTCCTGGGATACATTTCACATGTCCCAGGAGGCTACAGGACCAGTCTCTCTGCAATATGTGATCTCCTGCATGCATAGCGGGGGGCCGGCTGTAAGTGATTACTAATGCCTCATTTTCACATGAGCGGATCGGTTCGGGTCGGTACAGTTTGCAAGGGTTAGAATGGTCAGGCCTATTCAGGTGAGCGTTTCCACTGCAAGTCGGACTACCAGGGTCCATACAGGGTTTAGAAAAATACCTAGCGTGGCCTCAAACTGATTGGCAGACGTTTTTCTGTCCGCCAATCAGTGAAATGTATCGTAGCTCAGCCCTAACCAAACCGTTCTACTTTCTATGGCCCCACATCTGAAGCAGGACCCTAAATGGTGCGGTATGGTTCGGTTGTATGGGCCGCTTTCATAAAGGAAACACTGAGAATAGCGTACCGTACCGAACCGTACCGAACCGAACCGAACCGATCCACTCAGTGGAAGCGAGGCATAAGTGAAAGCCAACTCCCGAATGCAAGATAGGGACACAGAAGATAAGAAACTCTACGAAGGATTGGGTACGTGAAAGATAGGGATAAACTTCATTAGCTTTTAGGCCAGGGTGGATTTAATTTAAAATCATGATTTAAATCACTAGTAAAAAAGCTTGATATAATCAACTCGATTTAAATCTTAATTTTTAAAGAGCAACTGTCATCTCTGTCCCACAGCGGCTCCTCCTCTGACCCACAGTAGACTCTCCAACAGTCCCATTCACTTTAATGGGACCGCTAGTGATGTGGCAGTGACACAACAAGGTGAGGGACGTGGCGGTAGCACGTGAGTGGATGCCCGCTAACAGGCGCTGCCATGATTGATCTGAAATTACAGGTGCTCTTTAAATGTAAGTAATTATTCTTGCCGGTAGTTAGAATCTTTAATATTTGCAAACAAAATGAAGGTTTCCGATTTAGAATAATAAGCTGTCAGATTAGTAAAACAGCGATAGCAGAACCGATTCAATTATCCAGTTTGTAGTGTACATAGATCTGCAATACAATAAGATAAAGGAATATTCCTAAACTTTATTTTATCTCATAGTTACTGTGAAATTGTGTGAATGCATCAATGCAGTCCATGTTATCTCAGCTTGCAGAGCTTGGATTCATTGAATGAGTTTACCAAAAATTTAAAGATTGCAGAATATACAGCTTCATGCTACATAACTAAGCTCCATTTCATGCTGAATAAACTAAAATTATGAATGTATCTTAAATAGAAAGCTATATTTAGATAGATGTTTACTCCAAAAGCATTTTATTAAAATAAATTTGATAAATATCAAAAAAAAATTATCTGATTTTTTTTTTTTTTTTTTAATCTTTGATTTTTATCCACCCTGTTTTAGGCTCAGGTCACACATATGCGATGCAAGAATCCATGCGATTCCACTGCGGGCTCCCTCATCGCTTGTCACCCGCCGGCAGTTCACACTGCCCTATGCGAACCACTGCGGGTGTCAATAGAAAGTTAAATGACACCCTCAGATCGGTTCGCATATTGCAGTGCAAACTGTCAAATGGTGCAAAAATCGGATCGCATGGGTGTGAACACCCATGCAACCCGGTTCCCGTGCAGACCAAATAAAGGGTCCTGCACCATTTTGGTGCGAATGCGATTTCAGCCATACAGTTTGTATGGCTGAAATTTGCATTGCACAGACAATCGCATGTGATCTGCACAGCAATGCGGTGTGAATCACGTGCGATGCCTGTCATCGCATATGTGTGAACCGGCACTTAAGATGTGTTTCTTCAAAGCCAGCAGCCACAGCTCTTGTAGCCGCTGACTTGTAGTTTTCCCATAGCTGTCTCAAGTTCCTCTTTATGCTCAAGCTAAAGTTATTCTTTTCCACTAGACTATAGCCTCATTATTAAATAAAAATACAAATGTAATTGAGCATAATATTGCTTGCTTTGAAAAGTGAAGTCCAATAACTGCAAAACGCAAGTAATTTGGCGTTGTTTTCTGTAATTTATTTTCCATTAAACATGGCATGCCTCTGCGGAGTCTCTGCCAGACTGACTTGCCATAAAACTGTTTATAATAAAAAAGACACAAAGTCAAATCTGTAAACTCTGGCAACCCCGGCCTTTCTAGGATGTATTTATACTCTCACAATATCAGTTATTACCTCCACTGACTGCTGAAAAATTATGATTGTTTTTTTTTTTTTTATTATTATTATGGGTAACAAAGGATAAAGTACTATTTGTCAGCTTTATTACAATAATGGTTTGCAATGAGAAAACCCAACTGACAAGTAAATTTTATGAAAACACATTGAACTAAGCTTTTATACTCTAATGCCGCGTACACACGATCGGAAATTCCACCAGAAAAAGACTGATGAGAGCTTTTGGTCGGAAAATGCGACCGTGTGTATGCTCCATCTGACTTTTGGTGGCCGAATTCCCACCAGCAAAAGAGCAGGTTCTCAATTTTTCGGTCGGAAAAAGTTTTGATCGGAAATTCCGACGCGCAAAATTCCTACGCATGCTCGGAAACAATTTGACGCATGCTCAGAAGCATTGAACTTAATTTTCTCGGCTCGTCGTAGTGTTGTACGGACCCTTGACAGTCGAAATTTCAGCGAACTTTTGTGTGACCGTGTGTATACAAGCCAAGCTTGAGCGGAATTCCGTCGGAAAAAACGTCCAAGATTTTTCCGACGGAAAATCCGCTCGTGTGTACGCGGCATTAGGTTTATAACCTAAAAAAGAACGTGGTGGAATGCTGTAATCCACAACAACCATCGGAATTCAGCTTTTCAGCATTTAGCATCAGAGTGGGCAAACAAACGAAAGCGGAATTCAGATAATAATGATGCTCTATCACATGATACTAGCAAAGGTATGGGCTAACAGCTTATGCTGACTGTTTTGACATACCGTATATACTCGAGTATAAGACGACCCGAATATAAGCCGAGGCACCTAATTTTACCACAAACAACTGGGAAAACTTATTGACTTAAGCCTAAAGTGAGAAATGCACAACTATTGTAAATGGAAAAGAGGGTCAACAATGCCCATTTGCAGCCTCACTGTGCCCATTTGCAGCCAAAGGTCCCCCAAACTTCAAACTTTGTAGTTAAGGGTTCCTAGATGCCCCCTAGCTACAGGGGTCTCTGGGCCCAAAGGGTCCCGAAATGACATTGCTGCAGATGGACACAGTTGACCGACTTTGGGGTCAAATCTCAGTATTTGCGGACCATACCAAGCTAAGCAGGGCAATAACTTCTACGCAGGATGTGGAAACCTTGCAAGAAGATCTAAACCAATTAATGGGATGGGCAACTACATGGCAAATGAGGTTTAGTGTTGAAAA
Source organism: Lithobates sylvaticus (assembly GCA_028564925.1). Taxonomy (NCBI): domain Eukaryota; kingdom Metazoa; phylum Chordata; class Amphibia; order Anura; family Ranidae; genus Lithobates; species Lithobates sylvaticus. The sequence goes on from CM053027.1 coordinate 138,164,166, forward strand.
ATTTAAAATAATGCATTTGGGTGCCAAAAATATGAATACAATCTACTCACTAGGGGGAGAACCTCTGGGTGAATCTACGATGGAAAAAGACCTGGGGGTCTTAGTTGAGGACAGGCTCAGCAATGGCATGTAATGCCAAGCTGCTGCAAGCAAAGCCAACAGAAAATTGGCATGCATTAAAAAGGGGATTATCCAGAGATAAAATGAGAATTCTCCCGCTCTACAGGACTCTGGTCTGGCCGCACTTGGAGTATGCCGTCCAATTCTGGGCAACAGTCCTCAGGCAGGATGTGCTGGAGCTGGAGAGGGTCCAGAGAATGGCAACAAAACTAATAAAAGGGACTGGGCGATCTGAACTACGGGGGAAAAACTGAAGTACTGAACTTATTCTCTCTGGAGAAGAGACACTGGAGAGGGGATATGATTTTAATGTACAAATACAGTACTGGTGACCCCACAATAGGGATAAAATGATTCCGCGCAAGGGAATTTAAAAAGACACATGGCCATTCACTAAATTTAGTAGAAAAGCGGTTTAACTTTAAACTGCGTAGAGGGTTCTTTACTGTAAAGCCCCATACACACGCTCGGATTATCCGAGGACCAGGTCCGTCGGATCATGTCCGTCGTACTTTGTCCGATGTTGGTTTTGCATACGCACGGTCGGACAAAGTTGTCGGAAAATCCGATCATTCTGAACGTGGTGACGTTTGTTGCCTACGACGGGACTACGTAGAGGCTAGTAGCCAATAGCTTTGGTCTTGTAATGTGATCTGAGCATGCGTAGCACTTTGTCCGTCGGAATTCGCTACACACGATGGTGCCTACACACGGTCGGAATTTCCGACAACATTGTCTGATAGGACAGAATCCATCGGAAAATCCGACCGTGTGTATGGGGCTTTAGAGTGGTAAGGATGTGCAATTCTCTTCCACAAGCAGTGGTTTCAGCGGTGAGCATCGATAATTTTCCAAAAACTATTAGATAGGCACCTTAACGACCAACATACAGAAATATACTGTCTAATATCCTGTCTAATTAATTAATTGGCAATACCCCCACCCAAACTGAGTATAAATTAAGGCCCTACTAAGGGGAAGCACAGCCAGGGGTGTGCACAGGCAGGGTTTGCATTGGCAACTATCATCTTGGATAAAGTATTCATATTGGATTAAGTATTGCACTTCGGCTCAGCACTTCAGCGACTGCACAAAGCAAAAAAAGCAGAACATACTTCAGCAGAAGATTACACAGACTACAGGTGACCTGATTCCTCATCAAACTAGCTCATCTCCCATCCAGGCTTCATCTCAAATCTTTCCACTCTGTCATGCACTTCCTACTTTTCCTTCTCACAGTTGCATCCTCTCTCCTTAAATTCTCTCTCCTTCACCCATCTTCTCCACCCCACAGCTTATATATATCACCCTCACTCCTGTCATCACCTTATTACTGCACATATCAGCTCCTGCTAACTCTGAACCCAAATGCCAATAAAACCTGCAGGACACTGGGACGTGTCCCACTACACAAGTCGCAATCCCATATCATCGCTCTCACCCTAATGCTTCTCCTGATTTCTGGAGATATTTCCCCAAATCCTGGGCCGCCATCCTTTACCTTCGGCCAACATACTCACCAACCCTCATCCTCTCATTCCAGTCACAATCCACACAATCTCATTTCCATTCCTCTTCTGCCTAGAACCAGCCTCCCCTTCTCTTGTGCCCTTTGGAATGCCCGCTCTGTTTGTAACAAACTCACCACTGTCCATGACCTATTTATCACAAACTCCCTGAACCTACTTGCAATTACTGAGACCTGGATTCAAGAATCTGACCTTCCTTCTCCTGCTGCTCTCTCCTACGGTGGCCTTCTGTGGACTCACTCCCCCAGGCCTAGAGGACGGAAAGGAGGTGGTGTTGGAATCCTCCTATCCCCTCAAAGCACTTTTCAGGTTCTTCATCCACCGCCCTCTCTGTCCCTCTCCTCATTTGAAGCTCACTGTATTCGTCAATTTTCTCCAGTTTCACTGAGAATTGCTGTGATCTATCGGCCCCCTGGACCCGTATCAAACTTCCTTGACGACTTCTCTGCCTGGCTAACCTACTTTCTCTCTTCTGAAATTCCAACAATCATTCTTGGTGACTTCAACATCCCTGTTAATCTTAACACTCCCGCTACTTCTAAGCTGCTGAGCCTAACCTCCTCTTTTGACCTAAAACAATGGACGAGCGCTTCTACTCACTCTGTTGGCAACTGCCTTGATCTCATATTCTCCTACCTGTGCACTCCACACAACCTCTCCAATATTCCTTTTCCTCTCTCTGATCACCACCTTATTAGTTTCACTCTCTCCTTGTCTGCCTCCTCCTTGCCTTCCAACTACCAAACTATTACCCGTAGAAACCTTCGCCATCTTAACCCTTCTCTCCTTTTTTCTGCTACAGCTTGTCTCTACGACAAAATCTCATCCTTGTCCTGCCCCAACTTGGCCACTTCCATATACAACAGTTCATTGTCATCCACCCTGGATACCTTGGCCCCCCTCACTACACACAGAATCAGGCCCCGGCCGCTACAACCCTGGCAGACAGACAGCACCAGAAGCCTCAAAAAGCAGAGCCGTGCTCTTGAGCGTCTGTGGCGTAAGACTAAGTCACAGCAAGATTTCAGCCAATATAAATCTGCCCTCCAAAAATACCATTCCTGCCTGCGCACTGTCAAACAGACCTACTTTACCACTCTCATTAACACCCTCTCACGCAGTCCCCGTCAACTCTTTTCTACATTTACTTCTCTACTTCGTCCTCCATTACCTCCACCCACTAACTTACTCACTGCCCAGGAGATTGCTAATCACTTCAAAAACAAGATTGAGACAATTCGTCTTGAGTTCTCTACTCTACACATATCTCCCTCACTTTACACTCCTTGTCCTCCTGCACAATCAACACTTTCCTCTTTTAATCCAGCTACTATAGAGGAAGTCACTAAAATTTTTTCTAATGCCCACCTAACCTCCTGCCCCCTGGACCCTGTTCCTTCTCAAATACTACGGTCACCATCTGACTCTATCCTACAGTCTTTAACTCATATCTTCAACCTCTCCCTCTCTACTGGCATCTTCCCCAACCCTCTAAAACATGCACTAGTCACTCCCATACCAAAAAAGGCCTCACTAGACCCAACCAATCTTAACAATCTAAGACCCATCTCTCTACTCCCTTTTGCCTCCAAACTCCTTGAACGTTTAGTCTACAGCCGACTAAGCGACCACCTCATTGAGAATAACCTTCTGGATCCCCTTCAGTCTGGATTTCGCCCACAGCACTCCACAGAAACTGCCCTCCTAAAACTCACAAATGACTTACTAACAGCCAAAACCAATGGTCATTATTCCGTACTCTTACTCTTAGACCTTTCTGCTGCCTTTGATACAGTTGACCACCCCCTCCTCCTCAAAAAACTAAATTTGCTTGGTCTCCATGGCTGTGCTCTCCGTTGGTTCGAATCTTACCTATCTCATCGCACCTTCAGTGTCACTTATAACTCCACCTCCTCCTCTCCAACTCCTCTTACTGTTGGGGTCCCCCAAGGTTCTGTCCTTGGACCTCTACTATTCTCAATCTACACATCCTCCCTGGGTCAGCTGATAGCCTCACATGGCTTCCACTACCATTTATATGCTGATGACACCCAGATCTATCTCTCTGCTCCTCAACTCACCCCATCAATCTCCTCACGCATCACTGATTTACTAGCAGACATATCAGTCTGGATGTCAAACCACTTTCTCAAACTTAATCTGTCTAAAACTGAGCTCTTAATATTTCCTCCCCCACGTGCCCCTTCCCCTGACTTCTCAGTCAAGATCAATGGCACATCTATCAGTCCGTCCCCACATGCCAGGGTGCTAGGGGTAATCCTAGACTCTGAACTGTCCTTTCGGACCCACATACAATCCCTGTCCAAATCATGCCGCCTTAGCCTCCGCAACATTTCCAGAATACGCCCCTTTTTAACGAATGACACCACCAAGCTTCTAACTCACTCCCTGGTTATCTCTTGCCTCGACTACTGCAATTCCCTCCTCATTGGACTACCTTTACATAGACTATCCCCCCTTCAGTCCATAATGAATGCTGCTGCAAGACTTATCCACCTTACCAACCATTCAGCGTCCGCCACCCCTCTCTGCCAATCCCTCCACTGGCTCCCACTCACCCAACGAATAAAATTCAAAGTACTAACAATAGTTTACAAAGCCATCCATAGCTCTGCCCCCAGCTACATCACTAACCTAGTACCAAAATACCAACCAAGCCGCTCTCTTCGGTCCTCCCAAGACCTCCTGCTCTCTAGCTCCCTTGTCACCTCCTCCCATGCTCGCCTCCAGGATTTCTCCAGAGTTTCTCCCATCCTTTGGAACGCTCTACCCCAATCTGTCCGACTGTCCCCTAATCTATCCATCTTTAGACGATCCCTGTAAACCTTTCTCTTTAAAGAAGCCTATCCTGCTTCTAACTAACACTGTCTTACTTTTTCCATCAACTCATCCCCCACAGCTATTACCTCTTGTATCAATTGACCCTTTCTTTTTAGATTGTAAGCTCTAGCGAGCAGGGCCCTCTGATTCCTCTTGTACCAAATTGTTATGTAATTGTAATGTCTGCCTTTATTTTGTTAAGCGCTGCGCAAACTGTTGGCGCTATATAAATCCTGTATAATAATAATATACAAGGTAATACCAACATAAAAGTACACACATAGATTGGACTTGATGGACTTGTGTCTTTTTTCAACCTCACCAACTATGTAACTATGTAACACAGGCTATGATGGCAGCTTCTTTGGCTGTAAAGGATGAAAGGGTTTAGTTCCTCTTTCATTTTCATGTTAATCTAAATTTGTTCATCTAACATTACCTTCTCCCAGGATTGCCAATGCCGTGCTCCGTTCCTCCTTCACAGAGTGGGGCCACCATAGAACAGCAAGTATGCTTCTGGCTGGATCACCAGGTGAAAATGCAGCCACCACATTTAGACAGGTAAACTGCAAGACTATATATTTTTGGGTTTAGATATGCTATAAACAAATAGATTTGTAGCAATATCTAATAAAATCTTATGCAAAAAACAAAAACAAAAAAATAAAAACAAACAAATCTGACATCAACCTAATCCCTCTCCAACGTATCTGCTACATCATTATTGTTGGGGGATCAAAAATCGCCCATGTAGTTTGGCAGTTACAAGACAAAATGAATGAATAAAACGCTGCAGACGGACATGAAGAATCCATCAGAAATGCTGCCGTCACACAGCTGCTCGTGGAACTTATTTCTCTGTCTGGCAGCAAACCCAGATTCAATAACGAGCTCCAGACATACAGATTTTGTCCCTGCTTTGACTGCCAATTCTTCCATATCTGCTAGACTACTGGAAATCCAGCTTCTCTTTTGTTAAACACATATACAAAAATAGTTCCAAATTTTATAGGATTATCATGCTGAAAATTTGTGATGGGGCATGTATTTTTCCTCTGTCATACTATTACTGATAAATGCAAAAAAACTTTTCTTTTATCATGCAAACTTCCAATAGTCCTTGCTATATAAAAGTAAAAAATAAAGCTTTTTGACAAGGCGCACTATGGCAACCCCATCCAGCTAAATTTGCTGTATAAAATATCTACTTAAAGAGGAGTTTCCATTAAAAAAAAAAAAAAAAAATTAAAAGTCAGCAGCTACAAATACTGCAGCTGCTGACTTTTAATAAATCGGACACTTACCTGTGTTCCAGGGTCCAGTGATGCGGGGGATCGAAGCCCAGCTCATCCCCCCCCCCCTCCGCTTGGCGGCGCCAGCATTGTAACTGTGGGCACCTGGCTGCGCATTCGCGAGGGGCGCCGCGATTGGCAGCGCAGTCATCTGGGACCTGTCACGTGTCCCAGATGACTGACAGGAGGGAGGGGGCAGAGCTGAGCCCTTCCTGTGCCGAGGGGAAGCGAGGTCACCAGCCCAGGCACTGAAGGAGGCAGACTATGAGGGACCCCCTAGCAACAGGTATTTAGAGGTAAGTTAAAAAAAAAAATTCCTAAGGTTTTTTTTTTTTTTTTGGTGTGCAATCCCACTTTAAGTTTCAGTAAAAATTTAAAGCTAAAGTTGTGTTTATTTTTTGTGCTAGAGCTGCAATCACATGCCTTACCTGTAATGAAATACAGTACTGTACAAACATTTTAGGAAGGTGTGAAAAATGCTATAAATTAAAAATGCTTTTAGAAATAGAAGTTTTAATAGTTTGTGTCTCAATGAACAAAGTGGAAAGCAAAATAAATCCAAATGGGATCAATATTTGGTGTGACCTAACTTTGCCTTCAAACCAGCATCAATTCTTCTAGGTACTCACACAGTGCTTGTACACACAGTTTTTGAAGGAACTCGGCAGGTAGGTTGTTCCAAACATCTTGGGGAACTAAGCACAGACCTTCCTTTGTGGGGGATCAAACTAGCACTTCCAGGACTCCTTGTTCTTCTTTACGCTGAAGATCGTTCTTAATGACCTTGACTGTATATTTGGGGTCGTTGTCCTGCTGCAAGATACATTTTGGGCCAATCTCATGCCTCCCGGATGATATGACATGATGGATAAGTATCTGCCTGTATTTCTTAGCCTTGAGGGCACATTGATCCTGAAAATCTCCAACTCCATTTGGAGAAATGTAGCCCAAAACTTCCGATGAACCTCCACCATGCTTCACTGTTGTCTGCAGGCACTTATTGTACCGCTCTCCAACCCTTCGCCGAACTGCCTTTTGCTACAGCCAAAGATTTTGGATTTTGACTCCTCGGTCCAGCACACCTGCTGCCATTTTTCTGCACCTCAGTTCCTATGTTTTTGTGCACAGTTGAGTCACTTAGCCTTGTTTCCATGTCAGAGGTATGGCTTTTTGGCTGTAATTCTTCCATGAAGACCACTTCTGTCCAAACTTCTCTGGACAGTAGAAGGGTGTACCTGGTTCCCACCAGTTCTGTGTTGGTGGCACTGCCAGATATATTCTGATAACGAAGGAAAGTAAGCATGATGTGTTTTTTTATCTGCTGCATTACGTTTCCTTGGCTGACCACGGTGTCTACGGTCCTCAACGTTGCCTGATCAATGGCGTCCTCAATGCGGAGAAATACAGGCAGATACTGATCCATCAAAGCCAAACCATCAGTAAGGCATGTAAATGACCCCGAATTTATTCTGCAGCAGAAAAACCCCAAACATAGAGCCAATGTAGAAAAAAAGAGTCCTTAACCACTTCCCGACCGGCGCACGACGATGTACGTCAGCAGAATGGCATGGACAGGCAAAAGGGCGTACAGGTACGTCCCCTTTAAGATTGCCGCCGTGCCATCGCATGCGCGCAGACGACCACCGTGAGTCAGGTTGCGGGTCCCGCGGACTCTATCGCCGCAGGGATACCCGCAATCGTCTCACGGGAAGGCTGAACGGGAAGATGCAAACAGCATCTCCCCGTTCTGCCTAGCAACTAGTGACACTGATCTCTGCTCACTGTGATTGGTGCAGAGATCAGTGTTCACTAAATCACAGCCACGCCCCCCCCCAGTTAGTAACACGCCCCTAGGAACACTTAACCCCTACACTGCCACCTAGTGGTTAACCCCTTCACTGCCAGTGTCATTTACACTGGAATCAGTGCATTTAAATAGCACTGATTGCTGTATAAATGACAATAGTCCCAAAAATGTGTCAAAAATGTCCGCCATAATGTTGCAGTCACAATAAAAATCGCTGATCGCCGCCATTACTAGTAAAAAAAAAATATTAATAAAAATGCTATAAAACTATCCCCTATTTTGTAAACGCATAACTTCTGTGAAAACCAATCAATAATCGCTTATTGCGATTTTTTTTACCAAAAAATATGTAGAAGAATACGTATCAGCCTAAACTGAGGGAAAAAAACGTTTTTTTATATATTTTTGGGGGATATTTATTATAGCAAAAATTAAAAAATAATGCGTTTTTTTCAAAATTGACGCTCTTTTTTTTTTTTATAGCGCAAAAAAATAAAAAAACGCAGGGGTGATCAAATACCACCAAAAGAAATCTCTATTTGTGGGGGAAAAAAAAGACGTCAATTTTGTTTGGGAGCCACGTCGCACGACCGCGCAATTGTCAGTTAAAGCGGCGCAGTGCCGAATCGCAAAAAGGGGTCTGGTCTTAAGACCACAAAATGGTCCGGTCTGAAAGTGGTTAAAGTGATGATCTGGCCCCCACAGAGCCCTGATCTCAACATCATTGAGTCTGTCTGGGACTACACAAAGAAACAGAAGGATTTGAGGCAGCCTACATCTACAGAAGATCTGTTGTTGGTTCTCAAAGATCTTTGGAACAGCCTACCTTCAAAAATTGTGTGCAAGTGTACCTAGAAGAATTGATGCTGGTTTGAAGCCAAAGGATAGTCACACCAAGCTATGACTAAGCACCAATATATGGTGTGAAACGCGTCAGCCATTCATCCCTGCCTTTGCTAATATGAACTGACTGTATTGGCTTTATTGACTTTATCTACAATATAAGGTGTCTTATCGGTGTGTGGTAGTCCAGGACTTGTTTTTGTTTTCTGCACTTGTAACAAAAGAAATTATTATTTTTTTAAACAAAAGCTCAGCTTTAATTATAACCCGTGGTTGGCCATACACTCTAATGCCGCGTACACACGATCGGAATTCTCGTCGGAAAAAACTGACGGTTTTTCCGACGGAATTCCGACAGAATTCCGCTCAAGCTGTGTTGCCTACTCACGATCACACCAAATTCCGACGGTCAATAACACAGCGGCATAAAACACGTTCGACAGCACTATAAAAGGGAAGTTTAATGCTTCCGAGCATGCGTCAAATTGTTTCCGAGCATGCGTCGGAATTTTGCGTGTCGGAATTGCATACACACGATCGGAAAATCCGATAGAAAGGTTTTCCGTCAGAAAAATTGAGAACAGGTTCTCAATTCAAAGTCCGTCGGAAATTCCGACAGAAAAAGACCGTTGGGCATACACACGTCGGAAAATCCGATGAAAAGCTCCCATCGGACTGTTTCCATCGGAAACTCCGACCGTGTGTACGCCGCATAAGATTTCTCTATTTCAGCCAAAAGGCTGTAAATGGTCGAATGTCCCACTGCTAGCTATGGTATTCTGACAGCCAAGACCCACAGCTCTCAGAATGCCTCAACAGTGGCTGCAGCTGATTAGCTGCAGTCATGGTTTTACTGGCCAGCTGATTGGCTGCAGTGACTGTTTAGCTGGCCAGCTGATTGGATGTAGTCACTGTTCGGCTAAATTTTTCCCGTGGGCCTTTGATTTTCATGTTAAGGATGTCAGGTGGTGACGACAGGACCACCCCATTGCTCTGTGTATGACAGGGGTGCTCAACCTGTGGCCCGTGGTGCCCTCTGATGTGGCCCGCAGCCTCAAACCCAGGAAGTGCATGCCCATGCTCTGGGTTGGCGGGTCAGCAAGCCCAGATCACAAACAATGGGTTGCCGACCTGCCATACCAGAGCATCAGAGCACATGGAGCCCGCACCAGCAGCTGAGGAAGCAGGCGTTCACGGAGGGAGCAGAAGCTAATGCTTCCTCTGCAGCCCCGACTCCTGTCCCAGGCAGAATGAAACCAAGTGCACTTCACCTGGGACCTTTCTGGCAGCCTGGAGAACAATGCCAGCAGAAGCTGGTAGAGGAAAAAGTCAGTGTATTAAACATCGCATACACTGCAGTTTTGCAATGGGCATATTAGCACTTATAAAAAAGGGTCATTAGGCTGCTTTCACACTGATCTACAGGTGTAGTGCAGTTTCAAGCCAATTTGGCATGTGATATGATATGCAGCCCAACACAAGCGGTGTTAATGGGCTAAAAGATGCTGAGAGCTTCTATACCAGGGCTTGGCTGTCCTTTTGACAATATGAGCTCCATGAAAAAAAAAAAAATATAATAATCCTTTAAACAACAGAATATTAGAAAAAAAGGCATTATTGTAAATAAGATAAGTTACAGTAATAAAATAAAACCAATAAAACGGTTTGCCTTTATTCCCTGCAATGGAAGAGCAGCTTGTATGCAATCCATTATATATGCACCCTCAAACAATGTATATCTATATCCACCCCTCCTACCACATCACGTAGACTTACTACACCGCTTACTTAGCCTCAATACATGAATCACATGTTGCATTACTGAGCTTAGAATTCTTCTTCTTTTTTTTTTTTTAACATATCTGCTTGGCTAGGACATGCAGGGGATTCGCCATTTACAGGGCATATAGTTTATAACGTTTCTCATAGCATTTTCTTCAAAAAAGGTAAGAAGCTTCCGCTTTAAGTGGACCTTCAGCAATTTTTTTCAACTTTCCATCTATTACATTTTCTGCTCTTGTTGTTTTAACTTGGGATAGTAAAAAAAAAAAAAATGTTCTGCCAGTAAATACCTTATACAGCCCACTTCCTGTTTCTTGTCTGGTCATTAGCCTAGGCTTATGACATCATGCACAGCTCTCTCTCTCTCTCATGAGAGTTTGCCAGGAAGGGAGGGGGGATCAGTTATAACAGGGCCAATGAAAGCTGTAGAGCTGGAGGTGTGCCTCTGTGTAAATCCAGGAAGTGAGCAGGCAGCAGTTTCAGCTGCCCACAGTTAAAATGGCTGCAGCCAGACTTAGTGGAAGGAGATTTTTGCAGCATATTTGGCAAGTACACAATCACAGTATCCACACACACACACACATACATATATTTAAACACACACACATTGTCAGGGTCATGTTTGGAACAGCGATGCAATGTGTCAAATGCATGCCGCATGTCAACCGATTCTGAAAAGTGATCCCAGCCATCAAAACAACAGGCCAGCCATGTGAATGATGCCTTACTGTAAACTGCACAAAATGAGAAGATGCATCATGATTTCATATTCCCTGTGAAAATATAGAAAAGCAATTTTGTACCGAATGCAATCATCATCCATGGTAACTATGGCAGCAACGATACAAGGCAAGCAGCAATGTCAATAGGAAACACAATTATTCAGCATACAAATGACAGAGTAACTATAGAAATCATGTGTCTGCCCAACATCAAGGGTTCAAAAGTCCAGTTTGGTGCCATTTGAAAAAGGGCCTGCACACAGCAGTACACAACCTTTTGGCTGCGGTAATGAGAAGTTGCTTTAAGGATATGAACTACTGATGAATGCAGCTGCCTCTGCCCTTAGTAATCAGTCTTCTAGGGCAGGATATCCTGCAGTTCCTCACTAGTAAGTAGGGCTGAAAACCCATGAGGCATCTCACATTCATATACACAGAAGGCAATGACTCAACAAAATTAAAACGACCAGTTCTGGTATGAACAAATAAAAGTGAACTTGTTGGCTGAATCAGCTGTTGGCTCAGAGACTAGAATGCCATCCACCCCAACTTTTTGGCATAGCAAGCGTTTTAGAAGCTTGGCACTTGGAGAAAGGGCAAAGGATTCATGTATGGTGCATTAAAAGTTTATATTTAAATATGTGATAGAGCCAAGATGGCTCCAGGCTCACCCTTAATCAACAAGAAACATCATATCATTCTACATAGTAGCCCTAGATGCCATCTAAGCATGAGTGAACCGGTCAAAGAGCTCTGGCGAACTCAGGAGAAGTCCGGGAACTAGGAACATAGTACCAAACCCTACTGAAGTTCATAGGAGCCACATCGTGATTTTCCTGGTCTTTTTCAAAGCCAATTTTCAAGCAAAGGCATGCCTTTCCTAAAGTAATTGTAAAGGCTGTTTTTTACCTTTATGCATACTATTTATGTTGGTAAACTTCAGTGTGCAGCTCCCTCCTCAGCCCCCCTAATACTTACCCAAGTCCGATCTCGATCCAGCAATGTGCACGAGACCAGAGGCTCTCCTGGGTCTCTCCCTAGTGATTGGCTGAGATGCAGCAGCAGGAGCCATTGGCTCCAGCTGCTGTCAAATACAGTCAGCAAGCGGGGGGAAGGCTAAGCTGCGCTCTTTGTGTCTTATTGACGCAGAGAGCCGGCTTGGGAATGAGCACACACACGAGTACCCCCACAGCAAGCGGCTTGCTATGTGAGCACTCAGCAAGGGGGAGGGGCCCATAGCGTCGGCAGGGGACATGAGAAGAGGAGGATAGGGGCTGCTCTGTGCAAAACCACTGCACAGGGCAGGCAAGTATAATTTTATTTAAAAATGATAAAATTATAAAAATTAAAAAAAATTTCCTTTACAATCACTTTAATGAATAGTGGCTTTCTGAACCATATTCAGCCTTACTGAATTACAGGTTACTTACAAGAGGGAACAATAAAGCTTACACCTTTGCAAGGCAAGACCATGACTATATTTGGTCAATGATGTCACCCAGGATTTCCAAGTCACTGTTTTTATTCCAACAGCGCCAGCTATTCTGCCATTTAGCGGTGGTAGTGCAGCAAGGCAACATCATTGGGTGGTAGGTTGTCACAGGGAAACATCAGGTGGCAGCTCATCTTGATTTAGGTTTTATGTACACATGCCTACACTGGCAGCTTCTATGTACACATGGTCTTTTTGCAGAATTTAGGAGCTGCCGCGTTTAGGTGAGCTTTAACCTCACCTGAATGCGGAAGAATCGCGTTCAGGATAAGAACGTTTTGACCTCCCGGGGTGGTAAAAACGTGCTGCGATAATGCCGCGTTTCGGAGTTTTCCCCATGGTAAATGTAGGCCATGAAGCCTTAAACTAGTTTTACATTTCTGGATGTGTACCCCTGTACTCATTCCCCTGGGTAATAGGCATACTATAAAAGGGAGTTTCCAGGTTCCTAAAGGCCCCACCCCCCACAAACTACAGCATCCTCTTGGGGACCGAACATGAGGAAGATGCTCCTGTTCCCCCAACATGGGGACAAGATGCCTTGCAAGGAGGGAACGTTTCACTGCCCTCTTGCAAGATGCCCCTGTAAAATTACCAGGCATGTGTCCTGGTGTTGATCAGGAAGGGAAGCAGCATGCCCGCTGCCTTCTTTTCCTGGCCACCAAAACTTAATGCTCAGATAAGGATCCATCCCACATGCCTGTCAACACTGGGAGGATACCTTGCAATGTAGGAGGTCCCAATGTTGAGGGTACAAGGGCCTCTTCCTCGCATCTGGTCTTCAAGGAGATGTGGGGTTTTGTGGAGGAGGGGCACTTAAGGGAATCTGAAAGCCCCCTTTGAAATAAGGGGGCCCCCAGGTATCCACCCACTCCCAAGGTGAATGAATACAGGGGTTTATTAGTACCTGACACATTTGCCAACATAGAGCTACGTTTAAAGGCATAAAAAAATAACCTGCTGCCTGAAAATGTTTCCTCAGTGCATAATCATGTTGACCCGTTATACTACTATTGCTAAATAAAAGAATTCCTGGACCTACTGAAAATGTAAACAACAACGCAGAGAATCCTGGGTGACGCCAATGATCAAATATGGTCATCACCATATTTGGTCAAATACTTTTTTGGGAAATAATTTTGGGGAAAAAAAAAACAGGCAAACCAACCAATAATGTGCTATGTACACGTTTTCATTGTACCGGTGTTTGGCAATAAGAATAAGATAAAAATATAAGATAATAAGAAGCAAAACAATGAGCACTACCAAGAGTTCTAATCCTTAGGCTTCATGCACATTGGATGTTTTTACAGCTGCTTTTGGCTTCAGGCGTTTTTTTTCTACAGTCAATAAACTCCCCATCATGTTATCCTATGTGTCCATGCGCACATAGCCTGTTATCAGCAGTTTCTGGCGGGGGCGTTTTTTGGCTTTAAAAAAAAAAGAAGAAAAAAAGAAAAACTAGTGGGTTCTGAGTGGAGTTTTTCAGCTGTTTTCAGCTGTAAAAAAGCTCCAACGCTGATAAACGCTGATAAATGCTCGAAAATGCGGCTCACCAGCGTTTGCCGTTTTTGATCTATTGAAAAATAAAAATGTAAAATACGCTAAAAAACGCTATTGCAAAAACGTTGAAAAACTCACTGAAACGCTACTGGCGTTTTTATAATGTTATTTTAAAGTCCAGTGTGCACGAGGCCTCAAAGTATAACTAAAGGCAAAACTTTTTTTTAAGTTTTAGATAGAGTGAAGAGGAATTAGAACACCTATTTGTTTTGTAATGCAGTCTTTGCCCTTGTTAGCGAGATTCACCCTCTCTATTTAACCTGTTTATCATCATCATTGATAGTAAAGGTAAAAAGAAAACCCCAAACTTTGGGTTGTCCCCAGAAAAGTAATAGAGGGGAAATTTTCCAATGGGGACACTAGTTCTGGTGATCTAGAGGTCTCCAAGGAATTTCCTTAATTTGCAGGGATTTTCTCTCACTTCCCATTTTGGCTATGGGACAGGAAGTGAAGGTAAAACTCCCCAATGGCACACAGATGGCAAAAAATAAACTCACATTTATAACCCTCCATTACTTTCCTAATTAAACAACCCCATACCAAACAATCAGAATCCATCATCCACTGATTTGACAACAATAAAGTGAATTCTGATCGGTTGTATGGCATTCTGGAATAATAAAATGTACTGAATAAGGCTGGCCATACATGGTCGAATGTCGAAAGAATTTTCTTTTGAAAATCAGAAAACTTGTGCGTTTTGTGATCCGATGGTGCCATCATTGGTTTCGAAATTCGACCAACCAAGCCTTCAATTTCATCTCATGTTGCTACATTTTTTGTCTAGGCTCACTTAACCACTTCCCGACCAGCGCACGACAATGTACGTTGGCAGAATGGCACGGACAGGCAAAAGGGCGTACAGGTACGTCCCTTTAAGATTGCTGCCGTGTCATCGTGTGCGCACCGGTCGGGACTCCCATGAGTCCGGTCGCGGGTCCTGCGGACTCGATCGCCGCGGTGATACCTTCTCACGGGAAGCATCTCCCTGTTCTGCCTAGCAACTAGTGACACTGATCTCTGCTCCCTGTGATTGGAGCAGAGATCAGTGCTCACTAAAACACAGCCACACCCCCCACAGTTAGTAACACGCCCCTAGGAACGCTTAACCCCTACACTGCCACCCCCTGGTTAACCCCTTCACTGCCAGTGTCATTTACACAGGAATCAGTGCATTTAAATAGCACTGGTTGCTGTATAAATGACAATGGTCCCAAAAATATGTCAAAAATGTCCAATGTGTCCGCCATAATGTCACAATAAACATCGCTGATCACCGCCATTACTAGTAAAAAAATATTATTAATAAAAATGCTATAAAACTATCCCCTATTTTGTAAACGCTATAACTTGCGCAAACCAAACAATAATCGCTTATCGCGATTTTTTTTTACCAAAAATATGTAGAAGAATACGTATCGGCCTAAACTGAGGAAAAAAATTTTTTTTTGATATATTTTTGGGGGATATTTATTATAGTAAAAAAATAATGCGTTTTTTTCAAAATTGTCGCTGTTTTTTTGTTTATAGCGCAAAAAATAAAAACCGCAGGGGCGATCAAATACCACCAAAAGAAAGCTCTTTTTGTGAAAAAAAAAAAAAAAAAGGACGTCAATTTTGTTTGGGAGCCATGTCGCACGACCGCACAATTGTCAGTTAAAGCGACGCAGTGCCGAATCGCAAAAAGTGGTCTGGTCTTAAGCCAGCAAAATGGTCCGGTCTGAAAGAGGTTAACATCCAAATATTTCCTTATAGGATAGTAAATATTAACTTTTTGACTTTGGGTCCAATTTTAACTTAACATTTTTTTCTTAACTAAAAAAGAAGCACTTTTCACATTCCCAATTATGCTGCAATATGCATTTTTTTGGACTATAGCAAACATTTTGAATTCACAGGAATCACTCCAGGGAATATATAAACATAAATGAAAATGAGAAGTTGTATTTTGCTAAGAAGCTCCAATTATTACTAGCAGTGACTTCAAAATACGTCCAAGTGTTTTTAGAACTGTCAACCCATTCTGTGAAATGAGCTGCTTCTGCTGGCAGAGACTCAGACAGTAAAATATTGATGTGCGTAACTTTCAGAAGAACTTACAGCAGAAGGGAATTCGATGAGAACTCGGCTATGAGTAATGGTATAAACTCTTTACATTCTAAGTACAGTTAGTCATCAAGCAATATAATAAGATGTTCTCTCCTTCAAATCAATTGAAGTCCTCTTATTTTCTAGGTTATTAAAAGACCAATGAGGACAATCGTATTAATTTAAATTTGCCATTAAGAATTAAAAGAGAAGTATGGGAATGGGGGTTACTGCAGATTCATACTTCCCTAGTTGGATGCTGCATCTGTCCCCCGCAGCCTCTGCACTGAGAACCGATCGATCAAACATCGCTGATCGCTCAGTTCTCTCACCTCCCCGAGCGGAGAGCTGTTGCCTGTCAATCAGCATCTCTCAGCTCAGCTCCTCCACGCTCATTGGAGTGCTGAGCTGTGTAGGGGTCGGGGAGTGGCTGTCTCATTGGCTCGCTGAGAGGCTGTCCAGGCAGCTGGCGGATCCAGACTTCCATTGTCCGAATGACGCGGTGCCTGGCCCGATATTGGTGACGTCAGCAGACAGCGGACTTCAGACCGTTCTCTACTGAAAACAGGTCACAGGAGTACAAAACAAATTGCACTCCTGTGACCCAGAGGAGAAGCCCAGCCAAACAAGCTCAGGCTGGACTTCTCCTTTACATAATTTACTTCCTTCGATTTTTTTTTTTTTATTAAAATCATTACAGTGCCATCATCCATATCCAGAAATAGAAGGGACAAGGTAAATTAAATCGTGTGTGTTTAATGTCACTTTAACCAACCGCCGCACGCCAATTTACGTCAGCAGAATGGCACAAGCAGGCAAAAGGGCGTACCTGTACATTGCTTTGAATTTGTCACCTAGCGGGTGGGAGCTTACCCGCAGGTCCCGCAAACTCGATGTTCACCAGTGGCCCACGATTGCGGCGAGGAGAGGCAGAACGGGGAGATGCCCATGTAAACAAGGCATTTCCCTATTCTGCCTAGAAACATGACAGGGATCTACTGCTCCCTGTCATCGGGAGGAGAGATCTCTGTCATGTTCTAGTAAGCCCATCCCCCCTAAAGTTAGAACACATCCAGGGAACACATTTAATCCCTTGATCGCCCCCTAGTGTTTAACCCCTTCCTTGCCAGTGTAATTTATACAGTAGTCAGTGGCTATTTGTAGCTCTGATCGCTGTATAAATGTCAGTGGTCCCAAAATAGTGTCAAAAGTGTACGACCTGTCCGCCATAATTTCGCAGTCCCAATAAAAAAAAAAATGCAGATCGCCGTCATTACTAGTAAAAAAAAAATAATTAATAATAAAAAAATGCCATAAATCTATCCCCTATTTTGTAGACACTATACCTTTTGCGCAAACCAATCAATATATACTTATTGCAATTTTTTTTTTACCAAAAATATGTAGAAGAATACATATCGGCCTAAACTGTGGAAGAAATTCATATTTTTTTATATATTATTGTTTGGGGATATTTATTATAGCAAAAAGTAAAAAATATTGCTTTTCTTTCAAAATTGTCGGTCTTTTTTTGTTTATAACACAAAAAATAAAAACCGCAGAGGTGATCAAATACCACAAAAAGAAAGCTCTATTTGTGGGGGGGGGGGGGGGGACATCAATTTTGTTTCGGTACAACGGCATACAACCACGCAATTGTCAGCTAAAGTGACGCAGTGCCGAATCACAAAAAATGCTCTGGTCAGGAAGGGGGTAAATCCTTCCGGGGCTTAAGTGGTTAAAGGGGTTGTAAAGGTTCGTTTTTTATTTTCTAAATAGGTTCCTTTAAGCTAGTGCATTGTTGGTTCACTTACCTTTTCCTTCGATGTCCCTTCTAAATGTTATTTTTCTTTGTCTGAATTTCTCACTTCCTGTTTCTCCTCAGTAAACTTCACACCATCATCCGAGCGGTGTTTAGTCAGCCAGAACAGCTTACTGAACAGCTTACTGAGGAGGAACAGGAAGTGAGAAATTCAGACAAAGAAAACAAAGAAAAAAAAACATTTAGAAGGGAAATCGAAGGAATAAGGTAAGTGAACCAACAATGCACTAGCTTAAAGGAACCTATTTAGAAAATAAAAAACGAACTCTTACAACCCCTTTAATGATCATATTTGCAGGTCGTTTTCATTGGCGTACTCTCTACTGTCCAGAAGTTGCCGGGAAACAAGAAAATAACAAGACATTGTGAATCTTGCAGCTTGGTGCTCCCCCAGGTACCCGCTTACCACAGTGTCCCATGATGAATATGGCCCTGGTTTTAGGATGTACCAATGTTCTTAGCATAAACTGAATTCAGATGACATCAACCTAGAGTTAAAGCTCTGGGAATGATTTTTTCATATTTGTCTAAATGCCTTTCTTGCAGCCACAGGGTGGTATCTGATGGGAAGTGCTTGGCAGCAAAATTATGAGATGAAGCAATGAAGCCGTCTGCACATAAAAAGAATCAAGGGCACCATCTATCTCCACCGACTAGTCAATTAATCTCAGCCCTGTTGCTTCAGCCAGTCATTCTGCCATAACAATGATCACATAATAATATTTTTAGATTTTCTTGCCTTGCAACAAAGCCCCGACTTCTAGTGCTGCCAGCAGAGCTTGAAGTTATGAGACTGCAGAGAATTTGTGACACGCACAGTTTCTGTGTTTTCCAAGACACGCACTGAATGTTAATAGCTCGCACTTTACGTAATTTTACCAAGCTAATTAACATTAGCAGATCTATAATGCAAAGGATGAACCTAATTAACATTAGCCGATATATAATGCTAAGAACCAGTGCAGGAACATGCTGCCATTAGAGCCAGAATTGCCATTGAGAAGAAAAAAAATCTTATGTTGAAGAGATCAAATAATATATAGGTAAGGTGGCCAGCACTGAATGATGAACGTTTCTTATGTTTTCAAGCTTCATATTAGCTTTTACAACAGTCTACACCAGGGGTCTTCAAACTTCCAAAACAAAGAGCCAGTTTAATGCTTCTCAGACTTTAGGGGGACTGGACTGGGGCCAGTAAAAGTAGAAAATGCCCCAGGATCCATGGGAGTCCACAATGTCTCAGGCTTGGTGGTCAATGGGATTTTAAAAATGTGGTCAGGAGGAGGAGGAATAGTGCCCAATCATTTGTTTTAGTGGCAGCAATAGTGCACCACTGTTTGTGTCAGTGGGAGGAATGATGCCCCATTATTGGAGTCAGTGGGAGGAATTTTGCCCAACTGTTGGTGTCAATGAAAGAAATGGCGCCTCATCATTGCTGTCAATAGAACGAATAGTGCCTCAAGGGCCCGACAAAAGGTAAGGAAAGGGCTACATTGGGTCCTTGGCAATTTGTAGACCACTGGGAAAAGACAGATATATTTTAAACAAGATAAAACTTTATCAAACTGAAATAGTTAGGCCCCATCCACATTTGCAATTTAAGCCATCAGCAGATTCCTGCAGCAAGAATTTGTGGATTCCTTAGATGGTGGTTATTATTACTGGAACTTATATAGCGCCGTCAAATTATGAAGCGCTTTACACATATTATATATACACACACATATTGTACATTTACATTAGTCCCTGCCCTCAAGGAGCTTAAACTCTAATGCGGCGTACACACGGTCGGAATTTCCGATGGAAACAGTCCGATGGGAGCTTTTCATTGGATTTTCCGACCGTGTGTATGCCCAACGGTCTTTTTCTGTCGGAATTTCCGACGGACTTTGAATTGAGAACCTGTTCTCAATTTTTCAGACGGAAAACCTGTCTATCGGATTTTCAGATTGTGTGTATGCAATTCCGACACGCAAAATTCCGACGCATGCTCGGAAACAATTCGACGCCTGCTCGGACGCATTAAACTTCCCTTTTATAGTGCTGTCGAATGTGTTTTATGCCGATGTGTTATTGACCGTCGGAATTTGGTGTGATCATATGTAGGCAACACAGCTTGAGCGGAATTCCGTCGGAAAAACCGCCAGAGTTTTTTCCGACGAGAATTCCGATCGTGTGTACGTGGCATAAGGCCCCTAATTCACATTCATACATACACATACTAGGGCCAATTTGAACAGGAGACAATTAATCTACAACACTCAGGGAGAATCTGCAAATTCCAGGCAGATACTTCCGTGGTTGGAATTCAAACCTAAGTGGACAGCTGCAGTCGGGAAGCCTGTACAAAGCAATGACAGGCTGACAGAAGCCATGGCTGTATACTTGTGTGCGCACATCCAGCAGTTCTCTGTCTGCCGCAATTGCCGATCTGACCCGGTCATCTGTCCCTGGACTAATCCAAGTGTAAATGGGGACTGAAAAGCAAGTCGGTCACTTTGCTCGTTCAGAGCAAAAAAGTACAGGTTCTTCAAAGAGCCCATCCTCACATCCACTGATACTTCATAATTCATGTCAAGTCATAGTTCTAAATCCTGCATAAGCTTTGTGAAGATCAGTGTCAGAGCTTACACAGGGTTAAGGACCTTCTCTATTCTTCATTTAACACTGTTTAGGTCTGGCAACTGGCTATACAGGCTTGCGGTGAAGGTATAAGCAAGAGGTGTTGGTATTACCAGAACCTGCCACTTTGCACAGCCTCCCGAATTCTGTACAGCCATTTTGTGGCCCAGGCAGATCCTTAAAGCGGTGTTGCCACCAAAAAAAAAAAAAAAAATTGCTTAAAAATCATTAAAAAAAAAAATTGGAAAAAAAAAATATGTTTTTTACTCATCTCTAAATACCTGTTGCTAGGGGGTCCCTTCGTAGTCTGCCACCTTCAGTGCCCGGGCACTGACATCACTTCCCCTCGGCACCGCACAGTCACCTGGGACCTGTCACATGTCCCAGATGACTGAGCGCCGTATCACGGCGCACGGCACCGCTCGCGCATGCGCAGTGGGTGCCCGGCTGTGAAGCCACAGCCGGGTGCCCACAGTAAGGATGCCGGCGCCGCAAGCGGGGAACGAGGGGGGGCTTTGTTCCCCCGCATCGCTGGACCCTGGGACAGGTAAGTGTCCGATTATTAAAAGTCAGCAGCTGCAGTATTTGTAGCTGCTGACTTTAAAAAAAAAAAAATTTAGTGGGCACTCCTCTTTAACCTACACTGCATCTACAGCACTATAGCAGAAACCAAACACAATCTCAGTGTGCTGACAGGACAGTGGAAGAGAAATGGTACATTGATGAGGTTATCTAACTCAGCCCTCTCCTTTTGTCAGCATGTTCATGGCTGGAGAGCCTGATTTGACGCCCCTAATTTTTACCCACCTAGGGTGACCACATTTCCAAACTGCCATTAATGGACACTGTATTGTCCCGGAATGAAGGTGCCCAGGATCTGGGACAGACCTGCAAAATGCGGGACTGTCCCGGACAATCCGGGACATGTGGTCACCCTAGACCCACCCTCTCCTAATCTGAGTACATGAAATGTTAGAGGGCTAAAGAAGGAAGGTCCCATCACCTGCATTATTTAAAAATATATTTAACTGTACTAATTAGTATTTTCAATGTCTGTTTGGAATTCATCTTAAATAAAATATCAGACTGTCCCCATGTCCAAGAGAAGGGGCCTGGATACTCTCATGTAGTTGCCAGAGAGAAATTCCCACAGGGAAGCTTGCCTCCAATGCAGAGAATAGCTGTGTCAGAAAGTAAACACTTCAAATGGTCAGTGACCTTAAACTTGGCGTTGACTAGAAGTGAAAGTGGGCTGAAAGAGAGGAAGAAGCATTTCTGCTTTAGTATGAACATTTTTAGTTGTATTAATATACAGTATTTTTGTGTCTTTAGTGCAAAGTTCACCTTTGCGGGTAGAATTTCACTTTTCATAATAAATAGAAGCCTTTTGTAGTTTAATTTCTGCCCCAGTCATCTCTGACTTAGCTTTGTCATCTGAGTGTTTGAAAAATGTGTGTTGGCTTCCATCACTTCCTGTAGATCATGCAACATCCTGGAAGTTTTGAATCCCAGAATGCACTAGCTTGCTGCATCACAGAAGAGGGCATGACAGGGCGTGTTCACAATTCTGGACCACACCTCCCTCATCACAAACTGAATGGAGTGTTCAGGTTGGTGCTCCTATTCCATAGTTTTGGTAAATCTAAAAAGGACATTGTACCGGGATTGTACAATCAGATAATCACAATAATCAGCACATAATCAGCCATCTTTATACAAGTACATATTAGGGAGTGGATGGAGACACTTAGCTCTCAAGTCCCATTCGCATTTTTTTTTATTGGGGCATGGCAATAACCCCCAAAGAAGATACAGAACTTTTTTTTGGGGTGGAGCGTGGTGCGTTTTTTTTACCACGCTTTTTGTTGCATTTGCATCACATTTGTCACATGGCAAATGCATGCCTGTTACCCGCGCTTGGGGTGCCATTAACATTTAATGGCAATGCAAGCGTGATGCGAGTTTGCAAAACACACAGCAAAGCACGCATTTTCTATGCGGTTTTCTGTGCATTCGCCACTTTACAGGCATACTATAGACACCGCCCAGGTATGAAATTTAAAGGAATATTACACTTTTATTGTTTCACTTTAAGCCTTATTAAAATCACCGCTCCCGAAAAAACATCAGTTTTTAAAACTTTTTTTTGCATTGATAAATGTCCCCCAGCACTGATAGGTGGCCCTGGTGGGCACTACTAACAGGCATCACTGATGAAAACTGAAAGGGCAACACTGATGGGCACTGGTGGGCAATGATTATCAGTGCAGATCCCCCCCCCCCCCTCAGGAAAGCCGCTCATCAGCTCTCCTCTACTCACACGCTATCAGCGTAAGTAGAAGAATGCCAATAAGCGGCACTTCCTAGTTACACTGTGATTGGACAGAGCTGATCACATGTTAAAGAGCCTGCATTATAGGATCTTTACCGTGATCAGAGATGCAGTGCGTCTGAGTGTAACACCGCACCACCGATCGATGCGCTGCACATGCCCGGGGGCGCGCAAGAGCGGCACGTTGTGAAGGATGTCATATGATGTCTAGTCACAGCAATTAAACCACCGCCCAGCCGTCATTTTGCTATAGGTCAGGTGAGGTGCGGTTAAGGTAAAACTCCCCACTACCTATCCTACCCAACTCTGTTCCTAAACACTTACCTGACTCCTCTAACTGATCCAGCTCTGTCCCGGCTATAGCACCATTCTCTTCTGTTCCAGGTCTCACAGGAGACACAGAGCAACAATGGGATCTTCTCATCCCATTGTAGTGCAAGCAGACATGACCTACATGATGAGGAGAGTGACAACATTGCAGGAGCAGCGCAGAATAGTTGTCATAATATCACAGGAAGCGGCATTGGGTGGACATGGCACTAGCAAGATCAACAGTTATTTGTGGGACTTTGCAAGGGTATTCAGAGAAAACCAAGTGCAGATGCACTTAAAATTAAGCGCTGTGGGGGGGAAT
This sequence comes from Lithobates sylvaticus, assembly GCA_028564925.1. Taxonomy (NCBI): domain Eukaryota; kingdom Metazoa; phylum Chordata; class Amphibia; order Anura; family Ranidae; genus Lithobates; species Lithobates sylvaticus. The sequence goes on from CM053027.1 coordinate 138,187,655, forward strand.
TAAAAGCCTGTACTTCCACCAACGCAGTGGCAGCGAAAGGGTTAAAGTAATACTGTCGGAAGATACAGTATTAATTACAAAAGCTGCCATTGCTGATATACACTTCTGGAAATGCTTTTTGTCTGGCTGTGGTACTGACCCACTAACTTTGAGGCGCTGACCTGCAACATGTGAGCGAATCAGGAAAGTCAAAAGTCCATATCTGCATACTTATTCTGAGTCAATGATACAAAGCACTAAAAACAAAAAAAGGTTGGCTTAACAATCAACAAGGCAACTACCATTTTGAAGCAGGCTGTGCATTCCACTTTTTAAAATGTGCCTCCCTTGCTGAAATGCTGCATTAAGGCAAGCCATAGATAAATCAATTTTCTTTTCTTCCACCACAGATTGAAGGAAAGAAAATCGTTGGATTCCCCCATCAATCAACACAGTCAGTATTGACCGGGAATGCCTCCCGCAACGCTATTGTAATCTGCCAGGAGGGGTGGGGGGTGCGAAAAGCCTTTTCCGGTCAGCAGAATACAATGATTACTGCTAGCGGCTATAGCCTCTGGCAGTAAATTCATGTGGAATAATCCGACAGGCTGGTTGTACCCAAGTCAATCGACGGATCAACTAGCAGCCTACATGTTTCTTGAATAACAGAGTATGACCTAGAATGCATAAGAAGGCTATTAGGTTGCTAATGTTAGGCTGTTGCAGAAATACTTATTTGCAGTGTTAAGCGACTTCAAGTTATTATGTAATGCATACACTTATGCGGCGTACACACGAAGGGACAATCCCGCGGGATTATCCTCTGGACTGAAGTCCAGCGGATAATCCCCTCGTGTGTGGGCGCCGGCGGACTTTTTGGCGCCAAAGTACGGCGGACTAAAGTTTCAGGTTTTGTTTTCAAATTATCCGCTGGACTTGGAAGTCCAGCGGACAATCCCGCCGTTAGTGGGCAAGTCCGCGGGACTTTTGAAATGAAGGGACTTGCCGCTCATCGGCAAGTCCGTTCATTTAGCACGTGACTTCAGGTTACGTAGCTAGCGTAGGCAGTTACTGCCGCCGCGCTAGCTCCGTGACCTGGCATGGATTTAAAGGGAATCCCCACGCCGAAAAAACGGCGTGAGGGTTCCCCCCAAATCCATGTCAGACCCTCATCCGAGCACGCAGCCTGGCAGGCCAGGAAAGGGGTGGGGACGAACGAGCGCCCCCCCCCCCTCCTGAGCCGTACCAGGCCGCGTGCCCTCAACATGGGGGGTGCCCTGGGGAAAGGGGGGCCGTGCGGCCCCCCCACCCCAAAGCACCTTGTCCCCATGTTGATGAGGACAAGGGCCTCTTCCCGACAACCCTGGCCGTTGGTTGTCGGGGTCTGCGGGCGGGGGCTTATCGGAATCTGGGAGCCCCCTTTAATAAGGGGCCCCCCAGATACCGGCCCCCCACCCTATGTGAATGAGTATGGGGTACGATGTACCCCTACCCATTCACCTAAGGTGTAAAATGTAAAGTAAAAAAAAAACACCCACACTTTTGAAAAAATAGTTTATTGCACTGCTCCGGGGGTCTTCTTCCGTCTTGGGGGTCTTCTCGCCGGACTCCCCCGCCATTTACCAAGCTCTTTTACCGAGCGAGGGGAGTCCGGCTACCTTCTTCGTCGTCGCCGCCGTCGTCTGGGGGTCTCGATCCGCCTTCGGGGGTCTTCCGGGGGTCTCTTCTGTTCTTGCGGCGGTCGTCGTCTTCCGCGCCGCCGGCGCCTTGTCCTTCTTCTTGTCCTTCTTGTTCTTCTTCTTCTTCCGATGTTGACCCGTCGCTGTCTCTGCCCGGAATGCCTGTGCCGATCTGCGCTCGGACTTATATAGGGACATGGGGGACAGGGTCACATGCACATGTCACATGGTGACCCCGCCCCCTTGTGTTGTCACAGTCCCGGAGGATGCTGGGACTGTGACATCGCAAGGGGGCGGGGTCACCATGTGACATGAACATGTGACCCTGTCCCCCATGTCCCTATATAAGTCCGAGCGCAGATCGGCACAGGCATTCTGGGCAGAGACAGCGACGGGTCAACATCGGAAGAAGAAGAAGAACAAGAAGGACAAGAAGAAGAAGGACAAGGCGCCGGCGGCGCGGAAGACGACGACCGCCGCAAGAACAGAAGAGACCCCCGGAAGACCCCCGAAGGCGGATCGAGACCCCCAGACGACGGCGGCGACGACGAAGAAGGTAGCCGGACTCCTCCCCTCGTGAAAGAGCTAGGTAAAAGAGCAGAAGAGAGGGGAGGAGTCCGGCGAGAAGACCCCCAAGACGGAAGAAGACCCCCGAAGGCGGATCGAGACCCCCAGACGGCGGCGACGACGAAGAAGGTAGCCGGACTCCCCTCGCTCGGTAAAAGAGCTTGGTAAATGGCGGGGGAGTCCGGCGAGAAGACCCCCAAGACGGAAGAAGACCCCCGGAGCAGTGCAATAAACTATTTTTTCAAAAGTGTGGGTGTTTTTTTTTACTTTACATTTTACACCTTAGGTGAATGGGTAGGGGTACATCGTACCCCATACTCATTCACATAGGGTGGGGGGCCGGTATCTGGGGGGCCCCTTATTAAAGGGGGCTCCCAGATTCCGATAAGCCCCCGCCCGCAGACCCCGACAACCAACGGCCAGGGTTGTCGGGAAGAGGCCCTTGTCCTCATCAACATGGGGACAAGGTGCTTTGGGGTGGGGGGGCCGCACGGCCCCCCTTTCCCCAGGGCACCCCCCATGTTGAGGGCACGCGGCCTGGTACGGCTCAGGAGGGGGGGGGGCGCTCGTTCGTCCCCACCCCTTTCCTGGCCTGCCAGGCTGCGTGCTCGGATGAGGGTCTGACATGGATTTGGGGGGAACCCCCACGCCGTTTTTTCGGCGTGGGGATTCCCTTTAAATCCATGCCAGCTTGCGGAGCTAGCGCGGCGGCATTTACTGCCTACGCTAGCTACGTAACCTGAAGTTACGTTCGAAATGAACGGACTGCTCCGTGTGTGGGCAAGTCCGTTCATTTTCAAAAGTCCCGCGGACTTTTGGCCGGCGGATTATCCGCTGGAGAAGTCCGTGCGTGTGTGGGCAAGTCCACACCCTCGGAAAGTCCAGCGGACCTAGCCGGAAAGTCCAGCGGATTGTCCGCTGGACTTAGGTCCGCCGGGAAAAGTCCGTACGTGTGTACGAGGCATTAGAGTGACTATTCGCACTACAAATCCCATAGTCCCATCTTGGGAGCAAGTAAAAGGGATGGCTCTGTATTACAGTCCCTGCTGAACTGGCTGAATTGCGATCCATCTAAGGTCTAAATTGGCGCACGTATGTTGCCATAAATGCTGCCCAGGTGCGTGCAAACAGCCGTGGCCAGGAGTCCTGGACAAAGCAATGACAGGCTGACAGTGGCAGCTGTCCACAGGTGTTTGGATGTAACAGCCTGCGGTTAGGACAGGTGATCATTCCTAGAAAAAATGTGTCTAAAGCAGGGGTCTCAAACTGGCGGCCCTCCAGCTGTTGCAAAACTACAAGTCCCATGAGGCATTGCAAGGCTGACATCTACAAGCATGACTCCCACAGGCAGAGGCATGATGGGACTTGTAGTTGCACAACAGCTGGAGGGCTGCCAGTTTGAGACCCCTGGTCTAAAGGCATTCATCTACCCCTTCACAGCAGGTAATTACTCCCTGTGCCATGATTTCCAAACACCGGCACGGTCACTCCGTCATTGCTTTGTACAGGCTTCCCAGCCATGGCTGTCCACACACAACTGAGTTCTCAGGTGCAGTTTTTAGCAACTACTTTACCGCACCATAGCCCATTTGTCAATGTGAATGAGGTTTTAGGCTTTAAAAGCACAAGCTTGTAAAATCGGCAGTTACAATACAGACCCGGACAACATTTTTCATCCCACTTATGTAGACATAGGATGCACACCCTGCCACGTCTCCTTAAAGGAGAATTAAAGAAAAAATGATTAGTTAAACCCTCAAGTGCTTTTCCTTTACCACTATTATTCTTTTATACTGGCTTTTGAAATTTACAAATGCAGCAATTTAGAATTTTGAGGAAAGTTTTAGCACTGCGAAAGATAAAATACTGCATTATATGTACAACTATATAGTATAAACCAAAATGAGGGACAAGTGAGGGACAAATGAGGAGGAAAGAAGGACAATGGGACTTTGTTCCAAATCAGAGACAGTCCCTCTAAATCAGGCACAGTTGGGAGCTATGGCCTACATGAGTGGCAACACTGCTCTTAAATCAGTGCAGTATTGTTGCCACCCCATCTCAGGAATCTGCATTAGATGGACTTCACTGGCAGCAGCAGGTATTTGTGAGAATTTGCAGGGGAAGTAAAAGGAAAACAATGTTTTAATTCAGACTCTAAAGAGCAGCTTTTGGTGGGTAATAATCTAGAACAGACTTTCTAAACCTTTTCATTATAGAAGAACCCTTTCATGTCTTGGTGAATCCCTGCTTCTGTGTTTTAGCCGGCTGTTTTTGTTAATGCGAGTTATGCTCTTCTAAGTGTAAGTGCAATTATTTTTGTACAATAAATCAATTAGTACGATATCACACTATGTGGAGCTTTTTTTCTCATGTGGTTTGTGGTCCCATTGGAGCACTGGAGCATTGTCGAGATAAAGAGTATAGTCTACGCTTTTATCCAGAGCCGTGGGAGAGTTCTGTGACCACCCTGGCCAGGGTATTTGGCCACATGTGCATCTGAACCCTTTAGTTAGAAGGTCCACGGTTTTCCATATTAAAGCGGAGGTCCGTCCACCCCACGAAAAATTTAAAAAGTCAGCAGCTACAAATACTGCAGCTGCTGACTTTTAATATTAGGACACTTACCTGTCCAGGGAGCCTGCGGTGTCGGCACTGCAGCCTCTCTGCGGATCGGCTGCCGGGTGCAGCCGCTGCCATTGCTGGTAAGGGAACATGACTGCGCATGCCCGAAGTGAGCTGCACTTTTTAATTGGCCCGGCGGCAGAGGGAGCCGAACTTCCAAGAGACGGCGCCCAGCGGCCCTGTCTCCCGGAAGTAGGGTCGGGGACCTGTTAAAAAGAGGTCCCCGTTCCCGCCTAAACAGGTACCAAACGTGGCACCGGGGGGGGGGGGGGGACGAACAAGCGGAAGTTCCTCTTTTTGTTGGCACTCCGCTTTAAAAGGTGGTGGTGATACACTTTGGAGATCTATTGGTGATTGGACATTTGAGCACTACATTTGAATATTCATGAAGGAGTCATCTTTATTAACTTTATGATTTTTTTTATGCAAGCTATGCCACTGTATCAATGGCCTGGTGATTTTTGTTATTGATCTTTTCATAGAGGCCTCTCTACATAGCACATGGGTTCTTATTTCACTTAAATATTTATATCACAAAGGTTGATGGTTTTTGATTTATGAAACATTATTATATTTCTTGAGTTCAATATGGATTTTAGCATGGCTATTTTTTTTAGATAAATTGAATCCCTGCTAAAACCAATTCATTGGGGATCAGTGGGAAAAAAAAAAAAAATGTACCTCACATTGGGGTCAATGGGAAGCATGACCTCCTTACAGTGATGGTCATTATGCGACCCTTACAGACAGCTAAGATTATCATGTCATGCCAATGACTTTGCCCAGTGGTGTTGGCCTAGGCTGTATGCAGGCGCCATCAAATCAGAGTTCAACCAGTCACAACTCACGATGCCCTTAGCAAGCTTTGGATGAAGATTTGGTTTTCATGTAACGCTGATTGAGAATGGCTGATAGAGAAAAATGCTGCATATTATAAATAGGAATGGGAATATTTTAACCATTGTTGAAAAATAACTATCATGTTCTATTTGAATTTAATACCATTGTTGATAAATAACTGTATTATGTTTTATTTTTCTGTATTAAAAATGGTAAAGCAACAATACAGAACATTTATTTACAGTACTTGAATGCAGTCTATTTGCAAAAATGACATGCAGAGGAGTTGAAGCGGGGATGAATCACAAATATCTCTAATATCAGATTGTTCTCACAACCTTGATGATGTAAAATGCGATTTAAAAAGAATACCATTGTGAGCTCCCCATGCAGAACTTCCCTCGATCTGACATCTGCTGTGCGGAGGATTGTACAAACCTAATATAAAAGACCGACTATACAAAAATCACTCTTTGGTTCAATTATTAATTCATTCAAAATGCAGAAACTAATATTTCAATAAGTGGAATTACTTTATCTTCTGCATGCCAGTAAGGGCTAGAAATATGCTGCATTCAAATCCATACTGCATACAGTTTTACACAGATCTGAAAACTGCAAATCTGATTTTATACATAATTTATGCAGCATGCATGTAAAATGTTAAAGCGGAGTTCCCCCCAAAAGTGGACACTCCGCTTGTCTCCCCCTGCGCCCCCTCCGATGCCACATCTTGGGGGGGGGGGGGGCGGGAGCAGGGACCTGTTTTGGACAAGTACCCATCCCCACTTTAGCCGGACCTCACTGCGGCGAGGTCCATGAGAAGTTCGGCCCCCTTCCTCCTTCCCCACTGTTGGGCCATTCAGGAAGCGCAGCGTGCTTCACGCATGCGCAGTAGGGAATCGGCTATGAAGCCGCAAAGGCTTCACTGCTGGTTTCCCGTACAGGCTATGGCGGTGGCAGCATCCAAGAGCCGATAGAAACATTGTAAATGTCCTAATATTGAAAGTCAGCAGCTACAGTATGTTCAGCTGCTGACTTCATTTTTCCATGGTGGGGGGCTGGAGCACCGCTTTAATAATAACATTTAAATCATTCATGGGCTGGAGGAGATGTAAACAATCCAGTACATGCTGCCTATACACACTTTTCAGATCATATGGACAAACGTACAAGTTGAGGTGCACTGTGGACCAGTTTTTAAGCAAGATTTAGCTGGAACCTTTCGGCCAGCAAGAACCTGCAAAGGCACATGCCTGTGCTTTATAGCTGAAGGCCGAAGAGGGAGTAGCTGCTCTGTTGCGCTGAAGGGGAACTCGGGGGAGCTCAGGGTGAGCATCAAAAGTTGGTGATATTTACTAGTAACCCAAAGGGCAGTCAGGAGGGACAGTTATCTGAAAGATTCCAGGATCTGAAAAGTGTTGTCATCCTCCTTATGCTAATTATCAAAATAGCAATCTCCAAGGTAGGTTGCTAGGATGTATATAGTTAGCATAGTGTGGGCTCCTGCTTAACAGGAAACTAAGGTAAACTGTAGTAGTTTTCCTGCTCAACAGGGAGACTGAATTGGTGTAGCCAGGAAGTCCTGTGTGTGTTTAACAAGTGTAACTGGTTTTGAAGTGACTTATCTGAATCCAGGCAGTTTTGGAAACTGCTGGGTGGACAGGAGTGACTCATGTAGATCAGTGGCATGAATATGGGTGCCATCCCAGCCAATTGCAGGCATAGGGCCTTATGCATGCTGGGAAGGAGTATTTATATTCAGTGAGAAGACACAGGAAGTGTTTTTTGACTGGAGAGAAGAGTCCAGCTGAGGACCTGCTGCCATGAGGCCTCAGGCTGGATGCCTGGAAGCTGGAGAGCTGACCCATGTGTTCTGAAGAGCTGACTGAGGGGAGCCATGCCTGAGAGGACCTGTTTGCGACTCCTGTTTCTACAGAACAAAGATCTAGGGACCTGTTCTTTTGTGGGCTACCCCCTCTGTGCTTGGAAAGCCAGCTACTGGGTACAGCAGAAAGGGGATACTGGCTACTGTCCTGAAGAGCAATAGTCCATCCTTCTCATAGAGGAATTGCTCAAGAGTGCATGTTGCTGTGAATAGGAATTCCACAGTCAAGCTGAAGCAGTTGTCCTCCTTGTAATTAGTTGAATCTGGAATATCCCACCATCTACCCTTCCCTATCCAAGTTCTCAAATAAAACAATTAAAACCCCTAGACTCATCATTCAAGAAGCAAACCCAAGTGTGTGCCTGACTGGAAATTACTGTGTGCTTGGCTAAAGAGGTGAAACAAGAGAGTATTCAAGCGGCTCCTATGGGGGTAGCGCTACACATGATACGAGTTGGTAAATCACAACAGTATCTAGGTATCTTTACTAATCTTTTGGCATCTGAAAAATTTCCTATACAGTGTATGTGTGCATATTTTGGCTAGAGTTTCTCTTTTTGGGATTTTCCTGACTAGACAGAAAAATAACTTCTACAAACCATGCAGCTGCACAAGGGCCCTCTTACATATACAGTAAACCCCCGCTATATCGCGGTTCAGTTTTTGCGGTCCCGGTATATCGCGGTATTTTAATTAGGACCTGTTATTCTGATATTGTGGTAATATTTCGCCATTTTCGCAGTTATGTACTCTATTTTTTACTGTACTGTACAGTATACTGTACTGTTAAGACAATATTTTTGTGTTTTACAAATCCTCTTGATCTCTCTCTCCATCTTTAATGTGTTTCTATTGCATAAAAGTGTGTTTAAAGACCTTTAAATGCTATTAAAAAATTAACAAAACATGCCTAGGGTGTATTTAAATAGGGTCTTTCTATTTCGCGTTTTTTCACTTTTCGCGGGTGGGTCCGGAACATAACCCCAGCGATGGAGGGGGGTTTACTGTACTATACTAGTAAGTCATGCAGGTGACTCTCCTTCTCCTGCTGTGATATAGACCTTGGCCCTGTTCATTTCTGTGGCAAGTGAGAAGAGGAGGGCATGCCCCAACAACTGGATGGCATTGTTTACTTTTGACCTAATTTATAATGGGTTTATGTATGTAACCTCTGACAAACTTTACTTGTGTGCCCCCTTTTGTCTGTTTATTACACCATTGGAGTCATTTTGTTATATCCGCTTGATAACTCCTTTATCCTCTGCACACTTCCTGTATTTTCTCAAACAGCTGACCTAGTTCTTATCTTGTCTACAGAATAAGGCCTCTTTCACACCAGCGGACCAATCCGGTCCGACTGTCAGCTTTTCAGACAGACCCAATTGGACCACCCATTGTTCTCTATGGGGCGGCAGATGTCCGCCGACACCCGCCGGGCATTCGATCCGATAAAATCCGCTAAAAATAGACGTATGTCGATGTTCGCCATCCGTCCAGCAGACCAGATGACAAATCGGATACGCAGACCATTTCCATAAGACTGTCCCATAGAGGAGAGCGGGCTGTGTCCATGTCCACTCTGCACAGGGGAGCGGAAGAGATGCGTTTCATCACATTAGCACTCCCACATCTGTGTAACAACACACAGGAAATGGCTAGGTTTGCATTGGACGCTGTGTGACCCAAAACAAGAAGTTGGCTGTCCCTATGGTGAATAGGCACATGCTATCTGCAGCCATACATGCATATGAGAGAATCAATCAGCCATGATGCTACAGTCTGCAATCACAACATGATCATTATAGTAAGTAAGGCAAACAAAGAACACTACATGAATACCTAGTCACAACAAAAAAACAACTGAAAGCTTTTAATGGGATAAAGCACAAAAAAGTTTGCATATATTGCAGCGATACAGTGCCATGTTTGTTTTTTGTTTTTATTTTATCTTGACATATGCGTTAACCACTTGACTTCTGGAAGATTTACCCCCCTTCATAACCAGGCAATTTTTTGCTAAGTTACTTTAACTGACAATTGTGCGGTCATGCAAAGCTGTACACAAACAACATTTATATCCTTTTTTCCCCACAAATGGAGCCCTTTTGGTGGTATTTCATCACCACTGGGTTCTTTATTTTTTGCTCTATAAAAGAAAAAAAGACTGAAACTTTTGAAAAAAAAATAAATAAATTTTTGTACTTTCTACTTCAAGTCAATATAACTCACCGCTCCTCCACCGCTGCTCCCCATTGAAAACAATGGGGCAACGCTGCGATACCGCCGGCAAAACGCCGCTCCGGCTGCGTTTTGCGGGCGGATTTAACCCCTTTTCGGCCGCTAGCAGGAGGTTAAAACCGCCCCGCTAGCGGCCGAATATCACCGCTAAAACTACGGTAAAGCGGAGCCGCTTTACCACTGACGACGGCCGCGGCTCGTGTGAAAGCCCTCTAAGTACTGGCGCATACTTTTTCACACATTACTTTGGTTGGTTAATGTGTTTTATGTCACAGAGAAGGGAATCGGATGAGTGCGCTTCTATTAATTATGTTTTATATACATAGTCAAACATTTGAACAATCTCATAAACAGACACTACACCGTGTTTACGCTCAAAGGATATACACTGGGATTTGCAATTGGCCAAATTGATTTGATTAACAGGAGTTGTATACAAGCTTCTGGGTGACCTAAACACTCCATTCAATTTTGCGCTGTAAATCCTGCATTATGTACAGAACATTCCAGGATAGAGAATTGATTCAGCTATACAGCTGAGAAAATGCTACCAACATTTAACTCATTACTACAGTCTTGCCCTGGACACCTTTCCTTTCCTGGAGAAAGTAATCAACTGCAGAGAATGAATTGATGTTACAATCCAATACAAATAACACAGCAGAGAATCTGAGCGATAACCGCTACTAATCTGCCCTCACCTTGGTACTTTTAAACAGATTTGTGAAGATTAGAGCGGTTACTCAACTTGTTTTCAGTCGTGGCACCTTTAAGGCCTCTTGCACACTGGACGGTAAAACAACATTATAAAAAGGCCAGTAGCTTTGCAGTGAGTTTTTCCACTTTTTTCAACAGCGGGTTTTTTTTTTTTTCAATGGATCAAAAACGTTAAAAAAACGCTGGTGAGCAATGTTTTGTTTATCAGCGTTAGAGTGTTTTTACAGCTGAAAAACGTCTCTCAGAACCCACTAGTTTTTTTTTACTGCTCAAAACTGCTGATAACAGCCTATGTGTGTATGAACACATAGGATAACATGATGGAGAGTTTAATGACTGTAGAAAAAAACGCCTACAGCCAAAAACAGCTGCTGTAATAACGTCCAAAAACGTCCAGTGTGCGTGAGGCCTAAAAGTTTGCAAAATCTCAAGGCACCCCAGTCTAAAATGTAAAAAAAAATGTAATGTTATATATCAATAGGAAACCTGAGCCTGAGACGATGCACACAACCGCCCCGATAAAATGAAAGATCAAAAGCCCTCCTATCTAAATAGAGACCACACCATACATGAAAGCCCCATCATATCAGAGGATCCAAGTCATACAGTCCCTCCATCAAAGAGACCCCCCCCCCTTCCCCCCCCAATCACACAGTCCCCTCTTCAAATCAGTTTTGACTCTAGTAGGAGGTCTGGAGATGGTGGACTTCCATCCTATCCTGAATGCTGGAGGCAGGCCTGCGTACCACCTGCCCAGGATCAGTGTCATAGTCAGGCTGGCATCAACACCATTGCAACAAATGACGCTGTGCATCCTAGAGCGTCGCTGCTTGTTATGGTGTTGGAGGATGACCTGCCTGCACCAGGGAAAGTGATCACACTAATCCAGGGCAAACTGGGTTCTGTGCTCGCGGCACCCCGGAGGAGTCCAAACACCACTCTTGTTGAGAAACATTGAATTAGAGCAAAGGAAAAACAGGACTGTACATAACAACCAATCAGTTGTGTGATTGAATTCTCCAACAGCAACTAGCAAAAAAATAAAAATAAAATTAACTAAAAAGGTTAGTTCACCTTTATAATAAAATTTGCAGTGCAGTCAGGGGCCCACAGTAGTTCACAAATCATGCTGCCATATAGAGAAATTGGGCTTCTTTTTCAGACAGTGCACTAAATGGTACCAATGTTTAGGGCATTATGTGCTGTGACATTGCAAGGCCCTGCCATGTTGTGAGTTTAGGAAACGAAGGCAAAAATGACACAGGATTCTCAAAGTTGCAGTTTGAGAAGCTCTGGCGTGTTTATTGTGTTTCTATGTGTTTTGTACTCATGGACTGGGGTCTGGTGTTTGAAGGTTCCAAGGTGTCTTTGGTGGGACCGAACCTTCAATCCTCTATCTGGGTTTTGCTGGACGCCTGCGGCTTGTGTTGGTGTACAGAGTCATTATAGCTGAGGGCTGTCATTTAGAGACAGAGCCCTGTCTGGTGAGCTGGGTGTTCCTACTGGAGACTGCATCCCTTTTTGGGGGGATTCCTTGTCAATGGACTGTGAAAAGTCAGGAAGGCTACGCGGGTCTGGGAGGGCAAGAAAGCTGAGGCAGCTAGCTGGTCCAGGGGACTGAAGGGGAATCTGGAAGTTGATGGTTTTATTGACTTATGTACAACCAGCCTGCCCATACATGAATCTAAATTCAGCCAGTCCCTGTTAAACCTGCCAAATTTTAGTCTATATATGGCCAACTTTAGGGAGTTAAAGATCACCTGCATTACGACAGCTAACGCTTTGTCAACTGCCTAACCCAGCCAGCCATTCTCCACCAAAGTTCCATGGAACCCTAGGGTTCCTCCAGAGGTTGTTAGAGATTTCTTGAGCTGTGGCAGATTGACCTCCTATTTGATGTTGTCTGCATAGTTCTGGTGTCAAAGCCAGTTGCATGAAGCCAATGATCTTTTTAGTTGTCCGTAGGGGTTGCATTCTTTCCAATGCCCACCAATGAATTGGTTTTAGTAAAGGATCCTTGAGACCTGAAAATTATTTCAAGGGTTCCTCCAGGGTAGAACGTTTCAGAGAGGCTGGCCTAACCTATAATAATCAATGTGAGGTCAGTAAGTTGACAGCACAGAAACTGTCAGACTTCAGGTAACTTCTGACCTCCAGAGAAAAGCTGAAGCATCTGGATCAAAAAGATGAAAGGCTAAGGGACATTTTTTTTCCTTCATCTCAATTCAGAACACGTTCCAGATGCGTTCCATACAAAAAAAATGCACCGTGTTCTACTTTTGTAGACTGCACTGAAACACGCTGCACTGGTGTGAACTAGGGCCATGGAAAACACTGTGCATGCGCTATTAATGCAGAATAAAAACGCACTGGATTGCATCTGGTGTGAACCAGACCCTAGTCCAGGTTTTGGACAATGTTTCATGTTACAACCATACTTAGGGTGTAACATAATGGATGAATACATAAATAATCCCCCACCCCTTAACTAAATTGCAGGGTTCTTCTTTAGGATGAAACTTGTATTCTTCTAAACACTGAGTAGCTGTGAAGGGCTCTGCCCGCATAGCTGCGTCAGCCACTCACTGGGATTGCTCCAGGTGTATTATCACTGAGGCAGAGGGACTGTGCACAGCCCCTCTGGAGCCCCCCCATCCCTTACCCGCTTGTAGTTCAGCTGTACGTCCTCTAGCCCAGGACCATACCTCCATGCGGACCTCAGGCTGGGGACAAGCACCGATTGTGGGTGCAAAGTATTGCAGCCTTCAATGCAAAAAAAAATAAAAAATGTAAATGCACTTTAATCGTAAGATCAGTGTTGCTGCATTTACATCAAACATTTCATAAGCAAAACTTCACAATTATAAATTTAAAACTAAGAATTATGATTTTTTGTTTTTGGCATGCAACGAATTGGACCCATTCACTTTACATTTACACTCCAGTAAAACAAACATTCTAAATTTAAACAGGTTTCAAGCACCACCCTCTGTTCTTAGAAGACGGTAATCAGGAAACAAGAGGCTGAGGTCCTACATAGCTTAAGCTGAAATTACCTTATAACTAGGGATGTGGAAATTAAAGATTAAATTCCTTGATTAATCTTTAATTTTTTTTGATCGATCAAAATTCTTTTGATTGGTACTCACCTCTCTGCCGGCTTCCGGGTCTTCAGGGAGTTCTGGACATCCGGTGACGTCACGGACAACAACGTCACCAGACTCCTCCCCCCTTCCCCAAGTGCCTCCGTCTACTAACTAAAGGAAGGGGGAGGAGTCCGGTGACGTTGAAGTTCTGATTGAACGTAATGCGTATGGGTGAGGAGCTACGCATGATGTCACCGTCTGCTGCCCTACGGAACTAACACGATTGTCGGCTTTATATGCTGTGTTTTTATCATCTTTATGTGAGTAGTTTGTGTTTGAACACAAAAATGTAATCTTATACTTAAGCGGTGAGCACTTAGATCTTTTCTTTCTACCCATGACCTGGCGTCCTTGCTGAGCTCTAAGGAGACGTGAGAGAAGTTTATGGTCTGTGTTAACCCTTTTGATACCCGCTTGCATGACCACCTGTTTGCACAGGGGTCCATGCCATAAGGTGAGAGTGATTAGTTAGACCGGAGGTGGAGGGATTGTGTAAACTAACTAGTGTTGGGTGATTGTATATAGTGTATACCACATTTACCACTGACTAAGAAGATCAGCTAAAAGTAGTTGGATCTATATGTGCGTTATAATTAATCAAAATTAGTCGATTAAATCTATTAAAAAAAAAAAATTGATTAATCGAACACAAAAATTTTAATCAGTAACAGCCCTACTTATAACCATAACAAAACATCCTCATCAATCAAATGCACTTCTGAGGGCACCTATAAGGGCAGTGTGTTGTCTGGCCATTCAAGAACCAATCACAATGCAGCTTTAAACTCTACCTTTAGATAGTATTCCTCTTTCACACAAGGTGTAAAATGCATGCATTCAATAGCTAGTTCTAGTTAGTATAGTTACTCACTAGTGAAGCTGTGTAGAGAATGATTGGTGCTTGACTAATGCTTCGATCGTCCCATGTATGGCCATGTTCACATCCAGCATTTTATTAGTGTGAGATATTTGGTATTCACACCGCATGCCATGTCAGTGGAAGTGCTAAGTAATGGATTTGTGGTTTATGTAGAGAAGTTAAAATCCAAATGGATACAACCGCTGCCGTGTAACTTCCACATTGTTTGCTAATCTGCCAGGACAAAACATTGTGACGGAGCAGCAGTAAAAAGTTGTCTGTGCCAGCAGGGGCTGGGTGGGATTTAGCCTCTTGCTTTAGAATGCTTTATTGATGCTTTTGTAGAAAAACAGGATTAGGAGTTCAGTCACAAGAGGATACGCTATGCCTGCTTGCTGCAAATTCAAATTAAAAAAAAAAGAAAAAAAGAAGAAGAAATCCCATTTTACCTGGCCTGCATTAAAAAGGAATCTGTACTTTCCGGGCATTCAGACTTTATTAACCACTTGCTTACCGGGCCTATTTTGGCCTATTTTCCTTCATGTAAACATCATCATTTTTTTGCTAGAAAATTACTCAGAACCCCCAAACATTAACTACGTTTTTTTTAGCAGACACTCTAGGGAATAAAATGGCGGTCATTGCAACTTTTTATCTCACACGGTATTTGCGCAATAATTTTTCAAACGCCTTTTTTTTGGAAAAAAAACGGTTTCATGAATTAAAAAATAAGAAAACAGTAAAGTTAGCCCAATTTTTTTATATAATATGAAAGATGATGTTACGCCGAGTAAATAGATACCAAAAATGTCAAGCTTTAAAATTGCGCACAACCGTGGAATGACGCCAAACTTCAGTACTTAATAATCTCCATAGGCGACGCTTTAATATTTTTTACTGGTTACCAGTTTAGAGTTACGGAGGAGGTCTAGTGCTAGAATTGTTGCACGCTCTCTAACGCACGCGGCGATACCTCACATGTGTGGTTTGAGCGGCGTTTACATATGCGGGCGGGACTTGCGTGTGCGTTAGCTTCTGATCGCGAGCTACAGGGGACAGGGGCGTTTTAATTTTTTTTTTTTTTTTTATTTATTTTTTTTTTACTTATTTTTTTTTATTTTTACACTTTTTGGATCACTTTTATTCCTATTACAAGGAATGTAAACATCCCTTGTAATAGGAATGTATGTGACAGGTCCTCTTTATGGAGAGATGTGGGGTCAATAAGACCCCACATCTCTCCTCCAGGCTGGAAAGCATGAGATCTGTAAAAAAATTTTTACCGATCTCATGCTGACAGCCGCGATCGCGGCTTTGTTTACTTCCGGGTACCGGGCGTGACGTCATAACGTCGCGCCCGGGCCTCCGACGGTCATAGAGATGACTGGTGACCATCTGGTCACCGGAAATCTCTATGCTCGTCATCCGGCGGCGAGCGATTCTTTCTCCGGGCCCCCGATGGCACGGGAGAGCCCGGAGAAGCACCGGATGGCGGCGGGAGGGGGGGGACGTCCCCTCCCGCTGCCTATAAGAACGATCAGGCGGCGGAACTGCCGCTATGATCATTCTTATGGTGCACAGAATCGCCGGCCGGTAAAAATGATATCTGAATGATGCCAATAGCTGCACGCATCATTCAGATATCAGCACTCAAAGTCAAGGATGTCATATGACGTCCTTGGTCGGCAAGTGGTTAAGACTGCAACAAGATATGTAATGGTGAAATTAGGGCGGCTAAAATAGAACACGAAAGACACATAGTGGAGGAGAGCAAAAAAAATCCCAAGAAATTCTAAAAGTAGGTAAACAGTAAAAAAGGACAGACCATATTGACCCCATAAAGAATGAGGAAGGACATCTGGTTACAAAGGATGGGGAGATGGCTAAGGTATTGAATGTATTCTTCTCCTCAGTCTTCACAAGGGATTCAGGGGGCTTCAGTAACCAAAACTGCAGTGTTTATCCTCATGACACATCACAGGAAGCACCCTCATGGCTAACAGAGGACAGAATTAAAATTAGACTTGAGAAACTTAACATTAATAAATCACCGGGACCAGATGGCTTGCATCTGAGGGTACTTAGGGAACTCAGTAAAGTAATTACCAGACCATTGTTCCTAATGTCTACTGACTGGAATTGTACCAGCTGATTGAAGAAAAGCCAATGTAGCAGCAAAGGGCCCAAAATATATGAAAATACATGAAGAATCGTTCTTGTCAAACCAATCCATTAACCTTCTATGAGGAGGCGAGTTGCCATCTAGATAAAGGAAGGCCCGTAGACGTGGTGTATCTGAATTTTGCAAAAGCATTTGACACAGTTCCCCATAAACGTTTACTGTACAAAATAAGGTCCGTGGGCATGGACCATAGGGTGAGTATGGATTGAAAACTGGCTACAAGGGCGAGTTCAGAGGGTGGTGATAAATGGGGAGTACTCGAAATGGGGTACCCCAGGGTTCTGTGCTGGGACCAATCCTAATTATTTTGTTCATAAACGACCTGGAGGATGGGGTAAACAGTTCAATCTCTGTATTTGCGGACGATACTAGACTAAGCAGGGCAATAACTTATCCGCAGGATGTGGAAACTTTTCAAAAAGATCTGAACAAATTAATGGGGTGGGCAACTACATGGCAAATGAGGTTTAATGTAGAAAAATGTAAAATAATGCATTTGGGTGGCAAAAATATCAATGCAATCTACTCACTGGGGGGAGAAACACTGGGGGAATCTAGGATGGAAAAAGACCTGGGGTCCTAGTAGATGATAGACTCAGTCTTAGCTGCTGCTAACAAAGCAAACAGAATATCGCCATGCATTAAAAAGGGGATAAACTCCAGAGATAAAAAGATAATTCTCCCGCTCTACAGGACTCTGGTCTGGCCTCACCTGGAGTATGCTGTCCAGTTCTGGGCACCAGTCCTTAAGGAAGGATGTACTGGAAATGGAGCAAGTACAAAGAAGGGCAACAAAGCTAATAAAGGGTCTGGAGGATATTCGTTACGAGGAAAGGTTGCAAGCCCTTGAGAGGGGATATGATTTCAATTTATAAATACCATACTGATGACCCCACAATAGGGATAAAACTTTTTTGGCGAAGGGAGTTTAACAAGACACGTGACCACTCATTAAAATTAGAAGAAAAGAGGTTTAACCTTAAACAACGTAGATGGTTCTTTACTGTAAGCGCGGCAAGGATGTGGAATTCCCTTCCACAGGCTGTGGTCTCAGTGGGGAGCATAGATAGTTTCAAAAAACTATTAGATAAGCACCTGAACGACCGCAACATACAGGGATATACAATGTAATACTGACATATAATCACACACATAGGTTGGACTTGATGGACTTGTGTCTTTTTTCAACCTCACTTACTATGCAACTATGAATCAGGGCCGAATTTGTGCCTGAATTCGGCCCTAAAACAGAGCCAAAGACGCACAGTGTTCCTGTGCAAGCCGCTACCCATCCGTAACGGAGATATGTGAACCGTAGCTATAGAGAGTCAGTCACAATCTCCTGTAATGCGCATTGGATGCAGGGAAAAACCTGCATCCAATTTGCATAGGTGTGAACCCAGCCTCAGATAGGCTCTTATCTAATGCTGACTATAAAAGTTATTGTCCAGTTGTACAATCCTGTTTAATCAAATGTACATTTTACATAAGATAATTACATTCAATTTGCATTCAGGCAGACCCTTGATTGTTTGTTTCTGATAAATCTAAAGCTAGCCATAGATGGATCGAAATTCCGGCACTTTAGCAGGGACCAAATTAGCTTCCAGGTTTTATTGTCAAAACTTAATTGAACAATCTGAAGTTAGAAGCTGATTGGTTACTATGCACAGCTGCACCAGATTCTGAGTGCACCAGTTTTAGTAAATCTCCCCCTTGTTTGGCTGCTGCTGCTTGACAGAAGTCAATCAACCAGGTAGGTGCTCATATTACATTGTTCCGGTAGATCAAAAGATTATTGTACAGAAATGATATGGTCAAATTGTAACATATGCAATGACCCTTATGATGGGCACAGACGCTTTGATTTTATTATCCAATAAAATCACGAATGTGATTTTATCAAAATAGTCAAATCCACAATAACCATAGCTTCCCTTCCAATCGATTTATATTGAATTTAGATCGTATTCGATCAAACTGAAGTGGTTAGCCAGAGCAGAAAACTATCAATCGTTTTGCACCAATTGGCAGCACCGATATACTTTGTTTATAAACAAATCATGAGATTACATTGCAGAAACAGAGATATAGTTGATAACTTATGATCACATATTAACTATTGGTTGCAATCCACTCCCTGTGTGTGACGTATCAAATGGATCGGTGACTATATTTCGATTACCCCTATCGGAAAAGAGATGATTGAAAAGGAAATTGATCATTGGTTGAGGCATGTATGGCAACAATGAGGCTTGAAAAGATGGTCCGAGTTCTCTCCAGGAAAAAAAAAAAAAGCAATGAAACATCAATTGTCCAATATCAAGATCCGCCATGTTCATACACGAGAAACAGGGAGGTCTGGGTGTCCCAAGCCTCACTAAATACTTTTTGCACAGATAACCCCACTAATCTCCATCTACACTGCAAATCATGCCCCTCTATGGGTTGATTTGGAAGCATCTCTGTTCCTCAATTTGTCTTTTCTCACTCCCATGGCTCTCTTCAAAATCCAGACCTACATCTAGAAGCCCCTTGATGCATCATACATACTTCAAAGCCTGGGACTCTGTTAAATACTCCAGCAACTTAGGCCTGGTTCACACCTATGCATTTTTTAGTGCATTTTCAGTTTTGCAGAAACACACTAAAGTCCATTTAACATGGTTTCCTATGGATGTAGTTCACATCTGTGCATTTTATGGAAAGGGCCAGGGTTTTTTTTTTTTCTGGTTTTTGGTTCCATAGACTTCAATGGTTTAAGAATGTGTATTGAAAAAACGCAAAATGCACCTGCAATATGCAAACTGCAACCTGCTGATGAATCAGGCCTTAATTTCCCTCACTTGCTGCTTTTTTCCCTTCTGGGGAACCCATCATTGCCTCTGGGATTAGAGTACCCTACTGCATTTCAATGGTGGCTTTCCCACAACTTCCATTGTGTCCACTCTTATTTCCGATCCCTCCCTATACACCTGGGCAGAAAATTAGGGAGAAATACCAAGCACCATCCACTGAGCTCTTTAGGTTCCTACATATTAACCACTGGTTAAAAACTTTAACTACCAACAAAGAGCTTTCAACTCAACTCTCCTTGTGTGAACACATTTGTCACCACATGCCTCTTTCTCCAAAACGTATCTTTTACCTATTCGCAGATGAATGATCCTAAAAACCCTGGAGTCCACGCTTAAATTCCTAGGTGGGAACATGACCTAAAAGGCTCCAGAGATATGATAGATTGGATACAAATTTTGACTGCTACTGCCTCTTGCTCTATTAACACGCTCACACTCAAATCAGTCTACAGTTGGTACATGGCCCCAGCTCGCATAGCACACTTTTACCCAAAATTCTTCTAGCACCTGTTTTTGGGGCTGCTTCCTCCCAGGGCATGTACTCCATACGTGCGGGTCGTGCTCCATGCTTTCCAGATTTTGGACGAAGGTCCTAAAAATTATTACAAATGTTGCTAACCCGCCCCTTACCTAGGGATCCTCGGCATGTCCCATTATATCTGATGCCACCAGACCTCACAAAATCCCAATTCAAACTGGCCACATTGTTTCACTGCAAGTGAGAGTATTGAAAAAGCTTGGAAACAACTATTTTTTTTCATCGCGGAAGTCCATCGCCGCATAGACTCTTTGCTAACGAAAAGCTTACTGGCATTCTCTTGGATACGCACAAGAAATTCCTGAAAATATGGGCCCGTGGATACAATATGCTCATCCCTCCATGTCCCCAGTAAGCTATGAACTGCTATAGCCACTTGAAGCCCTAGGTCCCTGGCCGGGGGTGTCCCCAACATCCTCCTGCTCCTCTCTTTCTACTCCCCCCCCCCCCCCTCTTTTTCTCTCCCTTGCCCCCCCTAGCCTGGGAGGCCTTTACTTATAAGACTCGTGGCCATTTTCTATACAGCTGACACACTATTTACATTCATCCAGTTTATGGCTATCCCACGATTTACAACCCAACCAACTCAAGGTCTTTTTATACCATTCATATACACGCTGATGAGGCCCACAGACCTTGCTGTTTTATGGCTATAGTTACAGTATATTTTAGATTTAAAAAGGTAACGAGATATGGGATGGAGTCACTACAACTACTTATTCATTTGTCTATGTAACTTTAAGCTATTGAGCTTTGTAAGCAATCACCTTGTTTCAACAAAGTAGCAAACATCAACCTAGTAAACTTTTAATTAAAAAAAAATATATATATAAAAAAAAAAAAAAAAAAAAAATCTGTTAGCTGAAAAAGTTAATAAGAAATATTTTGACATTTCCTTTAACACTATGGACACTTTATGCTAAACCTTTCATAAACCTAAAGTATGTAAACTGAGCATATGTACACAGGAAGAGGTTAGAGTCAATGAAATGAACAGGAGATCCAGAGGCAAAGGCAGCTGAAATTATAAGCTGGGCCTCTCTTCCTGGCCCCTCTTTCCTATAAATTGGTTAATATGATGAACATCCTCACTGACTACTAGGGACGCGTTAGTCATAAAGCGCTGCATATGTTACATTTTGTCATCTAGCTCCATTATAATCCAATACACCCCAATCAAGTGCATAGAAACTACAATAAATTTGAGCTCAACCCAGTTAATGACCTGAAATCACATACAGACTTGAGGTTTAGACATGCTGCTATAGGCTAGTAGATTTTGAAATGTTCATACAAAAATGTGTACAAAAATTTTTTTGTACATTTGATGACTGAACGAATGTCATTTCGAAAGTACTACAAAATGTAATTTACGGAATGTTCATTTCCCAAACTAAACCCATATTTACTTTTAGAAATTCATTCGTTTGAAAAAAATAATTTCCATCCGACTCCTTCAAATTCTCATCATTGTGGTTGAAAACGAACATCAAATTGACCCAGCTAACGATTAGAAAACTGAATTAAAGTGGAGTTCCACCCACATTTTTAAGTCTTCGCCATCCAGAAGTAAAGCGTACAGCGATTGCAATTTGGCATATCATTTTTTTTTTTCAGAATTACTTACTGTAGTAATGCTGCATTTTATAGTTACTTCCTCCCTCACGGCTTCATGCGTCATTTTCAGCTTTGCAATGTCTCCTGGGATATGCGTGTCATCAATCCCAGGAGACAACAGGCATGTAGTTTGCTGTAGATAGCTCATCTTCGTAGCCATAACAACGGGACAGGCACTTCCTCCGTTGCCGCCCGTTGGTATGGCAACAAGATAATCTTCCTGCACTACGCCTTGTGTATACTGCGCACGCGAGAGTTTGGGATAGGCATGCTGGGTAGCCAGCATCACTGTATCCCTGAAGAGACTACTAGTGGGCTTCACATGCCCACAGTGAAGATGGAAGCGCTCTGCAGAGCTGAAATCAAAAGCAAGAAATGTAAAAATCCAGGAATTGAGTGGCAAATTGCTAAATGACAAAAACAAAAAAAAAAAATAATTCTGGGTGGAACTCCGCTTTAACTTTCTTAAAATAAAAAATACAGAACTACATTCAAATCTGTGGATTTATTACATCTAGCCTGCAAATGTCTGAAGTTCTAAAAAACATGCTTTGCTCCTATACTTTTCACTTCCACATACACACCGTCAGAAAACAGTCTTGTGGTTAATTATAAGTTACTTTCCCATGTGCTATTCCTGACCACACCACAGACTTCACATGAAATTATATATATGTGCTGTGTTTCTGACAAGTAACCTTGTATATAAAGTGATGCGTCTGTTCAACGCGAAAATGCTAAACAAACAGGTGCACGTGGGGAAAAAAAATGTTCTTTGACAGAAAATAACGAGTTCAGTTGGAATGTTTAATATTTTTAGTGAGCATTTTACAAAATGTAAAATTATAATTTTAACATATTAGTGTGAGAATGTAGCTAGCTCTCTCCCACAGCAAATTTAAAGTGACCTGTACCCAGACTATATACACTAAGGTATCTAGATATTCTGAATAAGCATTGAAAAGTACTTTAAAACCAGCTCTCATTCCCCTCTGTACCTATCAGTAGTGTGGAGAAATTCACTTTTACAGATTAGAACAAAGGCACAGAAATCTTGGATGTTTTATATGGAGAGCAGAATCTAATGTAAACACACAACAGATGCTGCCAAGCTGGTGACTTTAGACCTTATTCTCCCTAGTGTCACACGGATTTGTGTTTTTCATGCATTGCGCTTAAGGCAGCCAATTCATTTCAAAGGACAGCCCTATACGCAACAGACACAGCAAAGAAGTTAATGCATCTTTTTGAACTTCTAGATTCACACATTTTTTTTAAACTGTGCCTTTTTATGTTTGTTGCACATTCTTGTGCACACATAAACATGCCTCTTGATGTGTTTGGGGAAAATTTGGGATTGAAACGGAAAATTCAGGAAGCACTTGACAGTTTTTAAAAAATAGATATATTTGTTATAAAGCTGCACGATTCTGGCCAAACTGAGAATCACGATTTTTTTTTTCTTAGAATAAAGATCACGATTCTCGCGACATAATAAATATCGTCTTTCCCATTATACAAAAAAATTGGGCTAACTTTACTGTTTAGTTTTTTATTAATTCATTAAAGTGTATTTTTTTTCCCAAAAAAATGTGTTTGAAAGACTGTTGCGCAAATACAGTGGGACATAAAATATTGCAACAACCGTCATTTTATTCTCTAGGGTCGAATATATGTGTGTGTGTGTGTGTGTGTTCCAAGATAGATAGATATCAAGAATTTAAATGGATATGAATTTATTTTCTGCCATTAACGACACCTTTTAGGCCTATAGGCTGATCTCGCACAGGAGTAGTTTTTGAAGTGCTTTTGCGTTTAAAAAAAAGCACAAGAAAAGCTCAAGAAAAATGCATTCCTTCAAATTCTATGTATGTCTTCACACTGGTCCATTGTGGTGGTAAAAATCCTGCTGGTCACATTTTTTGCCAGTGAAAAAAATAAAAAACTTGCTATTACAGCTATCCACCCATGGTTTAAGCTCCCGTACACACGGTCGGAAATTCTGACCACAGAATCCGTCCGTTTTTTCCAACGGATTTTGTCCGAAACTGGTGTTGCATACACACGGTCGGACACAGTTGTCGGAAAATCTGATCGTTCCGAACGTGGTGACGTTCGTTGTGTACGACAGAACTACGTAGTAGCCAATAGCTTTGGTCTCGTAATGTGATCTGAGCATGCGTGGCACTTTGTCCGTCGGAATTCGCTACACACGATCGGAAAAAGTCTGATCGGATTTTGTTGTCGGAAAATTTGAGATCCTGCTCAAATTTTTTCCGTCGGAAATTTCGACGGAAAAAGTCGGCTAGAGCCCACACACGATCGGATTTTCAGACAACATAATCCGATCTGACTTTTTCCATCAGAATATCCGACCATGTGCACGGGGCATTAAAGGACATTACACCTATTGGAGCGCCAGAATCCCCTCTTTTTAACACCCCATTGAAAACGTGGCAAAAACGCATCAAAAACACACCTGTGTTGCGTTTAAATGCGTTTTTTGAGTCACATGACCTATGAAAAATGCACCTTAGAGGAGGCAAAAAGACATTTACGTATTACACTAGTGTGAATGCAGGCTTAAAGTGGATGTAAAAATCAGAAGGTTTTTTATTTTAATGCATTCTAAATGAGCCCTAAAAGGCAGACAAGCCTGTTGGGTGGAGCTCAAGTATGCTGTGTGAATGACAAAATCTTGAATGTTACAAGTGTTTATTTTTAGCATATCCAATTTGCTTTACTTTGCTTTTTATAAATTGACCTCTGAATTTCTGTTAATTAAGCTGGTTTCATCCAGAGAAACAAATCTGTCGCCAAACAGACAAACTCCCTTGAGACTCATAAGGGAATTTTGGTCATAATTACAGATTGAGCCAATCACTGTTCAGATTCCTTATACTTATAGACATAAGCTCTTTTAATTTAGAAAATCTGTGCTATGGTCAAGGGAGCTTAGCGTAATTCATATAACAAGACCTGAAGTTCTTAATGGCGATGTGGTGTCTTGTCGTTTTTGTATTTAAATCATGGGTGCTCAACCTGTGGCCCTCCAGTTATTGCAGAACTACAAGTACCATCATGCCTCTGCCTTTGGGAGTCATGCTTGTAATGGTCAGCCTTGCAATGCCTTGTGGGACTTGTAGTTCTGCAACAGCTGGAGGGCCTCAGGTTGAGTACCCATGATATAGATCAGTGGTCTCCAAAATGCAGCCCTGGGGCCGGACATGGCCCTTTGCTTGCCTCTATCTGGCCTTTGGGGCACTATTCAATGCACAACTGACACGAATGATGGGGCACCATTCCTCCCAGTGACACCAATGATGGGACACCATTCCTCCCACTGACACCAATGATGGGACACCATTCCTCCCACTGACACCAATGATGGGACACCATTCCTCCCACTGACACCAATGATGGGACACCATTCCTCCCACTGACACCAATGATGGGACACCATTCCTCCCACTGACACCAATGATGGGACACCATTCCTCCCACTGACACCAATGATGGGACACCATTCCTCCCACTGACACCAATGATGGGACACCATTCCTCCCACTGACACCAATGATGGGACACCATTCCTCCCACTGACACCAATGATGGGACACCATTCCTCCCACTAATGATGGGACACCATTCCTCCCACTAATGATGGGACACCATTCTCCCCACTGACAACAATAATGGGGCATCTGAGGCTAGAGCATTTTCTACTTCCACTGGCCCTCCTACACTCCGAAGGACAGTAAACTGGCCCTTTGTTTAGAAAGTTTGGATGAATGATGAAAGTTTGGATGATTTAGATGAATGAGGGTTTCATGTGCTTTCTGGTTTGTGTATTTCTTTACATGGTTGCACAGAATCAACTAGTCCATAGCACTGATGCCTCTTTAAACTGTGCATATCAGCTCATTCTTGACATATCATGGGGTGCAAAGCTCAAGACTAGGGAAGAGTTTGCAGATCATGGTACTTGAGTAATTGTTAAGGGGAAGAATCTAGAGTGAGAAAAATGCACAATGTATGGCAGCGAGCGTCTTACTTGAAATAATGTCAATGCTCTGAATAGTTTACAAAATATAAAAATGGATATAAAGACAAATCAGTGCAACAATATAATATAAACCCCCCAAAGAAATAGCAGCTGAACACCAAGGGTGTGAACCTCCTCACAAATGGATAACCTAAGCCTGTGAGCTCCCATCCAGTATCACATATGTCATGAAATTAAAAAGCAACACATAGTGCTCTGTATGTACATAACATTTATTCAATAAAAAGGTAAAAAAAAAAAAAAAAAAAATCACAAATATGGCACTAATGACCGAGTGCCCGGTGTATCAGCATAACAATCAAAGTAGCGGTGGCTTCGGGTAACTTCACCTCCATTCCTCCATATGCATTACGTCCCCAGAACCAGGACTTTATGAGCGGATCCGGAAATAAGTGTATACCCGACTTTTATAGAAAGGGACTACATCTGTGTTTAATAAAGTGTAAATGACACAGCGTTGCATCCTGTGATGGAGCGCCCGCTGCTCCACATGACTCAACATCCCCTCTCACTGCTCAGCGCCGTTCAGTCAGATCTGATACGGTCACATGATGCAGAGAGGACAGCGGCATCATGACGTCACAACGCTCTGTACGGACGCCGGCCCACAACTCGATCATAAACAGGAAGTGTCCCCACTTATAACATTGAAGCAGCTTAGTGTGCAGTGCTGCATCACCGCTATATATAATCCATGCAAAATCTTTTAATATATTATCAAAATAACTTAATCAATTGCAAATAATTATAATAGGGTAAAAAAATATATATATTATATATACACACACACACGTACGTATGCATGTATGTATGCATGCATGCATGTATGCATCACACATACACACACACACACACACACACACACACACACACACACTATAAATTATATCAAAAAAAAAAAAAATGAATATAAAATTAAATCATAAAAATTATATATGAAAAAAATGTATTTAAATTATTCCCTCTAATATATACACTACTGTGCCTTGGGTAATTTTTTAAATACTACTTCTAAAAAAAAAAAAACATATATAGTCACCGATCAGTAATAAAACAATTTAAATCAAAATCAACATTAAGTCCGCCAGGAGTCAAAACCTTAGTCTCATATATCCAATATGATTCTCTGTGACTCAACTGACGTACAAAATTGCACCCTCTCATATGCTTGGTCACTCGCTCTATACCCCAAAATGTTTTACTTTTCGGACTACGCTTGTGAAATTGCTTAAAATGACGAGATACATTGTGTGTGGTAAGGCCTTTTTTAATGTTGTTGATGTGTTCTGCTAGACGTACATGTAGGGGTCTCGATGTTCTATATATATATATATATATATATATATATATATATATATATATATATATATATATATATATATATATATATATATATACACACACACACACACACACACACACACACACACACACACACACACACACACTACCCCAATAGTGTCACAAGTGATGAGTTGCTTAATATTATACTCTTTATTAGTGGCTGATGCTACGAACCTTTTCCTTTTCTTAAAGTTCCCCTTCGCATGTTTACAAGGGATGCACAATTTTTTTGTGTCATTTAGCGCTGCATCTTCCTTTATAATAAAATATAAAAATGAACTACAGATCTGCCTTATTTTTTATGAACATGCAAAAAGACAGATAGGTGTTATGCCTACATTTGAGCCATGAATTAATGTGTTCATTCTTAAGGATAATAGACTAAACAGACAAAAGATCATTAAATAATGATGTCTCAAATTCCCCTTTTAGTCTAGGTTCACACTGAATGCAGCTTTGAAATTGTGACTGACATCTGTGCGACTTCATGCACAGGATGTCTATGCAAGACACTCCCTAAGGCCCCTTTCACACTGGGGCGGTTTTCAGGCGGTACAGCGCTAAAAATAGCGCCTGTATACCGCCTGAAAAAACCGGCCCCATTCACTCCAGTGTGAAAGCCGGCGGGCTTTCACACTGGAGCGGTGCGCTAGCAGGACCGCAACAAAAGTCCTGCTAGCAGCATCTTTGGAGCGGTGAAGGAGCGGTGTATTTACCGCTCCTATACCGCTCCTTCCCATTGAAATCAATGGGAAACCGCGGGGATACCACCCGCAAACCGCCGCTGCAGCGGCGCTTTGCGGAGGTTTTTAACCCTTTTGCGGCCGCTAGCGGGGGTTAAAACCACCCCGCTAGCGGCCGCATACCGCGGGTAAAACGATGGTAAAGCAGCGCTAAATATAGCGCTGCTTTACCGTCGCCGCCCCGCACCGCCCCAGTGTGAAAGGGGCCTAAATCTCCAAAAGTAGTGCAGGAACAATTTTTTTCAAATCATCATATTCTAAGTCGGTTAAGTAAAATTTCAAAAATATATACATAAAAATATATTTTTCAGAAATAGAAATTGATAATTTCCATGCGCGTATGTATTCACCCCCTTTGTTATGAAGCCCATAAATAGCTCTGGTGCAACCAATTACCTTCAGAAGTCACATAATTAATGAAATGATGTCCACATGTGTGCAATCTAAGTGTCACATGATCTGTCATTACATATACACACCTTTTTGAAAGGCCCCAGAGGCTGCAACACCTAACCAAACACTGCCATTAAGACCAAGGAACTCTCCAAACAAGTAAGGGACAATGTTGTTGAGAAGTACAAGTCAGGGTGAAGTTATAAAAAAAAATCTCTAAATCTTTGATGATCCCTAGGAGAACCATCAAATCTATCATAACCAGATGGAAAGAACATGGCACAACAGCAAACCTGCCAAGAGACGGCCGCACACCAAAACTCACGGACTGGGCAAGGAGGGCATTAATCAGAGAGGCAGCACAGAGACCTAAGGTAACCGTGGAGGAGCTGCAGGGTTCCACAGCAGAGACTGGAGTATCTGTACATAGGGTTGGGCTTTATGGCAGAGTGGCCAGAAGAAAGTCATTACTTTCAGCAAAAACAAAATGGCATGTTTTGAGCTTGAGAAAGGGCATGTAGGAGACTCCCAAAATGTATGGAGGAGTGGTAAGATGATAAGATGTGGCAAGCTCATAGAGACTTATCCAAAGCGACTTGGAGCTGTGATAGCTGTAAAAGGTGGCTCTACAAAGTATTGACTTTAGCGGGGTGAATAAGGAAGGGAAGAGAATTACCCCTTCCTAGCACAAATCCTCTACCCCCTGCATAAAATACTCTCACTTCTGCCATTCAGTGCAGGATATGTGATCCAAGAGGCTCCCATCACCGTCGGACAAAATCCGTCAGAAAAAATCTGGATTTTGTGGTCGGAATTTCCGACCGTGTGTACGGGGCAGAAGAATGAAAGAACTGAGAATTTGGTGGTCCCCGAGATGACTTCACAGAGGCCAAGGAGATGGATTTATTGCTTTTGGAGGATATAAAGAAAAATAATGCATCCAAATAGAACAGGGGACTAGAACATAAAAAATAAAAAAAATTTTAAAAAAAAGATAGTCATCAATGGACTTGAATTAGATCTTCTAGTTGTCCTGCCCTCCTATTTTATGTTCCCATTCAAACTGCTCTCCCTCTGAGGCTGTCTGTGAAGTGGATGTGTACAGTATACAGACATGCACAATCATTACAATCGTTTACCATAGTGCCTACACGTGAGTGAGCAGACTGTTGAGTCCTGACATTAGCCACAAGAAAAATCTTACCATCGACGTGTTACCTCTTACCAAACGGCAGTAAATAAGACTGGCTGCTCTACTAAGTGGCTTTTATAGCTTTTGAATAGTTCATAATGATGGTAAGTTGCAGATGTCTCGAAGATCATAACAAACACGTCTCTGGAGTATACGTATGTTATCTTCTATCTCCATCTAATTTAAGTAACAAAGTAGTAATTTTGTCCGTTTCATATTGGTACACACTGGAATCCATCTTTAACACCTGGTGGCCCAGGACCAACTCTCCACAGCAAAGTATATAGCCAATGACCTTGGACTTGTCTACAAGGGCTGCTGAGGATACAATTGCTCTTAGGCCCCTTTCACACTGGGGCGGGGAGCCGCGGTGACGGTAAAGCAGCGCTATATTTAGCGCTGCTTTACCGTCGTTTTAACCGCGGTATTCGGCCGCTCGCGGTGCGGTTTTACCCCCCGCGAGCGGCCGAAAAAGGGTTAAACACCCCCGCAGGGCGCCACCATAGCGGCGCTTTGCGCCAGTATTGCCGCGGTTTTACCGCGGTTTCCCATTCAAATCAATGGGAAGGAGCGGTATAGGAGCGGTGAATACACCGCTCCTATACCGCTCCAAAGATGCTGCTAGCAGGACTTTTTTTGCCGTCCTGCTAGCGCACCGCTCCAGTGTGAAAGCCCGCCGGCTTTCACACTGGAGTTAAAGGGGCCGGATTTTTTCAGGCGGTGAACAGGCGCTATTTATAGCGCTGTACCGCATGAAAAACGCCCCGGTGTGAAAGGGGCCTTAATCTAGATTCACACTGAATGAAATTGCGCACCTTCACTTGAAATCGCACGATTACAAAGCCACATGTCAGTGCTACTATAGGTGTGACTTGGCTGACATCTGTGCGACTTTATGCACAGATGTCTATGAAAGTCACACCTGAAATCGCCAAAAGTAGTGCAGGAGCTACTTTTTCACATCGGTGCGGCACCGCAAAGTCCATCCACCTTCTGCTCTCTATCTGTTGCTTGATCTTTAAGTAGCTGTATAAGGATTTCAAAATAGAACATTTGACCCGATTTCTACTAAAATGTCATACCGCGAGGTATAAACCTGTGCTTCTTAGCTACATCTCTAACATCTATAGCACAATACAATTCATCTAAATCAATATAGTGGGTTTAGTCAGTACATATATACCGGTACTTAAATTTGATTAAAGCATGAAGAGTATTGCAGTAAAAATAATCATACGTATAATAAGATGCAACAAAATGCAAATACAAATGTGTCTTTTTGGCTCTGATCATTCAGTATGTTGAAGTATTTTGAATGCATTTCATCATACACAGAGAGTTAAATGATACCAGTTGTACAATTCTTTCATTTGGCAGTTTGCTCACAGTACTCTAAGATTCTAAAATAAATAATGAAAATGGTTTATTAGCGCTAGAATGAATCTAAACCTTCAGGCTAGAGCTACAAGGACAAATTTTAGTAGTTCAGTTGCACTACTAAGATGATTAAATAAATCATTTAGGAGTGTATTTATAAAGTAGTGAATGTGATATTCAGCAAACATTCACTGCAGGTGTATCGTCCTAATGCAAATTATAACTTACAGTGATTAACATGCAGTAAATGTCTGGTGAATGTCATGTTCACTTCTTTATAAATGCCTCGAAGTCCCCTTTAACACTGGGGCGGTGTGGGCGCCGGCGGTAAAACGTTGCTATTTTTAGCGCCGCTTTACCATCGTTTCAGCGGCACTTTTCAGCCGCTATTGGGGTGGTTTTAACCCCCGCTAGCGGCCAAAAAAGGGTTAAAACCACCCGAGCAGCGCTTTTCCGGCGGTATAGCCGCGCTGCCCCATTGATTTCAATGGGCAGGAGCAGTTTAGGAGCGGTGAATACACCGCTCCTTCTCCCGCTCCGAAGATGCTGCTTGCAGGAGTTTTTTTTCCGTCCTGCAAGCGCACCTCAGGCTTTCACAGCAGCCGCTGTTTCGGGGCGGTTTGCAGGCACTATTTTTAGCGCTGTACCGCCTGCAAAATGCCCCAGTGTGAAAGGGGCATAAGGCCCCTTTCACACGAGGCGGATCCGCTTGCACGGAGTCCGCCTCTGTCCGCCGGCTCAGTGGGAGATCTCTGCTGAGCCGGTGGATGACAGGTCCCTCTCTGCTCACTGAGCGTGGAGGGGCTTTTTGAGCGCCGCTGGTCTCTATGGAGAGATCGGATGAAAAATGGACAGCGTGTCCGTTTTCATCAGATCTCACCCGATCCGATCGGTCAGCAACGGATCCGGACGTAGGGCCACCCGTCTGCTTTTGGCGGATCGGACCGGGTCGGATGTCAGCGGACATGTCACCGCTGACATTCGTCGCTCCATAGACTAGCATGGAGTGCCCGATGTCACCGCTGACATCCGTCGCTCCATAGACTAGCATGGAGTGCCCGTTCAGGTCCGCAGTCAAAACTGACAGGCGCACCTGAACGGTCCATCAGTGTGAAAGGGGCCTAATGCCCCGTACACACGGTCGGATTTTCCGACGGAAAATGTCCTATTGGACCATGTTGTCAGAAATTCCGACCGTGTGTGGGCTCCATCGGACTTTTTCCTTCGGAAATTTCCGACGGAAAAAGTTTGAGATCCTGCGCTCAAATTTTCCGACAACAAAATCCGATCGGACTTTTTCCAATCGTGTGTAGAGAATTCCGACGGACAAAGTGCCACGCATGATCAGATCAAAATTAGGAGACCAAACCTATTGGCTAATAGCCTCTACATAGTGCCGTCATACGCAACGAACGTCACCACGTTCAGAATGATCGGATTTTCCGACAACTTTGTCCGACCGTGTGTATGCAACACCAGTGTCGGAAAAAATCTGACGGATTTTGTGGTCGGAATTTCCGACCGTGTGTACGCTTTTACAACCTCTCCTCTCCTACAACCTCTCCTGAACGATTTAACTTGACAGATAGTAACCCACATTTTGCCATGTTTTAGTTTTGCGTTTAGAAGCATTTAAAAAAAAATATATATATATATATATATATATATATATATATATATATATATATATATATATATATATATATATATATATATATATATATATATATATATATATATTTTTTTTTTTTTTTTATAAATGGCCAAAAAAAAAAACGGAAGACACCTATAAACGAAATGTGGCTAAACGCGGGTTGCCACAATGGAATTCAATGGACCCACATCCAAAACGCACGTTTTTTTTAACACTGTATATAGCTGGCTGCTAAGGAGGGGGCCCCTTCCTTAGCAACCAGCTATATACAGTGTAAAAAAAAAAAATAAAATTAAAAAAACGCAAATCGCGTGTCCAAAAACGCGGCAGAAACGCTCAGAAGCAACATGCATAGATGTGAATCGAGCCTAAGGCCTGATTCACAGCTATGCATTTTTAGTGCTTTTTGCAGATTTGCACTACAGTCCATTTAACATGCTTTTCTTATGGAACACGTTCTGTAGTGCAAATCTGCAACATGCAAAAAGCACTAAAAAATGCATAGGTATGAACCAGGCTTAATACTTACTTGAGTCCATCTCGATCCAGCAATGTTGCACGAGACTGTCTGGGACTCTCCCTCCTCATTGGTTGAGACACAGCAGGGGGCACCATTGGCTCCTGCTGCTGTCAAAGTCAGTGAGCCAATGAGGGAAGAGAGGAGGTGGGGCTGAGCCGCAGCTCCATGTCTGAATCGACACACAGAGGAGCAGCAGCTCCGCGCGGGTGCCCCCATAGCAAGCTGCTTTCTGTGGGGGCACTCGGCAGGAGGGAGGGGCCAGGAGCACAGACAAGGAACCCAAGAAGGATCTGGGCTGCTCTGTGCAAAACCATTGTACAGAACGGGCAAGTATAACATGTTTGTTATTTTTAAACAAGAAGAAAATCAAAAGACTTTAATATCACTTGTCACTGTACAATGGTGCAAAGAATGCATTGAATGTACAGTTGTTCCGTGCATCCGTGCGTCGCATTCATGTCAATTAGGACACAACAGCTGCACAGGCGCTGCTCCCAATTTGACATCCGTGTGGGTGCATGCCACTGCCCCGGAACGCACATTGCCTGCGTTGGGAACATGCCCACCCCTGTACCCACATGTCAAAGTGGGAGCAGTGGATTAGTCTGTGCAGCCGCTGCGTCCCAATTACCACAAATGGGACTGCCTACACACTGGTGATTAAATACGCTCGTGTAAATGAGGCCTTTCCACCTTCGTAAAAATGTAATCCGTTTCAATGTGTTTGATGTTCTCTGACAAATGATTTGCAAATGCTTTTCTTCAGTGCTCATAATGCTGTTCTTATGCATAACAGTCATCTGCTTTATCAGTGGCATGTGATATACTACAGTTATTTGATAACAGCTCTTACTGAAACAAGTAATGCCTGTCAATAAGGGTGAATTATTGTGTATTTGTTTAATTGTACAGTCTGGTGGAGGCGTCAATTACACAATTTACTAGACAGAATTAAAAAAAATTATGTTGAAATAGTTCATTGGTGCATTAAAGTGTCTCTAAAGCAAAATGTGAAGATCTTTGTTATAGAGAACATTTAAAAAATGGTAATTGTGCCAATGCAGTATACAGTGGAATCTTGGATTACGAGCATAATCCGTTCCAGGAGAATGCTTGTAATCCAAATCACTCGCATATCAAAGCGAGTTTCCCCAAAGTAGTCAATGGAAACAAAGATAATTTGTTCCGTATTGCCTTCTATTGCATGCAATACCGCATGTGGCCAGAGGTGGGGGGCACCGGAGAGCCTCGGAAATACTCGGGGACAGTTCGGCTCATTAGTAAGACCTCATCTGGAATATGCAGTTCAGTTTTGGGCACCAGTTCTCAAAAAGGATATCGAGGAACTGGAGAAAGTGCAGAGAAGGGCAACCAAACTGATAAGAGGCATGGAGGAGCTCAGCTTTGAGGAAAGATTAGCGGAACTGAATTTATTCACTCTTGAGAAGAGGAGAATAAGGGGGGATATGATCAACATGTTCAAATATATAAGGGGTCCATATAGTGAACTTGGTGTTGGGTTATTCACTTTACGTTCAACACAGAGGACATGGGGGCACTCTTTACGTCTAGTGGAAAAGAGATTTCATCTCCTAATACGGAAAGGTTTCTTCACAGTAAGAGCTGTGAAAATGTGGAATAGTCTCCCTCCAGAGGTGGTTCTGGCTCGCTCAGTAGATTACTTTAAAGCGGAAGTAAACCCATCGATTTAACAGTTTAAAAAAAAAGGCATCACATCACATGTGCAGCACCGTGGCAGTTGAAGATTAAACAGAGGCAAAGATGGCAGCTTCCTTGGCTGAAAACAATAGGGGGGTTTACTTCCACTTTAAGAAAGGCCTGGATACTTTCCTAAATGTACATAATATAACTGGGTAGTAACATTTATAGGTAAAGTTGATCCAGGGAAAATTCGATTGCCTCTCGGGGAGGGATCAGGAAGGAATTTTTTCCCCTGCTGTAGCAAATTGGAGCATGCTCTGCTGGGGTTTTTTGCCTTCCTCTGGATCAACTGTGGGTATAGAATTGGGTATATTGGATTGTACGATATTTATTTAAATTTAAATTTTT
The DNA here is from genome assembly GCA_028564925.1 of Lithobates sylvaticus. Lineage (NCBI taxonomy): Eukaryota > Metazoa > Chordata > Amphibia > Anura > Ranidae > Lithobates > Lithobates sylvaticus. The sequence goes on from CM053027.1 coordinate 138,222,747, forward strand.
TTATTTTTTATGGTTTAACTGGATGGACTTGTGTCTTTTTTAAACCTGACTAACTATGCAACTATGAACTCGGAAACCATCGGAAAGGCTCGGAAATTGAGTATTTCCGAGTGATTCTGAGTATTTGCACCTGCAAAAAAAAAAAAAAAATTGCATTTATTATTTATTTTAAAAGTAAACTTATCCTTTAAAGCTGAACTCCATCTTTTGATATACATAAAAGGTGTTGTAAACCTTTGAGGTTTTTCACTTCAATGCATTCTATGCATTGAGGTGAAAAACCTCCTGTAATGCTGCAGCCCCCATTTTCTTACCTGTACCCCCTCTATCTAGTCCCGGGGACGAGCATACCAGCAAAAGCCGGTGTCTCTTGTCCTGATTGGATGGATTGATAGCAGCGCAGCCAATGACACGGGCACCAGGGGGCAGGGCCGAGTCTGGCATTCGTGTCTATGGACGCAAATGCTGGACTCGGGAGCGCTTCTCCTAGGGGGTTATCTGATGCGGGGAGGAGCCGCGAGAGCCGCCAAGGGACCCCAAAAGAGGATGTTCGGGGCCACTAAACAAATAATAAAAACAAACCTTTAGTATCAAAATTTGTTTGGGGTAGCGAAAAGAATACAAAGCTTCCTCTGATTGGTGAGTCAGAGAGGCGGCCTGATGATGTCACAACCTCTGACTCAGTGTATTCATTGATAGTGATGTCTTCTTTCTCTGAATGACTGAGCTCCGCTGTGATAGACTCTACTGTGTTCCGGGTATGAGACAGGAAGTCTTGGCTCAAACTCAGAACACAGTGTGGTATGCTGTATGTAGCCTCAGCTACATACACTTTATACAGCACATTCAAGCGGCCTCAAATGTTAGTGAGGGACATAGTTTGAACTATGTAAAGTATATTTAAAAAAAAATGGTGTTCAGCTTTAAGGCTTACTCTTGCAAAATTCTATTGCAATTCTCAGAACTAAAGATTCTGCTAAATGTGGCTAAAAAAAAATTAAACAAATGATTTAAATAAACAAAAAATAAATAAAAAAATGTAATATTGTAGCCAAGAGGAGAAGGGGAAGAAGGTGTTCATTAAGGTTGATTGCAGTAAACTAAGGGTTAATGGTGGATTAAATAAGAACAAATTGCACCCTCCGGCCCAACTGAAAAAACTGTAGGAGTCGGTGAGAAATGGTCATCCTAACACTGCCTGCATCCAATTAAACCATTGAAATATAGAAAGGAGCGCCATACCAAAACCGGATTAAAAAAAAAAAAAAAAGAAGAAGTCCAAGATGATTTTAATTGTTGATGAAAAGTCATAAAAATAGCCAATGCATTTTAAAGGGCAACACCACTCCCCTTTATTTGGTGTCTCTGCCCTGGGCGCTAGATGACACAGGTAATTACCGGCTGGGCAGACAGCTACCATTAAGCTGACCTGTCATTAACCACTTCAGCCCCAGAAGGATTTACCCCCTGACCAAGCCCTTTTTTGCGATACGGCACTGCGTCGCTTTAACTGACAATTGCGCTGTCGTGCGATGTTGTACCCAAACAAAATTGACGTGCGTTTTTTCCCCACAAATAGAGATTTCTTTTGGTGGTTTTAATCACCTCTGCGTTTTTTTTTTGCGCTATAAACAAAAAAAATTTAAAAAATTTAAAAAAAGGGTGACAATTTGGAAAAAAAAGCAATATTTTTTACTTTTGCTATAAATATCCCCAAAAATATATTTAAAAAACAAATTTCTTCCACAGTTTAGGCCAATATGTAAGCGTATATTGATTGGTTTGCACAAAAGTTATCGCGTCTTCAAAATAGGGGATAGATTTATGGCATTTTTATTTTAAAATTTTTTTTATTATTAGTAATGGCGGTGATCTGCAATTTTTATCATGACTGCGACATTGCGGCGGACAGATCGGACACTTTTGACACTATTTTGGGACCATTGGCATTTATACAGCGATCGGTGCTATAAAAATTCACTGATTACTGTGTAAATGTCAACAGCAGGGAAGGGGTTAAACACTAAGGGGCAATCAAGGGGTTAACTGTGTTCCTTCAGAATGTTCTAACTGTAGGGGGGGTGGGCTCACTAGAACATGACAGAGATCACTGGAAGCAGTAGATCGCTGATATGTTGCTAGGCAGAACAGAGAAATGCCTTGTTTACATAGGCATCTCCCCGTTCTGCCTCTCCATGTCACGATCGCGGGACACCAGTGGAAATCGAGACTGTGGGGGCTTGCTCCCGCGGTGCGTGGCGGGCACGTGTGTGTGCACCCGCTAGCCGCGGATGATGCGACGTACGGGTATGTTGTTTTGCGCACCCATGCCACTTTGCCAAAGTATATTAGCGTGAGCCGGTCAGCAAGTGGTTAAAGTGTACCAGGGTCAGCGGCCACAGATAGTCGCTAACTATTGGCTGAAACAGCTGCAGGAATCAGCAGATACCGGCCACTGTTATTCAGTGACGTAGGTTGCCTGTGCAAAAGTAGCCTAAAGCCCCATGCACACGGGCCGATCATCGGGTGGTATCGGCCAGTTCAGCAGAAACCGGCCGTCATTTGGCACCATGTGTACGACAGCCGGTCCGACTTCTGTCCCAGAGGCATGACCGATAAATGTCTGAGAGCGCTGACCTTGTGTGTTCTGGCAGAGAGGCCATCCTTCTGTCAGAACACAATACCTCAGCAGGGGAGATCGCTGTACTAACATTGGATACAGCGGCATCGCTTGAGCTCTTTTTTTTTGGTTCAGCCCGCTGGGTTGAACAAAAAATACTGCTAGTGTGCAAGGATGAGCTCAGGGGTGTTCGCAACTCCATGTGCCTGCCAGGAAGCTGACACTGTGCAGCGCCAATCACAGGCAATGCGACATTTCCCAATCTGTGCAGCCGTGGATGGGGAAATGTCTCAGTTCCTGTGATTAGCACTGCACAGTGTCAGCTTCCTGGCGGGCACGTGGAGCTGCGAACACGCCTGAGCTCATCCTTACTAGTGTGCACCAGGCTTTAGACCTCCAGTAAGGATGAGCTCCGGCGTGTTCGCATAGGGCACGTGCAGAGCCCGCCAGGATGTCGGCACTGCGCTAATCCCAGGCAGTGAGACATTTCCCGATCTCTGCAGCCACGCATCGGGAAAATGTCTCACTGCCTGTGATTAGCGCTCTGCAGTGCCGACCTCCTTGCGGGCTCTGCACGTGCCCTATGTGAACACGCTGGAGCTCATCCTTAACCTCCAGGTATTGTGCCGACATCTTCTCATATGACATCACCAGGAGTGTTCCCGTAGTCCACCCTCAATGTAGTGATGCATAGATTTACCCGTGCATGTGCAGTGCAACGTAGAGAATTCTGGCGCATGCGCAGTGAGTAAAGTTGCCACCTCATCCCTTTAAACCCGAACACATATTCATTACACAGGCTCTGGGCTGATTAAGGTGGCAATAAAACTCTCTTGGTGCCTTATCTGCACTAAATTAGTCTCAGAACTAAGGATGAGCTCCGGCGTGTTCGCACACTCCACGCGCAGAGCCCGCCAGGAAGTCAGCACTGCGCTGATCACAGGTAAGGATGAGCTCTGGCGCGTTCGCACACTCCACAGGCAGAGCCCGCCAGGAAGTCGGCACTGCACTGATCACAGGTAAGGATGAGCTCTGGCGTGTTCGCACACTCCATGTGCAGAGCCCGCCAGGATGTCGGCACGGCACTGCACTAATCACAGGTAGTGAGACATTTTCCCGATGTGCGGCTGCAGACATAAGGAAATGTCTGACTGCCTGTGATTAGCGCAGCGCCGTGCCGACTTCCTGGCGGGCTCTGCACGTGGAGAGTGCGAACACGCTGGAGCTCATCCCTAATCACAGGCAGTGAGACATTTCCCGATCTCTGCAGCCGCACATCGGGACAATGTCTCACTGCCTGTGATTAGCGCAGCGCCGTGCCGACTTCCTGGCGGGCTCTGCATGTGGAGTGTGCGAACACGCCGGAGCTCATCCCTAATCACAGGCAGTAAGACATTTCCCGATCTCTGAAGCTGCACATTGGGGCAATGTCTCACTGCCTGTGATTTGCGCAGCGCCGTGCCGACTTCCTGGCGGGCTCTGCACGTGGAGTGTGCGAACACGCCGGAGCTCATCCCTAATCACAGGCAGTAAGACATTTCCCGATCTCTGAAGCTGCACATTGGGACAATGTCTCACTGCCTGTGATTAGCGCAGCGCCGACTTCCTGGCGGGCTTTGCACGTGGAGTGTGCGAACACGCCGGAGCTCATCCTTAGACTGGCCATACACCTATAGATTATCTGCAGATTTTCGATGGTCAGAGGGAAAAAGTGGGAGATTCCTCCATCCACACAGTTTAGCGTACATGGAGAAATTGTTTGCACTTTTTCCATCTAACCATAGAAAATCTGCAGATAATCTATAGGTGTATGGCTGTGTAATTCATATGTGTTCGGGTTTAAAGGGATGAGGTGGCAACCCTAGCAGTGAGAGATGTTTCCTGGAACCTCCTGGGATGCTGTTGGTATCTCAGGAGGTTTCATGCTGGAGAGGTGACATCATTTTCGCAGAAAGTACGGGTCCGTATTCTGCAGAAAAGACACCTACCGCCCAAATTTTTTATTTAATGTCCAATTAGGGGAGGATTAGGCCAAGCGAACGACAAAGATAACGATCCGCTTTAAGGACACTGCTTGTTTTTAGCACAGCGATTTAAAGGCCTCCCTGGCACTGCTACAGTTAATAAGTCAATGAGCACATTTTCTCCCAGTCCATCCTATCCTTTTCAGAGCGGGACAAAAGAACGCGCTTACACCTTTCACCGTACAGGAATGCCATCAATACACATTTTCCAAGTGTCAAGAGCACAGCGATCAGGACCTTGGCATCACACAGGCGCCAGCGTAAAAATGCTTCACGTTATGTGTTGAATTTCCAAAGGCTGGAACACATAACAGACATAACAATCTTAAAACCCATCCTGACCCTTTGCAGCATGCTACCAATAACAGTCATGACAACACACAGGGAGATGGGGGCTCCTGCAGGGATGCTGCATGTAGGCATCACTGACACCAAACAATGAGTAGAGTCCATCCAATAGAAGTGGCAATCACAGTGACAGCTGCATTGTATCACCACTGCAACTCTCATATGACACATAGCACCCTGAACAAAGGGTTAAGTCTAGGGAGGACCCTTAACCCCTTCTTACCAAAGAGCTGACTCACAAAATGAGGCTTTCATCAGAAAATGACACAACATCCTTGTCCTGTCCATAGCAATGCTACAGAAGGTGGGATGAGATCACACACAGGCAGACATAGGTACTTTGCAAGCATCTCACTGATCTCAGAAGCTTGCACTTCATTTCTGGCCAGGGAAGTAACTACTTGCTCCATTTTTATTTATTTTTCCACTGACAGCTGTCAAAGGCTCCATAGGGACCCCCAGCACTGACTGTATGTGTGATCTGCATTGTATGTGTGCCTCCCCCCCCAAACAAAGCCTCATCCCAATCGAGCGATCCATGACCGATGAGCCACTCACCCATTTATGTGGGATCCGGATGTCAATGAAGGCAGGGTTAAAGTTCCACGGTTTGGGTGTAGGAGATGACTTGGAATCGGGGTCCCCCCCTAAAGGTGAGGGATCCCCCCCACTCTATCCTATTGATGATCCCTATGTGATGGATCGCAGCTTCCTCATAGGTGACAGGCGGGCATCCTCTCCTGTGCGATGTGATCAGCCTCGGGAAGCCATACACCTTGGGTACAGATCTAGTCCGGCTTATTGGCAGCGCTGGACGGGCACGAGCATTTGCTGCTGATGTGTTTAAGAAAGTGAGTGTGATGATGATGATGATGATCGCTGCATTTCCCCTTCCTCTCCTCTCCTCCGCCTCCCCCTTGCAGCTGCTCATGCAGTGTTTGTGATGCTCAGTGTGACTGCTGGGCTCTCTATGCCAGGCTGCCTGCTTCATACACTCTGTGCCTGCTGCCTGCAAAACCTCGCGAGACCCGCCTGTCCTATCCCCGCCCCCTCCTAGTCATGCCAGGACTGAGCCTTCAAGTGGATGTCCCCTCTAATAACACACCCCTCTCATTGGCTCCACTGGAAGAACATGCTTTTTCTTCACATGTAACAATCAGTTTTTATTTTTATTTTTTTTTGCTAGAAAATTACTTAGAACCCCCAAACATTATATATATATATATATATATATATATATATATATATATATATATATATATATTTTTTTTTTTTTAAGCAGAGGCCTTAGAGAATAAATTGGTGTGTTTTGCAATTTTTTTATGTCACACGGTATTTGCGTAGTGATTTTTCACATGTAATTTTTGGGAAAAAATAAAGACAGCTGCAGTACAAGCCTAAGGCCTGATTCACACCTATGCATTTGGGGTGCTTTTTGCATTTTGCAGATTTGCACTACAGTCCGTTTAACATGGTTTCCTATGGAACACGTTCTGTAGTGCAAATCTGCAAAATGCAAAAAGCACTAAAAATGCATAGGTGTGAATCCAGCCTTAAAGTGGAGTTGCACACAACAACAAAAAAAAAATTCATGAATGTGCCTAAAAAAAAAAATAAACATTTTGGAATTTTTAATTTTTTTTAACTTGCCTCTAAATGGCTGTTAGCGGGTCCCTCGTAGTCTGCCTCCTTCAGTGCCTGGGCTGGTGACATCACTTCCCCTCAGCACAGGAGGGGCTCAGCTCTGCCCCCTCCCTCTTGTCAATCATCTGGGACCTGGCACGTGTTGCGCGGCCGATCACTGCGCGTGGCGCCGCTCGCGCATGCGCAGTGGGTGCCCGGCTGTGAAGCCACAGCCGGGCGCCCACAGTTACAATGCCGGGGCCGCCGAACAGAGGGGGAGACGAGCAGGGCTTCAATCCCCCGCATCGCTGGACCCTGGGACAGGTAAGTGTACGATTATTAAAAGTCAGCAGCTGCAGTATTTGTAGCTGCTGACTTTTAATTATTTTTTTTTAAATGGCAACACCTCTTTAATAGCTGGGAGGACATCCATGGATGTCCATTCTCTAAGGCCTCTGCTTTAAAAAAAAATATATATATATATATATATATATATATATATATATATATATATATATATATATATATATATATGTGTGTTTGGGAGGTTCTAAAGAATTTTCTAGTAAAAAAATAATGTCCTCCAGAACAAGCGCAGTTTGCGCAACCCTGCAGGTCGCGCGCAGCACGCTCTGTGATCACCGAGACTCGGCTGATCACAGATCCGAGTAAGATCACCGAGACTCGGCTGACCACGTGATCAGCTGCCAGCCAATGACGGCTGATCACATGATGTAAACAGAAGCTCGGTAATCGGTATTTTTTTTTCCTCACGCTCTCAGTGTGAGGGGCAAAAAAAGCAAATGACCGGCTTCTGTCAGAGGGACATCAGTCCCTCACTCAGAAAGCCATGGCTGTGCTCACCAGTGTCACCTACCAGTGCTCACAGTGCCACCTACCAATGCCCACAGTGCCACCTACTAGTGGCCACTGTGACACCCATCAATGCCCACCAGTGCTGCCAACCAATGCCCAGCAGTGTCTAATAATCAGTGCCACAGATCAGTACTGCCTATCAGTGTAACCTACCAGTGCCTACCAGTGCCCATTAGTGCCACCCATCAGTGCCGCTTATGAGTGCCACCTATCAGTGCCCTTCAGTGCCACCCATCAGTGCCCATTCGTGCCGCCTATCAGTGCCCATCAGTGCAGCCATATCAGCGCACATCAGTGAAGGAGAAATATTACCTGTTTTCAAAATTTTATAACAAACTATGAAACTGTTTTGTTTTTTCAAAATTTCGGTCCCTTTTTGTTTTATTTATCAAAAAATTAAAAATCCAGCAGCAATTAAATACCACCAAAAGAAATCTCTATCTGTGTGGAAAGAAATTATATAAATTAAATTTGGGTAAACTGTAGCGTGATTGCGCAATTGTCATTCAAAGAGTGACAGCGCTGAAAGCTGAAAATTGGTCTGGGCAGGAAGGAGGTTTAAGTGGCCAGTAAGCAAGTGGTTAATGCAAAAAAAAAAACATAAAAAAATACACACAAATAAAAAAAAAATACACAACCTAATTTTTTTTTGCGCTGACCTGCATGGCGGCAATCGCCCGTTCTTAACCCCCGGTATAGCCACCTCATGGCTTCAGGGCTTAGAATTCCCCAGAGCTTAAACGTACCCCATCAGGAGGTATGTTTAGGAGCATTCTAATTGGTCGATGCCATCACACAAGAAGAAGAGAGTAAGCTGAGAGGATTTCTAAGCCCCGCAGCCGTGGGGCGGCTATACTGGGGCTCAGAACGGGCGATCGCCGCCATGCAGGTCAGCGGGACTGGGGGGTGGGGCACGAGGAAGGGGGTCCTGTGTAAGTTCACCTTACAAATTTTTCTTACACTTTAAAGTGGAATTCCACTCCTAAAATTATTTTATCATTTTTCAGCTGCATTAAAAACGATAAATAATATTTGGAGACATTTTTTTTTTTTTACTCTCCTCCTAATGCTTGTTGCTAGGGGGTCCCTCGTAATCTCCCTCTCCCCCATCCCTCTAGGCAATCATCCGGGACACGTGACAGGTCCCAGATGATTGCACGGCCAGTCACGGCGCATGGCACGGCTCGCGCATGCGCAGTGGGTGCCTGGCTGTGAAGCCACAGCCGGGCACCCACAGTTACAATGCCGGCGCCGCCTAGCAGAGGGGGAGATGAGCGGGGCTACGATCCCCTGCATCGCTGGACCCTGGGACAGGTAAGTGTCCGATTATTAAAAGTCAGCAGCTGCAGTATTTGTAGCTGCTGACTTTTTTTTTTTTTTTTTTTAAGCGAAGCTCCGCTTTAAGGACCGGAAGTTTAGCCCCCTTAATAACCAGGCCATTTTTTGCGATACGGCACTGCGTCGTTTTAACTGACAATTGCATGGTCGTGCGACGCTGTAAAGAAAATTTACGTCCTTTTTATCCCACAAATAGAGCTTTCTTTTGGTGGTATTTGATCACCCCTGCGATTTAGATTTTTTCCGGTACAAAAAAAATAAAAAATTTAGAAAAAAAAATATATTTTTTACTTTTTGCTATAATAAATATCCCCAAATTAAAAAAAAAATTTCTTCATCAGTTTAGGTCAATATGTATTCTTCTACATATTTTTAGTAAAAAAAACAAAAAACGCAATAAGTGTATATTGATTGGTTTGTGCAAAAGTTATAGCGTCTACAAAATAAGGGATAGATTTATGGCATTTTTTATTATTATTTTTTTACTAGTAATGATGGTGATCTGCGATTTTTAGCGGGACTGCGATATTGCGGCAGACAGATCGGACACTTTTGACACTTCTTTGGGACTGATTACTGTGTAAATGTCACTGGCAGGGAAGGAGGCGATCAAGGGGTTAAATGAAAAGTCCAGCCTGAGCTTTTTATCTCCCTTCTCATGGCTGAGCAGAGAATCAGAGAAGTCTCAGATAAACTGCAATGTACTAACATGCCGCAAGCGCATTCTAGAGCGTTTGCGGCGCATTACCATAGACCTGAATGGAAGCAGTTGAAATGCTTCAACTCCTTTCAAACTCAACATGAAGCGACAATTCTGAAGCGAAGCAACGCTATCGCTTCATGTTTTGATAATGTGAACAGTACTGTGCACTGTCCATATTATCAACTGCATAGGAACACCCCTCAAACACCTGCTTTCAATGCCAGTGTGAACTTATGCCGCGTACACACGAAGGGACTTTTCCCGGCGGACCTAAGTCCAGCGGACAATCCGCTGGACTTTCCAGCTGGGTCCGCTGGACTAAAAAGCGAACGGACTTGACCACACACGATCACGCAAAAAGTCCGACGGTTCACGCAATGACGTACAGCACGTACGACGGGACTAGAAAACGAAAAATACTAGAAAAATACTTGCTACTGAGCATGCGTCCTTTTTGGTCCGCCGGACCATACCACACACGGCCGGATTGTCCGCTGGACTGCTAAGTCCAGCGGATAATTTTAAAACAAAACTTAAAACTTTAGTCCGCCGTACTTTGGCCAAAAAAAGTCCGCTGGCGCCCACACACGAGGGGATTATCCGCTCGACTTCGGTCCAGCGGATAATCCCGCGGGATAGTCCCTTCGTGTGTACGCGGCATTCGCCTTACTCTGAGCTCTTTCACCTTTACTATCTGTGCCCTTTTATTCTGGCCTTCCAAAAACAACTATATTTAACAGAAACAACATGTAAGACAAATAAAAAACTATTTAATAAAACATAAAGGAAAGCCAATCACATCCACATTTCAAGAAAGAAAATAGAAACACCTTACATTAGGCGCCCCCAACAGAGTACCACCTTACATTAGATGTCCCTTTACATCAGGTGTCCTCTTACATCAGGTAACACCATCAGAGTGCCCCCTTACACCAGGTGCCCCTTTAGAGTACCTCTTAAATCAACAACCCCAATAAAAGTACCCTCATATATCAGTTGCCTTATCAGTGTACCCCCACATATCAGATCATCCTGTTAGATCAGTTACACCCATCAATGTATCCTCTTACATTAGGTGTCTCCCTCACAATGCCACATGGCATCAGATGCCGCATCACAGTACCACCTTAGATCATATTTCTACATCAGAAGTCCCCCTTACATTAGGTGTCCTTATCAGGGTGCCACCTTACATAAGCTGTCCCCATCACAGTGCCCCCTGAGAACAGGTGTCCTTTCAAAGTGTCCCCATAGATCAGTTGGCTTATTATAGTGCCCACATAGATCAGTTGCCCCATCAGAGTACCCCCATAGATCAGCTGCCCCATCGGAATGTTCTCATAGATCAACTGCCCCCATCAGAGTGCCCCATTGATCAACTGCTCCCATTGATTAATAGCCATCATAGATCAATTGCTACCATGAGAATACCCCCATAGATTAACCACCCCCATCAAAGTGTCCCCATAGATTAGTTGCCCCATCAGAGTACCCATATAAATAAATTGCCCCATCAGAGTACCCCAATAGATCAGTTGTCCCATCAGAGTGTCTCCAAAGTTCAGTTAACTCTATCAGAATGCCCCATAGATCAGTTGCCCCATGAGTGTGCCCCTATATATCAGTTGCCCTATCAGAGCACCCCCATAGATCAATTGCCCCGTCAGAGTAACACCATAGATCAATTGCCCCATAAGAGTGTTCCTAAAGATTAGTTGCCCCATCAGAGTGTAGCCAACAGAATGCCCTCATAGATCAGTGGCCCCCATCAGAGTAACCCCATAGATCAACTGCCCCATCAGAGTAACCCCATAGATCAATTGCCCCATCAGAGTGTCCCCATAGATCAGTTACCCCAACAATGTACCCATATAAATCAATATCAGAGTACCCTCATAGAAAACTTTCCCCATCAGAGTGTCTCTAAAGTTCAGCTGCCACATCAGAGTGCCCCAATAGATCAGTTGCCCTATCAGAGTGCCCCCATTGATCAGTTGTCCTATCAAAGTGCTCTGTGTACCTGTCTGAGAATTCACGGTAGCCAAGATAGGCAGGAGGTGGTAGCTGGGAGGAGAAATGTGCTGCAGAAGGTGTAGCACACAAGTGATGTCATTGGTTGCTAGGGATGCTGGCGTTCCCTAGAAACCAATGACTGTTGCTTATGTAAAATTGGACTGGTGGGCAGTACACCATTGAAGTGAAAGCTCTATGAACCATTCAGCCTGTGCAGGAGGTAGAGCCAGGGACCATATGTGGGAGGAGAATCATTTAGTCTCTCAGTGCAGAAAGGAGGACAGAGGATTGCGAATGTGGTGTGGGAAAAGCAGGAGGGTTACGCGTGGGGTGGTGGAAATATAATGCCTTCGATCTCCTACTGTAGTGTGCAAGGAGAGGGAGACTGCAGCTGTCACCAGTGTGCCCCCCTTAACACAGTGCCTGGTCATATGATCCTTGTGCTGGTTCTGCTTCCAGGAGTATGAACACATATAAACTACCCATGAATTACAATGAGTAATCAAACACAAGTAAGGCTGCATTTACTTTACTTTAGCACGTTGCTTTTTTGTGCTTATTTTGTGCTTATTTTGGTGCCACATGTAGGGAAGCAAATTAATTAAAATTGTCTGCCCGTGCTCCAAAACCATGCCAAAGTAGCCCCTGTACCCTTTTTTATAGCTGACTTTGGCACATTTTTGAGCAATATGTTTTTTCCTGTTTTTTGGGGGTTTTGTCATGTGCCAAAATGCGCGTTTCTCTAGTACTTTTGGGGTGTTATTAACAATGAATGTCACCCAAACGTACAGTGCTTGTTTTGGCTTGTTTATAGTGTGTTGTGCAAACACAAACTGAATCATTCCAGAATCGCAGTCAGAATCAAACCATTCTGCCCACGTCATGCATCAGTGAACAGCCTGCAGATACCCCAACCAATAAGCCCACAAAAATGAAGAGGGCTTGGACATTTCTATGTGGTTGCTTCAGAGCCACTGCCGGATGCTTTGGTGTTGGCTGTAAAGTCAATGGCCCACTCCGGAAGACAGACACTTTATTTTACTATTTCTTTCCCAATTATGATGGGTCACACTTCCATATGTATAAGTATGTCCATGTACAGGGGACAATGACTGGCAGGGGTGAGATGAAGGACCCCCGGAGCACACATGGCCTTGGATATACATGCATTGTAAGGAGTAAATCACATAGTATATGGTAATAATACAAGCCTTGTCCACATTAGAATTGTTATGTTCTGTGCTGTAAACACCAATCCAATCTGCAGATTGTTTAACTCAAGAGAAGCAAATAGTAAATCTTACAATATACAGCACTGCAATCTGATCTTTCACAGATCCCTTTTAATTTGTACCAGTTTTAAAATTGTTAGCAGCTCTCCGGTGTCTTAGAACTGTAGATTGGTTTCTCCATTAATTTATAACAATTTAGATCAGAGAGCCTCTTCTGAAGATCCATAGCAGTCGGTGTCAATGTGGCGCTGAGAATTACGCCCAATTCCTGTTGGGTGTCATTGGAGCCCCAGGCATCATCGATCAGAGCTGTTTCAGTTCTCTTCGCTCACCACCACCTCTCTATCTCTCTAGCTGTCAACAGCAAATTACTTTTTTGAACAAGCTTTGCATGCCCTTGATACAGGCTGAGCTGCTGATCTCACTGCCTACCAACAAGATAGTGGCACCACCCAGCCACCAGAAACATACAGCATGGAAATCAAAGAAACACCACAAATGATACAATGTTTAAGAATAATTAATATACATCAATTAAAGGGAAAGTATGAATGTCTATAGATCAATGATAGGAAAACCATGAAGTGTCAGACTGGTGTATGATCCCCCATAGAGTGTGACCCATCTCCTGTCTGATCTCAGAGCTGATAAATTACACTTCCTGTGGAATACTGCCAGTTAACAAAACCTCTGCTTTTCTTTTAAAATAGCGTTGTAATTTTTCTTAGCTGGTCTGATGATTTACCAACCCTTGCCGCAGTGCACAGCCAGACAGGTGACACAGCTATTTCCTGTTGCAGCTTTGCAACTTCCTTTGTGACCCGCCCACTCATTTAAATATGAAAGGTCATCGTCACACCGCTAAAAATACTTGCTACTGGCTTCTTGACCCACTGACTTGTAGTAAGTATCACAGCCAGTGGGTTGGAATAAGTGCCAGGTAACCAGCATTTTTATACAAAGGCCAAAAATAGTCGTCCTTGTATCCCTGTCATGTTGGGTTTATTTATAGTCCCTGGCATTGGAGTAGCTTTTCTCTCTATAATTTGATGCTGTGTAAATAAAAATGTATCAGATGTAGATAAAGGTGCTAAATCTGAATTCTCTTTTTCATTGCAGAAATACATGGTATTTATCAGACCCAGCTCACATGGCAGGCCTGCCCCAGTGAGCAAGATCAAACTTAAAATCCTCATTGAGACTACCCCAGAATGTGAGGTTCACATTGAGATTCCATTTTACATTGAGACACCACCAGAATGTGACCTTTACATTGAGACTCCACCAGAATGTGACCTTCACATTAAGACTCCACCAGAATGTGATCTTCACATTGAGACTTCACCAGAATGTGACGTACACATTGAGACTCCACCAAAATGTGACATTCACATTGATACTCAACCAGAATGTGACGTTTACATTGAGACTCCATCAGAATGTGACCTTCACGATGAGAATCCACCAGAATGTGATATCCACATTGAGACTCCACCAGAATGTGCCATTCACATTGAGACTCCACCAAAATGTGACATTCACATTGATACTCAACCAGAATGTGACGTTTACATTGAGACTTTACCAGAATGTGATGTTCACATTGAGACTCCACCAGAATTTGACCTTCACATTGATACTCCGCTAGAATCACATTCAAGCAGACCTTCAGTAAGTTTTCAAACTTTCAATCTACTAAATCTTCTGCCCTTTTTGTTTTAACTTATAAGGATAGTAAAACAATTCTGCCAGTAAATACCTTATACAGCCCATTTCCTGTTTCTTGTCTGGTAAAAAGCCTAGGGTTATGACACCATGCACAGCTCTCTCTCTCTCTCTCTCTCACTGGTGAGAGTTTGCAAGGAAGGGAGGGGGATGAGTCATAAGAGGGCCAATGAGAGCTGCAGAGCTGGAGGTGTGCCTCTGTGTGTCTGTGTAAATCCAAGAAGTGAAATGTCAGTATCTTCAGCTGCCCACCGTTAAAATAAATTCAGCCAGACTCAGTGGAGGGAGATTTCTGCAGCATATTTGGCAAGTACAGAATCACAGTATATATAAAATAATATGCAAAGTGGTTGAAGGGAAGCTCCAGAATAACAAAGATGTTTTTATTACAAATTATGTGAACAGACTGCAGTTCCTCTTTCACATTGAGACTCCACCAGAATGTAACGTTCACATTGAGACTCCACCAGATTGTGTCGTTTAAGATGAGACGCCACCAGAATGTGAAGTTCACACTGAGCCTCCACTAGAATGTGACATTCACATTGAGACTCCACCATAGGGTTGCCACCTGTCCAGGATTCACCCGGACAGTTCGGGTTTGGAATCACTTGTCCAGGTTTCAGACTGCCTGAAACCCGGGCACATTATTTAGGACTATGGCTTCCCAGCAGGGTTGCTGGCTGCAGTTGTCTCAGCTGAGAGTGTCTGTTACTCTTTCACAGTACCCAAAGCCAGCACTAACAACCCCCCCAAACACACACACAGATTGAAGAGGAGAGAGGGCTCAATCTGCACCTATTCCCCCCACCCCTATCCCTCTGTGTTTGCCCACACTCCAATCCCCGATGCTGTGCCTCAGAAAAGGAAAGTTGGGACTGGAAATTTGAAGTCCAGCAGCCTCAGATAGATCTGGATGAGAGGTGCTGGCTGCCAAGGGGTGAGTGAGCTCACAATCCATCCCTGTCTGTGACTGAAGTATCCCCCCTTCTCTCTCCTGCCTCTGTCTCTCCTGCCTCTAAGTGAGTACACTAAGGCAAATCAGGTTTCTCAGAGCACCCCTTACATCAGAGTTCCCCTTTACACCAGACGCTACAGTGTTTCCCCTTACATCAGAGTTCTCAGTGTTCCCCCTTAATCAGGGTTCCCAGACCATCCCTTATGTTAGAGTCCCCAGAGTTTTCCCTTACATCAGAGTCTACAGAGCCCTCCCTTACAGTAAAAGGGAACCCTGCGAGTTCAGATGTAAAAGGGGAACTCTGTGGACACTGATGTAAAGGGGGACTCTTGTTATTAACTCCATATGACTAGAAATGTTATTTAATAGCAATATATATAGTTTATACTATAAAAAAATTGACGCACGCCGCTAAAGTGTTCAGGTTTGACTTGAAGAAAAGGTGGCAACCCTACTCCACCAGAATGTGATGTTCACATTGAGACTTCACCAGAATGTGCCATCCACATTGAGACTCCACCAGAATGTGAGCTTCCCATTGAGACTCCACCAGAATGTGACCTTCACATTGAGGCTCCACCAGAATGTGACTTTCACATTGAGAATCCACCAGAATGTGATATCCACATTGATACTTCACCAAAATGTGACATCCACATTGATATACCCCCAAAACATGACCGTTGGTCCCCCAGCACTAGGGAGATGGTCCCAAGGACATTGAATGGCTTCAGATTCCATCATCTCCTGGGACAGGGGGGTTATAGAAAGGTAAGTGGTCAGGTCTTTTCTCTGATTTAAAATGTTCAGATTGAGTGGGGGAGGATTAGGACCCCTGTTGGGTTTTATCACTATCCAGGGCTGCATTAGAGAGATTTCCCCTCACATCCTGTCCTGCTGACAATGGTTTCACCAGAAAGGAAGTGATGGGAATTCTGCTAAAAGAACACAGACAGAAATACCTCCCCCTACTTTACTAAAGAAAATATTTTTTATTTGGGTCAGTGTGGCTGATGCAGAGCTGGACATAGTGCAAAATAAAAGTCTTTACAGCTATTTTTTTCCATATTAGCGAAACGTATGTTCTATACTGACAGGAGAACTTCAGGCGCTAATTCATGCTGAACCTCTGAACAGAGGCCACAGCTTCCCCACAGAGAGCAGAGGCCCCACTCTGAAGCATGCTGGCAGGTCACAGGTTTCTCTATTGAGGTTTTGACTGCTTTTTAATTAAGTGAAAATTCAATTGGGCTTATAATTATATATAACAGAGAAAGAATCATGGTGGTGAGACAGCAATAGCTTCGTCATGAAGATATTAATTGTAGTAAAATGGGAGGGTCTCACATTTCTTGTTGGATTCTTCATTGAGTTATATATTAGTGCAGCAGGATGAATGAGACTCCAGACAGAAGTAAGAGAAGGCCACAGAATTTCAACAGCTTTATTATTGTAGGCCATGTGATGAATTAAATGCAATTATGGTGATTGTATCCATTTTTGTACATTAATAATCATAAATAAAGTATTCAATGTGAATGAAGTTCTCCAATTGTCAGCTATAATTTCCACTCCCTCTGTTCCCTCCAGGTGGTTTTGACATCACACACCTCCACTAATGAGCCACTGGCTGTAAAAATCATGACCAAGAACAAGAAATACTTTAAAGATGTTCGAGGAATGGCGACTCCTAGAAGGTCCAATGGAAACCTCCCCAAGTGTAATAGTCACAAGTTGGTAAATTCACCAAAAATGAAAAGAAGGAACTAATAGTGAAGCACAGTAAGGCTGGTATTTATTGAGCAATACAAGTTGGTAGTTACAGGACAATGTTGTAAAATGGGCCTTGATGACGACTTGTAGGAGGGTGAAACGCGTTGACCTCATTTCCGGTGCCGAGTTCAAACAACATCACTTCCAGTTTTGGTGAAACACACGCTGGATGCAACGTTTCCCAGATTTTATCGCTGAATTATTTATATGCCCATTTTACACCATTGTCCTGTACGTACCAATTTGTATTGCGCAATAAATACCAGCCTTACAGTGCTTCGCTATTAGCTCCTTCTTTTCATTTTTGGTGAATTTACCAACTTCTAATCACGCTGGGGGACATCTCCATTGGACCTTTTGGGAATCACCATTCCTGGCCAGTTTTTTTAGCTCTTATGACCCCTACACTGAAAATCTAGGGGTCAATTTTATTTGGTGAGTGGGGACACAGGAGGGGTGTGTGACACACCATGGAGTTTGAAGCGCTACAGGACTTTCTGAGGATTTGAGCATGTAAGCACTTTTATTTGGGACATTTTGCAATATTTTAATATGATTTTTTTTATTTTGGAAGATTTTTTATTTGAATTCATTTATGCACTATTGCGAGCGCTGTAGTTATTTTATTTTGTTTATCCAAGTGAAGAGCAATTTGAGTACAGCAGCTGCAATTATCATTATATATTAATTTTAATATGATTTTCACTTATTTCACTTTTAGCAAATATATTACATTTTTCATAGAAATAATCTTGACATCCACCATTGGCACTCCAATGTACATGACATCAGAGGTAAGTATTGGATAATTTTGGTTTTCCTGTTTTCTTGTCGGTAAAACAATCAATAATGACCATTCTCCTCTTTTTGATATTTCCACAGATCTATTTGTATAAGCCATATGGATTTGCCATTGACTGTTCTGTTTCTCCCTAGGAATTATAGTCATTATGATGGCCACTGGATATTTTCCTTTCATGTGTAAAGCCACAAACTCAGACATCGACTCAGACGATGAGGTGCTCAAAGATGTAATCATCAACCATCATCCAGATTTCCCTGTATGGATCTCAAGAATCTCATAGGGGACAAAGTAAGTAAAGACCTTTTTTAGTCAGAAAAAAATACTATTCTATAACTATTAAAATGTTTTAATTGAATAGGTATGGTCTTTGTACCTTTAATAACCTTTTTTTGTATATTTTTACAGCTGCTATGCAAATGCCCACACGTGAGAGAGAGGCTTGTTGAAGATCTGAGAAGCCATCAATTTTATATGAGCGTAGAGTGGGTGACAGTAAGTATATGAACCAGCTTACTGATTTATGAGTGAATTATGTTTAGATTATTACAATGCAAATGTATCTAGAAGAATCTGCAACTTCTTCTGTTCCCATAGTGCAGTAGGATGTCTCCAGGAGGTGACTTTCATCCTTTAACCACTTCAGCCTCGGACCAATTTGCAACCAAAGGACAAGGCCTCTTTTTGCGATTCGGCACTGCGTCGCTTTAACTGACAATTGCGCGGTCGTGCGATGTGGCTCCCAAACAAAATTGGCGTCCTTTTTTTCCCACAAATAGAGCTTTCTTTTGGTGGTATTTGATCGCCCCTGCGGTTTTCATTTTTTGCACTATAAACAAAAATAGAGCGACAATTTTGAAAAAAATGCAATATTTTTTACTTTTTGCTATAATAAATATCCCCAAAAAATATATAAAAAAAAAAATTTTTTTTCCTCAGTTTAGGCCGATACGTATTCTTCTACATATTTTTGGTAAAAAAAATCGCAATTAGCGATTATTGATTGGTTTGCGCAAAAGTTATGGCGTTTACAAAATAGGGGATAGTTTTATAGCATTTTTATTAATATTTTTTTTTTTACTAGTAATGGCGGCGATCTGCGATTTTTATTGTGACTGCGACATTATGGCGGACACATCGGACATTTTTGACACATTTTTGGGACCATTGTCATTTATACAGAAATCAGTGCTATTTAAATGCACTGATTCCTATGTAAATGACAGTGGCAGTGAAGGAGTTAACCACTAGGGGCGGGGAGGAGTTAGTGTGACGTGTTGTGTTTTTTTTTACAGTAGGGGGCGTGGCTGACGTCTGATGTCACTGATCGGCGTTCCCGATGACAGGGAACAGCCAGATCAGTGACAGGCAGTGTAGGAAGCGCGGGGAGAGGTTTGTTTACACAGACCCCTCCCCGTTCTTCAGCTCTGTGACCTGATCGCGGGACACCAGCGGCGATCGGGTCCGCTGGTCCCGCGGCCGTGCCATTCTGCCGACGTATATCGGCGTGAGGCGGTCGGAAAGCGGTTAATAGAATCATATTTAGGGAACAATGTACCAGGTTATAGTAATATAATCTTATGCCCCGTACACACGGTCGAATATTCCAATGGAAAAAGTCTGATCGGATTATGTTGTCAGAAAATCTGATCGTGTGTGGGCTCTAGCAGGCTTTTTCCGTCGTGAGAGCAGGATCTAAAATTTTCCGACAACAAAATCCGATCAGACTTTTTCCAATCGTGTGTAGAGAATTCCGACGCACAAAGTGCCAAGCATGCTCAGAAGAAATTTGGAGACAAAAGCTATTGGCTACTGGGCTCTACGTAGTCCCGTCATACTTTTTTACGTCACCTCGTTCGGAAACGATCGGATTTTCCGACAACTTTGTCCGACCGTGTGTGTGCAACACAAGTTTCGGACAAAATTCCTTGGAAAAAATCCAACGGATTTTGTGGTTGGAATGTCTGACCGTGTGTACAAGGCATAAGAGTTCTTAAAAATCAACACAGATTTCTAAATGGCCTACTTTGTAAACTTTGCAACGTTTGTCTCTTCTTGTAAACAGATCTGTATCAGAGGATCTCCGTGTCAAGCAATCATTACTGGTGCGTCTTCTAAGGATTAATCTTTATTTAAGGATTCTTATCAGCACCTGTTTCTAAGAGAGCAATACCACCAGCTTTCTTCACCGACAGGAGTCACATACAAATGGGGAAGTTGGAGGCTGCTACTCTTCTTTCGGACGTTGTGACACACTGGCTATGAGTGGAGGTCTAAGGCCAGTATTTTTTTTGCTGTGTGTTGAAGGTTACTATTGTGTCCACTGACACCAATATTGAGGGTTAACATTTCGTCCACTGACACCAATGTTTAGTTTTATTTTTGCATCCACTGACACGAATGTTGACGGTTTTTGCATTCACTAAAACCAATGTTGTGGGATATTATTGCAACTGCTGATATCAATATTGGGGGTTATTACTGCGTCCTTTAACATCAATGCTGGGCTTATTATTGCTCTCACTGATACCAACGCTGGAGGTTATTAGTACTACCACTAACAACGATGTTGGGGTTATTGTATTCTAATTTCTTTAGTGTGCATTGCGGTATGCTGCAAAAAATGCAGCAGGACATAAATTATTAGGCGTTGACGTGCATTATAGCTGCCTAACTTGATGAAATACACCTCAACGCATATTAATGAACTGCGATTGTGTGGTTCTGAAGGTGTCGGGACATTACTTTATTAGGCCTTCTATATTTCTCAAGTTGACCACCATTGCTTGTAGATGGTGCATGCAGACAGAAAGTGCCCGAGAATAGTTGGAGGAGATCAGCAGATGCAGAAATGCATTAAAATGGCGAAAATAGTATTTTATGAAAAAAAGGCAATTGCTTATGATACACAGTTCTAAATGTCATCCAGTTAGGGTATACATCTACATTACATTCTGTTATTAAATACCTACACCAAGGGAGAGCTTATAAAGTGTTGTTCTGTTTTTTAAAACCTATCTGTTTGCATAACTTTGTTTCAATCAACTCTGCAAGTTGAGTTTCAATCAAAAACTATGTGGTTGTTAGTGCTTTTTTGTCATAGTGGTGACATTTTTAAGTAAGCTGTTGTACAATTAAATGTACAGTACATATACCAGCCACTGTACTAGATGAGTCATCTCTGTCCCCTTCACTACTCCCCCTCTCTTCCTGTGTTGAAGTCTGATATCCTTGCTCTTTTTTACACGAAAAATGCAATTTAGTTTACCACTGTCCTTAATTTAACAGTGCTCAGAGAAACAATTGCACTATAAATAAAATCTAAAATAAAATGTAAACACATCTTAGAAACTATCACTTCTGTGAGGACAATTTTGTCATTGCACAAATACTACAGGCAAAACATTGCATGTCTGAGTGATAATATGAAAGCCTAAAGTAAGACACCACTAAAGCAGTAGTTGTGGACAGCAACTAAATATTTCTAACTAACTAAAAAATGTACTCACAACTATACTGGCTAGTGCACTGTGCAGTTTTTATATTGTTCCTAAGTATATTAGACCAGTGGTTCTCAACCTTTTTTTAAACTGCTTTTTTTATTGAAGATTTTTGAGAATTACAAAGGCAGTAGTTACAGCATATTGAGTACATCTCATATACTTACAATAACAAAAAATAGCAACAGTGTACATACCATAATATTCATATATCAAGTCCAGGGCCAGACTTACCATTTGGCCTTGACTGGGCTCAAGCCCATGGGCCCCGCGAGCCCCGCCGAGATACATGGTCGAGCAGGGCCGGTGCTACCACGAGGCGGACTAGGCAACTGGCCGCTGGTTATGCTATGCCCGCACTGCCCTCCACAGAGCTTGCAACTACCACCCTGACATGTCAAGCAGAGACACCCGCACCCCCCGCGGCTCCGTCTCTCCGCTTTGATGTGTTTCCAGACAGTGATCCTAATCTGCCCCTCTCTGCTATCATAATGTCAGCGACCCCCCCAGCCAGACAAATCAATATTCCTATCGCACACGTTCCTGGTAATTGTGGCTCATAAAGTAGTGGGTGCTGCAGCGATTACCAGTTGGGTCCTGGAAACATCAAACAAGTGTACGTATTCGCCAGCACACCATGGATCGACAAATTTTCGTCCAAAAGGTTTTAATGGAAAAAATCACATCACAAAAGAAAGTGCGAAGTTTCGGAGCTGCGCAGGACCCCTTCGTCAGGCATGTGATACGTGAAGGGGTCCTGCGCCCCCCCAGCCAGGGCACTCTCTTATGTGTGTCAGGCAGCAGCCCTTCCTCTCCTCTTTCCACCTGACACTGTCTGTGACGTGTCCACAGTCCAGCACGAGGCCGCTTTCCCTCCGCTCTACACTGTCCATGTCCAGCAGCACAACCCTTTCCCCCACACTCTCCTGTCCGTGTCACTGGAGTGGAGTACATGGAGGAATCAGATGCATCATGGGATATACCGTGGCGTGGCGCCTGGCGGCGGCTCTTCAGGCTTGGGGACAAGTGGAGAATGGCTGGAAGAGGCCCCGACACAGAACAGAAGCAGCAGGCAGGTACACATACACAGTACAGCCAGGGCTGGTGCAGGCGAGGAACAGGCAGCAATCGCAGGATCACCATCCACATTGTCGGAAGTTTGCTGAGCCCAAGACCGTCACCTGGTGACACTGGTGTGGTAAGTAAAAACTGTTGCTTTCTCTCTGAGTCAATGAATATGTGATGACAATGACAAGGAATTCTAAAATGTGTTTGTATATGTATATTCACTGATTGACCAAATGACCCCCCCCCCCCCCAGGCTGCATTGATTAGCGCTGGTGAGGCTGCATTGATTGGCGCTGGTGAAGCTGTCTTTGATGGGCGCTGGTGAGGCTGCATTGATGGGCGCTGGTGAGGCTGCATTGATGGGCGCTGGTGAGGCTGCATTGATTGGCGCTGGTGAAGCTGTCTTTGATGGGCGCTGGTGAATAGGCATTGATGGGCGCTGCGTGGATTGGCGCTGGTGAGGCTGCATTGATTGGCGCTGGTGAGGCTGCATTTATTGGCGCTGGTGAATTGGCATTGATGGGCGCTGGTGAGGCTGCATTGATTGGCGCTGGTGAGGCTGCATTTATTGGTGCTGGTGAAGCGGCATTGATGGGCATTTAAATGTAAGTTTTTTCCTTAAACTTCCCTCCTAAAAAGTTTTTTTCCTTAAAATTCCCTCCTAAACTAGGTGTGTTATACGCCGATAAATACGGTAATTTATAGAAGGTAGGGCCCAAAAGTGACTCAAGCCCAGGGGCCCCCACCACCCTAAGTCCTGCCCTGATCAAGACTTACAAAAAGTTATTACAGTCATTACAGTACAGCTGACTAGGGATGAGCCGAACACCCCCGGGTTCGGTTCGCACCAGAACCTTCGAACGGACCGAAAGTTCGCGCGAATTTTCGAACCCTATACGTTATAATGGACGCGAACGTTCGAAATCAAAAGTGCTAATTACAACGGCCAATATGCATGTTAATGTCATAAAACAGGTTTGGGGACCCGGGTCCTGCCCCAGGGGACATATATCAATGCAAAAAGAACTTTTAAAAACTAACGTTTTTTCGGGAGCAGTCATTTTAATGATGCATAAAGTGAAAAAAAAAAAGTGAAATTTTCCTTTAAATATGGTACCTGGGGGGTGTCTAAAGTATGCCTGTGAAGTGGCATGTGTTTCCCGTGTTTAGAACTGTCCTTGCACAAAATGTCATTTGTAAAGGAAAAAAAAGAAGCCATTTAAAACCACTTGCGGCTTTAGGTTTGTTCTTAAGTAGAATCTGAACAGGTACATTATGAAGTGTAGCTCCATCCCAAAAAAATCTATTTTTAAGCTTTTTGGAGAACATAGGGAGGGGTTATCACCCCTGTAACATTTGCTGTCTTTGCACATCTGTTCAGAACATGTCACCTCACTTTCCGTCCCAATGACAAATGTTTTTGGAAAAAGTGGGGTTTTAATTGAAACAAGGATTGGTGATAAAGTATCAGTAGAGAGGAGATACCTTTTTCCCAAATTAAATCTAACAGGATAGAATTTCCCTTCCTAGGGGTAGATTTCCTCTCACTTCCTGTTTTCTCTTTCCATTTGCAAGTAGGAGTCGTTTGTAAGTTGGATGTATGAAAGTAGGGGCCTGGCGTATATACTCTGCAGAAATTTGCCCTATTAGATGTTGGTGTAGCCACAAGACTGGTGGGCACAGGAATGGGCCCTGCTGTGAGTTAATAGATCAAGATTTGTAATTGCATGCACCTGTTGAACAGGGCAGAAAAATTGGGGGTGGTGGTGGACGGTGTTGCCACAAGACTGTAAGCTCTCACAGTTACTCTTGGTGGGCGCAGGAATGGGCCCTGCTGTGAGTTATTAGATCAAGATTTGTAATTGCAAGCACCTGATGAACAGGGCAGAAAAATTGGGCCTTTGGCGGTGGTGGTGGACGGTGTTGCCACAAGACTGTAGGCCCTCATAGTTACTCTTGGTGGGCGCAGGAATGGGCCCTGCTGTGAACTATTAGATCAAGATTTGTAATTACCCGCCCCTGTTAAACAGGGGCTGAAAAATTGTGCCTTAGGCACTGGTGCTGGTGCCACAACACTGCAACCCCTCACAGATACTGTACTTGGAGCACAGCAGTCACACGTGTTGCGAAGCATTTTTTTAAAAAATTGTAAGTACACGCCCCTGTTAAACAGGGGCTGAAAAATTGTGCCTTAGGCACTGGTGCTGGTGCCACAACACTGCAACCCCTCACAGATACTGTACTTGGAGCACAGTGTTGCGAAGCATTTTTTTATAAAAATTGTATGTACACGCCCCTGTTAAACAGGGGCTGAAAAATTGTGCCTTAGGCACTGGTGTGGTGCCACAACACTGCAACCCCTCACAGATACTGTACTTGGAGCACAGCAGTCACACGTGTTGCGAAGCATTTTTTTAAAAAATTGTAAGTACACGCCCCTGTTAAACAGGGGCTGAAAAATTGTGCCTTAGGCACTGGTGCTGGTGCCACAACACTGCAACCCCTCACAGATACTGTACTTGGAGCACAGTGTTGCGAAGCATTTTTTTTATAAAAATTGTATGTACACGCCCCTGTTAAACAGGGGCTGAAAAATTGTGCCTTAGGCACTGGTGTGGTGGCATGGATCATTGAGGAGGAGGAAGAGGATAGTCAGTGAACATAAGAGGACAGTCACTCAGCATCAGCATAGGCAGTCTTGAAGGGATGTGATGTGACATTAAAAATTATTCGGTTATATCCGCCTCAGGTGCCTGGTAGCTGGTGGTGATCCAAGACTGATTCATTTTGATGAAGGTCAGTCGATCAACCGAGGCGGTGGACAGGCGCACCCTATGATCAGTCACAAATCCTCCAGCAGCACTGAATGTGCGTTCGGACAGAACGCTGGAGGCAGGACAGGCCAGTAGCTCAATTGCATACTGTGCAAGCTCTGGCCAGTGATCCATCCTCAGGACCCAGTAAGCCAGAGGATTTTCGGTGGGAAAGGTGTCCAAGTCTGACCTTGCCCCAAGGTATTCCTGCACCATGTATATCAGACGCTGGCGATGGTTGCTGGAACCGATCATACCTTGGGGCTGCGGACTAAAAAATTGTCTGAACGCATCGGTCAGACGTCCACCTTCCCCACCGCTCCTTCTGCCACTGACCGAAGCCTCAGCAACTCGTCGCCCAGGACCAGGAGTTTGTAGCCTCCCAGTTTCTGGGAACGCGTTGCACAGACCTTTCTGCAAGGCCTCCCTGAGATGTCTCATCCTCTGCTCCCTCTGCGACGGCAAGATAAGGTCCGCAACCTTACCCTTGTACCGCGGATCAAGGAGAGTGGCCAGCCAGTAATGGTCCCTCTCCTTGATCCGAAGAACACGAGGATCCTTCCGCAGGCTTTGCAGGATCAGGGAGGCCATGCAGCGTAGGTTAGCTGAGGCATTCGGTCCGGAGTCTTCTGGGTCACTGAGGATGACATGATCGCCAGCCACCTCCTCCCAGCCACGTACAAGTCCACTGGTTTGTTGGGACTGTACATCATCCCTAAAAGACTGCTGCTGCTGATGCTGAGTGCCAGGCTCCACCTCCATGCTCACACAATCCTCCTCCTCCTCCTCCTCCTCCTCCTCATCCTCTTCCTGTGTGATGGGTGGGACAGGAGGAACACTGTCCGGATAAAGGGGGCCTTGAGAGGCAAGGAAGTCCTCCTCTTCCTGCCTCTGTTCTGCCTCAAGTGCCCTGTCCATTATCCCACGCAGCGTATGCTCCAACAGGTGGACAAGAGGGACAGTGTCACTGATGCATGCACTGTCACTGCTCACCATCCTCGTGGCCTCCTCAAATGGTGAGAGGACAGTGCATGCATCCCTGATCATGCTCCACTGACGTGGGGAAAAAAAACCAAGCTCCCCTGACCCTGTCCTGGTGCCGTAGTCGCAAAGGTACTCATTGATGGCCCTCTGCTGCGTGTGCAGTCGCTGCAGCATGGCCAACGTTGAGTTCCACCTGGTGGGCATGTCACATATTAGGCGGTTCTTGGGCAGGTTCAGCTCCTTTTGCAGCTCAGTCAGCCGAGCACTGGCATTATAAGATCGGCGGAAATGCACACAGACTTTCCTGGCCTGCCTCAGGACATCCTGTAAGCCTGGGAACCTGCCCAAGAACCGCTGCACCACCAGGTTGAGGACGTGAGCCATGCAGGGCACATGGGTGAGCTGCCCCTGTCGCAGGGCGGAGAGGAGGTTGGTGCCATTGTCAGAAACGACCATTCCTGGCTTAAGCTGACGTGGCGTCAACCACCTCTCGGCCTGCCCCTGCAGAGCTGCCAGAACCTCTGGCCCAGTGTGGCTCCTGTCCCCCAAACACACCAGCGCAAGCACGGCATGGCATCTTTTTGCCTGCGTACTTGCGTAGCCCCTTGTACGCCTACGGAGCACCGCTGGTTCCAAGGACAGAGCACTGGAGGAAGAAGAAGAGGAGGGGGTGGAGGAGAGAGGTGTGTCACAACCAGTAGCAGTAGTAGCGTTTTGGAGGCGTGGTGGCGGAACAACCTCCAACACTACTGCACCTTGTCCTGCATCCCTCCCAGCTGCCAATAGAGTGACCCAATGGGCCGTGAAAGAAAGGTACCGTCCCTGTCCATGCCTGCTGGACCATGAGTCAGCGGTAATATGCACCTTACCGCTGACCGCCCTGTCCAGCGAGGCATGGACATTGCCCTCCACATGCCGGTAGAGAGACGGAATCGCCTTCCGTGAGAAAAAGTGGCGTTTGGGAACCTGCCACTGAGGAACCGCACATTGAACAAACTCACGGAAGGGGGCCGAGTCTACCAACTGAAAAGGCAGCAGTTGAAGTGCTAGCAATTTAGCCAGGCTAGCATTCAACCGCTGGGCATGTGGATGGCTGGGAGTGTACTTCTTTCTACGGTCCAGCAGCTGGGGCAGGGAAATTTGCCTGCTGCAATCGGACGTCGGTGTACTGCAAGTACTTGGTTGTGACACACCTAATTCTACACCTTCAGTCCTCTCAGAGCAGCTTTCAGAGAGGACTGAAGGTGTAGTGGGGATGGAGATCCCAGCTGAGGAGGAGCAAGGAGAGGTCCGCTTAGTTCTTTGGTGTGGGTCTTTTATGTGTGCCTGCCAACGAGCTGCATGGCAGGTCGCCATATGTCTGGTCATGCTTGTGGTGCCTAAGCGGCTGATGTTTTGGCCACGCGAGATACGCTTGAGACAAATATTGCAAATAGCAGTGGTGCGATCTGCTGCACTCGTCTCAAAAAAGGCCCACACCAAAGAACTTTTCTGATAACGTGCAGAGGCAGCGCCCTGCACAGGCGGAGCTCTGCGGTGTTGTACAGTTGCTGTGCTGGCCTCTACCTGGCCTCCAGGGGGCATCCTGCCTCGTTGGACATGTGACGCCGCATCCTCCTCCTCCTCTTCCTCCTCCTCATCCTCTCTCCCTTCAGGCACCCACGTGGAGTCAGTGACCTCATCATCCCCTCCCTCTTCACCACTAGAGCAAACCTGGCAGTAAGCTGCAGCTGGTGGAACAGTACTGCCAGATTCCTCAAGCTGGGTATCATCATCCGAGCCTTCGAATCGTTGGGCATCCTCCTGGAGCATGTACCCAACACTGTGCTCAAAGAGTTCGGGGGACTCCTCAGGAGGACATGGTGGGTCTAGGGAAGGGGTGGCTGATGATGCTCTGTCAGTACCCTGAGCCTGGGTGAGAGAGGATGAGGAGGATGAGGAGGGCTTGGTCATCCATTCTACCAAGCCTTCAGCATGATGCGGCTCCACATGTCCAGCTGCCGAAAACAAAGACGCGCGTGTCCCATGGCCACGTGCTGATGACGATGCACGACCACGTCCACGTCCACGGCCACGTCCACTAGAAACAGAGCCTGCCTGCCCTGTGTTCTTGGCTCTGCACGCTCTGCCTCCCCTTGGCGGTCTTCCAGCCATTGTAGTCGGTAGTCCTGTGGGTGCTGCTGAGAAGAAAATATAGGAGCTCTGTGTGATGCCACTAACACACTAGAAGTCCTATGGGTGCTTCTGCAAAGAAAATAGAGGAGCTCTGTGTGATGCCACTAACACACTAGAAGTCCTGTGGGTGCTGCTGAGAAGAAAATATAGGAGCTCTGTGTGATGCCACTAACACACTAGAAGTCCTATGGGTGCTTCTGTAAAGAAAATAGAGGAGCTCTGTGTGATGCCACTAACACACTAGAAGTCCTATGGGTGCTTCTGCAAAGAAAATAGAGGAGCTCTGTGTGATGCCACTAACACACTAGAAGTCCTATGGGTGCTTCTGCAAAGAAAATAGAGGAGCTCTGTGTGATGCCACTAACACACTAGAAGTCCTGTGGGTGCTGCTGAGAAGAAAATATAGGAGCTCTGTGTGATGCCACTAACACACTAGAAGTCCTATGGGTGCTTCTGCAAAGAAAATAGAGGAGCTCTGTGTGATGCCACTAACACACTAGAAGTCCTGTGGGTGCTTCTGCAAAGAAAATAGAGGAGCTCTGTGTGATGCCACTAACACACTAGAAGTCCTGTGGGTGCTGCTGAGAAGAAAATATAGGAGCTCGGTGTGATGCCACTAACACACTAGAAGTCCTATGGGTGCTTCTGCAAAGAAAATATAGGAGCTCTGTGTGATGCCACTAACACACTAGAAGTCCTATGGGTGCTTCTGCAAAGAAAATAGAGGAGCTCTGTGTGATGCCACTAACACACTAGAAGTCCTGTGGGTGCTTCTGCAAAGAAAATAGAGGAGCTCTGTGTGATGCCACTAACACACTAGAAGTCCTGTGGGTGCTGCTGAGAAGAAAATATAGGAGCTCTGTGTGATGCCACTAACACACTAGAAGTCCTATGGGTGCTTCTGCAAAGAAAATAGAGGAGCTCTGTGTGATGCCACTAACACACTAGAAGTCCTGTGGGTGCTGCTGAGAAGAAAATATAGGAGCTCTGTGTGATGCCACTAACACACTAGAAGTCCTATGGGTGCTTCTGCAAAGAAAATAGAGGAGCTCTGTGTGATGCCACTAACACACTTCAAGTCCTATGGGTGCTTCTGGGAAGAAAATGTAGGTCTGTGTGATGGGACTAACACACTTCAAGTCCTATAGGTGCTTCTGTGAACAAAATATATGATCTCTGTGTGATGGGACTAACACACTTCAAGTCCTATAGGTGCTTCTGGGAAGGAAATATAGGTCTGTCTGATGGACTAACACACTTCAAGTCCTATAGGTGCTTCTGGGAACAAAATATATGATCTCTGTGTGATGGGACTAACACACTTCAAGTCCTATAGGTGCTTCTGGGAAGGAAATAAAGGTCTGTGTGATGGGACTAACACACTTCAAGTCCTATAGGTGCTTCTGGGAACAAAATATATGATCTCTGTGTGATGGGACTAACACACTTCAAGTCCTATAGGTGCTTCTGGGAAGGAAATATAGGTCTGTGTGATGGGACTAACACACTTCAAGTCCTATAGGTGCTTCTGGGAACAAAATATATGATCTCTGTGTGATGGGACTAACACACTTCAAGTCCTATAGGTGCTTCTGGGAACAAAATATAGGATCTCTGTGTGATGGGACTAACACACTTCAAGTCCTATAGGTGCTTCTGGGAAGAAAATGTAGGTCTGTGTGATGGGACTAACACACTTCAAGTCCTATAGGTGCTTCTGGGAACAAAATATAGGATCTCTGTGTGATGGGACTAACACACTTCAAGTCCTATGGGTGCTTCTGGGAACAAAATATATGATCTCTGTGTGATGGGACTAACACACTTCAAGTCCTATAGGTGCTTCTGGGAACAAAATATAGGATCTCTGTGTGATGGGACTAACACACTTCAAGTCCTATAGGTGCTTCTGGGAAGGAAATATAGGTCTGTGTGATGGGACTAACACACTTCAAGTCCTATAGGTGCTTCTGGGAACAAAATATATGATCTCTGTGTGATGGGACTAACACACTTCAAGTCCTATAGGTGCTTCTGGGAAGAAAATGTAGGTCTGTGTGATGGGACTAACACACTTCAAGTCCTATAGGTGCTTCTGGGAACAAAATATATGATCTCTGTGTGATTGGACTAACACACTTCAAGTCCTATAGGTGCTTCTGGGAAGAAAATATATGATCTCTGTGTGATGGGACTAACACACTTCAAGTCCTATAGGTGCTTCTGGGAACAAAATATATGATCTCTGTGTGATTGGACTAACACACTTCAAGTCCTATAGGTGCTTCTGGGAAGAAAATATATGATCTCTGTGTGATGGGACTAACACACTTCAAGTCCTATAGGTGCTTCTGGGAAGAAAATATATGATCTCTGTGTGATGGGACTAACACACTTCAAGTCCTATAGGTGCTTCTGGGAAGAAAATATATGATCTCTGTGTGATGGGACTAACACACTTCAAGTCCTATAGGTGCTTCTGGGAACAAAATATAAGATCTCTGTGTGATTGGACTAACACACTTCAAGTCCTATAGGTGCTTCTGGGAAGAAAATATAGGTCTGTGTGATGGGACTAACACACTTCAAGTCCTATAGGTGCTTCT
This sequence comes from Lithobates sylvaticus, assembly GCA_028564925.1. Classification (NCBI taxonomy): domain Eukaryota; kingdom Metazoa; phylum Chordata; class Amphibia; order Anura; family Ranidae; genus Lithobates; species Lithobates sylvaticus. The sequence continues at coordinate 138,253,928 of CM053027.1, forward strand.
GGGAACAAAATATATGATCTCTGTGTGATTGGACTAACACACTTCAAGTCCTATAGGTGCTTCTGGGAACAAAATATATGATCTCTGTGTGATTGGACTAACACACTTTAAGTCCTATAGGTGCTTCTGGGAACAAAATATATGATCTCTGTGTGATTGGACTAACACACTTCAAGTCCTATAGGTGCTTCTGGGAACAAAATATAGGAGCTCTGCCTGCCTGCCAGGAACACACTACAAGTCCTATAGGTGCTTCTGGGAACAAAATATAGGAGCTCTGCCTGCCTGCCAGGAACACACTACAAGTCCTATAGGTGCTTCTGGGAACAAAATATAGGAGCTCTGCCTGCCTGCCAGGAACACACTACAAGTCCTATAGGTGCTTCTGGGAACAAAATATAGGAGCTCTGCCTGCCTGCCAGGAACACACTACAAGTCCTATAGGTGCTTCTGGGAACAAAATATAGGAGCTCTGCCTGCCTGCCACGAACACACTACAAGTCCTATAGGTGCTTCTGGGAACAAAATATAGGAGCTCTGCCTGCCTGCCACGAACACACTACAAGTCCTATAGGTGCTTCTGGGAACAAAATATAGGAGCTCTGCCTGCCTGCCACGAACACACTACAAGTCCTATAGGTGCTTCTGGGAACAAAATATAGGAGCTCTGCCTGCCTGCCACGAACACACTACAAGCCCCTCTTTCTAAATCAATCTAAATGAATGAATCTATCTAACTCAATCTCTCTAAGTAAATCTCTCTAACTAACTAAATCCAGCAGAGTGTCACAGATCTAGCCTGCTCTATCTGCGCCGGAACAGCATGTGACCGGCGCAGACGGCGTGGCGGCCTTTTATAGGGGGGGCGTGTACTACAGCCCCTGAGCTGTAATTGGCTACAGGCGTCCTGCCTGTAGCCAATTATGGCTCTTCGAGTTTCCGGGGCTGTGATTGGCCAAGCATGCGGGGTCACAGTGCATGCTTGGCCAATCATCAGCCAGCAATGCACTGCGCCGGCCGCGCCGGCCGCAATGCATTGCGGGGCCGCTCGCATCACACGAACGTGATGCGAGCGGCCAAAATAGTTCTGGGCTCGCCGAGCGAGCGAACGCCCGGTGCTCGATGCGAACGTGGGTTCGCATCGAGCACCGGGCCCATCCCTACAGCTGACAAAATAACAGTCTGCTGCAATACGTCTCTGAAAGAGTAGAAGATTATAAAGTAAGAATAAAACCAAGTAAGCTAGAACATTCTAAAACCAGTAAGGTAGACAATGTTCGAATATAATTTAGGAGATCAAAGTATGATACCCATTAATAGCCATCAACTACAGTGGTGTGAAAAAGTGTTTGCCCCCTTCCTCATTTCCTGTTCCTTTGCATGTTTGTCACACTTAAGTGTTTCGGAACATCAAACCAATTTAAACAATAGTCAAGGACAACACAAGTAAACACAAAATGCAATTTGTAAATGAAGGTGTTTATTATTAAAGGTGAAAAAAAATCCAAACCATCATGGCCCTGTGTGAAAAAGTGATTGCCCCCTAAACCTAATAACTGGTTGGGCCACCCTTAGCAGCAACAACTGCAACCAAGCGATAACGTGCAATGAGGCTTTTACAGCGTCCTGGAGGAATTTTGGCCCACTCATCTTTGCAGAATTGTCCTAATTCAGTTACATTAGAGGGTTTTCGAGCATGAATGGCCTTTTTAAGGTCATACCACAACATCTCAATAGGATTCAGGTCAGGACTTTGGCTAGGCCACTCCAAAGTCTTCATTTTGTTTTTCTTCAGCCATTCGGTGGTGGACTTGCTGGTGTGTTTAGGATCATTGTCCTGCTGCAGAACCCAAGTTCATTTCAGCTTGAGTACACGAACAGATGGTCCGACATTCTCCTTCAGGATCTCTTGGTAGACAGCAGAATTCATAGTTCCTTTTATCACGGCAAGTCTTCCAGGTCCTGAAGCAGCAAAACAGCCCCAGACCATCACACTACCACCACCATATTTTACTGTTGGTATAATGTTCTTTTTTCTGAAATGCAGTGTTCCTTCTACGCCAGATATACTTGGACACACACCTTCCAAAGAGTTCCACTTTTGTCTCATCGGTCCACAGAATGTTGTCCCAAAAGTCTTGGGGATCATCAAGATGTGTTGTGGAGAAATTGAGACGAGCTTTGATGTTCTTTTTGCTCAGCAGTGGTTTTCTCCTTGGAACTCTGCCATGCAGGCCATTTTTGCCCAGTCTTTTCCTGATGGTGGAGGCATGAACGCTGACCTTAACTGAGGCAAGTGAGGCCTGCAGTTCCTTGGACGTTGTTGTGGGGTCTTTTGTGACCTCTTGGATGAGTCGTCGCTGCGCTCTTGGGGTAATTTTGGGCGGCCGGCCACTCCTGGGAAGGTTCACCACTGTTCCATGTCTTCGCCATTTGTGGATAATGGCTCTCACTGTGGTTCGCTGGATTCCCAAAGCTTTGGAAATGGCTTTATAACCCTTTCCAGACTGATAGATCTCAATTACTTTCTTTCTCAATTGTTCCTGAATTTCTTTGGGTCTCGGCATGATGTGTAGCTTTTAAGGATCTTCTGGTGGACCTTACTGTGTCAAGCAGCTCCTATTTAAGTGATGCCTTGATTGTGAACAGGTGTGGCAATAATCAGGCCTGGGTGTGGCTAGAGAAATTGAACTCAGGTGTGGACAACCACAGTTATAGTATGTTTTAACAAGGGGGGCAATCACTTTTTCACACAGGGCCATGATGGTTTGGATTTTTTTTCACCTTTAATAATAAACACCTTCATTTACAAATTGCATTTTGTGTTTACTTGTGTTGTCCTTGACTATTGTTTAAATTGGTTTGATGTTCCGAAACACTTAAGTGTGACAAACATGCAAAGGAACAGGAAATGAGGAAGGGGGCAAACACTTTTTCACACCACTGTATGTGCTGCATGCTTCTTTTTTTTTTGGTGGTAGCCAGTTGTTTTAGACCTTAGGGAGACCAGGGCCTAGTAAATACTTCCAAAACGCAACATATCCACAATCAACAGGTAATGAATAGGTAATGATTGACCTATTGCTCACTTCCATTTTAACCCTTCCTACTCTATCCATAACAAAACAAAAAGGTTTGGGCTTTAGATACACTTTAAATCAGGGATCCCAATCCGGTACTGGTTCGTAGCTTGTTGATGACTGGCCACACAGCAAAAGGTGAGCGGCGACCACGGTCCGGACAGGACTATCACAGACCATGGTTGCCATTCAAATCCTGCTGAGTGACCATGCATGTGTGCTTTTCTGGCTCTTCTGCCCTACCGACTATGTCATTCTATCAGCAGGGAAGGGGGTGTGAGTAGTCAGAGATCTGCACAGACAGCAGGAGTCTTTCATATTAACAAGTGGGTAATAAATGATAAGCTGGGAAGTTCCCAACCTACATCCAGATCTGCAGCTCCTCCTGCCCTGCTGATAGGATGACATTGTCGGCAGGGCAGGAGACCCTGGAGAGGACACACAGGGCGAATCCTGCCCTGCCAAAGGTAGGACTGTGCAGGGGTGGCAGAGAGTGAAAGGGGGCATTGTGACATTAGAGAGAAAAGGGGGGCATGACTGCAAGGGGCACTGTGATGGTGGGGGGGTACTATGATTGCTAGGGGCACTGTAATATAAAGGAGCACTGTGATATAAATGAGACTGCACCGTAAAGGGGTACTGTAATTATTACAGTCCCCCTTTACAGTACAGTCCCCTTTAAATCACAGTGCCCCTTTACAGTGCAGTTCTCTTCACATCATAGCCCCCTTTACATTACAGTGCAGCCCCCTTTACATCACAGTGCCCCTTTACAGTGCAGTCCTCTTTACATCCCAGGCCCCCTTTACAGTGCAGTCCTCATTACATTAATGTAAAAGGGACTGGACTGTAAAGGGGCACTATAATGTTAGGGAGGGCTGTGATGTGAAGGGGAACTGAGGACATGGTGTGACTGCTTTAAAGTGGGAACTGTAATGTAAATGGGGACTGTGGACACTAATATAAAGGGGGGACTGTGGTGTGAAGGGTGGCTGAGGAACAACTCTGTGAATATCCCATCGCCAACAATCAAAGGCAAACGTATCCTTTAAGCCTGTCCAGCTGCAAGGCCAAGTGGTAATTCGTTTTCCACATCTCCCTCTTAGGGCTCATTTACACTTGTGTTAGCCTATTCAAGAGCAATCCACGATAGGTCGATTTTCAGAGGGTGTTTGGCAAGTAGCAGGCATTATGTCACCTCCTCACCACCTCTTTTTTTTTATAATAGAATTTTTTTTTTTTTTAAGAAGGTTAAGAATGTTAAGAATTACCATCATATTTAAAAAAAAAAAAAAGAAAAGAGGAAAATATGACCAGTAATATAAGCGATATAATCGTGCAACCTTCACTAAATACATAAAAAAAATTAAAAATCAACGTGCTTCGGTTCAATTGGTTGGGGGAAAGTAATGAGGTGTAAAGTGAAATACTCAAGCATGTATAACCAATACCATTATACATGCTTTATTAAACCACAAGAGACCTAACCAACATCAGAACAACCCTACCATATCATTATATTCGATTCTTACCAACCCTGTGTTAAGTGTAAAAAGCACAGATGTATATTCAATATCATAGTGCAACACTCACACCTCCGTCCCCCCCCCCCCCCCAAACACACACACACAATTTTTTTTTAACAAAACAAAAATTTTAAAAAGTGTTATTCTCCTCTTGCACATTATATTGTGTCTTATTTATCTGTTCTCCCCAGCTCTAAAAAAACAAACAAAAAGGTGTGTTCTTGCTCAATTTGTTGTTCCCTGTCCCCTCTCTTGAAAAACAATAATCCCCTCGAATATCCCTTTTATCCGCCTCCCAAATAGCTCTCAGTGTGTCATTTCAACAAACCCAATTCAGGAAACAACAAAACCAGATCTTACCTCAACCAGCAGAGCCCTACCAGAACATTGTGTTTATCTATGGTTCTTACGCCTGTTCACCAGATATCTCTGTCCTGCCCAGGTATCACTAAATTTGTCATATTGATCCCCAACCAGGTGTACCCATCTCTTAGCTTCCATTATTCTATCCACCTCTCTTTTCCAATCTTCTATCGTGGGGCATTTTGTTTGTTTCCAAAACCTAGGTATGAGTATTTTTACAGCGTTCAACAGTGGTGTAATACTTCTGTTATAAAATTTAATAGAAGATGGCATCCCATGAGAAAGAAAATGTAGGGAAGAAAATTCTATAGGTCTTAACGTCAGTTTCTTTATCCAAGGGGCAATTTCCTCCCAAAACATTAACATTTTGGGGCATGTCCACCATAAGTGGAGAAAAGAGCCCCTTTGTTCACATCCCCTTCAACACAGAGCGTCTGCCACTGAATACATCTGTGCCAGCCGCACCGGAGTATGGTACCATCTGGTTAGGAATTTATAAGACATTTCTTGTATTTAGGAGCTTCTAGACGTATAATGTGTTGCTCTAATCAGTCTCTGGATTTGTGCTAATGTAAAAGTTTTACCCAATTCTCTTCCCCATTCTCTAATAAAGTATGGGATTGAGATCTGTTGAACACTAAGAACCATTTTATACATTCGGGACAATAGATGTTTTGAATCTGGAATATCGACACACAGGGGCGTAACTAGAAATCACAGGGCCCCATAGCAAAATGTTGTATGGGCCCCCCCCCCCCCCCCCACCCACCACCACAAAAAAAAAAAAAATGAACTAATGCCAGACACCACCCCCCCCCCCCTAAGTACAGACACCCCACAGCATTACAGACCCCACCTCAGTGCAGACACCCCCCTCAGTGCAGGACCCCCCCTAGCAGTACAGACACCCCCCAGTGCACACCACCCCCCTCAGTACAGACACCCTCCCAGTGCAGACCTCCCCAACATTACAGACCCCCCCTCAGCGCAGGACCCCCAAGCAGTGCAGACCCACCCCCCTCAGTGCAGACCCCCCTCAGTAGTACAGAACCCCCCCCCCCCAGTAGTACAGACACCACCTTAGTACAGACACCCCCCTAGTGCAGACCCCCCCCTCAGTACAGACCCCCCACCCAAGTGCAGACCCCCCCCATCAGTACAGACACCCCCCACCCAAGTGCAGACCCCCCACCTCAGTGCAGACCCCCATCAGAACAGACATCCCGACCTCAGTGCAGACCCCCATCAGTACAGACACCCCCTGACCTCAGTGCAGACCCCCATCAGTACAGACACCCCCCATTACAGACCCCCCATCCAAGTACAGACCCACCCAGCCAAGTGCAGACCCCCCATCAGTACAGATGCCCCCCCACCTCAGTGCAGACCCCCATCAGTACAGACAGTACAGACACCCCCCACCTCAGTGCAGACAATCCTCCATTACAGACCCCCCCACCTCAGTGCAGACCCCCATTAGTACAGACACCCCCACCTCAGTGCAGGCCCCCCTCAGTACAGACCCCCCACCTCAGTGCAGACCCCCTTAGTACAGACACCCCCCATTACAGACCCCCCATCAGTACAGATGCCCCCCACCTCAGTGCAGACCCCCATCAGTACAGACACCCCCACCTCAGTGCAGGCCCCCCTCAGTACAGACAATCCTCCATTACAGACCCCCCCACCTCAGTGCAGACCCCTATCAGTACAGACACCCCCCACCTCAGTGCAGGCCCCCCTCAGTACAGACAATCCTCCATTACAGACCCCCCCCACCTCAGTGCAGACACCCCTATTACAGACGCCCCCCACCTCAGTGCAGACCCCCTTTGTACAGACACCCCCATTACAGACCCCCCCACCTCAGTGCAGGCCCCCCCATCAGTACAGATGCCCCCCCACCTCAGTGCAGACCCCCATCAGTACAGACAGTACAGACACCCCCCACCTCAGTGCAGGCCCCCCTCAGTACAGACAATCCTCCATTACAGACCCCGCACTTCAGTGCAGACCCCCTTAGTACAGACAATCCCCCATTACAGACCCCCCCACCTCAGTGCAGACCCCCTTAGTACAGACACCCCCCACCTCAGTGCAGACCCCCATCAGTAGACACCCCTTAGTACAGACACCCCCACCCATTACAGACCCCCCTCAGTGCAGACACCCCCGCATTACAGACCCCCCCCATCCAAGTGCAGACCCCCATCAGTACAGATGCCCCCCACCTCAGTGCAGACCCCCATCAGTACAGACACCCCCACCTCAGTGCAGGCCCCCCTCAGTACAGACAATCCTCCATTACAGACCCCCCCACCTCAGTGCAGACCCCTATCAGTACAGACACCCCCCCACCTCAGTGCAGGCCCCCCTCAGTACAGACAATCCTCCATTACAGACCCCCCCCCACCTCAGTGCAGACCCCCTTAGTACAGACACCCCTATTACAGACGCCCCCCACCTCAGTGCAGACCCCCTTTGTACAGACACCCCCATTACAGACGCCCCCCACCTCAGTGCAGACCCCCTTAGTACAGACACCCCCATTACAGACCCCCCCACCTCAGTGCAGGCCCCCCCATCAGTACAGATGCCCCCCCACCTCAGTGCAGACCCCCATCAGTACAGACAGTACAGACACCCCCCACCTCAGTGCAGGCCCCCCTCAGTACAGACAATCCTCCATTACAGACCCCGCACTTCAGTGCAGACCCCCTTAGTACAGACAATCCCCCATTACAGACCCCCCCACCTCAGTGCAGACCCCCTTAGTACAGACACCCCCCACCTCAGTGCAGACCCCCATCAGTAGACACCCCTTAGTACAGACACCCCCACTCATTACAGACCCCCCTCAGTGCAGACACCCCCGCATTACAGACCCCCCCCCCCATCCAAGTGCAGACCCCCATCAGTACAGATGCCCCCCCACCTCAGTGCAGACCCCCATCAGTACAGACACCCCCCAACCTTAGTGCAGGCCCCCCTCAGTACAGACAATCCCCCATTACAGACCCCCCCTCAGTGCAGACCCCCTTAGTACAGACACCCCCATTACAGACGCCCCCCACCTCAGTGCAGACCCCCTTAGTACAGACACCCCCATTACAGCCCCCCCATCCAAGTGCAGACCCCCCCATCAGTACAGATGCCCCCCCACCTCAGTGCAGACCCCCATCAGTACAGACACCCCCCACCTCAGTGCAGACCCCCTTAGTACAGACACACCCCACCTCAGTGCAGACCCCCTTAGTACAGACACCCCCCCATTACAGCCCCCCCCATCCAAGTGCAGACCCCCCCCCATCAGTACAGATGCCCCCCCACCTCAGTGCAGACCCCCATCAGTACAGACAGTACAGACACCCCCCACCTCAGTGCAGACCCCCTTAATACAGACACCCCCCACCTCAGTGCAGACCCCCTTAGTACAGACAATCCCCCACCTCAGTGCAGACCCCCATCAGTAGACACCCCTTAGTACAGACACCCCCATCCATTACAGACCCCCTCAGTGCAGACACCCCCCCCCCCGGGTAGTGCAAACCACCCCCCGCTGAGTAGTGCAGACCCCAGCATACCTCAGAACAGCGGCGCGCCGGCGTGTGTCCCTCAAGGCTCGAGCGCAGGCTCCTCCTCCTCTCTGGATGTAAACAGAGAGGAGGGGAGGCGGCTGCGGTCCGCGCCGCTGTCCCTCCTGCGCTCCAGAATAGAAGGCACAGTGAGCGGCGTTAGTGGTGCGCGTGCGGCTGCCGCTTCCCACGGGTGTCACCCCCGCTAGCGGGTGTCACCCGGCGCGGCCCGCACCCGCCTAGCAACGCCGCTCACCGGGCCCTCGATTGGCTGCGGGCCCCATAGCGACCGCATGTGTCGCTATGGCGGTAGTTCCGCCACTGTCGACACACCAGGATTCAAAGACGGTAAGAGAGTCTAACCTGGGATTTTATTTTATTATTTGTCAGTACTTCCATTTGACCATTGGTATATCCCCCAAAGACTTTATCAGCTCTGCACATATAGCCTTCCCATCCCTTCCCCATAGATTTAAACTTCCCTCCTCTTCCCCTGGGGGGAACCAAGGGTACCCTCCCAATGGGGCTAAGGGTGATAGTGGAGGTGCATACTTCCCGGTGCTATTTAATCTAATCTATCCCATACAGACAAAGTTGTCCTAGTCAATGGCGATACCCAGTCTGACAGGCCCCTAAAGATTGCCGAGATCCAAGGAGCCCCTGCCAAGTCTCTGCAAGTGTCTTCTCCAGAGGCACCCAGAGTTTATTCAAGGAGTTGTGACGCCAGTTCATAATTCATACCAATGTCATAGCTTTGTAATACAAAGCTATATCGGGAAGTCCTATTCCCCCTTCCTGTTTCTTTCTCTGTAGTATATCATGAGTGAAAGTACTTACAAAGAGGGGACGACAACATTGGCCAGAGTTTCTTTATAATAGGTGTTTGTGAAGCTATCAGGCCCTGGACTTTTACTCTTTGACAGAGTTGCCAACACAGCATTCAACTCCTCCATGGTAATTGGCCGCTCCATTTCTTCCAGGGCCTCTGGAGGAAGACCAGGAAGACCAGAGGCTTCTAAATATTCCCTAATCCTACCCTCCTATCCTTCCCCAGCACTCCCCGCGGGCATCAGGCCTATATTGTACAGTGCTCCAAAAAGGAATGAAATTCAGCAGCTATTGATTGAGTATCCAATATCTGTTCATTATGGCCCCTTAAAGTATGAACATGGCGTGAATCTTGTTGCTTCTTTAACTGCCTTGCCATCAACCTACCTCCCTTATTTCCTTGTTCATAAAAACTATGAGCAAAATAGTATGTCTATTTCTGACTTTCCGGTCCAGACACTGGGAAAGATCACTCCGTAGTGTCTCCAGTTTCTGGACATCTGCAGTGTCTAGGTGGGCTTTATGTTTGACTTCAAGCTTATATATTTCTTCTAAAAGGTCCACAATCTCCTTCTGTCTTTCCTTTCTAATACGAGAGCCCTGTAAAATCAATTCCCCTCTAATAACCGCCTTATGGGCCTCCCACACTGCTTGAAGCTACACCTCACAGGGCGTATCAGTCTCAAAATATAATGCCAATGTACGGAATAGGGAATCCATGGCCAACCTATCATCCAAAATGGACTCATTCAGCTTCCATGTCCGCTCCCCCCTACCTGCTGGAACCAAAAAAAAAAAGTCAGGGTTATAGGAGCATGGTCAGATATAGTAATTGATTCAATATTATAGGAGCTCACATGATTCAGATAGAACTGATCCACCATTAGTAGTTCAATCCGTGAATATGAATCATGGATTTTGAAATAACTACAATCCCTTTCCCTGTTATGCAGCACCCGCCAACTGTCCACTTAATGAAGTGAGCGTAAGTGTTGTTTAATGTGTTTTAGAGCTCTAAAAGACTAAAAAGTTTTGCCGTTGAGGTGTCCAGACCAGAATCTAAAGTAATATTAAAATCGCCTCCCAATATCAAAAAGCCTTCACTCAATTTACCCAGTATTTCCATGGTTTTATATATAACATTTACGGTGCGATTATTAGGCTCACAGACAAACACAAAGGTATAACACTGGCCCTGTATTCTACTCTTCACAAAAATAAATCGGCCTTCAGGATCTACCTTTATTTCAATAGGTATCAGGGGGCATGAATTATGGAAAGCAATTGTAACACCCCTAGCCCTTGGGATAGGGGATGGCGCATGAAACCACTGATTGAATGGAAAAAGGGGCATGCATGGGGTCGACCCTGCTGTGAAGTGCGTCTCCTGTAGAAACACAATTTCTGCCCCCAGGTGGCGCAGTTCACACCAGAGACAGCTCCTTTTACAAGGTGAGCAGAGACCCCTTACATTATAAGAAATAATCTTCCCTCTATCCGCCATAACCCATTTTGTACGTACAGATCTTTAGACCTATTATTTCTCCTTCTATTAAATCGACATCTGTTCTCTCCATGAAAAACACGTACTCTGATCATAGTACTCCATATATGCATCTGGCAAGAGGGGGGAGAGAGGAAAAAAAGAAACACCCCAAAACAGATAATAACGAGATATCCCACATTTGTCTTGAGTTGTAACAACATTTTAGCATTTGGGATGGTGTGAAAGTGTTGGTTCTTATAGGATGCAGTGCATACCTTGTAACAGACCACTCACATATCTGTTTTCCTGATCAAATAGCTCATCTGCCCATCACTGATATGGGGTGTGGATTTCTCTTTGTGGATCACTTTTTTTATAGCTTCTGTTCAGATATAGCATAGACACATATTAGAGGAAGCTAATAACGTATTTTTATGGTGGCTCTGACAATAACCCTATTATACTATGACAATGTCAGTTGAAAACATTGATAATTTACAGCCAGGTAGACTCTTTTACTGCAAACCAGTTTCAAAGCTCAGCTAGATTACATTAGCTATTACTGGTTTACTTATCATTTAGTTTTAGGAAGAAAAAAATGAGGAAGAAGATGTATTTTGCAGACGTGGTCTGAATGGTTTTCAAGAAAAGCAGGAAGTATTTTCTTGTAAGTTATTATTTGCAGTTTTAATCTTAAAAGGGACAACATTATTCTTTGCAATTTATAAAGTTTTACTTCTGTTTTCTTTTGTGTTCAAAGTCTTAAATATTAATAATCCATTTGATCCCAATTTCCCAAACAGTTAATTTTTGGTGCGAGGTATGGGTGTTGAAGCATACACCATGACTACAGGGCTCGAGCTTCAGAATCCATTGTTAGGAGTACCTATTCTTTCTTTCCTTTATAGTCACTATCGTAGTATTAGGCTTCAAGTAAAGCTTGGTAGTTAGATCCCCCTTTCAAGAATTCTACCCTCCTTTTGGGGAATTAAGATTGAATGTTTTATTCTCAATGACTGAAACAATGTAAATGTTAGGGCTCATTTACATGTACCCCCCCCCCCCCAATTGGAGCCACTGGTTACTGGTTCCCGCTATTCCTGCACAGCCAGGCAACACGCATTTCCAACTTGCATCCAGACACAAGAAATCAGTCCATGGGCTTGTTTTTGTTGTTTTATTAGGGAAAACAACTTGGATAGGGTATAGCGATTATGGGAAGCCCAACTTGACTTGAAGAAACGACAGATGTGGACAAACTTCCTTCTCAATGTACAAAAATTGTAATCCTGGACTGTAGTCCCTCTGGAATAATCACAGTCTCTATGGATCAGTGGCAAGATCCTTTATGGACCAGGACTCTCAGTCCCCTTTAAAGAATTAGCACAAAGCTGCAAACTGTATGCAGAAGTATCTTGCTTCCCCTGTAGAACTTCACCCAGTTCTTACTCTGGCAGATACTACCAGCCCACCTAGCTGCCTTGACTACCGGACCACCTGGATGCTCTGAAGAACTCCCCAGGACAATGGATCAGGATTTAGCACAACGCTGTCCTTGTAAAGTGTGCTATGTCTGGCAGTATTTGTATGCTCCCTGGGTGTGCTGATGTACTCACACTGTCCTTTGCTCCCCGCTGCATTGGGCAAGACTCCTGTTCAGGCCTCCAATTGATCAGGTCTTCCAATGCCAGGTATTGGAGATTCCTCTCTTAGGCTTCCTCTCCTTTCTTTCCTCAGCTCCAGCCTGAAGGCAGAGCTCCCAGCCCGGGGTCCCCTACCAGGCCACAAGACAGAAATCTTAGTACTCCATCTTCCACACGACTCCCCTGCTGGCCAGGCTCCTCCATATTTAAGGGCTGACCTAGCCACCCTGCCAAGCCCTCTGCCTGGAGATTGGCCAGATTCCCTCAGGTATGCAGATCAGGACCCCCTTGCCTCCACCCACTAACTTCCAGAAGCTTCTCCAAGCTTCTAGATCTAGGGGAAGGTACAAGAGACCTGCCCCGTAGAGCCATCCAGCCTGACCTGCAGTAACCCAACCCACACAGTTACCATGAGTCATACCAAATAAATTTACCTACACTAGTTGCAAGCTGAAAAGCAATCTGAACTGGCTCGCTTTTCCAAGAGTGGTTGACAGGTGGCTGCGAAATGATATGTCACCCCCTTACCCTCTGTTTTAACCATATAAAGCCTGCACCACCGTACCAAAACCATATGGCCACAGTCTCAGAGCAGCCCCATTCACTTTCCCTGCAGTATTGTCTTCTGAATGGGACAGGGGATATCAATTTTGCCACAGCTCAATTGCCTATTTTTTTTGCCCCCAACCGCTACTTGCTGAGCTTCAGGACTTCACCTAGAGTTTTTTCACCTGATACCTCAAAAGTGCCTGACTGGAGATGCATCCGCATTGGGAAACTACATGCTGAAATGTATACATTTATTGTTATCAAGTATTAACACAAATAAATTGCTTATGTATTAGGGCCCGAAGGACAAATTACTTCACCAGGCAGCACACCAGAAGGATAATGTCTTTTCACTTGCCAGTGACACTTGTCCCAGCACTGACTACCGAGTCATTTTCAGGGAGATAACGTTGAACATGGAAGTGTGCTGTATCCTTGAGGCACAAAATATAGAGTGCCGAGATTCAGGCAGGTGGTTTTGAGGCAGAATTGTAAGGTATGCAAAAATTAGGGGCAAGCAGCAGACCGATGAACAACAGACAGGCACTGAACAGATTTTATATGCAACATGCCTAAATGTGCCTGAACTGCATCATCCAAAGTTCTAGAAAATAACTGGGAGTTTGAAGCTAAACATCAATTTAGATTAATAAATAATTTATTCAGATTGATACATTTTATGTGCAACCCAATGCTAATCCAAAAGAAAAAAAAAAAACAAGTTTTTCAGCACATTTTTTTGTGCTGAAAGTGCCCCCATCGGCTTATACTCGAGTCAAGCACTTTTCGAGTCAAGCACTTTTCTGCAGCAGAGAATGACATTTTCCGACCCGACTTTGGGGCCCCGTATCTCGGGACCACTTAGTTCTAGGAACCCCAAAATTGGTGTGCAAACCCAGTGGAACCAACACTACAACATATACAAATTTGGTTCCTAGCACTAAGTGGCCCAGAGATACAGGGCCCCAAAGTCGGTCAACTGTGTCGATCTGCAGCAATGTCATTTGAGGACCCTTTGGGTCCAGAGAACCCAAATTTTGGCTGCATCTAGGAACCCTTAACTACCAAGTTTGAAGTTCAGGGGACCTATGGCTGCAAATAGTTACATAGTTACATAGTTAGTTAGGTTGAAAAAAGACACAAGTCCATCCAGTTCAACCACAAATAAAAAAATAAAAATAAAAATATATATATATATCATACAATCCTATATACCCCATTCTATATCCACAGTTGATCCAGAGGAAGGCAAAAAAAAAAACAGAAGAGCATGCTCCAATTTGCTAAAGCAGGGGAAAAAATTCCTTCCTGATCCCCCGAGAGGCAATCGGATTTTCCCCGGATCAACTTTACCTATAAATGTTAGTACCCAGTTATATTATGTACATTTAGGAAAGTATCCAGGCCTTTCTTAAAGCAATCTACTGAGCTGGCCAGAACCACCTCTGCAGGGAGTCTATTCCACATTTTCACAGCTCTTACTGTGAAGAAACCTTTCCATATTTGGAGGTGAAATCTCTTTTCCTCTAGACGTAAAGAGTGCCCCCTTGTCCTCTTTGTTGACTGTAAAGTGAATAACTCAACACCAAGTTCACTATATGGACCCCTTATATATTTATACATGTTGATCATATCCCCCCTTAATCTCCTCTTATCAAGGGTGAATAAATTCAGTTCCTCTAATCTTTCCTCATAGCTGAGCTCCTCCATGCCTCTTATCAGTTTGGTTGCCCTTCTCTGCACTTTCTCCAGTTCCCCAATATCCTTTTTGAGAACTGGTGCCCAAAACTGAACTGCATATTCCAGATGAGGTCTTACTAATGATTTGAACAGGGGCAAAATGATATCTCTCTCTCTGGAGTCCATACCTCTCTTAATACAAGAAAGGACTTTGCTCGCTTTGGAAACCGCAGCTTGGCATTGCATGCTATTATTGAGCTTATGATCTACCAAAACCCCCAGATCCTTCTCCACTACGGATTCCCCCAGTTGTACTCCCCCTAGCATGTATGATGCATGCATATTCTAAGCCCCCAAGTGCATAACTTTACATTTATCAACATTAAACCTCATCTGCCACATAGTTGCCCAATTAGGCACAGTGAGGCTGCAAATAGGCATTGTTGACCCTCTTTTCCACTTACAGTAGCTGCGCATTTCTCACCCTAGGCTTATACTCGAGTCAATAAGTTTTCCCAGTTTTTTGTGGTAAAATCAGGTGACTCAGCTTATATTCGGGTCAGCCTATACTCGAGTATATACGGTATTTGTATATCTGCTGTCTTCCCCTTTCTACACTCTTTGGAAAGTGCAAATCATGTTAATATTTCTTCCTCTTTTAGCAGTGGGTGGGGAGTCTGCACTTACACTGTGTGGGAGCTGATTGGAGGAAAGGCACCCCCCTCCCACCTCCACATAGGCAGAGGAATGAAGGAACATGTAAAGCTGTAGTCTGAATAGACCAGCTACCTGCTTATCTCCCTCTAAACTCTCTCCCCAACACAAATTTTTAGCTGCTGTTATCTTGTGTGTCAGAGAACTTTTCAGAAGTGACTCTGCTGATAACAGAGGAACGAAGCACCAGAGAGAAACGGTACTTAGAGCTATGGAGAGAGATAAGTAAACACTACAGATATACAGGTATGTACTTAGGTAAAATTTTATGAAAGGGGTTTACAACCACTTTAAACACTTGCCGACCAGCGCATGCCGGTTTACGTTGGCAGAATGGCACTGGTAGGCAAAAGGGTGTACAGGTACATGTGTTGAAGCCCAGCCCCCTCACAGTTAGGATCACTCCCTAGGACACACTTAACCCCTTCACAGCCCCTAGTGGTTAACCCCTTCACTGCCAGTGCCATTTACACAGTAATCTGCCAACAAATGCCTTTATGTGAAAGATCAGAGGAATATATTTCTCTTTCATAAAAAACTAAAATACTAGTTGCAGAGAGATCAAACAAATTTCTTCTGAACATAAACGTTTTGCGGTACTTGTACATTTAAAATAGTGAGTATAGAGTCCATGAGAGATCCACAAAACGGTTGTGTGGAGCTAGATTGTTATAGCCAAGCAGCGATTGGTCTTGTTGCGGTCGGGCGTCATCACTTTGAAGATGGACATCTCGGTAACGGCAGCAGCTGCTGCCACAACCGAGATTGCCATCTTTTCAGGAGTCAGTCGTTTTTACATTAATGGTGGTCTTTGCAGCAGATTTGCCGCAAGATCATCGTTATCGGCGGCGAGAGAGGGCCCCCCACCTCCCGTCGCTCTCTCTCGCGCCCTCCGCCGCTTACCGGAGCCGCCGGCAGCGGCGGAGGCAATAGTCTCCTCTCTTGTGCTGGGTATGGAGACGAGTGAGGGGAAGATGGCCCCCCACCCGTCTCCATACCATAACAGGGCGGAAGCGATGTCAAAACGTCACTTCCGCGCATACCTCTTAAAGGCACATTTTTTCAAAGTAATTTTTTCAAATGACAACATTTTTTTTTATTTTTTTATTGCATTTTAGTCCAAATATGAGATCTGAGGACTTTTTGACCCCAGATCTCATATTTAAGAGGACCTGCCATGCTTTTTTCTATTACAAGGGATGTTTACATTCCTTGTAATAGGAATAAAAGTGACCCTAATTTTTATTTTTTAAAACAGTGAAAAAATGTATAAAATTAAGTAAAATAAATAAGAAAAAAATTATTTTTTTAAGCGCCCCGTCCCAACGAGCTTGTGCGCAGAAGCGCTCGCATATAAAAACGGTGGTCAAACCACACATGTGAGTTATCGCCGCAATCGTTAGCCCTAGACTTCCTCTGTAACTCAAAACATACAACCTGTAGAATTTTTTAAACGTCACCTATGGAGATTTTAAAGGGTAAAAGTTTGACGCCATTCCACAAGCGGGCGCAATTTTGAAGCGTGACATGTTAGGTATCAGTTTACTTGCTGTAAAATTATCTTTCACAATATAAAAAAAATTGGGCTAACTTTACTGTTGTCTTATTTTTTATTAAAAAAATTTTTTTCCAAAAAAAGTGTGCGTAAATGTGGTTTGAAAAAAAGTATTGCAATGACCGCCATTTTATTCTCTAGGGTGTTTGGGGTTTTTCTAAGTTTTTTTATAGCAAAAAAAAAAACAGTTTTAAACTTGTAAACACAAAAATCTCAAAACGAGGCTAGTCCTTAAAGCGGAGCTCCACCCTAAAGTGGAACTACCGCTTATCGGATTCCTCCCCCCCTCTGGTGCCACAATTGGCACCTTTCAGGGGGGAGGGGGGTGCAGATACCTGTATAATATCAGGGGGGAGGGGGGTGGAGATACCTGTATAATACAGGTATCTGCACCCACTTCCGGGACGAGATAGCCGGAGCTGCCCCGCCCATATCCGAAGATGCCCCGTTGTGTCTTGGGAAACACAGTTCCCAGGACACAACGGGGACCAATAACTATGCGCAGCACGACTCGCGCATGTGCAGTAGGGAACCGGGCAGTGAAGCCGCAAGCTTTACTTCCTGATTCCCTGACAGAGGATGGCGGCGGGGGCAGCCGAGAGACGAGCGATCGCTCGTCATCTTCTGCCGACATCGCTGGAACCTGGAACAGGTAAGTGTCTATTTATTAAAAGTCAGCAGCTGCAGTATTTGTAAATTTCAGGTGGACTTCCTCTTTAAGTGGTAAATCGATGAGCATGAGATATGGACAGGGTGATTCACATGGAGCAGTTCTAAACTGGTGGATTACGGAATATTTATTGATAGGCTTCCATCGATATGATAAGCCTCAGTAAAAGTTTATTTCTGTTTTTGTACCTTTTTTATTTTCATAGCTAAATCCAAGCTTTGTAGGTCCTTTTGTCTTCTTTGTATTTTTTCTAATTCTTTTCATAGTGGCACTGTACTTCTCTGGGGAGGTGATCAGGATTTTTTTTCACTATGCTTGCTTATAACAATGATGATCTCATCACTGTTATAAGCAAACGTTTTTATGAATGGCATCCATTCATGTGCCATTGTATACTATTGTGATAGCTGTGATTGGCCACAGTTATCACACGGTACAGGTTCGCTGTGATTGGCCCCTGTAGCATGTTATCACTGTGGCCAATCACAGAGATCACAATAGTACACAATGACTATGAATAAAGCCATTGTGTACTATTGACGTGATCGCTGTGATTGGCCAAAGCAATCACATGGTACCAGGGCCAGCTTGGTACAACAATCTGTCTTCTAATGTGTCCAGTGGACACAACGGTGATTGCCCATGAGGCATGCACCCGGAGGATGTCAAATGACATCCACCCAGGATAACACTGCTCCTGCATACCTCTTAAAGGCACATTTTTTCAAAGTAATTTTTTCAAATGACAACATTTTTTTTTATTTTTTTATTGCATTTTAGTCCAAATATGAGATCTGAGGACTTTTTGACCCCAGATCTCATATTTAAGAGGACCTGCCATGCTTTTTTCTATTACAAGGGATGTTTACATTCCTTGTAATAGGAATAAAAGTGACCCTAATTTTTATTTTTTAAACAGTGAAAAAATGTATAAAATTAAGTAAAATAAATAAGAAAAATAAAAATAAATAAGAAAAAAATTATTTTTTTAAGCGCCCCGTCCCAACGAGCTTGTGCGCAGAAGCGCTCGCATATAAAAACGGTGGTCAAACCACACATGTGAGTTATCGCCGCAATCGTTAGCCCTAGACTTCCTCTGTAACTCAAAACATACAACCTGTAGAATTTTTTAAACGTCACCTATGGAGATTTTAAAGGGTAAAAGTTTGACGCCATTCCACAAGCGGGCGCAATTTTGAAGCGTGACATGTTAGGTATCAGTTTACTTGCTGTAAAATTATCTTTCACAATATAAAAAAAATTGGGCTAACTTTACTGTTGTCTTATTTTTTATTAAAAAAAATTTTTTTCCAAAAAAAGTGTGCGTAAATGTGGTTTGAAAAAAAGTATTGCAATGACCGCCATTTTATTCTCTAGGGTGTTTGGGGTTTTTCTAAGTTTTTTTATAGCAAAAAAAAAAACAGTTTTAAACTTGTAAACACAAAAATCTCAAAACGAGGCTAGTCCTTAAAGCGGAGCTCCACCCTAAAGTGGAACTACCGCTTATCGGATTCCTCCCCCCCTCTGGTGCCACAATTGGCACCTTTCAGGGGGGAGGGGGGTGCAGATACCTGTATAATATCAGGGGGGAGGGGGGTGCAGATACCTGTATAATACAGGTATCTGCACCCACTTCCGGGACGAGATAGCCGGAGCTGCCCCGCCCATATCCGAAGATGCCCCGTTGTGTCTTGGGAAACACAGTTCCCAGGACACAACGGGGACCAATAACTATGCGCAGCACGACTCGCGCATGTGCAGTAGGGAACCGGGCAGTGAAGCCGCAAGCTTTACTTCCTGATTCCCTGACAGAGGATGGCGGCGGGGGCAGCCGAGAGACGAGCGATCGCTCGTCATCTTCTGCCGACATCGCTGGAACCTGGAACAGGTAAGTGTCTATTTATTAAAAGTCAGCAGCTGCAGTATTTGTAAATTTCAGGTGGACTTCCTCTTTAAGTGGTAAATCGATGAGCATGAGATATGGACAGGGTGATTCACATGGAGCAGTTCTAAACTGGTGGATTACGGAATATTTATTGATAGGCTTCCATCGATATGATAAGCCTCAGTAAAAGTTTATTTCTGTTTTTGTACCTTTTTTATTTTCATAGCTAAATCCAAGCTTTGTAGGTCCTTTTGTCT
This sequence comes from Lithobates sylvaticus, assembly GCA_028564925.1. NCBI lineage: Eukaryota > Metazoa > Chordata > Amphibia > Anura > Ranidae > Lithobates > Lithobates sylvaticus. The sequence continues at coordinate 138,273,739 of CM053027.1, forward strand.
TCTTTGTATTTTTTCTAATTCTTTTCATAGTGGCACTGTACTTCTCTGGGGAGGTGATCAGGATTTTTTTTCACTATGCTTGCTTATAACAATGATGATCTCATCACTGTTATAAGCAAACGTTTTTATGAATGGCATCCATTCATGTGCCATTGTATACTATTGTGATAGCTGTGATTGGCCACAGTTATCACACGGTACAGGTTCGCTGTGATTGGCCCCTGTAGCATGTTATCACTGTGGCCAATCACAGAGATCACAATAGTACACAATGACTATGAATAAAGCCATTGTGTACTATTGACGTGATCGCTGTGATTGGCCAAAGCAATCACATGGTACCAGGGCCAGCTTGGTACAACAATCTGTCTTCTAATGTGTCCAGTGGACACAACGGTGATTGCCCATGAGGCATGCACCCGGAGGATGTCAAATGACATCCACCCAGGATAACACTGCTCCTGCTCAGCTGTCATAATATAATAGGCCAGATGGGAAGTGGTTAAATATCTGCTTGCAGTGTGCAATAAAATGGCTTTCACTTGTCATCAGTCTGATTTTCAGTCTCATTCTGCAAGGTCTAAATTCTATGTGGAAGCCTGTAGGCTACTCTTGGCACTATCGATTGATACTCAGGTCGAAAGGTTGATTGATTGGGGACACAGGACAGGATATAATTGGCTACAGCTATGCTCCTCTCAGAGATACTTTTGCATTCCACAGTGCAAATGAAAGTTTGCAGCAGACATTTATAATGGGGCTGAATATTTAGAGTGTGAGAAAGCAGATGTGGCCTGGTAATAAGAATCATCAGGTTAGATAAACGCTTCAATTTACAAAAACATAACATATGTACTCTTTTCATTATTGTTCATTACTTGCTAAACTTACCATCTCATTTTCTTCTCCAGTTCACTAAAGGTTTAGTGCAAGGATCAGCTGAATTTACTGCATTGTATTTAATATCGTAATGCATGGGTTTTAGCATGTTAAAACAGCACTACCCTTTGGCTGGAAAAGCAGTAAGGTCCCAAGGGGTGTCTTTTGAGAACAGCAGAATAAAAAAAAAACATTTTAAGTGGTGCTAAAATAACTTGTGGAAAATAAAGCCTTTCAATAGTTACAAGGTAAATAGCCTATATATGCCAATTTAATGCAGAAAATTGTAGATTCTAATTCAATGCAATATTTAAGTTTGGAAATTGAACATATAATGAGCAACACATAAAACAAATAATGCAGCCTAGTGAATTGATGCTGTGGCATCTTTTGGCAGCCATCAAAAGAGACTGAGGGGTCAATTCACTAATGATTATCACATTTGATATTTGTTTGTTTTTTATGTTATAATATAAGACTAAATTCATCAAAGTTAAATATTGAATTTAAGGTAAATAACGTAATTTCAATAAAAATGTATGGTAAATCCCCAAAAAAAAGGGAGATTAATAATTAAAGTCAATTTACTAAAAAAACACACATTTGTTGTTTATCTCATGGTACAGGCAGTTGATATTTTAGTACAAATAGCAATGAGGGAACCTTAGCACTGGCCAGTAAAGCCGGGTACACACTAACAGGTTTCACACTAACTGCTGGGTTGCACGTAAAAAATCTGACCGCTCCATTCGGAGACACTACTAACCATGCAAAGTTAGTCCAGCGATCTCCCCCTCTAAGCTGTTGTGTTCTGTTGTGTTCTGTTCTGTTGTGTCCGCCAGAACACTCCGATCAGCGGAGTCGGTCAGATGCTGGTCGGTCGGTTCTTTGGTCACTGGAAAATTCTTATAGTTGTGTTTACAGACCAAAATCAGGGCCTCTAGGGACAGCTGACTACCACCTACATGTCAGTAACACATTCCTGCTTATAATAAAAGGTTCCAGACTGCTACTCTGCCTGCCAGTGCAATCCAACCAACTTCTTGATGTTACACGTTTGGGCTTGTTTGTTGACAAAATCATGTAAGGTCTATGGGTTCACCCATTTTGGTTCTGTACACCTAGAACTGAACTGGTAGCATGGTAGGGGGGCAGGTTGCCTACTCTACCAGGGGCTGGTTTTAGATGTGCTGATTTGGAAAAGGCAAACTCTCTCCTTCAATTGTATGGCTATGATCATCTTGCTTTTGTAAAAGTAGGACCAACCGATTGACTGGGGTTGAGTGAACAGAGGCACAGGACAGTTGGCTCAGGAGGGCAGGAAGTCCGGTACTCTCTTTCATACAGTGCTCTAAGAATTACCTTGATGTAGTTCTGTTGTAGGGCTAGAAGCTCTACTCACCATAATCCACATTCATAAAACAGTATAATTGTGTTTGTTCAGTCAAGAGGAACATGTTTCCTAATCCACATTGCTTATTCATTACTATAGAGGTTCAGGCAGCACTTACAACATCTTTCTATTGCATACATTTTTTGTGGCATAGTGTGCATATGCTCTGTAGGAGTGACTTACACTTATATATTTTCTGCTTCCTGCTCACCCATTTTTACAGCCTCAACCACAAAGCCTGCAGACATCAGAACAAAGTGACTTGCTCTACGCTTAAACTTTTTTGTGCCACAACAAAGCTTTAAAATGGTCTTATTGGTGCAAACCAAGTGGATTGTAATGCAATGCAATCCATACTGTAACTGTTGGTAGATATCTAATTAAATTTGAACATTGACAAATTTCTAGCAATTCTACGCTATACAAGGAAAACTGAATTGCCGGCAGGAAGCTCCAGATTTGTGTTGCAGGGTAAGAGCACAGACACATGTAAATGTGCCATAATGTGCACCTATGCTAATTTAGTTTAGCTTGAAAGCCTATATTTATTTAAAGTGGTTGTAAACCCTTACATACACCCAGGACTGGCCTCAGGTAATAGACAGAGATGAAACAAATCCTTCTACATAAGTTGTACCTGTTTGTCTGAACCCTCTCTTCTTTACAGCCTTGTAAAACACACAGAGCACAGGCTCTTTCTCAGCTCCAGCAGGCAGGGGGCAGGGATCTGATGTCACACACTGCACAGCACAGAGAGGAAAACTTAGTGTAATCTGAGACCTAAGTGGACGGAACGGACACACCTCCCTACACAGTCTCATAGCAAAACATACATGCCAACTTAGATGAAATTTCCAGTCCTCTGAACCCCCCCTCTTCTCCCATACCACCAGAGAGGTAATCTTACAGTACTGCAGGGGTTAATACAGCCACTTGACCTGTCATAGGCACTCATGAGAAGTGCAACCTGCCCTTTCTGTCCTCCTCCTCCTCCATTTATAGAAGCTGTACTGTAATTCCAGCTGTAGCGCCACCCCTGTAAGGGCTTCTGGAAGATAACTGTCCCCAAAGGTGGCCCTGACCTTGCAAGCCTTCCAACCCCTCTGACACCCTGGGTTCTGACATAATTCAAAGAGAGGATACACTTGCAAAAGACACCAGAGAAACAATATAAATGATGAATGGGTATTTTACTAGATGTTTTTGAGTCAAACCAAGAAAGAAGAATGTAAATTAATTATTCCTCAAATTGCAAATTTTAGCATTAAACAGAATTACAGAGATTGTACAATGAAATAGCAATAATAATACACGAGGCAGTAATGACCAACAGACCCAAAGAGAACCTATGACCCCAGGTATAAGAGAGAGAAGAAATACTTTTTTTTCAAACAGTTCCCTCTAAACCCTGATGCCACGGGCCAAACGGAATAGAAGGCACAATATATGACAACACAATATGTGTAAAGTGCAATAAGTGAAACCTAAATAAGAGTTCCCTTTTAAGATGAGCAGGTGTTATAAGCTGAATCCTTTTGGAGGGAGGAGTCCTTGATGTAAGGTGTCCAAGATCTTCAGCAAGCTATGAAGGGGCCCAAGATAATGCTGTGCAATGGTGACCAGCAACGGTGGATGTAACAAGCAAGAAGTCTCTCGGGGAAAGCCTTAGGTGTAGGAAGTAAAGGGTAAATGTGTCTACATGCAGTGTCTCTGAATATAATGTTAATGGTGGGTTTCTCCATACTATACATCCCCTCAAACAGCAGTTTGGTGAGCACCGTCACTTTGTGGAAGAGGGAACAACAGTATCCCTCGCCACTTGGCACAGTGCCACCAAAAATCTACCCAGGGCCTAGAAGTCTGGGTTGTTGAACAGATACCAAAAAGTCTCCCTGAAGCTGAGAGGTTTCACCAACTCTGTGAGAGGGAGACTTTCTGGATCTATTCTTTAGATACCCTCTCACCTGGAGGGTTAAACAAGGAACTAGAGGTCTCTACCATCTTATAATACATATTCGCTATTATACTACCTCAGGTTATTTTTCCTCCCCATTCTAACCATTATGCTACATTTTTCTTCCAGATCACCTTGATATTGTATATAAATATTGTTTAGGTGGTTGGGTGATCTTCACCACTAGGGTGGTGGGTGTTTTTGGTTCAATACCTCTAAGTATATTGTCCAGGATACACTTTTTATGTTAATTGTAATTTTCCTTCCCCTTTCACTTTCCCTCCCCTTAACCCCCCTCCCCCCACATGATGGTTTTCAGGAGACCTGTCTCCATGCTGCTGAGCCAGGCTTGCAGCTGACACCATGGATTTGTGTGCCCTCTCACCATTTTGGGTATCTTATATCTGCCATACATCATTTCTCTCTTTAGCAGTCTAGATATTTAACTATTTTCAGGCCATCACACATATGCTCACCAATATATGTGTACACCACAGACAGTTCATTATTTACTAATCTCATGCCCAGTGCCCCTATCATTTTTTTTTATATAGGGATCCCTACATTTCCTTATTTACCCATACACATGACTCTAGATCATCATGTTGCTATTGCCTATACATGGAACCTGTCCATAATTTGACCCCCACATTAGTATTTCTTACCAGCACATTAGTATCCCCTCATGATCCCCCATGGTGGGCTGAATGTCTAATACTTACATCAAGTCTAAATGCTTTTTCCCTAATATTTTAAGATTTATCACACATATTTTATCATTGTTTTTATTTTTATTTTAGCCTTTTATTGTTCCATTCCTCTCTTTTTGTCCCGTGGTCATTCCCATTCTCAATATGTAGTATATTACATTGGTTATCGTTGTTTTTATTGTTATTTCCAGTATATCCACTAGATGGCCCCCCACCTGTATGACCATATTATTCTCCACCTGTGTTTCATCATCACCTGCCATTTCCCTCTATCACCACAAGATGGTGGACTCTATATATAGCATGTTGAATTCCTGCATATCCAGCTTGACAAAGGAGCACGCCTGTCCATTCCACTGACAGTGCGCAGGCTCAGAAACGGCGTTGCAAACACTTCCGGTAACGTCAGACGCCGCTGTGATCCAAGAGCGCCTCAGACCTCTCCTCTGTATTACCATCTAGTGTAGCCACAGAGTGTACAGAGCCAGCGGACGGCTTTCTATGGGTTCCTGAGTGACACAGCCTGTTGAACCAGCGAGCAAGGAGACGCACCGCTGCAGGATTTTCCTCATGGTGATCGTTTTTAACCTCAATGTGAGTGTTTTCATTATTGTAACATAAAGTTTCTACAGTTCATACTTAGAAGGCGCCTCTTTCTTTACCCTTTTTTTTACATGTTTTAGAGCGTGCTTCTGCTATCCTGAAGAGGCCTGCCCTGAGTTATGGACCGTTTCCTCTTCACCCCTGGATATCACCATCCATCTTGCACGGTTTGCACTCTCTCCTAATCCACACTCATTACAATTACACAGACTCAGGTTCTCTGGCATCATTTGAACTACAGTTTGCACCAGAACCACCCCCATTTTTCTGCCCACTCTCCACTCTGGGAGGACCTGCAGTCAGATGAGAGATGCCTGACTGGTCACCCGACAACCCAGGGATTCAGCAGTGTCTGCGTCGGTGTAGATGTAAGTGGCCCCAGATAGCCAATGGAAGCCGGGTAGCTGAGGGTCTGCTTCAAGGGATAAGTATCACTCATGGAAAGCACTCTGCGCCATCCAGGCCATGGCACCCACTCACATCCACCTGGACCAGACTGGTCCCTGCTCTGCAGCTGTAGGCCTGGGGTCCCAAGAGAGCGAGCCCCCTTCCTAGACTGTTCTATTTATCTCCTCACCCAGAATTCCTCATCTCTACAGCCAGCTGGAACTTGTAGTTTGCAGCAGGTCCATTGAAATCCTGACCCTCTAGACCAAGGGTCTTCAAACTATGGCCCTCCAGTTGTTCAAGAACTACAATTCCCATCATGCCTAGTCATGTCTGTGAATGTCAGAGTTTTACAATGCCTTATGGGATGTGTAGTTCCGCAACAGCTGGAGGGCCGTAGTTTGAGGATCCCTGCTCTAGACTATACATTCCACGATCCTCTGCTTTCAGTAGTGGTCTCTCTCTCTGCAATCAGGAAATGATGACACAATCCCCATGCTGGGCACTAGAGGGAACAAAGCTTAATGTAATCTTTGTTAAAGAATGTCCCATGATGGCAAAAGTGATATAGCCAGCACTTGGCTACACAGCAATGAAAAGAGCTCTATGAATAAAGAAGTGGTTCTTTCATTCATCCATAAAGATCCACTTAAGTGTTAAGACACTGGTATGGTGTAACACATCACATAAGTAAGTGCCCAACCAATGTTTTCATTTCAAACAACACCAAAAAGTGTGTTAACACTCAATAGAAAGGGAGAGACATACTGACTTTGATCCAGCATGGGTTTTGTGGTTCTTTTCTCTACCAAGAGGTTAGGTGAAGCATTTATTTAAATCATACATTAGTGCTTCAAGGTTATTTAGGTGTATGTAACAATCACTCACTTTGGTGGACTTCAGATCTTGGCTTTTATCAGACTTTCACAGACTTTCATCTAGTATCATCTGTGCTTACATGAAAAGCGCTTCAGTGTTTTTTTTTCACAGAAACAATGACATCTCTTCTCACAAGGAAAGGAAGCAAATGTAATGCTTGCATGTATTATATTAACCACTTTAATACCAGGCACTTTCACCCCCTTCCTACCCAGGCCAATTTTCAGCACTGTCACACTTTGAATGACAATTGCAATGTTGTACAATGCAATGTTGTACCCATATGACATTTTTTATAATTTTTTTGAGACAGACAGAGCTTTCTTTTGGTGGTATTTAATCACCACTGGGTTTATTATTTTTTGCTAAAAAAAACAAAAAAGCTAGAAAAAATAAAGGTTTTTTAGTTTCTGTTATAAAATTTAGCAATTCATTTTTCTTCTTCACTGATGTGCACTGGTGAGGCTGCACTGATGGGCACTGATGAGGTGGCATCGGTGGGCACTGATAGGCACAACCCCAACTTGTGGGGAGGAGGCCTTTGTCCTCATCAACATGGGGACCCGAAGGGCCTGGTATGAAGGGGGATGGGGGCTGTTCTTTTCTCAAGTAATTGCCGGCATTTCTTTGAGAAAAGGTTAAGAATAAAGTGAAAAAAGGCTATAGGTCTTGCTGATATGGACACAGGCATGACTTTAGTGCGATTTAAATTACAGTGCATGAGAGATAAATCGCATTGAAGTCAGAAAAAAGTAACCAGTCACAGCTATTAACACAGAGCCATATAAATACTTTAGGTACAACTTTGGGTGTGATTTGGAAATTGCATGTCGGACTTGAAGTAGCACCGGAAGTGAACGGGGGCTTATAGTATACTTGCTCCAGTTCAGTGACTAAGAAAGTATTTAAAGGCTAAGTTCGTCTTTTCCAAATAATAGCCTATGCAGTCAAGTGGCCCCAGTAGATATTAAAAAGGTTTTCGGTCAGACTTCTAGGGAGGGCCCAACTAGTTGCACACTTTTTTTTACCAGTTAAAATTACTTAAAATCCCCAAACATTATATATTTCTTTAAGCAGAAACTCTGGAGAATAAAATGGTTGTGGTTCCAATTTTTGATTTGTGCCGCAGTTTATCAAATGCCATTTTCCAAAAAATACACTTTAATGAGTTTTAGTGCACACAAACACAATACAATACCCAATTTTTGAAGATGATGTTACGTCGAGTAAGTAGACACCTGTGGAACAGTGCCAAGCTACGTCCATAGGTAATGCTTTAAAAGCCTTTACAGCAGGGGTCTCAAACTGGTGGCCCTCCAGATGTTACGAAAATACAAGTCCCAGGAGGCACTGCAAGGCTGACAGTTACAAGCATCAGGCAGAGGCATGATGGGACTTGTACTTTTGCAACAGCTGGAGGGCCACCAGTTTTGAGACCCCTGCTTTACAGGTTACCAGTTTAAAGTTACACTGGAGGTATGGCACTAGATTACTCTAGCTCTAACATTTGCCACGATACCGCACACATGTAGTGTGATCACTGTTTACATTTGGGTGAGGGACCTATGTGCGCTTTGCGGGGCGGGCCCTTACATTTTTTTTAAATATATATATATATATATATATATATATATATTTTTTTATTTTACAAATGAACACACTTTTTTTGAATCAACATCCCTTGTGATAGCATGGGCCAGGACAGGTCCTCTTTATGGAGAGATTTGAACCCAGATCTCTCCTCTGGGATTCAAAACATCTGTTCAAACCGAGATTGGTTTGATCAGATGCTTTCACAAGCCGGTAATGCTATGTTTACATCAGTCCGAGGTAGTCCGGAAGTGACTAAATCATTGTTGCTTCCGGTTTCTGATGTCAACACAGTAGGAACAACAACATCAGTTCCTTTCACTGTGTCCGGGGAAGCCGATGATGCTGGTCGCATCCTTACTTGGCTCCCTGATGGCACGGTAGAGCACGGTAAAGTTGGTGGTGGTAGGAGGGGGAGTGACCCCCTTTCGCCGCCTGTTAAAGCAATCCAGTGGCTGTATAGCCACTTGGATCACTTTTACTTAAAAAAGAAACACCAGCTGAAATAAATACATACCAAGATCATGACTGTAGCTGCAGTCATGATCTTGGTATAACCACTTCAATCCTAGGCCATTTACAAACCGCCTAAGGGATGTGAAGTGTTTAATACCTACTGAGGCCCCTTGACTGCTTAGGCAATTTTCTGGTACAGGTGAACTTAGCCTTTTGAGGCAGTGGACTAGAGTGGAGAACAGCCAGTGAATTTAGCATTGTCAGAAAAAGGCCAGCAATGGCATCCCCCATATTTCTATCATGATGAACTAATACTTAAGCTCCGGAAGGTTTTATGACCAGAGCATTTTTGCTATTCAGCGTTGCACTATTTTAACTGACAATTGTGCAGTCATGCAACATTGTACCCAAGCAAAATGTATATAATGGTTTTCACAGAAATAGAGCTTTCTTTTGATGGTATTTGATCACCACTGGGTTGTTTTTGTTTTGTTGTTATATAAATAAAAAAAGACCAAAAATTTAGAAAACAAAAACATAATTTTTTACTTTCTGCTATACAACATATTAAATAAAAAAAATCAAATGCATTCATACATTTAGGCCAAAATGTATTCTGTTATGTCTTTGGTAAAAGAAAGACCAAATAATTGAATATTGATTAGTTTGTGTGAAAGTTATAGCATCCACAAGCTATGGGATATATACTGGAATTTGTATTTATTTATTTTTATACTATTAATGGCAGTGATCAGCAACTTATAGTGGGAGTGCTTTGCAGGGAGAAGAAACAAAGAGATTGTTCCCTCTGTACAAAGCCCTGTGTTGTTTGACAACACAGTGCCTAAGGCTGCCGATCAGCAGGTCCTAGCCATTAATCATTAGCCGGAAATGCTGATAAAATTGGACACAGCAGGATTCGCGGGGGTGGGGGGGCCTGAACCCAGAAACAGGCAGCGACGTACAGGTATGTAGCTGTGCTTGAAGGACACCTTTGGACAGCAGCATTGGCAGTCTGGGGGGCAGTGTTAGATGTACTAGCAGATTTAGATGCACTAACAAATTGAAGCCAAAGTCCTAATAACACTTTATAAGCAGTGACAGCGACAGTTTTGCTTCTTTTGGGATAAAGATTTTACATAAATAAAAGCTGGACATTGCAAGCACCACTGTCAGCAGTAAATACTTTGTCTCAACCACCTAACTGCTACATCTGCAGGACAGCGTGCTATTTTGAAAAACAACAGACTTACTGGCCAGATCACCAGGTGAAAATAAAAGATAGAAAGCCTAAAAAAAGAAAACGAATGCAGCCACCACATCTGAGATTTGGTAAGCTGCAATACTAAAAATGATTTTGGGTTTAATATCACTTTAAAATGTTACTAAACCCACCCAGTATGTACTGTATATGCAGTAATGCATGGTTTTTATGCTCACTGTGGTTCCTAAGGGGTTAACCCTGCACATTGTGTAAAAAGGCTGTTTGATCCTGTCTTCTATGACCCCCTCCCTTCTTCCACTGTCTCCAATCCATCTCCTTGCTCAGTTTGGTGTGTATTGCTGCAGAGTTTTGGAGGGTGGATGTGATCAGTACAGGGCCAATCAGCACTGTCCAGACAGAGGGTCAGGGGTCCTGCAGCCTCATAGGACAGTTAGAGTAGAATGAAAACTCCTCCTACAAGCTTTAACCAGACACTCATAGAGGTCACAAGTCTCCTATATACTGCTGATGAGAAAAGGTATTTATAGCAGTTTATATTTACTAAAATAATTGCATTTCCATGTTCTGTGTACTGCAGGAGACCAGATATAGTGAATGCAGGGTGCTGGGTTTAGTAACACTTTAACTGTTGAATGCCTTATATTCCCATAAGCATTTTAAATGATGAATTACGTTTTATCACCACCTTGAATGGCTTTTTTTGGGGGGGTTTTAGAATATACTTCTACTGAAACCTGCAATTCTCACCGGCTTGAAGCTTATGTATTTTAAGGAGTGCTAACTTGTGTGGTGATCTTTGTGAGATTACTTTTACGTTGATTTTATCATAACAGCAATTAAATGGTGTTATAACACCAGTAGTGGTAAAACATCATGACTTACAGAGCAGGCTAAATAAAGAATGTTATGATACTTTGTGAATTAAGATTAACTAAATACGGTGCAAAATCAAGAAAATAAAAGTTGAATAAAGGAAAAAAAGGGATTTGTTAATTAAACCTACAATGTGATTGTTAGCCAGTTCTGCCAACATTTTGGATATTATCCCAGCACATGGCTTACTGATGGGAGAGCACGGTGTGCAGCACCATTAGGCTAGGTTTACATTAGAATTGTATTATTTACATATTGCCAATACCATGACAATGTGTAAACCATATGATTACCCACCAAGATCACTGAGCGCGTAGGAAGGGAACTCCCTATTATTAACACAGACAGAAATACTGTAAATGCTTTGGTTAGTAGAATAGGGGAGGGCTAGAAAGCTTGTTAGATTTTTATAGCGGCCCATATCCCTGTTGCAAATTTTCTCTCACTTCCTGCACATGAAACCATTCTTATCAGGGCAGTAAGTGAAGGAGAATCTCCTTAACAGAGCCAGTCGGGGTTTTACTATTTCTCAGTCTATATGAAGCAATAAAGTTTTTGGCTTCACACACAATAAAGCCAAGTATATACATGCTTAGTTTTTTATTTTCTGTTTACAAACGTTTTTATTGAAGTATTTAGACATGTACATCAGTGGCGGCTGGTGGGTTCTTTGTTTGGGGGGGGCGGCAAACAACCACCCCCCCGACGCCCTGGCACTAACAACTCCCCCCACGCGTCTGCTGGTTGGTCCGGCACTTACCTGGATAAATAGAACCAGATAGCTGGGGGGTGTCATCCAGTGCCGTGGGGTGCAGGCAGCAACTCCAGGCTGGCGGGGTCCGGGCAGTGGCTACAGGCTAGCAGGTGCAGGGTCTGGGTTGACCATTGAATGGCACTAACAAGTGTATGTGGGCGGGACTTCCGGGAGTTTGGCAAAAAGGATACACATCTGGTAAGTCAGAGTTATAGGTATAACTGTTATTTGAAAAACCTTCATAGTGGTCTGTTGCCACAGAGGCCGTAGAGCTGCACAGCTCCAGAATGTGTGAAGGAGAGTACCCCTATTACGGCATCCCCTGAAGCATGTGTCGGGTACTAAAGGGTAAATTCTGTGCAACCGAACTGGGGTGTAGTACCAGTGGGTATGAAGCTCGACCACATTCTCTTTAATAGTGATAGAGCGTGTGCATTTATGCATATTGGAGACCATGTCATGCCAATCCTCTGCCAAAATCTCCTTTCAGTCGGCGACCTGAACATAGAAAAACAAAACAAAAACAGATTCCCCCATCCAAACAAGTGAGGTGGATAGATGAATCCTCCCTGCTGTGCTAATGTATTCTGACAGCAGTGACTCCTCCTCTGTCAGAATTCACTGGCTGTAGCCTGCTGAGAGACAACATTTTACAATATTCCCGTTTGACAGAAGTCGCTCTACTGATCAACTGGGCAACCATAGTAAACTATTAAACAAAGGAGCACTTGCCTAGTAATCCCTGTATTCTGGTCTAGGTTCAGCAACAACTCACCCATGGACAGAATATATGTCTCACACTTGCACTCTCTCTTCACTTCCTACTTCTGGGGTTTTCAACCCACCAACCCAGAGACAGGAAATGCATGCATAATATATCAGCAGTCTGGGCATTTACAAATAACAGTCAGTAGAGGGCAGCAGAAAACTAAAGGTGTTTTTTCCTCTCTCTAATCATTCCTAAGAATAAATTTAGGATTAACTGGTCTGTTAAATTTGCACATAACAGTACGTGTTCTTTTCCAGTGGTCTATTGATAAATGCCATGTTTCACATGACTCACATTAGTTTGATACACCCAAAGTGTAATTAATAAGATAAGATTAATTTAAATAGGATGATGGATGTATTTCCAATGATTCAGAAAATTACTATTCATTAGGTTGCTGAGACAGAAAAAAAGTAGGCTATTAATTGTTAGCCACTTTGTAGTACTCTGTAGTGGATCATAACATACAAAATAACACATCATAAGTGCGGTGCGATGACAGCAGCTCCAGATTTTAAAAAAAAATGTACTTAAATTCCATCATTCAGAAGTTATCTATGTAGTGGCATTGATTTACTAAAGGCAAATAGATTGTGCACTTTGCAAGTGCAGTTGCTCCAGATCTCCTTAAAAAAAGGAGAAGCTCTGCTGACTTCGATCATCCAATCATGTGCAAACAAAAATGCATTCTTTTTATTTTCCTTGCATGTGATTGGGCACTTTTTGCAAAACTGAAGCTTCGCCTCATTTATTAAGCTTTGGAGCAACTGCATTTGCAAAGTGCATCCTGTCCTACGGCGACAATACTCACTTTACTGTATTTATGAAGCAGCAGTGTTGTCACCTCAAGACAGGAAGTCTGTTAGGAGTACAAAACACCTCCCACTCTGCTTCTCTCCTTAACACAAGGGGAGGTGTTCTGCAGTCCACTGAGTTAACTGGAAACATTGCTAACTGATTACGATCAACAGAGTCAGCGATATTATAGTACAGTTATCTTTTATATGCCCCCTGATTTTATACAGCTGTAGCATTTGCTAGACAGTATTAGACATTGGTGCAGTTTACTAAACAGGAGCAAAGTTAGAAACAATTATGCAAAACAGTTTTTTTTTTTTTTTCCTGCAAACATTTTGGCTCCCCCAAATGTAAACTAAGCCCTAGTCAATAAAATGTGGGTTCCCTTCAGGTTTCATACACATGAGTGCATTAGGATAGTTCCTCCGCTTTGTGTTCTGATTTAACACCACCACCACCACCTCTTGTGGGTACTCTCTCACCTTATCTTATTGACCTGTAAAATAAAACGTCTTATGCGCCTATTAGAACCTGGACAGGGCTGTCACTTCATTGATATTCCCAGATCTTACCAAGCATCAAGAATCAGTCCATATGACCAGCTCAGAGAGATAAGAATGGAAACATCATAGTGCCCTCCGCAAATCAAAATATTTATTAATGAGTTAAAATGCATTTCCATGAAGTCAGATCGCTTTCACTTTAATGCCGTGTACACACGGTCGGAATTTCCAATGGAAACAGTCCGATGGGAGCTTTTCAACGGAATTTCCGACCGTGTGTATGCCCATCAGTCTTTTTCTGTCGGAATTTCCGACGGACTTTGGATTGAGAACCTGTTCTCAATTTTTCCGACGGAAAACCTTTCTATCGGATTTTCCGATCGTGTGTATGCAATTGCGACACGCAAAATTCCGACGCATGCTCGGAAACAATTCAACGCATGCTCGGAAGCATTAAACTTCCCTTTTATAGTGCTGTCAAACGTGTTTTATGCCGCTGTGTTACAGACCATCGGAATTTGGTGTGACCGTGTGTAGGCAAGACAGTTTGAGCGAAATTCCGTCGGAATTCCGACGGGAAAACCATCAGAGCTTTTTCCGACGAGAATTCCGACCGTGTGTACGCGGCATAAGTCACACGTGCTGAGAAGCTGAACAAGCCAGACAATGAGCCTGCCACTGCTATATAGCCTTCTGCTCTGCTCCTCTCAGCACCTTCTCTAGCCACTTCAGCCCCGGACCAATTGGCAGCCAAAGGACCAGGCCCCTTTTTGCGATTCGGCACTGCGTCGTTTTAACTGACAATTGCGCGGTCGTGCGACGTGGCTCCCAAACAAAATTGGCGTCCTTTTTTTCCCACAAATAGAGCTTTCTTTTGGTGGTATTTGATCGCCCCTGCGGTTTTTATTTTTTGCGCTATAAACAAAAATAGAGCGACAATTTTGAAAAAAATGCAATATTTTTAACTTTTTGCTATAATAAATATCCCCAAAAAATATATAAAAAAACATTTTTTTTCCTCAGTTTCGGACGATACGTATTCTTCTACATATTTTTGGTAAAAAAAATCGCAATTAGCGATTATTGATTGGTTTGCGCAAAAGTTATAGCGTTTACAAAATAGGGGATAGTTTTATAGCATTTTTATTAATATTTTTTTTTTTACTAGTAATGGCGGCGATCAGCGATTTTTATTGTGACTGCGACATTATGGCGGACACATCGGACATTTTTGACACATTTTTGGGACATTTGTCATTTATATAGAATTCAGTGCTATTTAAATAGCACTGATTCCTATGTAAATGACAGTTGTAGTGAAGGGGTTAACCACTAGGGGGCGGGGATGAGTCAGTGTGACGTGTTGTGTTTATTTTACTGTAGGGGGGCGTGGCTGTATGTGTGACGTCATTGATCGGCTTTCCCGATGACAGTGATCCGCCGATCACTGACAGTCAGTGTAGGAAGCGCGGGGAGAGGTTTGTTTACACAAACCTCTCCCCGTTCTTCAGCTCCGTAACCCGATCGCGGGACACCAGCGGCGATCGGGTCCGCTGGTCCCGCGGCCGGGGTCACGGAGCTCCCGACCGGGTCGCGAGCGCGCCGCGAGCGGCGCGCGCGCGACCCACAGGCAGGCACATGCACGATCACGTACAGGTACGTGATTCTGCCTGCCCGTGCCATTTTGCCGACGTATATCGGCGTTAGGCGGTCGGGAAGCGGCTAGAGAGCTGCCCTATGCGCATGACATGACAACGCAAGAAAATGCGCTTCACCATTTTGCGCGCGTTACAAAGCACTATAATGTCAATGCCGTCTAAGCGGTAAATTAGCAGCAAACATGTAATCAAAATATTTAACTAAAAAAAATGTACCATGCATTGGGGGTTATTTACTAACGGAAAATCCACTTTGCACTGCAAGTGCACTTGAAAGTAAAGTCACTGTAGATCCGAGGGGGACATGCAAGGAAAATAAAAAAAAGCATTTTAGCTTGCACATGATTGGATGATAAAATCAGCAGAGTTTCCACTCATTTCAGATCTACCCCTTAGATTTAGAGAGACTGCACTTTCAAGTGTACTTGCAGTGCAAAGTGGATTTGCCTTTCGTAAATAACCCCAATTGTGTTTTTCTTTGCAGATTACGTTTATTTTGTTTCTACTTTTTATGATTTCTATTTACTTTAAAGACATCAATATTATCTGGTAATCAATCTTACAGTAGTAAGCCACATACATAAGGTTGGTAATCAGTACCATTTTACAAGACATGCAGCTGTAAAGAGCTCGACAACACAAATAAAACTGGATTTACTGGTGCAAAACAAATCCGTATATGTCAAGAGACTATAAATGTTAGCATAGAGCAGCTTTGAGATGTACCGTATTTATCGGAGTATAACATGCACCGGCGTATAACACCCACCCCAAGTTTAGGAGGGCATTTTAAGGAAAAAACGTTTTAGGAGGGAAGTTTAGGGGAAAAAAAAACTTACATTTAAGCATCATTTGCAGCTTGCCCAGCGTCATTTGCAGCTTGCCCAGCGTCATTTGCAGCCTTGCCCAGCGTCATTTGCAGCTTGCCCAGCGTCATTTGCAGCTTGCCCAGTGTCATTGCAGCTTGCCCAGTGTCATTGCAGCTTGCCCAGTGTCATTGTAGCTTGCCCAGTGTCATTGTAGCTTGCCAGCATCATTTGCCGTTTCCGGAGCGAGCGCAGGGAGGCGGGACTACGAGCGGAGCCGAACAGTCGGCTCGGTCTTTTCCGGCGGCGCTTCGGTTTTTTCAGCAGCGATTTTTATATATTTAAAAACATACATTCATTTAAAAGAAAAATCGTATCACAGGAGTCAATAAGGCTATTTTTCATAAATTACAACTACTATACACCACATATAAACATATGTTTCCTGACAGACTCCATGGCAGCATACATATGGGTTAACCCCTCATCCTATAGGATGCCACTCCCATAATTTTTTGCTCAGAGACAGAGGCTGTGTTCCTTTTTTGTCCTCCTAAGGACCAGAATGGTTGAAGTCTTACCTTGGAAAAAGTGTCCAAGATCGAGGCCTAGTTGTTCGGCAAGCTGTGCCCCTAAAGAAGTGTGGAGTCTCCAGCAGTCCCATACATTTTTGCTCAGAGGCTGCATTTCTTTTTTGTCTTACTTAGGACCAGAATGGTTGAAGTCTTACCTTGGATAAAGAGTCCACGATCGACGCCAGGTTGTTCAGCAAGCTGTGCCCTGGAAGACTTGTGGAGTCTCCACCAGTCCCATACATTTTTGCTCAAGGCAGAGGCCACGTTCCTTTTTTGTCCTCCTACTAAGGACAAGAATGGTTGAAGTCTTACCTTGGATAAAGTGTCCACAAACAAGGCCTGGTTGATTAGCAAGCTGTGCCCTGGAACACATGAGGAGGAGTCTTCAGCTATCCCCAACTATTAGCGGGGTAGAGAAGGGCGATGGATGCAGTGCCATGAAGAGCTTAAGCCTGGCCATTGGCAGGCAAAGCGGCAGTACGACCTAAGAGCCTAGCTATTAGCAGGTGGTCATAAACGCCCTGGACCCGTGCAGCAGCGTCTTCTGTATCCAGGCGTGGTCATGGGGGATGCCATGTGCAGTGATGTATAATTTTATATTGCATATTTCATGGCAGCAGTTTTGTGTGTTTGTCTGTTTTCTTCCCTGGTTCAAGTGTCATCCAGCCTATGACGGATGGAGCATTTCAAGCTGCCAAACTCTCTTCCGGCCTGGCGTACCTGGGTTACTCCTGTCCAGGGACTCAGCGCATGCGGCAGTGGCATCATTACAGTGGAGAAATTTAATCAGCGGTCAGTACTGTTGATAATGGGATTTCTCTGTGGGGGGGCTTGCAGCAGTTTCCCTAAATGCTGTGTGCAATCATCACAGGTACAGTATATGCTCTGCATTAACAGCCTTGTGTGCTGCCTGTGTGTGATTCTGCTTTGGTTCTATCACCTGTGCAGGTTGGCTATCTGTGCAGTTCAACACTATGGATGTGTCACTGCCCCCCCCCCTTGTGACCAGCTCTTGTGTAGCAGGTATGAAAGGGTGCGCTTACCCTTTCCTTACCTTTCCTCGCTTGCCTTGGCACTCTTTTTTTTTTTTTTTTTAAATTTCTACCCTATCTTGCTTTTTGTGAGTCCTTCTAGGTTGGATTGACAATACATGGCACGAGATGATAAAGGCCTCATTAGGTCACAACATTAACATTTCTCTTCCAGATGTAGTTGTCATAGGTCACCGTCAAGGTCCAGCCTTCATAGCAGAAGCTCTGAATCCTCCTCTAAGTACCGCACCCACCACCATGTCAGCCACTTCAAGGAGTGAGCATGTTGGGGATGCAAGACTCAGGTCCCGGAGGGCAGGTCTCTGTGTGAGCTATGCTAAGCCAGGCAGTTGGAAAAGGGGATGGTGATTTCCAGCAAATAGAATCTCGCTCTTTTTTGGAAGATGCAGTGAATGGCCTGAAAGTCAGCCTGGGCTCTTGGGCCATGTTTAAAGCGTTTAAAATGAGAAGGAGAATGGGGACGCAGTATTCAAGAGCGTTTTCAGATGAAGCTGGTAGCAGTTTCCATGGTGAGGTTTCAATTGACATCGTCCGCATAGTGGTTATGCTCTCGTTAGTTACGGCTAAAGGGGCGCTATGGCTGTGGCCTTGGTTTGCTGATCCCGCCTCTAAGAGGCATGGTGTAAGATCCCTTTGAGGGGGCTTTATCTTTTGGCAACAAGCTGAATAGCATCATAACCTGAGCCACAGTTGGCAAGTCGTGGTTTTGTCTCAGGACTGACGCCTGCTAGGTCAGAAGACGACACAGTCTAGAAGACAAAGTTCTGAGCGTGCAGGGGTCGCACGCTTTTACAGACCAGCTCAGGATTTTAGGAAGAGCTGGTGAAGAGGGCAGATATCCCTTCAAACATCTGCTAAAAAACTTGACCTCAGGTGTTTGCGAAGCTGAGTTTGGGCCTCAGACTATTGGAACATCAAAGCGGTCATTTCAGGACATGCATGGTCCTTCAGATGTCCTCCTCATCTCAGATTAGTTTGCTTACTTGAATGGGCCCATTGTAGAAGCCTTCCGCAAGTTCCTTTAGTTCACCATAGGTCAATACCATCTCCAGCTGACTTGTCTACCATTCGGGCTTTCAACATTGCCCTGCATGTTTTTCAAAGTCTTATTGGTTGTTATAGTCTTTATCCAAAACAAGGGGTATATGCCTGCATCGTTACTTGAATGATCTTCTTCTACTATCCCAAGACAGAGTGCAGCTGCTGTAGCCCAGAGCTCAGGTCTTTTCAATACTCCTCAAATTCTGCTGGGAAAGAGCCACCTGGACCCCACTCAGTCTCTTGTGTACCTTTGCCTCTGGATCCCGATGATCTGGAACAGAATACTCCTGGCCCTGTCTTCTTCCCACCTGCGTTCCTTTCAGTGTCTAAAATTATCAGTGGTCACGTAGACGCTCTGGAGAATGCAGCCCTTCCAGAGGGGGTTTCTCCAGCAGTGGGAGCCAGGAAGCAGAATTCTGGTTATCTACACAACCTCAGTCATGAGAGAGAGTGCCTGGTGGCTGCAACAGAGAAACTTACGAATTTGCCATTCCACCCATTTCCTGGTTCACAATCACATCTGAGGCCAGAAATATGGGATGGGGGGGGCTTACTGCCTATCGAGGATAGCTCAAGGCAGGTGGGGCTGTCAGTTTCACAAGATTGTGTTGAACATTCTGAAACTACGGGCAGCCTTTTACAAGCCAATTATGTCTTGGGCTGAGAAAAATCTAGCTCACCTCTCAGCGGCTTTTGTCCCCAGAGTCCAGAATATTCTAATGGACTTTCTTTCCAGAGTTTCATTGGACAACAATAAATGCCCTGACGGATCATTGGAAATGCAGCAGGACCTGTGTGGTTCTTTCAGTCCCGGTCATCCTCAGGTTTCTATGAAACCGGAACCCAGAGCCCCTTCCCCTCAAGCCAGACCTTCTGTCACTGGGTGCAATTCTACATCCATGTCCAGCACAGTGGTATCTGATGGTCTGGTTCCTGAGATTGGAGGTCCTCGGCTGCTCCTCCAGAGTCATCTTCGCTCTCATGAATACTAGGAGAGTGAACACATACAAGGTGTATGGGAGAATCTGGTCAAAGTTTGTGTAATACATGTCTGCTGCTGATCATGTAAAGATCCTGAAGTTCAAAATATTCTGGGCTTCCTCCAGTCAGATTTAGATCTGGCCCTATCAGTCAGCTCCCTCAATTGTCAGCTTTATTGGTCATGGAGAACCTTTCTTAAAAGAGTTGCAAAGGCAGAAGGTTTTTTTATCTTAATGCATTAGGATAAAAAGCCTTCTGTGTGCAGCAGCCCCCCTAACATTTTGCTGAGGTCCCTCTCTGTCCAGCGATGTCCACGAGTGTTTCAGCCTTCCGAGATTCTCCCTCCTGATTAGCTGAGACACAGCAGCAGCGCCATTGGCTGCTACTGCTGTCAATGAAAGTTAGCTAGAAAAATCAGGGGCGAGAGGGGGCAGGGCTCTGTGTCTGAATGGACACAGGGAGCTGTGACTCGGCTTGGGTGCCCCCGTAGAAAGCTGCTTGCTGTGGGGGCACAGAACAGTAAGGAGGGGCCAGGAGAACAGAAGAGGGACCCGAGAAGAGGAGGTTCCAGGCTGCTCTGTGCAAATCCACTGCAACAGAGCAGGTAAGTATAACATGTTTGTTATTTTTATAGGGAAAAAAAATGAGACGTAACAATAACTTTAATGTTCTTTCCAGAGCAAGTGGTGCTGTTAACAATGCTTGACTTAATTCCCAAGTCTTTCATGGCAACGGGGAATCCTGAGTTTGACTCTGAGGAGTGCCTTTTCTCTTACGAAATAGTGATCTGACTTCTGCATTACTATGAGTGACTTAGCAAATGTCAAAATACAAAAAAAAAAAAAAAACAGACACCCGTGTCAAAGTGTTAGGTTGCTACTTTACACCAATAGTGTTCCCACATGAACTATGTATAAGATTGAAAAAGGGAAGCTGCACCAAAAAGAGAAAATGCGTAGAAAAGATAACACATATAGAACCACAGAGATATAATGTCTGAAAAATAACTAATGAATTATAACAAAATAGAAATGTATTGTATGTATAAATATACAGTAATTGACTACATAAAGCATAAAATCAAGAACCTCCACCATTAACTATCCAATGACAACGTTGTCAAATGACCAGACAAATACAGACAGACTAACAGACTGACAAATATATAGGGTAACGTCTTCCCTGCATGTGCATAAATATATGGGCCATAGAAATGCTATATAGATTTAAGCAATGTGGCAGTATCAAACGTGGAACCAGGTAATCCTTTTAGGAAAAAAATGGCAGAAAAAAATAATATAACTCAGAGTCATTCAAAATCGTTCACCGCCCACCTCCACTGATTGCGAGAGGAGCCGAGCGCCGACAACATAAAGAAATCCGAGTTCGGCTATTTTCGGCTCCTCTCGCAGTCCCGCCCCTGACTGCGAGCAGAGCCAAGACTAGCTGAACTCGGATTTCTGTATGTTGTCGGCGCTCGGCTCCTCTCGCAATCAGTGGAGGTGGGCGGGACTGCGAGAGGAGCCGGCCCGAGACTAGCCGAAAATACACGCGGCTTTCGATATGTCACGCAGCGCTCTTCCTCTCCACTCGGCGCTAATTTTAAATCAAGGCTGCCCTGGGCAAGGCTGCAAAGGCACTGGGCAAGGCTGCACTGGGCAAGGCTGCACTGGGTAAGGCTGCAAAGGCACTGGGCAAGGCTGCACTGGGCAAGGCTGCAAAGGCACTGGGCAAGGCTGCACTGGGCAAGGCTGCAAAGGCACTGGGCAAGGCTGCACTGGGCAAGGCTGCAATGATGGACAAGGCTGCAAGGATGGACAAGGCTGCAATGATGGACAAGGCTGCAATGATGGACAAGGCTGCAAGGATGGACAAGGCTGCAATGATGGACAAGGCTGCAATGATGGACACTGGACAAGGCTGCAATGATGTGCATTTAAATGTAATTTTTTTTCCTTAAACTTCCCTCCTAAAAGTTTTTTTCCTTAATATTCCCTCCTAAACTTGGGGTGCGTGTTATACGCTGGAGCGTGTTATACACCGATAAATACGGTATGTCCGGACTTGTGAATTCAAACATCCAAGGTGGATAAAGGATGAATGATTAAATGACCGTTTAGAGTGTCAGCTGGATAGAATTTACCAATGTCCAGCATTATATGCCAATAAACAGCCATACCATGGATCCTCAACTCTGATGCACAATGCTCTGAGTGACAGAGGTTCACATGTAGGGGGAGTGACGTTGACTAGTTTCATGGGGAAACTCCCACTTCTTCAGGACTAACGCCCCCTGGCTGAGACAGGTATAAATACCAGTGATCACTCCGTTTCTGTCTTCCCATAGGGAGATCAATGAACCATGTTTGTTTATATGAGATGATGATTACATTGTACCATTCATAGTGAAAAAAGGATGGATATCAAAATAAACCATCAGTGATGTGGCTGGTTGAAATCAAAACTTTTTATTGTATGTCTCAAAGCAGGTGGAGAGCAAAACTGCATGGGGAGGGAGGGCCCAAAAATGTTTTACCTAGGGTCCAATCAATATTAAAGATGGCCCTGCATAGGCCATTATGAGTAGAGGGTTTTGAGGTAGAGGGGAAACGATTTGGTGGTGGAGAAGTAAGTACAGAAGATCCTCACTGGCTAACTCACAAAAATGTATATGAATTTAGACAAAAAAATCCATCAAAAAAAAAATATAAATTTAAAATCAGCCTTGGATAACATTGATCGTCAAAATGAACATGAAAATCGAAATCGAACGTCAAAATCAAACGATTTTGAATGACTGAGTTAGATTATTTTTTGCTGCGCTTTTTTTTCCACGTTTTTTTCCACGTTTGATGCTGCCATATTGCTTAAATCTATATAGCATTTCTATGGCCCATATATTTATGCACAGGCAGTGAAGACGTTTCCCTATATGTTTGTCAGTCTGTTAGTTTGTCTGTATTTGTCTGATCATTTCACAATGTTGTCATTGGATAGTTAATGGTGAAGGTTATTGATTTTATACTTTATGTAGTCAATTACTGTGTATTTATACATACAATACATTTCTATTTTGTTATAATTCATTAGTTATTTTTTAAGACACAATATCTCTGTGGTTCTATATGTGGTATCTTTTCTACACCTTTTCTCCTTTTGGTGTAGCTTCCCCTTTTTCATTGCATGGTTAGCCACTGAACCCCACCTATCATCAGGGTGAGTAGATGATTGTCTGTTCTTTTTCATTGTTTAGTTTGGTTTCCAGACTCATTTTAGTTTTTGTCCACTATGTATAAGATTGCATTTTCTTTTGTTCTAGGAATCTCTCAGATATAGTTAGCTTATATCTACAAGCTACAGCTTCCTTCAGGCTTTTAGAATGCCCTGTTTTTTCTTTTTGCCAGAAAGAACAAAGGGAAACATGCCTCATCTAGGACGATTTTAGAATGGGTTATCCAGGCCTTTCCGACAGGCAGTGTGCAGGTGTTCACAACCTTTATAATCTAGGTCCTGACAACAGTTCAGGGCTCCACCTGAGGGACAAGAGGTCTCTGCATAGGGGTCAGGAGGACCCCAATTCTTTCCCAGGAGTCAGAGAGGCTGGGGCGTATATCTGCACGGTGCAGGAGCCCACGGTGACAGAGCAAGAAGGAGCTGGACGTGAGCCAAGGTACAGAGTGTGTACAGGAGCAATGAGGTTCTGTGTCTAATAGCCTGGATGACCAAGACAACAGGCCTGAGCAGCAGTGCTGCTAGAGAGAGCCATAAGGCTGAAGTTGTTTATTTTTGTGTTGATGGTGGAAACCACTGTGTAGGTAAACTGATTTTCTGTATGGACTTTTTTTTATTCATAAAAGTGGACGAACAAGCCCTTAAGCAGCACTTCTGGAGTTGACTGAACTCACTGAGAAGCACTACCTTTGAGCGAAAACCCCCAAACCATCAAAATGTATATTTATACATGTAGCACCCTGGAGTTTAGGCAGGGTTGCTCCTGACGAATTTACCTGCCAGGAATAATTATCCTGGTTGATTGTTAGAGATCTATTGATTTCTCCCTAAATTTTGCCTTGTTGCACTTTTCTACCACTATGTGGCCGGGTACTTGGTGGTACTAGGTATGAGAAGGGCAATGCAAGGTCAGGTTATGGGTATATGGGGTATCTCAGACAATGGGCAGGGGTTTTCTTGAATCCCTTGGCCTGCTGGGAGTGCCTATATATTCGGGTGAAGTAAGGTGATCTATGTTCTTTGTCACCTGGAGGGCTGTCTGGGTGGACGTGTGTTGTACTGCCTGGGCTGCTAGGCCAGAGATGGGGCCTATCCTGGGCACATCTGGCTGCTAGGCTGTCTGAGGGCCTATCCAGAAGCAAGAGAGCAGCACAGGGTTGGGACTGCCGCTTGCAGTCCAACCAAAAGCGATGGTTCTGCTGGCTGGAGAACCTGTCCTGGACTATCTGCCTTGTTACCAAGGACCACAGTGAGTAACTGAAACAAGTACCGGAGCAGCATTCTCACCAACCGGGGACAGTGAAGAATCGTGAAGGGACCCAGCCAGCGGAGGTGACGCTTGCAGAGCAGCCTTGTGTGTCAAGCCATTCACCGAGCAGGCCAGCAGAGGCAAAGCTTGAGAGGTATCTTGAGTGCCAAACTAGGGACCCAGCAGAGAAGCGGGGGTGATGCTTTAGGAAGATACTACCGTGAAGATTGGAGGAGCTCAAGGGATTCAGTGACAGTGCAGTGAATCAGCGGGCCTAGTGAGAGACCGGGAGCTCAGTGGGCTGAAGAACTACAAGGAGTGATTGTAGTGGAAAATAAAGGAACTGTTAAGCTTTGTGTTAGGAACTGTTAAAGACTGTTGCCATAGGAGACAGCATTCCTGTCTTGTTGGATGCCTTTTCCTGCATGGCAGTCCTCCTATTGAAGTCTCGGAGTCTGCCAATTGAACTTGCAACTACCTAAGGGTGTCCTGGCCCTAACCCTCTCTCCCCCAAAAGTTTGTTAAGAGAAATAAATAATTTTTTGCATTCGAGAAGTGTCTGGCGCCCAATCACTTTAATCATCTTGCATCCACCATGCCTCAAAACCCACTATACACAGAAGTATGTCAGCTATCTCTGGCCCTGGAGGTTCGCATTAGACTGAAGGAGGCCTGGGATCTTGCTACATACACATATACACATGTATACTGTACATGCAGCAGCAGCACTTTAAAACACAAAACAAAATGTGTGCACTGTAAGCGTGAAGCAGAAAACAAATTGCCATGACACCAGCAGAAAAAAAGTTTTACGAGTTTATCCAGGAATGTTTGCACCTATGTATCAGATGTTACCAGGGTAACATGCTCATAAAATTGTGGCTAAATAGATAAAGCGTGGATGGATTTCCAGTGATGGGAAACAGCAGTTCTGACAGTTATTGATGCATTAGAAGGCTCTTTTTGTTTTCAAGATGGGATCTGTGAGTCCATATTATCTGATAGACATACTGTATATTGTGCTAGGCCTAGAACACATTTTACCCAATAGCATTAAAAAATCCTACCATAAACTAGGAACTAAACCAGGAGTGCATGTTGGAGAACAGCTCTACAAAATCTGTAAATATGTGCCCATTTCAGATTGATGCCTCCTGCGTATGTCCCATGAGGTAGAGAAAAATGGAAATCTATACCATCTTAAAAGAATATTGTGGTAGTGATGGACAAGATGTAAGAACAATTCCAGTCTAATAAACAGAAGAGATTAAAAGTAGCATTGAAGAACATAAAGCATTTCAACATACCACCAAACGAGAAATGTTTCTGGGGTGGGACAGCTTTTACAGTAGACATGTGTCCCGATGATTCTACTCATGGCTCTTTAAAGTGTTTGTTACTCCAGGAGTTCAAATTTCTGATATGTGCCTGCTGTACCATGTACTTGCCTTTCATTTCAATTTTAACCTGAATAGGTTGTTTTACAAGGTGATCATTTACAATCACTTTAACCACTTGCCGCCCACCGTAAAGTAAAATGAGTCTCGTTCTAGGGCACCGTCATATGACGGCGCCCCAGAACCGCCGGTCTCCTGCACCCGCAGGAGCGCGCAGAGAGGCGATCGCGGTTGCGCCGTGTTTATAGGACACAGCGTGACCTTGATCTCAGTAAAGAGCCAATGACACGGCTCTTTGCCCATGTAATCAGCTGTGTCCAATCACAGCTGGTCACATGTAAACTAGAAATTGCCATTTATTGGCTCTTCTCGGCTCACACTGACAGAGAAACCTGTACAGTTTATCAGGGCACTGACCTTCACTGCCCTGATTACAGTACATCCCCAGCAGTGCCCATAAATCACAACAGTTAGTATACATCAGTGACACCAATTAGTGCCCATCAGTGACACCAATCAGTGCCCATCAGTGATACCAATCAGTGCCCATTAGGGATGCCAGTCAGTGCTGCCTTTCAATGCCCATCAGTGCCTGCTCATCAGTGCCCATCAGTGCTGTTTATTATTGCCCACCAGTGCTGCCTATCAGTGCCCATCAGTGACACCTATCAGTGCCCATCAGTGCCACATATCAGTGCTTATCAGTGCTGCATATCAGTGCCCATCAGTGAGGCATTTATTGCCTCCTCATCAGTGCCACCTCATCAGTGCCCATAAGTGCCGCCTCATCAGCGCACATCAGTGAAGGAGAAAAATTACTTATCTACAAAATTTACTGACAGAAACAAAGAAACGTATTTTTCCAAATTTTCTGTCTTTTTTCATATTTTTTAGCAAAAAATAAAAAACCCAACTGTAATTAAATACCACCAAAAGAAAGCTCTATTTGTGTAAAAACAATTATAAAAATTTCATTTGGGTACAGTGTTGCATGACCGCGCAATTTTCATTCAAAATTGAGAGCCTTGAAAGCTAAAAATTGGCATGGGCAGGAAGGGGGTGAAAGTGCCCAGTAGGGTAGGCAAGTGGTTATGTATCCAGCTGTGGAAGTTTGTAAAGTATCAGTAAAACTGCTTAGAGATCTTCAATCTGTAATTACTGCTATTGCCACTGCCTATGCATAGCTCCAAATGGCTCCCAACTGTACCTCATTTGGAGGGACTGTCACTGTCACAATCCCTCTGTCCCTCACGCAGCCTCAGTTGTGCTTCTTTGTGGTCTGATATGTACATTTCTTTAAAAAATGTACTACCAAAAGTGTTATGCTCAAAAGTGTTATGCTGAACTAAACCTATTGTCCAACATACATGTTACTACATTTGTTTTTTTTTTAAATCCAATATAATAGAGGTCAAAATAGCGCTTTTGTGGTTTAGTCAAAAATTGTCTACATACTAAAACTTTGTGGTCCATGCAACTAGAGCCATGACAGGGACATGTCCTTTGCCTATATAGTGTGTACTAAAAGGAGTCCCTCTTGATCATTTCAGAAAGTTGGGAGGTATATGCCTATGGTGGCAAGTCCTCTTCTGGCTGGGAATTTTGTACTGCATGCCACAAAGATGATGAAAAGAAAAGAACAGGATGTACAAAAAAGTATTTGGAGCACAGCAGTTCAGCAGAGCCTGTCAGCCACAACCTCAGCAGGGGCAATAGTGTACTCTCCCCACTCCTTCTCCTTCCTCTTCAATCACCTGTCATTGATCACAAACTATCTGAGCAGAAAATGGAAAATTTAATACTTACCTTTCCGTAACTTTCCTTTCCTGGTGCCTATCCATGGCAGCATACGCATGGTTAGTTGCTCCACCCCCATACGTATGCTGCCATGAAGACACTAGGAAAATGGAAAATTGAATACTTACCTTTCCGGGAATTTTCCTTTCCTGGTCTCTATCTATGGCAGCATACGCATGGGGTGGAGCAACCAACCATGCGTATGCTGCCATGAAGGCACCAGGAAAACACAAATACAACCCTAGTCCCCTCATCTGATAAAGATGGACCAGTCAGTTGATACAACTTTTTCTAATAAGGCTTCCTCTGTGCTCTTCAAATGACTGGTAATATGGTGTCCTGGATGGAATTCTTTGGAGCTAGGTGGATGCAACGTATGACATGTAGAACAGTAGTTATGTCCAGATTCAGTATTTGTCCTTCACAAGCCGTAGAGTTAATGTATTAACTATAGGAAGGATAGTTAAAAGTTGAGCTGGTGACACAGCTGTAAAGTCAATTTCTGAAAATTGATATTCCTCCTCTTTCTTCTTTATGTCTTTATCCCGAAAATATTCATGCCTGTTATCTTGTGTGTCATACACTTAAAGGGGATCTACACTATATCTATCTGAGCACCACAAACCAAAAACGTTATTTCATTCATTTTTAATACTCAAAGCAAACTCCCACACCCATCCGTGCCCCATACTTTATTTTGCTGAGAAATCACTTTTAAAAACACCCCCAGGATTTCTGGCCACAGCCATTTTGAATAAGGGCAAATTATTCATGTAGCATTTACTTACTGGAATCCATCTGCTCTAAGTTCATGCATGCAGACAGGATGTGTGCTCAGTTGAGAAAACCTCTCCTTGCCGCCTGAAGATTCCTGGGATGTATGACATTATTTACCTAGGCCTGGAAACCAGAAAGTAACTGAAGAAATGTAAAAAAATAAAAAAGTAAAAAAAAAGTAAATATAATATGCCATCCTATCCTTTTACTAATGCTAACAGCATAAGGATTACAAATAGTCAATGTTGACTGAGAGAGCGAAGTTCCATTTTAAGGTAGAGCAAAGCTAAACTAAATTGCCATTCATGACACACAGCTATACTGAATGAATGCCTCATAGGGGACAAGTTGCTGAAATGTATCTACTAGCAAATGACCCACTGGTTACCCACCAGTTTTCTGCAAGTGGACAACATGGCCAAGACAATTACAAAATCATTGTCACTGCACCGTATCTGGAAAAATTAATATTGCCATGCTCTCTGCATTGTTAAAAAGTTACAAAGGTTAAAAAAAAGACCAACCAATAGAAAAAAATGAAGAAATAAATTAAAAACTTTAATTAACCTGGAAAAAAAACCTCCATATATTCCTTATATTCACAGTTGATCTAGAAAAAGGGAAAAAAAAACCTTATAAAGGATGATCCAATTTCCTCCAATCTGAGAAATTTCCATACTGATGAAAATCAGATATTCCCTGAAGCAACAATTTCTTTCGTTATTACTAATAAATGTTAATAGCAAGTAAAATTCTTTGAATTTTCATTAATGTCTTACATTCATGCCCTACATTTAGTACTATAAAGTCTTCTGCTTATAGAGGAGGTATCTACACACTTTATGCATTATATGTTGTATGGTTGATTGCTACACTAATTTTATATGTTTATTGTAGCTTTTTTAACAAGATTACAATGTCATTATGATGCCATGGGAGGGTGTTACACAGGTTGTTATGGGTTACACCAGGGTGTTTTGTGCAAGCTTATTATTAGGACTACAGTATGTTTCACTGTTCATCCCTGCATTTTCAGGACAAAAGCCTATACCTCCCATCTCTGCATTTCCTTGATTCCCAGAGCCTCTAGGTTCACAGGACTTCTGACAGAAACCATATCAGTACTTCCAATAGGATTCACTGAATCTCTGCCCATACTTCTATTGGTGCTCACAAAAACCCTGCCAGAACTTCCAGAATCCCTGCCATGGAACTTGTAGAATCTGCCTTTATTTCAATTGTGCACGCAGAATTCCTGCCATGACTACCTGTGCTTCCTGAAATGACGCTGGGCATTTCCTTTAACCCAGAGGGGTATTTAAACATCAGCTCTGGAAGTGGCTGGTGTTGTGTCTTCACTGTGTCCTCTTGCCAGCTGTTTTGCTGTGTGCGTAAGAGCTAGCTATATTACATTATTGATTGGCTATTGTTGCTCACCCGGATTTACCTGACTACTCTCTTGCCTGCTGTCTGCCCATGGCCTGTGCTTGGATCTGACTACTTCCTTGTTTATTGCTTATGTATGGTCTCCACACAGTAGCCTCCCTGTCCTCATTCGCCCCTTGGTGTGGCAATCCTAAAGGCCATAGCCTGGTACTAGCCCACAGAAAAGAGCTTGGGGGGCCACTAGGGCAACTAGCCCATATTAACCATCAGGGAATTTGGTGACGGCCACCTGGTGCTAAAGCTTCTCATTGCATGGTTGGGTTGCATCATCTCCCAGGGGGTGTTGCCTTTAAGTGTAACTAAAGGCAAAACTTATTTTAGTTTTGGATAGAGCGCAGAGGTATTAAAACACTTGTCAATTGTTATTACTGTCTGTTCCCCCGTTTGGGAGATTCACCCTCTACATTTGTCCTGTTTACCATTATCATTGTAAGAGAAAGTAAAAGAAAATCACAAATTTTGGGTTGTCCCCCAAAAATGTAATAGAAGGGAAATCATCCCATGGGGGCACTAGTTCCCCAAGGAATTCCCTTAATTTGTAGGGATTTCATCTCACTTCCTGTTTGTATATGGGACCGACAGTGAAGGGAAAACTCTGCAATGGGACACAGATGGCAATATGACGGGAGTTATAACCCTCCCTTACTCTATCCAAAATGAAAAAAAAAGTTTTGCCTATAGTTCTACTTATTGTCACTATGCCACCTTGAGAAAAGAACCCTGCGAGACACGGAAACATTGGTTCTTAGTACATTTATTTTTAGTGCTGATGACTTTGTATCTTCTTATCTGGTTCTGGCTTTGCACTATCGGTAACAATCTCTTTGTGCACCCACCAATCTTATGAAGGTCAAGTATAGCAAGGAGTGCAGCTTCTATTTGGACCTTACATTTACCAAACATTTACTGCAGATGAATCTTCTAGAATAATTTTTTCTTAGTATACGGTAAATGATTCACCACCAGTGAATGTTTGGTGAATACCATATTCACTGCTTTTTAAATATTACCCTTATGCCACGTACACACGATCAGACTTTTCAGCCAGACTATCCGGCGACAGCGACGTAGACAGAAGACCGGGCCAACGCTAGTAAAAGAGCTGCAAGAAGAAAGCGGAGGCCCGGCAAGAAGAACAGAAGAGCGGCACAAGACCCCCGAAGTCGGGACAAGACCCCCAGACGGCGGCAGCGACGAAGGAGAAAGCCGGGCTCCTCTGTTAGTAAAAGAGCTAGCAGAAGATAGCGGAGGAGTCCGGCGAGAAGACCCCCCAAGACGGAAGAAGACCCCCGGAGCTGTGTAATAAAGTATTTTAAAAACTTGTGTTGGGTTTTTTTATTTACACTTTTTTCACCAGGTGAATGGGTAGGGGTACATCGTGCCCCATACTCATTCACATAGGGTGGGGGGCCGGAATCTGGGGGCCTCCTTATTAAAGGGGGCTCCCGGATTCTGATAAACTCCCCGCCCGCAGACCCCGACAACCAATGGCCAGGGTTGTCAGGAAGAGGCCCTTGTCCTCATCAACATGGGGACAAGGTGCTTTGGGGTGGGGGGGCCGCAGGGCCCCCCTTTCCCCAAAACACCCCCCCATGTTGAGGGCACGCGGCCTGGTACGGCTTTCCTGACCGGCTTTCCTGACCGGCCGGGCTGTGTGCTCGGATAAGGGTCTGATATGGATGTAGGGGGGACCCCCCAGCCGTTTTTTCAGCTGGGGATTCCCCTTTAAATCCATACCAGGTGACAGGGCTAGCAAGGTGTCAATCTCGCCAATCAAGGCGGCAACATTGAGTTCCTTCGCTAGTCCCGTCTACCTGGAGTCACGTTATAAATGAATGGACTTTACTCCGTGTGTCGGCAAGTCCATTCATTTCAAAAGTCCCGCGGACTAGCACAGGCCTGTAGAGTCCGGCGAATAATTTTGAGTCAAAACTTCTTTCTAAGTCCGCTGGACTTTTGGGAAGAAAAAGTCCGCCGGAGCCCACACACGGTCGGATTGTCCGGCGGACAAATCCGCCGGATAGTCCAATAGTGTGTACGGGGCATAAGTGGGGACACATTATTTGAATCACTCATCTTAAGTCAAAAGCAATCTGGACAGCTCATGCAATTTCTGTAAAATCATGTTAGTAATGGAAGAGGAAGCTGAGCCTTCTTCTTTTTACAAATAATAACTATCCATAGAAGAGAGGTTGTAAATTTATGCTAGAGAAATAATATGCACAAGAGCATAGAAAAAAACAGAACTTACGTGAGTAAACATTTCCTTATTACTTTTGGGAAAATAAACATCGATTTTTCCAGGTTAAAATTTAACTCTCGTTTTCACCTAAAGCCAATTCTTACTTATTTGGATTATCAAAAGTTCAAGTAGTAAACTGGCAGATACCAACATGTTGGCACTTCTGAGGAAGTCAATATCTGGTGAATTGCGTTCAGTGGGAGGAGTCTGTGATATTATCGGGTCTACCTGCAACTATCAGTAAATCTGCTCCTGATGCTCAGGGGCAGCTGCCATTAAAAAGCTTTGTGTATATGGTGCTGTTAGAGCACTGAGGCATGAGAGTTCATTTTATTTAATGAAACCGTTTTTAAAAGGTTTTTATGCTTGGAGCATTTTATATTCTCTTATGCTGAGTGGATACCAGTGTTAAAAAATCAAGGAGGACAGGATTTACATCATTAAGGGAAACATAAGCCTGTTTTGATCTACTTAAGCTGGCCATACACTGATTTTTTTTTCATTCATCCTGCAGACACAATAAAAAAAAAATATATATATAAAACAGGATGGATTAATCTCCTGCTGCAGAGAATATCCAAATAGCGACTGCAACTGCTTGGGTGCAGCTGCTGTTTGGCTGACAATTTTCTGTCTAGCTATTTTGTTTTTTTCAATCAAAGAATGTCAGGCAGGAGGCAGGAAGGTAGTCATAGGACCACCCACAAAAAAAAATTTTGTCTGGTTCATGAGGAACACAAAAAAAAATTCAAGTGAATTTGGATTGATAGCAGAAGATTTTCTACTTTGTGCTTTTCTCCTTACTCCACTTCTTTATTATTAATAATTGCCATGTATATAACCTTAAACACTGTTCTGCCCTCACAATGTGTTTGTAGTACAAGGCTTGGCAGACAGCTAACAACTTCCCAATAGTGAAAACTATCGCGTTCTTTCAAACACCTTGCATCCTAGCTCATCTGTATCTTCAGCTGAGGCTATAGCCTCCATGCAGCTCTGAACTCTTTGCTGTTGTATTGGATTGACTATTCTCTCTTTAATCTGTATCCTGTTGTTACAGGGGCTAAAGCCCCATACACACGGTCGGATTTTCCGATGGATTCTGTCCTATCAGAAAATGTTGTCGGAAATTCCGACCGTGTGTAGGCACCATCGGACAGTTTCCATCGGATTGGCCGACGGACAATGTCCTATCTCCTGCTGGATAGATTTTTTGACAACAAAGTCCGATCACACCAAATCCGATCGTGTGTAGCGAATTCCGACGGACAAAGTGCTACGCATGCTCAGATCACATTACAAGACCAAAGCTATTGGCTACTAGCCTCTACGTAGTCCCGTCGTAGGCAACAAACGTCACCACGTTCAGAATGATCGGATTTTCCGACAACTTTGTCCGACCGTGTGTATGCAAAACCAACATCGGACAAAGTACGACGGACATGATCTGACGGACCTGGTCCTCGGATAATCCGAGCGTGTGTATGGGGCTTAAGACATGATGTGCGACCATTTTGCATCATGTTTGTTTTGTATGTATTCACTTTTGCTGGCTTGTGAGCACCGTCCAGACATACATCACCAATGATGACTCAATGTGCAAATGGTGCATTGTGTGGGCCATTGTACTGTTCTCTGACCTTGTGCACTCTCAGTATGTGTATTCCTAGTAGAAGGATAATTGCAGCATCTGGGTCAAGTGCTGGAATCATGTCTGTTATTTGCATCAGATGAGGGTAGTGAGGTGCAAGGCGTGGGGATCTCTGATCTATTATCTGGTATCATATCACATTCTATGAGAGTGGGGAGATTCAGCTGTGTTTTCCCATCTAATGACTCAATGATGTAGTTGCTTGCTCTCCTCCCTGCTTTCTCCATAACTCCTGAACATGTCTTCAAAGTATACAGAGTTGAACTTCCTTTGTCACCAAAGAGGTCAAAGAACTCTGTTCTTGCCAGAGATCTGCTTCTTTGCTCGTCTCTCTGAGGTTTGCAGGATACACCTTGACTAAACATATCTTGGAGCAAGATCTAGAGCTAAATGTCTCTGTACAGATCTCAGTGCACTTTGAGGTTATTGCTGGTGTTCCACTCCCTTTTTGCTCCCACTGTGATCTTCTTGAGTTAGCGGATTCTTTGTTTTCCATGGTGCTGGTCCTGGGTGCAACGCAGACAGATGCTTGTCATTATTGCATTCTTTTGCACCGTATTGCTTTCAGACAGATGTTGCAAGATGTTGAGTTGAACCACAGCATCTGAAACAAATGCCCTTGTCCTTAAAATAAGACTTGCGCTCCTCTATTGTATTGTATTCTATTGTATGAGGTTTGTTATGTAGCGGACCCTGCTTGTTTGGGTCCTCAATTTTCATTCCTGAGCTTTTATCCTGGTTGGCTTCAGACTCAGACGGTACTTCTGTTTTCCGTACAGACACTGTTGTTTCATTCTTTATTGTACGCTGATGGTTGTTTCTCTGTCTTTACAGAGCTCGAGCCTCCCATGTTCAAAAAGGCAAAGCTTGGGTCATTGTGCATTTTCGATTGATTCATGATGAACTTTGCAAGGAAGGAGAAAGGTGGAAATTCCACTCGATGATCT
Organism: Lithobates sylvaticus; assembly: GCA_028564925.1. Classification (NCBI taxonomy): domain Eukaryota; kingdom Metazoa; phylum Chordata; class Amphibia; order Anura; family Ranidae; genus Lithobates; species Lithobates sylvaticus. Next base: position 138,308,362 of record CM053027.1, read on the forward strand.
TCCTTGTGTTTTGATGCTTGCGTGGTCTATCTTTCGTGTAAGTTGTAAGGAAGATTCTCGATTATCGGGTTGACTCCACGTGCTGTATCCAAATATGAGAGGCCTGACAGGTGTCCACCAGCTTTTGCTGCTTCCAGCTCTAAACATATGTCTCAAAGCTCTCTCAGCTTCTGATTGTCTTTGTTATTTTTGGATAATTAAAAATTTTCTTCAGAAGTGCCTCTTCAGTTACTTCAGGTGACCCATAGCAGCCTTCCAATCTCTGCCATACCATTGTAAGCCCTGCTGTCGCATCATGAACATGTACTGACCTGATTCTTTTGGCTTGCTCAGAAGACTCTGGACCGAGCCAATTGGAGAGTAGGTGAAGCTATTCTCTTTCTGTCAGATTTAAGTCTTGGGTGCTGCTTAGAAAAGATGACTTCCAGGCCCAATAGTTTTCTGGACGGTTGTCAAACTTCAGGAGACCAGAGCTCACCAATTCATGGCATATCAAGTATTTTGGCAAATCTGTGGCTTCTGCTGCTTCAGGTGAGCATTTTCTGGGAGCAAACACAGGGCATGTTTGTGGCTGATAAGACAGCGGGTGTGCTTGGTCAAATCCACTCTAGTCATGTGGTTGTGCTCGCTTGCTGCAAGTCTTTCCGCTGTAGGCCATATTTATGTTTTCTTGAGGAGGGATTATGCCACCATTCATTCGGTTTCTTGAAGGACCGTCAGATTGAACTCTGAGTATGTAACTACTTGGCTTTTCATATTGTAGTTCTGGCTCTAATCTTTACTGAGAATTAGATTTAAGTTTGTTTTGTAAGTTTAAGTTTTTTAAGTTGTAAAACTGCAAAACACAAATGATAAAAGTATGCATCAGCATTAAACATTACATTACAAATGCAATTAGTATCAAGCATGCTACATTAGTGTAAAGCCTTAGCTAACAGAAATTAAGCCTAGTTAAAGGAACTCCCTGGCAGAAACGATTACCAAACACACATAAAAATGCAGTTAAACTAGTGAAACACATACTACAGTACCTTATTGAATACTAATGACAGCCTACTTACAGACTTATGCTTCCAAGGCCAGTTTTAAGAAATAGTGGAGCTATTCCCATGCTTCTTCACTGCAGGAGGTACTAAGCAATGTGTCTGCTAGACAGGAAGTGGGCGTTATATACTACAGTTCCTGTCAGTAATGGATGCAAATTTAAAGCAACAGTAAGATATGTAAATATATACTGTATGGTGATCAACAAACACTATTAAAGGACCTCAAACATAAAACTGCTTTAAATAAAAGTGCTTTGGTTGCTCATAGCAACCAGTCAGCTTTAATGGTACCACTTACCTGGTGAAGACTGAAATTTTGTGGAAGCCTCTATTGCACCTCCAAACCAACACTCCTGAAGGTGGATACAGAGAGTGTATGGCAAGGGGTGGTACGAGTGCCGTAGCAGCTTTCTGATGATGTCCACTCTGTAGGTGGGTAGAGCTGGTAATCGCAGTCCTCGGAACAGGATGCAGGAGCAGCTTGGCACCAAAGTGAGGGACAAAAGTTGAACCAGGAGACGAGCAGCAGTCAGCGGCAAAGCACTGAATCAGCAGGCAAAGCAAATCCAGGAGGCAGGCCAAGGTCATTAACAAAATATATGTAAATACCGCGCTATCACCAGGTGTAGCTGCCAGCACTAAAAGGTACAGTCAAAAATACAGATAAAAAGAAAACAAGTGCAGCGCTAATAAATTCAACAAGTGACAAAGTGAAAAATAAATGTGACAATGTGATTCACTGTTTGGCAATATATGACATAAATCATAAATCATATATCAAAATATAGTTCTGCAAATACAAGAGCTAAAACATGAAGTGCATAAAGTCCAGAATGTATAACTGGTCCAATGTGAACAGAGTGCAGTCCAAATAATGTGTGGCAAGTAGGAAAGTCTTTCCAAGTGCTTCAGTTCCAACAAGTGATAAACACCAACCACCACCAGCAGCACAGAATGCTTACCAGAAAACGATGGCACACTCAAGTATACATTGATAAAGTGATTCCAGGGGTCCCAGATTAATGGATGAAGATCAAAATTTTCCAGCACAATCGTTACCAAATCAGGGGATCAGAGGATGGCTAAGTCAAGGCTCATCAATAATGCTAAAAGTAAAAGAGAACGCTTGCTGACCTGCTCAAACACTGCTATTTTGATCTTAAGCGCTTTACCATTGGAAGCATGTGAGTGTATTTCCAACAACTTTTTTAAAAACCTACATTTTATACGGAATTACGCTATGTTCCTCCTTCTCTTTTACTTTTATCATTATTGATGAGCCTTGACTTAGCCATCCTCCGATCCCGTGATTTGGTAACGATTGTGCTGGAAAATTTTGATCTTCATCCATTAATCTGGGACCCCTGGAATCACTTTATCAAGCTCATACGTCTTCCTGGAGCACGTGCTCCAGGAAGACGTAGGGTATTACGAAACATGTCGGGCAGGCTATGTTGATACCATCACGTCCTATAGATTCCCATGCACGGGTGTATTTTTTGCTTTTAATTTAACCGTTTTTTAAATTTTTAATGTTCATGTTTTTTTAAATCCCCTTTTTTTCTGTTACCAATAAGAAAAAAAGTTTGTATATCATTGTGACCTTATGGATTACACCTTAGGTCTATTTTTATATCAATAAAACATTCCCCTGTTTATTGCGGTATTTCTCTATTGGGGTCCGTTTTTTCTTTTTTCTTTACATCTTCACTCATGGGCGAGGGGCCTGAGTGTTGACTTTGCCTGCAGGTGCCATTCCGGAGGGCCCCCGTGAAATTACTTTCTTTTCGGGGAGATCCCTAAGTCTCGGTGTGTTCAGACGGTATAGGACCTCTGTGATTGGCTACCTGCGCTGTCCATCAATCTCGCTCCGCCCGCGTGCAGCAGTCGGGGGATTCCGGAGACCGGCAGCTGAGTTCCGGAAACGAGAGGAGCCAAGGAACAGCCTGTATCCTTGCAGAGGATTATTTCTGCTCGCGCCACTGACTCTGCTCTTAAGGGAGTCCACCAGATGGGGTAAGGAGCCTCACTCACTTTTATTGTTTGAGAATCTTCCACCTTGGGATATACTATCTACCTTTGAAAAGGAATTTATGTTGGAACATTTTCCTGATTTTGCCACTGTTTTCAGGATTTCGGACTTATCAGGATTGGGAACTTTTTTGGGAACTTTATTTTTTGAGGTGATATATACCTATAGATTTTCGGAATGTGTCACATGTAACCTTTCTGTTCACCTCTTAATCTAGCCATTTTCCAGTACTTATTTACTTAGGTCTGAAATATATTTGGGGTCACGATTGATTTAAGGAAGGGTCGGTGCCTCCAGCAGTCACCGCCGCTCTTAAATCTTCATTTTTTTCACTTGGGGATTTATTTGATTAGGAGGGCTCACAACAGTGGGATCCCTTAGCGCAGCATTTTGTTTATTTTAATGTTTGGGTGCCTGGTAGATATTTTATGGTTACTTGCTGCAGCTTTTGCCATATATTTTTTTCACTTAAATATTTCTTCTAGCGCGGTATTATTTCACCTTTTCCTATAAGACCATTCAGCAACTGCTCCTAGTGATTGACCAGTTTAAATAGGCCACTGTGCACCAAGAGCTAATTGGTATGTGCATATGCTCTTGCACGAATATGTGCACAATGAACTGGCACTGCATAAGTAACATTAGTCCTTCGCTCATTAAAATGAACACGTGTGCAATGTGCATGAGCATGAATCCGCACTGGCCTTTTGATGCTTATGAAAGGCTATTTTCACCTTTTCCAGAAATAGCCTGAGGTCAAGAGGCCTCACTAGCTAATAAAAAAAACTGCACAGCTTTGCAAAAAGTTTATTCATTTTACTGTCATGTCTGAAAGTGATTTGAACCCCCCCCCCCCCCCCCCCCTCAAAGCCTGCCTGAAAAACTCAGCTAACAACCCCCACGTCCTGTCTTGTTGCTAGAACAATTTTACAGAACAAGTATAAAATAAATTGGAGAACATGATTACATTACGTAACCAGGAAAATTTTCTTTTAGAAAGCTTTTCATACATCAGGCCAGATTTGGATTTGTAAAACAACTTGAAAGAAGGGAATTTATCATTTATGACGTGAAAGAATTCAATTTTTTTTAAATTCTTCTTGTCTTACTGGAAGCTAGAAAGCCAGCAATGCGACTTTCCTTTCTGCAGAAATATAGATTCCAAGATTTGTTTATTATTTTAAAGGAATTTCTGTTCATTAGTTAGTGGGTTAGTGAGAAAGTACTATACAGTATGTGAACTCATTGCATACAGAGCCTGGCACCCACAATGATAATAATTTGATAGTCTGCAATGCAAATTTTCTATAATCATCAAAGCAGTGTACAAAGCTCAACAAATTATTACCCTGCAGTATTACTTTTTATAGGAAAATACTTTGATATCAGAGAGATATCTGTGCTTTTAAAACACATATGCTTTTTAATATATCCAGGAACACTAAATAACTTTGGAAATGTAGCACAGAGAAGAGAAGGACCCCATAGGAGTTCTGAGTGGAGTTGGCCAGTAGGGGAATAAAGCAGCCGCAGTCTCACCCACAGTACATAAATTTTATTAGATAGTGAAGTCACAAAAAACATGAAATCACAGGACTACACAGAGATTAACCACCTGAGATCCGCGCCATAGCCAAATGACGGCTACAGCGCGGATCTGATGTGCCGGGACGACGTCTATTGACGTCGTCCCGGCAACGAGCTGCCTGCGCGCCCCCTGAAGGGCGCGCGCGGCACGCTCTGTGATCCGCGAGTCTGTGAGACTCGCTGGATCACAGATCCGAGTGAGGGGTCGATCCCGACCCCTTACCACGTGATCAGCTGTCAGCCAATGACAGCTGATCATGTGATAATAACCGAGCCGGTAATCGGCTTTCTTTTCCTGCTCGCGCTGACAGCGCAAGGAGAAAAAAAAAAAAGCCGATCACCGGCGGCAGTGAGAGGGACATCAGTCCCTCTCACTGCAATATGCCCAGGGTCCATGGTGCCCACATTTACCAAAATAAAGTGCCCACTAGCTCCACCTGTCAGTGCCCACAGTGCCATCTGTCAGTGCCCACAGTGCCATATGTCAGTGCCCACAGTGCCATCTGTCAGTGCCCACAGTGCCATCTGTCAGTGCCCACAGTGCCAGTGCTGCACATTCAGTGTCACCTACCAGTGCTCATCAGTGTCCCCTACCAGTGCTCATCAGTGTCCCCTACCAGTGCCCATCAATGCCACCTATCAGTGCCCATCAATGCCATCTATCAGTGCCACCTATCAGTGCCATCTATCAGTGCCCATCAGTGCCATCTATCAGTGCCATCCATCAGTGCCCATCGGTGACACCCATCCGTGCCACCCATCCGTGCCCATCAGTGCCATCTTTGCTGTGCCAATCAGTACCGACTTATCTGTCCCCACCAGTGCAGCCTATCAGTGCCCACCAGTGCAGCTTATCAGTGCCCACCAGTGCAGCATATCAGTGCCCTCCAGTGCAGCCTATCAGTGCCCACCAGTGCCGCCTCATCAGTGCATATCAATGAAGCTGAAAAATTACCTGTTTGCAAAATTTTATAACAAACTATTAAACATGATTTTTTTTTTTAATTTTCCATCTTTTTTTATTTGTTTAGCAAAAAATAAAAACCCCAGCTGTGATTAAATACCACCAAAAGAAAGCTCTATTTGTGGGAAAAAAATGGTAAAAATTTCATTTGGGTACAGTGTTGTATGACCGCGGAAATGGCATTCCAAGTGCGTCAGCGCCGAAAGCTGAAAATTGGTCTGGTCACGAGGGGGGTTTAAGTGCAAAGTAATCAGGTGGTTAAAAAGATAAGAGACAACGTTGTCACTTAAAACCACACACTCCCCAGGTTCACTCACACTGTCTGAATAAATGACACAAAGCAGATAAACAATTCAGTAAGAGGCCAGGTAAGGTGGGATTGCAGGAAATCACAGTGGTGTCAGCCTATAACAGGCAATACACAGACAGTGTGGATATTTGCTCACAGTCACACCATTAACCTAAGACCTAGTCTGTGACTGCTAGTAGGACACTAATGGCAAGTATAACGGTCTCCCTTAGATCTGGGCAGGCTGACAGCATCAACAGTGGATTAAAGCACAGAGTCTTCCAAATATCCAAGTATATCCTTGGTTCCACAGGGTCCCCTCAGAGTGAAGACTGCACTGAAGAAGTGTGTGGTGAGTCCCTGTGGGGAATGTCAGGGTGCCATGCTACTCACAGTTCCTCACAGTTGGCAGTTGTGAGGAGCCAGCCGGGCATTCCCTCTCCTCCCAGCTGCATTGTGGATATGAGGAGAAGGATGCAAAGATGGCTGAAAAGCAGAAGCAAGATGAAGATCGGACACTATGTCCTGGGGGGCACCCTGGGGGTCGGCACCTTCGTGAAAAGCTGAGTAAATGCGGAGGGGGAGAGGGCGCGCCCTCTAGGACAAGCGCAGTGGCCTCTGTGAATAGCGCTGGGAAGAGATACACTGAGCACAAAGGAAAGAACCTCCTAGTCAGCAAGAGAACCCACGGCGGTGGGCAATTTTGTGGAGCCAGAAGCTGTGGTGACAAACACAGTCCCGATTCCCGGAACAAAAGCAAAATCCCGAGATTTTAATCGGGATGGCCTCAGATCTGGATGAGGGTCCAAAAATTGGGATTGTCTTGGGAAAATCGGGACTGTTGGCAAGTATGTGCTATCAGCCTGACCAGAGGCAAGGGAGACCTTTACACTTACCATTAGTGTTTTACTAGCAGTCACAGACTACGTCTTAGGTTAATGGTGTGAGCAGACGTCCACACTGTCTGTGTATTACCGGTTATAGGCTGACACCACTGTGGTTTCCTGCAATTCCACCTCACCTGGCCTCTTACTGAATTGTTTATCTGCTTTGTGTCATCTATTCAGACAGTGTGAGTGAACCTGGGGAGTGTGTGGTTTTAAGTGACAACGTTGTCTCTTAGCTTTTTCATCTCTGTGTAGTCTGTAATTTTTTTACTTCACTAGCCAATAAAGTTTATGTACTGTGGGTGAGACTGTGGCTGCTTTATTCCCTTCCTCCACTCAGAATTCGTATGGGGTCCTTCCCTTCTCTGTGCTAGAATTACCAGTGTTCAGGAGTTGAAGGGAATAGCACCATCGAATGCATCGGTGAGTCGGTACCCCTTGTGTTGTTACAGTTTTGTTTCACACCTCAGGATTTTCCAGGTGCTTTTTAATGTTTTTTTTTTTTTCAACTTTGGAAATGTAACCTATTACCTCTGACATTTCTTGCTTTGACAACTGTCATCCCAGTTTCAGGTCACTTTAAGCATTGCTTGGTTGATGCTCAGCCTTTCTGCAGTGAAAATGCATGACTTATATAAACAAAATGTAAATAGTCAATTGTAGACACCATGGCTAACCCAGTGCTAAAACGTGCCCCTGGATAGACTTAATACTAAGCAGTTGGCATACCTCCCAACATTTTAAGATGGGAATGAGGGACACCTACTAGCAAAAGTATGTAGGCATAGGACACGCCCATGCCACGTCCCCTTAAAGGAGAATTACCTTAAAAAAAGTTAGTTACATCCACAAGGGCTTTTTATTTACCACTACTATTCCTTTATAATGGCTTTTAAAATCTACAAATGCAGCCATTTAGAATTTGGATGGAAGGTTTAGCACTGGGAAACACTTTTGGAAAGATATATAGTGCATTTTATATACAACTATATAGATCAGACCAAAATGAGGGACAAATGAGGAAGAAAGAGGGACAGAAGGACATTGCTCCAAATCAGGGACAGTCCCTCGAAATCAGGGACAGTTGAGAGCTATGCAGTTGGTATTGTCTGCACAGGAGTCTTAAAATGTAGAGTCATCTCATACTAATAGCTCTGATCTTTTTAACGAGTACAAGGATGTTTTTCACGGGCAAGAACATTTCTTGGAAAATACAAAATCCAGGTGGATTATACATTAGTACATGCTCTGTGAAGAGTCTAAGTAGCACCAAAACAAAGACGTGCAAATGATTTTAACTGGTTGGAAATGCTAGGTGTGAGTGTCAAAGTTGATGAGCCCACAAAATGGACACATTGAAAAGCCTTAGAGAAAATCGTTTCACCAGTAAGTTATAGATTTTCCTGGTCTTACACTGTTAAATGTGAGTACTATCAAATTACTTTACTAGAAGACATTACTAGCAAGCTGGCTGGTGCAAAATACTTTAGTATTCTGGATGCCAGGTCTGTGTATTCTCAAATAAACCAAGACTAGGGCATCTCTATGCTTTCGTTTACTACACCACAAGCAATGTACCTCTTTACCAATCTACCAATTGGCATTCAATCTGGACAGGATGTATATTAAAGAAAACTAACTGACACATAGGCATGAAAGAGGTAGTCTGTTATAAGAATGATGTAAAATTTAGCTTTTAGTGAAAAAAAAAATCTCTTAAGCCTAGTACACATTATTCGTTCTTTATTTGTTCAGCCCAGTAGGGCTGAGCCATTGGCTGAGAGCGCTGATTGGCAGACTTTTTTCAGTCATGCCCCATTGTCAGATCCAGATGAACGTTCTGTTGGACTGGCTGCAGTACACACAGGCTGAAGGTCAGCCAGTTTCTATTGAACCAGCCGATGCCGCCCAACATTCGGCCCATGTGTACTATGCTTTAGTCTAGGGGTAGACAACCCCCGGCACTGGTGCCGCAAGCGGCACACCAAGCCTCTTTTGCCAGCACTTGACTCCTTCCCCATCAGCAGAGCAGCTGATGGGGAATTCCAATTTCAGAATTCCCTGCACCGCACCTGCACTGAGGGGGAGGCACTGTGCCCCCACACATTGTAAAAGATGGGAAACATTGTTTGGTTTTCTACCTCTGCTGTAGCTGCATCAGCTTTTGTGATGGGGAAGAATTTGGGTGCAGTTCTGCTAGGGAGGCGGTCCCTGTTTCCAGGAGGAGGAGGACTGTCAATGGCCACTGCTAAAGCCAATCACAGTCCTGCTAGCCCCGACCAACATGTGGAAGAAGATGACTCGCTTGGTTGCCACTACCAATCTCAGAAAGAAGGGATTTCACTGTGATTTGAGAAAACCACAATCAGGTGACAGTTTGTGGAATTACTGTTCAGCTTCTGGGAACTTTGTTGTAATTATTCCTGAACCTTTGCGTCACTTACTACAGAACCCCTGCACTCTGTGCCCCTTTAAGCCACAGCCAGTATTTAGCGCAATGGAAATCCCAACCACTTTTTCTCAGCTGCAGGGGCGCAACTTATGATCCTGCACACAGGCCCACTGCTTTCAGAAAATGCCCCTGACCTGAGCTTATTTTGGCGCATCCATTCCATATGTTTGTATGTGACATCACATACAAGCACGTGGGCTGGATGTGAGAGGTGGATCAGCAGGATGAGTGTGCCAGGACAGTTAGATGTGTCTCATCGGCTTCCTTTCACCATTCTGCATATCACACATATCATAGATGAGAAGAGGGTACAGCGGTGGAGCAGATGAGCAGGAGGGTACAGCGACAGGGGGAAATTAGCAGGAGGGGTTCAGAGGTGGCACAGAAGAGCAGGAGGGTACAGCGGTGGGGCAGATGTGCTGGGAGGTACAGTGGGGGAAGAGATGAGAAGGGGGTTCAGCATTTGGACAGATGAACAAGGGGGCCAGTGTTGGGCCAGATGAGCAGGGGGGTTCAGTGTTGGGGCAGAAAAGCAGGGTGGTAGAGCAGTGGGGCAGATGTGAAAGGAGGTGTATTGGTGGGGCAGATGAGCAGGGGGTTACAGTGGTGGAGCAGATGAGCAGGGGGATTCAGTGTTGGGGCAGAAAAACAGGGGGGTAGAACAGTGGGGCAGATGAGGTGTATTGGTGGGGCAGGTAAGCATGGGGTTACACTGGTGGGGCAGGAGAGCAGGGGGAACAGTGGTGGGGCAGGAGAGCAGGGAGAACAGAGGTAGGGCAGAAGAGCAGGGGGGTACAGAGGTGAGACAGATGTGCAGAAGGTACATTGGTGGGCAGATGAGAAAGCGGGTTACAGTGGTCTGGCAGATAAGCAGATGGGTTCAGTGTTAGGACAGATGAGAAGGTGATTCAGTAGTGAGACAGAAGAGCATGGCGATACGGCGGTGAATAAGATGTGCAGGAAGGTACAGTGGTGAGGCAGATGAGAAAAGGGGTACATTAATGGGGTAAATGAGCAGGGGGGTTACACTGGTAGGACAGAAGAGCAAGGGGGTACAGTGGTGGGGCAGATGTGCAGGAGGTTCAGTGGTAGGAGGAATGAGAAGGGGGTTCAGCAGTGGGACAGAAAAGCAGGGGGGTACAATGATGGGGCAGATGAGCAGGGGGGTTCAGTATTGGGCCAGATGAGAAGAGGGTTTTAGTGGTGGGAAAGATGAGCAGGGGGGGTTCAGTGTTGGGGCAAAGGAGAAAGAAGGTACATTGGTGGGACAGATGAGCAGGGGGTTACAGTGTTGGGGCAGATGAGAAAAGGGGGAACATTGGTGGAGCAGGTGAGCAGGGTGGTACAGTGGTGGGGCAGATGTACAGGCGGTTGCAGTGGTGGGACAGATGAGCAGGGGGGCAGATGTGCAAGGGGGTTACAGTGGTGGGCCAGATGTGCAGGGGGTTATAGTGGTGGGGGGAGAGGAGAAAGGGGGTACATTGGTGGGGCAGATGAGAAAGGTGGTAAATTGGTGGGGCAGGTGAGCAGGGTGGTACAGCGGTGGGGCAGATGTATAGGGGATTACAGTGGGGGGGGGGGCAGATGAGCAGGGGGTTCAGTGTTGGGGCAGAAAAACAGGGGGTAGAGCAGTGGGGCAGATGTGAAAGGAGGTGTATTGGTGGGGCAGATGAGCAGGGGGCTACAGTGGGGGAGCAGATGAGCGGGGGGTTCAGTGTTGGGGCAGAAAAGCAGTGGGTAGAGCAGTGGGGCAGATGTGAAAGGAGGTGTATTGGTGGGGCAGATGAGCAGGGGGTTACAGTGGTGGGGCAGATGTGCAGGGTACTACAGTGGTGGGGCAGATGAGTAGGGGGTTACAGTGGTGGGACAGATGAGAAGGGGGTTACAGTGGTGAAACAGATGTGCAGGGGGGACAGTGATCTGAGGTGTGGAGTTGCAGGAATTGGCACTGATCTGAGGTGTGGAGTTGCAGGAATTGGGGCTGATTTGAGGCGTGAGAGTGCAGGATGTTAATTTCTCACTACTAAAGTAGTTTACAGCATTTACTTTATAAAAAAATATTTTTGTGATTGAGAGTGTGAAGTTGACATTGTTTTGTTATAAAATCGGCACGCTCAATTTCTTTGAAAACGGAAAATTGTATCAAATACTTACCGTAATTTTCCTTTCCTGATGCCAAACCATGGCAGCATACTAGTGATAGAGCTCTGCCTCTTGACCACTCCCTCAGGACCAGTGAATAGCATAAATATAAGGCCTAGTTAGGCCCCACCCCATTCTCTGTAATTAGCTACATACCGAAACGTATAAGGGTGGGACCATATGCTGCCATGGTTTGGCGTCAGGAAAGGAAAATTACGGTAAGTATTTGATACAATTTTCCGTTTTCCTGACGCCAACATGGCAGCATACTAGTGATAAATAACTAGCTGACAGGGTGGGATCTACTTGTCAAACCAATCTTCTAATTAGGATGAGACAGAGGACTGAATAGTCCTTCCTACAAAGTCCCCTGATGACAAGGCCCCTGGGTCTATTCCGTCAAGTTTGAGTAGGAATGTTGGAGCGACTGTGTACAGATGGACACCATAGATTCTCTTGAATGTGTTGCCTATGAGGCTTTAACCGCTCTGGTAGAGTGCTCTGGTGCCACTGACAGAGGCTTGTGACCTCTATCCTATACACAACCAAGCCTGCTAGGATCCAGGCAGTAACCTCTTTCCCTTGATGATTCCCAACTGGAATGACAAAAGGTTCATTTAGATGACCTGAAAGGGACAATTGTGGAGAGATACTCCTTTAAAGTTCTGAAAACGAACAGTACGTGTGACTTTCCTGTGTGATGATCTGGAAAGTTAGGCAATGTCCAGCTGTCTGTTAAATAGCAGTCTGTTACTACGTTTGATGCAGAATGATCTATAAGATCCAACTCTACTCTTTCTGGAAAGAAAGGTATATATTATATATAATTTTTTCTTTATTTTATTTTTTTTTACTTTGAAGCTCCAAGAGCTTGAATCTCTGATAACCTTCTGCTTAAAGTTCTTGCGATTGATACTGCTTTGTAAGTGATGGATAAACTGATACGAGATCCAGCAACTGCAATAGATCTTTTCTTCCTTGGTGACCGGCTCCTCACGACTGCCCTCAAAAGTTGTGCAAACTGAAGGATTCTTGATCCTTTCAAATGTGTTATTGCCAATATAGCCCACACTCATGAGCTATGTGAGGATAGGCTAAGGCCTGGGAGGAAGAATACAACAGATGACACTGGAAGGGCAGTAGGATCAATGTCTCGCCCTACCAAGAAAAAGCAAACTTGTTCCAGAATTAGACCTAGATGTTGTAAGTAGAATGTCTTCTCACACACAACAAAAGTAGAGATCACTCTGGAGTGAAACTGGAGCAGCCGGAGTTGCCTATCCTCCCCCTTTAGTGCCCCTGCTTGCAGCCCCAGTCTGCGCATGTTATAGAGGGGAAATGTCTTCTGTATCCTGAAATGAATGGCCAGGGAAAACCGAGGGCCTCCTGGTCAATATGGAGAACTGGCTATGACAACTATGTTCTCCCTTGACAGCCTCAAGGGAAATCTCATTTACGGAAATGTTGGGGAAAATATATAGGTTAGATATCAGACCCAGGGAGAGACCAGAGCATCTGCCCCTTGCGCCTTGGAGGAGGCCTGAGGAGGTCTGTCTGTGGTAGGCCCCACCTGTGGGCCAGCTGAGAGAAGACCTTGGATGTAGACCCAGGGGTAGTGCAAGGGTTTTTTACACCCTAGGCAAAACCCAATTTTTTCGTCACCATTGGCTCCACCCCCTTTACACGTGTGACAGAAGGCGGCGCTATACAGAAAGCATCGACTCTGCTTCCTCTAGCGCTGGCTCCAGTGCTGCGCCTCTAATTACACTATCGGTCAGACTTAGTTGCATTCTTCAGCCTGCAGAGCGTGCAGACGCGGAGGGAAACCAGTGTCCGAGCGCCCCTATGCAGTAGTGCGCCCCAGGCGGCTGCCTAGTTTGCCTAGTGGTAGCACCGGCCCTGTGTAGACCCACTCGCAAAATATGCTGGGAGGTAAACTGCTTCCTGAAATTTTGCTGGTGATCTTCTGCCCCAGGTGTTATGGGTTTCACCTCTCCCAATAGCATATTGCTGCGAGTTTCATACTGGAGCTGAATATAGGCGACTGCTGCCCTGTTGCTAAACTGCAGGGAGATTGGTCCTCCTTGACTCTGTGTAGTGAGGCAAAAGTGCTTAAAAGGGCTGTTTGAACCCCGAGCGCATTCAAGATTATCCTCCTTGGCTGGGAAGCTCTGATTGCCTTGACTGAAAGTCCCTCGCAATGCATCTTCCCGGCTGTCTTGCAGACATGATTTGTAGAAATTCTCCAGTCTAAAAGGTCCTAACGGACCGAGACTTCCTCAAGGTCTTTCCATCACCGCTGAGCGCTACTCATACTGAGTAACACTTATTAACTGTGTTCTATCCTGTTTCCTCCCTTGCACTAAGAATTCTAGATGAAATTTGCGCAGGTGCCCATGCACCCCAGGAATCATCTATATGCATGATGACGTTGTACCCAGATGACTGAGGCACTGAGAAGCCATCAAACAAGCGGAAATATTCATCCTCAGAAATCTATTCCTGACTATCACCACTTCCTCTGATTGAAATAAAACAGAGGAACTAGCAGAGCACCCCCGGGTACACCAACCATTGGGATGGAGAAAGTTGGCTTTGCTTTCCCTCTAAGGTGTGAGGATAGGATAGGCATCCTGACGATCCAGCAACAGCCTCCAGCCATGTGGTTATACTGTTTAATGGACTCCATCTTAAAGAACTCAAAGAGGGCCCCACAGGGTTCAACCTCTTCCGATCTGCAACTGGACACTAATCAACATCTCCTGCGAACTCCAAACAGGATTGGGTAGACAACGTGCAAACCCTCTTGAGTCTGGGGTGTCTGTAAGCAATGTAGCAGTCCACCCGCTGTTGTGGTGGACTTGGCAGCTTTGTGGAAGAGAGGAGCAGTGAGGAATCTCCCGAAGTGACCATGAGTATCTGATACCTTCATCCAACATGCCGTCCAGAAACCAGTGAAGCATGCCTTCTAGGTCTTACCTTAAGAGTCTGGGCATGCACCTGTGTGACTGGCTCACTTATCCCCCCAGAAGTCTGCACCAAGACACAAGCCAGACCCTCTGCATCCACTGTCACAAAAATCTAATTTTTGGCAAGACACTTCCAATAGGAAAACATATCTAAAGGGATGCAGACCCTGACACTCTCCTCAGAGTCCTGCAGGTGCAGCAGCTGGTTGATAATTATTAAACCCTTCCCATTAGACTTACCCAGCACATGGGCTGGTTATTGCTGGTCTGCCGGCATCTGCAGATGCTACAGTATGTAGGAGCAGGTTGACCATTAGCTTGTTCAGAGTATACAGTTTCAAGATCCTGTTTATACGGGCATTTTTCTCAAACCCCCTTCATGCTTCCCCACTTTTGTTTCTAGGGAGCAATACGCAGCCCAGGGTCTCAACCATATGGCCTCCCTAGCCGCCAAAGTGCTCTTTCAGTGGCTATACAAGCAACTAGGAGGGACTTCCTGGTCAGCCTCCATATTTTGAATAGCAGACTGCTGCATCTGTAATAAATGTAACAATGACCCAGGCCCCCTTCAGTCCAATGAGAACCTCCAGAGCCATGAGTTGTCAACATCCCTCCACATAGAGTGGGTTGTAAGGCATAGTAGGTGCAGAGCATGTCTTTGGATTGTGTTGAGAAACCCACACAGGGAGAAGAAATAAACATCAAACAAGTATTAGCATGTTGGGGAATTGAACCAGCAACCCCAGTGCTACTAGACAGAATTGTCACCCACTTAGCCAGCAGGCAGCCTCTGCAAAGTAGATTCATGGACACCAGACACCTGTGCCACCTGTCCAGGATTCACCCGGACAGTTCGGATTTTGAATCATGCGTCAGGGTTTCAGTCCACCTGAGACCCGAACATATTACCCAGACCTGGCTGTGGCTCCCCAAGTAACCGAGATAGTCATATACAAAACTGTTGCTGTTGTAGGTGGCTGTTTGGCCTCACTGAAAGGTGATAATGTCAGCAAGGGCAATTTGGCCACACCCACTAGAGTGCTACTACTCTCCTTGGAGCACCCAAATGTGTCTGTGCAACGCCAACCCGGCAGACTCCCAGACTTCTACAGGACAGCCACGCAGGGAAAAGCATCCAGCAAGATGCCACATCTGCACGTGAACAAGTACGCTGTCTCCTATGGCAACAGTCTCCAACAGTTTCCAATACAAGTGTAACAGTTGCTCCAGGTAATTAAGGCAAGTCCAAAACAGAATCTTGTGCCATTCTTATCAATAATAAAGACATTTGGCATTACCTGTTAGCTGCATACTTCTCCAGGCAGTGTCTAATCACCAGCCTTCCGGGCATAGATACTGCGCCACAGGCCCTGCAGACATCTTGCTGGGGCGCTGGCTCTGGGGAAGAGGAGCAAAGACGTCTTCCTTGGAGCTCTTCTCCTGAGTGGGAGCGCCATCCGGGCTATGCTCCTCTGAAGAACGTCCGCCTTGCCTTGGTCCGGCCATCTTGAGAGCGTGGACGTGCGGGGCTGAAGCAAATCAAAGCCAATCCGCATGAGAGGGCACTCTTTTTCCTGAAAACTTACCAATATGGTGGTCCCCACCCTAGTTGTTGAGGGTCTTTATATGAGCGGTAACTGACTCTTTATCTGTGGAGAAATGGGACGGCCAGCTGAGGTGAGGATAGCTGAAAAGTGTAGATATAGGAGAAAGGATTCCACTTTCCTTATTTTTTTTATTTATCTACATATACTTACATATGTACACATATACAAACATACCCACACACACACATACATACCTACACACATACTGCAAAGGGTCAGTCTGGGGCAGGTTGGGAAAGGGTTAATTAAAGAGGGTAGGAACCTTCAGCCCTGCTTACTGTCAGCTGAGCTGAAGATGTCAGAGGAGTTGTGTGTTTGGAGAGAGAGAGAGAGACACACACAGTATTCAGTGTAAGGATCCATTTGCTGGGGTAAGTAAAACCATATAAAAAAACTGTATCTCAGACTAGAGCCATGTACTTTGTCTATATATCAGCCTGTTGGTTAAAGAGACTGAACCTTTCCTATCTCTGCACCTGTGTGACAAGACAAGCCTGTCTTTTTCTTCTGTTTGTTTTGCTGAATAAAGCCATTTTTATTTTACTGAACTGGCCTTTCACCCCTCTGATCCCCTACAATGCATACATGTATTTACATACACCCCCACACATATGCATACCCACACATCCACATACAACATTTTTTTTTTTTTAAATGTGTATATACATATACACACACCCATATCACATATACATACATACATACCTATACACACACATGCAACACCTGCAGAGGACAGCAGGGAATGGGAAAGGTAATGAAGAACACGAAGGAGACACAAGGGGCTAAGAGAGAGATAAAACATAGCTGGCCCCCCATATTCCACAAGTGCTGCAGTTATCAATTTTAAAAGCAGATTTCGTTCCTAAAGAGGAAACACTGCAGGGGCCCCAATAAGACCCCCAGGCTGTTTGGCGCATGTTAGCAGCCTAAGCGCTGGGACTTCGCACTGGGAGAGGCTTGAACCCAGCCGGATGCTGCACAGAGGCAGAGGGGGGGACATAGTACTGCTTACTCTTCACTGGTGCGTTGAGGTATGAGGAAAAAAAGAAGAATGGGGTGGGGCCTAACTAGGCCTTATATTTATGCTATTCACTGGTCCTGAGGGAGTGGTCAAGAGGCGGAGCTCTATCACTAGTATGCTGCCATGTTGGCGTCAGGAAAACATTTTTCGGCACACTGTGCTCAAAAGGTTGCCTCCCCCTGCTTTAGTGTATGGCAGAACTATGAAAATACATCATTCAGTTTTGATAGTCATGTTTGAGAGATCCAAGAAAACATTTTGCCCACATTTTGTCATCAGAAGACCTAAACCAGATCAACAGTTGGGCTTTGAGGCACCAGCAAGCAAATCTGACTCTACAAACCCCAACTCAGTAGCATCAGAAACAGCAACAAATGACAATCCGGTTGAGTAGTGAAGTCACCTAGAACATTAAGTTGTGATATAAGATGTACTATTCTTTCAGTGTAAATGGAACAATAATGATGTGCGGAATGTTAATCCAGTTTGATCATCTATTTTTCTTCTAATGTGTAATTATTTGCCTACGCTTCCATCCCAAGCTGATGAAAGAATAATGAAAATAGGGCCATTATGGGCATAACTGTAGGCATGAAGAGAGTACAGTTCACAACCTCCTATTAAGTAGATCCAAACAGAAGCAAAAATCCCCGCACACAAAGAATCTGTGAGTCAACTAACTTCTGAATCACAGATCTAAAGGGAGACACACTGAAAATCACAAACAGATAACAGGAGATGAACAATAAAAGCATAAGCAAAAACCATAAAAAGCTCCATATAGTTAGATACAGTATGGATGGAAAGACAATAGTGGTCCATGGTTAATAAATCTTACCACCGCCACCAATCTGCTGGTACTACTAATAACCATGTTGTCATCAGCGCTCTCATATAATGTAATGATAATGTTGGGGTGAGTAGGTAAATAGTGTGCAGAGTATGTCATTGTAAAGAATAGGGGTTTTCTAATGGTAGGTAGATTGCTAAAGTATGTGGAGGAATAGGCACGGTTTAATGAGTTTAGATTATTGATAATGAATATGGTAAAATTGGGCCATTTTTGATCTGTAAACTAAAGTTTTTCTCCATAGAAAAGATATACTGACTCACCATACTCGCAAAGCTAGTTATTGTATTTGCATGTACCCAAAACCCTGCTTGTTTTAACTAGCAAACAGCACTGCGTTACTTTAACCGACAATTACGCGGTCATGCAACGCTGTACGCAAATTAAATTTATATAATTCTTTCCCCCAAAAACAGAATTTTGTTTTGGTGGTATTTGATCCCCACTGGGTTCTTTATTTTTTTGCGCTATAAATGAAAAACTAAAGTTTAAAAAAAAAACAATATTTTTTCATTTCTACTATAAAACATGTCCAATAAAAAAATTATAAAAATCTAATTTCTTCGTAAATTTAGGACAAAATATATTCTGCTACATATTTTTGGTAAAAAAATCCCAATAAGCGCATATTGATTGGTTT
The DNA here is from genome assembly GCA_028564925.1 of Lithobates sylvaticus. Lineage (NCBI taxonomy): Eukaryota > Metazoa > Chordata > Amphibia > Anura > Ranidae > Lithobates > Lithobates sylvaticus. The sequence goes on from CM053027.1 coordinate 138,326,851, forward strand.
ACGTGAAAATTATAGCATCTATAAACTGTTGTGTGTATGCATGTATGCTCGTAATGGCGGTGATCAGCAACTTATACATCATATATCATGCATTCACTGTGTGCTGTTTTTACTAAGGGATGAACCGGTTTTTATTCCCTGCTCAGCAGGGAATAAAAACCATCACATCCCCACTGACAGCACAGAGCTCTGTAGTGTTTACAATCGCAGAGCTCTGTCCTGTCATCCTCTTCGCTGATCAGTGGGTGCTGGCAATCAATCACTGGCCAACACCCGCTGATTGGCTTGTGCTGTGACTAAGCACTATCCGGAAGTGCTGGATCACGTATTAGATACACGATCCAGTGCAGGAGAGACACTCTGTCCCTGTACTCCTACGTGAGGCAGTCGGCAAGCAGATAGTTCCCTTACAAATGTCATGTGACTAAGGGGGTTATTTACTAAACCACGTGTGTGCAAAATCTGGTGCAGCTAACCAATCAGCTTCCAGGTTTTATTGCCAACGTTTAATTGAATAAGCTGAAGTTAGAAGCTGGTTGGCTACCATGCACAGCTGCACCAGATTCTGAGTGCACCAGTTTTAGTAAATCTCCCCCTAAGCCTCTTTTTCCATGCTATGGGTTTCTACGACAAGTTTTCAGTTGTGCAACATTGTCTGTGGTGTCCTTTTTTACAGATTTCGTGTTGCCAGTTTCCATGCTTAAATAGTGGAAACCACACACATGTGCTAATAAAATATATATATTTTCTGAGCAGCAAACACAAAAGAGGATATCCTCTCTAATGAGTAACAGTAAGTAATAAGTGTTGCGCTAATGTGTATACGTGAAAAAATTGAAATAGAAACCATCATGCAAAACAGTAATTGCAAATGGGAAAAGGTTTTGGTTGTCCAAAATGAATGAAATAAAATAATCACTACTACATAAAATAAAGTGATTCAACACAATTAAAAGTGTCCAGAAAAATATTAAAAAAAGAATAGTCCACAGTCGAGATTTACTAAAGACAAAAAGACTGTGCACTTTGCAAACTGCAGTTGCTCCAGAGCAGAAATTCTGCTGACTTCCATCATCCAATCATGTGCAAGGAAAAATGCAGCTTTTTTATTTTCCTTGCACATGATTGGGTACTCTTTCCAAAGTGAAGCCTTGAGTCATTTACTAAGCTCTTGAGCAACTGCACTTGCAGAGGGCAAAGTGCACAGTCTATTTGCATTTAGTAAATCAACCCCAATGTTCCAGTCCCCTTTAACCACCTGATTACTTTGCACTTAAACCCCCCCCTCGTGACCAGACCAATTTTCAGCTTTTGGCGCTGACGCATTTTGAATGACAATTGCGCGGTCATACAACACTGTACCCAAATTAAATTGTTATCATTTTTTCCCCACAAATAGAATTTTCTTTTGGTGGTATTTAATCACAGCTGGGGTTTTTATTTTTTGCTAAACAAACAAAAAAAGATGGAAAATTAAAAAAAAAAAAAAATCATGTTTAATAGTTTGTTATAAAATTTTGCAAACAGGTAATTTTTCTGCTTCATTGATATGTGTTGATGAGGCGGAACAGGTGGGCACTGATAGGCTGCACTGGTTGGCACTGATAGGCTGCACTGGTGGGCACTGGTAGCCTGCTCGGGTGGGCACTGATAGTCTACACTGGTGGATAAGTCGGTACTGATGGGGACAGCAAAGATGGCACGGATGGGTGGCACGGATGGGTGGCACGGATGGGTGGCACCGATGGATGGCACTGATGGGCACTGATAGGTGGCACTGATGGGCACTGATAGGTGGCACTGATGGGCACTGGTAGGGGACACTGATGAGCACTGGTAGGTGACACTGATGTGCAGCACTGGCACTGTGTGCACTGACAGATGGCACTGTGGGCAATGACCAATGGCACTGTGGGCACTGACCAATGGCACTGTGGGCACTGACCAATGGCACTGTGGGCACTGACAGATGGCACTGTGGGCACTGGTAGGCGGCACTTTAATTAGGCAAAGGTGGGCACCATGGATTGGGCACATTGCTGGGCACATTGCAGTGAGAGGGACTGATGCCGCCGGTGATCGGCTTTTTTTTTTTTCTCCTCGCGCTGTCAGCGCGAGGAGGAAAAAAAGCCCATTACCGGCTCTGTTATTATCACATGATCAGCTGTCATTGGCTGACAGCTGATCATGTGGTAAGGGGTCGGGATCGACCCCTTACTCGGATCTGTGATCAGCGAGTCTCACAGACTCGCTGATCACAGAGCGCGCTGCGCGCGCCCTTCAGGGGGCGCGCAGGCAGCTCATGGCCGGGACGACCTCAATAGACGTCGTCCCGGCATCTTAGATCCACGCTGTAGCCTTCATTCGGCTATAGCGTGGATCTCAGGTAGTTAAAAAGGACACTTCACAGTCTCCTCCCTCTCCTCTGCAGTCACCAGTGTCTCAACACCACAGTAAAGGTAAGATGGAGGCTTACCATGTGCACCGACCCCTTATTCAGAGTGGTCAGTAAACACTACTCCTCAAACATCTAGCAGTGTACTTGCAAACACAGTAATAGCAGACCCAGATATAGGGAACAGGAACTTTATTTACTGGGAGACTTTCCACAATCAAAATAAACAGTAGTCTGATAACTCAATAGTAAAGAATAGCAAACCTGTGATCTTTAACGGTGTAAATCAAAACCAAATGTAGACTTCAAACTAGCACAGTCAAACAACTCAAATGACTCTAACATGGCCTATGCTCTCAGGCATAAAGGGGAACAGGCCTGGGTTAAACACAGTCAGTCTGTTTCCCTCAAATCCTGAAATCACAGACCCAGGCAATGATCAATAGGCAATAGGCCACAAATGCAAATTATCCCTATAACCATTAACGTGAGAGTTCCCCTTCAAAGGTAAGCAATGGAATCACTAACTTACCATCACCAAAAGTGTAACAGAAAGGGTCCTCACAATGGAGATATCCAGGATCTTAGGCTAGCCTGGCGTTGGTGCACAGTGTATCCTGTTGCGCAGGATAAGCAAAGTGTACTTGAAAGCGGTGGCACCTCAACCCCCACTCCACTGTCTGCCAGTCCACCAGCACTTACCCCATCGGCCGCAGAGATCGGCAGGCACACAGCGGCGGGGATCAGCAGGCACATCAGGCAGGGGATCACGCTGCATCTCCTGTGTCCTCTTCTTTTCTCTTAAGAGATCACAGCGGCTTTCCGCCGTGTGTCTCCCCCCCCCCATGCATCCAATAGGATTGCCTGACCTTTCAGCCAATCGAGAAACGGTATCAGACCTGTGCTTCCTGATTGGCGGAGAGGCGATTCAGTGTTAGAAAAGCAAATATTTTATTATTTTTATTTATTTATTTCAGGTACTTATACAGCGCTGTCATTTTACGCATATACATTCACATCAGAATATTTATTTGCTTTTCTAACACACCTGGGTACTCATTACACAGGTTAATAGTGCTCCAGTTTCTGTCTCAGGGTGCAGGCTTGTAGCATGTTGGTGTGCACTTAGGAGTAGAGATGTGCACACTCTGGTCCCCTTGCAGCAAGGTCACACAATAATCAGCACAGGAAAATACAGCTCAATTTCCTCCCTATTACTATCTCCCCTTAGGAATTGTAGTCCAAACATCCATTGGCTTCCACAGCATTATTCCTTTCATGAACTACATCTCCCACAGTTCAATGCGGCCAGCATTCAAGTCCCTTGAGCTCCTTCTGTTTGTCAGCTCCCGCTGCTGTACAGAAGCAAAGTAGTGTTAACCCATTCACCCTGATAGTCTGGTGGAAATCATAGAGAGCAACTACAGTTGCTCTCTCTCTCTCTCTCTAGCCAAGCTGCTAGCTACAATAGTAACATACAATGAAGTTCATGTTCACATACTTCTTAACTTTCAGAGATGGAAACAAGTGATGGATTTTACTGTAAATGTATTTAAAGAGGAGCTCCACCCGCACCAAAAATATTAAAAGTCAGCAGCTACAAATACTGCAGCTGCTGACTTTTAATAAATGGACACTTACCTGTTCCAGGTTCCAGTGGTTGTCGGCAGAATGTGATGAGCGACCGCTCGTCTCTCGGCTGCCCGCCACCATCCTCTGTCAGGGAATCAGGAAGTGAAGACGCAACGGCTTCACTGCCCGGTTCCCTACTGCGCATGCACGAGTCGTGCTGTGCGTCTCTATTGGTCCCCGTTGTGTCCTGGGAACTGTGTTTCCCAAGACACAACGGGGCATCTTCGGATATGGGTGGGACAGCTCCGGCTATCTCATCCCGGAAGTGGGTGCAGATACCTGTATTATACAGGTATCTGCACCCCCCTCCCCCCCCCTCCCCCCTGAAAGGTGCCAATTGTGGCACCGGAGGGGGGGAGGAATCCGATAAGCGGAAGTTCCACTTTAGAGTGGAACTCCGCTTTAAGAAAAGAGATACCATTCGCCCACCTCCAACTGCAGATCATGAAGAATTCATTAGCAAAGGACACCGTTTTACATTGGCAACAAAGGGATAACACAAAATACACCTAATTTAAAAGGGTGTTTACAACTATTTCACTTACATACATACAACTATTTATTTTACATACAATTTAGAACTTCATAAACATTTTAGTAGCAGACCGCGATGGAACGTACTCACTAAGTATATGCTTCGTGGACAGTTCAACAAATAACTTTAATAAATTAAATAACAAAAATGCATTTACTAACCTTTTAGTTATGAGCAGCTTATCAGTAAATCAGAGGTTTCATAAACATTTCTTCCCAAAGAAAAAACTCATCCCTTGTCAGGAGATGAAGGGAGTTAGTGCGAGCAAGCTGTTGGACCAACTGGTCTCAAGAATTTACCTTGCTTTGTGACATCATAGGTAAAAGCTTTGGCCTCCCCCAATTGTATTTAGGGACACTCATCCAGACCTATATTATCACAAAACATACTCAAGCTGTGAAAACAAAATGACATACTACTAAACTATATTGCTCCCATACAATATCCTATAATAGTTAATTTTCAAATATGAGCTGTTTGGATTGAGAGCTTTGAATTAGCCATGAAGCACACCCTTGGGTATCGCTTGGCTGAATATTAACCTGAAGTTTTCAAATTATTATGACAGCCATCTTTCTAAGTACAATCCACTTGAATGCTAGGTCGCTCTTTGCAAATGAGGGCAAGCAAGCATTCAAACTAGAGGCTGCCTCTCCGGGGACTAAATAAAATGTATTAGAGTGAAGTGGTAAATGATTCACAGTAGGAAAGGTGCTGCTTTATTTGTTTTCCAAGAGATGTTTTTAAGGACCTCTCTTATTGTATCTGTTTTAATGTTATTGTCGAGTTTAGTGATTGGCATATGACATTTAATGTGTCATGCTATGTACAAGTTTTTTATGAGGCAGGGTAAGAAGCATATTTATTTTATTTAAAAATACCATATTTAATTTATTGTTCAATTTATGAACTCTAATATGTCCATAGTTTTTTCCAGTGCCCAACAATTTAGGGAATGCAAAATGTCTTTACAATTTACAGTCATAAAAACATAGGCCACAGTTAATGTAAACATTTTGTCCGGTAAGGAATATATTGATAAAGTGTTATTAAACCGTGTACCATTAAATAAAATATAGAAGCCTCATCCATATACTTGATCAATTAATGTTTTATTTATCCTTGGGACCCTAGTTTCTGAAAAAGATCTGACTAAAAGATCTTCCAAACAACAGTTACGACTATAGGATGTATGTGTGCTCTCTCATTTTATTATTATTATACAAGATTTATATAGCGCCAACAGTTTGAGCAGCGCTTTATAATGTGAGGGCAGACAGTACAGTTACAATACAATTCAATACAGACGGAATATGAGGGCTCTGCTTGTTAGAGCTTACAATCTAAAAGGGAGGGTCAAGTGATACAAAAGGTAATGACTGTGGAGGGTGAGCTGATGGAGAAATTAAAAGTACAGTTGTTAGGTGGAGGCAGGATAGGCTTTCCTTGAAGAGAAAAGTTTTCAGGGATTGCCTAAAAGTGGACAGAGTAGGAGGTTGTCAGACAGATTGGGGTAGGGAGATACATAGGATGGTCGAGGCTTGGGAGAAGTCTTGGAGGAGAACATGGGAGGAGGTGACAAGGGAGCTAGAGAGCAGGAGGTTTTGGGAGGAACGAAGAGAACGATTTGGTTGGTATTTTAAAACTAGGTTAGTGATGTAGCTTGGGGCCAAGTTGTGGCTTTGTAAGTTATTGTTAGTATTTTGAATATAATTTGTTGGGTGAGTGGCATCATAATTGAGGGATTCGCAGAGAGGGGTAGCAGACGCTGAGTGGTTTGTAAGGTGGATGAGTCTGGCAGCAGAATTCATGATAGACTGAAGGGGGGATAGCCTATGTAAAGGTAATCCAATGAGGCGGGAGTTAAGGTGAGAGATAACCAGTGAGCGAATTAGGAGCATTTGTGGTGTCATTGATTAAGAAGGGGTATATTTTGGAAATGAGACAGCAAGTTTTGGAAAGTGATTGGATGTGGAGCCGAAAGGAGAGTTCAGAGTCCAGCATGACACCTGGCATGCAGGGATGGGTTGATGGTTGTGTCATTGATCCTGACAAAGAAGTCAGGGGAAAGGGCACATGGGGGAAGACATATCATGAGCTCAGTTTTGGATAGATTGAGTTTGAGGACGTGGTGTGACATCCAGAGTGATGTTTGTAAGCTGAGGGGTAGAGAGATAGATTTGAGTGTCAACGGCGTAGAAATGATATTGAAAGCCATGGGAGGCTATCAACTGACCCAGGGAGGAGATGTAGATTGAAAATAGGAGTGGTCCAGGAAGAGGGTACAGTTGTACACTAAACCAGACACAGACAGCCTCCTTGGTAAACCGCAGCGCTGCTCCCCCAGCCAGTGGTTAGATTGACAGCCTCCTCTGTGAACTATAGTGGTGCTCCTCTCAATAGTTCTTAGATTGACAGCCTCCTCTGTAAGGTTGTCACTGCTTCACCCACCAGCTATTCAATGACAGCTGGATTCGCTCTGATCTGCACAGTGCTTGCTCACTGACTGGAAGTTTATGAGAAGTAGTGCATGGAGTACAACATAATACAGTCAGGTTGAATATACCGTAATAAGTATGTTCCCTTTTCTCTTTTTTTTCTACTTACTTTTTGCTGCAGCTCAACACAGAGTGCAGAAGCCTGGGTCTCCATCAGTCCAAAACTCCCCTGCCCAGTGCTTCAGTCCTCAGTGCTCATTTTCTATGATTAAGCCCCCATTGGGGGTGAAACGCATGGAGTGGAGAGGAGCAAGGTCTGGTGGCAGGCCTTTTTTCATGGACTGCATACAGTGCAATAACATTTAACAAAAAACAAAAACAAAGGATTTGGTGGCCTATTGAATTCGTGCTTTTGCATTACTGAGGGGTGGACAGACCAAGCTTAGCGCCCATTACTGATAGGGAAGCTATAACCCCGACTTGAGAGGTACCATTACTACATGTTCTGTGAACATATGTAGAGTATTAATTGTTAATGCAGCCGGACTGTATTACAGCGATTTGAATGGAAGCTTCAAATGGGTTTTAAAGAAGACCTAGCATCAGATATATTTGTTAACTGCTTCATCATTCTCTCCCAACAATGCCTTTATCTACTTTTCATATAGAGGGACATCACTATCATTGTTCAGGAATCATCCATTCCTGGATAAAGATGCTCTTAGACCCCTTTCACACTGAGGCATTTTTCAGGCGCTTCATCGCTAAAAATAGCGCATGTAAACGCCTGAAAGAAGCCTCAGCTGCAAACCCAGTGTGAAAGCCCGAGTGCTTTCACACTGGGGACTGCGCTTGCAGGGCGTCAGAAAAAGTTCTGCAAGCAGCTTCTTTGCAGCACATTAGGAGTGGTGAACTCACCGCTCCTAAAGCGCCCCTGCATATTGAAAACAATGGGGTAGGGCTACTATACCGCCAGCAAAATGCGGGCAGATTTAACCCCTTTTCGGCCGAATAGCGTCGCTAAAACGACGGTGAAGCGGCACTAAATATAGCTGTGGGCTGGGCCAGGGCAACACAGTGTGAAAGGGCACTTAGAGATGACAGAATCATGTATATCCAGATGCCTGTGCAAATATGGGCTGTACACATCTGACACAGACAAGGCCTGTGCTGCAGTATCCTTGCTACAAAAATAAATGTTGCAGTTTTTTCACTGGCAGATAGGAGACTGAGGAAATGCTTCTTCCTACTTGCAGCAGACTGATAACATAACCTCAGACTAGCCAAAGTCACTTGACTGGAGATCAAAAACTTTAACCACTAGCTGACCGCCCACTGTCAAATGACGGCGGGACGGTGCAGCTACTGTGGCGGGCCGCCGTCATATGACGTCGTCTACCATTCGGCCACTGGGGGCGCGCGCGCGCCCGCCGCGTAGCTGGGGCCCCGGTGCGCGTGCCCGGCGGTCGCGATGACCGCCAGGCACCCGCGATTGCCCGGTAATCGAGCAGGACGTGGATCGGTGTGTGTAAACACACAGATCCACGTCCTGTCAGAGGAGAGGAGACCGATGGTGTGTCCCTTGTACATAGGGACACCGATCGGTCTCCTCCCCCAGTCAGTCCCCTCCCCCCACAGTAAGAATCACCAAGATAGGGTACACATTAACCCCTGCAGCGCCCCCTAGCGTTAACCCCTTCCCTGCCAGTCACATTTATACAGTAATCAATGCATTTTTATAGCACGGATCGCTGTATAAATGTGAATGGTCCCAAAAATGAGTCAAAAGTGTCCGAAGTGTCCGCCGCAATGTCGCAGTCACGATAAAAATCGCAAATCGCCGCCATTACTAGTAAAAAAAAAAATAATAATAAAAATGCTATAAATCTATCCCCTATTTTGTAGACGCTATAACTATTGCGCAAACCAATCAATATACGCTTATTGCGATTTTTTTTACCAAAAATATGTAGAAGAATACGTATTGGCCTAAACTGAGGAAAAAATTTGTTTAAAAAAAAAAAAAAAAATTGGATATTTATTATAATAAATAGTAAAAAATATTATGTTTTTTCAAACTTGTCCCTCTTCTTTTGTTTATAGCGCAAGAAATAAAAACCGCAGAGGTGATCAAATACCACCAAAATAAAGCTCTATCTGTGGGGAAAAAATGATAAAAATTTTATTTGGGTACAGCGTTGCATGACCGCGCAATTGTCATTCAAAATGCGACAGCGCTGAAAGCTGAAAAATGGCTTGGTCAGTAAGGAGGTGTTCGTGGCTGGTAGGCAAGTAGTTAAAGTGGTTGTTAAGCCACTCTAACCTGTATACACCATCAGCACTGTTTCATATTGCAGTGTCCCCCTCTGTGTATGATTTAAAAAGATAATATGCAAATACCTAATTTTACAGCCAAGATTGCGATCACATGACCAGCCAGCTCTTTCCTTTTTTCCTCTGAGAGATGCAGTGGGTGGGACTGAGATTCCCCTGCTGATGTCAGTCTGGAGGGGAGGAGGAGAGAGCTGGCTGGTCATGTGATCGCAATCTCGGCTGTGAAATTAGGTATTTGCAGCATTTATATTTATAAATCATACACAGAGGGGGACACTGCAATAGGAGGCAGTGCTGATTGTGTATACAGGTTAGTGTTATGCAAGCAGCAGGAGGGGGAGGGGCAGCACTGTCACAAGCAGAGAGGGGAGGTGGAGCAGAACACAGGAGCAGAGAGAAGAGCAGATAGCAGGCTGCAGATGACAGAGGCACGTAAACTGACCACAGTGTCTGGTCTCAGCAGAAATGATACACCGTGGTCAGTTTACAGGGTCAGCCAGGTATTTACAGGATCAGCCAGGTATTTCAGGTGTTACAGGGGGCCAAATGACACAGCACAAGCACTGTGTCATATAACATGCTTTAAAGGAGGAGGATCCATATTTTTTATTTTTTTTGGTTAACAAACGCTTTAAGGACTGCTTTTTAATAAGTACCGTTTTTGAAAGTGCATACAGCAGGACTGTCATTCTTATGTTTGCGTCGCTACTTAGTGAGTCATTTTCCCAGAATAAGAATGTAACTTTTAGGTGGTGGGGAATTATTTTCCTCTTAAATATTCTTCCTTAATATATAGTAGTTATAAACAAATTTGATAGTACAGTTGCTAAGTATTGAATACCAGAGATTAAACTTTGCTCAAAAACTAGAACTGGCCCTGGAAATCAGATATCCCTGTCTAGACTCTATTAGAATAAATTTAGAAAAAAAGATTTGAGAATGTAGCAAAAAATATAAGTGCTACTTTACAATGCATACTGTTTGATTTTTAATTTTTTTTTCTAAAATTCAAGGCGTTATAGATTATGGATATGTTTACGTACTGAAGAAACACATGCATTATATCATGTAATATATATTTTGCTTAAGTGTGCATAGATAAATAATGAATGTCTATGCTCATCCAAGGATATGTAATGCATTTGCTGGCATGGAACTATTATGTGCAAAGGTCAGACTAGGTAAGTCTGATTTACAGGACTGACAATGTAAGCTAATGCAGCTCTTATTTGGTTATTAGACATGATGCTGTCCAATACAACAAAATGGATCCAGCATAAATTCAAAATGCAATACAAAGCCTATGAACCATAAATAACTGTCACAGCTGACTCATTCCACCCACCGCCTCTAATAAAATCTCTGTCAAGGTTTAAGCAAGCAGAAAAATACACAGTGACTCAATACTGTACATGTCTACGAGATAGGCTATTATCTACAAAAGAAAAGAATTATCTAGTCATTTTTTTTTTCCCCAATCAAAGTTTTATTGATAAATGTGTGTTATTATAACCGCGCTCCCTAATTAGTAAAGTTCAACAACTATTTTGAAATAACATCAAAAACAATTCATCAACTAAAACCAAGTGATTAAAGCAGAGTTCCGCCGAAAAAAAAAAAATAATTTAAAGTCAGCAGCTACAAATACTGCAGCTGCTGACTTTTAAGATAAGGAAACGTACCTGTCCAGGGCGCCCACGATGTCCTCACCCAAAGCCGACCTGTCCTTCGGCTCCTGGGTGCAGGCGGCGGCATCTTCAGTAAGGGAATCGGGAAGTGAAGCCTTGCGGCTTCACAGCCTGGTTCCCTACTGCGCTGCACGTTCTGAGTGGTCCCTGCTGTCTTCTGGGACCTGTGTGTCTCCCAGAAGACAGCTGGGGGGACGGAGGAGGGGCTGGACATGGAGTAGATCACTGCGGATTTTGCAGGGATCTTTCGCCGGAAGTGGGAGCAAATACCTGTATTAGACAGGTATTTGCTCTCCCCTCCCCCCTGAAAGGTGCCAAATGTGACACCGGAGGGGGGAGGAATCCAAAAAGCGGAAGTTCTATTTTTGGGTGTAACTCCGCTTTAAGTAAATAAGTGCTCAAAGAAAAATTGCATTCAGTGCAATGTCCATATACAGCCACCAGATGTCTCCAACTGGGTGCAAATGGTAAATTGTCTGCTGTCTTCTTATCAGCGCCACACCACAGTGTTTAATGTTCTCCTCCACCAACACCAGACACACAGCCCACTCACTGGACTTTCATGACCCCCATTACAGGTAGTCACATTAAGCAGAATGATGATGCCTTTTCTAGTGCTTTTCTCAACCGATCAATGTGGCCAGCAAACGTGGACTTATTTTGCGTACACACAAGCGGATTTTCCGTCAGAAAAATCTTCAATGCTTTGCGAGCGTGCGTCAAATTGTTTCCGAGCATGCGTAGGAATTTTGCGCGTCGGAATTTCTACAGACGATCGGAATTTCCGATCGGAACTTTTTCCAACCGAAAAATTGAGAACATGCTCTCAATCTTTTGCTGGCTGTAATTTGGCCAGCAAAAGTCAGATGGAGCATACACATGGTCGGAATTTCTCACCAAAAGCTCTCATCGGTCTTTTGCTGGCCAAATTTCCAATCGTGTGTACGCGGCATTAGACTATATCTCCCAAAAGCGTTATAAAAAGAGGAGGATACCTCCCATGCCAGGTCATGGATATGAATAGGAATGATTTTGTAATCGTTACATGCTCCTCTCATTTCAAATTGTTTTCCGAATATCCTGCAGTCTTCCCATGCCTGCTCCAAACAAACACCAGATGGATGGGCAGCCATATAATAACTAGCACAAAAGCTCAATTAATTCCACAATTGGGTATCAGACACTTTTTACACTGGTCTCCACCAGTCTGTAAACACCTTTTCTTTTTTACGGGCTGGAACTTCTTTTAAACTGGCAATTGCAACACTGTACGCAAATTAAATGTTTATCATTTCTTTTGATGGCATTTAATCACCACTGGGTTTTACATTTTTTGCTAAATAAATAAAAAAAATTCAAAACAACATTTTTAAAAATAAAACGTGTTTTTGAGTTTCTGTTATAATAAAATAAATATTCTTTCATCACAAATTTGGGCCAAAATGTTGTCTGCTACATTCTTTGGTTAAAAAACCCTGGCCGCTGTGATCTGCTGTGTCCACCGGACACAGCAATCATGGGGTTGTGCCGCCGCATGTCCCAGTAAATGTACTGTGGGCAGGCGGCAAGTGGTTAATCTGTCTAAGATTCCATTCAAATAGAACAGGGGTCTCAAACTCAAATTACCTGAGGGCCACAGGACAAATTTTCACATCCAATGGGGGCCGCATGCAAACTGTCCTTTCTCCTAGTATTGGTGTCAGCGGAGGCACTATTAACCCCCAGCACTGGTGTCAGCGGACACAATATTAACCCCCAGCACTTGTGTCAGCGGACGCAATATTAACCCCCAGCACTGGTGTCAGCGGACACAATATTAACCCCCAGCACCGGTGTCACTAGATGCAATATTAACCCCCAGCACTGGTGTCAGCGGACGCAATATTAACCCCCAGCACTGGTGTCACTAGATGCAATATTAACCCCCAGCACTGGTGTCAGCGGACACAATATTAACCCCCAGCACTTGTGTCAGCGGACGCAATATTAACCCCCAGCACTGGTGTCAGCGGACACAATATTAACCCCCAGCACTGGTGTCACTAGATGCAATATTAACCCCCAGCACTGGTGTCAGCGGACGCAATATTAACCCCCAGCACTGGTGTCACTAGATGCAATATTAACCCCCAGCACTGGTGTCAGCGGACGCAATATTAACCCCCAGCACTGGTGTCACTAGATGCAATATTAACCCCCAGCACTGGTGTCAGCGGACGCAATATTAACCCCCAGCACTGGTGTCACTAGATGCAATATTAACCCCCAGCACTGGTGTCACTAGATGCAATGTTAACCCCCAGCACTGGTGTCAGCGGACACAATATTAACCCCCAGCACTGGTGTCACTAGATGCAATATTAACCCCCAGCACTGGTGTCAGCGGACGCAATATTAACCCCCAGCACTGGTGTCAGCGGACTCAACATTAAACCCCAGCATTACCCCCCTACACTCCACAAATACCCCCCCCCCCCCACTCCATTTCACAAGTTCAGTACACAGAGTGACGATCCAGCAATCCTTCTCGCCAATCTGCTCTGGCAATCCTCTCAAACTGATTTAGCTTCCCTCTCACCACTGTGCTCCTATCTCCTCACATCACTGACACCCTACTCTGCTCACCACTTTTCTCCAATCTTCTCACACCTATGTCACCCTGCTCTGCTCCAATCAATGTCACACCACTGGGGTTCGATCCCCCATCGCTCTTTGCTATCACACTGCTGGGGTTCAATCACCCATCTCACACTGCTGTCACAGCACATGGTTCCTGCTTGGTCCAGCCCCTTATGGCAGCTCTGCTTTGCCTTTAGCAATAGTTGAGTATTCACATATATTCATAGCGAACTTTATTACAGTACTAAACAGTAATACAGATAGAAAATAATAAAATGACCATGTAATCAAATGGTAATATGGCAAGTTTAAAAAATATTTTATTTTAGTCAATAATTGTAATTGAAAAGCAGAATAGTGTTTTAAAATGAAGTGAAACTGAAGTGACTAAATATAACCAAATATATTTTATAACTGCGAGTGAATATGCTGAGCACTAGATACCCCAAAAAATATTCTGTGCTAAAATATTATCTTTATATGCATGTCCTACTGTTCAGAACAAAAGGACTCCAGAAACAGACATTTGTTATTACATTTGTCTGACAGTACTTGGAACCCAAAGATATAAAAATGGCAGTCTGAACATTAGTCAGCTGCATGAAAGCTTTTTGGAACTGTCATTGCATAAACGTACATGATGGCATTTGTCAAGTGCGCAGTGTCTATGCATTCGCCCTGCTGCCGACCTTATCTCAGGGGAACGGGAACAATCAGCTAGGCAAATCTATTTTAAACTATCAATTCTGCCTCAAAGATTTTCAGCCCAAGGATGTAAGCCCACCAACACAAAAAAGTTTTCCTTTCCTTTCAAAGGTAAATTTTCCAAAACCGCCAGAGCCAGATAGCTCTTGTCAGAGCCCAGCAGACTTGCAATCTCTGTATATCCTCTCTATGGAGACCTTGCACTTAAAGCTGACGTTTAGGAATGGCAATTGTTACATAGTTAAATTTGTCCAGCTTAGAGCAATGTAGGTATGTATGTGCCATACATATACATATGAGATCCCAGTGGAAGCTGGAAATCCTTGTAGTAGGCACGGCTTCTATCTCCGAATTCCACCAGCTTCCAGGCCTCACCCGATCGGCTGCCCTGCTGCATCGTGAAAACAGGAAAAGGCTTGTTCGGCACAGGCACCATTCAGGGAACACTTTGTATTTTGTGATTGAATGCAAAGTGTTCTCTGATTGGACATGGTGGAGAGGCTGGGGGGCGATGTCAATACTTCTCTACCATGAGACTTAACTGTAGCTAAATAGGGTGAGGGACAGCGATAGTGTCATATTTAGTAAAGAAGGGTTCAGCCAATACCAAAGCTCAAAGAGAAATATTTGTCTGATATACTGTCACTTATTTGTGCCTTTAAAGTGACCCGCTTGGAAAAATAAATTTAGTCAAATATCTATTACCCCAAAAAAAGAAAATAAGTACTCAACTCTCCTACTGCTCATGCCACCGAACTCCACTCTATTGAAGATAAATCTTCCACTGAATTATGTGGAAAAACAACCACTTACAGGAGAACTAATCTCCTGGTTCCCCTCTGTGCTCAGTGGCTTCTCTTGATGACCTCCAAATTAACCACAGGGCACAGTACTGACATTGAGGTTGGCGGGGGGGGGGGGGGGGTCCAAAAAGAACAGTTTTAGATCAGATTGACAGTGATGAAGTGTCAGTATCTTGAGGACCAATATTAAAAATACATACATTAGCGTATTAATCACAAGCTGATTATTTCACAGTTTACTTTGCAAGGGAATTTTCCCAAGGCTTAGTAAATGTGATGAAAATTTGCTTAGCAAGGAGTGCAAGAAAAATCATCATGCAAGAAAAATCTAAAAAAACTGTTCTTTTGCTTGCACATAATTTGTTGATGGGAGGTAGCAGAGCTTCCCCTCATTCACTAAGCTAAGGGAAAAGTCCCTTACGAAGTGCCATTTTTCTTGCAAAGTGAACTGATTATTTGTCTTCAGTAAATCAACCAAATTTAGTCCTGGACTTGTGTGTAAAGGCAACATAAATTACTTAAAGCAAACCCTGCAGGGTCCATTAATTAAGGGATCACAACTCCCTGAGTTTTTTTTTTTAACTTCCTCCCCCCCAGGTATGTTTTTGCACATTTTTTTCCTTTGCTAAAATTAAAAATAATGCATCAACTAAATATAAAATATTGTATAGAAACAGATGGCAAGTAGAACTATAACCATCTTTCATTGCCCTTTCCATATGCCACCTGTTTATAAAACATGTTTACATAAAGTAGAACGATGAATGTGAAATTCACACATAGAACTGGACAAGTCAGGACAGGGACTTATCTCATATTAGATGGCTTAGTACTTTAAATCAATGAGAAACAGTGGGGTTGATTTACTAAAAGCAAATAGACTGTGCACGTTGCAAAGAGCAGTTGCACCCTGCAAGTGCACTTGCTCCAGAGCTTAGTAAATGAGGTAAAGTTTCTCTTTGCAAAGAATAGCCAATCACGTGCTAGGAAATGAAAAAAAAAAACATAATTTTTGCTTGCACATGATTGGATGATGGAAGTCAGCAGAGCTTCTGCTCATTTATTAAGCTCTGGAGCAACTGCACTTTGCAATGTCCACAGCCTATTTGCTTTTAGTAAATCAACTCCACTGTTTCTCATTGATTTAAAGTACTAAGCCATCTAATATGAGATAAGTCCCTGTCCTGACTTGTCCAGGTCTATGTGTGAATTTTACATTCATCGTTCTACTGTATGTAAACATGTTTTATAAACAGGTGGCATATGGAAAGGGCAATGCAAGATGGTTATACTTTTAATTGCCATCTGTTGGTATTTCTATACAATATTTTATATTTAGTTGATGCATTTTTTTTAAATTTTAGTGAAGGAAAAAATGTGCAAAAACATACCTGGGGGGGGGGGATTAAAAAAAAATACTTAGGGCCTTGGGATCCCTTAATTAATGGAATGCAATGTGCACAGTCTATTTGCCTTTAGTAAATCAACCCCAGTGTGTCTGAAGGACAACTGCTTTTGCAGTGTAGCCTATAAGGCTGAATTCACACCTATGAAGTTTTAGTGCTTTTTGCATTTTGCAGATTTGCACTACAGATCGTGTTCCATAGGAAACCATGTTAAATGGACTGTAGTGCAAATCTGCAAAATGCAAAAAGCACTAAAAATGCATAGGTGTGAATCCAGCCTTAAGCTTATCCATTTTGCTCTGGTAATTCTTTATTGTGTGATAAATGTGTATTTCTTAACAAGGAAAGAGAGAGTTCTGAATAAATCTTAAGGAAAAATAGTAGGGGATCAGGGGTGGACTGACCAGTCAGGCACTTCGGCCGTGGTCCGAGGGCCCAGCTGAGGAAGGGGGCCCGCCGCCTGCTGGAACTCAGGAAAAAAAAAAAAACTTGCGGCCTTGGCGACCATCTTTTTCGGGTCTTGGCCCCAGCACGCAGGCCAAGTGTGTGGAGGCGCATAGCACACGCATGTGACGTTATTACGTGACGTCAACGTCAGTACGTATGTTGCGCCTCGTGCCTCCGTGCACTGGGCCTGCAAACCTTCTGAGTCCTGGCTTCTTCGACCCTGGCACCCCATCTTCCTGTAATGAGGCTATAGTGCGCGCTGGGGCCCGGGTAAAATAAAAAGATGGTCGCCACGGCCGCAAGTTTTTTTTTTTTTTTTACTTTTTTTTGGAGCCAGACGCCCACAGGAGCAAGCCACAGAGGATGCGGGAGCCAGCCACCCACAAACAGCAGGGAGCCAGTTACAGACAGGAGCCAGCCACCGCTACAGTACCCAAAGTTAAGGTAAAAGGAGTGCTACTTTGTGAGAGGTTGGGGCAGGGGTGAGAGTCATGGCAAAAGGAGGGGGTTCCGTGAGGACCAGAGTGAATAAAGGTGTTCACTGTACACTCTGTTAGAAAGAGGCCCATTAGACTCCTTTGTAGTCTCTCATGGGGCCTGGAGGGGGCTCTTTCTAACAGAGACTCTCTAATGGACACTGAAAGGAGCACCTGTGTTAGAGAGAGACGCCCTCCAGGTCCCATTAGAGTCCTTTGTAGTCTCTAATGGGACCTGGAGGGGATTCTAACAGACTCTATAACGGACACTGAAAATGCCTCTGTTAGAGAGACCCCCTCCAGCTCCCTTTAGACTCCTTTGTAGTCTTTAATGGGTCCTGAAGGAGGGTCTCTCTCTAACAGAGACTCTAATGGACACCGTTAGAGAATGTGGCCTGGAGGGGACGCTTTCTAACAGAATCTCTAACGGACAGAGAGAGAGAGAGAGAGAGAGAGAGAGACCCCTCCGGGTCCCATTATACTTTGGTTTGTCTGTGATTTGTATTGCACTTGTTTATGACTTTATATATAAACTAATTGCACTCTTGGCCCTTGTGTTGAAAGATTCTGTTCTTAAACAGTGTTTAAAAAAAAAAAAAGGCAGAAGTTGTACTTTGTGCAAAATGTAGGGGCAGGGGCGGGGCCTGACAGGGGGCCCTTGCTTTATTTGGTCCAGGGGCACTAAATGTTGTCAGTGCGCCCCTGTAGGGAATTAACTTGTATACATACATTGTATTTTATATGAGGAATATATTGGTCTACAAAGATTCATGGCCAGAAAGAGCTTTGCATATTTGAAATCAGATCATGAATATCATATTATTGGCTGAAAGAATGCTGTAATTAGGCCTGGTATATCATAACTGTGTTAAAGAAAAATGTTCTTGTTACCAATAAAAACAAATAAGCCTTTTATATATTTTTTTAATAGGAACAAACAATCAGAAGCTTATTGTTTGCTGTGAACAATACGAAATATATCCCTTAGCATATCTCATACTTCAGCTCCTTTCTTTTTAATTTACGAGCTGCGTTGTATTGTGATCCTTTCAAAAACATATGTATAGAATTGTGCTGTTAAATTCTAAGTGAGAAACAGGCAGGAGAACGATAAAAATCCCATTCCTCAGCATTTTTTAATGTGTACAACAGGCATGAGTTTGAAAAAAAAAAAATAGTTTATTCAAGTAGCAGACGCGCCTCTGAGAACCGATGCTATATGCAGAAATGGGATCCCGAAACAGCAAACTGCTGTAATAGTGACTATTTGTTACCGTGTTAATGAAGAAAAAAAAGGTGACATTCTACATACAAGCTCAGCAGACACCTAAGGGAGAAAATAAGCAGGCCGGCATTTCAGTAAATATCTTCTGTCTAGAGGAATTAAATACGTTTTTGCTATTTTAGGAAACAGTTGAAAGGCTTTTAATGTAAAAGCTAAAAGAGGATGAAAGAACAAATATGGATAACTGGGTCAAACATGTGAACAGGCTTTTAGACCATTAATAGAATACCGATGCAAAGGTAGAAATGTAGACGATACTGTTACTACTATCATATATTGTTCTGCGAAGAAGCATCAATTGCAGAGAGCCAGTTTGTTTAATGTGTCGCTATTAATCAAAATAGCCCAGTTCGAGCTGTGATTTGGAAAATGAGAAAAGGCCGAGGACTTTCAGGCGTTGTGTGATCAGCAGGGAAGTCCACCTAATGAGGATTGGAAGTGAGTCTTGTTATTCGCACACTGTCTGATGAACAAGTCCAATTAGTCTGCAAAGATAGAGGTAACCTCATTATTACTTCCCAGATAGATACAAGGAGCCACAAAATGAGAAAAGGAAATAGGTGACTTTTTGTGGAATTGCTGCTATGAACATTAGAATGAGCAGTTTGTTGATGATTTTGGTATCAGTGGTAATTGTTATAAACTGCAAAGGTACAAAGTATGTCTAAGAACAAAGCAGAGGTAAAGCAAAGTGATGTGTGATCATCAGTGTTCTATACTCAGAATAACAGTTGGGTTTTTTTGAAATGTAAGTGAATGTAAAGTCTATTCATTTTTTTTCCAGTTAAACATGTAAAAATGATCAGCTTGATGTAAATTACCTTATCAAAACATGCCTATTCCTACTTTGTATTACTACTCAATAGTAGTACTTTACTGTTTTTTTTTTTTTAATAAAAATCTCTGGGCTGGTTAAAGCGGTTCTGCACACATTTCATTTAGTAAATCTCTTTGCCTTCCAAATCAGGCAAAGAGTACTAAATGAAGTGTTTTTTTTTTTCCACTTACCTTGTAATTGCTGACGTTCTTTCCTCTGTCTCTTCGGCGGTGGGTGGGGTCTCTGCGTCGATCCTCGTCACGCTGCACTGTCTCCTGGGATCTGGTGTCATTGATCCCAGGAGTCAGTGCGCACATCTTCCGAAATCTCGCGAGATTCCGGCCACATCTTCCTAGATTTCGGCGAACGTGAGCTACACTTTGCCGTTACTGCGCACACGCGAGATCGGCGCAGTAACGGCGGTGCATGCTGGGCCATCTGAAGTGCCTGTGTGGTTTCACGTGCCCACAGGCAAGATGGCACCCAGCAGCAAGATATTTTATAAATGTTTCTAGGTGACGAAAACCAGCAGCAGTTCACTTCCAAAACGGAACAAGTGAGCCATTAATTTACATATGATAATCGTTTTCATTATACAAAAAAAAAAAAAACAAACATTACAGACAGTGTCAGACCGCTTTAAGGCTGGGTAGACACCATTGCGGATTTCCCGCATCCAATTCGAAATAGCAGGAGATTTTGACCAGTTTGTTCTCATATCTTAACTGTGGCTCTGGTGCGAATTTGCACAGGAGCCCTATGCGTCTTTTGGTCCACAAATTCAGGCTGAAATCGGACCTGAAGCAATGAACTGGACCTCTGCTGGGAGTCACATGTGGCGATGGTGTGAACCCAGCCTCACTCACTTAAAATAAAGTGGGGTTGTTAAAGTGTATTGTAGACATTTTTTTACTACCAAACTGAAATTGTGGATGCTCAAAACGGATTCATTTACTTGTCATACCCAGGTGATTGAATCTGTAACGGCCCAGAGCGGACTAGACTCATCCTTCCTAGTGCGCTTTCTGGCCAGCCACTGTATTCATCACACAGACAAGCACATAGCCGGTTGGCTAAGGAATTTTGTAGTGCGGTCTACAGAGCTTGATGGGGATCTGGGAGACTAGTTTCCTATCTGGTCCACCTTGCTGTTGATTGACAGTGCCTGGCAGTTGATGAATCCATAGCCACTATTCTGTCCAATAATGGTGTTTAAATTCTCCCACTACCACCCAATGTCTATAAAAAGTAAGGCGGGCCTAATAGGAAACTCGACTCTCAGTTCCCCCTCAGGCACTGCCTACCCAGTCACTCAGGTTATTTTGCCAAAATCACATTGCACTGAATTTCTGTGCAATTGTGGTGAAACCCAGCACTAAAACTTTGATCAACCACAAGAAAGTTAAATAAAAAATATTACAAGTCATGTGTAACAGCAGATAAGATATATAAATATATTGTATCACACAAATACACCACTCATAAGAAAACTGGAGCAGGGTCAGGAACCAAGAAAGTAATTCCAAATTGTGTCACTGAGAGAAACTAAGATTAGTTTGATGTTAGAGTAATTCTTTGACAATACTGACCTTGGCTCCCAGTTATACTTATTACCTTGCATTGCCAAAACTATATGTGATGTGGTTCCACAGCAAAAGCAATACATTTATATCTAGTCAAAACTTTTTTTTATTGATTGGTTAAAACTCATCAGTTAATTGTTTCTGTCTTTGTAACCTTGGGGAGATTTCCCTTAACTGTCTGTCCAGAGGTAGAACAAAAAGTAAGAGGAAATCTCTCAACATGATGGGGATTTCCATTTTAGACAGTTGTCACTGAAACAGCTGACAACCAATGGATGACTTCTCCATAGCTCACTCCCAAGACTCCCTATTGCTAAATGAGGCAACCCATCACATCAAACCACCAATACAAGGACTATATGGAGGTGGGAAGGGTCACCATGAATAAAAGTCTTGATTTGCATATTCCTTACGTTTGTGACAAGCTTACTTTACTCTCGTCTTCCCCTCTTTTGATGAGCTGCAGCCTCCATCATACTCTTCAGCATTTGACATTTCTGGGAATGCCTTTATCCCCATCCACAGGCTCTACATCACTGCAGGACACAGTGGTGGTATATGGGTTAGTGGATAAAACCATAGAACGCAGCAATGGACACAGGCATTTATCATACTAGGAAATGTTGAAAGTTGAACTCCAGGTATGATTTTATTGTACACTTACATTGGTCTAGTTTGGACAAGTGTAATTATATCTCATACTTCTAGGTCTGCTGGGAAAGCCGACAATCAATGTAGGGGTCGGCACTACTAAAGTGATAGCTGCGATCTTCCTGGTCCTTTACCAAGTGGCTTCCCCACTGCATACGGACCACAGTGGGACACTTGCTCGGCCCTGGCACCATTCATAGAATGCCTTGAATTTTTTCAATGAATGAAGGTACGGTATTCAATGAAAAAAATATAAGGTGCTCCGTGAAGGGTGGCAATGCCAAGCAAACCTCTCCCTCTTTTGTGGTCTACATGCAAAGTGGATTCCACTCAGCACAAGAGCTGGAAAAGATAACAGCTATGACTGTAGTAGCGGCAGCTGCGACAGTGATTTTCAGCGTCCCCAGTGGGCAGGCATGAGATATACTGTACTTACTTAGATTGCGCCAAGCTGGACCAATGTAACTATGCAATACAGATCATGTCTGTTCAGCTTTCAACATTTCCTATGTATATTAAATGCCACTATTTGTCCACTGAAAGAGGTAAAAGGAAGAGGATAATGATAAAATAAGGACAATTTCCCCTGGAGTCTTTTTAAAATAGCAATGATCTGGTAAAATACACAAGAGAATAAACAATACAAATTCTTCCATAGAGATGTACACATCTCCAAGCTCTTTCACAAAGAAAAATACATGCACACAAATAGCACATTAATACAAGCAGAACAAAAATAGAAACTACAAACTAATATAAATGTCGGGAACAATGACACCGTTAACTCCTTTTTAGAAAAAATACATACAAAATAAATACATTGATGTGGTGATGTTTTTTATTTTTTTTGTTTAGTTTACATGTTTGTTTGGAACACATCAATATAGAGTATATATATGAAAGTATTTGACCCGTATAGCTTGATTAAAAGTGCATTTACTGTAAATCCAAAATATTCTGTAGTTTTGGATAGTATGAGTTTAAACCCCTGTCAGGTTTCTATGGCTGTCTGTTTGCCCAGTGGGGATTTTCAACCTCTCTCTCTGTCCTAGTGACCATTGTCAGTGGAACATAAAGTTATAGTAAATCCAAAGTTTTACAGTTGTCACCATAATAAGAGGTGAGGGGAAATATTCTTTTTTTTTTTTAAATCAGATAATTTTTATTGAAAACAAACAAACGTGCATACATAGATATACAATGTAGAAATTATACATGAAAATAATAATAAAAGCAGACCAAGAAATATGCCTCTTCTTTTTCACATAGTGTACTCCAACACGATGCACATAAGTTTGCTCAATGAAGGACTTATCCCGTATTGTGGTCATGTGTCGTGCAATTTTTCTGCTTGGTCTCTGTATTGAAGTATATGTGTCTGCTATTAACTATTTACCCCCTCTCACCATCTCCAGCCAACCCGTAGCTGGGAAGCAGTGAGGGGAGCCGTCCTCTCCCAACCAACTGGGAGAGGTGTATATCAGTTCAAAACTTTTTAACAGTGTGCAACATCAACTATATACAACTTACAATGTTAATACCTCCGCAAGTCAAAGTGCTTTTATATGTGCCATCTCTCAAAAAATAACATAGAAATAAAAGGAAAGTATAAAAATAATTGTGCATTTGAATTATTGCGTCTTTCCCGCCTCTCTTTCAATCTATTTATATTTTCGCGTCTATAGGTTCAGTGCGGATATTAAGCTGGCATATTGTTTGAGGCAGTTCTACCCCCCAGAATTCTATTGTGGACTAGACTAAATGGTGCCAATCCCGGGGTATCTATCCATGGATCACATAGGTTTTCAAATTTATGAGGGCTTCCTTGATGCTTATATGTGAGCTGTTCTCTAATAAGAGAGTCATTCACAGACAGTACCCATTCCTTATGTGTAGGTGGCATTGTAGATATCCATTTCATGGCAATAAGCTTTCTGGCTAAGAATAATACTCTAAGAATGGCTGTTTGCATGAAAGGGGTATATTCTTCTTCATCTAGTAGACCCAGTAGACATAGTTTAGGCTCAGTACTAAGTTTGAGACTCCATATGCTGTTGATAGTGTTTATCACTGCCGCCCAATATCTTTGCAGCTTGGGACACCTCCACAGCATATGAATCAACGTTCAATTATCAACAAGACATTGGGGGCAAAGAGGGTCATCTCTTCTGTGCCATTTATATAGCTTTTTAGGTGTGCGGTACGTACGATGGATAATGAATAGTTGAGTGAGCTTTTGGGGGGCGGACAGTGACACCTTTAGTACATTGTCAAGTATGATGTTCCATTCTTCGCCTGTGATTTGTCCTATGTCTGCCTCCCAGCCACCCCTACAGTGCAGAGACATTGCCTTAGATACATGCCCAAGAAGCGAGCTGTATATAGGAGGAGATCTGTCCCTTTCCAGGATGATGACATAATTAATTGCGTAAGCACCATGGGTCTAGTCAGCTCCCAGTGTGACTGTGTGGCTTGTGCTGCTATTGCGTGCCTAAGTTGAAGGTATTGAAAGAATGAGGTATTTGATATATTAAATTCCTCATGCAGTGATTGGAAGTCTCGGAGCAAACCTCCACAATACAGTTGTGGAATATAGTTTACTCCACTCCTTGACCAATTAGTAAAATTTTGTAGTTTATTTAACTCTACATAGTTATGGTTATTCCATATACGCGACCAGTTAGTGTATCCTTCGTATTGCATGTGTTGTTTGATTTTATACCATACCTTATCTATAAGAATTACAGTTGGGTATTGGGTTAGTTGTCTAAATTCACCTGCCTCTATGCACTCCACAAGTCCATCATCAGATAACTGTGTACAGACAATGTTTCTAATAGGATCAGAGGGCTCGGGTTGAAGCCAGCCCGTTAAGTGCTGTAGCTGGGCAGCTATAAAGTAGTAAAATGGGTTCGGTACTTCAAGTCCGCCCGGAGGGGAAATATTCTAATGGGGATACCTGCTCAGATGTCTAAATAGTATTACCAGATTACCAGTCACTTTAAAGAGTTTTGCTCTCATATTCTGTTGTGTTTGCAATGGGGCAAAGACCATATCTCCCAACCATCCCAGTTTCTCCTGCCCCGCATTCGAACTCCAATCCTGTGGAGATAAGTATTGTCCTGCTCCACCCTAGCTCTCTCAGGCTCTGCCACTATAGGTTGATAGAACATGTGACAGCAGCGTCACTCACTACTCCTGTCAGCAGTGAGAAGTACAGCATGGCCCCCTAGTCTTCAAAGTTCGGCTGGGCAGAAGGGAAAGGCAACCGCTACTTTTTGTAGTATTCTAGTGCTGTCTGGGCTCAACAGGGCTTCCGCATCATCCTGGTTGAGAAAGGCTGATTGCCTGAGAAGCCAAGAACCTATCTGGCTTCAAGTGCTGAACTGAAGAACGATAGGGGCAGTAAGGGGCACAGCAAACGACTTCTGACCTGCCCCGCCTCACTTTCATGCAGCACTGTGCACACAAGTTTCTTACAGGTATCAGTGCAGGTGCAGAACACGGGTCCTGACATCAGCCTGGTACAGTAAGCCGTTTTTTTTTTTTTTTTTCAGAAGGCTATATGCATGTGTGTATGTACACTACTGTGCAAAAGTGTTATGCAGGTGTAAAAAAATGCTGTGCATTACAAATGCTTTCAGAAATAGAAGTGTTAATAGTTTCTTTTTTATCAATTAACAAAATGGAAAGTAAATGAACAAAAGAGAAATCAAAATCAAGATTTGGTTTGACCACCCCTTTCCTTCAAACCAGCTTCAATTCTTCTAGGTACACTTGCACAGTTTTTGAAGGAACTCAGCAGGTAGGCTGTTCCAAATATCTTGGAGAACTAACCACATATCTTCTGGGAATGTAGCCTGCCCCAAATCCTTCTGTCTCTTCATGTAATCACAGACAGACTTGCTGTTGAAATCAGGGCTCTGTTGGGGGCCAAACCATCACTTCTAGGGCTCCTTGTTAATTATTCTGAAGATGGTTCTTAATGACATTGGCTGTATGTTTGGGGTCGTTGTCCTGCTGCATAATACATTTGTGGCCGATCACACACCTCCCTGATGGTATAGCATGATGGATACGTACAGTATCTGCTTGTATTTCTGAGCATTGAGGACACCCTTGATCCTGACTACAATTACAGAAATGCAGCCCCAGACTTGCACTTGGAACCTCCACCAAGCTTCACTGTTGACTGCAGACACTCATTATTGTACCACCCCCCCAGCCCTTCGAGAGGACGAGATAGTGTGAACAGTGGGTGAATTTAATAGATTGTCTATTTGTTGTTTCTAACCAGACTTTAAAGCCACTCCCAATATTTAGCAGAATTTAACCACACTCTTTTTGCTGTGGCGCGTGTAGCGGCAAAGAAAATGTGTATTGAGAGAAATATAAAGGCTGCCACTTTTGACCTACTTTGAAAATATTTGTTTTTGGCTTGGAGTCACTAACTTGCAACAAGCCTCCTGCTAGCACATCCAGGTAAGTAGCATTTTAAAAAGGAGAATTCAGCAGTGACAGCCTAAGGTTCAGTTTTGGATAGAGTTAAACCCATATCTATATTTTTGGAGGGTGTCCTGTTGAAATTTCCCTTCAGTTTTTGTCCTGTAGACACCGACAGGAATAAAGAAGAAATTTTTCCAAAGTAAAGAAAAACTTTTGTGGTAGGAAGAAAACCAAACAAATTGTACTCGACAACCACCACCCAAGTTTGGTTCAATAGGTGTTTTTGTAACATTTTTACACTGGATGAAAGAGGGATTACACTAATGTAAACTTGGTGAATGATTGTGCCTTGATAATGGTGGATCTCTCATGGATGTTAAAGTATATCCAAGGCCAAAAGTTTTTTTTCTAAACCAAAACCTTTAAAGTGTTTGTTAACCCACTCCTACAAACATACATAATCCTGCTGGTTCCCTAATGACAGGTGCTCTTTTCTCTGTGTTTTATAAAAAAAAATGCCTTATTTACTGGATTTCAGAGTGGTTCCCCACAATCACTTCACCAGCCGGCTCTCTCCTCTACCCGGCTGACAGATGCAGTGGGCGGGGCTGAGATTCCCCCGCTGATGCCAGCCGGGACATGAGGAGGAGAGGGAAGAAATAGCCGACCTTCATGTGACTGCTGAGAGCCGCTCTGAAATACAGTAAAGGAGGCATTTTTTTAATTAAACACAGAGAAAGGAACACCTGCTATTAGGGAACCAGCAGGATTATATACATTTTAAACAGTTATGAGAGCAGCAGGAGCGGAGGGGGCAGGCGCTGACACAGGGGCAGACAGGCAGGGAAGGGTGGACACAGGACCACATAGGAGAACAGGAGAGCTGCGGATGATGGAGGCACGTAAACTGACCACGGTGTCAAGAAAAAGTAGTGAAAACAACTTTTGTTATTGCATTAACATGTTATATGAGATTTTAGTGATTGCTTTTAGATATACTTTAAGGGTTCATTCCCACTGAAGTGCATTAGATTAACGTATGTGCCACAACATACTTTATTGTGTATTGTGGGACACTGCATTACCGCTGAAATTTTTTATCATAGCCCACCTCAAAGCACATCTTGTGTTGGGGTATATTGTAGCGTAATCGCTCTGTAGATGCATTGGGGTGGAAATAAAATACTGCAAGATCACACTGTGCTTGAAGCATTATGGTAACAGGCACAGTTTACCGCACTCTACTACAAAATGATGGTGCGAACGGACTAGAAGTGTGTATATGCCCCTAGGAACAGGATTCCAGAAGCCATTTTTTTAATAAAGATATAAAATGAAAGTCAACACCTGACTGTTAGACGATCATCACACACCTCAAGCTGCCCGATTGGTCCTTCGTCCTGTGAGACAGCTAGGGGCCTAAGCCCAGGAGCCCACTCCCACTCTGTACAGCATTTCCATGCAAACAAATGGTCTTCACATCTAAGATTTCATTTAGATACGATTTGGTTTGACAGGCAGCAAATGCTGCATCGTTTCACCTAGGGCCCTATGTAAGCACCCGTTTATTTTGCACCTGACTGGTTGTAATAGGCAACACAAATACATACACCTATGCCCGTCTGAGTATTAAAGCACAGAACCCAGCCAGCATCAAACAATTCAGGCACTTTATTAACATTAATAATACACAAACCATGAAACAGAATTTTACAACTAACAAACAAACAAAACAAAAAAACAGTATGGAGAGAATCCAAACAAAAACATGCTCTTATTGAGGAATATGCACAATAAATAGGACAGCTCCACAGGTGGGATGATCACTGCTTGAAAAACATTTTTTTACTGCTTTGCATATGTTTTTTGTTTTCTTGCAAAAAAAGGAACAAGGAAACTAGTAATCTTCCATCTCAATGCTGTCTTTACAAAAATGTGAAAACCGTGAAAAAGTTGTGCAGCATTCTACTACCGAAAAATAGTTATTTTCTTTTATCAAGACTATTGAGCTTGTAATGCCAATGCTCCTGAAAGTCACATATCTAAATCTAGAAGTCCTTTTTTGTTTGTTTTTTTTGCAGCACAATCGATGAAATCCAGGGAAAAACATTATATTCTTGCAGCGGGGTTTCCCCATCCCTGTGGAGAGAAATGACAGAATACATGAGTGAAATATTATCCAGCTAGTATGAAATACTGATTCATAGTACAGTCTTGCTTGTCTATTTTAATGTAATAGGGGGCCCAGCAACAGAAGGAGCAAACCCAGCTGGCAGCCAAACGGTGAAATGCTGATCAGCTCTGTAGGTGGTAATTGAAGCGCTCATATAAACTAACTATGTGTGTTTGTACACAACATTTAGCAGGAAGGTCAGACAGGTAATGATAAATACTTCTGGTAGGTGGAAAAAGTACACTTTTACTGGTTTAAAAAGGTAAAGGAAATTTTTAGTCTCGTGATCCTGGGTTTCCATCTCCGTAGCCTATAGATACCTCTGGTGCCCAAAGCAATAACCCTCACCAAGATTACCTCTTTCACACCTAATTTACTGGTCTTACCATAGCTACTATGATACCGAAAACCATATATTAGATGACATATTTCTACTGATGGGAAAAATATGTGGCTGATAATTACACAGGGCGAAGGTGCCTTTTCGCCTACTGCGTCCAACACTAAATCTGGTCCAGGGTTTAAAAGCCCACCATTGACGATACCTAAAAAGATTTAGCTTTTATTGCTATGGGGTCTCCCACGACTCCTAAAAACTCCCCCCTAAAAACACATAGTGGAAATGTTCAATTGCCTTTATTTTCCCTAGTATGTATGACTACAGTAGAAGGCAGGAACTGCACCGTGTTGCAACATTTTCTGGCGCTTATAAATTAAAAAATGATGCCAAAAGCACTATGAAGGAGACCTGCCAGAATAGAGATATGGAAGCTGCTACTGATGACACGTCAGCGAGGGAGCAGGCTCCAGGTATTTAGCCTTGCTTCACTACTTTGTATCCCAGAAAGAGCATGCATCAAGTAAAGTGTTGGGACACCTAATATGCACATACATAAGTGTAAAAGGTTTTTTTTTTCCTTTTAGCACACAGTCCCTGGTGCCCAACGTGTGGCTTGCTGGTGCTCAGTGTGGGGCCCCCAGTGCAGGATTGTTTATACTTCTAAGAGAGCTGCTGTCAGAGCTCACCACCATCTTGTTAAATTAGGAGTGCTGCTCCTCTCCTGTTCATCTCCTCCCACCTTTGAAGCTGTTCCTCTCCTAGCCATTCCCTCTCCCCTGTCAATCTCCTCTTCCTCTGGCCATCAACTCCCATTTGAAGCTGTTCCTCTCCTAGCCATTCCCTCTCCCCTGTCAAGCTCCTCTTCCTCTGGCCATCACCTCCCATTTGAAGCTGTTCCTCTCCTGGACATTCCCTCTCCCCTGTGACGCTGCTTTTCCTCCGGCCATCTCCTCACCTTTGAAGATGTTCCTCTTCTGGCCATTCCCTCTTCCCCCCCCGTGAAGCTGCTCTTTCTCTGGCCATCTCCTCCCCTTTGAAGCTGTTCCTCTCCTGGCCATTCCCACTTCCCCCGTAAAGCTACTCTTCCACTGCCCATCTCCTCCCCTTTGAAGCTGTTCCTTTCCTGGCCATTCCCTCTACTCCGTGAAGTAACATCTCTCCTGGCCATCTCCTCCCTCCTGTACAGCCCTCCTATCCTGGCAGAATTTATGATTTCTTGGCAATTTTTCAGAGAGTATGAATGATAACACAAAAACTTTTCTTTCACTCATGGTTAGTGTTTGGCTGAAGCCATTTATTATGAATCAACTGTGTTTACGCTTTTTAAATCATAAATGACAACAGAAACTAGCCAAATCACCCTGATCAAAAGTTTACATACCCCAGTTCTTAATACTGTTTATTGCCCCCTTTAACATCAATGACAGCTTGAAGTCTTTTGTGTTATTTGTGGCTGAGGCTCTTTATCTTCTCAGATGGTAAAGCTGCCCATTCCTCTAGGCAAAAAGCCTCCAGTTCCTGTAAATTCTTGGGCTGTCTTGCATGAACTGCGCATTTGAGATCTCCGCAGAGTGGCTCAATGATATTGAGGTCAGGAGACTGATATGGCCACTCCAGAACCTTCAATTCTGCTGTAGCCAATGACAAGTCGACTCGGCCTTGTGTTTTGGATCATTGTCATGTTGGAATGTCCAAGTACGTCCCATGTGCAGCTTCCTGGCTGATGAATGCAAATATTCCTCCAGTATTTTTTGATAACATACTGCATTCATCTTGACATCAATTCTGACCAAATTTCCTGTGCCTTTGTAGCTCACACATCCCCAAAACATCAGCGATCCACCTCTATGTTTCACAGTAGGAATGGTGTACCTTTCATCATAGGCCTTGTTGATTCCTCTCCAAATGAAGTGTTTATGGTTGTGGCCAAAAAGCTAAATTTTGGTCTCGTCACTCCAAAGGGCTTTGTGCCAGAAGGTTTGAGTCTTGTCTCTGTGCTGTTTGGCGTATTGTAAGTGGGATACTTTGTGGCATTTGCGTAGTAATGGCTTTCTTCTGGCGACTCAACCATGCAGCCCATCTTTCTTCAAGTGCCTCCATATTGTGCATCTTGAAACAGCCACACCACATGTTTATAGTTCCACTTCTTGATTAGAGTTTGAACACTGCTGATTGGCATTCTTAATTCCTTGGATATCTTTTTATATCCCTTTCCTGTTTTATACAGTTCAACTACCTTTTCCTGCAGATCCTTTGACACTTCTTTTGCTTTCCCCATGACTCAGAACCCAGAAACATCAGTGCAGCACTGGATGAAAGATGCAAGGGTCTGTTAGGTGTCCAGAAACTCATTGACCTTTTATACACACACACTAATTACAAGCAAACAGATCACAGGTGAGGATGGCTACCTTTAATAGCCATTCAAACCCCTTTGTGTCAACTCGTGTGCTTGTTATCAGGCCAAAATCACCAGGGTATGTAAACTTTTGATCAGGGTCATTTGGGTAGTTTCTGTTGCCACTATATTATATTGATAATAAATGGCTTCAGCCAAACACTAACCATGAGTGAAAGAAAAGTTTTTGTGTTATCGTTCATATTCTCTGAAAAATGGGCAAGAAAAAGTAAATTCTGCCAGGGTATGTAAACTTATAAGCACAACTGTAGATAGATAGATAGATAGAGATAAATAGATAGGCACAGGTTATACAATAAAATAATTCCATGTCCTTTCCAAAGTAAAAAAAAAAGGGCAGTATTTGCTGCAATACTCTTCTAATCCCTGGTGCTGTTGCCCACAGACGTAATACTTTGAGGTTCAAGGCTGCTCATCTCTCAGGTTGAATAGTGGCTATTATCACCCAACCAACATCGACACACCCCTGATGGAACGTCAGCCAATTTACAAAAACAAAGATATTTTGCCACTCTCGGTACATGTCAGGAGCCGTGCTTGGAAGTTCACTGTATTAACTAAGTTGACCGCAACAGTTTTAACCCCTCACCACAAGCGTGCAAAAAGCTTTAGATCTGGCAATTTTGTCAGCCAGTCCATAAAAGAAAGCATCGGCTTCCCGATTCCTCAACAAATAGGTTTTGCATAGCTTAGAAATATGCCTCAGACATTCTGCATGATGAAATTAGCAACAATCAAGCGCTGACTACAGGGAATCCAAAATGTAGTAATCTTTCCACTTGTGTTTCTGCGCAAGTCTCCCACTTTACCAATGCAGCGGCATCCCAGTACATGTTCTCTATTTACTCCTCCGGCATCCTTTAGGCTGGTTCTATGTCCCATATATCTTCTAAACACAAACACCTAAAGCTTAAACTCATCTGACCATAATACTATTTTCCAGCATTCATTGTGTGTGCTCTTTGACTTTTTTATTTTATTTTTAACTTTTTCTTTAAAACTACCCCCCCAGCCCACCCCGCAAAAAAAGAGTATTTTTTTAAATTTTTTTATACAGAAGATAATACTGGTGTTGGAAGAGACTATTTATGGAAGCAGCTCAAAATAAATAATAATTTAAAGGCATTGTAAACATTTAAACCTGCACCCTGTGTTTCTCGCCTGCATAAGGTGCACATTGCTCATGCAAGATGTTGGTGTCATTTGTTACCCTGTACGCACAGTCTATAGTAGAGTAAATCTTCGCATTCCTGTGTCAGCAGTTTGTGTTCAAACAGGCATTCAGCATGGCATTGCACAGGTTACATGGAAACATAGAAGACTGACGCCAGAAAAAAAAGATCAAGTAGTCGGCCCAATTTTGTTTTTGATTTGTATGTGTTTTTTTTTTTACTTTTTGCCCAAGTATCTTATAAATCTATGTTTGTTCCAAGCATGTTTGAATCCACTTACTGTTGACTGGTTCACTTCCTCTGCTGGAAGTCTATTCCAAGCCTCAACTACTCTTTTGGTAAAATAATGCATCACTTCTGTCTGTAGTTTAAGAACAGACACTTCCTGTGAACAAAACTACATATCCCACAATCCATGGGTCTCTCGGTCTAGCACTGGTGAGGGTGAAAGCTAAATATTATTTAGATCTGACACAGACAGAAACAGGCAGAGTAATTAACAGAGAGCTCACAATGCTGGAAGAGATGTGTTTTCATCACATCAGAATTTCCACATTTGTGATGAAACAGAAGAAATGGTGTGGCATGGACTGGATGCTGTGAGGTTGATTTACAAAAGCAGTTCTGCATAGAAACCAATCAGCTTCCAGGTTTCCAAGCCTATTTGAACAAGCTGAAGTTGGAAGCTGATTGGCTACCATGCACAGCTGCACCAGATTTTGCACTCCAGTTTTAGTAAATCAGCCCCTGTGTGACCCAGAACAAGAAGTTGTCCGATTAGCGAATGGGACAAGCTAGCTGAATGAATACATGGCACAGGGGAATCGATCAGCCTCTACAAACTGCAGCCACAATATGTAAGGCTATCATTACAAAGTAAGGCAATCAAATAATAGAGGGAATAGAACTACACTAATACCTACCTAATAACAAAAACATCTAAAAGTGTACAATGCCTTTAAACATTGTTTTTAAGGTATAAGCTAAGAGAGTTACATTAGGACACACATACAGCTGCTAAAAAGGGGCTTTTCAGTGATACAGTATGTGAATAAATGCAAGCGGTTTGTCTACAGGTTGTTGAATCACATGTACGGCTTCCTAATACTTCATGTGACCAATACACTAAAAAAAGTTTATCATTTTTATTACCCTTTTGAAAAAATATTTTTGATAATACCCTAATTATTATGGGGATTTTTAATATTTACAAAATGATTAGGTGAAATGCATTGCTAAACCATGCCTGCCATCTACTGGCAATATGCAGTATTTTACATTTTTGCTAAAAACTTTTAAATTCATGTCTTAAAAAAAAAAACTAAAAACTATACAATCTAATCTGAAACAATTTCCATCCAATCTCCTTTACATTTACCAAGCTAATATGAGGGCAAACCTAATCAATACTTTAAATTTGTATACAAATCAAACAGGCTCTTATACTACATGGTTGATGGTAGGTCTAAAGGAGATTGTAAACTGTATAGTTCACACAGGTTTCAGCTAGTGCAAGGGCTCGTTTACACCTGCTTTGCTTTCTGAAAAGCAACTAATGTTCGGATCGCTCATCAGAGTGCCTGTTTTAATCTACTAAATACTGAAAAACCACGCCGCAACCAGGTTGTGGGACGGGTATACTCCATGCTGCGAAGCAAAGCATCATGGCCACAGTATGTGTACACCACCGACCACTGCCTCGGCATTAAATTGGTTTTACTGCCCCCCCCCCCCCCAAAATCGCAAGTGTAACAAGTCCTAAGAGCACTGTGAACAGCAAGCTTTAGAGAGCTTTCAGCAAACTTTTTCGAAATAACTTAGCTCATGTTAGGAATGTTAAACCTTAATGGGAATGCTGACTGTCACTTTAAACAAGGCTTCAGAACAATGTGACACTTGTTAAAGCCAGCTAGCAGTTTGTTTAAAGTGACAGTTAGTAAACTCATAGATTTAACAGTTTAACCACTTCAATACAAAGCATTTTCACCCCTTTCCTGCCCAGGCCAATTTTCAGTTTTCAGCGCTGTCACACTTTGAATGACAATTGCGCGGTCATGCAACACTGTACCCAAATTACATTTTTATGATTTTTTTCCCCACAAATAGAACTTTCTTTTAGTGGTATTTGATCACCTCTGCGGTTTTTATTTTACTATAAAATATCAATTTTTTTTTTTCCCCTCAGTTTAGGCCGATATGCATTCTTCTTCATATTTTTGGTAAAAAAAAAAAAAATCGCAATGAGCGTATATTGATTGGTTTGCGCAAAAGTTATAGCGTCTGCAAAATAGGGGATAGTTTTATGGCATTTTTATTATAATTTTTTTTTTAACTAGTAAATGACGGAGATCTGCAATTGTTATCGTGACTGTGACATTGGGGAGGACATATCAGACACTTGACACCATTTTGGGACCATTCACATTTATACAGCGATCAGTGCTATAAAAATGCACTGATTACTGTATAAATGTCACCGGCAGGGAAGGGGTTAACACTAGGGGAGATCAAGGGGTTAAATGTGTTACCTAGGGAATGATTCTAACTGTAGGGGGGAGGGGACTCACAAGGGGAGGAGACCGATCGGTGTTCCTCTGTACTGGGAACACACCATCGGTCTCCTCTCTTACGGCGCGTGCCAGCAATGTAACTGTCACATTGGTTGTGCTCTCAAACAAACTGTCAAACCATCCAATGGCCTGGTGTCATAACTTATCACATGTGCAGCATCATGGCAGTTGTAGATCAAACAGAGGCCAAGATGGCAGCTTCCTTGGCTGGAAACAATAGGGGGGTTTAACATTTTTAATATGAGCTAAAGGGTGCAAGCTTCACAAATCTCTGTGTTTTCACTGCCATCATACAGGCTGAAGCCCATGTGGACAGGGCCTTACAGTGTTCTTGAAAAGCAATATCGTGTAGGAAAGAAACATATAATGTGCCCCGACTGGAGGAGGGATTGAAATCTGAATATAATAATCCCCATAAAGAGGACTAGTGTGGCTTAAGTCTCCTACTGCCGGCTCCCTATGATATTCTGAATAGCTTAAAATTCTAGTATACAAACAACTTAAAACAGGTTTTTGGAAGAAGTTTCCAGACACAGTGGTGCTAAACTCTAACAGACATGACTAAAGTTCCAAAGGGTGTCTTCCCTCTTTAAAGGCTCAGTTCACACTGCCGCGACTTGTAATGCAGCTTGAGAGTTCAAAGCCGCATGACAAGTTGCACCCCCATTAACTGCAGTGGAACCATTCTAATTGCTGAAACTCAACTAGCAGCAACAAAAAAAATGTTCCTGTACTACCTTGGGGTGACTTCAAACACTACTTGCATTGACGTCTGTTAATGAAGTCGCAAGCAAGCCGCAATGAAGTTGTGTGGAAATATCGTAACTTTCCAGCGTGAACCCAGCCTTAGACCAAAATGGCCCAAGTCTCACAGTAAGGCTTAATGCACACGGGACGTTTTACAACCTTCCCCGATAGATAGTAAACGTTTAAAAACATCAGTTTTGCCACGTTTAGGCCCCATGCACACGAGACGCAGATGCAAACTCTGCTGAACGCGTGTTTTAAAAAGCAGAAACCTGCGTTTAAAAACGCGCGTTTTGCTGTGTTTTCATGCTGCGTTTAGACGCGTTTAGACGCGTTTGCGTCTATAAGCATTTGTAAAGATAACATCATATAGACCCTCCCCAAGCTCAGAAAGCATGTATTATTAACTATTTCTGCCAATTTGATCAGAGTAAACAGCAGCAGCAGAGAGAGCCGTTGTACACTTGTATTTGCCTCTCTTTCTGTGTTTTTTTTTAAATGGATCCCATATTGAATATATGGCAGGAAATGCTCCTGATGTTGCTCTTGATGCGGCAGCAACGTCGTTGCAAATTTGCATGAGAGGTCCAGAATCAGAGCTCGTCGATATTGGACCCATCTGTTGATGGCACAGCGAATGTCCGTTGGATATTTCACAAACATGTATGCATTTCACAAACATGTATGCATCAGTGAGTATATATGCTCTATGAACTATCTAAACTAATTACGACATTTTAAACAATTTTTTCTAGTATTTTTTATGGTTTACCATCATATTTCTGAGTTTTCTGCTCCAAAAAATTGGGTTCCTTTAAAAAGGCTTATAAACGCAAACGCGGCTAAACGCAGGTGCCTGCGTTTAGCCGCGTTTTGCGTCTGAAAAGCAGAAAAGCAAAGTGTCTGAACGCATTTTTTTGCTTCTGGAAAAACGAGGTTAAACGCAACTGCATAAAAACAGGAAAAAACTAGACTGTGTACATGGACACATAGGATAACATTGCATGCGTTCAGGTGCAGTTGAAAAAAGTGTCCAACTGCCTCTGAACGCGCGTTTAACAGCGTCTCGTGTGCATGAGGCCTTACATGCCGCGTTTGCATTTAGAAGTCTATTTATTTTTTTTAATAGTCAAAAATTGAAACCGCCTGTAAACGAAACGCGGCTAAATGTGAGTTACCGCGTTTACACGCCGTTACAGGCATTTGGCGTTTCAACATCCGTCCTGAACGCATTTTTTTTGCTTTCCAAAAAATGCTTCTAAACTCAACTGCTTAGAAACTACTATAAACGAACCTGTGTACATGTACTGATAAGATAACCTAGAGGAGAGTTCAGGAGGAGTTGAAAAAAAAAAAATGCCCAACTGCTCCTAAACTACCGTTTACCAGCAGCAGTGTACATGAGGCCTAAATACCAAAAGTGAACTGTGTGTCAACTAAACCAAAACATTGAGCTGGTAATAAGTGCAACACATAAAAATGTTCGAAAATCAGAGT
Organism: Lithobates sylvaticus; assembly: GCA_028564925.1. Lineage (NCBI taxonomy): Eukaryota > Metazoa > Chordata > Amphibia > Anura > Ranidae > Lithobates > Lithobates sylvaticus. The sequence continues at coordinate 138,364,029 of CM053027.1, forward strand.
GTAGCATACTGTATATTAATAGACCGCACAGGCCAAATCTATTAGGCTCCATTGAAATGTGCGACAAAGTGCACGGAAAATGTGCCGTTTGGTGCAGGTTTTGGAAGCACGCTGCAAACCCGCATTGCGCTTGTGGTGCCATTAATTGTGCGGGTATTAATGCGGGCAGCAATGCATGTTTGCAGCACAGCAAATGTGCCAAAATGTGCGGTACAAAACTTGCCAAAAAAAGATTTTGAAACATCTTCGTGACATTTGTTGTGTATAGGGCAGCCTATTCAAGTGAATGGGCGGCCCTAAGCATGACCACCAGAAACGCTCCAAAACGTGCAAAAAACATGCAAGCAGGAACGAGGAACGAAGAGTTCTTGCTATGCTCAGATGTGAACCCAGCCTTAAAGTGTTTGTTACCCCAGCATTTCATATTTTTAATATGTGCTTGCTGTACCATGTACTTGTATGAATAAGTATCCTGTTCTCTTTGTATTACTTCTTCTGTGTGAAATCCCTGGTGTTCCTTGCTAGTCCCTCTGCTTTCCTATTAGAAACTGACCACAGTAGGCATGAGAGCTCAGCGTGGTTAGTTCTTTAGCTATGCTGGGAACTTAGCTCCAATGATCTTCACCAATAATCAAACTTGTCCTGACATGCCCCTGCTGCACAACCATTTACTAGGAAGTTCAGTGTTCTGTTGTTGTTGTCCCCCCCCCCCCCCCCCACTATCCAGCTCTTATGCAGCTGAGAACAGAGGGAACCGAGGAAATGTGATCATGTCATCTCGGCCACGTTTTGCCATCTTCGTACCAATTTCTGCAGAAGTCCCTTTTATAATGGTTGTAACCAGTCTTGGATGGGAATAGGGAGTATCTCCATAAACACACATAAATTCAAAGTTGGTCTTAAACCTCACAGTAAAAGAGGAATAAGCCTTGCGAATTATAAAAAAAAAAAGGACATAACCGCATCTGTTCTGTGGGTGATTCAGTTTTACAGTTTAGACAGCTCGATGTATCGGTCTTGAGGGTTTGAAAACCGCGCTGTTTCTCCTCTTCTATCCCTAGAGATCCCAGGATGGATGAGAGCGGTGGCATGTGACTGCACTGACCAATCAGAACCACTTTGATATGACCTGGCATACCTAGGGAAAGAAGAGGAAGAGCAGCGTGGTTTTCAAACCCCAGCACTGCTACACTCATGGAGGTAAGTCCATACTGGTGTATGGTATTCAACATTTTTTCAGAAAAGGTGAACACACATTTTATTGTACCTCTTTACATAAAATGATCTAGATTTCTCCTTAAAGCGGAGTTCCCACTGATACATTTTTTTTAGTAACCATATATTTTGTTGAGAAGGATAATTTAAAGAACTCAAGTTTTTATGCAGAATCGGCCCTGGATTGAGGATTTCGTAGAGGAATACGTTTTATATACTTCTTTCTGGGCAGTTTCCATAGTGCTTGTGGGCATGTGAAGCCCACAAGCACTATCTTCCGGGCTCTGGTGCGACCAGCATGCACCGCCCATTTTCGCGCATGCCCCGTACACTTCAGACATTGGCACAACGGGCGCCGGAAGTGCCCGCCCCGGTTGTGATGGCAACGAAGCCCTCGGCGCTGCCCAGTGACTCCTGGGAAATGATGACAGACATCTCCCAGGGAAGTGACATCAGGCGCCTTGGAGAGGAAGAGGAGGATTACGAGGGACCCCCTAGCAACAGTTGAGTTGAGACTCTGGTGTCTCAAATGTCATTTTAACATCACTGTCTCTATGTAATCTTGTCCCTTTTTTTTATGGAACAAATATGCTGTATTCTAAACAAGATTTATTTTATACAACTGATCAGGCTACTGACAGCCAAAAGCTGAACAAAGAACATCCCAATAAAAAATAGAGGCTATTAGTGTATGTGTACATTGTGTGTTATAGTATAGCTGGGCACAATAGTGCATAACCAACTTTCTCTAATACAACAGTGCCACCCAGTGGCAACAGACCGATGTTCCCTCATCTGCATCAACATTTATTTTTACCTACACTGCACTTTAACATGAGTGTTTTTCACATTTTATGGGGTAATGTGGGCTTTTCTTTCCTTTCCTGGCTAAAGATGTGACAGTAGTGACAGTCTATACCAGTAACAGACTCATGAATCACCCATTCCATTCAATGCCAGATTTATTGTGGTCAGATGACAGCTAATAAAAAAAATAAATAAAATGTTAATGGCTATTACTTTTCTGCATTAAATTGAGCAGAACATTGAGAAATGTCTAAGCAGGTGAACGTAATGTCTGTGTGGCGACTGCTGGGTGGGGATGAGGCAGTAAATTGACTTGGTAAGGATGGAAGTTCACAAAATAAGAGACATTAGATACATGAATTACAAAAATAATATACTTATTATGTCATCAATAGTTTTTGGTGCCTGAAAAGGTTTTTTTTTTTTTTTTTTTATAACAAAGTTTATAACATTGACTTCTAGCACCAACATGTTAACCACTGTCAATATTTATATATTTCGTTGAAATCTTCCATTCTCCGATGCGCCTGCCCCCCCCCCCCCACCACCAACTGTGGCACAGCAGGGGTTAATAGAGCCAAGGGACTTTTTCTATGCACTTATCAAGAGTGCCGACTATGCCTGCCCTTCTATAGTTTCCATGAATGAAACGCAATCTTTGAATGAACATTTTAACTAAAGCAAGAGCCAGCAGCACAAGGGACACATCACATTTACTGTAAGTAATGTCCCTAGTGCTGATTTTTTTTTTCTTAGGCTATAAGGGAATAGACTGCAAGCTACACAGAACTGTTTCCAGCCTCCCTATCATGTTACACATACATTATTGCTTGTTTGCCTTTATTAATTTTGTCTGTACCTCACTCCATAGCTAGGGGTTGCATAATGTGGATAGTCCCACCATCCTTCTTCATGCTTTAACATCCATTTATCACGTACTGCATTCTGCTAGATATGGGGTTGATTTACTAAAACTAGAGAATGCTAGATTTTTGCAGCTGTGCATGCTAGCCAATCAGCTTCTTACTTCAGCTTGTTCCACAAAAAACGTGGAAGCCGATTGGTTTCTACGCACAGCTGCAGCAGATTTTCCACTCTCCAGTTTTAGTAAATGAACCCCTATGACTTTTTTTTTAGACCTATCTGATGTTCATCTGTTATGATCTGCACAAGTTTTGGATTAAAGCTTCCTATGATCTGCAAGATGTCATTTGGATCGAGTCACTATCTGCTAATTCTATGGAGATTGTAATTACAGCTATCTTGCAACAACTGAATCAGTTATAGAGATCACACTTGCAGTGCTTAGACTGGGAAGGCAGAACACTCCCATAAATCATACCCTGCTACTTTTGAAAGATGGCCTATCTGTGTTCTATAGAATAGAAAAGGACTGTAGACACTGAGATCCACCTACTTTAAAGCAAAGACTAATAATCGTTCTTAGGCCTGTGTTGTATACACTTAATAGTGTATAGATAGCGTTATAACAATTAGGAAAGGACAGGAGGTTTATTTTAGAAAACCAGTTACTTAAATTATAAAATCTGAAGTCCAGCAAAAGAAGAACACATGCATTAAATTATACACCAATCAGCCATAACATTGAGATCACTGACAGGTAAAGGGAATATCACTAATTATCGCATTACAATGGCATCTGAAATTGGGTGGGATATATAAGGTAGCAAGTAAACATGTTGTTCCTGAAGTTGTTAAAGCAGAAAAAATAGGCATCACAATTTTTTGTTATGGCTATGTAGCTGCAGCCCAGTCAGGGTGCCCATGCTGACCTGTGTCCACAACCAAAAGTGCCTACAATGGGCACATGAGCATCAGAACTGGACCACGGACCAATGGAAGAAGGTGGCCTAGTCTGATGAATCAGTTTTCCTTTTACATCATGTGGATGGCAGGGTGCATGTGTCGCTTACAGGCAAGCCGCTAAGGGCAGTGTGATGCTTTGGGCAATGCTCTTCTAGAAAACCTTGGTTCTGTCATTCATGTGAATGTGACTTTGACATGTACCATCTACCTAAAGATTGTTGCAGACTAAGTACACCCCATCATTGAAACAGTATTCCCTGGTGGCAGTGGCCTCCTTCGGCAGGGTAATGCGCCCTGCCACACTGCAAAAATGGCTTTAAGAATGATTTGAGGAACACAAATAGGTATTGACTTGGCCTCCAAATACTCCAGATCCCAATCCATCGTAGCATCTGTTGGATGTGTTGAAAAAAATTCCAATCCATTGAGGCCCCCACCTCACAACGTACAGGACTTAAAAAATCTGCTACGGATGGCTTGTTGCCAAATAACACAGCATACCTTTAGAGGTCTAGTGGCGTCCATGCTGCGACGTGTCAGGGTTGTTTTGGCAGCAACATTTTTCAATTTCAATTTTCGGTGGGGCATAATAATGGTATGGCTGATTGGTGTATATGCACATATTGTACATACATATATACACTGTTTACCTGCCAAAGGATTGATAATTCTCTGCATTCACCAATGCCTGCCAGACTTCAACCAACTCCCAGCTTGCGGAAAGAACCATAACCACTTGCCGACCACATAATGCCGTTATATGGCGGCAAAGTGGCTCTCCTGTGGCGGATCATGTACCTAGTACGCAATCCAGCACTTCCGGGTAGGGGGTGCATGCGTGTCGCTTGATTAGTCACAGCACAAGCTGATCAGCGGGTGCAGGCCAATAGATGCCGGCACCCTCTGATCAGTGAGAAGACAGACAGAACACAGCTCTGCCTATGTAAACAAGGCAGAGCATGTCCTGTCAGTGAGGATGTACTGGATTCTGTTTCCCTACAAAGCAGGGAATAAAAAACGGCACATTCCTTAGTAAAAGCACCACGTAGTAAAAACAAAAACACTGGTTTGGCACATATTTAACCTTTTGATTGCCCTAGATGTTTAATCCCTTCCCAGCCAGTGTCATTAGTATAGCGACAGTGTATATTTTTTAGCATTAATCACTGTATTAGTGTTACTGGTTCCCACAAAGTGTCAAAAGCGTCAGTTAGTGGCAGATTGGCTGCCACATCATCGCAGTTCCACTATAAGTCGCCGATTGCCGCCATTGCTAGAAAAAATAACAGAAATTACAGTATATGTACCATAGTTTGTAAACGCTATAACTATTGCGCAAACCAATCAATATACTTATTGGGTTTTTATTTACCACATATATGTAGCAAAATTCATATTGGCCCAAATTTATAAAAAAAAAAAAAAATTAGATTTGTAAAAAAAAATTTTGTTTCATTTTATTTATGTATGCATGACTGCGCTATTGTCAGTTAACCACTTTCAGAGCGGACCAATTTGCAGCCAAAGGACCAGGCCCCTTTTTGCGATTCGTCACTGCGTCGCTTTAACTGACAATTGTGCGGTCGTGCGACGTGGCTCCCAAACAAAATTGACGTCCTTTTTTTCCCACAAATAGAGCTTTCTTTTGGTGGTATTTGACCGCCCCTGCGTTTTTTATTTTTTGCGCTATAAACAAAAAAGAGCGACAATTTTGAAAAAAAAAAAAAAACGCATTATTTTTTATTGTTTGCTATAATAAATATCCCCCAAAAATATATAAAAAAACATTTTTTTTTCCTCAGTTTAGGCCTATACGTATTCTTCTACATATTTTTGGTAAAAAAAAATCACAATAAGCGATTATGGATTGGTTTGCGCAGAAGTTATAGCGTTTACAAGATAGGGGATAGTTTTATAGCATTTTTATTAATAATTTTTTTTTTTTATTAGTAATGTCGGCGATCAGGGATTTTTTTTTGTGACTGCGACATTATGGCGGACAGATCAGACATTTTTGACACATTTTTGGGACCATTGTCATTTATACAGCAATCAATGCTATTTAAATGCATTGATTCCTGTATAAATGACACTGGCAGTGAAGGGGTTAACCACAAGGAGGCAGTGTAGGGGTCAAGTATGCCTAGGGGTGTGTTTCTTACTGTGGGGGGGCGTGGCTGTCAGCTAGTGAATGCTGATCTCTGCTCCAATCACAGGGAGCAGAGATCGGCGTCACTAGTTGCTAGGCAGAACGGGGAGATGCTGTGTACTTCCGCATCTCCCCGTTCAGCCTTCCCGTGAGACGATCGCGGGTGTCCCTGCGGCGATCGAGTCCGCGGGACCCGCGACCGGACTCACGGGGGTCCCGACCGGCGCGGGCACGACAGGCATTAAGGAGGGACTTATATATACGCCCTCCTGCCTGTACGTGCCATTCTGCTGACGTATATCTGTGTGCGCTGGTCGGGAACCGGTTAAAGTAACGCAGTGCCACATAACAAAAAATGGCCTGGTCATGAAGGGGGGCAAATCTTCTGGAGGTCAAGAACAGCAGCAGCATGGGTCATCTCTCAGCTCTCTCCCTTAGCATGTTTATTGCCAGCACATGTGAACTGCTGCAGAGCCTAAGTGACCCTTAGTCTAGGTTCACACCGATGCGTTTATTTGTGCATTGTGCAAAAACGCACTACAGTCTATATAACATGTTTTCCTATAGGACACGTTCACATCTATGCGTTTTTCCACTGCTGCATTTTTGGAAAGTGTCAGGGACTTTTTCCCCCCACAGCAGAGATTGTACTTTGCGTGTAATAGACTTCAATGGACCCACACCAAAAACGCAAGCGTTGTATTTTTGATGCAATTTTTTTCTCCTTAACAAATTGTGAAACGCAGATGATCCCCACTGATAGCTGAATGAAGGCCCCCCAAAATCAATACCAGACGCTTATTCGAGCATACAGCCCGGAAGGACAGGAAGAAAAGGGGGGGGGGGAGACAAGTGAGTGCCCCTACTTATTCAACAAAAAATGTGTCAGTAATAAATTAGTTATTTTAGAACTGTCAGATGGCGGAGCTGTCAGATGGTGGGAGTGGACTTGCATTTGGTCATATGATCTCTGCTAAACGGGAGGATTAGTCTAGACTCTGATCCTCCTGTTCAACAGAAATCACTTGTTTGAATGCCAAGGCTGAAGGAAGCCCAGAAATACCCTTTCTCCGGGAAAGGTAGCTATTTCATTCTTTAAAAGAGATTTAAGTAGCATTTTATCTTTAATGTGAGACAAAAACTAGCAATTGTTTTTAAAGTATAGATATCCACCCTATAAAGTACAGCAGCCATTTAATTAACCTACGGTAACTTGAAATGGTAAAAAAAAAACTTGAATGTCTCTGTAAGATTTTACCTTGTAAGGCTTTCTAATCTCATCAGTGTCTTCAAAATTGTTCAGTGAAGAGTGGTACTGGTTGGGTTTTCCTCTGTAATACGCACCCTGCAATAACCAAAGAATGGAGCATAACATAAAATACATGAGATAAAGTGTGGTATATTTGTACAGAGTACCATGTCATAACACAGTATTTAATTTACTTGAAAGGACAACTATATCTTTGGCACAGCTGTCATTTAATCAATTGCCCCCATGTCCCAGTAGGTCAAACACTTGCCTTCTTTTTGAAAAGTATTTAAAGAGGAGTGCCCACAAAAAAAAAAAAAATTAAAAGTCAGCAGCTACAAATACTGCAGCTGCTGACTTTAAATAATCAGACACTTACCTGTCACGGGGTCCAGCGATGCGGGGGAATGAGACCCCCCCTAAGCGAATCACGGCGCCGCTTGCGCATGCGCAGTGGGTGCCCACATTAAGAATGCCGGCGCCGCGAGCGGAGCGGGGAGCTCCGCTCGCAGCGCCGGCATTCTTAATGTGGGCACCCACTGCGCATGCGCAAGCGGCGCCGTGATTCGACGCTCACTCATCTGGGACACATGACAGGTCCCAGATGACTGTGCAGCGCCTACGGGAAGTGATGTCATTGCTAGGGACCCCCTAGCAACAGGCATTTAGAGGTGAGTAAAAAAGATTTTTTTTCCAATCATTTTTTTTTTTCTTTTTTTAATGATTTTTGAGCCTAATTTTTGTTTTTGGTGGCAACACCACTTTAAGTTGGTGGGGTGGGGGGAACTGAATAAAGGTACATATATATTTTAAGCAGCAGAGATTGGTGTTGAAAATGTATGCCTGCTGGTTATACTGAATCTGCCTGGGATTATCCAAATAATTGATAGACACTTGCATCAAAAAACATTTACTTACCAAGGAATCACAATTTGATATTCATGGCTTTTGTCCCCAGTGGTTGTCCCTTGAGCCAAATGTGGACAGTTTCTGTAGTCCCTTGTGTGTTCATTGTCTGTTACTATGGACCTTTTGGTGGTTTATAGGTTTGAGATGGTATTTTTTTTTATTGTTCTGACCCATGTTTGATGGTGACATATCTAAGATATTCAAATACCTTTTTTTCCCTTGAAGATTTACAAAAAATAAATTGAAACATGTTGTCTTCCTCTGGCAGGGGGTATTTCATGGAGAAATTCTATTGGTGGATATACATGTATGGTCCGCCCTGCCAGTGGGCACATGGGTATTGTGATGTATCAGGTTTACCTTTTTGGTGAATGTATCAGGATGTCAGGGGTTCAATTGGATGGACTTGTGTCTTTTTTCATCCAGACTATGTAACTATATGTCGGAACAGTTGTTTTTTTTTTAATTTAAAACAACTTTTGTAGAAATAAAAAAAGTATTGTTTTATACAACTTCTTTCCTCTTTGCCCAAAAAGTATGGGAAAAATACTGTATTGTTTGAGGTACTTTGCAGCCAGCAATCCCAGCCATAGGGCTAGAATTGAGGTGCGGCTTCCATTCTGGACACTGATAAGAACAGATATTACACTTGATCTCAGCCAAAAGTCATACTTAACTGTAAATTCCTTCTTTTTTTTTTTTTGAGTACATCACAGGACACAGAATGAGGCTATTATTCCTTACTTACTGGGTTATACTCCATCGCCAGGTGAATGGACACTAGTAGACCAAAGGTCTTTAGCCAGGAAGTGTTCCCCTAAATAACCCCCTCCCATACAGGAAGTAATTCAGTTTTGTAGCAAGCGCTTAATCCTCAAAAATAGGGGAGGGACCTCTGTGTCCCATGGTGTACTCAAAGAAAAGGATTTTACAGGTAAGTATGACGAAAAAAATCTTATTTTCTTTATCATACATCACAGTAGAGCTGCATGATTCTGGCTAAAATGAGAATCACTATTTTTTTTGCTTAGAAGATAGATCACGATTCTCTCATGATTCTCGTGGTGCAACATCATCCTCCACATTTAAACAAAGAAAATTGGGCTAACTTTACTGTTTTGTTTTTTTTTTTGTTATTAATTGAAGTGTATTTTTCCCCCAAAAATTGTGTTTGAAAGACGCTGGGCAAATACAGTGTGACATAAAATATTGCAGCAATTGATATCTTATTCCCTAGGGTCTCATACGGCAGCCCGCGGTACACTGTGGTTGAAAGCTGAATCCTCGGGCTGCTCGAACATCCAATTTTGTGAACGTATGCACTGAAGACCAGGTAGCAGCCTTACAAATTTGAGCCACAGGTACCTGATGGCGAAAAACCCAGAAGGTTCCTACACCCCTGGTAGAATGAGCTCTCACCCTGAAGGGAGGAGCCTTACATTTTAGACCGTAGGCCTGAATGACCAATTGACTGACCCAATGGGCAATGGAAGCCTTGGAAGCTGCCTGCCCCTTCTTGAGTCCTGGTAAAACAAAAGAGGAGTCTGATCCTCGGATCTCCGCAGATCTAGACAAATAAATGCTGACTGCTCGCAGTATATCCAAGGAGTGCGGTCGTTTCTCTTCCGCCAAATGAGGCTGAGAGAAAAAAGAATCCCTTGTTCGTGATACAAACTGCTGTAGCTTGTTGTTGAACCTGGATGCCAATAGATCGACCTCTGGCCATTCCCAACGCTGGCAGATTTCCCAAAACACATTCGGATGTAGGGACCATTCCCCCGGGCAGATCTGCAGGCGGCTGAGATACTCTGCCTTCCAGTTCTCTACTCCTGGGATATGGACCGCTGAGCGAACCGGCACATGTCCCTCTGCCCAGGTTAATATGTGGTTCACCTCCTCCTGAGTTGAACGGCTCCTGGTACCACCCTGGTAATTGATATAGGCCACTGCAGTGGAATTGTCTGACTGAACCCTGATGGGGCAGTCCTAAAGCCCCACCGTCCAGGACCATAGGGCCATCCATTTTGGCTGACAGCTTTTTCGAATGGATCCGATTGAAGTCCATGATTCTTAATAGAGCCGTCCAGACCTCCAAGTATGCTCCAAGAGCACATGTATCACATCAGTGACCACCACCTTAAAGACACTGGCGAAAAAACTGAGGTACTTCTGTGTAGGAGGGGTTATATAGAGGGGGGGACTTCCTGTCTTTTGGGTGTGCCAGTGCCTATTCACCTACAGGTGGCATATAACCCAGATAGTAATTACTATAGCTGCTCTGTGTCCCGTGATGTATGATAAATAAAAACAATATTGAATGTTTGGGGGTTCTAAGTAATTTTCTAGCAAAAAATAAATAAAAGATTTTTAACTTGTAAACACCAAATCTCAGAAAGAGGCTTGGTCCTTAAGTGGTTAACTTACTCACTGAACTGCAACTCAATTTATAACATTTTTATCATGTGTTTTATCTGTATTTTTGGTTGATATTCTGTCTCTATCCTTTAAAATACACCTATGATAAAAAATTATAGACCCTTAATTTCTTTGTAAGTGGGCAACCTTACAAAATCTGCAGGGGATAAAATAATTAATTATTTTCCCCACTGTATGTATTGACACGGAAAGACGAAACCAATCTCTAAGACCAAAAGCTTGGATGTGGGTCTACCTGTTCCATCAGGACAGGGCTGTCTTTTCACATGGGCACCACCCAGGGGCCCAAGGTGCATGGGGAGCCCCTGAAGTTCCCCCCCAGCAAGGGAAAACGCATGTGGACACTAGACAGAGCAGGTGATCAGTGTGGCAGATGGGGAAAATAAAAGGAACTGATCTTTTGTAGTTCACCCTGCAGCTTCTGAAAGTCGGCTACAGGGTGAGCCACAAAAAAAAAATCCAGTCTAGCCATTGCCCCCACTCCTGCAGCCCTGTTGACATTCCTCCTCTCCCAACGGCAGGAGCTGCAGGCCCACAGGGAGATTCCCAAGATCTTTAGGATGGAGTGTGGGAAAGGGGCAGGTAAAAATATAATTTAACGGCCATTTTGTTTTCTAACTGAACACAGTGAGTGATCAGTACTGATCACCCACTGTATTCATTCATAACTGAAGCATAATAAACCGTGTTCACAATCCTTCAGTTTATGAATGAATAGCCTCTGTAACCTGTTAATTCATCTGCAGTGCAGCTGAGGCTGCGGAGACAGGGACTGGGGAATGTGTTTCTACAGTACCTTTCTCAGGTCACAAAAGTGAGACTTCAGGGGCCTGATATCTCACCAAAGACCCCCCCCCCCCCCAATTGCGCTGTAAAAATAAAAAAATTAAAATATTAAAATGAATTAAAAAAAGAAAATAAATTGTAAACAATCAGACAAATTGCTAATCAGACTAACAGCCACGCCCAATTTGTAGCATCATTTAGCCACGGCACGCTATGTGCGCCTCAGGTCATCATCTCCCTGGCAGGGGCCCCAGTGCATTACTTTGCCCAGGGGCCTGTGATGTTGTTAAGGTGTCACTCTATTGAGAATGGGCCCATCCAGGGTGATCAAAAAGCAGTCAAAAGCAAATAGATGGGAGACACACAGCCTGAACCATGGTCTAACAAGGAAAATAAGCTCATCTTGGTGAGCTGGGGCCAGACAGACTGACTGAGCACAATGATCTGGTTGTGAAAAGGATCAGAACTGCCCTAAGTTGGTCAGTAGAAGGTCCTAGGTCTCAACTCCTGATTCCATTACAGACCCAGACATGATACAAAAAACAGAATAGTACAAAAAAGTTAGCCACTGCCCCCACCTATAACTTTCCTTTGCAGTAAGGAGCATTGGAGTGCAACGTATGTTAAAAAAAAGCCAAGTACAAATCCAAGCTCTACCTACCGACCAACCTGCGACCAACCAAATTACCTAACAGTATGCGTTAAAAACAGGGGTTTAGTCTGCACACATTTGCAAATATATGCGTAAGCTACAGGCCCCACAGGCCCTGTTACCTGTAGTTCCTACCTCTGACTTTTAAGAGGCTCCACAGTGGAAGCACATGCATTCTGATGGATAGATAGAGGGCAGAAGGACTGGAGGGAGCCCACCCCTCCTTAAATTTACAGGGACACACTGAACACCCAGCACTTAGCACATGTCGGGCCTGTAGCTTACGCATGTATTTGCAAATGTGTGCAGACTAAACCCCTGTTTTTAACGCATACTGTTAGACAGGTTAGTTTGGTTGGTCGCAGGCTGGTCGGTAAGTAGAGCTTGGATTTTTCCTTGGCTTTTTTTTTTTTTTGAAAAACCAGAATAGGCCTTTTGATGCATACTAAAACACTTAAAATTGCCCAATCATTCATGTTTCTGCCGATTTATGAGGCAGCAGATACAGGCCTACTGGCTTATCTCCTAGTGAACAAGAGTGACATGACAACCCAGGAGGGAAAGATGGTAGTGTCTATTTGTGCCATAAGAGTTGGTCACATTATGCACCTTTTTTTCGGGCAAAGCTCATTGCATGCCTATGGCCAAGTTCAAAAGACATATCAGGTTAACAGCATTGCATCTTTGGAGCCAAGTAAGGAACAGGACAAGGTCTAAAAAACAAGCTACAACTTCACAAAGGCTGCTATGACTCATTAATAGGTGGTATCCAAAATGATTTCACTATGCCATGCTACTAAATCCTGAAATGACGTCCCCCGCCATAAAATATGATGAATGTTGCCGCAGAATAGGAAATACTGAATATGAATACACTTCTCAGAATAAAATACAGGATATGTCTGGGTGTATCATATGTTTGTCATTATGGAACAATCAGATAATTTTGCAATAACCTAAGACTTGAACATTTTTACATAATAATCCATCATTTAACGTTTAGATAAACAAGGAGCTCTATTGTTTGAGGGCATATATACAGGTGAAAAAAAGAAGTGTGACCTAACTTGATATCCCAGAGTCAGGCCAAACGATGAGCTAACTCATTTCCATTAAAACACAGGAACAAACTTTGTTTATTGGTTAACAAAAAACCTCATAAAATATTATAAGCTATGCCAAGGTATATAAGTCTGTCTTCTGAATATGAACCCTTTTCATAAAAGACTACTAAAGTCTGGCCCTGTATTCATTAAAGTTGAAGGACCCTTGCAGTGAGACAAGGGTTAAATGTTTGTTTTGTTTAGAGAGGGCATAAACAGAAACTTTACTTCCTCTATTCTGTGCTCACGCAGGCTTCCACTAAGGCTCCATTCACACATTTGTTTTTTTGTACGGTCAACAGTAATTGTCCCTGATCACCACCACACCAGTTTTATGATGATGCTGTGTTGCACTGGTGACAGTATGTAAAAAAAAAAAAAAAAAAAAATTATGAACATTTTTTTTTACGTTTCTTCATTCTCCAAAAAATTATGACAAAAAATTACAACTTCAAAAACTTTGGCATGCGGCACTAAATACCTTTGACTGTCTACTTTCCAAAAAGGTGTAATTTGAGGGAGTTTTGTACTGTCCCGACATTTTTGGGCCTCAAGAAATGAGGCGGTCATCAGTACCTCATGATTGATCGATTTTCAGATATACCGTATATCCAATAATTTGTGGATTCTATTACTTTCCTACAGACTAAATATACACTGATTTGGGTTATTATCACCAAAGAAATGTACCAGAATACATTTCGGCCTAAATTTATGAAGAACAATTATTTATTTGCAAAATCTTATGACAAAAGTGAAGAAAAACATGCAGTTTTTCAAAATTTTCAGTCTTTTTTCATTTGTTTAGCAAAAAATAAAAAACCCAGTGGCGATTAGATAACACCAAAAGAAAGCTCTATTTGTGTGAGAAAAAAAAAAAAAAGGATAAAAATTTTGTTTGGGTACAGTGTTGCATGACCGCGCAATTGTCAATGTGTGACAGCACTGAAAGCTGAAAATTGGCCTGGACAGAAAGGGGGTAAAAGTGCCCGGAATTTAAGTGGTTAAAGTTAGCCTCACACAGTAAAATTTTACAATGTGAAGGACCTAGACCCCAATTGGATACAGCTATTAGGTTGTCGTGTTAATATGACAAATCAAATAAGGGTCTGTGCTGGGTAACTTCCTCTGCATGTGAGAGACTGTAAGGAGCCTACAGAAGATATGTTTGAGAATACCTCCATGCTCCCTACTGCACACAAGTAAGCAAAAAGGAAAGTAAAGTAAAAAAAAAAAGGGTTCTCAAATCAACAGGAAGAGGTAATGGGGTGGACTGGTATACTATTACAAACACCTGGCTAAAAAACAGAAGCACTGGGCAGGTAGGTGGGTAGGCCGATTTGGGGTTTTCTGTATGCATTGCAAGGCTTAATTTTGGCAGGAGTAATCATTTAAGAAAACTTAAAAGTAAGGATTTCTACCTCGAGGAAAAAACATCAACTCACCCTAACTGCAAGCCTTCCTGTTGATATTCGGAAAGGTGGCCTGCTCACCCTGGATGAACTCTGAAACTCTCTGGTTTCCTGGTATGGATGTGTATAACAGCTGCTTGAAGCGTCACTTCAAAAGGACAAAGGGAACACTGTCAGCTCTGTGCAATTGATATATTTTACAGAAACACCAACACAAAGATAAGCATCTCAAGTCGTTAAACCTTTGCAGAATGGAATTTATATTACCACCAGAGCACATTAATAGATAAACAAGAGCTTTATATATATATATATATATATATATATATATATATATATATATATATATATATATATGCACCCCGACTGGACACATAGGGGCTAGATGCCTAATGTGCAAGAGCCCAACCTATATAATTTGTCTTTGCACCTCAACCCTCTTTCTACATCGTAGAAGTGCTAAAATTTATCGCAGCGTCGATGCATCGTGATTCAGGTGTCCCTGATGCGGCCTCCTGGGAGAGCGATCCGAGCGTATTCTATAGGTGTTAAAATAACTTTGTCTTAATGAATCCCATCTTATAGTACATTAAGTGCTTTAATGTATGTGCTTTTAAAAAAATATGTAGTTATATACCGCATTTCAGAGTGTCCTCGCCGCTCATGTGACTGCCCGGCCCGCCTCTTTACTGATCTGATAGCTACAGCCAGTGGGCAGGGCTGAGAATCCCCCATGGCGTTAGCCGGGACGAGAGACGAGAAAGGAGAGAGGCGGGCCGGGTAGCCACATGAGCGCCGTGGACACTCTGAAAAATGCAGTATGTGGATACATATTTTTTAAAAAGCACATACAGTGGGGCACTTAAGTAGAGTACATATGAGTTTGTACTCTACATACAGCTGGTACACGCTCTGTGCTGACAGTTTTCCTGGACTTCCCTGTCTGCACATTCCACTGTGTTAACTCCTAGTGTGCTGGAATGTGCAAACAGGGAAGCCCAGGGGAGCTCTCAGCATGAAGCCAGTAAAGTTAATTTCACAGGGCTGTTTGTCAGCTGTGGATTCTATCCCTCCTGACCTCCCAGAAGCAATGCGTTTTCCTCCATGTGAAGATTGTACCCTGTAGTGCACCAGATTAGTGCACTTTGTGAGCGAGATTCTTTTTAATTCAAAGTGGAGTTCCACTCTTTTTTTAGTTTATAATGTGCACTTTCACACTGAGCTGCAGGCAGCATTAGCGGTAAAGCGCTGCTGGTTTTAGCGGCACTTTACTGCTGTTTTAGCGGCACGCATTTAACCCCCGCTAGCGGCCGAGGAGAGGGTTAAATGTGCCCGTGTAGCGCCGCTGCCAAAGCGCTTTGCAGGCACTTCGGAAGCGGTGCCCATTCCTTTCAATAGGCAGGAGTGGGAGGAGCAGTGTATGCACTGCTCCTCCACCACCCCAAAGATGCTGCTTGCAGGACTTTTTTTTTTTTTTTAACGTCCTGCCAGCACACCGCCCCACTGTGAAAGCGCTAAGGCATTCATATTGGGGTGGCAGGGGAGGCGTTTTTCAGGTGCTATTTTTAGCCCTTTAGCACCTGAAAAACGCCTGTATCTGCTGACCTTAAATTAAAAAAAAAAAAAAAAGACACTCACCTGTCCCAGGATCCAGCAATGTGGCCGCCCAAACCCTCCATCCTCTCCCCTGCCTGTCCGCGGCACCGGCAATACTACTGTGGGCACCCAGCTATGACAGCTTGCAGCTTCACAGCCAGGTGCACAGGTCTCACTGCGCTGTCCTGAATGGTCAGGTAATATTCTGGGGCCTGTGACATGTCCCAGAAGATTGCAGGGAGGGAGGAGCCAGCCCGAGCAGAAGTGAGAGCAAGTACCTGTCAAAACTAGGTACCCCCCCCCAAAAAAAAACAATTACATGTCAATTGTGGCATGCAAGGGGGTCAGGACTCCTTAAAGCGGAATTTCCACTTTTGGGTGGAACTCCACTTTAATAAAATATGTTTATACAGAAATCACTATGACATCCCCAACCCTGGACTCCAGGAGGAGACCATCACACCCCAACCCTGCCATGTACCCTGCAGGACTCCATGATGACCATCTTAACATTCCTCCCTTTGATTCTTCCATCCTTCTGTCCCCTCCTCACCATCACCATTTTTATCTTTGAACTCTTCCATACTTCTGTTCCTATCCATGGATTCCTCCATCTCCATCCTCAGCCTCTTAAATCCTTCTGTTCCTATCCATTGATTCCTCCATCTCCATCCCCAGACTCTTCCATCCTTCTGTTCCTATCCATGGATTCCTCCCTCTCCATCCCCAGACTCTTCCATCCTTCTGTTCCTATCCATGGATTCCTCCCTCTCCATCCCCAGACTCTTCCATCCTTCTGTTCCTATCCATGGATTCCTCCCTCTCCATCCCCAGACTCTTCCATCCTTCTGTTCCTATCCATGGATTCCTCCCTCTCCATCCCCAGACTCTTCCATCCTTCTGTTCCTATCCATGGATTCCTCCCTCTCCATCCCCAGACTCTTCCATCCTTCTGTTGCTATCCATGGATTCCTCCCTCTCCATCCCCAGACTCTTCCATCCTTCTGTTCCTATCCATGGATTCCTCCCGCTCCATCCCCAGACTCTTCCATCCTTCTGTTCCTATCCATGGATTCCTCCATCTCCATCCCCAGACTCTTCCATCCTTCTGTTCCTATCCATGGATTCCTTCATCTCCATCCCCATACTCTTCCATCCTTCTGTTCCTAGCAATGGATTCCTCCATCCCCATAATTTTCCATCCTTCAGTTCCTATCCCCAGACCCTTCAGTATCGAATCCTTGATCAGATAATCGTAATCAAATTGAATCGTGATACTAGTGAAGATGCGCACCTCTACTACATCATAGTTATTGTTTCCATACACTGCACTGTTAGTCAACAAGCCTGAAATAGCTGCATGCAGTTTGGAATTCACAGGGCCATAGATATTTTACTGATGTTATTACACGTGTATTTTCTAGGAGAGAGGTTCCAGCATAATCAGCAGTAAAATACTTGCATTGAGATGCGTTTAATGCGTACATAGTGATAATTTATTTTTCCCCTCTGTATAGGCTCAAGGTTTTTCACCTTCATCCAGCTCCCCCTAAAAAACCTGAGCCCCATCTCGATCCAGCAATGTGCATGAGAGCCTGAGCTCTCCTGGGTTGCTCCTTCCTCATTGGCTGAGACAGCAGTGGTAGCCATTGGCTCCCACTACTGTCAATCACAGCCAGTGAGCCAATGAGGAGAGAGTGGGGGCAGGGCCGAACTGAGCTTCGTGTGTGAATGGACAACACAGAGCAGCAGCTAGGGAGTGAGACTGCTTGGGTACCCCCATAACAAGCAGATTGCTATGGGGGCAAAAGGGAGGGGCCTGAAGGGCTGGCAGGGAAGATTGGGGCTACTTTTCTATGCGTAAGCGCATAAAGTGCATGTTCTTAGATGCAGATTTTGGGATTGTGTGTTACAGATCTGAATGCAATGCATGTTTATGCACCTGTGTAAATGGCTCTGTTGAAAACAATCCATAATGAAAAAACACTTGTAGATGCGTTTTTTTTTACGGTCATGTGAATGAAGCAATACAAAATAACACGTATATGTTATAAAAGTAAACAAGTAGAACTGATGAGGATTATATAAAATATGTGACCAATCGTCAAGGTTGAGTTGTTTGTAGATAGAAAAGACTAACCTGCTACTATAGCTAGTATCTGCAGTACCATTCTGTTCACTGTGCAGTCTCTGTTTGCGCCTCCTCTCTATATCATGCCGTAAGTCATTTGGATCTTCAATTAGTCTGTGGCTTCCCTAAAAATAAAAAAGCGGAGGAAAAAGATAAAGTGTATGCAAACTCAAATCAGTAAAATCTCATAGAAGCTTTAACATGCAGAATTCATTAAAGCAGCCTTTCTCCTCAACTAGGGTTGTGTGGAATTCTATGCTTCATCCAGAGGTTGCTAGGTGTTCCTTGAGCAAAAACTTGTGACCTCTCTTTCTTCCACTGATCACAAATGTAAAGCAACACTTCTTCCACTTAACACCAATGCAAGAGGTTCCTTTTCCGACTGACCACCAGTTTAGCTATATTAAGGGTCTCTCTTGAGTTAGAAAGGTTAATCCAGCCATGAGGGTTATTGTGCAGGTACTTTCTGCTACAGGGTGACAATTCTCTGTCTTTCTCCCAATTGATCTCTGGAAAAGTCTACCTGTTTTACACTCCCAATTTAGGCAAGTGGCTGTGCTGCATCCCATTGTGCAGGCACGTTCCATTGTTGTCACCATCAAGAATCCTGCCCTGAGAAATGACATGCAGCAGTTGCTGGAGTACATGCGTGTAAATAGAAAGGGGCTGCAAAGAGGCTGTGGAAAATCGACATCACTGAGAAGTAACCAAGGATGAAAAGAATAAGAATTTTAAATACAGTCAGCTACCAAGAAAACCTCCTTCAACATTTTGCCTACAGAAATTTCTTATAGGGCCCATTCACACTAGAATGAAGGGCTTCCCGCCCTTGCGATCTGCTAAAGGGGTCCATGCAAAGTTAATGTCATCCCAAAAGCAGGTAGAAAATGCAGTGCGTTTGCCCACACCGAATTGCATGGTACAAAAGCCTTGAGTTTCAAAAAGTAGTGCATGCGCTACTTTTCATGCGGTGCGGTGCTATTCCTGCCCATTCAAAATGAATAGAATTGAAATCGCACTGCACAGAACTGCATGTGAATCGCAGAGGAACACTGCATTGTTTCTAGTGTGAATGGGCCTTAAAGTTATTTTTCAATGCCGAACGGACTTTGGTATGATCGTGTGTGGGCAAGTCCGTTTGGTTGGAACTCCGTCGGGAAGACCGTCAGAGTTTATTCTGATAGAAAGTCTTGTTGCGTGTACATGGTATTACTCTACCCTCTTAAATCTCAAAGTCCTGGATGTGTCCTAAAAATACTACTGAAATTGCTTTTGATAGTTCATATTTTTCTCTTTTCCTGACCTGTACTGTAATGGGTTTGCAGCTGCTAAATATGTTGATCTGTATTTTATAATTATGACATGCGCTTTATTATTGTGCCTACTTTTGTCATAAGAGAACATGGGGTCAATTCACTAAAGTTTACCGCATGCGATATAAAGGCCAGGTGACTGATTTTACAGGAATAACGCATGAGATAATAAAAGAGAGTCAATTCCTCAACGTAAACTGTCGAATGTTAGGTAAATACCGGAAAAAAACTAGATAAATCATTAAAGTCAATTCACTAAAAAACACACCTTTGTTATTCATTACCTGGCAGTAGGCAGTCTGTATTTTATAAATGTACAAAATAACAATGAGGGGAACTCTGCACTGGTCAGTAAATTAAAAGTATACAATGTATCAGTGTGAAAATGTTCTACCAGGGGGAGGCAACCTTTTGAGCACAGTGTGCCGAAAAATGTTTTCAAAGAAATTGAGTGTGCCGATTTTATATATAAAAAAAAAAATGTCAACTTCACACTCTCAATCACAAAAAGGATTTTTTATAAAGTAAATGCTGTAATCTACTTGAGTAGTGAGAAATTAACATCCTGCACTCTCACACCTCAAATCAGCCCCAATTCCTGAAACTCCCCACTTCAGATCAGTCCCAATTCATGCACCTTCACACCTCAGATCACTGTCCCCCCTGCACATCTGTTTCACCACTGTACCACCCTGTTCTTCTATCCCACCACTGTAACCTCCCGCTCATCTGCCCCACCAATGTTCCCCCTTTCTCATATGCCCCACCACTGTACCTCCCTGCACATCTGCTCCACAGTTGTACCCCCATGCTCTACTGTCTCACCGCTGAACCATCTTCTCATCTGTCTCAACACTGAACTTATCTGCTCATCTGCCCCACCACTGTAACCTAATTTCTCATCTGCCCCACCACTGTACCTCCTGCACATCTGTCCCACCTCTGTTCCTCCTACTCTTCTGCCCCACCACTGTACCTCCTGCACATCTGTCCCACCTCTGTTCCCCCTGTTCTTCTGCCCCACTACTGTACCTCCTGCACACCTGTCCCACCTCTGTTCCTCCTGTTCTTCTGCCCCACCACTGTACCTCCTGCACATCTGTCCCACCTCTGTTCCCCCTGCTCTTCTGCCCCACCACTGTACCTCCTGCACATCTGTCCCACCTCTGTTCCTCCTGTTCTTCTGCCCCACCACTGTACCTCCTGCACATCTGTCCCACCTCTGTTCCTCCTGTTCTTCTGCCCCACCACTGTACCTCCTGCACACCTGTCCCACCTCTGTTCCTCCTGTTCTTCTGCCCCACCACTGTACCTCCTGCACATCTGTCCCACCTCTGTTCCCCCTGCTCTTCTGCCCCACCACTGTACCTCCTGCACACCTGTCCCACCTCTGTTCCTCCTGTTCTTCTGCCCCACCACTGTACCTCCTGCACATCTGTCCCAGCTCTGTTCCCCCTGCTCTTCTGCCCCACCACTGTAACCCCCTGCTTATGTGTTCTACCAATGTACCTCCTTCCTCCTCTGCACATTTGCCCCACCGCTGTACCCCTTGCTCATCTGTCCAACCAATGTACCTCTTTTCTCCTCTGCCCACTGTACCCCCCTGTACATCTGCCCCACCTCTGCATAAAAATAAAAAAAAACATGGTGACTGTTTACGATACATTTCACCCTAGAAAACAAAGGGTTCACATGTACTTTAATATGTCTAATGTGCAAATTTATTACAACCCCAAACATAATTTTAGTGAATTAGCTGGTGATGTGAACACATACACAATATCTGAGATAAGAATAGCACAAACGACAAATGTTCACATATGGTATACTGGGAATTTTATTACAATTATTTAAAGTAAAGTAATTTAAAAAAAAAATCTTAATCACATCAGTTGGCACAAATGGGAGTCATATCAAGAGAAGTGGAGAGTAGAGGACAAAGTCCGTGCTCAACTCTGGCTTACCCATACTTTTCATCCTCTATGGCAAATTCCAATGAGTCTGCAGTCCCAATGGGGATTTGTAAGTCCTATAGAATGTCCTGAATCCTATATAAAGTCCTATAGAATGATCCCAGAAGCCAACCTACCAGTTTTTACTCTGTTCTGTTTCAGTCATCCTGAAATTGCTTATTTCACCATTGAAGTTTCACACTGGGCATCAGATAAAACCCAATATATGCAGAAAGAGATTATTCCTAGACACATACTGTACATTAGAGAATGATACAGAATCTGAGGCTTCTTTTATCCAGTTTTTCTACATAGCAAAGCACATTTTCAACTAAATATTTAAGGGAGCTGCAAGCTTCATCATTTGCTCTGTGCCAGATATCAATATCAGCATTTATTATTTACACATACAGAATATTTTGACATTCAATTACTACTACATGTTGCATAAAATATATCAGTTTTTCATTCTGACCTGACAGTTGTGACAAACAAAAAATAGCGGTCATGCTATTTAAACTAACCTAGGGGGTTAACCACTAAAACAATTTCTAATGGCATGCTTACTTTATTTCATTTGGCTAAAGGGAAAACCTCAGACATGTAAAGTTGACATATAAAAAGCTAAAAGAAGTCACTTTGGCTCAATTCATATGCTGATGTCTAACCAAGTGTATAGGCAGCAAGCTGACATTCTCTGTTAAGGAATGCATGACATGATATGTCTGATTGCAGCTACAGTGTATGGTTATGTGTGGCTAAAGTGAAGTACATGTGTCAGTCGCACGCCATGCCGGCCAATTATGCTATATAATGATTTGCGGGTACTGTAGTGCGTGATGGGGATGTGAAATCAACAAAAAAAATAAAAATCATCCTCACTGGCATACCTTCTTCGTAAATAAGGATTGCTCTTTATTACAACGTTACTAGAGAGAAAATATAACCAGCCAACATTTCGGGACCTCGCAGGGCCCTTTCTCAAGGTTAAACGATGAGATGGGGACTCCCGAAATGTTGGTTGGTGAGATCTTCCCTCCCTAAAATAAAGAACAATCCTTGTTTATGAAGAAGGTACTGTATGCTAGTAAGGATTGTTTCCCATGTGTAGCTAAACTCTCTTCTTTTCATTTCTATTATCAAGCATTACATACTGTATGTTAACATTAATTTTTGGTGTAAAAATTCAAATAAAGCTGTACCGGCTGTGGACCTCATTAGGAAAAGTATCTGGAACAAGAACTATCATACATAACCTTAATGTTTCTTTCTGCTATTCTTTCATATTGCACAGACTGTGATGGTTGACCCAGACAGTTTCTGTTGCTCTTTGATAAATGAGGACCATGTGTTGTCGCTTAAAGGCTAAGTTCGCCTTTTACTGAAATTAGTCTATGCAGTCAAAGGGCCCAAGGCGGTAATAAAAACTGTGCAGCTTATGAAAATGTTCAATAATGTAAATACAATACCTGTAGACTAATTTGCAACCCCTCCCCCCTAAGTCCAGAAACCTGTCTGAAAAACTCCCAGTTATCTGTTCTCGATTCTGTCCTACTCCTAGGATGCTGTAGCCATTAGTCGCTTGCCCCCAGCATCACTGATGTGTATTTTTTGTTCAAATACGTGCACATGCGCTGTGCGCTCTCTACTAAGAATGGGCTCGGGCGTGTTCGGATCGCCCACCCACCAGGAAGCCGGCACTGCACACCGCCAATCATAGGCAGCATGTGTATGTGCAGCTGCCAGTCTGGAAATGCCTCACTGCCTATGATTGGCGGTGTGCAGTGACGGCTTCCTGTCGGGTTCATTTTGAACACGCCCGAGCCCATCACTACTCTCTATCATCACTGCTAAGCTGAAATTTGAATACCTGATAACTCCATTATTATATAGAACTGTCAATATCCCAATTATAAGACAATGGTCTCTAATTCCTACGAAGTTTGTCAAGCTGGGTGGTGTTGGCAGTGACCAACTTAACTCCACTTTTACATGGACGGCAAACTCTACCACCAACTCTGCGGTGTGTGGCAGAGCAGCAGCTTCCAGGCAATCCTGCCACCTCCTGAATGCATGTTTTTTTTTTTTTTTCCCAATCCCGAGGAGGTTTTTGGATTGAAATACTGCATCACAATCACAAACTAAGAATCTGTGCTGCAGACCTATTGACCTTAACCTCCCTGGAGGTATGATTATTTCTGATTTTAGGTGCTGAAAGCGGTACAATTATTTTGCATGGAAATTTGGCGTTTTAAATTGTAGGCCTGCAATTCTTAGGAATAACTCACTTAAATCTGTTCAAAACAGAGTCTAGAAGACATCCCGGGTATGATAAACACAAAATCATAAATTATAATATAATAAATAACTATAAAAATTATTCAATATTGTAATCAAAATATAAAACACTGAAATTTGCTCAGTTGCAGAATTGTTGCGGTCATTAGATTTAGAGTTTGATGACGAATTTCCCCACAAATTGCTATCGCTCAATTCTGCAAGTGATTCTAATTCATTATCGTTGTTTTCTAGCTGGTCTAAAATCACTTTTGACATAAAGGGACACTTTTTGGTTGCTATGGACAATCTCCAAATTCCAGGCAGAAAAAACTTTATTTATAATATAAAACTACATGCAGGGCAATGGACGGACTACCAGGGACAAAAGGGATGTGTAATTTTTTTTTATACAGTACTGTAATCTGTAAGATTACAGTATACTGTATGTGTTTTGTGTGTTTTTACTTTTTTGAATTTGGCGCTGATCTCCGCTCCCGTGCGTCATAACGTCGGAGTTCAGCAGCACTCGGGCACTGTGTGAATCGAGCGGAGGAGCTCGCACACACAGCGGGGAGACATCGCAGGATCCAGGGGACAAGGTAAGTAACTCTCCCTGGATACTGCGATTCGATCCCGAGTCTGGCTCGGGGTTACCGCTAATGGTACTGAAGTTCCACCCCGAGCCAGAATTGGGAATACCGCCAGGGGGGTTAATGAGCGAGACTGACAGGTGGTCCCATCTGTCAAACTGGACAAGCCCAGTTAAAATTTGCTGTGCCATGTTTACCATCCCCTCCAGGTGCCATGGTAGCTTTAGGTGGGTGGTCAGGGTGCAGTAACAACGCAGGTCAACCGCCTGTTATTACCAGTCATGGGAAGACCCAAGAAATCTAACATTTCCATAAGACTGATAGAAAGTGAAAAACCAATTGCATATATTGCCTGCATTTCATAAATGTGCATGCATAAATGGGCCCCATTCACATCTCACGTAGCAGAAACGCAGGTTCCCACTCAACTTTTTTTGTAAGATTTACACACGCCCGAGTGTGTTGCACATAGGGCAGCCCATTCACTTAAATGGGCTGCCCTATGTGCATTTGTCGCAGCAAAGAAGCTCAAGGACCAATCGTTGTCCCTGAGCCAGGTGCGTTATTAACAAGAACATTTTGCCGCAATTCTTTTGTTGGGTGACAACTGTGGCAAATTCACATGCGTTGGGGTGCCATTAAGGATGAATGGCATTCAAACCTGCATTGAGCGTTTTGCTACAATTTTAGCACTATTTGAAAACACGGGCAGAATCGCAATGACTCTGCCCGCAATTCCAAACCGCTAAGGGTGGATGGGGCCTAAAGCAACGTAAATATATGTAAAGATCAGTGCTACTTGACTGTTAACACTTATTCTAGAACACTCTCCTTAACTGAATTAATAAATATAACTAGAGAGAAAAGAAAGATAAAGAGAGAGAGAGAGATACTGTGGCCATGTATAAAATCACTTGGTAAGCATCTTTACACTGATGCTAAATATTTTACAAATACTTACTGGGGCAACTTCCACTGTTTTGTGGAGAGATTTGCTCTGAAGTTCTTCCAAAGAAATATCAATTCTCCTAAAATATAGAGAAAAAAATATAGCAAAGGTTTATTGGCAGCAATGTACTGATCATCAAATGAAGAAAACAAAATAAAAAAATTGATATTTCTCATCCACTAAAGACTTGTGTCTAAATATTGTTAGGACCATCAACAAAAAGAGGTAAATATAAATAATCAATAAATAATTAGTTTCCCTTAGCCAACTAGGTATATTCCAAGTACCAATATCGTTGCGGTGCGATTTGAGCCCATACAAAGCGAATGGGCTCAAATCGCACTGCAAGGAATCGCATGCGATTTAAACAGGAACGCAGTAGTTTTCCCCACCACTCCTGTGTGAACCCAGGCTGAAGTCACTATGACAAGAACCACATGCGATTCAGACAGGAATTGCATTGCACCGCAAAGGTATCGGTTTAAGGTATCAGAGCATTTTCATGAGCACTCGTGAAAATACTTGGTATTGGAGCAACCCTAATATTTTTTATTCAAGCTGTACATCTTTGTTCAATTATTGTAACAGGCAGTTTAAATAGCCAGAAGGGGCTGGCTGTAGGCTGGAGTGACAAGCAAGAAATGAGCCACAGTGGAACAATAAGTGCTGGCAATTAACCAACAGCTGAGCAACCTGAGAGCTGAAAATGGAGGGCTGAGAGCCCAGCCCTGACACTGACATCCACTCTGTACAGCTCTGATTCAGCAGGTGATCCACTCATACATACCCTCCCTGCTGATTGGAGCAGACCCACTCCATGAGAAAAACTCTTAGTGTTAAAGTGGTTCTAAAGGTAGAAGTTTTTTTACCTTAAAATCTTACCATTCTTTGCATTAAGGTAAAAAAACTTCTGGGTGCAGCTTCCCCTCCCCCTTCAGCCCTCCCTTATACTTACCGCAGCCTTATCTTGATCCAGCGATGTACATGAGAGCAGCGGCTCTCCCGGGTCTCTCTCTCCTCATTGGCTTACAGAGCCGCAGGAGGCCTGCTGCTGTCAATCATAGCTAGTGAGTCAATGAAGAGAGAGCGTGGTGGGGCTGAGCCATGGTCTGTGTGTAAATGGACCATTTAGAGGAGTGTGGCTCAGGAGCAATCCTGTTTGAGTGCCCTTATAGCAAGAGGCTTGCTATTGGGGCACTCAGTGGGGGGACGAGTCGAGATTGCCGGCAGGGGACCCAAAAACAAGAGGATTAGGGCTGTTTTGTGCAAAACCATTGTACAGAACACGTAAGTATAACATGTTTTCTTATTTTTTTATTTTTTTATTACAAACTTTAAAATCACTTTAAAGTGATTGTAAAGTCTCTTTCTTTTCCTATAAAAAATTATGCTTACCTGCTCTGTTGCAGTGGATTTGCACAGGGCAGCCCTAAATCTCCATTTCTCGGGTCTCTCTTCTGTGATCCTGGCCCCTCCCTCCTGTTCAGTGCCCCCACAGCAAGCAACTTGCTATGGGGGCGCCCGAGTCACAGCTCCGTGTGTCCATTCAGACACGGAGCCCCGTCCCTCTCACCACTGATTGACTAGCTGACTTCGATTGGCAGCAGCGGCAGCCAATGGTGCCGCTGCTGTGTCTCAGCCAATCAGGAGGGAGAATCTTGGAAGGCTGAGACACTTGTGGACATCGCTGGACAGAGAGGGACCTCAGGTAAGTATTAGGGGTGCTGAGGGGGGCTGCTGCACACAGTAGGCTTTTTTATCTTAGTGCAAAGAATGCATTAAGATAAACAACCTTCTGCCTTTACAAACCCTTTAAGGAAGGGTCAAGGTTAGCTTTAGTGTTAGCTTGTCATGGTATATAGCCCAATACTATTTTCTAAACCTGTTTTTGACAGATTTACCAAGATGTGCTGTATACCTTTCTTTTTGAAACCGTAATCCTGCAATAGGTAGATAAGTGCACACTGAAAAACAGTTTTGGGTGTCCCAGCCCCTTATCAGGTTCACTATAGTCTAAACAAGAAAGGTGTGCAGATCTTCATGGTAACTAAATTGGTAGAGCATGCTTGCTGCTTGCACTCTATTTCTAGCTAACCATGCACACATGCTGCTCACAACAGCTTTGATATAGCATCATATATATAACACCATATATATTCTCTTTCTATTACCTTACAAAATGAGCACTTAAAACCATGACTATCATACTAACAATAGCAAATATTTTATTTTAATGAGAATCTTTGTTGTAAAGTGCAAACACAGTGGCACAAAGGATGAAAAGCTTACCCAGCTGTTAAAAGGGTAATATGCGGGCTGCTAATGCACTGCGCTTCCTAGTGTTTAAAAGGTGCTGCATGTTTGAGAAGAAAAGAGTCAGCAGCATTGTGTGTTGTCACTGGGGGTGGTTTTACCATGATAACCCTGCTTCTGCATTTACAAACAGATAAAATTTGTATTTACCTCGTAGTCTGCATTAATTAAAACTTCCACCCGCCAGCCACACGAAAAGGTCACTTATACAGTGAATGGAGGCGAAAGGATTTGTAAGTGAAAAGCAAACACATTTCCTAAGCTTAAAAGCCACTAGGTAGGCGTGCTGGTAATCAGTACAGGATTTGGAAAGTTTACTGATCAGTTTTCAGATCGGATTATGATTTTTTTTTTTTCATCTCCCGGTATCCAGGAATAGGCTAATGTACAGTAGAAAGAATCTATGTGTTTGTTCTGTAAGCACTGCTAGGCAAAGCCAGCTGCTTCCAGTAAACTTTGTGTTACACATACTGGCAGGGACGACTTATGCAATCCAAGCCGTTACACAGCAGCATGACCATGTGTGATCGCTGGAAACAAATCAGAAAATGGCACTTCAATATGCTATGTTTTACCCCAGAGTTAGGCCGCAAGGACAAACATTGTGCAACAAGCTATTCCGCAATCATTTTTGTAACAGTTTTTGGTTTGCTCTGTTAAAAAACTTTACAGGCACTTTCACCAATTCTGGGACATAAACTACCCATAAATTAAAGGAGCTCTCCAGATAAAATGAGGATGAAGCCTTGAGGGGGTCTACAGGTTTACATGTTTAGCTTTCCTAAGCAATTCCTGTAGTACACCAGTCCAGACATTTTATTTTATCGAGTGGGCTAGGCAGGGGGGCTAGGAGAATTCTTCCATAAACAGGAAATTATATTTTAAATGATGCAAACGTAGCGTTATCCTTTAAGGTTTGGGTTTAGAAGGTTAAAGCAGAGCTCCACCCAAAAGGGGAAGCTCTGCTTGTTTGCTTGGGTAAGAACCTCCTTCCCTCAGCCAGGGCATAGAAAATGGGTCAAGGATGGGTATTCCAGCAGGACAATGACCCAAAACACACAGCCAAGGCAACAAAGGAGTGGCTCAAGAAGAAGCACATTAAGGTCCCAGAGGGACCAAGCCAGTCTCCAGACCTTAATCCCATAGAAAATATGTGGAGGGAGCTGAAGATTCGAGTTACCAAACGTTAGCTTCGAAAACCTTAATGACTTGGAGAGGATCTGCAAAGAGGAGTGGGACAAAATTCCTCCTGAGATGTGTGAAAACCTGGTGGCCAACTACAAGAAATGTCTGACCTCTGTGATTGCCAACAAGGGTTTTGCCACCAAGTACAAAGTCATGTTTTGTGAAGGGGTCAAATACTTATATCACTCACTAAAATGCAATTCAATTTATAACTTTTTTTAAATGCGTTTTTCTGGATTTTTTTTTGTTATTCTGTCTCACTGTTAAAATAAACCTACCATTAAAATTAGAGTGATCATTTCTTTGTCAGTGGGCAAACATACAAAATCAGCAGAGCATCAAATATTTTTTCCCCTCACTGTACATTAGAGTACCCCCACTCTGGATAAAGGAGAACCGGGGCACCACTGGACAGCAGCATCTGGAAGGCGTGTTAGATGGACTAGCAGAAGATTTAGATACAGAGTCCAGCTCACACTTTCGCAGTTACAGCAACATTTTTTTTTTTTTTTAGGATAAAGGTTTTCACAAATAAATAAAAGCTAATCATTGTAAGCACCCCTAAACATGGTTTGTCTCAAAGCTTTAACTATTACATCTGAAGAACAGCTTGTTCTGTTGAAAAAAAAAAAAGATTTACGTGCCAGATAACCAGGTAAATATAAAGGAAAGAAAGCCTAAAAAGAAAACTAATACAGCCATCACATCTAAGAATTGGTAAGCTGCAATATAATACATGTTTGCTCTTGGGTTTAATAATGCTTTAAGAATTTTTCTCAATAACTACATAGCTGCATCTGTTGATGGGAAATTATTTCTTTATATGCTTACTTCTAGGTTTTAGCTTTTAGTTTTAGGGTTGCAGAAAGGTGAAAGTTAGATGTTAGGTTATGACATTAGAAGGAGGTTAGGGTCATAGGAAGGAGTAGTCTGTTCCCTGGTTTTTAATGTCAAAAGATCAGATTTTTTTTTTTTTTAAAGATCTGATATTTACCCATGCACCCCCTGAATGTGCATTGGAGGGCCTGTCTACCCAAAATAAATATCTGAATGCTGCCTGAGCATGTGTTAGTTTAATGCAGCGCCTTTCAGACTGAATGGTTCTCCAATGCACTTTACCAATGACTTGTGTTGCAATGCTGTGTGCTACCAATAATGACCAATAATGACACTTGCTTTAACCACTTCAGCCCGGACCAATTGGCAGCCAAAGGACCAGGCCCCTTTTTGCGATTCGGCACTGCGTCGCTTTAACTGACAATTGCGCGGTCATGCGACGTGGCTCCCAAACAAAATTGGCGTCCTTTTTTTCCCACAAATAGAGCTTTCTTTTGGTGGTATTTAATCTCCCCTGCAGTTTTAATTTTTGCGCTATAAACAAAATAGAGCGACAATTTTGAAAACAATGCAATTTTTTTGCTTTTTCCTATAATAAATATCCCCCAAAAATATATAAAAAAACTTTTTTTTCCTCAGTTTAGGCCGATACGTATTCTTCTACATATTTTCGCAATTAGCGATTATTGATTGGTTTGCGCAAAAGTTATAGCGTTTACAAAATAGGGGATAGTTTTATAGCATTTTTATTAATATTTTTTTTTTACTAGTAATGGCGGCGATCAGCGAGTTTTATTGTGACTGCGACATTATGGCGGACACATCGGACATTTTTGACAAATTTTTGGGACCATTGTCATTTATACAGCAATCAATGCTATTTAAATGCATTGATTCCTGTATATATGACACTGGCAGTGAAAGAGTTAACCACTAGGGGGAGGGGAGGGGTTATGGGCTGTGACGTGTGTGTTTTTTTTACATTAGGGGGCGGGGGCTGACGTCATTGATCGGCTTTCCCGATGACCGGGAACAGCCGATCAATGACAGGCAGAGTAGGAAGCGCGGGGAGAGGTTTGTTTACACAGACTTCTCCCCGTTCTTCAGCTCTGTGACCCGATCGCGGGACACCAGCGGCGATCGGGCCCGCTGGTCCAGCGGCCGGGGTCACGGAGCTACCGTCCGGGTCGCGACCGCGCCGCTGGCGGCGCGCGCGCGACTCACGGGCAGGCAATTAAAGGGCCACGTACCCGTACGTGATTTTGCCTGCCCGTGCCATTCTGCCGCAGTATATCTGCGTGAGGCGGTCGGGAAGTGGTTAACACGCTGCAGTGGTGTGAAATGGCCACTATTTTCCCTTATTTCTCAGGAACTCCAGCAGCTAGATTTCCTTATGGCCTTTAGTAAATCAACCCCTTGGTGTTTTGGAATATCACTCTGCTTTCTGCAACTGAGAACTCATTATTCCTTCTATAGTAATCATAATACAATATAAAAGTCCAAAGGAGATGTTTTGAATAGATGGACCATTAACAGCCCCTAACACAAATGTAAACACGTGCATTTCATAAAATTAAAATATCATCAAAAAGTTAATTGATTTCTTTTAATTTTGAGGATTATGGCTTACAGCTAGTGAAAACCCCAAATTCAGTATCTCATAAAATTAGAATATTACAAAAGACTAGGGCTGTTACTGATTAAAATTTTCGTGTTTGATTAATCAATTTTTTTTATTAATCGATTAATCGACTAATTTCGATTAATTATAACGCACATACAGATCCAACTACTTTTAGCTGATCTCCTTGCATTGCAACTCTGCATTAGTCAGTGGTAAATGTGGTATACACTATATACAATCACCCGACACTAGTTAGTTTCCACAATCCATGACTTAACCTGACAGTTCGCACAAATACGTTTTAAATTCAAACTGTAGCACTGACTTAAGTAATTTTTTTCCACAGTAGCGTGATAATCCCTCCACCTCCGGTCTAACTAATCACTCTCACCTTATGGCATGGACCCCTGTGCAAACAGGTGGTCATGTAAGCGGGTATCAAAAGGGTTAACACGGACCATAAACTTCTCTCACGTCTCCTTCGATCTCAGCAAGGACGCCAGGTCATGGGTAGAAAGAAAAGATCTAAGTGCTCACCGCTTAAGTATAAGATTTAATTTTTGTGTTCAAACACAAACTACTCACATAAAGATGATAAAAACACAGCATGTAAAGCTGACAATCGTGTTAGTTCTGTAGGGCAGCAGCGGGTGACGTCATGCGTAGTTCCTCCCCCGTACGCGTTACGTTCAATCAGAACTTCGATGTCACCGGACTCCCCCCCCCCTTCCCTTCGTTAGCAGATGGAGGCACTTGGGGAAGGGGAGGAGTCCAGTGACGTCGATGTCTGTGATGTCACCGGATCTTTCTAAAGGAACTCCCTGAAGACCCGGAAGCCGGCAGAGAGGTGAGTACCAATCAAAAGAATTTTGACCGATCAAAAAAATTTATCGACTAATCGAGGAATTAATCTTTAATTTCCACAGCCCTACAAAAGACCAATAACAAAAAGGAGTTTTAATACAGAAATGTTGGCTTACTGAAAAGTATGTCTATGTACAGTATAATATGCACTCAATACTTGGCCTAGGCTCCTTTTGTATGAAATACTACATCAATGCAGCGTGGCATGGAGGCGATCAGCCTGTGGCACTGCTGCAGAGTTATGGAAGCCCAGGTTGCTTTGATATCGGCCTTCAGCTCATCTACATTGTTGTTAGAAACAGATAACCACCGCTCTAGGACTTTCCTTCTAAGCGAATGCTCCTGCTCCTGTGTGAGAGCCCCAGGTGCTGGCTAATAGCACAGCAGATTGAAAATCAGGAAGAACTCCGGACAGCCGCACACCGGGAAAATTTAAATTCAAAAAGGTTTATTTAAAAGCCAGAATCACTTCAATCCAAAACTCGACAAGAAAGGGGGGTACAGAGCTGACGCGTTTCGCACTGTATTTCAGTGCTTACTCATAGCTAATGATCATCTACATTGTTGGGTCTCGTGTCTCTCATCTTCCTCTTGACAATACCCCACAGATTCTCTATGGGGTTTAGGTCAGGCGAGTTTGCTGGTCAATCAAGCACAGTGATACCATGATCATTAAACCAGGTATTGGTACTTTTGGCAGTGTGGACAGGTGCCAGGTCCTGCTGGAAAATGAAATCAGCATCTCCATAAAGCTGGTCAGCAGAGGGAAGCATGAAGTGCTCTAGATTTTCCTGACTTTGGACTTGATAAAATACAGTGGACCAACACCAGCAGATGACATGGCTCCCCAAATCATCACTGACTGTGGAAAATTTTGCATTTCATTTGGAAATCAAGGTCCCAGAGTCTGGAGGAAGAGTGGAGAGGCACAGAGTCTAAGTTGCATGAGGTCCAGTGTGAAGTTTCTACAGTCAGTGATGATTTGGGGAACCATGTCATCTGCTGGTTTTTGCATGTTCATTTTGGTCTACAGCAGTGTTTCTCAATTCCAGTCCTCGAGGCGCACCAACAGGTTTTCAGGATTTCCCTCTGATGAAACGGCTGTGGTAATTACTAAGGCAGTAAAACTGATGAAATCACCTGTGCAAAATAATGGAAGGACTGAAAACATGACCTGTTGATGCGTCTTGAGGACAGGAATTGAGAAACACTGGTCTACAGTGAAATAAATTTAAAAAAAATGCTTCTGTAGCTACCTGGAGTAAGCAAAATCAATGTAAGCGCAAGGACAGAATGTTCACATATTGTATTCAATAACAGGATTAATTACTTGGCTTAAGGCACAATGTTTATTAGACTATGAAGGACTCTTTAGTTTAATTATTACTACCTGGGAATAAATTATGCTTAAAAAAAGACTGCAAAGTAGTTAAATAGCTTTGTATGTCATATGCAACCTTTAACACAAAAGAAAAAGAAAAAAAAAGTCAGCGCACCAAACAGACTTTATAGTTCACATGCATTTTGTTATATATTTTCAACATCAATACAAGTTCAACATGCAGTAGTACATCTAGCACTAAACATACACAATATCACAATTGCTAAACTATACATAAACCACAATTCACATCATATAGTTAGCAGATATTGTAAACTTCCTGTACAAAAATTGTTACTAAAAGTTACCATACACAAGGTTTGAATAAGCAGGACACTGGGTGAATGATAAAAGACTGAACGTTTCAGGAAGCAGGTCACCTTATCTAAGTCAATGCCCACCTGCAACCTTAGGCTACTTTCACACTGAGACGCTGGGTGCGCTGGGCGCGCTGGTGGTAAAGCGGCAATATATTTAGCAACGCTTTACTGTTGTTTTAGCGGCGCTTTTCGGCCGCTAGCAGGTAGTTTTAACCCGCGCTAGCAGCTGAAAAAGGTTTAAAACTGCCCACAAAGAGCCGCAAAGCGCCGCTTTGCAGGCGGGTTTGGAGCACTGCCCCATTGTTTTCAATGGGAAGGGGCGCTTTAGGAGTGGTAAATACATCGCTTCTACAGTGCTCCAAAGATGCGGCTTACAGGACATTTTTCAGCGTCCTGCAAGCGCACCGCTCCAGTGTGAAAGCCTGAGAGCTTTCACACTGGACAGACAGCAGCGGCTGTTTGAGGGTGCTTTGCAGGTGCTATCTTTAGCACTTTAGCGCCTGCAAAGCGCCTCAGTGTGAAAGGGGCCTAAATCTCATGACCAGGGGCGGACTGACAACTCATGGGGCCCCCGGGCAATAGGAGATTATGGGGCCCCCAGGCAATCAGAGATTATGTGGCCACACAGTATACACACTCAGTATACAATCACACAGTATACACAGACATGTTTCTATTGGCTGAGAAGGTACTGGAGAGGTGGGGCAGCTATAATCTTGGTATTTTTAGACCAAAAGGATGTCAGTAAGGGACATTTCAGAAATAGATGTAAAAAAAAACACAGGTTTTTACATACTGTCCCTGGTTTTACTTAGGCTGGCAACCCTGATGGGGCCCCCTAGTGGCCCGGGGCCCTCGGGCAGTGCCCAAGTGGTCGAATGGTCAGTCCGCCCCTGCTCATGACATTTTCCCTGCTGGGTGTAGGTAAACAATGCATCTGGTGTCCGTAAATATACAAATTATATACAGCAAAATCTTATTTTGGAGTTTTTCTGCCAATCAGTAAGACAATTATGAATTCCCCCTAAATTTCCAACACAATAGTTATTTGCTTAGATATCAGTCAGAAGCAATAAATGATCTGGTCATTTGAGGGCCTCATTGGTACATATAAGTGTGTACCTCTGCAGAGAGGATTCATTGCAGATATTTTGTACCTATAATCAGAACATGTATGGATTTTGCCAGAACTCAATACCAAACTGTTATATGCTCAGGTACTCATCTCGCAGAATGGAAGTTGCAAGGAGTGCATCATACAATGAATGAGTATGCATGTGTAGCTTTTATGGTCATTCCCATTGTTCTTTAAACAAAATGCATAAATAACAGGCTATTTCTGCAAATGCCATATCTGTTTCAAATTGTTTTTTCGAGACGATTTCCTGAGCAGCTAAACAGGCCATTAAAGGAATCTTGAGGGCCTATGTACACTGTCCCTTACTGAGAAATACAGTATATCTTCAGTGCACATATACACAAGCTGGAAAGGCCCAAGTACACTTTTGCGTACACATTAACACACTTTAATTTGTCTACACATGGTACAAGAATTGGTGACAATATAAAGTTAACGACACTCCAAACACAGGTAGCAAACGCAGTGCGTTTGCCTGCACCGGATCGCACCAGATCACAAGATACAAAACGACCATGCGATCTGGTTGCAGTGTGGTGCAAAAAATATGCATGTACTTCTTTAATACAATGTGGTGCAATTTCAGACCATTCAAAATGTATAGGCTCAAATTGCACCACACTGAACCACATGTGAATTGCATAAAAATGCAGTAAGGCTCCTGTGCGATTCACATGCGGGTTATAGTGTGAACCAAGCCTAGAGATAATCTTCTCTTAGACAATAGTTGACAGAAAAGATTTCTGCTCACTGTGGACAGATTTCCTCTTGCTTGCTGTTGTCTCTTCCCAATGGAACAAAGACAGCAAGAAAAAACCTACATATGAATCTATATATATATATATATGAATCTATATATATATATGAATCTATATATATATATATATATATATATATATATATATATATATATATAATGTCTGTTATGTTATAAAATATATTTATATTATAAATATAAAAATAGCTATAAAGATAAAAATATCTACCACATTTTCCATTCCAATGACAATTTAAAACAAACACTGAGAAAAAAATGGGTTCTATGCTATAATATAATGCTACAATATATGCTATATTACATATCTATCTCACAAAAGTGAGTACACCCCCCTCACATTTTTGTAAATATTTTTATTATATCTTTTCATGTGACAACACTGAAGAAATGACACTTTGCTACAATGTAAAGTAGTGAGTGTAAAGCTTGTATAACAGTGTACATTTGCTGTCCCCTCAAAATAACTCAACACACAGCCATTAATGTCTATCACTGGTGAGATTCGGTGACCGGCAAAACAGGTTAGGCTTCATCTCCCTGTCCACCTTGCCCCTGTGACTGGAGGATATGAACATTTTCTCACGCTTGGTGGAGCTCACTGGAAATTGGCACCATTACTGGCACTGAGGACTTTTCCTTCCATCATCAGCCGATAAGTATCCATTTACTTTTTCTCAACTTGGGACTTTATGCTTTGGTCCATGCACGGTCTTCCACGGACCAGGACTGTCAGCTTGTATGCATATTCTGGCTATCAAACTAAGGCTTGCAATAGTGAAAGGGAGGCTACAGGACATTGCTTTGAATTCAATCCTTGGCATTCCATGCCACACACACATAGTGATTGCACCTTCCAACCCTGCATGCCTCCTCTGGACCAATGTTGACCTAGTGTGCCCCCCCCCCCCTATCCTTATACCTCAGCATCTCCCTTTCTGGATACACCAAGGAACCAAAACCCACCACAGCATGCCAGTGTGCCTCTTTCCCAGGATCCAGGTATGATCTTCCTAAGATCCATCTCCTGTTGGGGGCCGACCTAGCATCATGTTCTATCCACATGCATGCAATTTTACATTTCTTTTTATTATTGCTGCTCAGGATTGAGGATATTGTATATTCATATTCCTTGCTCGCTCTCCCTCTCTCTCTCTCTCTCTCTCTCTCTCTCTCTCTCTCTCTCTCTCTCTCTCTCTCTATATATATATATATATATATATTATTGTCACTGGATGGGGGCAAGTATGGTGGACATTGAGTTTTTATCACAGTATGATTGACACGTTGCGAATGACTCTGAGTTTTATTATTGGCTATTCCATTTATGTGTTTTTGATACAATAAAATTTTGACTCTATATATTTGCACAGTGGGTTGTGATTTTGCATTTCTTTCCTTTATGCCCCCTTTTACCCATTAGAGTCGGTCAAGCCCAAGCAGGGTTTTTATCATTAGTTTTTGATTATATGATACCGAGAGCTCCCACTCCAATCTTTTTCCTACTCCTCCCCTTTTGCAGTTCCAAAGTGTATAGGGGCTTTTTTATACATGCATTTATAGCTAGCACTACCAGGGATTTTCACCTTGAGGGATCCTTATTTTTAGTTTTCAATAAATGTGGTCCTTACATCTCAAACAGTTACAAACCTGTGGAAAAAAATAAAAAGCATCCGTGTGGGGCATCTCAGCATGGTATGGGTGTGTGGGTGGAGGGTACAGTACAGCACACCTTATATTGATCATAAAGAAGAGTCTGCACAAATAAAAAAATATTCAGTTAAGGTGATCACCTCATTTACAGAGTAGAAGCCCTCCCATCTTTAGAAATAAAATTGTGATATTTACAGCAGCCTATAAGAACCCTCTGTTTAGATCTGAGATCTGTTGACCTGGGCTGTCATGGCTAGTAGTAATCATATTTTACCCTGCTGTGCTAGCATGAAACAATGTATGTTCATCTTATTGCAGGTGAATCTACCTGCTGGGTCCAGTTGGAGAACAATTGTGTAGTGTGGAGCAGGTGTCATGATGCTGTTTTGTTTACTCAAAAACAGCTGTTACAAAAGCGTCCAAAAATTGAGCCCTTATCATTTAAATGAAATTTCCTGAGATAATGGGATACTGAGCAGGTGTCTCCACCTACCCATACCCCTATTACACACACTTATTTAAAATTGTATTCATGACATCTATGATAACACACAGAATGTTTAAGGGCTCTTTCACACGGACGGACCGTATGTCCGTTTTTCATCCATCCGTTTTCGGATGAAAAACGGACATACATGTATCCCTATGGGATAGCGGGTGTCAGCGCGGATGAGCATCCGCTGACACCCGCTCTCGTCCGTGCCCGCTATGCTCTGTTTCTGCAGACGGAGGAAAACCCCATTTTTTCATCCGTCTGCAGAGCGGATCAGATGACGACGGACCCTACGGTCCGTCGTCACCCGATCTCCCATAGGGGAGAGCGGCGCTCTGACAGGTCCGTCCCTGCACGGAGTGCAGAGACGGACCTGTCATCTTCCTGCTCAGCAGAGATCGCTCCGGCGATCCCCGCTGAGCAAGCGGCTATCCACGGGGCGGATCTGCACTGATCCGTCCCGTGTGAAAGAGCCCTAAATCAGTTTCAACAAATCGAATCACAAACCCAACACTATCTGCCTGCAGTTTCCATGTTCTCCCTGTGCCTGAGTGGGTTTTTTGCAGGTACTCTGCTTTCCTTCCACACTCCATAGACATGCTGGTAGATTAATATAATCCTATCTAAATTGGCCATAGTATATGTATGTACGAATGTAAGTTAAGAACCTTAGATTGTAAGTTCCTTGAGGGCAGGGACTGATGTGAATGTACAATGTACACTACTGTGCAAAAGTCTTATGCTGCGTACACACGATCAGACTATCCGGCGGACTTTCCAGCGGAGGTCCGCCGGACTTTCTGAACGAGCGGACTTGCCCACACATGACCGGACCTTTCCGGGGGAAAATCCAAGGACTTTTGGCGGAGGTCTGCCGGACTTTCCAAATGAACGGACTTGCCCACACACGGAGTAAAGTCCGTTCATTTTGAACGTGACTCCAGGTAGACGGGACTAGCGAAGGAAGCCAATGTCGCCGCCTCCATCGGCGAGATTGACACCTTGCTAGCCCCGTCGCCTGGTATGGATTTAAAGGGGAACCACTACGCCAAAAGAACGGCGTGGGGGTCCCCCCAAAGTCCATACCAGACCCTTATCCGAGCATGCAGCCCGGTCGGTCAGGAAAGGGGGTGGGGACAAGCGAGCCCCCCCCTTGATCTGTACCAGGCCGCGTGCCCTCAACATGGGGGGGATCTTTGGGGAAGGGGGGCCCTGCATCCCCCCACCCCAAAGCACCTTGTCCCCATGTTGATGAGGACAAAGGGCCTCTTCCCGACAACCCTGGCCGTTGGTTGTCGGGGTCTGCGGGCGGGGGGCTTATCGGAATCTGGGAGCCCCCTTTAATAAGGGGGACCCCAGATCCCGACCCCCACCCTATGTGAATGAGTATGGGGTACATCGTACCCCTACCCATTCACCTGGGGGAAGAAATGTCAATAAAAAAAACACAACACGTTTTTAAAGTAGTTTATTAGACTGCTCCGGGGGTCTGCTTCTGACTTCGGGGGTCTTCTCGCTGGGCTCCTCCGCTATCTTCGGCTCTTTTACCGCTCTTTTACTAGCGGAGGAGCCCGGCTTTCTCCTTCGTCACCGCCGTCCGGGGGTCTTCTTCCGACTTCGGGGGTCTTCTTCCGACTTCGGGGGTCTTGTCCCGCTCTCTTCTTGCAGCTCTTTTACTAGCGTTGGCCCGATCTTCTGGTTCGTCGCTGTCACCTTCTTCTTCTTCCCTCCGATGTTGACACGACGCTCTCTCCGGCCGCAATGCTAGGGATGCTTTGCACGGCGACTTATATAGGGATAAGGGGCGGGGTCACCGGGTGATGTCACATGGTGACCCCGCCCCTTATGACGGGAGAGACTGCTGATGCAGTATAACTACCTTGTGTCTGAAAGCTACGTTTTGCCATGGTATATGAACTGTGACATGAAACTGTCTTCCATAACCTCACCTTAGCAGCAGAGTTTGGCTGTTCCTCACCCAGTTAAAGCCTCCTACACAACTGTTTGTGTCTCAGTTAATGACTGCATTTCAACCTACATATGAAACTGATAATCATTAGCACCTGTAATTGTACACAGTGCTCAAGTGTAAAGCCTCGTACACACGATCGGATTCTTGGCCAATAAAACCGTGGAATTTTGTCTGAAGGGCGTTAGCCCAAACTTGTTTTGCATACACACAGCCACACAATTGTTGGCCAACAAATACGAACGTAGTGACGTACTACGTTATTTTTCAGCTCTTTAGTGCCACCCTTTGGGCTCCTTCTGCTAATTTTGTGTTAGTAGATGTTTGATGAGTGTTGATTCACGCTTTTCATTTCGCGCTTTTCAGTTCCTTTCAGAACGGCCATTCGTCAACCAGACATGTTGCGGAATCGGAGGAGAGAACGTGTTAATTATTATTGGCCTTAGAGTTATTGCTTTGATATTATTTTTTTGGTTTAATAATGATGAGTAGGCAGTTACATTTAAAAAAAATACAATGTAAATTGACAAGGGACACCAACATAGTTGTATCTTTGATCTTAAAAACTACGGGACAATGGTGTTGTGGTAACTTGCCCAAATAAAAAAAAAAAAAAAAAGCATAATAATATTATTCTTGATATCACTAGGAAAAAAAGCCTTTGAAAATGTGTTTGCAACAACTCCATCAGTATCACCAGCAAAGAAGCTTCATTATTATCTCATTAATCGCATGCCGACCAGCCGCGCCGCAGTTGTACTGCGCAACATGGCTCGGCTGCACGAATCGCTGGTACGTCGGTACGTCGGTAACATAGGCGGCCACTAGGCCCCCTGCTCGCCCACGGAGCCGATGCGAGTGCCCGGGCTTCCGCGATCGCTCGGGGCACACCGAGAACCGGGATCTATGTGTGTAAACACAGTTTCCGGTTCTCTGAGGGGAGAACAGACAGATTCTGTTCCCACAGAGTATGAACAGCGATCTGTCATCTCCCCTGCACAGTCCCATCCCCCCTTCAGTTAGAACACAAACTAGGACACACTTAACCCCTTCACTGCCCCTAGTGGTTAACTCCTTCACTGCCAGTGACATTTTTACAGTAATCAATGCAATTTTATAGCAAAAATGTGTCAAAATTGCCCGACGTGTCCGCCATAATGTCGCAGTCCCGATAAAAATCGCAGATCGACGCCATTACTAGTAAAAAAAAAAAAAATTTATAATAAAAAAGCCATAGAACTATCCCCTATTTTGTAGACGCTATAACTTTTGTGCAAACTAATGAATATACGCTTATTGCGATTTTTTTTTTTACCAAAAATATGTCGAAGAATACGTATCGGCCTAAACTGAGGAAATTTTTTTTTATATATTTTTGGGGGATATTTATTATAGCAAAAAGTAAAAAATATAGATTTTTTTCAAAATTGTCTCTATTTTTTTGTTTATAGCACAAAAAATAAAAACCGCTGAGACGATCAAATACCACCAAAAGAAAGCTCTATTTGAGGGGAAAAAAGGACGTCAATTTCTTTTGGGAGCCACGTCGCCCGACTGCGCAATTGTCAGTTAAAGCGACGCAGTGCCGAATCGCAAAAAATTCTCTGGTCTTTGGCCAGCCAAATGGTCCGGGGCTGAAGTGGTTAAAGAAGAAGAGAATGTGCGCTGCATTTCGAGATTTCATAATTTGCCACGTCAAGAATGTTAATTCTCCATTACGAACGCTAGTTTACAAGACCGACCGCTTCTGGCTTGTCCTTGCTTCCAAGCATGCGTGTTTGTACTTTGGACTTTTGTCCGACGGACTTGTGTACACACGCTCGGAAAATTTGACAACACACATTTGCCCGCTGAACATTTGAGAACCTGCTAGTCAACATTTGTCCACGGAAAGTCCAACAACAATTGTCCGATGGAGCATATATACACGGTCGGATTTACCGCCAACAGCCTGTCATCGAACATTTCCCATCGGAAAGTCTGATCGTGTGTACGCGGCTTTAGAATTTATGCTGGTTTGAAGTCAAAGAGTAGTCACACCAAATATTGATTTGATTTTGAGTCTTTTTGTTTGCTCACTTTACATTTTGTAAACTGATAAAAATAAACAATTAAAATATATATTATTAAAAGCATTCTTACTTTACAGCATTTCTTCACACCGGCCTAAAACTTTTGCACAGTACTGTAAACTGTTGCGTATATTGTTGGTGCTCTATAAGAACCTCAAATAAATAAAAATGCAAAAAATAAAAATAAAAAAAAAAGCAGCACAAAGGTAAGATCTCTTGTTTCAAGAGGAGCCATAAGTGGCTCTATGGGCAACATCTAGCTCAA
This sequence comes from Lithobates sylvaticus, assembly GCA_028564925.1. Classification (NCBI taxonomy): domain Eukaryota; kingdom Metazoa; phylum Chordata; class Amphibia; order Anura; family Ranidae; genus Lithobates; species Lithobates sylvaticus. The sequence goes on from CM053027.1 coordinate 138,406,274, forward strand.
CAAAAGTCTATTTCAAAATCAGAGAAGCCAACAATGGCTGCATCCAATGAGATGTAGTCACTGTTTGATTATTCAGGCAGCCGCAACTGCTGTGGCTGTTTGAATACAATATTTATCAGTGTAATTTCCTTCATCCACACACACTGTTAGAAATCTAAGCATTAGGCTGGCCATACACGGTGCAAATTTATTTTCTGCAGCCCAAGAAATTCACACGATTCCCCCATCAACACAGATAGTGTAGACAGGAGAATCAACAATCCTCTTCTCCCGGTGAAGGGGGATTCTTTTGGGGAAAGCCATTCCCACTGGATAAGATAGAGATTATTGCTACCGGCTATAGCAGCCACTATCCATAATCACAAGAGAATCCAGCAGGCTGGTTGTACCCAAGTTGAGCAATCGATCAACTTGGTACATTCAGCCTGCCCATTAACGGTTCAAATTTTTTAGAACCATGTATAGCTTGCCTTACCCCTCCCACACAGTGTCAAACAGTCTATCTAAAGGCCAGTTCACACTAGAACGTGGTGCAGGAAAAGCATTTGGCAGCCCATTCAAATGAATGGGCTGTCAAAACCAGAACGCGTTCCAGTTTGAACTGGCCATTAGACTGTGACTGAGTTTACATACACTGATCCATACATTCAGAAAGCATTTCATAAACTGTACCTAATCAGCCTAATCCTGCAGTAATTACACAAATTCTCAAGGTTTATGACCATGACTCATTTGCATCATTATTCCTGCAGGCTTATATTTACGAAATGCACAGTTTATGGAGCACTTCCTGCAGTGGTCAGATTGAATACCTAGGTCAGATTAACAGGTACTTCCTAGAATATTAGGTGTTGAATGGTAAAGATAAACAGCAATGACAACAAGGCTTGTGTGTTGGATATTGGTCTGTATGTTTAATGTTTTAATGTTGTCATCTAAGTTAACAGGCCAACTCCTAGCTCTTGGAAACTCTAATGCCCCGTACACATGGTCGGAAATTCCGACCACAAAATCCGTCGGATTTTTTCCGACAGATTTTGTCCGACACTGGTGTTGCATACACACGGTCGGACAAAGTTGTCGGAAAATCCAATCATCCTGAACGTGGTGACGTTCGTTGCGTACGACGGGACTAGGTAGAGGCTAGTAGCCAATAGCTTTGGTCTTGTAATGTGATCTGAGCATGCGTGGCACTTTGTCTGTCGGAATTCGCTACACACGATCGGAAAAAGTCCAAATGGACTTTGTTGTCAGAAAATTTTAGAGCAGGATCTCAAACTTTTTCCGTTGGAAATTCCGACAAAAAAAGTCCGATGGAGCCCACACACGGTCGGAATTTCCGATAACATGGTCCGATAGGACATTTTCCGTCGGAAAATCCGACCGTGTGTACGGGGCATTAGAAGATTCTTATCTTCATTTGCACCTCTCTATTTGTCATGTTTGTCTGTTGTCACCAAGACAAAAGGGTAAATACAAAATTTTAGAGCTGTCAAGATAGCAAGAGGTGAGGGTAAATCTTTAAATGGGGACAACTGTCAGTCAGTTTGTGGAGATTTCCCCTCACTTCCTGCTGCATCTCAAGGATAGACAAGAAGGGAAGGGACATAGCCAAAATAATCTGAAAAGGGTTTTTAAACCTTCCTTTCCAAAACAAAAAAAATAATAGGAAGTTTGACTGGCCACTGAAATCCTTTTCTTAAAGTACATTACAGGACAGAGAATCTTAGTCTTAGACATTGAGTTATGCAGCTAAATTGGACACTGGCAAACAAATCTGTAAGGACAGCCCCAACATAACCCCTCCATTCCCAACAAACCTCAGTTTTTTTAAGAAGCAATAAGGAGTTAATCCTACAGAGGAACCTGTGTCCTGTTATGTACTCCAAGAAAGAGCCCCGAATCTGGGGGCCACTTGGTGCTAGGAACCCCAAAGTTGGTATGCAAACAAATTGGAACTAGCATATCCAATGATGGGGTTCTTAGCATCAAGTGGCCCCAAGATACGGGGCCCCAAAGTCGGGTCGAAAAAGTCTGCTCCAGAAAAGTGCTTGACATTTTCAGATTTTTACGAGATACGGGGCCTCAAAATCGGTCAACTGTGTCCATCTGCAGCAATGTCATTTCAGGACTCTTTGGGTCCAGAGATCCCAAAATTTGGCTGCCGCTAGAGGGCATTTAGGGACCCTTAACTACCAAGTTTGAAGTTCAGGGGACCTATGGCTGCAAATGAGCACAGTGAGGCATGAAAATGGGCACAATGAGGCTGCAAATGGGCATCGTTGACCCTCTTTTCCACTTACAGTAGCCGCGCATTTCTCACCCTAGGCTTATACTCGAGTCAATAAGTTTTCCCATTTTTTTGTGGTAAAATTAGGTGCCTTGGCTTATATTCGGGTCAGCTTATACTCGAGTATATTCTTTTTTTTTTTTTAGCTGGCTCCTAGATTCAAAGCAAATTTGTCGAGCACTGGCTTAGTCCCCATTAAAATGCAGATATAATTAATATAACTTCCAGAAATAATCCCAACATTATGAATTACCGAACACACGACTAAATGTCAGGGGATAATCATATAAAATTTCATACTGTTTAAAATTCATGGGACACAATGTCCTGTACAACTGTTATCATGATCAAAATATTTTCCAATAGTATACAAAGTCACTTAGGAAGTGTAACAGAGATGTTGCATATAAGAGGTCCTTATACTGAACAATACTAATGAGGCTATCAGAATAAAGTCTTTCACTGAGAAGATATTTTTTATATTTATTAAATTAGTAATTCATTTTGTACATTGCATACGGAAATGAAGAAGAGCAATTTCTAGCACTGATCATAATGTTTAGGGATGAGAGCCTCCAAACAGAAAGGGGCACTTTATGAAAGCACAAGTAGGAAGGCTTTTTATTCAGTGTTTTGTAAATCCAAAAATAGATATTAAAATAAACTATAACACCTTCATAAATTTTAATAAACCATTAAACATGAAATGTATTGACACAGAGGGATATAATGGCACCACAGTGCTAACGGGAAATTATATTTTGGGATCAATTTTATTTAAATTCTTTTTTACTTTACATGACTTTTTTTTCTTGAGAAACGTTTATTAAATTTACAAAAAAAGGGGTTGATTTACTAAAACTGGAGAGTGTACAATCTGGTCCAGTTCTACATAGAAACCAATCAGCTTTCAATCTTTATTGTCAAAACTTCCATGCTGGGAAAGAGATGGAACTGTTCTGCGCTTGCACTGCAATCAGTGTACAGATTTAAAAAAAAGTTGCTAGCAAGTGTGTAAAAAAAGTTTGTCAAAAGAAACACTTAAAAAAATAAAAAAAATAACAGCTAGCAAATTTTAGTTAGTAAGGATTACTTTTGCTTTGCTGGAGACCCATTGCGGGATAAAATGATCCTGAATTTTGTAGATGGGGGTATCCAGTTCAGGTTTGGATATTTAAAGGACATTTGTATCCTTTATATTAAAGGTATAAAAGGTAACGTGTAAGAGAAATATGTAGGCTGAAATTGCTGGACTATTCCTGTCCTGATTTAATATTTCCTGTATCCCCTGATCCCCACCAGGAAAAGTAAAAAATCTGGATTTTTTTGCTAGAAAATTACCTAGAGCCCCCAAACATTATACATTTTTTGAAAGCAGACACAGTGAAGAATAAAATGGTCTTTTTTGCAATTTTTTTATATGTCGCATGATGTTTGCGCAGCACATTTTTAGGAAAGAATACTCTTTACTTAATTTTAGTGCACACAAATACAACATAATACCAGATTTCTGGTAAAATATAAAAGATGATGTTAGGCCAAGTAATTAGATAACCAACATGTCACTCTTTTATCCATAGGTTATGCTTTAAAAGTCTTTACAGGTTACCAGTTTAGAGTTACACAGGAGGCCTGGCACTAGAGTTATTGCTCTTGCTCTGACATTCGTGGTGATATCTCACGTGTGGGGTGATCACCATTTACATATGCGTGTGTAACTTGCGTATTCATGCGCGTGAGCATAGGGGACAGGGGTGCTTTAATTTGCTTGTCCTGCTTGTCCCTGTTCAAGTCTACACAGTCCACTTTCATATTTTCCCTCTCATAAAACAAGACCTGAACAAGTCTTTAGTGCACGGTGCAATGCCATTGTTCAATATGCGGTAACCAAGAGCTAGCATATGCCGTTTTTACAAATCACATGCGCCTATGGCACATGCGAACAAGGAGATTGATGAGGGGCAGGACCTTCTCCCCGAAATGTGTTTCCCACAATTCCTTAAAGGGTTTGGACACAAGCAGAAGGTGGCCATGACAGCCCAGGTCAACAGATCTCAGATCTAAACAGAGGGTTCTTGTAGGCTGCTGTAAATATCACAATTTTATTTCTAAAGATGGGAGGGCTTCTACTCTGTAAATGAGGTGATCACCTTAACTGAATATTTTTTTATTTGTGCAGACTCTTCTTTATGATCAATATAAGGTGTGCTGTACTGTACCCTCCACCCACACACCCATACCATGCTGAGATGCCCCACACGGATGCTTTTTATTTTTTTCCACAGGTTTGTAACTGTTTGAGATGTAAGGACCACATTTATTGAAAACTAAAAATAAGGATCCCTCAAGGTGAAAATCCCTGGTAGTGCTAGCTATAAATGCATGTATAAAAAGCCCCTATACACTTTGGAACTGCAAAAGGGGAGGAGTAGGAAAAAGATTGGAGTGGGAGCTCTCGGTATCATATAATCAAAAACTAATGATAAAAACCCTGCTTGGGCTTGACCGACTCCAATGGGTAAAAGGGGGCATAAAGGAAAGAAATGCAAAATCACAACCCACTGTGCAAATATATAGAGTCAAAATGTTATTGTATCAAAAACACATAAATGGAATAGCCAATAATAAAACTCAGAGTCATTCGCAACGTGTCAATCATACTGTGATAAAAACTCAATGTCCACCATACTTGCCCCCATCCAGTGACAATAATATATATATATATATATATATATAGATATAGAGAGAGAGAGAGATAGAGAGAGAGAGAGGGAGAGCGTGCAAGGAATATGAATATACAATATCCTCAATCCTGAGCAGCAATAATAAAAAGAAATGTAAAATTGCATGCATGTGGATAGAACATGATGCTAGGTCGGCCCCCAACAGGAGATGGATCTTAGGAAGATCATACCTGGATCCTGGGAAAGAGGCACACTGGCATGCTGTGGTGGGTTTTGGTTCCTTGGTGTATCCAGAAAGGGAGATGCTGAGGTATAAGGATAGGGGGGGGGGGGCACACTAGGTCAACATTGGTCCAGAGGAGGCATGCAGGGTTGGAAGGTGCAATCACTATGTGTGTGTGGCATGGAATGCCAAGGATTGAATTCAAAGCAATGTCCTGTAGCCTCCCTTTCACTATTGCAAGCCTTAGTTTGATAGCCAGAATATGCATACAAGCTGACAGTCCTGGTCCGTGGAAGACCGTGCATGGACCAAAGCATAAAGTCGAGAAGTTGAGAAAAAGTAAATGGATACTTATCGGCTGATGATGGAAGGAAAAGTCCTCAGTGCCAGTAATGGTGCCAATTTCCAGTGAGCTCCACCAAGCGTGAGAAAATGTTCATATCCTCCAGTCACAGGGGCAAGGTGGACAGGGAGATGAAGCCTAACCTGTTTTGCCGGTCACCGAATCTCACCAGTGATAGACATTAATGGCTGTGTGTTGAGTTATTTTGAGGGGACAGCAAATGTACATTGTTATACAAGCTGGTGCTTATACTATGCTTATACTAGTTTACATTGTAGCAAAGTGTCATTTCTTCAGTGTTGTCACATGAAAAGATATAAAAAAATATTTACAAAAATGTGAGGGGTGTACTCACTTTTGTGAGATAGATATTTAATATAGCATATATTGTAGCATTATATTATAGCATAGAACCCATTTTTTTCTCAGTGTTTGTTTTAAATTGTCATTGGAATGGAAAATGTGGTAGATATTTTTATCTTTATAGCTATTTTTATATTTATAATATAAATATATTTTATAACATAACAGACATAATATATATATATATATATATATATATATATATATATATATAGATATATATAGATTCATATATATATATATAGATTCATATGTAGGTTTTTTCTTGCTGTCTTTGTTCCATTGGGAAGAGACAACAGCAAGCAAGAGGAAATCTGTCCACAGTGAGCAGAAATCTTTTCTGTCAACTATTGTCTAAGAGAAGATTATCTCTAGGCTTGGTTCACACTATAACCCGCATGTGAATCGCACAGGAGCCTTACTGCATTTTTATGCAATTCACATGTGGTTCAGTGTGGTGCAATTTGAGCCCATACATTTTGAATGGTCTGAAATTGCACCACATTGTATTAAAGAAGTACATGCATATTTTTTGCACCACACTGCAACCAGATTGCATGGTCGTTTTGTATCTTGTGATCTGGTGCGATCCGGTGCAGGCAAACGCACTGCGTTTGCTACCTGTGTTTGGAGTGTCGTTAACTTTATATTGTCACCAATTCTTGTACCATGTGTAGACAAATTAAAGTGTGTTAATGTGTACGCAAAAGTGTACTTGGGCCTTTCCAGCTTGTGTATATGTGCACTGAAGATATACTGTATTTCTCAGTAAGGGACAGTGTACATAGGCCCTCAAGATTCCTTTCATGGCCTGTTTAGCTGCTCAGGAAATCGTCTCGAAAAACCAATTTGAAACAGATATGGCATTTGCAGAAATAGCCTGTTATTTATCCATTTTGTTTAAAGAACAATGGGAATGACCATAAAAGCTACACATGCATACTCATTCCTTGTATGATGCACTCCTTGCAACTTCCATTCTGCGAGATGAGTACCTGAGCATATAACAGTTTGGTATTGAGTTCTGGCAAAATCCATACATGTTCTGATTATAGGTACAAAATATCTGCAATGAATCCTCTCTGCAGAGGTACACACTTATATGTACCAATGAGGCCCTCAAATGACCAGATCATTTATTGCTTCTGACTGATATCTAAGCAAATAACTATTGTGTTGGAAATTTAGGGGGAATTCATAATTGTCTTACTGATTGGCAGAAAAACTCAAAAATAAGATTTTGCTGTATATAATTTGTATATTTACGGACACCAGATGCATTGTTTACCTATACCCAGCAGGGAAAATGTCATGAGACTTAGGCCCCTTTCACACTGAGGCGCTTTGCAGGCGCTAAAGTGCTAAAAATAGCACCTACAAAGCGCCCTCAAACAGCCGCTGCTGTCTGTCCAGTGTGAAAGCTCTCAGGCTTTCACACTGGAGCGGTGCGCTTGCAGGACGCTGAAAAATGTCCTGTAAGCCGCATCTTTGGAGCACTGTAGGAGTGGTGTATTTACCACTCCTAAAGCGCCCCTTCCCATTGAAAACAATGGGGCAGCGCTCCAAACCCGCCTGCAAAGTGGCGCTTTGCGGCTCTTTGTGGGCAGTTTTAACCCTTTTTCAGCTGCTACCGGGGGTTAATACTGCCCGCTAGCGGCCGAAAAGCGCCGCTAAAACGATGGTAAAGCGTTGCTAAATATATCGCCGCTTTACCACCAGCGCACCCAGCGCCTCAGTGTGAAAGTAGCCTAAGGTTGCAGGTGGGCATTGACTTAGATAAGGTGACCTGCTTCCTGAAACGTTCAGTCTTTTATCATTCACCCAGTGTCCTGCTTATTCAAACCTTGTGTATGGTAACTTTTAGTAACAATTTTTGTACAGGAAGTTTACAATATCTGCTAACTATATGATGTGAATTGTGGTTTATGTATAGTTTAGCAATTGTGATATTGTGTATGTTTAGTGCTAGATGTACTACTGCATGTTGAACTTGTATGGATGTTGAAAATTTATAACAAAATGCATGTGAACTATAAAGTCTGTTTGGTGCGCTGACTTTTTTTTTTTTTTTTTTTCTTTTGTGCTAAAGGTTGCATATGACATACAAAGCTATTTAACTACTTTGCAGTCTTTTTTTTAAGCATAATTTATTCCCAGGTAGTAATAATTAAACTAAAGAGTCCTTCATAGTCTAATAAACATTGTGCCTTAAGCCAAGTAATTAATCCTGTTATTGAATACAATATGTGAACATTCTGTCCTTGCGCTTACATTGATTTTGCTTACTCCAGGTAGCTACAGAAGCATTTTTTTAAATTTATTTCACTGTAGACCAGTGTTTCTCAATTCCAGTCCTCAAGATGCATCAAAAGGTCATGTTTTCAGGCATTCCATTATTTTGCACAGGTGATTTGATCAGTTTTACTGCCTTAGTAATTAGAACAGCCGTTTCATCTGAGGGAAATCCTGAAAACCTGTTGGTGCGCCTTGAGGACTGGAATTGAGTAACACTGCTGTAGACCAAAATGAACATGCAAAAACCAGCAGATGACATGGTTCCCCAAATCATCACTGACTGTAGAAACTTCACACTGGACCTCATACAACTCTCCACTCTTCCTCCAGACTCTGGGACCTTGATTTCCAAATGAAATGCAAAATTTTCCACAGTCCATGATGATTTGGGGAGCCATGTCATCTGCTGGTGTTGGTCCACTGTGTTTTATCAAGTCCAAAGTCAGCGCAGCCCTCTAACAGGAAATTCACTTCATGCTTCCCTCTGCTGACCAGCTTTATGGAGAGGCTGATTTAATTTTCCAGCAGGACCTGGCACCTGCCCATACTGCCAAAAGTACCAATACCTGGTTTAATGATCATGGTATCACTGTGCTTGATTGACCAGCAAACTTGCCTGACCTAAACCCCATAGAGAATCTGTGGGGTATTGTCAAGAGGAAGATGAGAGACACGAGACCCAACAATGTAGATGAGCTGAAGGCCGATATCAAAGCAACCTGGGCTTCCATAACTCTGCAGCAGTGCCACAGGCTGATCGCCTCCATGCCACGCTGCATTGATGTAGTATTTCATACAAAAGGAGCCTAGGCCAAGTATTGAGTGCATATTATACTGTACATAGACATACTTTTTAGTAAGCCAACATTTCTGTATTAAAAATCCTTTTTTTTATTGGTCTTTTGTAGGACTGTGGAAATTAAAGATTAATTCCTCGATTAATCGATAAATTTTTTTGATCGGTCAAAATTCTTTTGATTGGTACTCACCTCTCTGCCGGCTTCCGGGTCTTCAGGGAGTTCCTTTAGAAAGATCCGGTGACGTCACAGACATCGACGTCACTGGACTCCTCCCCTTCCCCAAGTGCCTCCGTCTGCTAACTAAGGGAAGGGGGGAGGAGTCTGGTGACATTGAAGTTCTAATAGAATGTAACGCGTACAGGGGAGGAACTACGCATGACGTCCCCCGCTGCTGCCCTACAGAACTAACACGATTGTCGGCTTTACATGCTGTGTTTTTATCATCTTTATGTGAGTAGTTTGTGTTTGAACACAAAAATTAAATCTTATACATAAGCGGTGAGCACTTAGATCTTTTCTTTCTACCCATGACCTGGCGTCCTTGCTGAGATCTAAGGAGACGTGAGAGAAGTTTATGGTCCGTGTTAACCCTTTTGATACCCGCTTACATGACCACTTGTTTGCACAGGGGTCCATGCCATAAGGTGAGAGTGATTAGTTAGACCGGAGGTGGAGGGATTGTCACGCTACTGAGAAAAACATTACTTACGTCAGTGCTACAGTTTGAATTTAAAACGTATTTGTGTGAACTGTGAAGTTAAGTCATGGATTGTGGAAACTAACTAGTGTTGGGTGATTGTATATAGTGTATACCACATTTACCACTGACTAATGCAGAGTTGCAATGCAAGGAGATCAGCTAAAAGTAGTTGGATCTGTATGTGCGTTATAATTAATCAAAATTAGTCAATTAATCAATTAAAAAAAAAAAATTGATTAATCGAACACGAAAATTTTAATCAGTAACAGCCCTAGTCTTTTGTAATATTCTAATTTTATGAGATACTGAATTTGGGTTTTCACTAGCTGTAAGCCATAATCCTCAAAATTAAAAGAAATCAATTAACTTTTTGATGATATTTTAATTTTATGAAATGCACCTGCATAGCATATGTGTTTGCATATGTGTTAGGGGCTGTTAATGGTCCATCTATTCAAAACATCTCTTTTGGACTTTTATATTGTATTATGATTACTATAGAAGGAAGAATGAGTTTTCAGTTGCAGAAGGCAGAGTGATATTCCAAAACACCAACGGGTTGATTTACTAAAGGCCATAAGGAAATCTAGCTGCTGGCGTTCCTGAGAAATAAGGGAAAATAGTTGCCATTTCACACCACTGCAGCGTGTTAAACCAGGCCAACATTGGTCATTATTGGTAGCACACAGCATTGCAACACACGTCATTTGTAAAGTACATTGGGGAACCATTCAGTCTGAAAGGCGCTGCATTAAACTAACACATGCTCAGGCAGCATTCAAGTCAGATATTTATTTTAGGTAGACAGGTCCTCCAATGCACATTCAGGGGGTGCATGGGTAAATATCAGATCTTTAAAAAAAAAAAAAAATCTGATCTTTTGACATTAAAAACCAGGGAACAGACTACTCTTGTGAAGGGAATTATTTGACCCCTTCACAAAACATGACTTCGTACTTGGTGGCAAAACCCTTGTTGGCAATCACAGAGGTCAGACATTTCTTGTAGTTGGCCACCAGGTTTGCACACATCTCAGGAGGAATTTTGGCCCACTCCTCTTTGCAGATCCTCTCCAAGTCATTAAGGTTTTCGAAGCTAACGTTTGGTAACTCGAATCTTCAGCTCCCTCCACATATTTTCTATGGGATTAAGGTCTGGAGACTGGCTTGGTCCCTCTGGGACCTTAATGTGCTTCTTCTTGAGCCACTCCTTTGTTGCCCTGGCTGTGTGTTTTGGGTCATTGTCCTGCTGGAATACCCATCCTTGACCCATTTTCTATGCCCTGGCTGAGGGAAGGAGGTTCTCACCCAAGCAAATAAGCAGAGCTTCCCCTTTAACCTTCTAAACCCAAACCTTAAAGGATAACTCTACGTTTGCATCATTTAAAATATAAGTTCCTGTTTATGGAAGAATTCTCCTAGCCCCCCTGCCTAGCCCACTCGATACAATAAACTGTCTGGACTGGTGTACTACAGGAATTGCTTAGGAAAGCTAAACATGTAAACCTGTAGACCCCCCTCAAGGCTTCATCTTCAATTTTATCTGGAGAGCTCCTTTAATTTACGGGTAGTTTATCTCCCAGAATTGGTGAAAGTGCCTGTAAAGTTTTTTAACAGAGCAAACCAAAAACTGTTACAAAAATGATTGCGGAATAGCTTGTTTCACAATGTTTGTCCTTGCGGCCTAACTCTGGGGTAAAACATAGCATATTGAAGTGCCATTTTCTGATTTGTTTCCGGCGATCACACATGGTCATGCTGCTGTGTAACGGCTTGGATTGCATAAGTCGTCCCTGCCAGTATGTGTAACACAAAGTTTACTGGAAGCAGCTGGCTTTGCCTAGCAGTGCTTACAGAACAAACACATAGATTCTTTCTACTGTACATTAGCCTATTCCTGGATACCGGGAGATGAAAAAAAAAAAATCATAATCCGATCTGAAAACTGATCAGTAAACTTTCCAAATCCTGTACTGATTACCAGCACGCCTACCTAGTGGCTTTTAAGCTTAGGAAATGTGTTTGCTTTTCACTTACAAATCCTTTCGCCTCCATTCACTGTATAAGTGACCTTTTCGTGTGGCTGGCGGGTGGAAGTTTTAATTAATGCAGACTACGAGGTAAATACAAATTTTATCTGTTTGTAAATGCAGAAGCAGGGTTATCATGGTAAAACCACCCCCAGTGACAACACACAATGCTGCTGACTCTTTTCTTCTCAAACATGCAGCACCTTTTAAACACTAGGAAGCGCAGTGCATTAGCAGCCCGCATATTACCCTTTTAACAGCTGGGTAAGCTTTTCATCCTTTGTGCCACTGTGTTTGCACTTTACAACAAAGATTCTCATTAAAATAAAATATTTGCTATTGTTAGTATGATAGTCATGGTTTTAAGTGCTCATTTTGTAAGGTAATAGAAAGAGAATATATATGGTGTTATATATATGATGCTATATCAAAGCTGTTGTGAGCAGCATGTGTGCATGGTTAGATAGAAATAGAGTGCAAGCAGCAAGCATGCTCTACCAATTTAGTTACCATGAAGATCTGCACACCTTTCTTGTTTAGACTATAGTGAACCTGATAAGGGGCTGGGACACCCAAAACTGTTTTTCAGTGTGCACTTATCTACCTATTGCAGGATTACGGTTTCAAAAAGAAAGGTATACAGCACATCTTGGTAAATCTGTCAAAAACAGGTTTAGAAAATAGTATTGGGCTATATACCATGACAAGCTAACACTAAAGCTAACCTTGACCCTTCCTTAAAGGGATTGTAAAGGCAGAAGGTTGTTTATCTTAATGCATTCTTTGCATTAAGATAAAAAGCCTACTGTGTGCAGCAGCCCCCCTCAGCGCCCCTAATACTTACCTGAGGTCCCTCTTTGTCCAGCGATGTCCACAAGTGTCTCAGCCTTCCAAGATTCTCCCTCCTGATTGGCTGAGACACAGCAGTGGCACCATTGGCTGCCGCTGCTGTCAATCGAAGTCAGCTAGCCAATCAGTGGTGACAGGGATGGGGCCGAGTCTGAATGGACACACGGAGCTGTGACTCGCGTGCGCCCATAGCAAGCTGCTTGCTGTGGGGGCACTGAACAGGAGGGAGGGGCCAGGATCACAGAAGAGGGACCCTGGAGATTCAGTGGCTGAAGTGGAGAAGTGAAGTGGAGAAGTGGAGATTCAGGGCTGCTCTGTGCAAATCCACTGCAACAGAGCAGGTAAGTATAATTTTTTATAGAAAAAAAAAGACTTTACAATCACTTTAAAGTGATTCTAAAGTTTGTAATAAAAAAAAAAAAGTAACAAACATGTTATATTTACGTGCTCTGTACAATGGTTTTGCACAAAGCAGCCCCGATCCTCTTATTTTTGGGTCCCCCGCCGGCAATCTCGGCTCGTCCCGCCACTGAGTGCCCCAATAGCAAGCCTCTTGCTATAAGGGCACTCAAACAGGATTGCTCCTGAGCCACACTCCTATAAATGGTCCATTTACACACAGAGCATGGCTCAGCCCCACCACCGCTCTCTCTTCATTGACTCACTAGCTATGATTGACAGCAAGGAGGCCTGCTGTGTAAACCAATGAGGAGAGAGAGACCCGGGAGAGCTGCTACTCTCATGTACATCGCTGGATCAAGATAAGGCTGAGGTAAGTATAAGGGAAGGCTGAAGGGGGAGGGGAAGCTGCACCCAGAAGTTGTTTTACCTTAATGCAAAGAATGGTAAGATTTTAAGGTAAAAAACCTTCTACCTTTAGAACCACTTTAACACTAATGCCCCGTATACACGGTTGAAAATTCCGACCACAAAATCCATCAGATTTTTTCCGATGGATTTTGTCCGACACTTGTGTTGCATACACACGGTCGGACAAAGTTGTCGGAAAATCCGATCATCCTGAACGTGGTGACATTCGTTGCGTACGACGGGACTATGTAGAAGCTAGTAGCCAATAGCTTTGGTCTTGTTAAGTGATCTGAGCATGCGTGGCACTTTGTCCGTCGGATTTCGCTACACACGATCGGAAAAAGTCCGATAGGACTTTGTTGTCGTAAAATTTGAGAGCAGGATCTCAAACTTTTTTCCGTCGGAAATTCCGACGGAAAAAGTCCGATGGAGCCCACACACGGTCGGAATTTCCGACAACATGATCCGATAGGACATTTTCTGTCGGAAAATCCGACTGTGTGTACGGGGGCATAAGAGTTCTTTCTCATGGAGTGGGTTTGCTCCAATCCCAATCAGCAGGGAGGGTATCTATGAGTGGATCACCTGCTGAATCAGAGCTGTACAGAGTGGATGTCAGTTTTTTTCACATTCTGTCAGGGCTGGGCTCTCAGCCTTCCATTCTCAGCGCTCAGGTTGCTCAGCTGTTGGTTAATTGCCAGCACTTATTGTTCCACTGTGGCTCATTTCCTGCTTGTCACTCCAGACTACAGCCAGCCCCTTCTGGCTATTTAAACTGCCTGGTTCATTTCTCCTGTGCCTTTGCCTCGGTCAAACATATGAAGAGACTCTCTGCTGTGTTCCTGTTGAAGACTTGCTTGGCTGAAGTCCTCTCTGGTTCCTGATCCTGCGTTTTCTATTTGTACCATTTTTTACCGTTATATTAAAAGGTGTGATTTTAACTGCATTTTCTGTCTCTGTCTGATTCATGGTTCCTGACAGTAGGCGAAGGCCATGAATTCAGAAGATGCAGGCAATCCACCTAGTGGTAATAATTTTTTCCAGATTGGATGAGCAGGATCACCACATGAATCAGTTTGCCATAGCGTTACAGATGCTCCTGATTCACACTTCTCACCTGGATCCTCTCACTGTGGCTGTTTTCGGTACAACATGTGTTTAAGGCCATTCCTGCTGCTGCTCCAGTCTCTGTGCAGGCACCCACCTTGAATATTACCTCTATAAGAGGTATATCTGGTTTGGCTCTGCTTCCCCATCAATTTGAGGGCAATCCAGTTCAATGCAGAGGGTTTCTTAACCAGGTTGGGATATACTTTGAGATGCTGCCCAGGCATTGCCCACGACAGAAGCAAATTAGGCTTTGTTATTTCTTTGCTTTCTGATAAAGCCTTGGCCTGGGCAAACCTTATATGGGAGATGCAAAAACTCATTGTCCTGAGTTACCCTGAGTTTGTGGCTTCCTTTAAAAGGGTATTTGATGTTCTCGCACGCTCCACTTATGCTGCCAAGAGCCTCATGTCCATCAGAGTACAAGAGCGGTTGCCGATTACGTCATTGAATTCCGTACTCTGGCAGCAGAGGTCTCTTGAAACAATGAGGCCCTCGTAGCTGCTTTTTCTCATGGTCTCTGGGATAATATCAAAGATAAGATAGTAGCCCGAGACATACCTACGGATCTGGAGAAGTTGATCACGTTTGCCATTCTCATTGACTCCAGACTCCAAGAGAGACCTTACTTTAAGGAGCACTTGCGGAAGCCTCCTGTACTTTTGGCTCCGAGCTTTGTAGTCCCACTCTTGCCTCCCTCACCTCCCATGCCTCCTGGTACCGAGTTGGTCAGTGAATCGAAATGTCTCTCTGCAGATGAGAGGGCCTTAAGGAGGAGGGAGAGATTGTGCCTTTATTGTGGCCAGGCAGGTCACTTTTTGATGTCTTGTTCTACCCATCCAGGAAACGCCCGCACCTTGAGATCCTGTAGGGGACAGACCTTAGGTGACGTTGTTACGTCCCCAGTTATCCTGAAGGATAAGCCCTTAGTTCCGATTACCCTTTCTTGGTCTGAGTCATCCATCGATACACAGGCTTTAGTCGACTCGGGATGCAGACCTGTTCATAGACAGTGCCTTTGTGTCTAAGCACTCAGTTCCACTGCAGCTTCGTGCCACTCCACTTGCCATTGAGGCTATTGATGGGAGACCTCTACAGCCTGCCCAGGTGACTCATGAGACTGCTCCGTTGACCATGGTCAATGGGGCTCTTCACCATGAGATAATCCAATTTCAAGTAATTTCCTCATCTCATTACCCGGTGGTTATTGGTTATCCTTGGTTACAAAGGCACAACCCCTCTTTTGATTGGCTTTGTGCTGAGATTCTTTCCTGGTTGCCACAATGTAATAAATCATGTTTTCAGAAAGTGGCAAAGGTCTTGTGCACCTCTTCACTCTCCTCCTTGCCAGAGGAGTACCACAAATTTAGCGATGCCTTTAACAAAGGTCAAACCGGTAGTTTTCCTCCACACCATTCGCATGAGTGCACAATTGACCTTCAACCTGGTGCCATGTCCCCTCGTGGCCAGGTGTATCTGTCTTGGAGAATAAAGCCAACACACTTTCTTGAGGGTTCATCCGCAAATCCTCATCTCCTGCCGGTGCTGGCTTATTCTTTGTGAAAAAAAGAGTGGCAAACTGTGACATTGTATTGATTATAGCGGTCTTAATCGCATAACGATTAAAAACGCCTATCCAATTCCGTTGATTACGGAATTATTTGACCGCCTCTAGAGAGCAATTGTTTTCATGAAGCTCGATCTGAGAGGGGCATACAACCTCATGAGGATCAAGAAGGGCGATGAATGAAAAACTGCTTTTAAAACAGGACATTACGAATACCCCATAATACTGTTTGGTCTCTGCAACACCCTGCGGTTTTTCAGGAATTCATCAACGATGTCCTCTGAGATATGTTTCAGCATTGTGTGGTGGTTTATCTCGAAAATATTCTCATATATTCCAAATATAGAGAGCCACCACACAGATGTCTCCCATGTGCTACAGAGGCTGAGAGACAATAAGCTGTATTGTAAGTTGGAGAAGTGCGAGTTCCATCATGAACAGGTTAAAATTCTGGGTTATGTAAGTTCTACTGCTACTTTTTCGATGGACCCAGAGAAACTATCTGCAGTTCTACAGTGGCCTTGACCCTTAGGTCTACGTCCACTACAACATTTGCTTGGCTTTGCCAATTATTATCGTCTCTCAAGGTCCTGATTCTATTTTGCCCTTTATTCTTGAGGTTAATGCATCCGAGACTGAAGTAGGAGCCCTTCTGTTTCAACGTCCTACCTCTGAAAGCGCTATGCATCCTTGTGGCTACTTTTCTAAGAAATTGTCTCCTACAGAGTGCAATTACGTGATTGGGGACAGAGAATTGTTAGCTATCATCTTAGCTCTTAAACAATGGAGGCATCTCCTCTCAGGTATCACTGTGCCGGTCCTCATTTTGACAGTTTTCCTCCGCTTCCCAAGATGGGCTCTTTTTCTGTCAAGCTTCAATTACGTAGTATCATTCTTACATAGTACTAACAATGTAAGGGCCATTCTCCTAAGCAGATGTAAACCCTTACAAACCACTTTGGCCTACAGGTAAGCCTAGATTACGATGCGCCATAGACAGCGGCGCGCATTCACATTGAGCAAGGTGTCTACGGCGCATGCGCATAGACAGCGGCGCGCAGGAGTGACGTCATCGCGACTCTGGCCAATCACAGCGCCGGAGGACGTGGACGAGGGTCACTTTGGGGCCTTCGTTCTCATGTAAGTTATTCATAATTAGCTAGTATGCTATGCATACTAGCTCATTATGCCTTTGCCTTGCAGATTCCATTTAAAAAAATAAAATAAAATATCTGAGGCTTTACTTCCTCTTTAAGTGGGCCTCCTACAGCCTTTACCCAACAGAGAGAGGCCTTGGACCCACCTGTACATGGCTTTTATTTGTGGAGTTACCCAACTCCCAGGGCAACACAGTTATACTTATGGTGGTTGACTGGTTCTTGAAAATGTCACATTGCTATATTTCAGACCACCATAACAACTAGTCAGCAGGTTTCACTGCGTTAGAGGAGCATCTCCGTGACCTTCGTTCCACTTGGGTGCAGGTACAAGAGTCCTTGCGATGTGTAAGTGATAGGTACAGACTCCATCCTGACCGCAGACGCCTACCTGCGCCTTCCTACCAGGTTGGGGAGAGGGTCTGGCTGTCACCTAGTAACCTCCGACTTTGTGTTCCCTCACCAAAACTGGCACCACGGTTTATTGGGCCTTTCCGTATTCTCCGTAGGATCAACACAGTGGCTTACGCATTAGACCATCCTTCTAACATGCGTATTTCGAATGTATTTCATGTCTCCTTATTAAAACCTTTGGTGTGCAACCGCTTCACCACCTCGGTACCACGTCCTTGCTAGGTTCAGGTGGAAAACCATGAAGAGTATGAAATACAATCGATCAATGATTCCCGTAGGTTCCATGGGTGCATACAGTACCTGGTTCATTGGAAAGGGTACGGTCCAGAGGAATGCTCTTGAGTCTCATCCTCGGACATACATTCTCCTGTCCTCCTCCATGCTTTCCATAGACGTTTTCCCCTGAAACCTGGTGGCTCTCCGGGGGGGGGGGGGTCGTTGAGGAGGGGGTACTGTCAGGGCTAGACTCTCAGCCCTCCCTTCTCAGTTCTCAGGTTGCTCAGCTGTCGGTTAATTGCCAGCACTCATCTTTCCACTGTGGCTCACCTGGTGATCAGTTCTTGCTCGTCACTCCAGCCTACAGCCAGCCCCTTCTGGCTATTTAAACATCCTGGTTGATTTCTCCTGTGCCTTTGCCTAAATGGCCAAACATTTTAAGAGACTCTCTGCTGTGTTCCTGTTGAAGACTTGCCTGGCTGACATTCCTTCTGGTTCTTGATTCTGTCTGCTGCCTCCGACTAGGCTGATCTCTGGCTTCCTGATTTCCTGGCTTGTTCTAACTTCTGACTACTCGCTTTGGCTACCATACCCTGGCTAAGTTTTGACTGTATTTTCTATTTGTACCATTTTTTACGATTATATTAAAAGGTGTGATTTTTAACTGCATTTTCCGTCTGATTCATGTTTCCCTCGTACCATGAAAGTCCACAGTTGCCTCATTTTTTCTGCCATTTCCTTTTTTTCAAAATTCTAGGACGACGGTACCAAAAAAAACTCTCTTATTATATAGTAGCACTATTCAAATGTTTCCTGACACATTCATGTCCATTAATTTTGTGTCCGGCAGACATTGATGAACCCATGATAACTCTGTTGGCAGTCAGATGAAAGCAGTCTCTGATGGACTCAAAGGTAGGTGGGTGTAAACCGACACAGGTCCATTTACATCCGCCTGCCCATAGAGCTGCATGGAGCCTTGCAGACGGACCTGATCAGAAAGCCATGTGAAAGAGTCCTTAAACTTTTGCATTACACATTGTAAATTTGTCACAGCTCTCCACTAATCACTAGATAGCAGACATAAAAGCCATGTGTAAAATCAACTGTACATTCAAAAGGCAATCATCTGTATATGTGTTTGAATCCTATTTAAAGAGGCTGTTTAATCTGCTAATAGAAATGTCAATAAAAAAAAAAAATACAAAAATCTTAGGAGAATATTTATTGAGAAAATATCTCAAAGGGTTTCTTATTGACAGAGACTGTTATACATCAGTGACTGTGAAGGAAACGTGGTTTAAAAATATTTTATTGCTCCTTGAATGTATTCCTTTCACTAAAATTGTATGTAATGGTATTTTCTATTTTAGATAAAATAGGGTATGAGTAAGGTAATAAGGGTAAAGATGGCCGAGATTCTAACCAT
This sequence comes from Lithobates sylvaticus, assembly GCA_028564925.1. Lineage (NCBI taxonomy): Eukaryota > Metazoa > Chordata > Amphibia > Anura > Ranidae > Lithobates > Lithobates sylvaticus. The sequence goes on from CM053027.1 coordinate 138,425,550, forward strand.
CTACACAGTATGGGCAGGCTGATTGTACCCAAGTTAATCCATCGATTGACTTGGGTACAAGCAGCATGTCAGATTATTGCCAGCCGCTGTAGCTGCTGGAAACACTCACTATGTTCTCCCACCAGGGATGGCTGCTGTGATTTTCTTTCAAGCAATTTTCTTTCCTACAACTTGTGGTTGCAGGAAATTAAAATCACATAATCTCTGGCCTGCCTTAGATCCTTTGTCATTTTTTTTATTGTTGTCTGTTTTCCCACTGTGGAAATTCACCACTCTATTTGTCCTGGTGATCTTTATCTCCGAAACAGTGAAAGTAAAGGGAAATCCTAAAATGTTCAATATTTTTATTGGAATTTTTGCACTTATAGACATAGAAAATTAAACATTATACAAATCCTTCAGCAAGAAGCGAGAATACAGCAAAAAAAAGTGCATTACATTATATCCCTAGTATTCATACAAAGGCTCATCAGCCAGACAAGGCCAATGGACAAAATCTTGAAAAATACAGGAGGGGTAATAGCCAGTGGTAGCAACAGTGGGAGATACTAAAATACTGTCAGAGCAGAAGGTGAGTAAAAATCTTCCAATTAGGACACCTGTTTCTGTTTCTGGCACAACTCTCTAAGATTGGAATTCCATTAACTGGAGGGATTTCCTCTCATTCGGTGTTTTTTTATCTACGGGACAGGAAGTGAAGGTACATGCCTCCAGCTGGGCACAGACAGCAAAAACTAACTTGATAGAGGATTTAACCCATCCTACTTTATCTAACACTAAAAAAATGCATTGGCATTTACATTACATTTCTCAGCCTCAGTACTAATCCCATTGTATTGTGCTTACAGAAGAAATAACACAGGAGATCGGGAAAAAGCTCTTAATGTGATGCTTCAAGTGCTACAAACCTGTGATCAACCAGCCCCTGACATGTTCTGCTTGTGTGGACGGATATACAAGGACATGTTTCTGGGTTCTGACTGTAAAGATACAAAGAGCAGAGACAGTGCCATTGAATGGTAAGAAGTTTTTTTTTGTTTGGCATTCTGTATGAAATGACTGTATTTGTGCAAATGGTGGGGAGTAATGCATCAATGATACATGCTGTACACTATAAAACTTATACTGACATGTTAATAATTATATACCGTATTTATTGGCGTATAACACGCACTTTTTCCCCCTTAAAATCGGGGAAAAGTCGTGGGTGCGTGTTATACGCCGATACCCCAAAAAAAAGTGCCCAAAAAAAAAAACGGCGCTGAAAAACAGCGGGCGCCGCCGGAAAAAAACGAGTGCCACCGAAAAAGACCGATCTGTCTGTTCCGCTCTGCTCGCAGTCCCGCCTCCCTGCGCTCGCTTCCGAAACAGCAGGGAGGCGGGACTGAGAGCAGGAGCCGAACAGACGGCACGGGCTTTTCCGGCTCCACTCGCAGTCCCGCCTCCCTGCGCTCGCTTCCGAAACAGCAGGGAGGCGGGACTGAGAGCAGGAGCCGAACAGACGGCTCGGGCTTTTCCGCCGACGCTCGGTCTTTTCCGGCCGCGCAGTCTTCTAGGCGGCAATTTTAAATGTGGAAAAGATGGAAATGACGCTGGCAAGCTGCAACTGACACTGACAAGCTGCAGATCACACTGGGCAAGCTGCAGATCACACTGGGCAAGCTGCAGATCACACTGGGCAAGCTGCAAATGACGCTGACAAGCTGCAAATCACACTGGGCAAGCTGCAGATCACACTGGGCAAGCTGCAAATGACGCTGGGCAAGCTGCAAATCACACTGGCAAAGCTGCAAATGACGCTGGGCAAAGCTGCAAATGACGCTTAAATGTAAGTGTTTTTTTTCCCTAAACTTCCCTCCTAAAACTTTTTTCCCTTAAAATGCCCTCCTAAACTTGGGGTGCGTGTTATACGCCGGTGCGTGTTATACGCCGATAAATACGGTAAATACATAAAAAATGTCCTTCCACCACTTACGATATTCTTCCTCAGTATCATTTATAAAATCAGTCAATATCGTCCATGACCTGTGGTGGATAGTTTGAATATACTTATGGTCCCAGTACCAGTGTTGGAGATGGTAGGGAACAACCAAACTGTACCAAAAAACAAAAGAAGGGACATCGGGCACACCCCTAGTTGGCCATAATTCCAAAAGATATGTTTGGCGCAAAAACAATACTGCACATAAACAAAAGAACACCATACCCACAGTGAAGCATGGTGGTGGCAGCATCTTTTTTTGGGGCTGTTTTTCTTCAGCTGCAACAGGGGCCTTAGTCTAGGTAGAGGGAATTATGAACAGTTCCAAATACCAGTCAATATTGGCACAAAACCTTCAGGCTTCTGCTAGAAAGCTGAACATGAAGAGGAACTTCATCCTTCAGCATGACAACGACCCAAGCATACATCCAAATCAACAAAGGAATGGCTTCACCAGAAGAAGATTAAAGTTTTGGAATGGCCCAGCCAGAGCCCAGACCTGAATCTGATTGAAAATCTTTGGGATGATCTGAAGAGGGCTGTGTACAGGAGATGCCCTCTCAATCTGACAGATTTGGAGTGTTTTTGTAAAGAAGAGTGGGCAAATATTGCCAAGGGAAGATGTGCCATGCTGATAGACTCATACCCAAAAATACTGAGTGCTATAATAAAATCAAAAGGTGCTTCAACAAAAGTATTAGTTTAAGCATGTGCCCACTTATGCAACCATATTATTTTATTTTTTTATTTTTACTTCCCTCCACCTAAAAGATTTCAGTTTGTTGTTCAACTGAGTTGAACAGTTTATAGGTCACATTAAACGTCCTGAAATTATTTATCTTTGTCTCATTTTTTTTTAACCTGACATTTTAACAGGGGGTGTGTAGACTTTTTATTTTTAGCCACTATATATGCATTAATATTATGTTTGTGAGCCTTTTTTGAAATGTAAACCTTTTTGACAGATGCTTATGAGTTGTATCTTTACTATTACTTCAATCAATAAAATCTGAATACACATGAAATACAATATTCCCTGGCAGAAAGCATTACAATATGTGATGAATATTCTATTATCAACAGACACATCATCAACCCCTTGACCCTTAAAGTACCAATATTTTTTAGCTCTCTGATGCCGAGCAGGTCTTTAGTATTTGTTACATTTTCACATAATTATTTAAATTTTCAGGCAAATAATTTACATTGTATAATTTTTGCAATGTGTCACAGGGCTTATTTTATGTTTTAAAAATTTCTATTCAAATATTGTCACGTGTTAAGATAAAACTACTGAATAAGAACATTATTCCTACCAGGTATCGCAAAGGTTTTGAGCTCCAGCCATCCTTGTATTCTGGAATTAATCTCGCTGTTTTACTTATTGTTGCCGGACAGCAATTTGACACATCCATAGAACTACGGAAAATAGGTAAATATTGGACTTATTAAAACATTTGTGCTGTTGATGCTAATGAGTTTGAAGGAAAAACAGCTGGTTATCTCCACTGTGACCCTGTGTAAAAAGAATATTGCTTAAATGTCATACATGTACAAAATTCATATGGTGCATTTAAAAACAAAAAAGATCCCTTTTCCTTTGTTTTGTATATTTTCATAACTTTTTTTGTCAATGAATTTGTCTATGTCAGCTGAATCAGCAATTTTAGTTGCCTGAAATTGTTCAAGTTGTTTTGACTAGTTTTAGGAAATGAAAATAACTACTCATTGTTATCAACCATATACTGTATACTTACTCTTATTAAAGGGAAACACATGGTTGTGGGTAAAGGTTTTAAAGTGGAACTATGGGCATAACTTTTACCTCATGCCACCATGGCAGCATACTAGTGATAGGCTCCGCCTCTCTTCCACTCCCTCAGGACCAGTGAATAGCATAAATTAAAGACTTAGTTAGGCCCCACCCCATTCTTCTTTCTTTCCTCATACCTCCACGCACCAGTGAAGAGTAAGCAGTACTATGTCCCTACCTCTGCCTCAGTGCAGCATCTGGCTGGGTTGAGCCTCTCCCAGCGCTCGAGCAGCTAAATTGCGATATACAGCCTAGGAACCGCTTTTTGATGGGGTCCTGCAGTGTTTCCTTTTTAGGAACAAAATCTTCCAGTAAGTAAGTGTCTGCAGGCTGAGGTTTGGGGGGGGGGGGGGGCAGTTAGTTCATTCATTTCACTCCTTTGGTCCCTTGTATCTCACAGGGCTGCCTATCCCTTTTTATTTTTATTTTCTCCTTATATGTTTCCCCTTTTTTACCTTGATATTTTCCCTTTCTGTGCCTTCTTTGGCTCCATGTTTTGATTATGTTTGCCCTTTTGCTTGTTTTATCCTGTGCTGGACTGTTTTCTCTGTGCTGAAGATGCTCTTGATGACATCATCGGGCTGTGCCGGGCTGTACATGCACACTGGCTGGCGGGAGTAGTGACTGCCATTTTTCTTTTGGAAAAAGCTTCCCTCTTGTTAATAATGAGGATCAGAGTCACAGGGTAGATCTATAGATCTCCAGGGATAATTAGAGGGGCTCAAATGGCCCTGGAGGTTTGGTCAGGCAGAGCCTCCTTTGCCTGGCTCTGGATCGTCCTTCAATGCCCCCTGCTGTTTGTTTCAGTTATGGCACAAAAAAAAAACCTGAGTTTGTATATATGTGTGTATGCACATATTCGGATGTGTATGTATGGGCAATAATTTATTTATTTCCCTTAGACTTTTGTTTAAAAGCAAAAAAAAAAGGAACACTTTTTGTTACCAATGTATATTTTTCTCTTTGATTTCTAGACCTTTTGCTCTCTGATGGTATTTTCCTTTTCAGCTATCCTTGTTTTTTTTCAGCTGGCCATCCTATTTGTCCTCAAAGCATGAGTCAGTTACCATTTATACAAAAGACCCTCAAATTCAAAGGTTATTGAAGAGGGTGGCCTGAGATTTATACTGTTCCTAATTTAATTATCTCGGCCAGGCAGACCCCTCCTAGTTGCCTATCACTAGAAGAGCATCCTGGCACCTCAGGTGGCGTTAACCCACTTAGTTCCGCTACTCTGGTGAGTGGACAGCCTGCAGACAGTAGTAGTCCATTGAACTATGTATCCAGACAGTCAAGCAGCCCGATTGTAAGTCATAGTGACCCTTTTTTAAGAATGGCAATGTCCGGAGAGAAAATCTCCTTTATTTGTCTATACAGGTTTTATCCTCATTAGAGATTGGATAGCATCGCTTTAATCCCTGACTACAGTAGATACGATGTTTAAAACTTTGGGCTACGTTTGTTTTCTCAGGCAAGTTCGGTGTAAGATAACTTATAACAGGAAATCTCTATGTTGGTAGGAAACTTAACACGCCATACCAGGAGTGACAGGAAGTTCGTCCTGCTCCCTCAAGATGGGAAGCAAAGGAATAGGGAATGTTTCTCCTCTCAGCAGGTTCCATTCTTCTAGGCAGATGGGCTCCTATAATACATACATATCAGACCTATGGGGATTTTCTTCCTGATTCCATTCACAAAAAGAATATACAGGCTTCAATTCAACCCTGTATGTAGTTTGCATGGGATGGTGGCTAGCATCCGGTAGTAGATCTGAAGAAGTTAAACTTTTTTATCCCCTTCAAAATGGAGTCCATTAAACCAGCGCAGCCAGATGACAAAATGCTATTTTTATCTAAACATCACAAAATATTAATTGATTGGTAAGCTTACAATCAGCTAGACACATTTCCAGTTTAACAGTCTGCCTTTTGGCCTTTGCAGGTCTCTGAGACTGTTCACAAGGGTTCTCAGTGCAGTGTTAGCTCCACTCAGAGAACAAGTTCTCTGGGTGCGCTGCTACCTGGACAACATTATTCTTCTATCCAGAGGTCTGAAACAATTGCTGACGCACCAAGAGATTCTCATAAACACCCTTCGGGGATATGGCTGGTTTATTAACTCTCTAACTTAACAGTTAGTATGACAGGAGGTACTCTGCCAACTCCTCTGTTCTGCTTCCACCAGAGAAAACGGTGGCAGTCAAAGAAGGAATTCTTAAGACAGTCTCCACTTGTTTGACCATTTCTCAGTACCTCAATCTTTGGAGAACAATGTCGTCATACCAATAATCCCTTGGGCGCTCTGACTTTGACAGTTTAAGCTGGGATTCTTAGCAATACAATTACAATACAGGAAACAGAGTCTGGCACAGTTATCAACTGTCACTCAGTATGAGTAGGAGTATACGTTGGTGGCTGAAGAGGGAGAATCTGATGAAGTCGCCCCGTTAGAACCATTAGACTAGATCACAATTACTATTCATCTTGGCAAAGGTAGCCTGGAAGGGACACAGCGAGAAACCGTTCAGTACAATGGGAAAGTCCCAGCCAAGCGGGGTATTCTTAAATACCCTAGAAATCCAAGCAGCTTCTTTAGCACCTTTCGCCTTACTACACAGAATCAAGGGGAGATCAGTCTCTCTGCAGTTGACCTACATGGCAGCAGTTGCCTATATTCATCACCAAGGAAGAACTTGTGGCAATATGCTATTAAGTCGGGGTCAGGAAATCACCTGCAAATTCCGAAAGCAGTTTACATCCTAGGGGACTTGAACACACAGACAGACTGACCATCATGCAAACTTTCCAGAGCACGAGTGGGCCCTATACTGTAGATCTTCTATGAGCTGATCCACAGGTGGGGCCAACCACAGACAGACCACATTGCTTCTCACAGCAATTTCAAACTTAGGAGGATGTCTGAATCAGTTCCACACTCCAAGGCAGAGGGGACAAATGCCTTGATTTTCTCCATGGATCTGCAATCTAGCCTATATATTTTCCAACAACATTTCTCGTAATGAGATTCCTCTTGAGGCTGTCGAGAGTGAACAAGGTAGTCATATCCATTCCTACATTTTGACAATGAGGGCCTTGAGTTTTCATGGCCATTCATCTCATGAGACAGAAGCTAATTCCGCTTTGCACATACGCAGGCCGTGGATGCAAACAGGACGACTGATAGGGGAAGCTTGAGAACCTAGCCTGCTTCAGAATGATCTCTACCTTGAGGAGTGTGAGAAGGCACTTTACTAACAACATCTATGCCAAAATCTGGAACAAGTTTGCGTTATTTCTCAGCAGGGCGAGATATTGATACTATGGCAACTCCAGTGACAGCTGTTCTGGACTTCTTGTAGACCAGATTAGACATGAGCCTTAGCCTATATTCCTTGAGATTGCAAGTGTTGACTAGGTTGGCAATAACAAGGCTTAAATTGGCCAGAAATCCTTTCTTTTGCACAAATTTTGATGACAGTCAGGAGGTTTCGACCACCACGAAAGAGGATCTTTCCCAGTGGAATCTATCGGTGTTGCTGGATTTCAAATCAGTTCGACCATTTTCTACAACAGAACAGTGTTCAGTTTGTGACATTACCTACTAGGCAGTATCTATTGCAAGATCTTCAAGTAGAAGGATATCTGAGATTCAAGCCTCGAGAGCTTCAGAAAAAGATATTGTTTTCTTTCCAGAAGGAGTAGACTTGTGTCTGGTGGATCATCTTGCATCAAGGGTAGCGACAGCCCTCCATCTAACAGTCATATAGACATTGCCTAACCTCCCAGAGGATCACACAAATTGGACATGTACAGAACTTGAAGTCCACAATTGCCCCTTTCAGATCATGTAATAAGCCTTTCATCTTTCCAGCTGGAATTCGTCAGGGAAAATAGGCTACCTCCTAGACTTAGTAGGTTTGGTCATGCATATAGAGCGAGGGTTTGTGAACCTCCTTCAGCTGTGGATACATACTCTCCAGGAGCGGTTTTGGTCTCATGGGCTGCCATTTGCCCATCTGCAGGGAAGTATCATGGTCGCCCCAGGATACCTTTTCAAGCGGTACAGAGTATATCGGGGGGTCTTGCCATTAGTGGACTGCGGCGGAAAGACTGTTCTGTCTTCTGTCCTATTCTAATTAAAATTTGATTCGACAAGTAGAACCCACCCTGTCAGCTAGTTATTTATCACTAGTATGCTGCCATGGTGGCGTCAGGAAAACCGAAAATTGTATCAAATACTTACCGTAATTTTTCTTTCCTGACACCAAACCATGGCAGCATCCTTGTACGTTTCGGTATATAGTTAATTGCAAAGAATTGGGTGCGGCCTAACTTGGCCTTTAAATTATGCTATTCACTGGTCCTTAGGGAGTGGAATAGCCATGGTTTGACATCAGGAAAGGAAAATTACAGTAAGTATTTGATACAATTTTCCATTTTTTGTTCCATTTTGGATAGAGCAAGGAAGGGTTATAACCCCCGTCTGTTTTTCTTTTTAGCCATCTGTGCTCCATTGTGCATCATTTCTTTACCTCCTATCCCATAGCCAAACAGGAAGTGAGAGGAAATCCCTGCAAAGTAAGGGAATTCCTTGGGGACCCCCAGGTCAGTAGAACTAGTGTCCCCATTGGAAGATTTTCCCTCTATTACTTTTCTGGGGACAACCCATAATTTTAGATTTTATTTTAGTTTCACTTTCGATGATAAAGGTAAACAGAACAAATAGAGAGGTTGAATCTCCCTCACGGCACCACAGAGCCATGAAAACTGACAGGGGTTCTAATCTGTCTCCACTCTATCCAAAACTAAAAAAAAAAAAAAAAGTGTTGCCTTTAGCTATACTTTAAACAGATAACTTAGATGTGTTTTTACTACAGAATATGATGTATATTTAAAATGTAACATTTAATACAGGGCAGACCCATTACAAAGCATTTTCAAAGCACTATGGGTTTTCTAAAGGAAGAGTACAGTAAACGTTGTAGCCTTTCAAACACGCTGTATTGAAACCTTTGTAACAGGTGTACAGAAGCATGGAGGATACTCTTCTCACTCTTCCATTTGTGTATGTACATTTCAGCTTAAGCTTCTGAGCTTTGTCTTTTTTTCAACACAGTTTCTGGAAAACATGTGACAATTAGCTGAGAACTCCATATTTACCTTTATTTTAAAAATGTTAAATCTTTAAATAAATATAAAATAAGAAAATATATACAATAAGAAAGAAAATAGATACAAAACCACTGTACATTCCCCTTGAATTCAGTGATATTCACATTTATTTGGATCTTTAGGTTGGCATTGTTGGCATTGGTCTTCAGGTAACTGGCTTATTGTTACTGTAGGGCCCCAACTGCCAGTAACCACATTGTGCATTATGCTGAGGGATGTAAAAAATAAGATTGTTTTTATTCAAATTGGTTTGCAACAATTAGCAGTATTTGGGGTTGATTTACTAAAGGCAAATAGACTGTGCACTTTGCAAAGTGCAGTTGCACTCTGCAAGTGCAGTTGCTCCAGATCTTAGTAAATGAGCAGAAGCTTCATTTTGCAAAGAATACCAATCACATGCAAGGAACATAAAAAACAGCAATTGTGCTTGCACATGATTGGATGATGGAATTCAGCACAGCTCTCCCTGATTTACTAAGCTCTGGAGCAATTGCACTTTCAGAGTGCAACTGCTCTTTGCAAAGTGCAGTCTATTTGCCTTTAGTAAATCAATCCCTTTGTGTCAATATATCTAACAGGTAACAATCTAAAATATAACAATATCATCAAAATATTGTAGACAATTGAGCAGTCTTTTTAAAGTTAACCTGTCGCTTTTCACATATGGGACAAACTAACGTGTTCTTTTTACAGCCAATCTGCTAATACTTACCGTTCCCTGTCATACTGCTGACCTGCCAGAGTCCTGAGTAGGAAGTCCTGTGTAAGCTTCACGTTGCTTTTTGTTAGACATGTGCACAATAGAAAAATTTGTTTTGTTTCGTTTTGTTTCTGTTCATTTCCGTTGATTCGTAACGATTTGTAATTTCGTAAGTCGTCGGTGTTCGTATTTGTAACGATTCGTATTTTCGTAAGAGTTATTTTTTCGTTGATTCGTTTTTCCGTTAGTTTAATTTTCGTTTATTCGAAATTCGGACGCATTCGTATTTTCGTAGATTTAGTTACATTCGTACTTTCGTAAGATTGATTTATTCGTACTTTCGTAACATTGTTTTCGTAGATTCGTAATCAGAGCATAATTCATAATTTTATGTAATGTGTATGCTATTATTACATTGTAAGAGACACAGAAAATTACAAATCGAAAAAAAAAGTTACGAATGTATGAATTTTTTCGTTCAATCCATTCGAAGCACGTTAAGCAACGCCATTGTAAGAGACACGGAAAATTACGAATCGCAAAAAAAAAAAAAAAAAGGTTACGAATTTACGAATTTTTTCGTTCAATCCATTCGAAGCACGTTAAGCAGCGCCATTGTAAGAGACACGGAAAATTACGAATCGAAAAAAAAAAAAAAAGTTACGAATGTACCAATTTTTTTTCGTTCAATCCATTTGAAGCACGTTAAGCAGCGCCATTGTAAGGGACACGGAAAATTACCAATTCAACAAAAAAAAAAAAGTTACGAATGTACGAATTTTTTCGTTCATTTTGATTTTCGTTGTTCCTGTTTTCGTTTTTCGGATTTTCTTCTTTTGTAGTTTCGTTGTTTCTAATTTGGTTATTTCGGATTTTCGTTGTTTTTCATATTCGTTCGATTCGATAATTCGTTAAAATTTTTAGCGAATCATTCTTTCATTCGTACGATAACGAATGAACGAATATAACGAATTTTAACGGAAAACGAATAAAAACAAAACGAATTGCACATGTCTACTCTTTGTGAGAGCTAAGGTCCTTCCCCTCTCTTCAGTGAGATAGTAATTAGACCTGGGCATTGGCTGCCTAGTATAAGGAAGGAAAGAAGGCTGGGATGCCTCTAATGCATGAAAGTACCAGGTATTTTCAAGGGGTTTAATTAATAGTATCATAGAAGGTGGGCTTTATAGAAAATCCATTTACTGTCTCATTGTCCTTCTACTGACCCCTTATGGTGTAATATGCTTATTTCCCACAGGATTATACCAAACCAGACTTGAGTAGAATGTGTGAACATTTTGACTTTAGCGCAGTTGCTGTGTTTGCTGAAAAGCTTTTGGAAATTGTTGTTTTAACTTGTTGCCTGCAATTGCTCTTTAATCTGTACAGCCACCTCTGTGAATATATCCACAGTTTTAAGTATTTCCAGCAGTTCTAAAATGTTAGCACCTATATTAGGAGTTTAATTTTAACTGTTGAGTGTACTTCATTTTAGGTGTTCGCTTGAATAGTCTTTTGGGAAGAAAGGGCAGTTTGGAAAAAATGAACAACTACTGGGACGTAGGTCAGTTCTTCAATGTGAGCATGCTGGCCAGTGACATCGGAAAAGCTGTACAGGCAGCCGAACGTCTTTTTAAGCTGAAACCTCCAGTCTGGTAAGCCGCTAGAAAAATGGGTTTGGTTTGCAGACTACAGTATATGCATCCTTAGATACCTACATTTTTGCATTTCATTTTAAACCTTCATGAGAAAATTCTAAAACTGGCCACAGGTGAATTGAAATTTGGCTGTTTCAGCAGAGACTGGCCAAATTTTTACGGCCCTTCCTGCTCAACAGCAATTGATCCAACAATCAACTATCATTGAACGGGAGTATTCAAAAATGTTTCTCGGTTAGCGGGCTGCAGCCAATCGGCTGCAAAACTGATCCGTATATTCTGACAGTAGAGGAGTCCCTGCTGTCAGAATACGATAGCCCTAGTGCACATAATCCAGATGTTGCTGCAGCCTCAGTTAGCTTCAAGAGCCATTTATCATCCTTAAGGCTGGTCGGAGCCACTGTACTAAGTTTTCAACGTTAGCACAGTGATCTCCCCCTGCTAAGGTATTGTGTTCACTGTTCTGACAGGGGGACGCCCCCCCCCCCCCCCCACCTGCCAGAACACTCCGATCAGCACTCTGAGTGCCTTACACACGGGCCAAAGGTTTTTATTGAACCGGACGATGCCGCCCGACATTCGGCCTGTGTGTACAAGGCTTTAGGCTGCTCATAGATGGATCATTTTCTTTCGATCAGTGATTTTTTTTTTCCAACTCCTCAGCTGTCGAACTACACTATTCAGAGCTGCAGCCAATTGCCTGCAGCCCCTGATCAAATTAATATTTAATAACATCTGGATGAAAAAAAAAAACGTATGTGCACTAAGGTTGGCCATAGATGGATTGAAAAAAAAAGAACAGATTCCCCCATTCACACAAGCGAGGTGGGTGGAGGAATCCTCCTTGCTGTATTATTGTATTCTGACAGTGGGGACTCCTCTGCTGTCAGAACACACTGATCAGCATTGCAGTCTATTGGCTGCAGCCCTCTGATCGAGAAAAGATTTCCAATTTTTCTATTAGATCTACTTCTGTCATCCAGGAATGGCCATAGATGGATCAAAATTCAGCCAGTCCCTGCTGCATACATAACTGCTCTGTGCAATGTTTGTGCACAGAGCAAACCCGATCCTCCTCTTCTGGGGTCCCCCACCGGCGGCTTTCCACTACTCCTTTTCTCTGTCCGTCCCATAGCAAATTGCTTGCTATGAGGGCAGATAGGCAGGCTTGATCGCGAGCCGGGCTGTGTGGGTCTGTAGACGCAAATAGTGCGACTCCATCCTTTCCCTCTCTCTGCTCACAGGTTTGACAGCAGCAGGAGAGAGAGGGGAGAAGAGCTGCTGCAGATGGGCACAGAGCTAGATCGAGATTGGGCTCAGGTACATATTTGGGGGGGGGGGGGCACTTTTGAAACGTTTTGTTATCTTCATGCAGAAAATGCATAAAGGTAAAAATGTATAACCACGTTAAAGAAAGCTCTGTATTATACTCAAGGAAACAAACTTTACTGGTAAATCAAAATTTCTATTTTTGTTAACATGGAAGTTCTACATAAACCATTAGTCTTAAATGGACAATGTTCACTCTGCCTGCCAGGTATTTAAGATCTGTGGTACAAAATCTGCTTCTGATACAGCGATTCAAGAAGCTCAACATGGAACATTCCCCGCGGCAAGACAGGCTGAATTTCTGGATGGACATAATTGTGGAGGCAACAAAAGAGTCTACAAATGGACTGAGATTTCCGGTAAAGAAATATTTATTGTTTTATTGCAATTTTGTAACACTGAAGTAGAACTGGTTGCTCTCTGGAACTGAGCCTATGAAGCAGTGGCATATATTATATGATCTTAGGTCCTCTGTAAGCTTTCAGCTACTATCCAAATTTTGCATGAATGGGTGGCTATTATTGTCTCTGCCAGCATGTTTGGTTCAATTAAAATGGTATTAAACCCAAAAGCAAAACATTTTTTTGTATTGCAGCTTACCAGTTCTTAGACGTGATGGCTGCATTTGTTTTCTTTTTTGGCTTTCTTTTCCTTTATTTTCACTTGGTGATGGGGCCTGTAGGTTGTTGTTTTTAAACAGAACAAAGCTGTCTTGCCGATGTAAAGTTAGAGGGATGAGACAAACCATTTACCACTGAGAGGGGTACTTACAAAGACCAGCTTTTATTTATTTATGTAAAACCTTTTTCCCAAAAGTAAAAAAAAAAAAAAAACTGCTTATAAAGTGAGTTTGGCTTCAACTTGTTAGTATATTTAACCACTTGCTGACCGCCCAATAGCAGTTTTACTGCTACAGGGCAGCAGCTGTGCACTGGATCACGTGTATATATACGTGATCCTGCACTTCCGCCTGCAGGGGGCACACGTGCACTGCCGCCGGCCCAATTCTGCTGTCATTATTTACAGCAGAAGCGAATCTGTGGGTGCTGGGCACGCAATGTCCGCTGCCACCCGCCGATTGTCGGGCAAAGACTCAGAACGGAGCTCTGCCTATATAAACAAAGCAGACTTCCCTTCTGACTGGGGGGAATGGATGAATTTTTGTGTTTCTGCAAAGCAGGTACTCAAATCCATCTCTTCCCCTAGTAAAAGCAGCACACATAGGGGGTTATTAACGAAAGGCAAATCCACTTTGCACTACTTGAAAGTGCACTTGGAATTGCAGTTGCTGTAGATCTGAGGGGACATGCAAGGAAAATAAAAAACAGCATTTTTGCTTGCGCATGATTGGAAAATCAGAAGAGCTTCCCCTCATTTCAGAGCTTCCCTTCAGATCTACAGCGACTGCACTTACAAGTACACTTTCAAGTGCACTTGCAGTGCATTTGTAGTGCAGAGTGGATTTGCCTTTAGTAAATCAGCCCCATAGAAAACACAAACACTGGCCAGGCACACAGTTAACCCTTTGATCGCCCTAGATGTTTAACGCCTTCCCAGCCAGTGCCATTAGTACAGTGACAGTGTATATTTTTAGCACTAATCACCGTATTATTGTCACTGGTTCGCGCAAAGTGTCATAATTGTCAGTAAGTGTCTGATTGTTCGCAGCAATATCGCAATCCCACTATAAAAGTTGCCGATCGCCACCCTTTCTAGTATTAAAAAAAAAAAAAAAAATCCAGTATGTATCCCATAGTTTGTAGACTCTATAAAGTTTGTGCAAAATCAATATACGCCTATTGGGATTTTCTTTACCAAAAATATGTAGCAGGATACATATTGGCCTAAATTTATGAAGAAATTACATTTTTTTTGTTTTTTTATTTTATCGGATACGTTTTATAGCAGAAAGTAAAAAAATATATATTTTTTTTTATTTCAAAATGATCAGCCTTTTTTTGTTTATAGTGCAAAATATTAAAAACGCAGTGGTGATCAAATACAACCAAAAGAAAGCTCTATTTGTGGGAACAAAAATGACATAAATTGTATTTGGGTACAGCGTTGCATGACTGCGCAATTGTCAGTTAAATTAACACATGCTGTATCTCAAAAAGTGGCCTGGTAATGAAGGAGGGCAAATCTTTTGTAGTTTGTTTAAATCTGCTAGTACATCTAACACCCATAATAACAATGCTGCTGTCTAAGGCCCCTTTCACACGTGCGGACCGTATGTCCATATTTCATCCATCCGTTTTCGGATGAAATACAGACATACATGCATCCCTATGGGATAGCGGGTGTCAGCGGATGAACATCCGCTGACACCCGATATCATCCGTCCCCGCTATGGTCCGATTCTGCAGACGGAGGAAAATCCTATTTTTCTATCCGTCTGCAGAGCGGATCAGATGAACACGGACAGACGGTCCGTGTTTATCCGATCCCCCATAGAGGAGAGCGGAGATCTGACAGGGCGGTCCCTGTACAGTGTGCAGGGACCGCCCTGTCATTCGCCAGCTCAGCAGAGATCAACGGAGCAATCCCCGTTGAGCAAGCGGATGTTCACGGGGCGGATCATTACAGATCTGTCCTGTGTTAAAGGGGCCTAAAGGTGTCTCTGTGCTCCTTCAAAGTGGGAGCACTCTAATACAGGAGGTGTGCTACTGGCTAGATCCCCAGGTGAAAACAGAGGGAAAAAAGAGAGGGCGCAATTTTGAAGCGTGACATGTTGAGTATCAATTTACTCGGCGTAACATTACCTTTCACAATATAAAAAAAACTGCGCTTTAAAGACCGCTGCGCAAATACGGTGTGACAGAAAGTATTGCAACAACCGTCATTTTATTCTCTAGGGTGTTAGAAAAAAAATTTATAATGTGTGGGGGTTCTAAGTAATTTTCTAGCAAAAAAAATGTTTTTAATCTCAGAAAGAGGCTCGGTCCTTGTGTTTTTTTTAATATAAGTAAAAAGTACATTTTGCTTGCAGAGAATAAAAAAAAAAAAAAACTGTCCCAAGCTTTCAGCCTAGGTCTAGTTTAAGGCCCGTACACACGTTCGGACTTTTTGACAACCAACATGCAAATTAGCTGGTTTGGACCAACATCCGACCGTGTGTACGCTCCATCGGACCAACTTTTTCCAGGTTGCATCGGACTTTTGTTGGCTGTGCGAACGGACCAACTTTCTGCCAACAAAAGTCCGAAGGACCAAAGTCCGACCGTGTGTACACAAAACCAACTGACTTTTGTCCACAGTACAAACACGCATGCTCAGAACCAATGCAAAAGATCAGACAACAATATAGAAGTTGACCAAAGGTGGCGCTGGAGTATTCGAACGTCCTCTTTTGAAGTGTCGTCAGTACGTTGAAACGTCACTACGTTCGTGTTGGTTGTCTCAAAAGTCCGACCGTGTGTATGCAGTACCAACTTGAGGGCCAACGCCCTTTGGACAAAAGTCCACGGGAAAGTTGGTCCACGGTCCGACCGTGTGTATGGGGCTTTACATTTACAAATTGCAGAATGTGCTGTTGTCAACCAGATCAGACCCTGTCTTATGATAATATTGTATGGAGACTATTAAAAGCTCTTCAGTCTACCCAAAACAGATATTTCAGTTTTTATTTGATGCTGAAGAATTGATTCATCTTATATCTGAATCCCTATACTTGAATTCCTAGTTTTACACACCTGTTCCATCATTATGAGGGGGGTCCAGTTTTGTCTTATATTTTATGGAGAATGCAACAGGATGAATAGAAATACTGCTAAGTTAGGACAGAGAAGGTTGGCGGAACAAATCTAGGAGCTGTGGTGGGAGGAGCTCACTACCAGAGCCCCCAGGATATATCACAATCAATTGAGTAGCCAGACATGATTTATAACTGAGATATTATTTTTAGGCCTCTTTCACATGGTTGACAGTCATTACTGCGCTTCTGAAGAATGATCAGCTGTGGATCACTTTTCAGAGGAAGGTTGCAGGTGTTCAATACTGCTGCCTCCTGATTGCCTGATTTTTGTGAAGGCGGATTTTGCATTTTAATATCAAATTATGTTTATTTGGAGGTGGATGGTAAGGGGCAGAAAAAGCCCGTGTGAAATGGGTCTTAAGATGAACTGACCCATTAGGAATTAGAATTATTGAAAGCTTGACATTTGTATGACAAACAACTGACTTTTCATTATACCTCTAGGTTCTTGTCTTGGAGCCCACAAAGGTGTATCAGCCCTCATACGTATCTATAAACAAGGAGGCTGATGAGAGAACAGTTTCATTATGGCATGTGTCCCCCGTGGAAATGGTAAGAGCCAGATTTGTTTCTTGATATTAGTTAAATTTTTTCCAATTACTACCAGTTTTTCTTTTTTTTATTCAGCCTGATGGTTGAGTGAACAAATTCCTTCATCTACAGAAACTAGATGGATACAGGGCCCACTCCTCCCCTGCAGCTTCCGGCTTCTCCACCAGCTTTTGGTGCTGCAGGGGAGCCACAGGGGATTTAACTTAGCAAACAGATCCCCTACCGCTGCTTCAGCTTCCCGCCTTACTGGGCCCTCCCTCACCGAATTCTGACATCCCCCGCATGCAGCGCTGCTGTCCGGTGTCCCTCCTCTCCTTCCTCCTGGCTTCAGCTACTGCAGGGGAGCCTTGGGGTATCAATCTGTGAAAATAGATTCCCCCTTCCCATGATCCCTGTCCTGTACTGCACCCCCCCTCCACTGCAGCACCGATCCCCCAAACGCCCTCCTGCAGGGCTGCTGGCTGGTGTCCCCTTCTCCCCCTCCTGCTGGCTCCAGCTACTGGTAAACATCTTGTGTTTACCAGCCTCTTCCTGAATGAACATGGACCTGTTCATTGGTCCCTGCGTTCATTCTTTACTGAAGCATAGTAAACATTGTGAATGAATAGGAGCCTCTATACAGAGACTTCTATTCCTTTATCTGTGCAGCTAAGACAGGGAATGTGTATTCTATGTCCTCAGTCCCTTTCTCTGTCTCAAAAAATGACATCGGGGGTTTGTTTAGATGTCCCCGAACTTGTGCTGCCTGCGTTTGGGCTGTGCACCCGCACCCCCACACAGATATACGATTGGGAGCAACAATTGCGTCTCTGCAACTGCTGTGTCTCAATTGACATAAATAGGACTTCCTTTAGAGGAACACCTGTCAATCCCTGTGCATGTAAATACAGCCCTCACATGGGTGTATACTTTAGTTCACCCCATGTGAACAAGGCCTTAGTAGAAATTTAACAGGAATTTTGTAAGTTATGTTTATGTGTGCCAATATTGATTTTTAGTGTATATTTAGTGAAAACAGCGATTTGATAAACATTTGTGCAACCATTGCAGGCATAGAAAAGGGATTGTAATGGGTGTCAGTCTGTGCCCCAGTACAATCCTCCTAGGTCCGTCTGACTGATTTGGGGGGATTGTACTGGGGGGACAGACTAACCTACAGGGGGATTATACTGGGGGACAGATTGTCCCAAGGGGAAAGGATTATGCTGGAGGACAGACTGACCTGGGGGGGGGTGTTATACTGGGGGACAGACTCACCTGAAGGGGGGGTAATTATATTGGGGGACAGACTGACCTTGAGAGATTTATACTGGGGACAGATGGAGCTGGCAGGGATTATATTGGAGACAGATTGACCTAGGTAGGAAGAATTATACTTGGGGACAGACTATCCTGGGGGGGGGGGGGGTATTATACTGGGGGAAGGATTATACTGGGGCAGAATGACCTGGGGGGATTATACTGGGGGGCAGATTGAACTGGAGGAAGGGAGGGATTATATTGGGGAACAGACTGACCTAGGTAGGAAAGACTATACTGGGGGATAGACTAACCTGGGGGGGGGGGGTTATTATACTTGGGGAACAGATTGGCTTGGGGAAAGGATTATACTGGGGGACAGACTAACCTGAGGGGGGGGTATTATAATGGGGGAAAGATTGACCTGGGGAAACTTTTATACTGGGGAATAGACTAACCTGAGGGGGGGTATTATAATGGGGGACAGATTGACCTAGGGAAAGGATTATACTGGGGTCAGACTGGCCTGGAGTAAGGGAAGGTTTATACTGGGGGGGCAGACATACTGGGGGGAGTTGTTTTATTTAACCATGCCTCTTAAGCCCCTTCCACCATTAACACAATTTGGCCACACCCACTGTTCACCACAGCCCATTACATTGGCTGCATTGCTCTTCTACTTGGTGTGCCCAAGTTTTTCCTAATAACAGCCCTGGCACAATGAAAACCATGCCCACTCTTCACTGAGGCATACAACATATGATGTTGTACACAGGCCCACTGATTTCATAAAACACCCCTGAATTTGCTGTTTACCTTTTTAGATGCTGTATTCTGGACCTTCCATCAAGGAAAAATCCTAGGTAGTTCTCATTGTTTATGAGGGGGCTGGGCAGCTGTATTAGCAAAAATTAACCCTGTCTGTACTGTGCAGGCAGATCTTCATTTGTAGGGGAAGAATTATACAAAATGCCTTGATAGGTGATCTTCAATCTAGAGGAGTGGGTGTTCCTTGGTAGATGGATTTCCACGCAGACCATCCAAGGTAATGCCCACATGTGATGCTGAGCCTCCATGACTGAAGGAACTGAAATCCAATGAAGCAAATGAGGGGGCAAGGACAGTAAGTCTGGGGAGGATAGGGTGAAATGATGCTGTGCATCCTCCAGCCAGGAAATGAGATCCATCTGACTTGCAGAAGCTTCTTGTTCAATAAAATTTATATTAACATTTTTCCATCTAATGTGAGAAGCGACTTCAGTACAGGAGAGGAGCCTCTATAACTGTGCAAAACTGAAAATAAAATTGGAGTTCCGCTTTAACCACCTGAGATCCACGCTATAGCGTGGATCTAATATGCCGGGACGACGTCTATTGAAGGGCGTGTGCGGCGCCCTCTGTGATCCGCGAGTCTGTGAGACTCGCTGGATAACAGATCCGAGTAAGGGGTCGATCCCGACCCCTTACCACGTGATCAGCTGTCAGCCAATGACAGCTGATCATGTGATAATAACAGAGCCGGTAATCGGCTTTTTTTCCTGCTTGCGCTGACAGCGCGAGGAGAAGAAAAAAAGCCGATTACCGGCGGCAGTGAGAGGGACATCAGTCCCTCTCACTGCAATATGCCCAGGGTCCATGGTGCCCACCTTTGGCTAATAAAAGTGCCGCCTACCAGTGCCCACTAGCTCCACCTGTCAGTACCCACAGTGCCATCTGTCAGTGCCCTCAGTGCCATCTGTCGGTGCCCACAGTGCCAGTGCTGCACATCAGTGTCACCTACCAGTGCTCATCAGTGTCACCTACCACTGCTCATCAGTGTCCCCTACCAGTGCCCATCAGTGCCACCTATCAGTGCCCATCAGTGCCACCTATCAGTGCCCATCAGGGCCATCTATCAGTGCCACCTATCAGTGCCATCTATCAGTGCCCATCAGTGCCATCTATCAGTGCCATCCATCAGTGCCCATCGGTGCCACCCATCCGTGCCACCCATCCATGCCCATCAGTGCCATATTTGCTGTGCCCATCAGTACCGACTTATCTGTCCCCACCAGTGCAGCCTATCAGTGCCCACCAGTGCAGCCTATCAGTGCCCACCAGTGCCGCCTCATCAGCGCATATCAATGAAGGCGAAAAATTACCTGTTTGCAAAATTTTATAACAAACTATTAAACGTGATTTTATTTTTTTTTTTAATTTTCCATCTTTTTTTGTTTGTTTAGCAAAAAATAACCCCAGCTGTGATTAAATACCACCAAAAGAAAGCTCTATTTGTGGGGAAAAAATTGTAAAATTTTCATTTGGGTACAGTGTTGTATGACCGCGCAATTGTCATTCAAAGTGCGTCAGCGCCGAAAGCTGAAAATTGGTCTGGTCACGAGGGGGGTTTAAGTGCCCAGTAATCAGGTGGTTAATATAAGGACAGGGCAGCACTGGATCACAGTGAATAGCATGCAGCCTAGCACAGCACTATACCACAGGAAATATACTTTATTGTGTTATTGCAGACATGGAGCACAAATAGAAACTCCTACTGTATTGCCACTTTGTAAAAAGCAAGACTCCTGGGTGTGTGTGTGTGTGCTGGCTTATTTGAAATCTATTATTGTTTATCACTGAAGCCTTCTAGGAAAGGTTCTAGTGAATGGTCATATTGACGTCAAAGTGACACCATTGTTTCTCGATACACTTTAGTCTTCTGAATAGGTAGGGGTTACATGACAGGATTTCACAAGCAGAAAATACTTGTCTTACAAATCCAGTTTCTTCTTTCAGAAAGGAATTCATGAGTGGAACTTTACTGCTTCTTCTATAAGGGGTATAAGGTAGGGAAACCGATACGATTATTTGACATGATTGTTTTCTCTGCAGTTTGGACAAAACTTATTTATTGTTTATGTTATATAAGTCTTGTTTTTTTGTTTAAAAATAACATTACTACATAACATTTTACCTGTGGTTTACCAGTGGTTTTGCACAGAGCAGCCCAGATCCTTCACTTCTCTGTTTCCTCGCCGGAACACCTGGTCTCTCCCTCCTCCTGAGTGCCCCCACGAGCCGCTGCCCTGTGTGCCCATTCAGACACCGATCCCCAGCTTGGCCCCACCTCCCCTCTCTCCTCTTTGGCTCACTGACTTTGATATGGCCCTGTCCCACAGCAGTGGGACAGGGCCGTCTTTAATATTGATTGGACCCTGGGCAAAACTTTTCTTGCCCCCCCCCCCCCCCTCATGCAGTTTTGCTCTCCACCTGCTCTGCGACATACAATAAATAGCAGCTAGATTCAAAATCAGTTTACTGAATCAGATCAGGCAGCTATTGCGATTGGTTGCCAGAGGTTACAGCGTATCATTACCGCTCACTGACTGGTTGCTAGAGGTTACAGCACACATTACGGCTCACTGATTAGTTGCTAGTGGTTACAGTACATGATTTCTGCTTGTTGTTTGGTTGCTAGAGATTACTGTGGATAGGACCTCAGGGGGGCATGATATACATATGGATGCCACCGGCCGCCACTATTTACATATAAATTCTGCCGCTATTTACATATGAATGCCGGTAATTGACATGGGCCATAGTAGCATCACTTCACACTGAGATATTGGGACACAGCACAGAACTAAAGACCTCAAGGGACGAGGGAATTTAAATCAGGATAGTTGGCAAGTATGAGGTAGCTGCTTTGGGCCCCACAACAATGACAGGGCCCAGGGCAGCTGCCCTTTTGCCCTGCCTTAAAAACGGCCCTGCAGTGGGAGCCAATGGCACCCGCTGCTGTGTCTCAGGAAATCAGAAGGGAGAGTCCCGAACAGCCGAGGTTCTCGTGCAACATCGCTGGATCGTGATGGGGCTTAGGTAGGTATTGGGGGGGGGGCTGAGGGGCTGCTGCACACTGAAGGTATTTTATCTTAATGCATATAAATGCATTAAGATAAAAAACCTTCTGCCTTTAGAACCACATTTTTTAATTTAACTTTATTGCTTATACAACTTTTACACCTCTTCTGCAAAAACTCTGCACTGTTAACATTAGTCCATGAGCATGCATCAGCCTAAAGACTAAGTTCACCTTTACATAAAAACGAATAAATACATATTTTTATAGGTAAAAGACTGGTTATTTATTTTTATTTTTTTAAATAGGAGCCTGAAAAGCATTGCACCTCCAATCAGAAGATCGCAGGTGCAATGTCAGGCTCCTGTACACGCTGCCTACAGCTCTGTTGCCCATACCTGTACAGGCAGTCATTGCAGAGCTGTGCGCACCCGCAGTTCATTCAAACTACAAGTTTGTTTGCTGTGGTGGATGACGGTACTTGCAGTATATTTATTCATGGGAAAACTGTGAATGACGCGGCAGGGGGAGGAGCCCCTGCTTGCTGTCACAGGGGAAGGGGGAATTAGGGGGAGAATGAGCAAGAGCTGGAACATGTTACATGTTCCACACTGAATACAGTGAACTTATCCTTTAAAATCTTCTGTCCTTCTCAAATACAAGTCAAGTAAGCTGTCCAAATGTTTTTTATTGGGGAACAAACCTATGTAAGCTGATCATGCAAACTGCAAATATGTAGAGCCCTTCTGGGAGCTGGACTTAAAAGCTTAACTGCTACACAGTTAACCACCTATACATTGTGCTTCCCTTTTAGTGTATATCGCTATGTATTCAATACAAATAGGCATTGCCAAACAAAGACAGGAAATGTTCTAAATAATAGAAAGTCTGTTATACTCAAACAATTCCTGGAAGAGTCCCTTGTAAAAAATGACACTTTTATGTACCTGACAGCCCTCTGCCTCACTGTGTTTACTTGTGGAATTACTCATAATGTGATCTGTTTTATATTATAATTATGCCACACATTTCTGACTCTATCAGCTTTAAAGGTTTTAGGATTTGGACTAATATGTATTATTAATAGGTTATCAGAATGGTATTTTTAATGCAGACATAGGGTCCTTTTACATGGGGCATACACCGCCTGCGAACCGCTTGCTCAGCAAGGAATCTCTCCTCTATGGGAGGTTGGATATAAATGGACCGTCTGTCTGTTTACACCCAACTGCCATCTAATCCGATCCGCTAGATGGATCCCCATCCATCTATTTTTAGTGGATCGGATTGGATTGGATGTAGGCGGGTGTAAACGGACACCTGTCTGTTTACACCTGCCGCTCCATAGAGGATAATTGAGGTTCCAATCGGGTTCTACTGAAAATAGGACAGGCGGACCCGATCGGAATGTTTGCGTAAAATGGGCCATAAATGGATTGAAATTTGGACAGTTCAGCAGGGACCAAGCCAATTTCAATCTGTGTGTGTCTGTTCAAAAGAAGTCGATCATTAGATCGACATCTGTCGACTGGACAAGATGGGAAAGTCCTGCATTTAGGGTACAATGTCCTGGCAATGGTGGATTCCTCCATTCAACTCACTTGTGTGGAAGGAGGAATCTGTTTTCTTTGTTCAGCCATGTGACTCGTCAATAAATACCATTCTGTAATCTCAGCTGCTATGTCACACGTGGGAGCTGGTAATTCAGAGTTGTATTTAAAGATATTAGGGTTGATTTATTAAATGCAAATAGGCAGCTTACCTTGCAAGGGAGGTTGCACTTTGAAAGGGAAGTTGCCCCAGAGCTTATTGAATGTGGTGAAGTTTCACTTTGTTTTCACTTTTGCGTGCACATAGATTGGATGATGAAGGTCATCAGTTTCTTGTAATTTACTAAGCTCTGGGACAATTTCCCTTGCAAAGTGCAACTTCTCTTGCAAAGTAAACAGCCTATTTGCCTTTAGTAAATTAACCCCATAGGCCCTGGGACTGTCTTTCTGATCCTTAGCTACATGGTGAGTCACTGGCATTTAACAAGCACAATTGTATCAGGTATTCTGACATTTCAGTGGGAGAAAGCACATTCCAAGTCAGCACATACCTCGCAATAGTGAGGATGAGGGTGACAGTACCAGAGCTTTCACATTCAGCAATGGCAACTCTCATATTTGAATATTGGGAGCTCCCCTTAAATCTTTCCATACATTAAAATGTATTGAGATCCAGACTTGATTAATTGCTTGTTTGCTATGTTAGATTACGTCACCTTTCCAGTTGATGCTGGAAGATATAAAGTTTAGGTTTTAAGCATGATTTTAACAAACTACTTAAAACTTTTACGACTCAAAGCTACAGAATTGTTTTTGGAAGGGCAGACTGTTATCCTTGGCTGTACAGCAGTTATGAGCTTTTTTTTAGGTTTTAGCACTAGTTTATATAATTGTCTTGTAAACCAATGGCGTTAAAAGGCGGATGATTATTGGAAGCCATTCAGGGCCACAAACATCCTTTGTGATCTGTGGGCATACATCTGTATAAACACACATTATTCTCTTTTGACTTTGGCATCCTAAGATTATCTTTAACAGGAATCTGTACCATACTTAAGCTGACCATACACTAGTAAAATTTTGTTCTGAATTTTTCATTTTAAGAATATTCATTCTTATTTCTAATTGTTAATGGGATCAAATCGACATTTGTTTTCGACCGCAGTGAAAACGCACAAAAATTTTAAGGGACAGGATGGAAAATATCTCTTGGATGAACACATTTCTAGAAGTGAATGTGGTTTTTGTTCAGGGAAGTCCATTCATTCCAAATTTACAAATTGCAGAATGTGCTGTTGTCAACCAGATCAGACCCTGTCTTATGATAATATTGTATGGAGACTATTAAAAGCTCTTCAGTCTACCCAAAACAGATATTTCAGTTTTTATTTGATGCTGAAGAATTGATTCATCTTATATCGGAATCCCTATACTTGAATTCCTAGTTTTACACACCTGTTCCATCATTATGAGGGGGTCCAGTTTTGTCTTATATTTTATGGAGAATGCAACAGGATAAATAGAAATACTGCTAAGTTAGGACAGAGAAGGTTGGCGGAACAAATCTAGGAGCTGTGATGGGAGGAGCTCACTACCAGAGCCTCCAGGAGATATCACAATCAATTGAGTAGCCAGACATGATTTATAACTGAGATATTATTTGTAGGCCTCTTTCACATGGTTGACAGTCATTACTGCGCTTCTGAAGAATGATCAGCTGTGGATCACTTTTCAGAGGAAGGTTGCAGGTGTTCAATACTGCTGCCTCCTGATTGCCTGATTTTTTATTTTACCAGTTTTTTTTCAAGTGAAGGCGGATTTTGCATTTTAATATCAAATTATGTTTATTTGGAGGTGGATGGTAAGGGGCAGTAAAAGCCCATGTGAAATGGGTCTTAAGATGAACTGACCCATTAAGAATTAGAATTATTGAAAGCTTGACATTTGTATGACAAACAACTGACCTTTCATTATACCTCTAGGTTCTTGTCTTGGAGCCCACAAAGGTGTATCAGCCCTCATACGTATCTATAAACAAGGAGGCTGATGAGAGAACAGTTTCATTATGGCATGTGTCCCCCGTGGAAATGGTAAGACCCATATTTGTTTCTTGATATTAGTTACATTTTTTCCAATTACTACCAGTTTTTCTTTTTCTTATTCAGCCTGATGGTTGAGTGAACAAATTCCTTCATCTACAGAAACTAGATGGATACAGGGCCCACTCCTCCCCTGCAGCTTCCGGCTTCTCCAGCAGCTTTTGGTACTACAGGGGAGCCACAGGGGATTTAACTTAGCAAACAGATCCCCTACCGCTGCTTCAGCTTCCCGCCTTACTGGGCCCTCCCTCACCAAATTCTGACATCCCCCACATGCAGCGCTGCTATCCGGTGTCCCTCCTCTCCTTCCTCCTGGCTTCAGCTACTGCAGGGGAGCCTTGGGGTATCAATCTGTGAAAATAGATTCCCCCTTCCCATGATCCCTGTCCTGTAGTGCACCCCCCTCCACTGCAGCATCAATCCCCCAAACCCCCTCCTGCAGGGCTGCTGGCTGGTGTCCCCTTCTCCCCCTCCTGCTGGCTCCAGCTACTGGTAAACATCTTGTGTTTACCAGCCTCTTCCTGAATGAACATGGACCTGTTCATTGGTCCCTGCGTTCATTCATCACTGAAGCATAGTAAACATTGTGAATGAATAGGAGCCTCTATACAGAGACTTCTATTCATTTATCTGCAGTGCAGCTAAGACAGGGAATGTGGATTCTATGTCCTCAGTCCCTTTCTCTGTCTCAAAAAAAGACATCGGGGGTCTGTTTAGATGTCCCTGAACTTGTGCTGCCTGCGTTTGGGCTGTGCACCCGCACCCCCACACAGATATAAGATTGGGAGCAACAATTGCGTCTCTGCAACTGCTGTGTCTCAATTGACATAAATAGGACTGCCTTTAGAGGAACACCTGTGAATCCCTGTGCATGTAAATACAGCCCTCACACGGGTGTATACTTTAGTTCACCCCATGTGAACAAGGCCTTAGTAGAAATTTAACAGGAATTTTGTAAGTTATGTTTATGTGTGCCAATATTGATTTTTAGTGTATATTTAGTGAAAACAGCGATTTGATAAACATTTGTGCAACCATTGCAGGCATAGAAAAGGGATTGTAATGGGGGTCAGTCTGTGCCCCAGTACAATCCCCCTAGGTCCGTCTGACTGATTTGTGGGGTTTGTACTGGGGGGATAAACTAACCTACAGGGGGATTATACTGGGGGACAGATTGTCCCAAGGGGAAAGGATTATGCTGGAGGACAGACTGACCTGGGGGGGTTATACTGGGGGACAGACTCACCTGAAGGGGGAGTAATTATATTGGGGGACAGACTGACCTTGAGAGATTTATACTGGGGACAGATGGAGCTGGCAGGGATTATATTGGAGACAGATTGACCTAGGTAGGAAGAATTATACTTGGGGACAGACTATCCTGGGGGGGGGGGGGGGTTTTATACTGGGGGAAGGATTATACTGGGGCAGAATGACCTGGGGGGATTATACTGGGGGGCAGATTGACCTGAAGGAAGGGAGGGATTATATTGGGGAACAGACTGACCTAGGTAGGAAGGACTATACTGGGGGATAGACTAACCTGGGGGGGGGGGGGTTATTATACTTGGGGAACAGATTGGCCTGGGGAAAGGATTATACTGGGGGACAGACTAACCTGAGGGGGGGGGTATTATAATGGGGGACAGATTGACCTGGGGAAAGGATTATACTGGGGGACAGACTAACCTGAGGGGGGGTATTATAATGGGGGACAGATTGACCTAGGGAAAGGATTATACTGGGGTCAGACCGGCCTGGAGGAAAGGAAGGGTTATACTGGGGGGGCAGACATACTGGGGGGAGTTGTTTTATTTATCCATGCATCCTAAGCCCCTTCCACCATCAACACAATTTGGCCACACCCACTATTCACCACAGCCCATTACATCGGCTGCATTGCTCTTCTACTTGGTGTGCCCAAGTTTTTCCTAATAACAGCCCTGGCACAATGAAAACCATGCCCACTCTTCACTGAGGAACACAACATATGATGTTGCACACAGGCCCACTGATTTCATAAAACACCCCTGAATTTGCTGTTTACCTTTTTAAATGCTGTATTCTGGACCTTCCATCAAGGAAAAATCCTAGGTAGTTCTCATTGTTTATGAGGGGGCTGGGCAGCTGTATTAGCAAAAATGAACCCTGTCTGTACTGTGCAGGCAGATCTTCATTTGTAGGGGAAGAATTATACAAAATGCCTTGATAGGTGATCTTCAGTCTAGAGGAGTGGGTGTTCCTTGGTAGATGGATTTCCACGCAGACCATCCAAGGTAATGCCCACGTGTGATGCTGAGCCTCCATGACTGAAGGAACTAAAATCCAATGAAGCAAATGAGGGGGCAAGGCACAGTAAGTCTGGGGAGGAAAGGGTGAAATGATGCTGTGCATCCTCCAGCCAGGAAATGAGATCCATCTGACTTGCAGCAGCTTCTTGTTCAATAAAATTGATATTAACATTTTTCCATCTAATGTGAGAAGCGACTTCAGTACAGGAGAGGAGCCTTTATAACTGTGCAAAACTGAAAATAAAATTGGAGTTCCGCTTTAATATAAGGACAGGGCAGCACTGGATCACAGTGAATAGCATGCAGCCTAGCACAGCACTATACCACAGGAAATATACTTTATTGTGTTATTGCAGACATGGAGCACAAATAGAAACTCCTACTGTATTGCCACTTTGTAAAAAGCAAGACTCCTGGGTGTGTGTGCTGGCTTATTTGAAATCTATTATTATTTATCACTGAAGCCTTCTAGGAAAGGTTCTAGTGAATGGTCATATTGACGTCAAAGTGACACCATTGTTTCTCGATACACTTTAGTCTTCTGAATAGGTAGGGGTTACATGACAGGATTTCACAAGCAGAAAACACTTGTCTTACAAATCCAGTTTCTTCTTTCAGAAAGGAATTCATGAGTGGAACTTTACTGCTTCTTCTATAAGGGGTATAAGGTAGGGAAACCGATACGATTATTTGACATGATTGTTTTCTCTGCAGTTTGGACAAAACGTATTTATTGTTTATGTTATATAAGTCTTGTTTTTTTTTGTTTAAAAATAACAAACATTTTACCTGTGGTTTACCAGTGGTTTTGCACAGAACAGCCCAGATTCTTCACTTCTCTTCAAAAACATTGCACCTCCAATCAGAAGATCGCAGGTGCAATGTCAGGCTCCTGTACACGCTGCCTACAGCTCTGTTGCCCATACCTGTACAGGCATTCATTGCAGAGCTGTGCGCACCCGCAGTTCATTCAAACTACAAGTTTGTTTGCTGTGGTGGATGACGGTACATGCAGTTTATTTATTCATGGGAAAACTGTGAATGAATGACGCAGTGGGGGGAGGAACCCCTGCTTGCTGTCACAGGGGAAGGGGGGGATTAGGGGGAGAATGAACAAGAGCTGGAACATGTTACATGTTCCACACTGAATACAGTGAACTTATCCTTTAAAATCTTCTGTCCTTATCAAATACAAGTCAAGTAAGCTGTCCAAATGTTTTTTTTTTGGGGAACAAACCTATGTAAGCTGATCATGCAAACTGCAAATATGTAGAGCCCTTCTGGGAGCTGGACTTAAAAGCTTAACTGCTACACAGTTAACCACCTATACAATGTGCTTCCCTTTTAGTGTATATCTCTATGTATTCAATACAAATAGGCATTGCCAAACAAAGACAGGAAATGTTCTAAATAATAGAAAGTTTGTTATACTCAAACAATTCCTGGAAGAGTCCCTTGTAAAAAATGACACTTTTATGTACCTGACAGCCCTCTGCCTCGCTGTGTTTACTTGTGGAATTACTCATAATGTGATCTGTTTTATATTATAATTATGCCACACATTTCTGACTCTATCAGCTTTAAAGGTTTTAGGATTTGGACTAATATGTATAAGTAATAGGTTATCAGAATATGTATTTTTAGTTCAGACATAGGGTCCTTTTACATGCGATCCGCTTGCTCAGCAGGGAATCTCTCCTCTATGGGGGGTTGGATATAAATGGACCGTCTTTCTGTTTACACCCAACTGCCATCTGATCTGATCCGCTAGATGGATCCCCATCCATCTGTTTTTAGTGGATCGGATTGGATTGGATGTAGGCGGGTGTAAACGGACACCTGTCTGTTTACACCTGCCGCTCCATAGAGGATAATTGAGGTTCCAATCGGGTTCTACTGAAAATAGGACAGGCGGACCCGATCGGAATGTTTGCGTAAAATGGGCCATAAACTGGCCATAGATGGATTGAAATTTGGACAGTTCAGCAGGGACCAAGCCAATTTCAATCTGTGTGTGTCTGTTCAAAAGAAGTTGATCATTAGATCGACATCTGTCGACTGGACAAGCTGGGAAAGTCCTGCGTTTAGGGTACAATGTCCTGGCAATGGTGGATTCCTCCATTCAACTCACTTGTGTGGAAGGAGGAATCTGTTTTTCTTTGTTCAGCCATGTGACTCGTCAATAAATACAATTCTGTAATCTCAGCTGCTATGTCACGCGTGGGAGCTGGTAATTCAGAGTTGTATTTAAAGATATTAGGGTTGATTTATTAAATGCACATAGGCAGCTTACCTTGCAAGGGAGGTTGCACTTTGAAAGGGAAGTTGCCCCAGAGCTTATTGAATGTGGTGAAGTTTCACTTTGTTTTCACTTTAGCGTGCACATAGATTGGATGATGAAGGTCATCAGTTTCTTGTAATTTACTAAGCTCTGGGACAATTTCCCTTGCGAAGTGCAACTTCCCTTGCAAAGTGAACAGCCTATTTGCCTTTAGTAAATTAACCCCATAGGCCCTGGGGCTGTCTTTCTGATCCTTAGCTACATGGTGAGTCACTGGCATTTAACAAGCACAATTGTATCAGGTATTCTGTTTGCTGTTTAAAGTGTTTTAGGCACAGACCCGAAGAAGTGGCCAGTGTAGAGCTACAAAACGCGTTGTACGGTGTTTTATATTATTCTGTGAGCAATAAAAGTCAATTCAATGAAGAATCCATTCCTCAGCTTCTCCTTCACATTTGGGCACCTCTGCTGACACCAGTTTCCTATCTTTTGGGGCTCTTAAACCTCTTACCGTGAACACACTGCAATCCTGAGACCACAGAGAGTACAAACGTCCAGATCATCCCACCGAGCATCGATAGCGACCTTACTCTGCGCAGGGACAGACATATTCCCTACAGGCTTCTACACCAGGTTGTCTAATATCCCATTAGGGAGCTCAGCAACCTCCCAGATGTGAGTACACCATTGCAATTTACAGTATCTCACAAAAGTGTAAATTTGCTGTCCCCTCAAAATAACTCACACACAGCCATTAATGTCTAAACCGCTGGCAACAAAAGTGAGTACACCCCTAAGTGAAAATGTCCAAATTAGGCCCAATTAGCCATTTTCCCTCCCTGGTGTCATGTGACGCGTTAGTGTTACAATGTCTCAGGTGTGAATGGGGAGCAGGTGTGTTAAATTTGGTGTTATCGCTCTCACTCTCTCATATTGATCACTGGAAGTTCAGCATGGCACCTCTCTGAAAAAAAGAATTTTTGATCTACATAAAAATGGCCTCAGCTATAAGAAGATTGCCAAGACACTGAAACTGAGCTGTAGCATGGTGACCAAGACCATACAGCAGTTTAACAGGGCAGGTTTCACTCAGAACAGGCCTTGTCATGGTCGACCAAAGAAGTTGAGTGCACGTGCTCAGCGTCATATCCAGAGGTTGTCTTTGGGAAATAGACATATGAGTGCTGCCAGCATTGCTGACAAGGTTGAAGGGGTGGGGGGTCAGACTGTCAGTGCTCAGACCAAACGCCACACACTGCATCAAATTGGTCTGCATGGCTGTCATCCCAGAAGGAAGCCACTTCTAAAGATGATGCACAAGAAAGCCCACAAACTGTTTGCTGAAGACAAGCAGACTAAGGACATGGATTATTGGAAGCATGTCCTGTGGTCTGATGAGACCAAGTCAAACTTATTTGGTTCAGATGGTGTCAAGCATGTATGTTATGGCAACCAGGTGAGGAGTACAAAGACAAGTGTGTATTGCCTACAGTCAAGCATGGTGGTGGGTGTGTCGTGGTCTGGGGCTGCATGAGTGCTGCCGACACTGTGGAGCTACAGTTCATTGAGGGAACCATGAATGCCAACATGTACTGTGACATACTGAAGCAGAGCATGATCACCTCCCTTCAGAGACTGGGCCACAGGGCAGTATTCCAACATAACGACCCCAAAAACACCTCCAAGACGACCACTGCCTTGCTAAAGAAGCTGAGGGTAAAGGTGATGGACTGGCCAAGCATGTCTCCAGACCTAAACCCTATTGAGCATCTGTGGGGCATCCTCAAATGGAAGATGGAGGAGTGCAAGGTCTCTAACATCCACCAGCTCATCGTCATGGAAGAGTGGAAGAGGACTCCAGTGGCAACCTGTGAAGCTCTGGGAAACTCCACACCCAAAAGGGTTAAGGCGGTGCTGGAAAATAATTGTGGCCACACAAAATATTGAAATTTTGGGCCCAATTTGGGGCAGTGGTTTAAACATTAATGGCTGTGTGTTGAGTTATTTTGAGGGGACAGCAAATGTACACTGTTATACAAGCTGAACACTCACTACTTTACATTGTAGCAAAGTGTAATTTCTTCAGTGTTGTCACATGAAAATATAATAAAAATATTTACAAAAATGTGAGGGGTGTACTCACTTTTGTGCGCTACTGTACCTTTTCATCATATATTTAATCAAATCATCTGTCAAACTACTACACCAAAAGGAACACAGCCTCTGTCTCTTTTTCTCTTGTGTTGTCCTTATCTTTGGAGGTGCCACAGTTATGTAGAATACACAGATCAGCACTGCAGCCATTGGCTGCAAGTACTGATCAAATGCTGGTTTTCCACCATGACTGGTCGTAAGTTCATGCTGATCCATACAGGATATGTAGTTTATTCACAGGAAGTGTCAGATCTTATACTACAGACAGAGATCATGCAATAACGTGTGCAGTGTTGTGCGGCATGCCTCATGTTTGAACACAAACTGAAACATCTGACACTGGAATGTGAAGATTTTCTCTACTATATGCTGTGTGTACAGGGCAACACATGACACAATGGAACTACATAATCAGTGCACATCTTATGCAGGTGAAAAACACAAAGTGCAGGTAGGAAGGTTTATAATGCCTTTAAAATTAAATCATTGGTAGTCTTTCTGATTTTGATCTGTTTTTGATATTGGTTGTATTGTGGCAGTAACTATTTGTCTTGTTTCTAAATAAATTGAAATCTGATTACTTGTCTATATTTTGCAGCATATCAAAGTTTGATGAACGTTGTTGCTTTCTTTATGTCCATGACAATTCAGACGATTTTCAGATATATTTTTCCACTGAGGATCAGTGTAATAGGTGAGTGTAAGTTGGTTTTAAAAAATCTGGGGGCTTCATTGCATTTTAACCTTGGTGGACTAGAAGGCTAGACTACAGACAACTAAATATATATTTGAATCACAAAATCCAGTTTATTGCATTAGAGTCTGGAAATTGACTGTGATGCACACTGATGAGGTCATCTCTGAGACTTCTTCTGTCAGCATGTTTACAGAGTTAGATTGATAGCACTATGCAAAGAACTAGGGTC
Organism: Lithobates sylvaticus; assembly: GCA_028564925.1. Classification (NCBI taxonomy): domain Eukaryota; kingdom Metazoa; phylum Chordata; class Amphibia; order Anura; family Ranidae; genus Lithobates; species Lithobates sylvaticus. Next base: position 138,458,886 of record CM053027.1, read on the forward strand.
TAGATTTGGGCATAGTGTTGTCCTTTCCTCTCTTAACTGTGCCAGGGACTACAGGGGACTAAAATAAAAGACAGATCCAGGTACCTATTCCATTTCTGTGTAAAAATGTGTTAAGGGACAATTTTTGCTAAGAATTGAAATTTTGCACAACTACCAGTTACAGTCAGGTCCATAAATATTGGGACATCGACACAATTCTAATCTTTTTTGCTCTATACACCACCACAATGAATTTGAAATGAAACAAACAAGATGTGCTTTAACTGCAGACTTTCAGCTTTAATTTGAGGGTATTTACATCCAAATCAGGTGAACGGTGTAGGAATTACAACAGTTTGTATATGTGTCTCACACTCTTTAAGGGACCAAAAGTAATGGGACAGATTAACAATCATCCATCAAACTTTTACTTTTTAATACTTGGTTGCAAATCCTTTGCAGTCAATTATAGCCTGAAGTATGGAACGCTTAGACATCACCAGATGCTGGGTTTCATCCCTGGTGATGCTCTGCCAGGCCTCTACTGCAACTGTCTTCAGTTCCTGCTTGTTCTTGGGGCATTTTCCCTTCAGTTTTGTCTTCAGCAAGTGAAATGCATGCTCAATCAGATTCAGGTCAGGTAAATGACTTGGCCAATGCATAACATTCCACTTATTTCCCTTAAAAAACTCTTTGGTTGCTTTCGCAGTATGCTTCGGGTCATTGTCCATCTGCACTGTGAAGTGCCGTCCAATGAGTTCTGAAGCATTTTGCTAAATATGAGCAGATAATATTGCCTGAATCACTTCAGAATTCATCCTGCTGCTTTTGTCAGCAGTCACATCATAAATAAATACAAGAGAACAAGTTCCATTGGCAGCCATACATGCCCAAGCCATGACACTACCACCACCATGCTTCACTGATGAGGGGGTATGCTTTGAATCATGAGCAGTTCCTTTCCTTCTCCATACTCTTCTCTTCCCATCACTCTGGTACAAGTTGATCTTGATCGATTCTGTCCATAGGATGTTGTTCCAGAACTGTGAAGGCTTTTTTAGATGTTGTTTGGCAAACTCTAATCTGGCCTTCCTGTTTTTGAGGCTCACCAATGGTTTACATCTTGTGGTGAACCCTCTGTATTCACTCTGGTGAAATCTTCTCTTGATTGTTGACTTTGACACACATACACCTACCTCCTGGAGAGTGTTCTTGATCTGGCCAACTGTTGTGAATGGTGTTTTCTTCACCAGGGAAAGAATTCTTCGGTCATCCACCACAGTTGTTTTCCGTGTTTTTCCGGATCTTTTGGTGTTGCTGAGCTCATCGATGCGTTCTTTCTTTCTAAGGATATTCCAACCAGTTGATTTGGCCACACCTAATGTTTTTTCTATCTCTCTGATGGGTTTGTTTTGTTTTTTAGCCTAATGATGGCTTGCTTCACTGATAGTAACAGCTCTTTGGATCTCATATTGAGAGTTGACAGAAACAGATTCCAAATGCAAATAGCACAGAAATGAACTCTGGACCTTTTATCTGCTCCTTGTAAATGGGATAATGAGGGAATAACACACACCTGGCCATGGAACAGCTGAGCAGCCAATTGTCCCATTTTTTTTGGTCCCTTAAAAAGTGTAAGGCACATACAAACTGTTGTAATTCCTACACCGTTCACCTGATTTGGGTTGTAAATAACCTCAAATTAAAGATGAAATTCTGCAGTTAAAGCACATCTTGTTTGTTTCATTTCAAATCCATTGTGGTGGTGTATAGAGACAAACAGATTCGAATTGTGTTTATGTCCCAATATTTATGGATCAAATTTTAATGGTGAGTTTAATTCTGATTAGTGGCTGAGGTAACTCAAATTCTTAGTAAGAACACATTTATAAAAAAGGCTTGTAGTAGTTTTTAATATACACATAAGTACCGTAGATAAGATGGTGTTTTTCCTCCAAGGATCATGATTAATAATGATTTTCTAGCAATGGTGAACTGGCTTTACATTTGTTGTGTAAGAATCGATGGAATTGATTCAATGCAAGTGTTTCTCATAGAGAAAAAAATCAATTAAATGCAATGTAAGTGAGGAATATATGTTTTTATCCAATTCTACTGCTGCACTAAGGGGTATCATTAAATCACTGTTGACGAGATCCAGTTTCAATCAGCTACCATTAACCTGGGCAATTTAATCTGAGTGTGTGTCAAAAAAAATATAGAGCTGAATTAATATACAAATGTCAAATTTTCTGGTAAAGACATGCTTGGCTTAATCACTTTTGGCCCCCTGAACCTCCCTTTCAGTCAGTGAAACCTAGAAAAGTGATGGCAGAAAAAGACCAAGTGGTCCATCGAGTCTGCCCATTTTTTATTTTTATTTTTTTATTTATCTATGTTTGAAGCCAGTTACTGTTAATTAACTCACTACCTGTGCTGGAAGTTTATTCCAAGCATCAACTATCCTTTCAGTAAAATAATGCATTCTTATGCCCGGTACACACGGTCGGATTTTCCGACGGAAAATGTCCTATCGGACAATGTTGTCGGAAATTCCGACCGTGTGTAGGCTCCATCGGACTTTTTCCGTCGGATTTTCCGACGGACAGTTTTATCTCCTGCTCTCAAGTTTTCCGACAACAAAGTCCTATCGGACTTTTTCCGATCGTGTGTAGCGAATTCCGACGGAAAGTGCCACGCATGCTCAGATCACATTACAAGACCAAAGCTATTGACTACTAGCCTCTACGTAGTCCCGTCGTAGGCAACAAACGTCACCACGTTCAGAATGATCGGATTTTCCGACAACTTTGTCCGACCGTGTGTATGCAACACCAGTGTCGGACAAAATCCTTCGGAAAAAATCCGATGGATTTTGTGGTCGGATTTTCCGACCGTGTGTACGGGGCATAAGACTAGTTTTCAACTTTCCGCCTGTTAGTTTGAGGTCATGTCCCTGTGTTCTTGGTCTTGGTTTCATATTGAAAATACTACCCTCTTGAACCTTATTCTTATTATTGAGTCCTGTAATGGAATTACAGACTTACTGACCAATAAGAAGGCTTGGGAGATGGGAGGAGGTAGGGCCAAGTTGAGTTTTAAGCATCTTGGCATAATAATTGACTGATGTTTATATGCAGGATCTTGCTGTCAGAGACTTGAGGAAAGAACTTGAGTATAAAACGCAAGTTATGATCTGTAAAGACCTCGCGTATAAACTTGCACAGGCACATAAACGTGTATGTGTATGCATGCAGTCTTGTTCTTTTTTAGCTGTCAGTTTACGCATATGTACTTTCGTATACAATAATATAAGCATAAATTAGCCTACATGCACATGAGTACATTTGCCCACACAGTGTAAAGACACTGCATATCTCTTGTGTCCTGGATGTCCATACAGCAGCTCATAGACAAGAGAGGGTGAAGGATGCTGTACACAACTATGCACCATGATTTGTGTAATGCAATGCACAGATGTAATACACTGGATGCACCTTAGATGCCTTTGGTGCATTATGTCTGCATACAGCCTCCTTCACCTATTAAAATCCATGGACAGTTGTATGCAGCTCTAGGACACCTGGGATACCAGAAATGGCAAATGCGCCCATGTGCATGTGGCCTTAGGCTGGCCATACATTACACAATTTTCTGTACAATTTTCTTTAGATTTTCCTTCAACTATGTAGTGTAAGAGCCTGCCTAATTAGATACAATTGAAAGTGTTGTTTAGTTTTGACCTCATATATGGCTTTTGGTAAATCCTAAAGGAAATTTGTAAATGTATGGCCAGCCTTACTGCGCTCAAAGATGACATTTCCATTATGCATTATGGATCTTTAGACCCAGGTGTGCTCATTGTTTCACTACAAGCCATCTACGTTCAGATCCCTAAAAAAAAAAAAAAAAAAAAACCTACACTGCTATAAGCACTGCATTTTTTTCTTGCCTGTTTGAAAAAGGCCTTGCATGGAAACTGCATAGCATTCTGGGTCACAAAGGAAAATAAATTGGATTTGCAGCTGCAGTTGTGTTCTTATTGTTTTGCAAGTTCTTTTTTAATTCATGTTAGTGCACTTGAACTCGACATATGGCAGTTCCTCCCTCCTGCTTTCTGCTTCTCTTTCCTCTCCATTGAGATAAGCTGAGGCTATGACCTGCCTGTATGAGATTTCACCTGGAACATCTCCGAACCTACTGCTTATAGAGTTAATGAAACCGACTGAACAGCGATCCATGTGCACATGACTGTTTGTGTGCTGTTGAGATCCTTAGCACTACACTTGGCATTACAGATTTTGGGGTTTATTTACTAAAAGCAAATCCACTTTTCACTACAAGTGCACTTGGAAGGGCAGTCGCTGTAGATCTGAGGGGACATTGTAAAATGAGGGGAAGCTCAGCTGATTTTATCATCCAATCATGTGCAAGCTAAAATGCTGTTTTTTAATTTTCCTTGCATGTCCCCCTCAGATCTACAGCGACTTCACTTCCAAGTGCACTTGTAGTGCAAAGTGGATTTGTCTTTAGTAAGTAACCCCCAGTTTTAAATGCGGGACTACTAGGACTGTTATGTTGATCCTTGGTTCATACCTGGTGAGTCATTGACCTAAAACAAACATGTAGAATAGGAATTTAGCGTTTTAATTGATGAAATGCTTGTTTCAGGCAAGTTACATAGTAAGTCTGGTTGAAAAAAAGACACAAGTCTCTCTAGTTTAACCAAATGATCGGCGATTCACTAGGTAATGGAGCCAGCAACTGGATGATGGCCCTGGAGGTTGCACCTTTATAAAAAATGTTCCCATGTTTCTGTAAACTCGTGTTCACTGTGTATACTCATGTACACAGCTGTACCTGCTGAGCGAAAGTTAGGCAGTTCCTGCTGAACCGGCCAATTTTTGGCCAGTACGTACCCAGCTGGAGCCCCTGATCTTCCTTGTACACAAAGGAGCTGAAGGTTTCTTAAAGTGGAACTGTAGTCAGAAAATTAAGTCCAGCTAGATCACTTCAGGCTGGCCCCTTTTGCAGGTATAGCAATGTAAAACATAAAAAATACTGCAAGTGAGTATACTGTTTAAAAAAATCCAATAACACCCTGCTCAGCACATGCTCAGTTGCTCTACATTTTTAGCACTGCATCAAAAACCAGAGCCACTAGAGGCTGATCTGCTGACAGCCTAAAGATTTACAGCTGCTCATGGGCTTCAGCAAAATGTCAGCCTCTGGCAAGAAGAAACAGGATCAATGCTGAAGGCAATTACAGCACACACTAATTTTGGTAGCAAAATTATTAATGTGGAATGTATGTTCCTTGCTACAAAACATTGTTTTTTATATCAAGTTGTTATGGGTAAAGTTCCACTTTAAGGCCAGTAGCACTTATCCTTCTGCTACCCTTATGCCTCGTACACACGAAGGGACTTTCCCGCGGGATTGTCCGCTGGACTCGAGTCCGCCGGACAATCCCCCCGTGTGTGGGCGCCGGCGGACTTTTTGGCGCCAAAAGTCCGGCGGACTAGGTTTTAAGTTTTGTTTTAAAATTATCCGCTGAACTTGGCAGTCCGGCGGACAATCCCGCCGTTAGTATGCTAGTCCGCCGGACTTTTGAAAATGAACGGACTTGCCGATCATCGGAAAGTCCGTTCATTTAGCACGTGACTTCAGGTAGACGGAGCTAGCGAAGGCAGTGAATGCCGCCGCGCTAGCCCCGTCACCTGGCATGGATTTAAAGGGAATCCCCACGCCGGCGTGGGGGTCCCCCCCAAATCCATCTCAGACCCTTATCCAAGCACGCAGCCCGGCAGGCCAGGAAAGGGGTGGGGACGAGCGAGCGCCCCCCCCCCTGAGCCATACCAGGCCGCGTGCCCTTAACATGGGGGGTGCCCTGGGAAAAGGGGGGCCGTGCGCCCCCCCCACCCCAAAGCACCTTGTCCCCATGTTGATGAGGACAAGGGCCTCTTCCCGACAACCCTGGCCGTTGGTTGTCGGGGTCTGCGGGCGGGGGCTTATCGGAATCCGGGAGCCCCCTTTAATAAGGGGGCCCCCAGATCCCGGCCCCCCCACCCTATGTGAATGAGTATGGGGTACGATGTACCCCTACCCATTCACCTAAGGTGTAAAGTGTAAAGAAAAAAAAAACACAGTTTTTAAAAAATATTTTATTGCACTGCTCCGGGGGTCTTCTTCCGTCTTGGGGAGTCTTCTCGCCGGACTCCTCCGCTATTTACCTAGCTCTTTTACCGAGCAGAGGAGGCCGGCTACCTTCTTCGTTGTCGACGCCGTAGTCTGGGGGTCTCGATCTGCCTTCGGGGGGGTCTTCCAGGGTCTCTTCTGTTCTTGCCGATGTCGTCTTTTTTTGCACTGCTGCTGCCGCCTTGTTCCTCTTCTTCTTCTTCTTCTTCCTCTTCCGATGTTGACCCGTCGCTCTCTCTGGCCGGAATGCCAGAGCCGCGCTGTGCTGGGACTTATATAGGGACAAGGGGACAGGGTCACATGCTCATGTCACATGGTGACCCCGCCCCCCTGTGATGTCACAGTCCCAGCATCCTCCGGGACTGTGACATCACAGGGGGGCAGGGTCACCATGTGACATGAGCATGTGACCCTGTCCCCTTGTCCCTATATAAGTCCCAGCACAGCGCGGCTCTGGCATTCCGGCCAGAGAGAGCGACGGGTCAACATCGGAAGAGGAAGAAGAAGAAGAACAACAACAACAAGGCGGCGGCGCAGAAAACGACGACATCGGCAAGAACAGAAGAGACTCCGGAAGACCCCCCGAAGGCGGATCGAGACCCCCAGACGACGGCGTCGACGACGAAAGAAGGTAGCCGGCCTCCTCTGCTCGGTAAAAGAGCTAGGTAAATAGCGGAGGAGTACGGCGAGAAGACCCCCCAAGATGGAAGAAGACCCCCGGAGCAGTGCAATAAAATATTTTTAAAAACTGTGTGGTATTTTTCTTTACACTTTACACCTTAGGTGAATGGGTAGGGGTACATCATACCCCATACTCATTCACATAGGGTGGGGGGCCGGGATCTGGGGGCCCCCTTATTAAAGGGGGCTCCCGGATTCCGATAAGCCCCCGCCCGCAGACCCCGACAACCAACGGCCAGGGTTGTCGGGAAGAGGCCCTTGTCCTCATCAACATGGGGACAAGGTGCTTTGGGGTGGGGGGGCCGCACGGCCCCCCTTTCCCCAGGGCACCCCCCATGTTGAGGGCATGCGGACTGGTATGGCTCAGGAAGGGGGGGGCGCTCGCTCGTCCCCACCCCTTTCCTGGCCTGCCGGGCTGCGTGCTCGGATAAGGGTCTGAGATGGATTTGGGGGGACCGTGGGAATTCCCTTTAAATCCATGCCAGGTGACGAGGCTAGTGCGGCGGCATTCACTGCCTTCGCTAGTCCCGTCTACCTGCAGTTACGTTCTAAATGAACGGACTGCTCCGTGTGTGGGCAAGTCCGTTCATTTTAAAAGTCCCGCAGACTTTTTCCTGCGGATTGTCCGCCGGAGAAGTCCTGGCGTGTGTGGGCAAGTCCCCCCTCAGAAAGTCTGGCGGTTTGTCCGCTGGACTAGGTCCAGCGGACAAAGTCCGAACGTGTGTACGCGGCATTAGAATAACCAACAACTAATAAAATTCACATTACCAAACCTTATTTAGTAAGCAGTCTGCAGTGTCTTTTGTGGGCTATGATCGGTCTCAACTTGCCTCCGCAAGGCTGATGTCACGTACACACGATCAAACTATCCGGCGGTTCGACTTTCCGAACGAGCGCACTTGCCCACACACGCCCACACATGAACAGACTTTTCCAGCGGACAATCCGCCGGACTTTTGGCAGAGACCCCCGGAGCTGCCTAATAAACTACTTTAAAAACCTGTCTAGTGTGTTTGTTTTTTTATTGACTTTTTTTCCTTAGGTGAATGGGTAGGGGTACCATGTACCCCATACTCATTCACATAGGGTGGGGGGGCCGAGATCTGGGGACCTCCTTATGAAAGGGGGCTCCCGGATTCCGAAAAGCCCCCCGCCCGCAGACCCCAACAACCAACGGCCAGGGTTGTCCGGAAGAGGCCCTTGTCCTCATCAACATGGGGACAAGGTGCTTTGGGGGTGGGGGGGCCGCAGGGCCCCCCCTTCCCAAAAGCACTCACCCCCCATGTTGAGGGCACACGGCCTGGTACGGTTAAGGAGGGGGGCGCTCGCTCGTCCCCACCCTTTTTCCTGACCGGCCAGGCTGCATGCTCGGATAAGAGTCTGGTATGGACTTTGGGGGGACCCCCACTCTGTTTTTTTGGGGTTCCCCTTAAAATCCTTACCAGACGACGGGGCTAGCAAGGTGTCAATCTTGCCGATGGAGGCGGCGACATTGACTTCCTTTGCTAGTCCTGTCGTACCTGAAGTCACGTTCAAAATAAACAAACTTTACTCCGTGTGTGGGCAAGTCCGTTCATTAGTAAAGTCCAGCGGACAATTTTGAGTCAAGTCTTCTTTCACAGATAGTCTGATCGTGTGTACGTGGCATGAGACTGAAAGTTACTTAACATGGATTACACCTTCTCTATCTCTTCATACTGAACATTTCCCTACTGTTTGTTATGTATTTCTTGTAGGTATGGTGCCGTTTTTATATCTTTAATTACCATTTAAGCATTTTACTCAGATACTTACTTCAGACTGGTTCCTAAATAAACTGTAGAACTGAGTAAAAAAAATACCGGTTTCTCCTAACAAAATGTTTTTAAGAGCTAAATGCAGCATCTCTTATATCTTTAACGTATGTTATCTAATTTTAATTGACCTTTAGCTGTATAGATTATTGATATTCCATTTTAAGAAGCAGTGTTAATGCATATCTTCTGTCACTAACAGGTTTTGTAGTCTTGTTAAAGAGATCATCACGGATGTTGTAGGCAGCACTGTAGAGTTGGAGGGTGAGGCAGATGGAGATACATTAGAGGTAAGTGCAGCTTTATATAGAAGTGGTTTATGTACATTACTTAGTAACCTCTTTTTACGTACATTTTAATATGCATACTTTATGTATTTTGTCAATGTGATTAAGTATTTTTATAAGAATGGATTTTATATTCTATACACTTTATAACTGAAGTGTATTAAAAGATTCCTTCTTGCCACCATATTGTTCCTTTCAAAGTGCACCTGCCACATACTGTATACACTTTGTAGTCATGTAACTTACAAATGTTAGATAGTTGCCAAAATTACATTACTAATTTCCAAGTGTCCTTGCACACAGGTGTCATTAGTTCAAGTGATTGTAAGGGTTCATTTTTTATCATACTTACCTCCACTGTGCAGCTCATTTTGCAAAGAGTGGCCCAAACATCCTCTTCTGGGGTCCCCCGGCAGCTCTTGTGGCTCCTTCCCGCATCAGATAACCCCCTAGGAGAAGCGATCTCCTGACAGGGTTACCTTGTGGGCGCGCTCCCAAGTCCAGCATTTGCGTCCATAGACACGAATTCCGGATTCGGCCCCACCCTCTTCAATGGATTTGATTGACAGCAACGGGAGACAATGGCTGCGCTGCTATCAATCTATCCAATCAATAGCCGAGAACCCCTGGCAGAGTAAGAGCGCGTCCCTGCCTGGTCTAGGTTCCGGGGCTCAGGTAAGTAAAACGAGGGGGGGGGGTGTTTTTTCACCTTAATGCATAGGATGCATTAACCACGTTGATGTATGTCCCTACTTTGAGGACGGATATCGTTGTTATGGCAGCAGCTAGCTGCCATAACCCCGGTATCTCCGTGTTCGGGCCGGCGGTCCGGTACAAGATAAAAGTGGTCTCTGCAGCGGATTCGTCGCAAGATCACTTTTATCGGCGGCGGGAGAGGGCACCCTGGCGCTTACTGGAGCCATCTGCAGCGGCGGAGGCGATTGGATACTTCCTGTGTCTGTGCATGGAGATAAGTGAGGGGAAGATGGCCCCCACCCGTCTCCATGACACTGCACGGTGGAAGCAACATCAAAACGTCACTTCCGCTCATAGCTCTTAAGGGGCCATTTTTTTTATTATGACATTTTTTTTTTTTTTTGCATTTTAGTGTAAATATGAGATCTGAGGTCTTTTTGACCCCAGATCTCATATTTAAGAGGTCCTTTCATGCTTTTTTTCTATTACAAGGGATGTTTACATTCCTTGTAATAGGAATAAAAGTGACACATTTTTTTATTTTTTTTTAAAACAGTGTAAAAATAAAAAATAAAAGGTAAAATAAATAAGACAAAAAAAAAAAGACCGCTGCGCAAATACGGTTGACAAAAAGTATTGCAACGACTGACATTTTATTCTCTAGGGTGTTCGAAAAAAAAATTTTGAATGTTTGGGGGTTCTAAGTAATTTTCTAGCAAAAAAAAAAAAATGTTTTTAACTTGTATACAACACATCTAAAAAAGAGGCCCAGCGGTTAAGGTGAAAAAACATGAATGTCTTTTGAAAATAAAAAAAAAATCAATACTAGTTACATCAGTTTATATTGGTTTGCACATCAATCTTCACTTCACTTCAGTTTATTTAAAGTGGTTGTAAACCCTTACAGACCACTTTTACCTACAGGTAAGATTAATGCCGCGTACACACGAAGGGACTTTGTCCGCCGGACCTAGGCCAGCGGACAATCCGCCGGACTTTCCAGCTGGGCTTCGGCGGACTTGAAAGCGAACGGACTTGACCACACACGATCACGCTAAAAGTCCGGCGGTTCACGCAATGACGTACAGCACGTACGACGGGACTAGAAAAAGAAAAATACTAGAAAAATACTTGCTACTGAGCATGCGTCCTTTTTGGTCTGCCGGACCATACTACAGACGGCCGTATTGTCCGCCGGACTACCAAGTCCAGCGGATAATTTTAAAACAAAACTTAAAACCTAGTCCGCCGGACTTTTGGGAAAAAAAGTCAGTCGAAGGCCCACACACGAGGGGATTGTCCGGCGGACTCGAGTCCAGCGGACAATCCCGCGGGATAGTCCCTTCGTGTGTACGCGGCATTAGGCTTACCTGTAGGTCCAAGAAATATCTCCTTAACCTACAGATATTTTCCTAAAAAGGGGCACTAAGCATGCCGCCAGTGAAGGCTAACATGCCGTCACTGATGGCTCCCGCGCGAATGCGCCGGAGTGACGTCATCGTTGCTCCGGCCACTCACAGCACCAGAAGCAGCAATACCCGGAAGGAAGATGGATGATGCGATGCATAGTAGTCCATTATGCTTTACCTTTGCAGGGAAACAAAGAGGAAGTAAACCCATCAGGGTTTAGTTCCTCTTTAAGTTCAGTTTACATCAGTTTTTCCAGCAGTTTTTTTTTTAGTTGTTGAAGAAACTGAACGGGCATTTTAACCTCCCTGGCGGTATGATTCTGGCTGGAATTTTGTGCTGAAAGCGGTACAATTATTTTGCATGGAAATTTGGCTTTTTTTTATTGTAGGCATGCAATTCTTATGAATAACTCACTTAAATCTGTCCGGACCAGAGTCTAGTAGACATCCCGGGTATGATAAAGTTTGAAACACAAAATCATAAATTATAATATAATAAAAATATATATAAAAATGATTCAATAATGTAATCAAATCAAAAACACTGAAATTTGCTCAGTTGCAGAATAGTCGCTGTCATTAAATTTATTGTTTGATGATAAATTGTGATTCTAATTTTTTATCAGTGTTTTCTAGCTGGTCTAAAACCACTTTTGACATAAAGGGACACTTTTTGGTTGCTATGGACAATCTCAAGTTTCCAGGCAGAAAAAATAAATTTTATTATATAAAATGACATGCAGGGCACTGGGCAGACCACTAGGGACAAAGGGGATGTGTATTTTTTGTATACAGTACTGTAATCTGTAAGATTACAGTACTGTATGTGTGTTGTGTTTTTAAACTTTTTTAAATTTGGCGCCGATCTCCGCTCCCGTGCGTCGTAACGTCGCAGGGAACGGAGATCGGCGGCACCCGGCACTGTGTGAATCGAGCGAGCGGACGGCTCGCTCACACAGCGGGGAGACATCGCAGGATCCAGGGGAAAAGGTAAGTAACTTCCCCCCTGTATCCTGCAATGCAGCCCGAGTCTGGCTCGGGGTTACCGCTCCCAGCAGAGAAAACTGAACCCGAGCCAGACTCGGGGTTACCGCTAGGGAGGTTAAACACAGTGATTGCGTCTTGTGAATCTGTTCTTTCAGCTGCAGTATTAACTTCTGTTTCTCCAATCAGAAATAATTCCATAACAGAAACAACAGTTTAAACAAAAAATATGTTTCTCATAGATAAAAACAAAAAAGATGCAGACCTTTTTAATTTTTTTCTGTAGACAACAAATGGACTCAGATGTAAATGGTTGTAAATAGGCATGTGTCTGTTTACATCTGCCTGGCCATAGACATACATTGAGGATAAGTCCTGACCCATCTGAAAAACAGACAGGCGGAATGCCCATATGAAAGGGCCCTATGGTTTGAAGTATTTTCATATGTAGTGGTGCTAGTTGCAGCATTTTACTACAACTCCCACCTCTGCTCTTTACTAGTGCTATAGCTTTCATGCCGATCTTGCTGGAGGAGTTAGGTATTGTTTTGGTTCACAAATTGGCTTGACGAGAATAAATCACTGTTAGCTTTTGCAATAAACTAAATATCGTCCTTAAAATTATTGAAATGGTGCAGACTTACCTAAGGAAGTTTTACTTGGTCTATCTGAGTCAGACAATGTATCTTGAATGTCAGAGATCAAATGGTACTTAAAGTCTAAAGCCCCGTACACATGATCGGACTTTCCGACAGGAAATGTTGGATGACAGGCTGTTGGCGGAAAATCGGACCGTGTGTATGCTCCATCGGAAAATTGTTGGCTAGCATGTTTTCAAATTTTGTGTGTTGTCGGATTTTCCGATCAGGTGTACACAAGTCCATCGGACAAAAGTCCAAAGTACAAACACGCATGCTCTGAAGCAAGGACGAGCCAGAAGCGGTCGGTCTTGCAATCTAGCGTTCGTAATGGAGAATTAAAATTTGTGACGTGGCAAATTATGAAATCCCGAAATGCAGCGCACAATTCTCTTCTTCTTTAATGGGATAATAACGAAGCTGCTTTGCTGGCGATACTGATGGAGTTATTGCAAATGAATTTTCAAAGGCTTTTTTTTTCTAGTGATATCAAGAATAATATCATTACGTTCTTTTTTTTTTTTTTTTTATTTGTGCAAGTTACCACAACACCATTATCTCATAGTTTATAAGATCAAAGATACAACTATGTTGGTGTCCCTTGTCAATTTTACATTGTATTTTTTTAAATGTAACTGCCTACTCCCAAACTGTCATTTGAAGTAAAACACATAGTATTATTCTACACAATTTTTTTATTGGGCATAAAAAAAAAATTTGACATGCTATCTGCCAATAGAACCTAACCAAAAAGTACATTCTATGCATCCAAAAATATAGAAAATATACAAAATCAAATCATTATTCAACCAAAAAAATGATGTCAAAGCAATAACTCCAAGGCCAATAATAAATAACACGTTATCTTCTCCGATTCCGCAACATGTCTGGTTGACAAATGGCTGTTCAGAAACAAACTGAAAAGCACGAAATGAAAAGTGCAAACTGAAAAGCGCTAAATGAAAAACGTGAAAAGAAAAGCACGAATCAACACTCACCAAACTTCTACTAACACGGAATTAGCAGAAGGAGCCCAAGCGGTGGCGCTGAAGAGCTGAAAAACCACGGAGTACGTCTAGTACGTCACTACGTTCATAATTGTGTGACCGTGTGTATGCAAGACAAGTTTGGGCCAACACCCTTCGGACAAAATTCCACGGTTTTGTTGGCCAACAATCCAATCGGGTGTACGGGGCATTAGGCTAGGTTTACACGACTGCGGCTACTATTTGATCCAAATTTCAATTTGATTATGTAGGGCGAGTCATTTGCATTCTGGATTTGGTTTGCATATTCTATGGTTCAAAATCCTGATGGAATCGCACCAAAGTATCACATGACCCATTTCCAAAATTGTGCCATGCTGTGCTGCGTTGATGTGAACAGGCTACATTGAAAATAATGTGATTTCCATTGTCATGTGATTGTGTGTGGTTCAAGTCGTACCTGAAATCATACTAGTGTGAATCAGGCCTGACCCTTCAGGTGCCTGCTGTAGTACTTCATATTCCCATCGCACACGTTCCTAGATGCGCTCTCGGATTTGGGTGCTGCAGCAACAACCAGCTGGATACTGGTTCAAGTCACGGTGAAGATATTTGCCAGCACACCATGGAACGACACAAATAGCGTCCAAACGGGTGATTTATTGCATGATCACAACACAAGGATAGTGCAATGTTTCGGAGCCACACAGGGCCCCTTTGTCAGGCATGTGATTCCATGGTGTGCTGGCAAATATCTTCACCGTGACCTTACATACTGTCACACAATTCCTCTGCATGCATCAAATAATAAAGAGTAGGAAATAATAGATCTCCATCCCTTTTTACATAACTTTTTCCACCTGTGGATGTCAAAGCTATGATTTTCTGTATTTCTTAATTAAAAATGTTTCTGAAATGCTGTGCATTATTTTAGTATGAATATGACTATGAAGAAAATGGAGATCGAGTAATCCTTGGCCGAGGTACTTATGGAGTAGTATATGCAGGCAGAGATCTCAGCAATCAAGTCCGTATAGCAATCAAAGAGATTCCAGAGAGAGACAGTAGGTGAGTTCTGAATGAATCCACTAAGTGTTGGTTTATGCTTGTAGTAAACAACGATTTTAATACCAGAGTATGGGATGTAGAAGTGACCAACGCTTTCCAGAAATTGGCCTTCTGGTAAAATAGATTGAAGGGCTGGATTTGGCAGATTGATCATTTCTTATATATTCACCTAATGCTAAATATTAGAAAGCACCCCTTCTTTGTATGGTACTGTGTAATTTAGCTGTCCACTTTGTTTTTGCTGCACCTTCTATAAAGTGACAAACTGCCCCATATGTGTCCTTGCAGCACTTGAAAGACAATAGTTTGTTTGGACCAACGTGGTCCAAACAAACTAAAAGTCACAGGAAACCTGGAGATCAGCTTTAAGAACCCTAAGGCCGGTTTCACACTGGGGCGGTGCGGGTGGCGACAGTAAAGCAGCGCTATATTTAGCACTGCTTTACCGTTGTTTTAGCCGTGGTATTCGGCCACTAGTGGGGTGGTTTTAACCCCCGCTAGCGGGTGAAAAAGGGTTATCCCCGCGGTGTCCTATTGATTTCAATGGGTAGGAGCGGTGAATACATCGCTCCTTCACCGCTCCAAATATGCTGCTAGTAGGACTTTTTTTTACCGTCCTGCTAGCGCACCGCTCCACTGTGAAAGGGGCCTAATTGGGATTAAATTGCTGTGCCTGCCTTCTTCTGCTGATGGTCCAAAAATGTTTTAGTTCCCTGATGGGTTCAGTACTTGTTTGTGGCTGAAGTTTATCAGCGCATACAGCCCATAAAATGGAAAGGTATCTTATTACCCAATGGGGATTTAAAATTATAAACACTCTTTAAAATTTGAAAAAAAATTCATTTTGTTATTGGATCCTAATCTGTTGTATTCAAAAAATACTATTTTGTTATTTTACAGATATTCCCAACCACTTCATGAAGAGATTGCGCTTCACAAATATTTGAAACACCGCAATATTGTTCAGTATCTTGGCTCTGTTTCTGAAGATGGGTACATCAAAATATTTATGGAACAGGTTCCAGGAGGTTTGTATTAGCCACATTTGTATTTTCTACAGTGTCGGATAATTTTTTGGTAACACTCAGTTTTAGTTTTTAGGGGTCATTTTTGCTTTAAGTACCGTATATACTCGAGTATAGGCCGACCCGAATATAAGCCGGGGCACCTAATTTTACCACAAACAACTGGGAAAACTTATTGACTCGGGTATAAGCCTAGGGTGAGAAATGCACAGCTACTGTAAGTGGAAAAGAGGGTCAACGATGCCCATTTGCAGCCTCACTGTGCCCATGCAGATGGACACAGTTGACCGATTTGGGGCCCTGTATCTCAGGGTCACTTAGTGCTAGGAACCCCATCTTTAGATATGTTGTAGTGCTAATTCCACTGGGTTGGAATACAACATTTGGGGTTCCTAGCACCAAGTGTCCCCGAGATATGGGGCCCCAAATTCGGGTCAGAAAATCTCAAGCACTTTTCTGCAGCAGAGAATGAAATTTTCTGAACCGACCTTGGGGCCCTGTATCTTGGGGCCACTTAGTGCTAGGAACCCCCATATTTGGATATGTTATAGTGCTAGGTCCACTGGGTTGGCACACCCAATCTGGGACTCCTAGACCCAAGTGGCCCGAGATACGGGGCCCCAAAGTCAGGTCGGAATTTTTTTTTTTGCTGCAGAAAAGTGCTTGACTCGAGTATAAGCCGAGGGGGGCACTTTCAGCACAAAAAAATGTGCTGAAAAACTCGGCTTATACTCGAGTATATACGTTACATCAGTTACAATATTAGCCCTTTTCAAAGCAATGAAAATTAACAGTATATAAGAGAAACAGGGGTGAAGCAATGAATAAGTCTATGAGGATGATTTACCAAATGCAAATAGGCTTTTTCACTTTACAAGGGAAGTTGCACCTTGCAATGGAATTTTCCACAGATCTTGGTGAATGTGGTGAAATTCCACTTTGCAGCAAATACCCAATCCTGAGCAAGTAAAATAAAAAATAAAAATTTTGCTTGCACATGATTGGATGATTGAAGTCAGCAGAGCTTCACCATATTCACTAAACTTTGTGGCAAATTCCCTCGCAAAGTGCAGTTTCCCTTGCCTTTTAATAAATCAATTCCTATGTATCAGTAAATGATATTGCTCAGTCAGCCTTAATTCAGCATTTACCTTGTTCTCACATCCAAATATTCTGTCGCACAGTAATGCAGCAGAATAGCCAGACTCAGGCCATGACTTAGATAACAATCCACAAGGTAAAATTGTACAGACACTCACAAGACTTGTTAGACCTTATGACCAAGCAAAGTGTAAAATGGGTGTGCAGTGTGTTTTCAGAGGATCCCCTCCACATACATGTACCCCTGCAAATGCTTAGTATCGGCACCAATACCGATACTGGTATGGGTGCAAGCCTAATCTGTAGCTGATGTACACTGCTTATTGGTGCCTCTTCTTCCCTTCTTTTTTTAATAATGTGGTGTGATTTTGGTAGGAATTTGATGGTGTAAGCTGCCCCAGTGCAGAGGCCAATGTACAGTGCCTTAAAAAACGATTCTTACCCTTTGAAAGTTTCCACATTTTGTCATGTTACAACCAAAAACTTAAATTTATTTTATTGGAATTTTATGTGATAGACCAACACAAAAAGGCACACAATTGTGAAGTGCAAGGAAAATGATAAATGGTTTAAAAATGTTTTACAAATAAATATCTGAAAAATGTGGCCTGCATTTGTATTCATCCCCCTTTACTCTGATACCCCTAACCCCTAACTAAAATCTAGTGGAACCAATTGCCTTCAGAAGTCACCTAATTAGTAAATAAAGTCCACCTGTGTGTGATTTAGTCTCAGTATAAATACAGCTGTTCTTTGAAGCCCTCGGAGATTTGTTAGAGAAACTTAGTCAACAAACAAATGAAGGCCAAGGAACATGCCAGACAGGTCAGGGATAAAGTTGTGGAGAAGTTTAAAGCAGGGTTAGGTTATAAAAAAGTATCCCAAGCTTTGAACATCTCAAGGATCACATCCATCATCTAAAAATGGAAAGAGTATGGCACAACTGCAAACCTACAAAGACATGGCCGTTCACCTAAACTGACAGGTAGGGTAAGGAGAGCATTAATCAGAGAAGCAGCCAAGAGGCCGATGGTAACCCTGGAGGAGCTGCAGAGATCCACAGCTCAGGTGGGAGAACCTTTCCACAGGACAACTATTAGTCGTGCACTCCACAAATCAGTCCTTTATGGAAGAGTGGCAAGAAGAAAGCCATTGTTGAAAGAAAGCCATAAGAAGTCCTGTTTGCAGTTTGAGAGAAGCCATGTGGGGGGACACAGCAAACATGTGGAAGAAGGTGCTCTGGTCATATTGAACTTTTTGGCCTAAAAGCAAAACGCTATGTGTGGCAGAAAATTAACACTGCACATCACCCTGAACACACCATCCCCACTGTGAAACATGGTGGTGGCAGCATCATGTTGTAGGTGTGCTTTTCTTCAGCAGGGACAGGGAAGCTGGTCAGAGTTGATGGGACGATGGATGGAGCCAAATACAGGACAATCTTAGAAGAAAACCTGTTAGAGTCTGCAAAAGACTTGAGACTGGGGTGGAGGTTCACCTTCCAGCAGGACAACAACCCTAAACAAACAGCCATTTTGTTTCAGATCAATTTGTTTTCTCAAAATGTATGTTAGTTTCCCATAATTCATTTATTTATGTGTCAATATGGAAACAAGTATGATATGATATATAGTTATTATTATTTTTATTCGTATTACCATTTGAATAAAAAAAAATTGTTTTCAATTTAAATGAAAGACAGAATTCCTGTATAGTTGGCGAACTGACCTCACAAATGACTGTCTTTCTTTGCACAGGTAGTCTTTCAGTTCTCCTGAGATCCAAATGGGGTCCTATGAAGGAACCAACCATTAAGTTTTACACTAAGCAGGTTTTGGAAGGTTTAAAGTATCTACACGAGAATCAAATTGTACACCGAGATATAAAGGTAAAATCTTGATAAATTCACATAAAATATGCATGTTTTTTTTTGTATACCACTTTTAGGGTCACTAGCAGAATTATTTTGGTGCTAAGCATTTTCCAAGATTATTACTAAATAGACTGAGGGAGTATGTCTGCAGTCGATTTTTTAAATATATATTTTAACAGTCCTTACAAACTAACAGATTGGTGTGTTTGGTAACTGAACTGTGTATTAGCGAATGGCAGGACATCCTCATTATTCATCACTGTTTTTAGAGATAGACTTAGTGCCTTTTTGCAGTTTATGTCAGGAAAATGTGATGTACACAGGTGGCCTAATTCACAAAGACCAGCCTAAGGCACTCTAAAGTACATTTATCTAAACTGGAGCAGTGTGTATATGTGTGGCAGCAAACAAACAACTTTTCATAGATGTATGGTTTCCTAAAATATTTGAATCCCTTCTCTTTCTGTATTTTTTTATAAAAAAAAAAACATCTAAGTACCTTTTTTACTAATTGATATACAGCTGCCACATGACTCAGCTCTTTCTCAGCCTGTCTGCAGGGAAACAGTGACAGGAGGAGCTTCTAGTCCTCTGCTGCTGGTCAATAGCCTTTGGAATACAGAGTAAATAATATCAATAAACTGTTTAAATTGTTATATAAATATGTATTTGAAAACATAGTGTGGGTGGATTTCTGCCAGTCACAGGCTGTGTCACACCCTCCAGCCTGTGTGCTTAGAATAAGAAGGAGGTGAAGCCTCCATCATTCAACATGTAATATCCCACCCCCATTGTGTTTAGTTTTTTTTTTGCGCTTGGAGGAGGGAGGGAGTGGGCTGCCATTTCTCACTGTGTGTACGCCCACATGTGTGACTCTATAGTCACATGGGCTCAGATGTGATCAAGGAGGAAATGCTCAGCATAGAAACACAACTGAGCATGTGCACTAGGGCTGCTCTTCAGAATCCCCAGCTGCAGTGGGGATATGGACAGGAGGGAGGGATAGAGAACAGCAGGATCAACCAGAGTTTTTGGCAGAATAAAGAAAACTAATCTTATAGTGACTGAGTATGAACAACATGTAATACACCATTTATTGATAGTTTTTAATGATATGGGATTAATGATACTTTAACAAAATGTTCTTTCTAAATTTTAATGTCTTGATCCGTGAACTCAAGAATAAACTAAATCTTTCAAAAAATGTTGCTGTGCAAGACTCTTGACTCAATAAAAAGATCTGTTCGTTGTAAATGTAAGTACATAGGTACTTTTCATTTGACCCATTGCGCTATGCAGCAGCTTCATAGTGGGACATTGGCACCTTGACAGTGGACAGAAGTCAATAGGGCAGAACTTGTTCTGCAGGTGATTTCAGACCTAATTCAGGTTTTTGTGTATGTGCCATCTCATGTGTATTTTGTAATCAAGTCAGAAGTTATTTGTGATGAAATAACGAAGTCTGAATAGTTGCTTCAATCCCCTGTAATACAAGTCTGGTAAACCTAGTTGTGGCTCTGTATTTTCTCTACAAGAATGATAATAATTCAAATATTATTATTGAGTCTTCCTATTTACAACAATTACAGCATATAAGGAATGTTATGATGTATCTTCTATTTTCTGTCTTATTATCAAATTACAATTTTGAATTGAAATGGTATGGATGTATGGTTTCCTAAAATATTTGAATCCCTTCTCTTTCTGTATTTTTTTTATTAAAAAAAACACATCTAAGTACCTTTTTTACTAATTGATATACAGCTGCCACATGACTCAGCTCTTTCTCAGCCTGTCTGCAGGGAAACAGTGACAGGAGGAGCTTCTAGTCCTCTGCTGCTGGTCAATAGCCTTTGGAATACAGAGTAAATAATATCAATAAACTGTTTAAATTGTTATATAAATATGTATTTGAAAACATAGTGTGGGTGGATTTCTGCCAGTCACAGGCTGTGTCACACCCTCCAGCCTGTGTGCTTAGAATAAGAAGGAGGTGAAGCCTCCATCATTCAACATGTAATATCCCACCCCCATTGTGTTTAGTTTTTTTTTTGCGCTTGGAGGAGGGAGGGAGTGGGCTGCCATTTCTCACTGTGTGTACGCCCACATGTGTGACTCTATAGTCACATGGGCTCAGATGTGATCAAGGAGGAAATGCTCAGCATAGAAACACAACTGAGCATGTGCACTAGGGCTGCTCTTCAGAATCCCCAGCTGCAGTGGGGATATGGACAGGAGGGAGGGATAGAGAACAGCAGGATCAACCAGAGTTTTTGGCAGAATAAAGAAAACTAATCTTATAGTGACTGAGTATGAACAACATGTAATACACCATTTATTGATAGTTTTTAATGATATGGGATTAATGATACTTTAACAAAATGTTCTTTCTAAATTTTAATGTCTTGATCCGTGAACTCAAGAATAAACTAAATCTTTCAAAAAATGTTGCTGTGCAAGACTCTTGACTCAATAAAAAGATCTGTTCGTTGTAAATGTAAGTACATAGGTACTTTTCATTTGACCCATTGCGCTATGCAGCAGCTTCATAGTGGGACATTGGCACCTTGACAGTGGACAGAAGTCAATAGGGCAGAACTTGTTCTGCAGGTGATTTCAGACCTAATTCAGGTTTTTGTGTATGTGCCATCTCATGTGTATTTTGTAATCAAGTCAGAAGTTATTTGTGATGAAATAACGAAGTCTGAATAGTTGCTTCAATCCCCTGTAATACAAGTCTGGTAAACCTAGTTGTGGCTCTGTATTTTCTCTACAAGAATGATAATAATTCAAATATTATTATTGAGTCTTCCTATTTACAACAATTACAGCATATAAGGAATGTTATGATGTATCTTCTATTTTCTGTCTTATTATCAAATTACAATTTTGAATTGAAATGGTTGCAAAATTCCAAACATTGCCTGAATGCATAAAATGTCATTGACATGCTTTGACTAGAAACGTGTGCTTTAGGGGTCTTTTTTACCTTAATTAATTTGAACAATCTGCTGTAAAATATTTAAAGCATTTGGAAAATATGAATTGTACCACAGAAATGCAAAATACTGTACAGTACTAAGTAAAGCGGTCGGCACATATAATTGAGGTTCTAATCTAGAACACCAGGGAGGATCTTGTTAAATAAAATGTGATTTTCAGTTTCCTGGAAACCAGTGTTTAGGTTTATATTGAACACATGCATCTTCCTGCTACAGGTCAATAAATAGGAGAAAAAGGAGTACCCTTATACCCTGAGGTTACAGAGATCTGTATCTATAGGTATAAAGGCAGTTCGTACAGATGATTTAAATAACATGCAAAGTTAATTTAACAAATGCAATATATATATCATTTATTTATTTTTATTTTTAATACATTTTTTAAAAAGCTTTTTTGATTGGTGTCTATGTGGTATATTTATCCATGGAGGTCAAAGAATGCAAAGTGGGTGTCTGCAAAGAAACAAAGTTCCAAAAGAAAGGTGGTCAGCAGTAGTGATGAGAAAAATGTACCTGTGTTCAGTTCGGGGTATCCCAAGGGATGTCATTCACAAAATATGGTCATGTCCATATTTGGTCAATGATGTCACCTTGGATACACTACCCTTGGTTTACAGTCTGCTGTCATTCGCATGAGTGGCAGGATCAGACATGTCTGTGGGTTTTTTTTCTCTGGTTAGTGGGTGTGGTTTGTCTTGATTAACAAAGATCTACTTCACTGGATGATGTGATTGGTGATAGATTGACATTATGAAGCTGTTTAATTGGGCAGCAATAGTAATACTCTGCCATCTCTAGTCTTAAGAAGACACTAACATTCCCTATAGAGGATATTACCATGTTCAAGGTCCCAGTGGAATAGACGTTATAGGCCCTCTCTTAGATCCCCCCCTTTTTTTTGGCAGGCTCTGCCATGCAACCTATAGTTGCTTCCATGGCCCTTTGACCCATACCCTTGCTGTCTGTAATAAATGCATGGCCCATGACCCTAACTCCATCTTAACCAATCTCTTTGCTGAACACCAACTAGAGCTTTTTCCTGTGACCTTACGCTACTGCATGAATGGCTTGGCGGATATCCTTTGCCAGTTCTCGCGGATGAGTCTTCTTTCCAACCATATGCAGAGGAATTTTTTTGTCTTGAAAGCTGGTGATTGGAACTCCCATGAAAGAAATGCTTCAAGCATTCACCCTTTGAGGGAAAACACTTGTTTGGTTACCCCTTAGATCAGTACTTCATGGAAATCATGGGGGAAGAGCACTCTCCTACCCGCCGGCAGGCCTTCTTCTCCTGAGGCAAAGAAACGTTGCTTTAGTTCCTCTCTGGTCTCCAGCTCTAAGCCTAAGTCTGTAAGAACCTTTTGTCGGAAGACATGGGCCTCCAAGTCAGGCAAGTCTGTCTTCAAGACCACTGATTGGGCATCCCTACTTGTTAGAATTGGGGGATGTCTGTAAGTCTTTTTGGATAGTGTAATTTCCATGGGATACAAAGTGGAGTTTCAGGCTCTGCTTCCCCCCTGCTTCATGTTTTCAAATTCCCCCCCCTCCAAAAAAGCCAGGTAGGTCTTCTTGTTATTGTTCAATAGCTCTTTTTGCACAGAGTCATCGTCCCAGTCCTGAAAGAGGAACACTTTAGGCTTTCTACTCAAACCTGGTCACTTTCCTAAACCTAATGAGGGAGTTTGGGATCTGAAGAGGCTCAGCCTGTTCCTGCGGTTTCAGGAATTCAGCATTGTATTGGCCAAGTTAATCATTGCCTCCCATCCTCTGAGGGAATTTCCTGGCTTCAGTAGACACTTACTTGCACATCACCATTGTTCCTCCTCATTTGGAATGAAAAGGTGCCAGCCTGTCAGACTAAGGAGGAGTCCTGGATGCTTCCTTGGTAAAGGGGACTTGGAATTTGGAGGAATTCAGTTGGACAATGCCACGGCTGTGACCTACATCAACTATCAGGGAGGCACTGGAAGTCACACCGCTCAAAGTAATGCAGACTTGATCTTCTCTTGGGCAGAACTGCCCTGTTCACATCCCAGGTGTGGAAAATTGTTGTTGCGAGCCCTTTGCTGCAGGTTCGTGATGTCGGACATGGATCTCCTGGCGTTCATAATCAACAAAAAGCTGGATAGGTTTATCCCCAGGTCCAGGGACCCTGGGGCCTTTGCAGTGAATGCTCTGGTGACCTCTTGGAATCCATTCTACCTGAACTACGCCTTCCTGAATCTCCAGCTTCTCCCTGGTCTGCTCCACAGTATTGAGATAGGATACATTCCAGTGATTCCCATTGCACTGAACAGGCCCAGGAGGATGTGGTATTCTAACAAACTTAGACAGCTGGCAGACTCTTTGTGGGCCCTGTTCGATCATCCGGTTCTTCTGTTCCACGGTTCTGTCCACCATGCTGCTTTTCAGTAGCTGGCTTTAATGGCTTGACTGTTGAAGCTCAGGTCGTAAGGGACAAGGTCTAACGGAGTTGGTCATCTCTACTCTCTTGAAGGCTAATTATGTCAGTGTATTCCAGAAAGAGAATATTTCATCTTTAATTAATAAAATATCTGACTGTATTCAG
Organism: Lithobates sylvaticus; assembly: GCA_028564925.1. Taxonomy (NCBI): domain Eukaryota; kingdom Metazoa; phylum Chordata; class Amphibia; order Anura; family Ranidae; genus Lithobates; species Lithobates sylvaticus. The sequence continues at coordinate 138,483,175 of CM053027.1, forward strand.
AGCTCATTATTGTTTGTTTTATTCCCATGAATCCATGCATTCTTTCCCATCCTGGATAATTGTGGTGTAACAATACTTTTCATCCTAGGGTGATAATGTGCTTGTGAACACATACAGTGGAGTGGTGAAAATATCGGATTTTGGTACATCTAAGCGACTTGCTGGAGTAAACCCATGTACTGAGACTTTTACTGGTAAGAGTCAGCAAATTACATTCTAGTGTGAGTAATTTTTGCTTTAAAGCCACCATTTCCTTCTCTCTTTCCAACAGCCTCTTTGATGTCCTTCCATGCCATTATAATACACATTTCTGTGTCCTGTATGTCTTTTTCCTGTTTTTGCATGTGTTACGTATACAGCTTGCATCATTGCTTGCTTGCTTGCTTTCTCTCTGTGTTGTACATCTGAGCTTATAATTGTTTCACAAATTATTTTGCTGTCCTTCACACAATGACAAGCACAGTAGGGTACTTATCTAGAGAGTGACTGGTCTGTTTGCAGGGTTTACTGAAAGCTCAAGGCCTTCTAATATCAATTGTCAACCTGATGGCATCTGATGATGTCAATATGAGTTTCTAGAAGTAAAAAATAGGGCTCTTCCCATCTTCAAAGCAGAGGTCCGCCCACCGCTTCAAAAATTAAAAGCCAGCAGCTGCACATACTGCAACTGCTGACTTTTAATAATAGGACACTTACCTGTCCCAGGGTCCAGCGATGTCGTCACCCGCAGCTGATGTTTCTATCAGCTGTCGGGTGCTGCCGCCGTCGCCATTGCGGGTCAGGGAACCTGGCAGTGTAGCCTTTCGGCTTCACGCCGGGAACCCTACTGCGCATGAGCGAGGCTCCGCTTCTCTCGCCTATTGGCCTGGCGGCGGGGTGAAGGAGGAGGTAGCCGAGCGGTGCAGGCTCCTGAAAGTGGGGAAAGGTTACCTGTGAAAGACAGGTATCCTCTCCACCCTCCCCTCCCCAAAAGTTGCCAAATGTGGCACCGGAGGGGGGGGGGAATCAGATGACGTAACTTTTGGGTGGAACTCCGCTTTAAGTTTATTGCTTCCCATGGTGTCGCCTTTATCTAAGTGGCTGCAAACATACATTATAAAATATGGATTGGAAAACTGATCCATTTTGTCAATGAAAAGTCCACTTCACACAGCAGTAATGAAGTCCTAAATATCGTGAAACATACACTATATTACCAAAAGTATTGGGACACCTGCCTTTACAGCCTTGTCCAGTGATGTCCAGTGATGTCCATCATGCCATCATGCCTGGTTTTAATGCAGTGCTTTCTGAGGGCCCAAAGATAACAGGCATCCCATATTGTGTTTCGGACTTGTCCCTTGTGCACAGAGATTTCTCCAGATTCTTGGAATCTTTTGATGTGGTTATGTACTGTATATGATAGATAATATATTCAAGGTCTTTGCAATTTAATATTGAGAAATATTATTTTGAAATTGTTCAACAATTTTTAGACACAGCTTTTCAAAGATTGGTGAACCTCTGCCCATCTTTACTTCAGAGATATTCTGACTCTTTAACCGGTTCCCGACCGGCACGCGACGATATACGTCGGCAGAATGGCACGGACAGGCAGGAGGGCGTGTATATAAGTCCCTCCTTAATGCCGTCCGCGCCGGTCGGCACCCCCATGAGGCCGGTCGGCACCCCCGTGAGGCCGGTCGCGGGTCCTGTGGACTCGATCGCCGCGGGGACACCCACGATCGTCTCACGGGAAGGCAGAACGGGGAGATGCGGAAATAAACAGCATCTTTTTCTTAAAATGGTACATTTTCTTAGTTGATATATTTTCTAATTTCTATTATGAAAAAATATGGGTTTATGAGCTTTGCAAATCATTTCAATCTGTTTTTATGTAGATCCCACACAGCGTCCCATTTTTTGGGGAATTGGGGTTGTATAATGGTTACTGGATGTTCTAGGAGCAGAATTGTAGAAGGACAGCTACTTCCATATGACAGCCCTGGAATGCTCTGGCGTCTTCCACAAAACTGCATGGTGCTTTGGATTGGATCTCTAATCTTATTAATGACATGCTTTAATCACTAGGCTCCTGATCATTTAAGGAGTATAAAAAGCATGAATTTTTTGTTCTAGTACAGAATAACCAATACTGCAAATACAGATCATATGCTAATCTTCCTAAGAAGCTGGCTGGATAAAGCTAAATTACCCTAGGAAATAAATGACCGTGCCAAAGTGTTGTAATTATAAAGGATTTAGAATATACAAAACAAACCACTTATCTCCAGCTAAAACCTATACTTCAGTTCTGGGTGAGCACCATTTGGAACAATCAATAGATGGCTTCTTATAAGGGTTGTCTTAGCAGCTCTAATGGTGATAATTCAACCATAGTAAATGTCAAGGTTAATTTAGTAAAGACTGTTCATTGAAGATAAGAATTTTGAAAAGAAATTCTTAGGAAATTTTTTTTCTAAAAAAGTGTGTTCCCTTTTCTAATCATTGGTGGGTCAAAGCAACATTCGTATCGACCGCAGTGAAGAAAAAAAATAAGGGATCCGGATGGAAAATCTAACAGTGAATGTGGTTCTCGTTTGGTAAAATCCATTCAATACAAATTCAAATGTTAAAAGTAGACAAAATCTTTCTGACAATTTGCTCACTTATTTTTCTATATTTGAAATTCTTTCCATCTATTGCCAGCTTTAGCTTGGTGAATAAGGTGAAGCTATGTTTATTTTGAGTACCCAGTCATGTTCCACAAAATTTAAATAAACACTTAATTCACTAAGCCAAGTCATTAACCCCTCTTCCTTTGTCGGATTACAATGTAATTGTAATCTCTACTAATCAAAGCCATTATTTATGACTGTCTTTTTATAATTGGTTCACTTTAACATGATTTGTCCTATACTTTTTGTGCGCAGGGACATTACAATACATGGCACCAGAGATTATAGATAAAGGGCCCAGAGGATATGGAGCACCTGCCGATATTTGGTCTCTTGGCTGTACAATTATTGAAATGGCAACTGGAAGACCCCCATTCCATGAGCTGGGGGAACCCCAAGCTGCAATGTTTAAGGTAAAGTTTCAGCTCACAAATGTTCCTGTTTATGATTCTATATTAGAATTAATACAAAATTGTATATTTTCTGTTCTTATAAGGATCTTTAAAGCTCGGTATTAGACAGGATATGTTTTCGTTGTGGATAGCCTGACAACAAATTAGAACCCGATGGGGTTCCTGGCTCCTCCCCCCCTGCCAAGTGCCCATATAGTAAGCAACTTGCTTTGGAGGCACTCGAGCAGGCATCCTCCTGAGTTGCGCTCCTGTGAATGGACATTTACTGTTTTCCATCAATCAATTATTTTGCTTCTACACCTGTTATAAACATTTAGTTTGCCTGTTATGCATCGAATACTAGCACATTATGAGAGACTTACCTTAGAATGAAGCATTCCAGTGCCGCAATGTCAGCGCTGAGACGGCTGACATCTTCACCCGGTCTTTCTTCTGGGTTAGCGGCCTCTGGCTACATGAATGGTTGGGGGCGCGATGTAATTTCCGACACGGGCTCTAAAGGTCCGGCACTGTAAGCCAGACCTTCAGAGCGCATGCGCCGATGATGTCATCGTTTGCATGCACTCTGAATATCTCCTAAACTGTGCAAGTTTAGGAGATATTCACAGTAACTACAGGTAAGCTTTATTATAGGCTTGCCTGTAGATCAAAGTGGTGTAACAGAGTTTACAACCACAACAGCACATCCCTGAACTTCCAGTCGGAAAGGGCTCACACAAACTCTAGCTTAATGCCTAGTACACAAGATCAGAATATCGAGCTAAAAATACCGCTTTTGAAGAGATCACATGAAAATCTGATTGTTAGTATACAGCTTTCGAGAGACGATCATGACATTCTATCCGAAAAAAATGTTCATAAATTTTCATAAATCATTTTCATATGACTTTTAATATTAGGACACTTACCTGTCCACGTATCCAGTGGTGTCTTCACCTGCACTCGGGAATGAATCGGCTCTCGGGTGCTGCTGCCACCATCTCTGGTAAGGTAAACTGGCAGTGAAGCCTTGCTCACAGCCGTGCTCACAGCCAAAACCAGGTACCCGCTCCCTCCTCAAAGGTGCCAAATGTGGCAGCGGAGAAGGGGTGAAGGCAAATAAGCTGAGCTTCCCCTTTTGGGTGGAGCTCCGCTTTAAGCCTTGATGTCAGGTGCAAGTTTCAGAGATTTTCTGCTTGCCTCTCTTTCCTTATATTCCCGCAATGGGGAGCTAGTATGCTAATAGGAGGAGAAAGCAGACTTTGGATTGAGAACCTGTTCTCAATTTTTCCGACGGAAAACCTTTCTATTGGATTTTCCGATCGTGTGTATGCAATTCCGACACGTAAAATTCTGACACATGCTCGGAAACAATTTGACGCATGCTCGGAAGCATTAAACTTCCCTTCTATAGTGCTGTCGAATGTGTTTTATGCCGCTGTGTTACAGACCGTCGGAATTTAGTGTGACCGTGTGTAGGCAAGACAGTTTGAGCGAAATTCCGTCGGAATTCCAACGGGAAAACCATCAGAGCTTTTTCCGACGAGAATTCCGACCGTGTGTAACTCCCCCCCACCCCCGTTTTTCTCCCCTTTACCCTCAACCTTTCCCAATGTCTGTCCCCCCGCTAATACCCTCCCCCCTGATCTCATGTTTATATATCAATTTTATGAGGACTTTGTTATACAGATGCAATTTACTTTTTTATATGTACGGAAAATAATAATAAAAATATATTCAACCTAAATATGGGTGTAACATATTTAGAAAGGTGAACTCATCCTTTAAGCTTTAGTACCTTTATAGTCTCATTACAATGGTCTAGTTATAGGGGCATTACCAGCTCTATACAGTGGTGTGAAAAAGTGTTTGCCCCCTTCCTCATTTCCTGTTCCTTTGCATGTTTGTCACACTTAAGTGTTTCGGAACATCAAACCAATTTAAACAATAGTCAAGGACAACACAAGTAAACACAAAATGCAATTTGTAAATGAAGGTGTTTATTATTAAAGGTGAAAAAAAATCCAAACCATCATGGCCCTGTGTGAAAAAGTGATTGCCCCCCTTGTTAAAACATACTATAACTGTGGTTGTCCACACTTGAGTTCAATTTCTCTAGCCACACCCAGGCCTGATTATTGCCACACCTGTTCACAATCAAGGCATCACTTAAATAGGAGCTGCTTGACACAGTAAGGTCCACCAGAAGATCCTTAAAAGCTACACATCATGCCGAGACCCAAAGAAATTCAGGAACAATTGAGAAAGAAAGTAATTGAGATCTATCAGTCTGGAAAGGGTTATAAAGCCATTTCCAAAGCTTTGGGAATCCAGCGAACCACAGTGAGAGCCATTATCCACAAATGGCGAAGACATGGAACAGTGGTGAACCTTCCCAGGAGTGGCCGGCCGCCCAAAATTACCCCAAGAGAGCAGCGACGACTCATCCAAAAGGTCACAAAAGACCCCACAACAACGTCCAAGGAACTGCAGGCCTCACTTGCCTCAGTTAAGGTCAGCGTTCATGCCTCCACCATCAGGAAAAGACTGGGCAAAAATGGCCTGCATGGCAGAGTTCCAAGGAGAAAACCACTGCTGAGCAAAAAGAACATCAAAGCTCGTCTCAATTTCTCCACAACACATCTTGATGATCCCCAAGACTTTTGGGACAACATTCTGTGGACCGATGAGACAAAAGTGGAACTCTTTGGAAGGTGTGTGTCCAAGTATATCTGGCGTAGAAGGAACACTGCATTTCAGAAAAAGAACATTATACCAACAGTAAAATATGGTGGTGGTAGTGTGATGGTCTGGGGCTGTTTTGCTGCTTCAGGACCTGGAAGACTTGCCGTGATTAAAGGAACTATGAATTCTGCTGTCTACCAAGAGATCCTGAAGGAGAATGTCCGACCATCTGTTCGTGTACTCAAGCTGAAACGAACTTGGGTTCTGCAGCAGGACAATGATCCTAAACACACCAGCAAGTCCACCACCGAATGGCTGAAGAAAAACAAAATGAAGACTTTGGAGTGGCCTAGCCAAAGTCCTGACCTGAATCCTATTGAGATGTTGTGGTATGACCTTAAAAAGGCCGTTCATGCTCGAAAACCCTCTAATGTAACTGAATTAGGACAATTCTGCAAAGATGAGTGGGCCAAAATTCCTCCAGGACGCTGTAAAAGCCTCATTGCACGTTATCGCAAACGCTTGGTTGCAGTTGTTGCTGCTAAGGGTGGCCCAACCAGTTATTAGGTTTAGGGGGCAATCACTTTTTCACACAGGGCCATGATGGTTTGGATTTTTTTTCACCTTTAATAATAAACACCTTCATTTACAAATTGCATTTTGTGTTTACTTGTGTTGTCCTTGACTATTGTTTAAATTGGTTTGATGTTCCGAAACACTTAAGTGTGACAAACATGCAAAGGAACAGGAAATGAGGAAGGGGGCAAACACTTTTTCACACCACTGTAAGTTCTCCTTTTCCTTCAAAATGTAATTCCAGAAAAGTAAGACACAAGAGAAATGTGAATGTAGAAAAGGGAACATTTGTACATTTAGTCTGGGCTTATTATATGCTTCCGACTACTAACTGTACAGCAAGGTCTCAGGAAAAGATAACGTTATCAGCTGCGACAGAACTTGGTTTGTATGAGTTCTTGTCTGTACACCGATAATTCATTTTCTGGTTTTGTCTCACATTGTTTTCAGAAAAGTGTGGTGGATTCTCTTCATACTGTTATCAAAATTCTGTGTAAATGACACTCGCTACAACTAAAACTAGTCAACAGAGAAACGTTTAGGCCATCACTGTTGACCTTGCCTTTTGAAAGTGCTAGTTGCCTGGCTGTCATTCTGACCTTTTCTTCAAAACTTTAAACCACTAACCTTAAAAAGCATTCAGATAAGGACTTCTGAAATTTTTTTGTGACTGTTCTGATCTGCATACTGTGTCAGCGACTCAAAATATTAAAGCCAGAGGATTGGCATGACAGCCAGGCAAATACTGTTTTCAGAAGGAGTTTAGAAATGTCAGTACCCATATTGCTTTCAGCTTCACTGTAGGTGCACCCTACATGGTAAGTGGTGCTATGGTGCCATTGATTTTAAACGGCACCCCCAACCCACTAAGGCAACACACCTGTGCTAAAGAGTTAGGAGTGGATTTTTCTGCGCTGGGGCACACTGACAACCTACTGTATTCAAAATGATCAGGTTGCTCTAATGCAGCGCATGTTAACACACAACATAACACGCACCACGGAGATGTGAACCAGATTTAAGGCATCTTCACTGCTACAATCTACTCTAGCTTATCAACCTCTATGCTTTTATACTTGACTTTAATCAGCTACCAGTAAGTTAGAGATCTTCGTCTAATGTTAATAAGGTTGCAGGGACGTGCAGTCAGGGGAGGTAGCATAAGTTGGGGGTTAGGTAGCCTAATGCTGCGTACACACGGTCGGAATTCTCGTCGGAAAAAACTCTGATGGTTTTCCCGTCGGAATTCCGATGGAATTTCGCTGAAACTGTCTTGCCTACACACGGTCACACCAAATTCCGACGGTCAATAACACAGCGGCATACAACACATTCGACTGCACTATAAAAGGGAAGTTTAATGCTTCTGAGCATGCGTCAAATTGTTTCCGAGCATGCGTCGGAATTTTGCATGTCGGAATTGCATACACACGATCGGAAAATCCGATAGAAAGGTTTTCCGTCGGAAAAATTAAGAACAGGTTCTCAATCCAAAGTCCGTCGGAAATTCCGACAGAAAAAGACCGATGGGCATACACACGGTCGGAAAATCTGATGAAGAGCTCCCATCGGACTTCCATCGGAAATTCTGACCGTGTGTACGCATTAGTCCTACCTCACCACTGGTAAAATTTTGGGGCCCCCTACAACCTATGGTTCAAACAAAATTAACGTCCTTTTTTTTCCCACAAATAGAGCTTTCTTTTGGTGGTATTTGATCGCCCCTGCGGTTTTTATTTTTTGCGCTATAAACAAAAGAAGAGCGACAATTTTGAAAAAAAACACAATAATTTTTATTTTTTGCTATAATAAATATCCCATTTTTTTTTTAAAAAAAAACTATTTTTTTTCCTCAGTTTAGGCCGATACGTATTCTTCTACATATTTTTGGTAAAAAAAATCGCAATAAGTGTATATTGATCGGTTTGCGCAAAAGTTATAGCGTCTACAAAATAGGGGATAGATTTATTGCATTTTTTTTTTTTTTTTACTAGTAATGGCGGCGATCTGCGATTTTTTTTTTCGTGACTGCGACATTGCGGCGGACACTTCGGACACTTTTGACACATTTTTGGGACCATTCACATTTACACAGCGATCGTTGCTATAAAATTGCATTGATTACTGTGTAAATGTGACTGGCAGGGAAGGGGTTAACACTAGGGGGCGGGGAGGGGTTAATGTTTTCCCTAAATGTGTGATTCTAACTGTGGGGGAAGGGGACTCAAGGGGAGGAGACCGATCATGTGTTCCTCCGTGCTGGGATCACATGATCGGTCTCCTGCTCGCTGACAGGACGTGGAGCTGTGTGTTTACACACACAGCTCCACGGTCCCGCACGGTCCCGTTGTTTTAACGGGCAATCGCGGGTGCCCGGCGGCCGGGAATAAGAGGACGTCATATGACGCCCACCCAGGATGGTAGATCCACCTTGTGGGCGTCATATGACTATGGGCGGGTATTGAAGGGGTTAAATACAGGCTGGCACACTCTGCAGCAGACTGAGAGGATGAGCTCACAGTGCCTCTCCTCACTACTTGTCTGAAGCACTGAGCTCAATGGACAGCTTGGAGTCTTGGACCAATGGTAACGTACCATTAGCCCCAGCTGTCCAATAAAAATGCTGCAGTGGAGGAACGCCTCTCAGTGTCTAAAAGACAAATGCTCCCTTCCAGCCCAGCCCTCTTAACTAGAAGGAAATACATAGGTTTATGGGTATACGATTTACCCACAATCCCATGTTTTTCTCACACAGTTAAGAGGGAGAATGAGAATCTGCTGCTGTTGAAAAGGTACTGTTATAATCAGGCTAAATCATACAGTTCAGCTCATAAGTTTACATACCCTGGCAGAATGTATGATTTCTTGGCCATTTTTCAGAGAATATGAATGATAACTGAAAAACTTTTCTTTCACTCACGGTTAGTGTTTGGCTGAAGCCATTTATTATAAATCAACTGTAAATCATAATCACAACGGAAACTACCCAAATGACCCTGATCAAAAGTTTACATACCCTTGTGAATTTGGCCTGATAACATGCACACAAGTTGACACAAAGGGGTTTGAATGGCTATTAAAGGTAACCATCCTCATCTGTGATCTGTTTGCTTAGTGTGTGTGTATAAAAGGTCAATGAATTTCTGGACTCCTGACAGACCCTTGTAACTTTCATCCAGTGGTGCACTGACGTTTCTGGATTCTGAGTCATGGGGAAAGCAAAACAATTGTCAAAGGATCTGCGGGAAAAGGTAGTTGAACTGTATAAAACAGGAAACGGATATAAAAAGTTATCCAAGGAATTGAGATTGTCAGTCAGCAGTGTTCAAACTCTAATCAAAAGGTGGAAAATGAGGGGTTCTGTTGAAACCAAACCACGGTCAGGTATACCAACAAAAATTTTCAGGATATAAAGAAAAACACACAAATAACTTCAGGTGAAATACAGGACTCTGAAAACATGTGGTGTGGCGGTTTCAAGATGAACAATAAGAAGGCACTTGAAGAAAGATGGGCTGGATGGACGAGTCGCCAGAAGAAAGCCATTACTACACAAATGCCACAAAGTATCCCGCTTACAATACACCAAACAGCACAGAGACAAGCCTCAAACCTTCTGGCACAAAATCATTTGGAGTGATGAGACCAATATTGAGCTTTTTGGCCACAACCATAAACTCTACATTTGGAGAGGAGTCAACAAGGCCTATGATGAAAGGCACACCATTCCTGCTGTGAAACATGAAGGTGGATCGCTCATTTTTGGGGGATGTGTGAGCTACAAAGGCACAGGAAATTTGGTCAAAATGGATGGCAAGATGAATGCAGTATGTTATTAAAAAATACTGGAGGAACATTTGCATTCATCAGCCAGGAAGCTGCACATGGGACGTACTTGGACATTCCAACATGACAATGATCCAAAACACAAGGCCAAGTCAACCTGTCATTGGCTACAGCAGAATAAAGTGAAGGTTCTGGAGTGGCCATCTCAGTCTCCTGACCTCAATATCATTGAGCCCCTCTGGGGAGATCTCAATTGTACAGATCATGCAAGACAGCCCAAGAATTTACAGGAACTGGAGGCTTTTTGCCAAGAGGAATGGGCAGCTTTACCATGTGAGAAGATAAAGAGCCTCATCCACAAATACCACAAAAGACTTCAAGCTGTCATTAAAGTTAAAGGGGGAAATACACAGGAGTATGGAGGTATGTAAACTTTTGATCAGGGTCATTTGGATAGTTTCTGTTGCCATTATGATTTAAAAAGAGTAAATTGATAATAAATGGCTTCAGCCAAACACTAACCATGAGTGAAAAGAAAGTTTTTATGTTATCATTCATAGTCTCTGAAAAATGGCCAAGAAATCAAAACTTATAAACACAACTGTAAATTATTATGCTACATATATGTTATAAGATAATAATTTATTATTTATCTATTTACTATGAAATTACTGGTTTGAAGTTATAACTTTATACTTCAGCAATTTGTCCGTTAAGCCACCTGCTTGAATACAGTTTTATAAAATATAGTAAATTACCTTAAAAACAATATATAATAATGATTTGTATATTACTTATGGTAATTACTCCCTTTCCACCCAGGCCAATTCTGACACTTCTCTCCTCCATGTAATAATCATTGTTTTTTTGCTAGAAAATTACTCAGAACCCCCAAGCATTATATATATTGTTTTAGCAGACACCCTAGGGAATAAAATGGTGGTCATTGCAACTTTTTATGTTACACTGTATTTGCACAGCAATTTTTCAAATGCGTTTTTTGGAAATAAAAACTGTTTCATTAATATACAGTGGTGTGAAAAAGTGTTTGCCCCCTTCCTCATTTCCTGTTCCTTTGCATGTTTGTCACACTTAAGTGTTTCGGAACATCAAACCAATTTAAACAATAGTCAAGGACAACACAAGTAAACACAAAATGCAATTTGTAAATGAAGGTGTTTATTATTAAAGGTGAAAAAAAATCCAAACCATCATGACCCTGTGTGAAAAAGTGATTGCCCCCCTTGTTAAAACATACTATAACTGTGGTTGTCCACACCTGAGTTCAATTTCTCTAGCCACACCCAGGCCTGGTTATTGCCACACCTGTTCACAATCAAGGCATCACTTAAATAGGAGCTGCTTGACACAGTAAGGTCCACCAGAAGATCCTTAAAAGCTACACATCATGCCGAGACCCAAAGAAATTCAGGAACAATTGAGAGAGAAAGTAATTGAGATCTATCAGTCTGGAAAGGGTTATAAAGCCATTTCCAAAGCTTTGGGAATCCAGCGAACCACAGTGAGAGCCATTATCCACAAATGGCGAAGACATGGAACAGTGGTGAACCTTCCCAGGAGTGGCCGGCCGCCCAAAATTACCCCAAGAGCGCAGCGACGACTCATCCAAGAGGTCACAAAAGACCCCACAACAACGTCCAAGGAACTGCAGGCCTCACTTGCCTCAGTTAAGGTCAGCGTTCATGCCTCCACCATCAGGAAAAGACTGGGCAAAAATGGCCTGCATGGCAGAGTTCCAAGGAGAAAACCACTGCTGAGCAAAAAGAACATCAAAGCTCGTCTCAATTTCTCCACAACACATCTTGATGATCCCCAAGACTTTTGGGACAACATTCTGTGGACCGATGAGACAAAAGTGGAACTCTTTGGAAGGTGTGTGTCCAAGTATATCTGGCGTAGAAGGAACACTGCATTTCAGAAAAAGAACATTATACCAACAGTAAAATATGGTGGTGGTAGTGTGATGGTCTGGGGCTGTTTTGCTGCTTCAGGACCTGGAAGACTTGCCGTGATAAAAGGAACTATGAATTCTGCTGTCTACCAAGAGATCCTGAAGGAGAATGTCCGACCATCTGTTCGTGTACTCAAGCTGAAACGAACTTGGGTTCTGCAGCAGGACAATGAACCTAAACACACCAGCAAGTCCACCACCGAATGGCTGAAGAAAAACAAAATGAAGACTTTGGAGTGGCCTGGCCAAAGTCCAGACCTGAATCCTATTGAGATGTTGTGGTATGGCCTTAAAAAGGCCGTTCATGCTCGAAAACCCTCTAATGTAACTGAATTAGGACAATTCTGCAAAGATGAGTGGGCCAAAATTCCTCCAGGACGCTGTAAAAGCCTCATTGCACGTTATCGCAAACGCTTGGTTGCAGTTGTTGCTGCTAAGGGTGGCCCAACCAGTTATTAGGTTTAGGGGGCAATCACTTTTTCACACAGGGCCATGATGGTTTGGATTTTTTTTCACCTTTAATAATAAACACCTTCATTTACAAATTGCATTTTGTGTTTACTTGTGTTGTCCTTGACTATTGTTTAAATTGGTTTGATGTTCCGAAACACTTAAGTGTGACAAACATGCAAAAGAACAGGAAATGAGGAAGGGGGCAAACACTTTTTCACACCACTGTAAAAAAAAAAAAAAAAAAAAATTTTTGTATAATGTAAAAGTTGATGTTTCACCAAGTAAATAGATACTTAACATGTCACGCTTTACAATTGCACACACTCATGAAATGGCGCCAAACTTTAGTACTTAAAAATCTTCATAGGCGACTCTTTACATTTTTTACAGATTACATGTTTAGAGTTACAGAGGAGGTCTAGTGCTAGAATTATTGCTCTCGCTCTAACGTTTGCGGCGTATGTAACCTGTGTGTATCTGGCTCTGATACCTGATGCTTCACCAGCCACTGACCTCACCGCACGTTTCTGTAAGGTTGTACATTTTGGAAAGAATAAAATCCACTTCCTTTCCCATGCTTAGATCATATTTTTTTATGTTATAGGTCGGCATGTTTAAAATCCACCCAGAGATCCCAGAATCCCTGTCTGCAGAAGCTAGAGCCTTCATATTGCTTTGTTTTGAGCCTGATCCAACGAAGCGTGCAACAGTTGCAGACTTGCTCAGAGACTTTTTCCTCAAGCAAGCTAATAAAGGCAAGAAAAATAAAATTGCATTCAAGCCCTCAGGTAAGCATCTGTAATATCAGTTCCCTGTGTAGTGAAGCACCCTCTGTTGTCTCTTTCAGGATGTGATCGTATAAATTATTTAAAAAAAAAAACATTATAGAAATATAATGTAAAGAATAATTATACTGTATATAGAATATAATATATTATATAATATATATAATATATTATATAATATATTATATATTTATATATGATAATTATATAATAATTTATGTAGAATAATTATATATAAAATATAATATAATATATATATAATATAATATATTATATAGTTATATTTATATATATATAATTATATAATATATAATATAATTATTATAGATAGAATAATAATAATTTTTAAAATACTGACTCACTGATATTTACAGATTGTAAATGTTAATTGAGAAACTTTTAAAGCATATGGCCTCATGCACACAGGCAGAAAATCACTGCTTTTAGAGGCATATTTTCTTTATGCCTCTGAATGCAGTTCTTTATTAGACAATTTGTCAATCCACATTGTGGAGTTTCAATATGATAAAGTATTGGTAAAGTGAATGCAAATTATAGTATTTTATTGAAATGGCTATAATAAAATGTCTAAAAAGTAAAAAAAAAGTTTATATACGTATATTTTTGTATTCTTGCGGTCATGTGACTGTGCGGCTTCTAGATTTGCCCTACAGTCCATTTAACATGGTGTCCTATGGAACACGATCTGTAGTGCAAATCTGCAAAATGCAAAAAGCACAAAAAATGCATAGGTGTCAATCCAGCCTAAGGCTCCATTCACACTAGTGCGTTTTTTGGTGCATTTTGCATTTTGCAGAAATGCAGGGAAATTTTTTAACATGGGTTCCTATGGAACAGGTTCACATCAATGCATTTTTGTGCCTCTGCGTTTTTGGAAAGGGTCGGGGACTTTTTTTCATGCAAAATGCAGTGTTTTGCATGTAATAGAAGTCAATGGACCCGCATCCAAAAGATAAGTACCGCGTTTTTACAGTGTTTTTGCCGCGATTTGCGTTTTGCTTTTTTAATAATAAAAAAAAAAAAATACAAAAACGAAAATCGCGGCAAAAATGCGGTAAAAACGCGTGTCAAAAAACGCAGCAAGCACCGCAAAAAGCACTGCAAAAACGCTCAAAAGCAAAATGCATTGATGTGAATCGAGCCTAATACCACCACAGTCATGTATGCTTATTCTGCTGTGATCATGGTTCCCAATAGTCTGTTAGACCTCCCAGCATGGGGGCTCCTCAGGCTGTGTACTCTCTGCCCCTGTTTTTTTTTTTGTTACAAAGTTGCAATGTCACTGTGATAATTTTTAAGTAGAATGTTGCACCCTGCCCAGCTAATTAGTGTAATTACCCTTAAAGAGTGCCCAGGCAAGAGCTGTGTTCTTGGCATGGCTGAGTTTTTGTTAAGTCTCAAGTAATGAAATATTTCAGAATATTAAAATTAACGCAGCAGACGTTTGCAAACCAAGTTGGGATTATTTCCCGATAATATGCCAATCTGATGGTCATTTATTATTAAACTGCAAATGTCAGTCACAAGTAATTGCTGTTTTGTTGCTATGGGTTATTGCACAATTGTTAAGCATACATTAAAACATTAAAGCATCGTTTTTATTGTGCTGGGTAGTAAAATGGATTCCTTTGAACAGAGCAGAGAACTTCCAACTATAGGACCTAGCTTTAACCACAGCAGCCCAGGTGACTTCTATGAGATCGGCACCCAAAGAGACAAAGATTGCAAGGATGATTGGTGATTCATCCAGACAGAGGTTCATATGCAGATGGCAGATGCAGAGTGCAGTCTTAGTATCTACAATACATTAAATAAATGTCACCAGTACAGTGGAATAGCTTGGAGAGCATTTATCCTGTGACAAAATATACCTGCTTCTCCAAGCTATCCTGGTGTGCTTGTGACATTCATTTAATTTGGAATTTGTGAGTCCCGTTGCCATCTGTTCACTCATCATTCCAGCACCCATCTTGATCTGGGTCTCTACACTCAATGGAGTGTATCAAATCTTTAACTCACTATTATGCAGTTACTAATGTAGTGTTGTTTTCACAGATCTCAACCGCAGCGCATCTCTACCAATACCAGTGCCGGGGGAGCTGGCAGGCAGCAGCAGCAGTGAACATGGATCGGTGTCACCAGACTCTGATGCAAAGCATGAATTATTATTTGAAAAGGCAAAAAGATCCATTTCTGAAACTGTTCCTAGCAAAGCTCAAGTTACCACTTTACTAAGGTAATATTGTTTTTAATGCCATGTTGTGATCATTCCTAATTTCTGGTCAACAGTTAAAGTGGTACTAATGCATTCTATGCATTAAGGTAAAAAAACCTTCTGTGCTGCAGAAGCCCTCCCTGCCCCTAATTCTTACCTGAGCCCGGTCTGGTTCCAGCGATGTGCTCGCCGCTGTCTCCCTCCTCATTGGGCAGAATGATAGCAGCGGGAGCCAATGGCTGTCAATCAAATGCTGTGAGGAGGGAGTGGGCGGTGGGGCTGAGTTGCCCGGTCTGTCTCAATAGAAGCAGACTGAGCGGCTCGGGAGCAAGCACGCGCAGGTGCCCCCAGGGAATGGCACTCATCAAATGAGAGGGGCCCCCAGAAAAGGAGGATCAGGGCTGCTCCGTACAAAATCAATGCACAGAGCAGGTAAGTATGACAGGTTGATTATTTTAGTTAAAAAAAAAAACAAGGTTTAATATCACTTTAATGCAACTTGAGTTCTTTCAGAAATCAGCAACATGAAGCTAAAGGTTGGCTCTTTGTGGTCCATTTATTCAAAATAGCCAGTTGAAAAGAGAGAGATTATCTGTTGTCCAATCCCCACATAGCCAGGCCTACATTTTTTCTCCAGCAGTGTATGTGCCAAAAACAACTTTTGCTTTCAAGAATTGAAGAGAATTATTCACCAGCTGAATCAGTTGTTTCACGATCGTTACAATTTTTGCAAACAACAATTAAAGCAGAACACCAGGAATAATTGTTTTGTAAACTTACATTGGTCTAGTTTGGCTTGATGTAAGTATCCATATCTGATATCTGGAGGGCTGCTAGGGATGCTGAAAATCAGCCCACATTACATACAGTGATATCAGTTTAACAGGTTCTACTCCCCTGCACACTGAACACAGGGAATCACTCTCTTGGTACCGCCACCATTCAGAGAACAATTTGTATTTTTTTTTTTCAATGCATACAGTGTATTCTCTGATTGGACGAGGGGGGAAATGACATTATCCACCCTTACTCTCCATACCATCCAACCAGAGAACAGTTGTGCTCATGTGCTAACAAGGGACATACTGATAGTAGGAAATAGCAGGGTGACCTTATGATAAATTAATTAGAAAAATGTATTTCATTTATATACTGAACGTAAATCATTTGATTGCTTTTACTTATTCAGTTTTGCATTATGCTACAACAAAAAATGAACATGCTTATTGACAAAGTTACATGATGCCAGCGAAAATTAAAACAGTTTAATTTATATATTGTCATTGTTAATGTTTATGTTTAATATTCAGTGTGCCAGATGATGGTTCATTGTCAGAAGACAGAAGTACCCCTTCATCTCTAGATGAGAGGGACACTGGATTGTTCCTTCTGAGAAAAGACAGTGAACGCCGTGCTATACTTTATAAAATCCTTAAGGAAGAGCAGAATAAAGTCTCATCAAATCTGCAGGAATGTCTCAAGCAGGTAAATCTACATGATCTATCCATCAGGTTAAATAAGATCCAAGCCTTTCCTGAAAGAATCAAGTCAGGGTGTGTCTATACAACCCTGCTATGCTTTCTAAGGCCCCTTTCACATGGGCTGTCTGACCAGGTCTGCCTGTAAGTTTTTCAGGATGACCTGATCGGATCCTCCGGTCTCTTCTGTGGAGCGGTGGATGTCAGCAGACACATGTTGGCTGACACCCGTCACCATCCGATTCAATCCTGTCTGCCAAAAATAGATGGATGGTGGTCCTATTTCCCATCCGTCCAGCGGATCGGATAGAAACGGGCAAACAGTGTGTTTCCATCCGATTGCCCCATAGAGGTGAGCAGGACTGTGTCCGTGTCTGCTCTGCGCAGCAGAGCGGACATTAACCTGTCATCTGTCTGCTCAGCAGAGAGATCCCCCGAAAGAGCAAGCAGATTCCGCTTAGCGGAGGGCGCCCGTGTGAAAGGGGCGTGTGACGAAACATCCCTACACTCCTCTTGAGTGCTTTCGTCATATACCACTTCCTCCCAGTCTGAGTATAGATATCAGATATTCCAACCGCTCACAAGCACAAAACAAGACGAGACTTGCTTAGTGCTAACATGGACTGATTTATTAGAACCAAAATGACAAGTAGAAGAGGAGACCCCCCCCCCCTCCTGCTCATATTACTCTAACAACACACCTGTAACAAATTAACATGAGCTAATTAACTAATCCCTTTAAGCAACCGATGTGACTCTGTGCCCATCAGGATTTCACTACAGGTCAGACTTGTTGTCACCGAGCTTTACACAGTAGATTATACATTATCATAAGTACAGCCACAAGACATTTTGTCACAAAAGCAGGAGCTCCACTGTGAGTCGATCTGTCTACTACATTGTACAGAGGACAATGTGATCAGCTCCCTCAATTAACATCTTGAGTTCATCAACAAACTAAGAATAGTCTTTACATATATCCTGGGAAATATTGTGGATAAATATTACTTACTTCCATTTTAAGTAATCCAAGATATATTTTTTCACTCACCCTGTGCCAGGATGGCACAGGGTGTCTTAAGCCCCATACACACGGTCGGATTTTCCGATGGATTCTGTCCTATCGGACAATGTTGTCGGAAATTCCGACCGTGTGTAGGCACCATCGGACAGTTTCCATCGGATTGTCCGACGGACAAAGTTCTATCTCCTGCTGGATAGATTTTCTGACAACAAAGTCCGATCACACCAATTCCGATCGTGTGTAGCGAATTCCGACGGACAAAGTGCTACGCATGCTCAGATCACATTACAAGACCAAAGCTATTGGCTACTAGCCTCTACGTAGTCCCGTCGTAGGCAACAAACGTCACCACGTTCAGAATGATCGGATTTTCCGACAACATTGTCCGACCGTGTGTATGCAACACCAGTGTCGGACTAAATCCGTCAGACCAAATGGTGGTCGAATTTTCCGACCGTGTGTATGGGGCTTTAGACATAATAGGTGCATGGGGAGCTGAAACATGGGTTTCCCAACCTTTCCAAGGGATTCTGGGTTCCATGTGCCCTCCCGTCACAGGGCGTAAAGGCTTCTGGTGATTCCAGCAATGAGGACTATAGACAGAAGCCCATCCCAGTATAGGTACAGAAAGTGAGGCTCTCATGGTCAGTAGCATCATCATGGTCAGCCTGAACACTTCATTAATCAATTTATAATTCTAAGGCTGCATTCACACCTGAGCGTTTTGTTTTCAGGCAGAAATTTGCGTGTTTTTACATCGATTTTGCCGTGATTTTTGACGCGATTTTGCACAGGTCAAAAGGTCACCAATGTAAAAAGCAGAAAAAGACTGTAATGTGCCTAAAAAGAAGCTCCTGTACTTTTTTAAGCTTTAGCCATTTTTCTTCAGGCTACAAAACTCTCAGATGTGAACAGGGGCCACTTAAATGAATGGGATTTTGCTTGTTGGGTGTTTTTTTCTTTCTTCTGGCGTTTTAAGATCTGAAAGCCCTCAGGTGTGAATGCAGTCTAATTGCAGATTGTCCTAGAAATACAGACAAACATATAGCATTTCATGCTTCCCAAGCTATTATGGACTTTAAGAAACTGAAATTTGCTATGTACGTTGTTTCTTTAAAAAGTACCTTGCCTGTTTTGCAGAGCTCAGAAGATGTGCAACTTTCAGTCACTCACATCAAACAGATTATCAATATTCTGAGAGACTTCATGCGCTCCCCAGAGCATAGGGTGATGGCCTCCACAATCTCCAAACTAAAAGTGGACTTGGACTTTGACAGCACATCTATAAATCAAATCCAGCTGGTCTTGTTTGGGTTTCAAGATGCAGTAAGTTCTCAATTGGTACAACCCTTACAAGAAGGAAAACTCTGTAATAAGTCTGTAATAGCCTATGCTAGTGATGGTGAACCTTGGCACCCCTGATGTTTTGGAACTACAAATGCACTGCACTCTGCGGTGTAGTTGAGCATCATGGGAAATGTAGTTCCAAAACATCTGGGGTGCCAAGGTCCGCCATCACTGACCTATGCCAACCCATCAGCTTTAACCACTTGAGCATTTTTTTGCTATTTAACACTGCTATTTTACTGGTAATTATGCAGTAATGCTACGCTGTACCCAAACAAAATGTATATAATTTTTTTACACAAATAGTTCTTTCTTTAGGTGGTATTTGATCACTACTGGGTTTTTTATTCTTTACGATATAAATGAAAAAAGACAGAAAATTTTGGCCAAAATGTATTCTGCTACATGTCTTTGATAAAAAAAAAAATCCCAATAAGTAAGTGTATATTGATTGGTTTACCTGAAAGTTATAGTGTCTACAATCTATGTTATATACACTGGAGTTTTATTATAATGGGTCTGTGCTAAATGTGTGCTTAACAATATGTAATGAATGCTGCTTTTTACTAAAGATCTCTTTGTTTATTATCGCTGCTTTGCAGAGATATGGATCACAGAGATGTTCCCTGCCACGATGCTTGGATGTGAACTCTGGCCAAAAACTGTTTTTGGGCATTTGCAATGTAAAAATAAATTAAGTGTGTGCAATCTGAAAACATCTAATCTACATTCTTTTCAATTAAAGAGGAGTGCCACCTTAAAAAAAAAATATTAAAAGTCAGCAGCTACAAATACTGCAGCTGCTGACTTTTAATAAATGGACACTTACCTGTTCCAGGGTCCAGCGATGTCGGCAGCAGATGACGAGCAATCACTCGTCTCTCGGCTGCCCCCTCCACTAGCCTCTGTCAGGAAATCGGGAAGTGAAGCGCTGCGTCTTCACTGCCCGGTTCCCTACTGCACATGCGCGAGTCGCGCTGCGCATCTTCACTGGTCCCCGTTGTGTCCTGGGAACTGCGGCTAGCTATTCTCGGAAGTGGTTGCAGATACCTTGATTATACAGGTATCTACACCCCACTCCCCCCTGAAAGGTGCCAATTGTGGCACCAGAGGGGGGGGGGGGGGGGGGTCCGATGAGCGGAACTTCCACTTTAGGGTGGAGGTTTGCTTTAATGGAATGTGTTCTGGGACTGGAGGGGGTGCAGATGAATGTTACAACCTCCCCTCCTCAAATCATAGAGCACCTTGTATTCAGCAAAAAGAATGCAAGATGTTTTGGAATAGACGAGCTGGAGAGTGAGCAACCGACCGGTAGTGACCTATGTGCTCCACCCAAACTATACGTTGCAGCTTCAGAAGTTCAGTGCTGACTGCTCTGTACGGAGAGAAGGAAAGTAATAATATTACATAACAAAGCAGCGCCCACACATTGCACACACTTCATCAGTGTTCATTTATTTTTACAGTGCAAATGGCTGAAATTTGTTTTGGCCAGAGTTCAGCTTTAAAGAATATGTAAACCCAACAATTTAATATTCCTGGCATGTGTCTGTTGTACCATGTACTTGTATGAAAAAGGATTCTGTTCTCTTTTCATTGCTTCCTTTGTGTGAAACCCCTGGTGTTCCTGCCAGTCCCTCTGCTTTCCTATTAACAACTGACCACACTAGGCATGAGAGCGCAGCATGGTCAGTTTTCTAGTTGTGCTGAGAACTCCTCCAATGCTCAGACTTGTCCTGACATGACCCCCCCCCCCCCCCCAGCCATTCACTGAGAAGACCAGCATGCTGTCTCCCAACTAAACAAGGCTACCATTATCCCCTCAGAGGACTTCCCTTTTTTTCTTAACCCCACTGACAAGAAGATAAAGAGCACAGCGTGCTCACTATTTGTGGCTTTTGGGGCCTTGATCTCTCCTGTCCTAGCTTCGGCTATGGTCTTTCAGGCCCTGACCAAGTGGGAAAAGCTCTTATGCCAGGGGTTGGCTTCTGAGCTGGTCTTCCCTGATTATGCTGACTTAGCAGATCAACTAGGGCAGAGGCTACTATACTTGTGTAACATGGCTGTGAACTTCAGTCAGGTGGTCTCTTGTATGACTGCCTTTGTCATGGTCTTATGGCTTCTTCTCTGGATCCAAAAGAAGGTCCTCACGAAAAAATTATTGGACGACATAATTAAGAATGTCACTGGGGCAGGAGCATCCTTTCTTCCCCAGATTTGGGAGCCTAAGGACCTGTGTCGCAAGGCAAAACCTTCCTTTTTTCCCCTCACAAAGGTCTTTTCATGGCCAAGACTCTTCCTCCAAGGACAGGTCCACCATACCTTCTGTCTCCTTCTCTGATGCCAAGCATTCTTGGAGGAGGACTTGGAGGGTAACCTGTCCAACACGATCAAAACCTAGGAGGAACTCAGCTGGGTTCTCAGTCTGTGAAAGTCGGTCTTGACTACCTCTCTGCATTTGGACTACTTGGGACTCCTTTTGGACATGTCCACGGCCAAGCTGTTTCTCCCTTACGAGAAACTTCAGAAGTTGCATTCACATTTTTTGCCTTCTTTCTGTGCGAACAGCATCCTTTTATTTTTGCATGAGGATTCTGGGCCTCTTAGTAGCTGCCTTCGGGGCCTTATGCACAGCACCACACCAGATCTCTTCAGTAGGAGATCCTGGCCAAGTGGACCAGAGTTCCTGGGTCACTGGATCTTTCCATCCGCCTTTCTCACCTGCCCACCTGGCGTCACTGACCTGATGTAATTCATTCTTCCCTCCTTGTGTTCTGGAAGTCTTTTCTTCCCTTTAGTTGGTGGATTATCACATCAGATGTCAGTCTGTTCAGATGGTGGGGCATAATGAATCCCCTTTCTGTTCAGGGTCACTGGTCCTTGGAGGAGTCCATCCTTCCTGTTAACATGCTGGATTTCCAGGCAGTCCACCTTGCTTTTGCTCATTGGATGATGCTTCTCCATGTCTGTCTGATCAGGATGCAATTGGACAACGCTAGGGCTGTGGCTTACGTCAATCACCTGAGCGATACCAACAGCTCTGCCGTGGTCCTGGAAGCATCTTGGATTCTCGATTGGGTGGAGCTTCATGTTCCAGCCCTATCAGCAGTAAACATTCTGGGAGTAGACAACTGGCAAGTGGACTATCTCAGTCACCAGAGTCTGGATCAGGAGGAATGGTGGTTACATCATTAAGTGTTCCTTCAGATTTGTCAGCGTTGGGGTACGTCAACCTCTTTGTGTCTGGGTTCAACCAGAAGGTCCCCAGATTTGAGGCCAGGTCAAGGGACTCGTGGGCAGATGCAGTGAATGCTCTGGTGGCTCCATGGCAGGAATAATCCCTGATCTACCCCTCCCTCCCCTAAAGCCCTTACCTTGGTTGCTTCCATGGATAGAGCAGAAGGGCATTACAGTTGTCCTGGTGGCTCTGGATTAGCTGTGCAGGGCTTGGTTTGCAGACCTCATTTGGATGGTTGCAGATGCGCCTTGGTGACTCCCGCTTTGCACAGATTTTCTCTCCCAAGGTCCTATCTACCACCTTGCTTTACAGTCACTGGCTTTAAGGCTTGGCTGTTGAGAGCCAGGTAAAGAAGGACAAGGTGATTATTTCCTCTATGCTTAGAACTTGGAAGTCTATATCTTGATTAATCTATTATCAAACCTGGAAGGCCTACTTCGCTTATTGCGAGTCTTTGGGTGTTCTTACCCGCAGGTTTTCGGTGTCCCGAATTCTGACTTTCCTTCAAAGGGACATGGATCAACGGTTGGCCTTCAGCAAGGTAAAGCTGCCTCGCATTCTATTATTTCCAGGTGCATCTGTTGGACGGTGATCGAGGTCTCCGTTTTTTTTGGGCCATGAGGCTCCGTTCCTGATCACTGCACATTCCACCTGGGCACTCAACACATTCTGGGCTTTTCATTTTTATGCTTCTGTTGTTCAGGTTTGTAAGGTGGTTACTTGTTTGGTATACTCTAATCATCACTGACTGTGGAAACTTCACACTGGACTTCATGCAACTTCGATTATATGCCTCTCCTCTCCACTCTTCCTCCAGATTGTGGGGCCTTAATTTCCAAATGAAATGCAAAATTTTCTCACAGTCCGTAATGATTTGGGGAGCCATGTCATCTGCTGGTGTTGGTCCACTGTGTTTTATCAAGTCCAAAGTCAGCATAGCCCTCTACTAGGAAACTCTAAAGCACTTCATGCTTCCCTCTGCTGACCAGCTTGAAAGAGATGCTGATTTCATTTTCCAGCAGGACTTGGCACCTGCCCACACTGCCAAAAGTATCAATACCTTGTTTATTGATCATGGTATCACTGTTCTTGATTGGCCAGCAAACTTAACTGACCTAAACCCCATAGAGAATCCGTGAGGTATTGTCAAGAGGAAGATGAGACACCAGACCCAACAATGCAGATGAGCTGAAGGCCGCTACCAATGCAACCTGGGCTTCCATAACACCTCAGTAGTGCTACAGGCTGATCGCCTCCATGCCACGCCACATTGATGCATTAATTCATGCAAATGGAGCCCCGACCAAGTATTGAGTGCATACTATACTGTACATGGACATACTTTTCAGTAAGCCAACATATCTGTATTAAATCCATAATCATCAAAATTAAAAGAAAGAAATGCTTGAAATATATCACTCTGTGTGTAATGAATCTATATAATATATGAGTTTTACTTTTTGAATTGAATTACTGAACTAAATTAACTTTTTAAAGATATTCAAATTTTATGAGATGCACCTGTAAACACAGTTATGCTTGTGGCGTGCAGGACACCAGACACCCTGTACAAGGGTGGGTGTTACTGGTGCCTGCGCTGGAGCCAAGTGCGGGAACTCTGGGACAAAACCTTGATTCGCTAGGACTTACATCAAATCCGGTGAATCTTGGACGGTTGGGGGATGTAGGGATAACCCTTTGGGAGAGGATGCCTTCCACATGGCTATTACAACTCTTAGGTGTATTGTAAGGAGACATTTTTATTATTGCACAGGAACAAGGTGGTCTTGACACTAGGATCTTTTCTACCCAAGGCGGTCGCTCTGTTCCATCTCAGTAAGGATATTGTACTTCTTTCCTTTTGTCCTGCTCCTAAATACACAGAGGACAGATGTTTTCAGGGCTTTCAGGATCTACCTACCAGCCAGGTTTTCTGTTTACCAAACTGAGTCCTGTTTTGTTCTCCCTTTGGGCTCTTGACAGAGACATCCTGCTCCTCGCTCCACCATTGCCAGGTGGATCAGACAACTTTTTTCCAGGGCCTACCCTTTAAGGCTCTCTTCCTTATCGGAACTCTCCGACCTCAGGCATCTGTAACTCTTGTTTTTTGTGGGCATTTTAGCCGTTCTGTTTACTATGTTGTTGCCCACCCCCTAGTTTTTGATTGGGGTGCCCCGTGGTTTATGAATAAAAGTCCTGTTTTCTGCACTGTATGATTAAGATAAAGGAAATTTTGACTCACCTGTAAATTCCTTCTCTTGAAGTGCAGTACAGGACACAGGCCCCCCTCCCCTCTGTCTCTGGTGGTCTCTCCTTATTGCTTGATAAAAAGCTGGAGTGGGTGTGGTTTAATGAGCCTACCTAGCAAAGTTTTTGCCAGTGTCCAATCACTTGAAGGTAGCCTGAATATAACCCATTGTCTATGGATACAAGCCCTATGTCCTGTACTGTACTCCAAGATAAGGTTTTAAAGGTCAAAAGTCCCTTTTATGAATTTATTAGTCATCAAAGAATAAACAAAAATTTTAATATTTTTTTTGCAATAACTTTTGCCATTGTCATTATAGGATGTTTTTAGGGAACAGTTTGCAACTAACAGTGTATGATCTGTTGTTTCACTATTTTACCAGGTCAATAAAGTCTTAAGGAATCACTTAATCCGGCCACACTGGATGTTTGCTATGGATAATATCATTCGTCGAGCAGTGCAGGCAGCTGTCACTATTCTCATTCCTGGTAAGATCACTAAACTTTCAGAGGAGGTGTGATTAAGATGATTCTCATCAGCTGCTACAAGAATGCCACCTGTCATTGTCCTTGTCCTACATTGTTCAGGCCGGGTTCACACTTGTACGACAAACTCTCCGACATTGGGAGCTCATGTGACATGACGTGTGAAAATCAATGTTTCCCTATGAGAGCCGTCTTAACTGGTCTGACACAAGTGGGTCTGACTTTGAAAATGCTCCCTGCACTACTTTGGTCCAACTTTGATCCTACTTCAGCCTATTGAATATCACTGAAATCGGATCAAAGTCGGATCGCCGTCTTAACTGATCCGACTTTGGCATGCGACTTGAAAGGGAACTCCACGCCAAATAAAAAAAATAGCAAGAGCAAACCAGGTTCTTCGGTCTGGTATGGATTTTAAGGGGAACCCCCATGCCAAAAAAACGGCTTGGGTGTCCCCCCCAAAATCCATACCAGACCCTTATCCGAGCGAGCGACCCCCACCTGAACCGCACCAGACTGTAAGGCCCTCAACATAGGGGGATGGGTGCTTTGGGGCAGGGGGGCCCTGCGCCCCTTCCACCCCAAAGCAGTTTGTCCCCATGTTGATGAGGATAAGGGCCTCTTCCCGACAACCCTGGCCGTTGGTTGTCAGGGTCTGCGGGCGGGGGCTTATCGGAATCCGGAAGCCGCCTTTAACAAGGGGACCCCCAGATTCCGGCCCCCCACCCTATGTGAATGAGTATCAGTTACCCATTAACCATTAACCTAAAAAAAAGTGTCAAAAATAAAGCGCGGTACACAGGTTTTTAAAGTAATTTATTAAGGCAGCTCCGGCGTCTCTTCCGATTTCTTCTCCCCTCTCCGGCTCTTCTTCCTCCTCCGCTGACGTCTTCTGCCTCTGCTGGTTCTTATCCACTCTCTGCTGATGTCTTCTAGCCCTCTCCTGGTCACTGGGTGAGGTCACCCAGAGGCCCTGCCCATTATGAGGTCACTGCCCCATCATTCCTCGGGTGATGACATCATAAGGGGTGGGGCCTATGGGTGACGTCACCCGGTGACCCCCCCGCCCCATGCCAATATAAATAGTGGCACACCATGCATGCAGCATTAGAGTGGGAGAGAGCGCTGAGTCAATATCAGAAGAACAGAGGGAGAAGACAGCGGAGAAGACCCAGCAAAAGAGCAAGAAGACAGTGGAGAAGACCCGGCAGAGGCAGAAGACAGCGTTTTTTTTTTACACTTTTTTTTAGGTGAATGGTGTAGGGGTACAATGTACCCGATACTCATTCACATAGGTTGGGGCGGAATCTGGGGGGCCCCTTGTTAAAGGAGGGTTCCAGATTCCAATAAGCCCCCCGCCCTCAGACCCCGACAACCAACGGACAGGGTTATCAGGAAGAGGCCCTTGTCCTCATCAACATGGGGACATGGTGCTTTGGGGTGGGGGGGTGAAGGCCCCCCTGCCCCAAAGCACCCACCCCCCCCCATGTTTAGGGCATACGGCCTAGTACGGTTCAGGAGAGGGGGGGTGCTCGCTCGTCCCCACCCCCGTTTCCTGACCTGCCGGGCTGTGCGCTCGGATAAGGGTCTGGTATGGATTTTGGGGGGACCCCCACACCATTTTTCGGCATGGGGTTCCCCTTAAAATCCATGCCAGGGGTCTTGGAGGGGGACTCATGCAGTTTTTTATTTAAATTTGGCGTGGAGTTTCCCCTAAAAAATCATACCATACACAGTGCCTGGTATTGTCGGGGATCAAAGTCGGATGGATGTCGGACTTCAAGTCGCAGGGCAAAATCAGATCCACAGTTGTACGACTGTCGTGTCGTAACAGTGTGAACCCGGCCTCAAAGACAATTGATAACAAAACATTTTCAAGTCTAATGATGTCTAAATGACCTAGTTGATTCTTATAAATAAAGAATTAAAAAAAATTTAAAAAATAAAAATTTTTATAATTTTTTTTTTATAAAAACAGGAAAAAACATATTTCTTACTACAATTTCTCCTTAGCAAGTATATCATTAATTGAAAAGCAACCATAAAACTGTGTCTGAATGTAAATTGTATAGTACATGTATTTTGGTGATACACAGAGCTCAGAACACATTTGGGGCCAGCGTCGGAGAGTGAAGTGGACAAAGAAGTAGAAGATGAAGATTACCAACCAGTACAACAGAACACCTCAGAGGAAGTTGTCCATACATCAGGGGTCAGCACTATGAGCTCGGTAGTTTCACAAGACACCCAAAGCCAGCATTTAAACCTACAGCTTGGGAGACTCAGACAAGAGACCAACAGGTATTATTTTTGCTCTCTAGTGATCAAAAGTAACAATGCACACATTCTTATGGTAAATATATTTATTAATTTTCTAAAAAGGGAACCATATAAACAATCGGTAGTCGGGTACCAAATAACATAAGGTGATCATATGTCAGGGGACATAGGTAATATCATGACTTTACAGACTAGCAGTATCACACTAAAAACAAATAAAACAAATTTAGAGGAGAAATTACATCTCAATGACATAGTATCTCCACAAGTATGACACAGCTGGCAATGCACAAGTGTTACATGTCTCTTCCTAGACCTGCCTGTTTGAAGTATTAAAAATGTTGAAGTGATACTAAAGTCTTGTTTTTTTTTATTTTAGTTTTTTTTTAAATAACAAACATGTTATACTTACCTGTTCTGCCTTTACAACCACTTAAAAGGCAGTAACTTATTGATGCTAAAGTAAACCCGCCTTGCTTAAAATATTTCTAACGTAACAACAGTGCAGAACTGTAGATACTTCCATACCAAACAGTCTCACCTCTCTGATTAACTTACCCAGGTAAAAAGCCATAATGTTCCAATTAGGGACTTTATTAATCCAACTTCAAATAAACTGTGAACCTTTGGCTGGCTTAGAAACCCCTACCCCCCAGGGAGAATAATAATATAACTTAGATTACAAAGTCTTCAGTTTTACTTAACCGCTGCCCGACCGCCAACTGTATATATACGTCGGCAAAATGGCACGGCTAGGCAAAGGCACGTATATATGAGTCCCCTTTAATTGCCTAGCCGTGGGGTCACGCTCGCGCCCCGGTCGGGAGCTCCGTGACCACGGCCGCGGGACCAGCAGACCCGATCGCCGCTGGTGTCCCGCGATCGGGTCACAGAGCTGAAGAACGGGGAGGGGTCTGTGTAAACAAACCTCTCCCCGCGCTTCCTACTCTGCCTGTCATTGATCGGCTGTTCCCTGTCATCGGGAAAGCCGATCAATGATGTCAGACGTACAGCCACGCCCCCCTACTGTAAAAAAAAAAACACAACACATCACACTTAGCCCCTCCCCGCCCCCTAGTGGTTAACTCCTTCACTGCCACTGTCATTTACATAGGAATCAGTGCATTTAAATAGCATTGATTTCTATATAAATGACAATGGTCCCAAAAATGTGTCAAAAATGTCCGATGTGTCCGCCATAATGTCGCAGTCACAATAAAAATCGCTGATCGCCGCAATTACTAGTAAAAAAAAAATATTAATAAAAATGCTATAAAACTATCCCCTATTTTGTAAGCGCTAACTTTTGCGCAAACAAATCCATAATCGCTAATTGCGATTTTTTTTTACCAAAAATATGTAGAAGAATACGTATCGGCCTAAACTGAGGAAAAAAAATGTTTTTTTATATATTTTTGGGGGATATTTATTATAGCAAAAAGTTTTTTTTTCAAAATTGTCGCTCTATTTTTGTTTATAGCGCAAAAAATAAAAACCGCAGGGGCTATCAAATACCACCAAAAGAAAGCTCTATTTGTGGGAAAAAAAGGACGTCAATTTTGTTTGGGAGCCACGTCGCACGCCCGCGCAATTGTCAGTTAAAGCGACGCAGTGCCGAATCGCAAAAAGGGGCCTGGTCCTTTGGCTGCCAATTGGTCTGGGGCTGAAGTGGTTAAATTAGTTGATGCAATAATGAATACACCCCACAAAAAAAATTACTACATCTAGTATTTTGTATGACCTCCATGGTTTGTAAAGACAGCACCAAGTCTTCTAGGCATTGAATGAACAAGTTGGCGACATATTGCAACATATATCTTTTTCCAATCTTCAAGAACGACCTCTTTTAAAGCCTGGATGCTGCATAGAGAGTGACGCTCAACTTGTCTCTTCAGAATTCCCCATAGGTGTTCGATTTTATTCAGATCAGGAGACATACTTGGCCACTGAATCACTTTCACCCTGTTCTTCTTCAGAAAAGCAACGGTGGCCTTAGATGTGTGTTTTGGATCATTGTTATGTTGGAAAAGTGCACGACGACCAATGGCACAGAGTGATGGTAGCATCTTCTATCAATAGAGAGCAGTACATCTGTGAATTCATGATACCATCAATGAATTGCAGATCCCAGACACCAGCAGCACTCATGCAGCCCCACAGAAGGACACTACCACCACCATATTTCACTGTAGGCACCATACATTTTTCTTTGTACTCCTAACCTTTGCGACGCCATACAATTCTGAAGCAATCCATTCCAAAAACATTTATCTTGGTCTCATCACTCCAGATTACAGAGTCCAGTAGTCTTCTTTTTCAGCATTGGCCCTGGCAAGTTCTTGGCTGCTTTTTTGTGCATGGGCTTTAGGAGAGGCTTCCTTTGTGGACTACACCCATGCATGCCTTTCCTCTGCAGTGTACACCGTATTGTGTAGTGTACACCGTATTGTGTTACAGGAAACAATCACCCCAGTTTGACTTTCTACTTCTTTAGCTAACTGCAGTGAATTTGCATGGTGATTTTCGTCCACCCTTCTCTTTAGAAGGCGCTCCTGTCGAGGTGTTAACTTCCGTGGACAGCCTGGATGTCTCTGTCAGATGGTTGCAGTTTCATCTTTGTTAAATGTTTGTATCCCTTTTGCTACAGTATTCTGATTGTATTCTGATAAGTAAAGCTTTGCTGATCTGCTTGTAGCCTTCATCTTTCTTGTGTAAAGAAATGACTTTCTTTCTCAGGCTTTGTGACATTTCTCTTCCATGTGGTGCCATTGCTGACAGCATGAAATGGTGCCATTGCTGACAGCATGAAATGGGAGGGGGTTTTCTTTGTTAATCAACTATCTGCTGGACACCTGTATAATATATAATTAGACTCACCTGTAGTTGAATTATTGTTAATTAGGATTTTGTTGTCTAAAATTTTAGCTTTGCTCCTAACACTTTCAATGGGGTGTATTCATTTTTGCAACATGGTCTTGAATAAATTTGTTAGGAAATTTTTTTTTTTTTATGTGTGTAAATTAACAAATCTTAGTTGCAATCTATGGCCCACATTTGCGGGAGCATTTTATAGTATGGTGTCCCATAGAAAATGTTGATTCTGAAAGGAAAGGAAAGGTTTTCTGACAAGTCTGTTGGGGTGTACTCATTTATGCGGAGCACTGTGTGTGTATGTATGTATGTATGTATGTATATATATATATATATATATATATATATATATATATATATATATATACATACACAGTATCTCACAAAAATGAGTACACCCCTCACATTTTTGTAAATATTTAATTATATCTTTTCATGTGACAACACTGAAGGAATGACACTTTGCTACATTGTAAAGTAGTGAGTGTACAGCTTATATAACAGTGTCAATTTGCTGTCCTCTCAAAATAACTCAACACTAAGCCATTAATGTCTAAACCGCTGGCAACAAAAGTGAGTACACCCCCAAGTGAAAATGTCCAAATTGGGTCCAATGTGTCAAAATTTTGTGTGGTCACCATTATTTTGCAGAACTGCCTTAACCCTCTTGGGCATGGAGTTCACCAGAGCTTTATAGGTTGCCACTGGAGTCCTCTTCCACTCCTCCAAGACAACATCACTGAGCTGGTGGATGTTAGAGACCTTGTGCTCCTCCACCTTCCGTTTGAGGATGCCCCACAGATGCTCAATAGGGTTTATGTCTGTTGACATGCTTGGCCAGTCCATCACCTTTACCCTCAGCTTCTTTAACAAGGCAGTGGTCATCTTGGAGGTGTGTTTGGGGTCATTATCATGTTGGAAAACTGCCCTGCGGCCCAGTCTCCGAAGGGAGGGGATCTTTCTTTGCTTCAGTATGTCACAGTACATGTTCCCATTCATGGTTCCCTCAATGACCTGTAGCTCCCCAGTGCCTGGAGCACTCATGCAGCCCTGGACCATGATACTCCCATCACCATGTTTGACTGTAGGGAAGACAAACTTGACTCCATCTAAACCAAATACATTTATCTTGGTCTCATCAGACCACAGGACATGGTTCCAGTAATCCATGTCCTTAGTCTGCTTGTCTTCAGCAAACTGTTTGCAGGCTTTCTTGTGCATCATCTTTAGAAGAGACTTCCTTCTGGGATGACAGCCATGCAAACCAGTTTGATGCAGTGTGTGGCGTATGGTCTGAGCACTGACAGGCTGACTCCCCACCGCTTCAACCTCTGCAGCAATGCTGGCAGCACTCATACGTCTATTTCCCAAAGACAACCTCTGGATATGATGCTAAGCACGTGCACTCAACTCCTTTGGTCGCCAATTATTTTTTTCAGATCCACAGAGAGTTCTTTGCCATGAGGTTCCATGTTAAACTTCCAGTGACCAGTATGAGAGAGTGAGAGCGATAACACCAAATTTAACACACCTGCTCCCCATGCAAACCCGAGACCTTGTAACACTAACGAGTCACATGACACCAGGGAGGGAAAATGGCTATATGGACCCAATTTGGACATTTTCACCTAGGGGTGTACTCACTTTTATTGCCAGTGGTTTAGACATTAATGGTTGTGTATTGAGTTTTTTTGAGGGGACAGCAAATTTACACTGTTATACAAGCTGTACACTCACCTCTTTACATTGTAGCAAAGCGTAATTTCTTCAGTGTTGTCACATGAAAAGATATAATAAAATATTTACAAAAATGTGAGGGGTGTACTCACTTTTGTGAGATACTGCATATACAACCCTAACTGCCCACTATGTGAATGTTTGAGAAAAAAAACATGCATGAAAAAGTGGTAAAAAAAATTAGGACAGTGCCTCTAAACCTCAGTATGTACGTTCCACTCAAAAAATACTTTTCTTGTGCAAATCTCAGTACATTCCTATAAACCCATCAATCTCCAACCTCTGCTGAACATGTTGGTTCTGGGACAATGTCATCCAGCGTCCAGTGTGAAAATGGCAAATTGCAATACACAGTTATTGCAAGTAACCAGAAAAGTTTTATTCCACCTGCCTTTATGTGGATGGAGGAATCAGTTTTTTTTTTTTCTTCTTTCTTTTTTTTCTTTTGTTCAGCTGTATGGCTGACAAACCAAGAATTGACCATGTATGCCCAGCTTTAGGCTGGTTGGTTGTTTCCGACTAATATGCTTGTTTAGTTTTCTGGAAAAAAGCCCAGCCATTGTGACATTCCTAAACAATTTAAATAAAAGTGAGATTAGGAAGGTTCTTAAATGCCACGCTCATGAATGACCTAAGGCATGTGCATAACAGTTGGGAATTAAGTCCAGATTCCATTTAATTTTAAGCTTTTCTTATTTTTATTGCAGGTTATTGGAAGACCTGGTACAGAAGGAACGAGAATACCAGTTTCTGTTAAAACAGTGTTTGGAACAGAGAAGTCATGACCTGCATTTACTCCAGATAAAATCAAGCATTGGTAACTTTTTTTTATGCTTTTTTGCATATCTTAAACTGTGCCACATCATGTTTTGGACCCGACCGCCATGTTTGTAAAAACTGGTTTAGGAACAATGATTTCTTATCCATAAACCATTTTGGACAAGGTAAACCCACACTTAAAGCGGAAGTAAACCCATCCATAAAACCAGTTCCATTTACGACACGTGCCAGAAATGTAACATTCCCATTGGTTGTACTCTCAACCAAACTGTCAAACCATCCGATGGCTGGAGTTATAACGGATCACATGTGCAGCATCATGGCAGTTGTAGATTAAACAGAGGCAAAGATGGCAGCTTCCTTGGCTGAAAATGATAGGAGGAGTTACTTACACTTTAAAGTGGAACTTTACTCTCTCAATCATCATTGACTATTTTTAATCCTTATGCTGCTAGCAGTAGTAAATTGATAGGAAAGTATATCATATTTACTTGTTTTAAACTTTTTTTATTACAATTCTTCAGTTACTTCCTGGTTTGCAGACCTAGGCAAATGATGTCATACATCCCAGTCTTCGGGATAAGAGGAGGAGGGGCTTTCTCAGCTAAGCGCACCCTCCTGCCTGTGGACCTGAGCTAAGGGAAGATGGATTCCAGGAAGTAAAGGATCTTCTGCCCTTACTCAGGATGTCTGCAGCTAGAAATGCTAGGAGGGTGTATTTAAAAGTGATTTCTCAGCAAAAACAATTGTGGAGACATGGATGGATGGACGAGTTTACTTACTGAATATTAAAAATTTATGAAATAGTGTTTTTGGTTTGTGGTGTTCAGATACATTGCAGTTCCACTTTAAATTGTTCTTTGCACATTTGACAGATACAGATGTTTTATACAAAGAAAAAATGGTTTTGCTCTCCAAGCCTTGCACAACTTCTCCCACCACTTGACGGGTGCTTAATCCGCAAAGGACTCATTCTGTCTCACACACACAATAACTACATTGTGTACTGAAGAAATCTTTTATTTGTTGGACTTATTGGAGTGCATCCATTTCTATTTAAGGTGATCTTTCAGATTTAGGAAAATAATGACAGGCATGCAGCAAAGAAGCATGATCATGGTTGTCTGCAAGGGCTGAATATGGCCAAATAAAATGCTTTTGCATGTCCATTTAATACATAAACAGAAAGAATAGTGATACTAAATGTCATTATAAAGGTTTAAACATTTCCGTTTCCATTAGAGCAGATTGAAGATGATGTATTTACCCGTATCTATTGGTGTTTACGTGGTTCTTTATTTAAAATTTGTTCAGAGGTAGAATTCCCTGCTCACTGAGCATGGACATTCACCAAAAAGGTTTAAACAAGTCATATACAGTATCTCACACCCCTCACATTTTTGTAAATATTTTATTATATTTTTTAATGTGACAACACTGAAGAAATTACACTTTGCTACAATGTAAAGTAGTGAGTGTACAGCTTGTATAACAGTGTAAATTTGCTGTCCCCTCAAAATAGCTCAACACACAGCCATTAATGTCTAAACCGCTGGCAACAAAAGTGAGTACAGCCCTAAGTGAAAATGTCCAAATTGGGTCCAAAGTGTCAAAATTTTGTGTGGCCACCATTATTTTCCATTGAAAATAGGAAGAGCAAAAATGAGGCTTGTTGTGTATATGTGGTTTAAGACATTGATTTACACTGTTGACTAATCAACCCCTAAGCATATAGAAGAAAAAACTGTGGTTTCCAAGATTAGGAAGCCAGGAGAGTGGGGCTTATTGAAAAGTCATTTACGTCTTATATATAAATAATTATAAGTATCCAAAATTTTTTTATGAAAAGTTCATTTGATATATTTATTGAAAAAATAATAATAAATTAATTAAATTAAATTACATCACATATATAGGGAATTAAATTGAAGCACAACCATATGACTAGACATGATTACATATGTTTTCTCGGTTCAATGGTGAACCAGATCAAAAACAGACACATACTTGGGGGGACATATACAAACATGTAACATATAAAACAAATGTCGTCCGGACGCCAGGGAAGACTTGCAGTGTATTATCCCACTAAACCCGTTGGGTTGTAACAAAATCGTTTTAACAATAATGGGAGATGACCTCCCTTAATATCAAATATTTGTGGGGTAAACACTGGAAGTGCTCCACAGGTGGCTCGAGCCAGGTGGGGAGGGAAGGAAAAAGGTAAATGGAAGGGAAAGGGGGAGGGTAACCGCGGATAATGAACCTGATGTGCGCATTAATATCCGGCCAAAGCAATCCTAATTGAGTTATGTTGATGAAATACAAATGGCATCCAATTATTATTGTATTGATTTACATGTGTTTGTGCCCAATGTTGTTTTTGTATTAGATGGTTCCCTTAGCAG
The DNA here is from genome assembly GCA_028564925.1 of Lithobates sylvaticus. NCBI lineage: Eukaryota > Metazoa > Chordata > Amphibia > Anura > Ranidae > Lithobates > Lithobates sylvaticus. The sequence goes on from CM053027.1 coordinate 138,518,613, forward strand.
GGATTGTCCATACCACTTGTTGTTTCACAAAAGCAGGTTGTGGGTATACAAAACAACTGGATCATTCACTAAATCCTGTATTAGGTTGGTGTGTATTTGCACCCACGGTTGTCTTATAACTGATGGTTCCCCTAACCGGGATTGTCCATACTACTGTTTAACTCACAAAAGACAGATTGTGGGTGTACAAAACAAGAATAAAGTCAGTTCAAATTGTATTGGGATTGCATGGGATAGCCAGCATACGTTACCACTTCCATTTACTCGATGTAGATCGTGGGCTATGGGATGTTTCAAGGATCCATCTTCGTTTGTGTGGGGAACCGGACCTCGCTGCTGGTAGAGCAAATCTCTGTTGTCACTTCCGTAGTCTGCAGCGCTGTTACATTTTTCAGTAGCAGTTCCGTTTAGATGGGCAACATCTATCCGCCCGTGGTCTTTGGAATGCGGTTTGCTGGTAGATATCGGCTGGTTTTAAATGTCAGCCTGGCGTTCCGTTCAGTTCAGGGTCCCTTCAACCCGATGCTGCGGCTCGAGTACACCTGTGGGCCGTTACGTCCTGGCGTGCGTAGGACAGTGACGTCGACGCGTTTCACAAGGGGGTGTGTAGCTTCTTCTGGACATTATTTTCCAGCACTGCCTTAACCCTCTTGGGCATGGAGATCACCGGAGCTTTACAGGTTGCCACTGGAGTCCTCTTCCAGTCCTCCATGGCGACATCACAGAGCTGGTGGATGTTAGAGACCTTGCGCTCCTCCATCTTCCATTTGAGGATGCCCTCAAATGGCATTTTTAAAGAAATAAAAGTCATTTAAAACTATTGACTCTTTGGGCCCAATTTGGACATTTTCACTTAGTGTTGAGTTATTTTGAGGAGACAGCAAATTTACACTGTTATACAAGCTGTACACTCACTACTTTACATTGTAGCAACATTTTATTTCTTTAGTGTTGTCACATGAAAAGATATAGTAAAATATTTACAAAAATGTGAGGGGTGTACTCACTTTTGTGAGATATTGTATATATAGATTAACATTGGTATGATTTAGGATGGGTTCACGCTGGTATGACACAACAGTCATACGACCGTGGATCCGACTTTGCCTTGCGACTTGAATTCCGACTTCCATCCAACTTCAATGAACAGGATCCGACTTTGATCCCGACAATACTAAGCCCTTTGTGTCTGGTATGAATCTTGGGGGTGGGCCTTGGAGGGCCTTGTGTTTGACACAAGTGAACATGTTTGACACATGTAAACTACCGGGGATTGTGTTTGACACATGTGAACTAGAGCTTTACACAGGGCTTCTTTCCTAAGTCTCAGTGGCTGAACAGAGCAGCAAGGGATAAACATTTGAGAGTATGTACTTCTGGGGAGGTGGGCATTAAAGGAAATTTGTTGCTTTTTCCCTCCAAGGACAAAACACAGGTTTAAAATAGGAACTCAGAACCTTGTGAATGTACTAACTGATCTACTGGTGACTATGTGTCTGTCAATTCTATTAATGTTAGTCTGGTTACCATTTCACAAACCAGGAAAATGTTGGAATACAGTTCATGTATAGATCAACATTAATGCATTCCTCTGGCTTGATCCATAGATAACCCAAGATCCGCATCTTATGTGTCAATTGGCATTAACAAAGACCAAGAATTGGTGGAATGGCTGAAACAGCAGGGTGCAGCAGAGAATGTGATTGAACAGGTATGGGTCTCTATTCTTCACTATTCATCATTATTTATTAGAAGCTGAATGTGTGTAATTGTTTTCATATATATATATCTATATGTATGTAACTGTTTCAGTTTGCGGAAGAAGACTACACGCTTCATGATGTTCTGCATGATGTCACCAAAGAAGACCTGAAGACTCTTAGACTCAGGTATAACAAATGATCCTGTGCATTACAATACATGTTTTATAGGCCTTTTATACTCTGTTACACCACTTGTACCTACAGCTAAGCCTATAAACTTGCACAATTTAGGAGATATTCACTATATACGCTGTTGTCGACTCAACTGTAAGGTACACTGCCGCTGCTAAACGGACATTTAGGAGCAGTTGGGCATTCTTTTCAACTGCTCCTGAACTCTCCCCTGTTATCTTATCAGTACATGTACACAGGGTCGTTTATAGTAGTTTCTAGGCAGTTGAGTTTAGAAGCTTTTTTCGGAATGCCAAAAAATAGGCTCAGAAGCTGAGTTTAGAGGCAGTTCAAGCGCCAAGAGCTTCTAAATGCGGTAATTCGCATTTAGCTGCGTTTCGTTTACAGGTGTTTTTCATTTTTGGCTATTTAAAAAAAAAAATCTTCTAATCGCAAATGTGGCAAAACGCGGCATGTAAACGTGGCATGTAAATGTGGCAAAACAGACGTTTTAAACGTGGGTTACTATCTGTCAAGTTAAATCGTTCAGAAGAGGTTGTAAAAACCTCCCGTGTACATTAAGCCTAATTGTACTGTCCCCCTTTTTATTGAAAAGTGCTGCGCAAACTGTTGGCACTATATAAATCATGTATAATAATAATAATGTAGGAGAGCATAAATTGATTCAGAACTTCAGTCTGTGTCTCAACAGCAGCTGGCAGGTTCATGTCATTACAGGAAAAATTAGGTGCTGCTCAGGTAGGTGGCAAGCAGCAATGCACCTTACGGTGGTTGTAAACTTCAATCACAGACTTGTACCTCTAGGTAAGCCTATAATAAGTCTTACATATAGGTACTGTAAATATCTCCTAAACGTGCACCGTTTAGGAGATATTTACTATATATGCAACCGATGATGTCATCAGCGCTGTTCCTTTATAGCCCTGTGCCGTAAACAGCGACTCCCCTGCGCATGCAGGGGAGTAACGTCATTACGGTGCCGACCAGTCACACAGCCGGAGATCGTGAACCTGGTTGGAAGACGGGTGAAGATGGAAGCAGCCTCTAGTGATGGCATCACTGGAATGCTTTGTTTTCAGGTAAGTTTCACATAATGTGCTAGTATGCAATGCATACTAGCACATTATGGCTTTACCTTTCAGGTCACGGAAAAAAACAGGGACCCAGCGGTTGCCAGGTAGTATGTGCTTCCAGTGACATCCATTAACAAGTGGTAGTGTAGAATCTGGCAATGCATATTAGCGCATTATGGCTTTACCTTTCAGGTCACGAAAAAAAAAGGCACCCAGCGGTTGCCAGGTAGTATGTGCTTCCAGTGACATCCATTAACAAGTGGTAGTGTAGAATCTGGCTCCTGGTACTTCTTATCTGGGTTCTTTTATTGTGTATCGTGTTAAAGGAAAATGTACCCAACTGCTCCTGACCCCACACTCCTAAAATGTATGTCTGGGCAAAATAAATAAAAATATGATATATATCTCTGCAATGCATGCATATTTTCCCATGTGTTGTCACTTTAAAAATGCTGCAAGTACAGAAAAATACCATACTGCCAGAAATCCAGTGAGCTGTCAACTTCTTGTTTCCACTCACAAAGCTGTCTCTGCTGCAGTCAAAGCCTATTTAATGATGTCAGCACTGCCTGAACTCTTCTCTGTTGGACTCCCACCTTTATGCTACGAAGAAAGTGGGAGGTGTTCTGCAGTCCAGCAGAAGAGAACTGGACAGGGCTGACAACATTGTGTAGCAGATGCAGTGGGGTTGATTTACTAAAGGCAAATAGACTGATCACCTTGCAAGGGAAGTTGCAGTTGACATTATCTACATAGCTTAGTGAATGAAGTGAAGCTCTACTGACTTTCATCATCCAGTCTTGTGCAAGCAAAAAATGTTTTTTTTCCCTGGCATTTAAGTGGGTATTCTTTGCGAACTGAAATTTCATCACTAAGCAACTGGTGAGCATTTCTTTGCAAAGTGCAACTTCTCTTGCAAAGTGAACACATGAGTTGCTTTTAGTAAATCAACCCAGTTGTGTTGTCAGCATGTCAGCATGTAAATTATTGACAGCGGCAATAATCATTATGTTTTCCTGGCAGGGACAGCTCCCTGAGTATAAACTTGTAATCAGCATGGAGGTCTAGATCAGAATAGAACAAGTTCCGTGCCACAAATGTGAATTGAGATTTGCTCATCTTTCTAAAATTAGTGAATCCGATGCTTTATCTTCAGTAGATCAATATAATAACGAGAAACTGATTCTTCTCTTTTTATTCTGCCACAGGGGTGGACAGCTGTGCCGGTTATGGAAAGCTATCTCTAAATACAGAAAGCCGAATAAAATTGATGTCAATTATTAACCCTATAAATACTTTGATAAAATCAGATATGTAAACTGTACATTATAGAGAGAAAAAAAACATTCCAATGTTTAAGTTATTTATCTTTTGTATATCACTGTATAGCTATTCCTCCTCTATGAGTGTTTTCTTACATGTAGATGTATTTAAAATCTTTGTACTGTAACTTGTATACAAAATAGGAAGTTTCCTGTCATCACGCTGATGAAAAGACCGTTGAATGTTTGTGGTTATGGAATTTGTAAAGAGGTTTTTGTAATAGAATGTAAAATGTGCGGATATGATTTACCGTAATATGGATAAGTGAAAATGACTCTGATTGATGTGTGTGAACTGGGGTGTACAACTGCAGTCTTTGGGGGTATTATACCGGCCAGATGTTTGGGAATGTCAGTTCATTTTCTTTAGGCCTGGTTCACACTAGTGTGACTTCTGATGTGACTTGTGTCGCACAAAATCGCATGACAAGGGAAATCTTGTTTTCAAAGGTGCCCATTCTAATCAATGTGACTCAGAACGGTGCAATTTTGGAAAAGGTTCCTTCACTATTTTGGTGCAATTTACAGTGTGACTTGGCCCCATAGCATATGCAAAGTAGCACCACATAATCACACTATAAATCACATTAAAGTCGCATCTCAGTAGTGTGAACTGAGCCTTAATTACACATCATTTGTTGCCAATTAGCCAACGCCTACATTTGAGGATATTGGCCCGTAAAGGGCATTTTCCACTTTTGAAGTCTAGAAAACCTCAGTACATGATTTGTTATGTGTTCCCATTCAAACAGCACACCTAAAAAAAAAAAAATTACAAATATTTATTGAATAAATTGGGGGAAAAAACGCGCTAATCAATTAGGACCATACAAAAGCTGCCAACAAACAAAACAAACAAAGTCAAAATACGTGTAGATCCAAAATTGTAGCGCTAGTGCAAGGGCAAGGTGTATATATTGCAACACTCAAGAAAAAAACAATATATAAATTGTGGAAATAAATCTTAATGCTGGAGTTGACTCCAGTATAACCAAAATATTACAGTCCATATAGTGATAACATAGAAGTGTAGGTCCTTCTGGTCCACTCAATGAAGGCAGGTTACAATATATACTTGACTGATGTCAGAATAAGGCGTAGGTACGCTTACCAGAAGTGTTGGATGTGACTACCATACGGCATACACATCAGACAAGCTTAGGGATGGAAGGTCTTGCATCACATGGAAAACCACCACGAACTGGAACTCCAACGATTTCCGGTACTGTGTGCTGAATCAATCAGCGAGATGGATAGGTTCGACGTACGATTATCCGATGGTCACAAGGTTGATGATGAAGACCGGGGGAGGGAATAAAAAATGGAGACCACTCCAATGGTGCAGGTCAAATAGCAACGATTTATTCACATATGCATGTGAACATAAAAAATAAAATCAAAATCTCGAGACAATGAATAAAACTCTGGCAATATGAGGGGCGTAGGATAGCTGGCCCGACGCGTTTCGACTAAAGTCTTCCACAGGGGCATATCTCAGAGATATGCCCCTGTGGAAGACTTTAGTCGAAACGCGTCGGGCCAGCTATCCTACGCCCCTCATATTGCCAGAGTTTTATTCATTGTCTCGAGATTTTGATTTTATTTTTTATGTTCACATGCATATGTGAATAAATCGTTGCTATTTGACCTGCACCATTGGAGTGGTCTCCATTTTTTATTCCCTCCCCCGGTCTTCATCATCAACCTTGTGACCATCGGATAATCGTACGTCGAACCTATCCATCTCGCTGATTGATTCAGCACACAGTACCGGAAATCGTTGGAGTTCCAGTTCGTGGTGGTTTTCCATGTGATGCAAGACCTTCCATCCCTAAGCTTGTCTGATGTGTATGCCGTATGGTAGTCACATCCAACACTTCTGGTAAGCGTACCTACGCCTTATTCTGACATCAGTCAAGTATATATTGTAACCTGCCTTCATTGAGTGGACCAGAAGGACCTACACTTCTATGTTATCACTATATGGACTGTAATATTTTGGTTATACTGGAGTCAACTCCAGCATTAAGATTTATTTCCACAATTTATATATTGTTTTTTTCTTGAGTGTTGCAATATATACACCTTGCCCTTGCACTAGCGCTACAATTTTGGATCTATACAAATATTTATTACCTTTTAGATTCTATACCTTATTAACTTAGAATTTACAAGGACGGTTTATAAATGTGTAATTCCTTGTTAAGCGGGGTACACGCGAACAGCTCCGGTCGGAGCCGCTGTAGTAACTATGCGAGGTAATTTCATCGATCTCTGCCACTGAGCTGTTGTGTCCTGACAGGGGGGCGGACCCCCCACCAGAACACACCGGTCAGCGCTCTCTGCCATTGGCTGAGAGCTCTAATCAGGAGTCAGTCAGCTGCTGGTTTTCCAGCATGCATGTCCAACAGAAGCGGGCCTGACAGGCCGTCATACGCACGGGGGCTGAATGTCGGACATTTTTTTTTTTTTTGAGTTGTCTCCCTACATTCTGCCTGTGTGATTGGTGCTTAAGGACAAACAGTATTTAAATCTAGTTTACAGCTGGTAATGAAGAACTGTGAACACAGTACAGACAGGGTTAATTATGTTAAACTTTACTCCAAAGCCCCCTCCTAAACATTACAAAGCAGGGAGAGCATGTAAGCTTGTACTTAAAAATGTAACCAACACTTTTTTAATGTTTAATTTTTTTTCTATGTTAATGGGAACAAGTAACAAATATAATGTAAACGTTAGAAACCTATCTGGCTGCAAAAGTTGAAATACACTTTGAGCTCTGGAGTTGTGCACCCCAAAGTAAAAATGTGTAAGAACGTCTATTAGGGTCCAATATTTCTATAAAGCACACCATCATAGCGTAGTGTAGGGGGTTGAACTAAAGCTTCATGCTTTATTAATGTCACTGGGTGATAGCAAACTGCATTCTTAGCATTGCTGGTTGATGCCAAAAATATGTCTTTTTTTTTTATATGCAATTTAGAGTAAGTGTTTAAAAAAAAAAAAAAACACTCAAAAATAATATATTGGTACACAGCACTAAAGCTGTGCAGTATTAATATAGTACTATGACCTCAATGTGAAACTGTTATCCTTGATTACTCCTTCCTTGGCTTTTTACTACAAATTCTGGCAGTGAATGTGACATGTGGCTTGCCAAAGTCATACACAGAGGTGACACTATGCTGACATGTTGTGGAATTTCAATGATCAATGTGGCAGGAAGCAAATACCAGCGCCTTGCACTGATGTGAGGTTGGTTAGTTCTTTAGATGCAGACCAGGTTTTGGTGGCCTACCAATGTGATCCAGCTTTAACCTACCACAGGGCCTAACAGTGACCCTTTCTGATACCCTCTACCCCCTTGGCCTTCTGTAGTTCCTCTGTAAAGGTCTCATTTATGGCAATTTGTGATTATTGCTCCACAAATACAACCTTAGTAGAACTAAAGCGGTGCTGAAAAGAGTAAACTGGAGAAGTGATTTTGATCTCTAGCTGCTGAACAGTTTAACCTTTTGCTGACAGTTGCCTTATTTGCTATATAATTTAAGAAATCTGCTGTAAATCAAAGCGCAACTCCAGCCATAGCCTATATTGCTGTTAGAATAGAATAGGTGAGGTATTGATATATGTGACCCTATTGAGGAGACTCCCTTCCACGTCCCGTCCTGGTGAAAATATTGTTGCTGGGACTGCAGTTGAAGAGGAATCTCTCGAGTGGGCACATGTAGTACCATAAACCTATGAGAAATTCCAACCTGCTTCTTTCCATCAAAAACTAATTGTGCCTGGAGTTACACTTTAAGTGACTGCCAAAACATGGTTGAATGAATGACACGTGTATTCTAGTACGTTTATTTACTAAAGCTGGAAAGTGCAAAATCAGGCTCACTTCTGCATAGAAACCAATGAGCTTCTAACCCCCAGCTTGTTCAATTAATCTTTAGTAACAAAACCTGGAAGCTCATTGGTTTCTATGCAAAAGTGAGTCTGATTTTGCACTTTCCAGCTTTAGTAAATAAACCCCATTGTGTACTTAAGAGTGGGGTATGCCTGTACTCAGGAGTTGGGATGGGATCCAACGGAAGTTGTAGGGCCTGGAAAAGATCCAGAATACTAGGTCCCTGGTTATTTTCTCTGGGTACAATTGTTTTTATCATTTCTCCTTTTGTAATAGTGCTATCTTTTTTTCTTTTTTTTTTACACTTGACAGGTCTACTATAGATCAGGACTAACACTACACTGCTTGAATGAAAGTGAACTGATGTGCTACACTTCTTTGTAACATTGAAAGTTGCAGTATTAGTTTATGTGTCTGTAGGTTACTGCACTACTGTTTTGCTGTTCAGAAACATGAACATTTCTTATATATAATATAGAAAGTCCTTTCACTGGTAGACACTTGTCCAAACCTGTAATAGCAATCATGTGCCCCAAATTATGGCACAAGAGACACCTTTACAGTCAGTAGACAGGCATTGCACTTAGACACTTTTCAGTATGTTACATTGTTTTTTGTGTTGTGACGGCTAGCACTAGTTCAAGGTGCTGCTTCAGACTGGACCACCTTGATTGTTTCTGTGTGCAAGAAAGAGATTTCTAATATTTGCATGTCAGATAGTAGAATATGAGACCGACACCCCTTCCATTCTCTTAATAGGTGACTCTGCTCTCACCTTTACCCATGTAAAGCCTCATACACACGATCAGACTTTGTACAAACTTTCCCGTGGATTTTTGTACAAAGGGCGTCGGATGGGAACTTGTATTGCATACACACGGCAGGACTTTTTCAGCCAACTTTCACCAAATCACGTGGTTTTTCTGCTCTTTACCGCCACCTTTAGTCAACTTCCGTATTGTTGTCTGATCTTTTGCATTGGTTCTGAGCATGCGTGTTTGTACTTTGTACAAAAGTCCTATGGTCTTCTGTACACACGATCGGACTTTGCTCCATCAGACTTTTGTTGCCGTAAAGTTTGTCCGTTTGCACAGCCAACAAAAGTCTGATGAAAACTGATAAAGTTTGTCCGATGGAGTGTACACACGGTCAGATGTTGCCTTAAAACAGCTAATTTGCATGTTTGTTGTCAAAAAGTCTGATCGTGTGTATGGGCCTTTAAGGTAATCTGTAAAGTGGTACCCGAGTGTTAGTGCCGACACCCAGTGGTATCTGTACATATACTCAATTATCTTCTAGAACAATGTCTCTCGACTCCAGTCCTCAAGTACACCCAACAGGTCATGTTTTCAGGCTCTCCATTATTTTTCACAGGTGATTTGATCAGTTTTACTGCCATAGTAATCCCCACAGCCGTTTTATCTGAGGGAAATCCTGAAAACATGACCTGTTGGGGGTACTTGAGGACTGGAATCATTGTTCTAGAACATGGCCGATGTTGGTTTCACCATTTTAGAGCACCCTGAAGATAACTAGGATTGTATGCAGACACCACTGAGTGTCCTGTGCTGATATTCTAATGCTACATTACAGTGGCATAAGTGAATACAGGCACACTTTAACGATCAGATTTACCAATTCTTAAAGCGATACTAAACACACAATTTACATGGCCCCTTCTATTTCTGTAAATGGATGATTTTTTTATAAAAAAAACATCTAAGTGCCTTTTTCCCAATCCACGAGTCTCCAAACTTTCTAAACAAAGGGCCAGTTTCATCTGCTTTCGGGGCGAGGTTCAGACCGTGGCCATTAGGATTAGAAAATGTCCTGGCATCAGTGGGCGTAAACAATGCCCCATCTTTGGTAATAGGGGAATTTAATACTGCCCCATCATTGATGTCAGTGGGAGGAACAGTGCCCTCAACATTGGTGTCAGTGAGCTTGATTGTGCCCCATCGTTGGTTTCAGTGGGGGGGAATAGTGTCCCAAGGGCTGGAAAAAGGCAACCAAAAGAGACCACTGTCCTAATCGATATACAGCTGTCACATGACCCAGCCTGTCTGCAGGGAAACATAAGATGGAGAAGCTTCTAGTTCTCAGCTGCTGGTCTCAAGTTAAAAAAAAAAAAAACAGCCTTTGAGATACAGAGTAAAAATTAATAATAAAAATCATTAAACGGTTTTAAATTGTCATACAAATATATGATTGAAATCAAATCTTTATTATTTTTTGGCTGATTAGTGGGCATGGAGAAGGAGAGAGGGAATATTCTGTAATTATGCCCACATGTGTGACTCTATAGTTACATGGGCTGCTCAGATGTGATAGGGAGGAAATGCTCAGCATAGAAGCTCACAGAAAACTGAGCATGTGCAGAGTTGCCACCACAGCTGCAAAATCCCCAGCAACACAATGGCTCCACGGGAGGGAGCAGTCAGTGTTGATGGGGGAATCAAATTTTGTGGGTTGCAGGAAATAAAATCGCTCCATCTATATCCAGCCTTACAGCATCTCAGCATTACTGTGCATAACTTTCCAAGTCTGATAACATTATTGTTAATCAAATCCAATACATTGAATTTTGTTGCAGTGCTTATCTTGGGAGTACTTGAGCTAGAACAATAGAACACAATTCAGATTTACTCATCACAGTATATTTTCTTTTAAGCATTTCCGCCACCATTACTAACTGTTTGAGTCTTGTTATGCTGTAATATCACATACCACCTTTCACAACCTATAGGCTAGTTATCTACTATGTTCACTCCTACCTGGCTGTAATCACGAAAGTGCTCTTTTAGGTTCTTTTTTGTTTTTTACAGCACACAAATGTAACACGTTGTAAAATGCATTTACAAACTTGCATAGAGCTAGTTTACATAGAATTTCTGTACTAAAAGTGCACTGTCATCACACCATCGTGTATTCAAAGTTATAATAAAAGTTGATTTTTTTTATAAAGTGGTTTCATTCTTTTCAAATATTTATATAGCACCAATATTCAGAATCGCTATGTGTACAGCAACATACATTGGTGATCAGTTCATGCTTCATATCATTGCATCATTGCAAGCAAAAGGTGTTCATACATGGGCCTATAATCGGTCCGATAAATTATTGTTAGATTTTACATGCTGATAATCAGACAGTTTTCGGGGGTTAAAGGCAAGTTCATCTTTGGCAGACCTTTTTCATAAAAGTGCCCATACAGATAAGGAGCCACAGTAGAATACATTATAATTCCAGGCATCAGTAAATTATACGAGGGGTATTTACGTTAAAGCAGATGTAAACCCATAGATTCAACAGTTTCAAAAAACAGTTACAGTTGTGCGCATAAGTTTACATGCCCTGGCAGAATTTATGATTTCTTGGCCATTTTTCAGAGAATCAACTTTATCAATTATCGATCAACTGTGTTTACTCTTTTTAAAACATAATAACAACAGAAACTACCCAAATGACCCTGATCAAAAGTTTACAGACTCCAGTTCTTAAAGAGGAGTTTCCATTTGAAAGTAATAAATGCGCCGTGATTGGCCGCGCAGTCATCTGGGACCTGTCACGTGTCCCAGATGACTGACAGGAGGGAGAGGGCAGAGCTGAGCCCTTCCTGCGCTAGGGGGAAGTGATGTCACCAGCCCAGGCACTGAAGGAGGCAGACTACGAGGGACCCCCCTAGCAACAGGCATTTAGAGATGAGTTAAAAAAAAAAATTCTTTGTCAATGTTTTTTTTTTTTAGGAATTTTAATCATTTTTTTTTGGGGGGGGGGACACCACTTTAATACCGTGTATTGCCCCTTTAACATCAATGACAGCTTGAAGTCTTTTGTGGTATTTATGGATGAGGCTCTTTATCTTCTCAGACGGTAAAGCTGCCCATTCCTCTTGGCAAAAAGCCTCCAGTTCCTGTAAATTCTTGGGCTGTCTTGCATGAACTGCACATTTGAGATCTCCGCAGAGTGGCTCAATGATATTGAGGTCAGGAGACTGAGATGGCCACTCCAGAACCTTCACTTTATTCAAGGTAAAGGACAGGTCGACTTAGCCTTGTGTTTTGGATCATTGTCATGTTGGAGTGTCCAAGTACGTTCCATGCGCAGCTTGCTGACTGATGAATGCAAATGTTCCTCCAGTATTTTTTGATAACATACTGCATTCATCTTGCCATCAATTTTGACCAAATTTCCTGTGCCTTTGTAGCTCACACATCTCCAAAACATCAGCAATCCACCTCCGTGTTTCACAGTAGGAATGGTGTACCTTTCATCATAGGCCTTATTGACTCCTCTCCAAATGAAGCATTTATGGTTGTGGCCAAAAAGCTTAATTTTGGTCTCATCACTCCAAATGACTTTGTGCCAGAAGGTTTGACTCTGTGCTTTTTTGCGCATTGTAAGTGATATACTTTGTGGCATTTGCGTAGTAATGGCTTTCTTCTGGCGACTCGACCATGCATCCCATCTTGCTTCAAGTGCCTTCTTATTGTGCATCTTGAAACAGCTACAACACATGTTTTCAGAGAGTCCTGTATTTCACCTGAAGAAATTTGTGGGTTTTTCTTTGCATCCCAAACTATTTTCCTGGCAGTTGTGGCTGAAATTTTAATTGGTCTACCTGCTGATTGGCATTCTCAATTCCTTGGATTTCTTTTTATATCCCTTTCCTGTTTTATACAGTTCAACTACCTTTTCCCACAGATCCTTTGACAATTCTTTTGCGTTCCCCATGACTCAGAATCCAGAAACGTCAGTTCAGCACTGGATGCAAGGGTCTGTCAGGAGTCCAGAAACTCATTGACTTTTATACACACACACTAATTACAAGCAAACAGATCACAGGTGAGGATGGTTACCTTTAATAGCCATTCAAACCCCTTTGTGTCATCTTGTGTGCATGTTATCAGGCCAAAATCACTTTTGATCAGGGTCATTTGGGTAGTTTCTGCTGTCATAATTTAAAAAGAGTAAACACAGTTGATTGATAATAAATGGCTTCAGCCAAACACTAACCATGAGTGAAAGAAAAGTTTGTGTTATCATTCATATTCTCTGAAAAATGGCCAAGAAATCATAAATTCTGCCAGGGTATGTAAACTTATGAGCACAATTGTACATGCCGGGAATGTAACTGTCACATTGGATGTGCTCTCAACCAAACTGCCAAACTATCCAATGACTGGTGTTATAACTGATCACATGTGCAACATCGTGGCAGTAGAAGATTAAACAGCCAAGATGGCAGGTTGCTGAAAACAATACAAGGGCTTACTTCCATATTAAACTGGGACTTTTCATTTTACAGGTATAAAAAAGGATTCTAGCGTGGTGGTACTACACACAGTTGTAAGTGGCAAATGTGTCCTATTACTAATAGGCGGCGCACATCGAGGGCCAGTCCAGAGACCGTTACTCAAGAGGGCAGACAACCGTGTTAGTGCGTGCATCGAACATCGGGTGGTGATGAGGCAAAAAAATTGCGTCTGCAGGTAAAAGTTATGGCAAACGTGGCATTATTCAGATGTATTTTCTATCCTGTGGTGCCACTATCAACCGTGAATACTACTGTTGTGTTCTAAGTGATGTGCATACGTGTCTGCAGGGGGGGGGGGGGGGCCTGGTTTGATCACCAAGGGTGTCCTGTTTCTCCAGGACAATGCACAAGCTCATACTGCTCACCGCACTACATGCACATTACAGCAACTAGGCTGGTAGGTATTGTCACATCCCCCGTACAGTCCGGACCTCGCTCCAAGTGATTTCCACCTGTTTGGACCCCTAAAAGAGTTCCTCTGAGATCAACATTTCAGCACTGATGATGAAGTGAAGCAGGCTGTCCTAGGATGGTTCAGGCGTACTGACAAATCTTTCTATGCCAAAGCTTTGAATAAGTGTATTCGTCTCCACTCCTTGAAATTTCTTATTTTATTATATAAACTCAAAGTTCCCGGTTTGACTTGAACACCCCTCATAAATAGTTACATTGGTCCAACCTAACCGATGTCCCCAGAAACCACTGAATCAGGCAAAGCTACTCCACCTGCTTCCAGGTCCTGCACCAAGTGACTGCATTGTGAACACAGGTCGGCTGCTCGACACGGGCACCATTTGGAGAATGGTTTAGATTTATTACGAAAATGCAAAGCAATCTCCGGAATAGGTGGAGAGTGTGATGTCACCACCCTGTCTCTCCACCTTGTCCAATCAGAGAGGGCTTTGCATTCATTCAGAAAATGAAAAGCATTCTCTGACTAGGGACTGTGCCGAGGGGCTGACCTCCTGTGTTCAGTAAGCAGAAGTGCAGCTGCTCAGCTTCCAGGAGCATCAGCCAAGTATGATACATGTGTAGTGGCATTGGTCCAAGCTAGACCATTGTAACTATGTATAAATTACAGATATTCTTTAAAACTGTTCAGCTTTAAAAAGAAAGAGTTGATTACTGGAAGTGCCATACCCATAGGCTTTTTTTGGTAGCACTTAAGCCAAACTCAAATACAGGCAGATCTCAGGATACAAACAAGATAGGTTCTGTATGTTTGTTCTTAACCACTTGCTGACTACGCTATAGCTGAATGACGGCTAGTTCTGGGAGGGTGTCTATTGATGCCCTGGGGGGCACAGCTAGGAGTGTCCGTGATGGCTGGGTCCTCAGGAACCAGCGCATCACTGATCGGAGTAAAGGGCCAATCACAGCAGCCCTTTACCATGTAATCACTCTGTCCAATGACGGAGTGATCACTTTGTTAACAAACCGGTGTCCTGTCGGGTTCAGGTCTCTCCTCTCCTCACACCGATGAATACGTGTGAGGAGAAGAGGGAGACTGAAGCAGCGTGAGCTGGCTGGATTTGCAGTGCTCATTCATGCCTCATCATAACTCATCTATGCCACATCAGTGCCAGCACAGTGCCTCACAAAAGTGTAATAGGTAGTCAGGAAATGAGATGTGTAATTTATGTCCCTAGAACACCTGAAGGTGCTACTGCAATGTTGGGCCTCTGTATGTGGCCAGGCTGTGTAAGTCACACGTGTTATTGCCATACTCAGGACGAGTAGCAGAATGTATTTTGGGGTGTCATGTTTGCTATGTACATGCTATGTGTTAGAAATATCGTATACATTTAAAACTTTGCGTAAAAAAAATAAAAATGCATTTATTTTCTTTCCACATTTTCCAAAAACTTTACATGTTCAAAAGACTCCTTATGCCTCCTAGATTATGTTAGGGTGTTGCTTACCAAAAGTGAGTCATTTTGTAGGCAATTCCATTATCCTGGTGCTCCAGGGCCTTCAAAAGTGTAATAGGTAGTCAAGAAATTAAATTACACATCTATGTCCCTAGAACACCTGACGGTGCTCTCTGCATGTAGGGCCTCTGTAGGTGGTCAGGCTGTGAAAAAGTCTCACACATGTGGTATCACCATACTCAGGAGTAGCAGCAGAATGTGTTTTGGGGTATAGTTGCAAGAATGCCTATGAGATGTGAGAGAAATAACCTTTTAACCACTTTCAGACCGGACCAATTTGCAGCCAAAGGACCAGGCCCCTTTTTGTGATTCGGCACTGCGTCGCTTTAACTGACAATTGCGCGGTCGTGCGACGCAACTCCCAAACAAAATTGACGTCTTTCTTTCCCACAAAATGGAGCTTTCTTTTGGTGGTATTTGAGCGCCCCTGCGGTTTTTATTTTTTGCGCTATAAACAAAAAAGTACGACAATTTAGAAAAAAAACTAATTTTTTTAATTTTTTGCTAGAATGAATATCCCCCAAAAATATATAAAAAAACATTTTTTTCCCCTCAGTTTAGGCCGATACGTATTCTTCTACATTTTTTTTTTTACCAAAAATATCGCAATAAGCGATTATTGATTGGTTTGCGCAGAAGTTATAGCGTTTACAAGATAGGGGATAGTTTTATAGCATTTTTATTAATAATTTTATTTATTTTTTTTATTAGTAATTGGCGGCAATCAGCAATTTTTATTGCGACTGCGACATTATGGTGGACACAGCGGACATTTTTGGGACCATTGTCATTTATACAGAAATCAATGCTATTTAAATGCTTTGATTCTTGTATAAATGACACTGGCAGTGAAGGGGTTAACCACTAGGTGGCAGTGTAGGGGTTAAGTCTGCCTAGAGGTGTGTTTCTTACTGTGGGGAGGCGCGGCTGTCAGCTAGTGAATGCTGATCTCTGCTCCAATCACAGGGAGCAGAGGTCAGCGTCACTAGTTGCTAGACAGAACGGGGAGATGCTGTTTATTTCCGCATCTCCCCGTTCAGCCTTCCCGTGAGACGATCGCTGGTGTCCCCGCGGCGTTCGAGTCTGCGGGACCCGCGACCGGCCTCACGGGGGTCCCGACCGGCGCGAGTGTGCGCCCGATGGCACGGCAGCATCTTAAAGGGGACGTACCTGTACGCCCTTATGCCTGTCCGTGCCATTCTGTCGACGTACATAGTCGTGCGCCGGTCGGCAAGCGGTTAATATGACAATTTTGTGAAAAAAATTAAATAAAAAAAAAAAAAAGTGGGAAAAAAAAAAATTACGACTTCAAAAAAATTCACCATGCCTCTTACTTTGAAATACCTTGGAATGTCTACTTTCCAAAAAGGGGTAATTTGAGGGGTATTTGTACTGTCCTGACTTGTTAGTGCCAGTCAAGAAATGGGATAGGCCATACATCAGGTGTAATCAATTTTCAATGATTGGCACCATAGCTTGTAGACGCTATAACCTTCACAAAGGCAAAATAATTTACACCGATTTAGGTAATTTTTACGAAAGAAATGTAGCAGGATAAACTTTTGGCCAAAATGTATGAAGAAAAATTACCAAAATTTGCAAAATCTTATAACCGAAACAATGAAAAATGCATCTTTTTATAAAATTTTCGGTCTTTTATTTATAGCCCAAAAAATAAAAACAACAGTAGTGATTAAATACCACCAAAAGAAAGCTCCATTTGTGTGAATGACACAAAAAAAAAAAATGACACAAATTTCATTTGATTACAGTGTTGCATGACTGAGCAATTGTCATTCAAAGTGTGAAATGACTGAAAGCTGAAAATTGGTCTGCTTAGGAAGGGGGTACAAGTGCCCAGTGGGCAAGTGGTTAAAGCGGAGCTTTAGACAGAAAATAAAGTCCTGCTAGATCACTTCAGGCTGACCCCTTTTGCAGGTATAGCTATGTAAAACATTAAATATAAGTGCCTATACTGTTTAAAATCCAGTAATAGTAAAAGCGTCTCACCCTGCTCTGCACATGCTCAGTTGCTCTCCATTTTTAGGCACTGCTGAATTTGTAGAGGCCCATCTGCTGACAGCCTTAAAGCGAAATTAAACCCTCCTACAGCCAAAAAAGTGGCTTCCGTTTGATCTGCCATGGTGCTGCACATGTGATCAGTTATGACACCGGCCATTTAATGGTTTAACAGTTTGGTTGAGAGCACAAGCAAAATGTGAGTTAGCAATCCTGAAATTCCAGGAATGTAACTTTTTTGAAACTGTTAAAATCGATGGTTTTGGTTCCGCTTTATGATTTATGGTCATGGGCTCTGGGCTTCAACAAAATGGCAGCCTCCAGCAAAAAGAAACAGGAGCAATGCTGGACGCAATTTACAGCACACACCTATTTTGGTAACACAATTATTAATGTGGAATGTAAGTTCCTTGCTAAAGAACATTATTTTTTATCAAGTTGTTATGGATAAAGTTCTGCTTTAAGTTGGAACAGGTACATTTTTAAGTGCAACTCCAGACAAAAAATGTATTTACGTTTTTTGGATAGCATAGGGAAGGGTTAACACCCCTGTAACATTTGTTTTGCTCTGTGCCACTGTTCAGGAGTTTTCACCTCACTTTCTTGTCCCTATGACAGGGGGTTTTGCTTGAAAACAAGGATTGGTAAAAAAAAAAAATAAAAAAAACTTCAGTGGAGACACCTTTTTCCCCATGATAACTTGCAGGAGTGAATTTCCCTTCCTAGGGGTAGATTTCCTCTCACTTCCTGTCTCCCTTTTGCAAGTATGATTGGTGTGCAAGTCAGATGTTTGTTACCCAGGGGTTGCCTGTACTCCCCGTATGTGTTGACATTCCCATCCCGGCTAGTCTCCCAGGCCATTCCAGCTGTTAGACGCTTAACCCCCAATAACAAGCACCCAGGTCTTTCTCTTTGAAAAGTCACATATGCACAGTGCCTTTACTACTATAGGGAAAGCTTTGCAAACATTAGGTTGAACAGAGCCAAGCAGAAAAAAAATGTAGGACTATGCCCATTTTAAGATGTTATTGTGGAAATGCAATTTTTTACAGTCTATTTTAAAGGTTTCCAAACTTTCTAAAGGGCCAGTTTACTATCCCTCAGACTTTAGAGAGCCAGACTGTGGCCAGTGGGAGTAGAAAATGTTCTGGCGTCGGAAACAATGCCCCATTGTTGGTGCCAGTGGGAGAAAGAGTACCCAGCCCTTGGTGCCAGTGGGAGAAAGAGTACCCAGCCCTTGGTGCCAGTGGGAGAAAGAGTACCCAGCCCTTGGTGCCAGTGGGAGAAAGAGTACCCAGCCCTTGGTGCCAGTGGGAGAAAGAGTACCCAGCCCTTGGTGCCAGTGGGAGAAAGAGTACCCAGCCCTTGGTGCCAGTGGGAGAAAGAGTACCCAGCCCTTGGTGCCAGTGGGAGAAAGAGTACCCAGCCCTGGTGCCAGTGGGAGAAAGAGTACCCCATTGTTAATGTCATTGGGAGCAATAGTGCCCCAAGGGCCAGATAAAGGCAAGCAAAGGGCCGCATCTGGCCCCCGGGCCTCAGTTTGGAGACTGCTGGTCTACTTGTGTGTATAATCGATTTTCTTATCAGACAAAATATGATACCAACATTGGGCTGTATGCATTTTGTAAAATTTTGCACCGATTTATGAGTTGTAATAGAAAAAAGGTACATAGGAACAATTACAGTAAAAATAACTCTTTAAGGCCAAATTTTAATGACTGCAGAATGCAAACATGGTAAGACACGTGATTAGCTGTCTGTACACACACTTAAAAACAGAAGAGTTCCTATAAATAACAGCTCAGTAATGTACTGAGGATAGAACACGATGCTGTAATAGACACTGGAGTGTCTTTAATGTGTCACCAGAAGACTCTAAGGCAATTGGCAGACTTAAATCTTTCCAACCACTTAGAAGTCCATCTGCTTAGAATAAAATGCTTGAAAAAGGACCGTCTGTTCCTTATCCCAGTAACGTGGGAAAAGGTTACATGAAACAGTCCCCACTAAAGCGGTGACAGAGTAACAGACAAATGAGTATATGGTATGGTAGAAAGACTGGGAGTACTGGGGATGTTTAGCTGATAGATCTGTGTTTAATCCAGAGGTTTGCACCACGTACGTCGAACGGTGCTTCGTTATGATAAATATGGTGTGCCAACTCCTCCAGAGGGGGCTCAGGGTCAGTGGTGGCAAACAGAGCGGCTTCTTCTATTTCTTTCCGCACCTCAACATCGATTTCCTGCAAAAGATAAGCAACAGAAGCAATTACTGCCAATCCTTTTCTGTGGGTCATGAGATTGATGAGATTCATTTGTTTCAAGGGTTGAATACTGAAGGAGAGCTCCCAGAATTTTAATATTTAAATCCAAACTTTCATACTCGTTTCCTTATCATGGCCCACCAGGACTCTCATTGTGCCCTCTTTTATATGATATTGTGTACTTTACATTGGCTGAATAGGAAGAGATGGTGTATGAGACAATGGAATATTTGACATTTAAACTCAATTTTTTTCTGGTAAGTATATAATAATTGGTACTACTCTTTGATGCCATTGCTTGTGTTAAGATTTACACTTTTCCTTTCTTACAACAGTTGTACTCGATTTACACAAAATGCGTGTAATGGTTCCCTGCTATTTTTGACGTATGAATTTATCCTGTATTGTGTGCGATTATAAATACCCACTTCAGCTCCAGTGACATACCCGTACCTCACTGGAGTTTGACTAGTTCTACCTGGTACCATTCTTTAGAGCCGTTGGTCTGCTCTCCCGTAAAAGTAATTGTAGCAGTTAACCAGCTGCTGGATTGCTTTTACAGGCAGCGGTTTTACCGGGATCTCCCGTACCACTGGCTGATCATAGAGCCCAGCATATACCGGATCGGCTTTGTTCGGTTCAATGATATAGTAACATGAAGCGATGACATCATATCACTTCCAGGTTACCTGGATGTAAATGGCTCCATTTTTAAAAATCATTGTGACAGCAATAAAAGATACAATTTAAAGAGACAGTGTATATAAAAAAATAAATAAAATGTAGGCGCCCCCGTCCTTGTGTGTAAAGGTGAACGCTTGCGTCAGCCCCACGCACGCAAACAGCGATCTACCCACACGTAAGGTATCACTGCGAACATCAGATAATGGGCAGTCATTTTAGCACCAGACCTCCTGTGTAAATCTAAAGTGGTAACTTGTAAAGGCTTTGAATGCGTCGCCGTTTGGGATCTATTTACCCAGCGTAACATCTTTATATTTTAGCGGGACGTTTGGGATCTTTTTACCCGGCGTAACATCTTTATATTTTACCATAAAATTGGGTTATGTATTGTGTTCTTTTGCATTAAATTAAAAACAAGTGTATTTTTTTCCCCCCAAAAAAATGCATTTGAATAACCGCTGTGCAAATACTGTGCGACAAAAAAAAAAATTGCAAAACCCACCAATTTATTCTTTAGAGCTTCCGCTTAAAAAAAAAAAGGTTATATATATATATATATATATATATATATATATATATATATATATATATATATATATATATATATATATATATATATATATATATATATATATATATTATATATATATAGTTTTAAGTAATTGTCTAGCAAAAAATACTAATTGTTACATGTAAACAAAAAAGTGTCAGAAAAGACCTGGGGGGGGGGGGGGGGGTCAAGTAGATACTTGTATGTAAAAATTATGGGTTCCACGTGGTTCTAAAGGTTCCTAAACTTTGGATGGGGCTACCAGTCATGATCCCACAAACCAGCCGCCAAACACTTGTGCAAAGCCTGCAAATTTACAACTTAAAAGTCAGAGCCCAAGGAGAGTGGAAGAAAGGCACTGGAGATGACGGCTTGTCTCCATGCGCTATGATCCATCGTACACTCCTAAATACTTTGCATTCTCAAGTTCGAAAATCTTTGCTGAATTATAAAAAGAAAAATACCTTCAGCCTCCCAAACCCTCACGATCTGTCCGGACTTGCAGCAGACTCCCAAAGCCTCATGTCACAAATCTCAGGGCATTTTAAAAAGGCGAAAGGTTTGCCTGGATGGGGGAACACTAGCTGGACTTGCTGGTAAACCCAGCACCACACATTCCTAGTAGGCCATTCCTATGATGTGCAACCTCCCCCCGCCAATAGGAAGGTAGTAGGTGGCATGCAAGTTTTGGGCTGTGTCAGGGCTTTGCTTGTCAAGTGCGACAAGGAGGTTTGAAGACAATAGCAGGGCAGATATGTGTAGACACCTCACTGTGTCTTTAAATTTTCCATCTGTATGCATAGAACTTAATTAAGCAAGTATCTGCAATGAGGTTAGCGACATACTTTATTAAGAAAAAAATAAAAAAACCTGCACACACAAAAAAGATGCAACACAGGATGAATCAAATACCTTCAATTCCTCCACGCTGGATAAGTTGTTGTTTAACATCCTGTCCTTTAGAAGGGTTATTGGGTCACTCTTACTCCTCACCTCCTGAATTTCTTCTCTTGTACGGTAGCTGGAAACAAATATAAAAGCACTTGTTTACACACAAAAAATAAATGTAAGTGGACCCATCATTAAAAAAAATTACACGTTCCAAGTACATCGGTATTGCCAAATCACAACACATTCCCGAGTAAGAAAATATAAATCAATACAAAGCTCTTTCTTGCCACAAATCAAAATACTGCTCTGTCACTAAGGGTCCATTAACATCAGAACATGGCGTGGACACTTGTGCCCTGTCCTTCGTTTTAAAAACGCTAGGTGCGTGATCTTCTGCGGGTGTCCATGTAATCTTAATGACACCTCAAATGTCGATTGCAAACACAATGCATTTGCCTGCACCGTTTGTACGTATGTGAATGTTCCATGTTTTCCCGAAAATAAGCCCTACTGTTCATTTTGGGGTGTGCTGCAATATAAGCCCTACCCCGAAAATAACCTTTGTTACAGCACCGCATGGCACTCAGATGTCAGGTCCGCCCCCCCCCCCCCCCCCGCAGTGCTCGGAGTGGGAAAGAGCTCCTGTGGGCCATGGAAGCGCATAGCGGCACTCAGCTGGTCCCCCGCTGCTCTCCTCTTCTGCCAGCGTGGGATCTCGGGCTCCCATCCTTCTGCAGTGCTCGGAGTGGGAAAGAGGGATCACATCCTGGTTCCCTACAGCGCATGCGCAAGTCGCGCTGCGCAATCCAAATGGTCCCTGCCATCTCTGGGACCCATGTGTGTCCCAGCAGACAGTGCGGGGGGACGGGAAGAGGAGTAGACTCCTGCGAGTCTTAGACAGGTATCTGCAACCCCCTCCCCCCGAAAGGTGCCACCGAAGGGGGGGGGGGGGGGGGGGTAGGGTTCCGAAAAGCGGAAGTTCCATTTTTTTGACGAACTCCGCTTTAAGAAGAGATAGAACTGGACGAAGAACCACTCTGTCCTGAAACAATTTGGGGACCTGGCTGAGAAAGCTTGAATTTCAGAGACCCGTCTGGCTGTTGATATTGATTTAACGGTTGCCCACATAAAACATGCCACCAAAGGATCTTCTGCCCAACGAACTTCTGTTAGAGCTGAAACGGCTGACAGCTGGACCATACTGTAGCTAAGCCTTTTGTCTAGGGCCGATTGCAAGAACTCCAAGACATTACGAGAGGGAGACTCATAATTGAAATGAATAATAGCCGTCACCTCAAAGAGCTTTTCCACACTCCATACTATGTAGCGTTCAAGGATATCTTCAGAGAAATTAGCAACCTCCTCTACTACACAAATCTGGGCAAACCTGCTTCTTACAATAGCCAAGCCATCAAATTGAGCTGTGCCATATTGGGGTGAAGCATGCCATCCTAGGAGAAGATCTCTGAACCTCCTAAGTGCCACCGGCAGAGCGAACAACAACTGCCTCAACCTTGGTAACTATGGATGGTTGGAGAAAATACGTATACAGGCCGGAAAATCAAGCGCTGGGACAGCGCATCCTGCCCCCTGGCTCTTGGATGGAAGAACCAGGAGATGAATACTGGCAGCTGAGCACTGAAATTAGATGCCATTAATTCACTTCCCGGGGGGGGGGGGGGGCCCCACTGAGCAAACAGTTTTAGGAGACATTTCTGATTTAACATCCATTTGTTTTGATCCAGAAAGCATGTGCTTAAGTGTCTGCTCTTGCATTTTACACCCCAGAAAGGTAAGAGACTAACAAGGCCAACAGCTTGCACTCTGCCCACCGAAAGATTTGTGCCGCAATCTGCATAAGGACCCTTGTTACTCCCCGATTCGATACATATGCTACTTCCGTTCTGTTGTCTGTTGGATATCCAACATGATGGCCCTGAAGCAGTGGTGCAAAGGTCAGTAATGCCTCCTGTGCTGCCATCAACTCTAGACAAAGGAGGAATCGCTCCCTTTCCATGTTCCTTGAGCAACACGACAGTGAGCTTCCCAACCTTTTAGGCTCGCAGTGGAAGTAAGTTTGGTCACTTCTGCGACTAAAACCCGAAGGCCTTGCCTTAGGTTGCCCGGTTTTAATCCACCAATGCAAAGTTTGCGCGACAAAAACAGGGAAGCACTATCTGCTGACCTAGAGAGAGTTCTTATTCCACTGCTGGAATAAAGCAAACTGAAGGTGTCTGAGATGCCATTGAGCCCTGGCCACTATGGGGACTGCTGCGTTCCATAATCTCCAAGACCCCTATACAGCATCTTGCTGATATCGAATGACTCATCTTCAGAGCTCGGACTGTCAAGATTCATAGGAATACCTTCTTCTGCGGAAGGAACACCTTCCCCACCACTGTCGAATGAAACACCCAGATACTCTAAACTGTGAGGGAACTAGCTGTCTCTTGCTAAAGTTTATCAATCAACCAAAGCGCTGTAGCACCTCCAGGGCCCTCGCCCAATAATTCAGAAGTCCTTGAAAACATGTCCACTGCTTTCCTTCTATCTTAAGGCATCTCACCAGCCTTAGAAAGGAGGAAATAAAAAGCAGACATAAGTCATCCTCCTTTACACATTCCTCTTTGGAAGAGTCTGAAGAAGGTTGGTTGGCCTGAGAAGCTTGAGACCAGTTACTGGTTGTGGAAGGAAAACTGGACCTTGCCAGAATAGATGACCCATGCACAAGGCAAGCCCAAACAGCTCTTTTAGAGTGTCTTGACCACATGCTTCACGATTTGTGACAATTGTGTCTAGAATCACCTTAATCACAGACTGTCTGAACAAAGCAGAATTCATACAGTCATGCTCTTCTGCATCTTCTTTGGAAGAGTCTGAGGAGGGTTGATTAGCTTGGGAAGGCTCTGAGACTAGTTGACTGGTTCTGGAAGGAAAACTGCCTGTTGCCAGAGTAGATCATCTTTGCACAGGTTGAGTGGAAACAATGCCTTTGAAGTGTCCCGACTATGTGCTTAATGAAACGTGACAACCCTTTGGTCCTCGTCATCTTCATCATTGACTGCATGAACAAAGCAGGATAAAGCAGGATAAATACTGTCGTGTTCCTCTGCATCTTGCTCTTTGGAAGAGAGTCCAAAAAGGCCTGTTTGCATGGAAAGCAGATGGGCACTGTCCCTTAGCTTTTTTGTTAGCGCTGGTCTTTATTTGGGGTTGGCATTTGCTTTTCTGCAGAAACAGAAGACAGGCAAACGCATTGAGCAGCAGTGCCTCGTCCATAAGGAACCTCAGTATTTCAGTAATAAGGCAAACATCCATTCCAGCCATGATATTGCACTGCTTCCCCATTGAGAGTGATTTACACTCATATGCCACCCCAGAGACCAGCAGAAGGGTTCCCCGATAGATAATGCATTTAGCATTTGAACACAGGGACTACATCCCAGCGGATCAGGATGTTTATACAGGCTCGGTATGAGACATGTGCCTATTTCCTGGATCCTGTCTGTTCACAGGATGAGTGGAAACAACTCCTTTAGAGAGTATTGACCACATGTTTACTGACTACGACAACCTATTAGATGTGGTCATCTTTGTCCTTGGCTGCTTGAACCAGCAGGATTCATACAGTCATGTTCCTCCATATCTTCTCTTAGAAGAGTCTGTAGCGGATTGTTTTCCTGGGGAGCCTTGGAGACTGCACATTGCCATAATAAGTAACCCTCACAGGATGAGGGGAAACACTCCTTTGGAGTGCATTGACCACATGCCTAATCAACGCGACAACCTGTTAGCTGCCGATTGATTTCAATGACACCCGTTCCAATCTATGCGACCCAAAGTCGCAGTGACTTTGAAAAGGTGCCTGCACTACCCCAATGTGACTCTTGATGCGACCCCGATCCAGAAAGTGTAAAGTTGCACCCCAAAGTCGCACAACATTGGAGTTGAGTCACATGCCTTATGAAGGGGTCCTGCGTGACTCAAACGTTGCACTAGTGGAAACAAAGCCCTAGAGTGTATTGCCCACATGTTCAATGAATGTGCCAGCCCTTTTAGGTGTCATCAAGATTCATACAGGGCTTAGCCTGCCAAGCCAAGAGCAGCCCAGGTCCAATTTAAGGCAATGCTAGAGGGCAAAAGCCCATATAGTTAGTTTCCCATACACCTGAAAGAAAAAAAAAAACTCTTACCTGAATGGTGCCCCCCTACCTTCTTTGCAACAACAGGTTACCAGGAGTTAACAATTTAACACTCATGTCTTAGGAATATAAGCAAATGGCTTTGCAGCAAACTGGTAGTAAGAAATACAAGGAGGTAACCGCACACAGTCTCTTACTGCACAAGGACCTGTTCCCTTTAAAAATCAAATCCCTGACCAACAGGGATATTAGGCAAGAGTCATCTGGTGACTTAATTAAAAGTTACCCATCTACTTCAAATTATAGCCCTGCAGACTAATAGAGCAATGCAAAACAAAACCATGCAGTGCAAGAGCCTGCCGGATTGCACACAAATTGAACGTGTTTAGGTTTGATCTCACACTACATGGTTTTGGTAAACCTAAAGGAAAGCTGAACAAGAAAACTGCACAGTGCACAGCCAGCCCCACATCTCCAACATGCAACCAGGCAGGTGCCTCCATTCCATCACCAGCTGCCGTGGAACTCAAAAGGCATCCCAGTTGCCATATGGGGTTCTGTACAATCTAGAGTCGCTGAATGAAGAAAGACATAACAGACAAATAAAAAAGGTAATGATGAGCAGGGGGGTGGGAGTCACGCTGCCTCTCACCTTGGACCACCAATTGTACCATTTAGGCTGCATACATCTGCCCAGGAATTACAGAGCAGAAGAGGATTTACTACCAACCAGGAGTCCTCCACCTGGTGAGGCTGAACCAGGCAGGAGAGGTAGGGATCTTCATTATTCTTTCTTCACTCATTCTTTCAGTAGCAAGAGAACTGTTCCAGAAGCGAGGACAAAAAAAAAAAAAAAAAAGAGAACGTTGGGGTATGGGGAATCCCTCCTTTTTATTTGAGCAGGGGGTTGTCCTGTGGGGTCAGAGGGGTGGAGCTGACCTATTCATAGGCCAACATGATTAGCCCCAGGAAATCAAACTTCCCTGCCTGTTTGCAAATTTCTTTAAAATGTGTATTGACCTGCATGTGCACAGGTCAACATACATTCTCAGCACACATTTGTGCCCGAATGTATAATCCTCCATTCACTGGAAGGAAGAGTGAAAAACGATGTCAGAATTTTATAGCAGCCTGTATCCTCCCCGACTTCCTGTCCCACTGAACACAAAGAAAGAAGTAACAGGACAGAGATCCTAATACTTCTCCACTCAGTTCAAAAGAAAAAAAAAAACGTTTTTGGCTGAAATCTCACTTTAAGGTCACAGAGTCAATTATTTCAGTCATCCTAGCAAACCAATATGTTTAGTCTAAGATGCAGCCCACAGACATAATTGGCACATGTCCAGGCTGAGTGACAATCGCTGGTCCGGGTGAAGCTGTAGCCACCAGGCAAATTATCCTGCATAAAAGGGATCTGATGTATTTGAAAAGCTTGTCTGATCTCCATTTATCAATCTGCACCAGTAGATGCCAATTAACTGATTGGTACTCAGTCATTAGAGGAAAAAAAAATAATAATAATAATAATAATAATAATAAATAATTTATTAATTTTTTTTTCCTCTAGTGACTGAGTACTAAGCAGTGAAAATCAACCTCTTCAACCAGGATTCTGTGGAATTCTATGGTTCTTTCAGAGTTTGTTAGGGGATCTTTGAGCAATGAGTAATCAGATAAGTAACCACCAACTCCAAAGCTCTTTTAAGCTACCGATGTAGGAGGCATTCTTCTCGATGCCCACCACGCTTATGTACTGTGAGCTGTGCATATAATTATTGTTAGGTGTTCCCGAGACCCGAAAGTTACATCAAGTGTTGCTCTGTGTTGAAAAGGTTGAGAAAGGCCAAGTTAGACAGTAGAGGGCAGTGCTGGGCTGAATATTGACAATAACAGTCCTACAATTCACTGAGAGCATGATGTGCCTCAACACTGTCACTAAGCTCTTACTAAATGCTGCAACAATGCTTTCGGCAATAATCTTGGTGCTCCTTTTGCCACAGTACATGCATTTACCTAACTCCAGGGTCACTCATACTATGTCCATGGTAACGATAGGTCTGAAGCTCCATCAGAATAGGTCCCTGCAAAAAAAAATAAAAAAATTCAATCACCACAATTAAAAAGATTTCTATTTTTATATCCACTGTATACAACCAAACATATTAGATATGCATGTTCTCTGTGTTAAAGACATGCTGGTAGATTAATTGTCTCCTGTCTAAATTGTCCCTAGCATGTGTATGTATGAATGCGAGTTAGGCACCTTAGATTGTAAGCTCCTTGAGGGCCGGGACTGATGTGAATGTATACTAAATATGTGTAAAGCGCTGCGTAAATTAATGGTGCTATATAAAGTACCTGTAATAAATAAATAAGCCTTTATAATATAGACAGATGAAAGACAGCCACACATTCATAAGGAAATACATCTACAGACATAATACCTTCCCAGATCTGCAATGATCTGCGGCAAACTTAGTAGCTTCTCTGACACAAAGCACGTCCATACCATCAACCTGCCAAAACATGAAAGTTATTATTTCTTACAGGTTCTAAAGGATTTTTAAAGTAGAACTGTAGGCAAAACATAAATTTTTTTAATTTAAGATGGAGTAAGGGAGGGTTATAATCACTGACGTGTTTTATTTTTTGTTTTTTTTCCAATTGTGTCCCATTGGGGAGAATTACCTTTACTTCCTGTCCCATAGCAAAAACAGGAAGTGAGAGGAAAGACCTGCAAATTAGGGGAATCCCTTGTCCCTCCCCAGGTCACCAAAACTAGTGTCCCCATTGGAAAATTTCCTGTCCATTACTTTTCTGGAGACAACCCAAAATTAGCTTTTGATGACTATAATATTCAGGACAAATAAAGAGGGTGAATCTCCCTAACAAAGATATAGACACCAATAAAAACCTAATAGGTGCTTAAATCCATCTCCACTCTGTCCAAAACTAGCTGGTGTCAAGCTAATAATTTAACTAATGCTACAAAAGTTGTGTAAAGAAAAATCATTTTAAAGCATGATTTACTAATTTATTCTGTGCTGGCAAATCTCATTATAGGACAGTGGTGGGCAAAAACACGTGGAGGTCAAGTGCCAATCCTTAAAGATTAGCAGCCAGGAGACCTCTACTGTCACCAACAGAAGAAAAAGTTCACACCAGTTAGATGAGTTTAAAGTGGTTGTATACCGCACGTTATTTTTACCTACAGGCAAACTGGTAACTCTTGGTAGCAGCCCAATCAAAAAAAAAAAAAAAAAAAAAACAGCAGGATATTAGTCTACAAGCTCAAAATGGGATCCTGGGATGCCCCAAGAAGTGGTGCTCACCCTTAGGCCAGGGATATAGTCTCCACGCTTGTAGTAGTCTGTGCTAGCTGCAGCCCTTTCCACAGAGGTACCCATACCATATCTGTTGTTTTCACAAATGAAGATACATGGCAATTTCCAAAGCGCTGCCATGTTGTAGGTCTCAAAAATCTGACCCTGTAAAACAGAACAAAAAAAAAAAAAACAAAACATGTTAAACACATTTTCAATGAAGGGATTGTAGAGGCACACTGACAAAGCAAGGAGGTAGGACATTATTAACAGCTTAGACCAAACCTTAAAATCAAATCGGATAATAAGTGGAGGTAATCTTTAGTGAAAACTGCCTGTCGAAACAATCAGTAGATCCAGAGATATACTTTTCCTGTAGAAGTCCCCTCCCCCTCCCAACAGCAAATGCCCTTGTTGATCATTTGTGTTGGGCGGCCCCATTACCTATTGGCAGGAATACAAGTGCTGCCATTTTATGGCTGCCATGTTGACCCTTTGGCTGACCATATACGCAGATTAAAATTAGAATGAATTTTGCAATGCTTATTTGCATAACTCAGAGTTGTGACAACAAACATTTAGCATGTCAGCTAGGCAACAAGGAGAGCTCAGCAATTGCAGTCTGTTTCTTAGAGTACACCATCCCTTTAAAAGGAAAAATAAATAAACAAACTAGACACTTAAAAAGCAGATGCTATAGAGTGGGCAATAAATAAGTGGCCCCAGGTAATCTTTCCGGGACCGCCGTGAAAGTCCCCAGCCTGTCGAAAATTTCAATCAGGGGTCCAGCAGTGCGTGGAGAGATATACTTTCCAGGTGGCTGTAGAAGTCCTCTCATCCCACCCCATTCAGAAGGGCAAAAGTGCTGGGGGGTGGGGTGAGAAAGGGCAATAGTGGCAATGCTGTGCAATAGGGCAATAGTGCAAAAGTGTTGGGGGGGTGTGAAGGAACAGTGCTGTGGGGGGGGGGGGGGGGGGATGTAAAAAAGGGGGAACAGTGCTGTGGAGAGGGGGGGGGGATGTAAAAGGGGGGCAGTGCTGTGGAGAGGGGGGGGGGTGTAAAGGGGGACAGAGCTGTGTGGGGAAAGTGAAAGGGGCAGTGCTGCAGGGGGGGGGGGGGGGGTGAGAAGGGGGACAGTACTTTTGGTGTGATACGTGAAGGGGGACAGTACTTTGGGGGCTGATATGTGAAGGGGGGACATTGCTGTGGAGAGGGGGGGGGGGGTGTAAAGGGGGACAGAGCTGTGTGGGGAAAGTGAAAGGGGCAGTGCTGCAGATGAGAAGGGGGACAGTGCTTTTGGTTTGATACATGAAGGGGGACAGTGCTTTGGGGCTGGGAGAATGGGTGATGTAACGGGGGACAGTGCTGTGGGGGGGGAGGGGGGGATGTGATGTAAAGGGGGACAGTTCTGTGCAGGGGAAGTGAAAGGGACAGTGCTGTGGGGATGATATGTAAAAGGAGGGCAGTGCTGTGATGGGGAAGATGTAAAGGGGGGGGGGGGGGGGGGACAAGCAGCTGCATTCAAAATGAGGTGCTGCACACAAAATGTGCAGGGGTACCATTGACTCTTAAAACGCACTGAAATACAAGCTGCAGTTTCCCACACATGGAAATAGCATGGTACCATGCAGCTGCATTCTTAAAAAGGTACCAGGACCTATTCACAGCAGAAAACCCAGGCACAGCAGTGCTGTTGTGCTTGCAAACCTGGGCTGTGATGTAAAGAATCAAAAACGCACAAAATTGCGATTTGGACCTCTGACGGAACAAAATGTTACTAATCGGACCTCCATGAATTTTAATTCAATACCCCTGCTATAGAGGGATCTACAAACTACGGCCCTCCAGATGTTGCGGAACTACACATCTCATGAAGCATTGTAAAGCTGACATTCACAGACATGACTAGGCATGATGGGAATTGTAGTTCCTGAACAGGAGGGCCATAGTTTGTAGACCCAATAAGAACAAAGAAAAAGTATTAAAAAAAGTGGCAACCAACACAATAAAAAGAGAGGTATAGCATTTTTTTGTAAATGTTATTTTAATTGATGTTGCTCAACAGACCTCTCGGTTTGGAAAACATGCTGAGTGTTCTAAGCCCAGCACTCTCTGCACGTTTGCTGAGTAATCCAGCCATCATATCTAAAAATTGGTAAGCTGCAATATAATAAAATGCTTGCTTTAATCTTGTAAGGGGCTCTTCTCCTGCTTGCGGCAGAGGATAAATATAGAATATTCAAAATGTACCGTTTTATATAAAACTCATCACGATACATGAAAAATGCTATTAGTCTCAATAAAATGTTTAAACAAGAAAAATGCTATTAGTATTTATCATAAAATAGATATATTTCCTTCAAGCCTGGTACACACAGGCCGAATATCGAACATCAGCCTGGCCCGTTTCTTTACTGGAAAACCAGCATCCGATCAGCGCTGGCAATTAATGGCTGCGAGCCCTGACCAATAGCTCAGCGGGGAGATCGCTGTACTAACATTGTATAGTTAGTACATCAGCTCCTCCCAAGCGCCTCTTTTTTTCGTGCAGCCCACTCGGTTGAATGAAAAAAAATAAAAATTAAAACTGTGTACCAGGCTTTAGAGAGTATGTTTTTGTATTTTCCAATACCCACATCCCTTCATTCTCCAATTCTTACTTGATTAGCAGCTCCATCACCATACAAAGACAAGCAGATTTCATCCTTTCCAAAATATTTACAAGCCAATGCTATCCCTGCACCAAGAGGGACCTGAAAACAAAACACATTTTAACCAAATTAATTGACTTACACACAAAAAATATAAAACAGGTGAGCTGTGCTATACAATAATAAAGTTCATTAAGAAAGGGGGGGTGGGGGGGGATTGACATCTCTCCGCTTTGTGCCTTTGTCCCTCAGGATTGGCCAGTCAACTAGTGCTGTCTAAATGGGTAGCTCTATTATTAATGGGAAGACATAACAGCAATAATAGGCCACATACCTGAGCTCCCACAATGCCATTCCCTCCATAGAAGTTCTTGGCATACATGTGCATTGAGCCTCCCTTTCCCTTGGCACAACCACCTCTTCTTCCTGTCACCAGAGGATAAACAGAAAGTAAATATTTTGTAGTATACAGAAAGACAGGTTTTCTAAGAAATAGATATCTCTGATAGAACGCAAATATTGTGTGGTACACCGTATGCTTACCATCTCCATCAAAGTGGTTTTCCAAAGGCTGCCTTGAAGTGAAGTGATATTAAAAGGGTTGGTTTTCGTTTTTTAACCACTTCCCGACCGGCACACGACGATGTACGTCGGCAGAATAGCACAGACAGGCATAAGGGCATACAGGTACCGTCCCTTTAAGAATGCTGCAAGGACAATCGCATGCGCGCGCCGGTCGGGACCCCCCGTGAGTCCGGTCGCGGGTCCCTCGGACTCAGCCGCCGCGGGGATACTCGCGATCGTCTCACGGGAAGGCTGAACGGGGAGATACAGAAGTAAACAGCATCTCCCCGTTCTGCCTAGCAACAGTGACATTTAGGAACTGCAACCATTTTTATACACAGACCCCCCCCCCCTCCCCCATTTTCAGGGGCTCAAATGTAACTGGACAAGTATAATCATAAATAAAATGTTAATTTTTAATATTTTGCTGAGAATCCTTTACTAGCAATGACTGTCTGAAGTCTGGAACCCAAGGACATTACCAAAGACTGGGTTTCCTCGTTTCTGATGCTTTGCCAGGCTCTAACTGCAGCTGTCTTCAGTTGTTCTTTGTTTGCGAGTCTGTCTGCCTTTAGTTTTGTCTTCAGCAAGTGAAATGCATGCTCAATTGGGTTGAGATCAGAGGATTGACTCGGCCATTGCAGAATATTCCACTTTTCCTTCAAAATCTCCTGGGTTGCTTTTGCAGTGTGTTTTGGATCATTGTCCATCTGTACTGTGAAGCGCCATCCAATCAACTTTGCAGCATTTGGCTCAATCTGGACTGACAGTATATCTCGAAACACTGCAGAATCTGTCACATCATCAATAAACACCAATGACCCAGTGCCACTGGAAGCCTTGCATGCCCATGCCATCACATTGCCTCCAGTATGTTTTACAGATGATGCTGTGTGCTTTGGATCATGAGTTATTCCAAGCCTTCTCCACACTTTTTCTTCCCGTCATTCTGGTACAGATTAATCTTAGTATCATTCGTCCAAAGAATAATTTCCAGAACTGGTCTGGCTTTTTTCGATTTTTTTTTTTGGCAAAGTCTAATCTGGCTTTTCTATTCTTCAGGCTTATGAATGGTTTGCACCTTGTGGAGAACCCTCTGTATTTGCGCTCATGGAGTATTCTCTTAATTGTAGACTTGAGACAATGATATGCCCACCTCCTGGAGAGTGTCCATCACTTGTCTGGATGTTGTGAATGGGTTTTTTCTTTACCATAGAGAGGATCCTGTGATCATCCACCACTGTTGTCTTCCGTGGAAGTCCGGGCCTTATGTTTCTAAGCTCTCCAGTGCGCTCTTCTTTCCTCAGATGTACCAAACGGTTGATTTGGCCACTCCTAATGTTGTTGCTATCTGTCTGATAGATTTCATTCTTGAAGCCTTACAATAGCCTGTTTCACTTGCATGGACAGCTCCTTTGAACATATGATGTAGGTTCACAGCAATAGATTCCAAATACCACACTTAGAATCAACACCAGACCTTTTACCTGCTTAATTGATGAATAAATAACGAAGGAATAGCCCACACCTGGCCATGAAACAGCTTTTAGTTAAATTGTCCAATTACTTTTGGTCCCTTAAAAAGGGGGGGGGGGGGGGGACGGATACGACAGCTATTCTTAAGAACTGCAATTCCTAAACCCTTACTATGATTTGGATGTACATACTCTCAAATTAAACCTGAGAGCACCCTCTTTTAGCACATAGCCATTATATAAAACTGTAGATGAATATGTTTTGGTAAATACCTGGGGAAAAAAAAAACGACTAAAAATTGTGCCTGGTGTCCAAATATATATGAACAGAACTGTGTATAATTATATATATATATATATATATATATATATATATATATATATATATTATATATATATATATATATATATATATATATATATATATATATATAAAAAATGTATTGTTTTTATTTTTTTATGATACACACACACAGAATACCTCTGCAAAGCAATGAAGATGTTGTACTCTATATACCAGTGAGGCTCTTCTCAACATACCTGTGAGCTCAGCCAGGATTTCCTTCACTGACACCCCACGAGTATAGGTATACCCGTGAGCTCGATAGGCTGTGATTAGGTGATCTGAGTCATTAATGGACGCCTCCATGCCAACACAACAAGCTTCCTGTAGAGAGAAGATTTGTATATTCATAAAGAAAAATATTTGTCTAGCGGCCTTAACCCACCTTTTCTTTCTAGGAGCAACGTGGTACAATATATGATGAATCTCATAGGGGACATTAGTAAAATATCTCAAAAAAAAAAAGAGGCGCTGTTCCTGAGATATTCTGGCACCAGCCCCTCTGAATAGATGAGATCCTTCTGCAGCATCTTACCTGACCATCATATAGATGACAGAATCCACGGATGATCTTTTGCTTGTAAAGCTGATCTGATTTGAGCTCCATACGCCGGATAGTCTGCATGGTCCTGTAATATTCCAGGCCCTGCTCCCTAGTTAGAACGGCTGTAGTTGGTGGAGCTTCTTCCAACCGGTGAACATCACATTTCTAACAAAGAAAAACAAAAAACACATGTTATCCTCTTTTATGCACACTATAAAACACACATACAAATTACAGCTTCATAACACTGAAAGTCACTGTGAGCAGAACCAGTAAAGGCATTTCTTATTTCAGAGCCTTTCAAATAGAAAAAAAAAAGCCAATGGCGTGCTGCTGCTCCTTTACTGTCCAATAAGCAGGCTGGGAATGTGTTCTAGACCAAGCTATGCTGTCACTGCAATATAGATTGAAGAACTAGCTAATGGTGCATGGAAGGGATGCCCTATGACAAGCCTGGCCGAAAAGAATTACAGGTATTTTTATATACTAAACCCCACCCAATATGGAGTTTTCAGCCATTGGCAAATGGCGGTACAACCACTTAGATTCCGAGCACTTTGGTGGAACCCAGCTTACCTTGGAGAGCACTGGAATCTCCTTGTTCAGCTCCCCAGGCCCCTCCGATGTGTAAGTTACCCTGTGTCTATTAGGGGCACAGGGTGGCCGAGAACCCCCGGTCTGATCTGACCTGTGTGTGTGTGTGTGTGTGTGTTAGAGCTGCACAATTAATCGTTAAAAAAATCGTGATCTCGATTCAACCCCTCTGACCATCTCTATTGCAGAGTTTGCTGATTCTTTCATATAACAAGTGGAGAGACTTATCTGCTCACTCAGCTGTGAAAAGAAAACATCAGGCAGTCTGCCAAGTTTTTAATAAAGAAACATTGTAACTAACTTCCTTCTTAGATCAAAGGGATATACTTCTGTGTGAAGAAAAAAATCTGGGCAGTCTGCCAAGTTTTCAACAAGTGTAAATGCTGGAAGTTTAACCGCTTAAATTCCAAATCTTTTTCTGACACTTCTTTAAGTTAAAATCAATATTTGTTGCTAGAAAATTACTTGGCACCCCCAAACATTATATATATTTTAGCAGAGACCCTAGGGAATAAAATGGCAATTGCTGCAATATTTTATGTCACACTGTATTTGTAAACGCAATTTTTTGGGGAAAAAAAAATACACTTGAATGAAGAAGAAAAAACAAACAGTTAGCCCAATTTTTTTTTCTTTATGTGAAAGATGATGCCGCGAGAATCGTGATCCATCTTCAAAGCAAAAAAATAACCGTAAAGTCTGTTTACATGTGACCAGCCTTTTACCGCAATCTCTGATCAGCTGTGCCCAGAGGTCACAGAGCACACTCGATGCGTGCCCCGGAGAGACAGGAAGAGGTTAAAGTTATTTTCAAACCCTACCTTAATGTCAAAAGTCGCTTCAGATGTAAAGTCAGCATAGTTGCGGGATGCCACCATAACACGGACAGCCTGGAAAAGAAAAAAAAATAGATTGGAGTGGACAGATAACAGAGCACACACACTTAAGTCACTAACTTCACAGAACTGCTATATAAAATAAAGCAAGAGTGAGGCATTGAATGGAATTTGTTACACAATTGATGAATGGTGCAGCCATTAAGATAGAAATGGTTGTGCTGGAATGAGGAAACACACAGAAGCTGTAGCTGTAGAGGTGTGCACAACAATACAATTCAGCTGAAGGCAAAGTGTAAAGAAAATGTCCTCCAAAAATGTTTGTATGGGAGATCCACCCACATTATCTGACACCTTTGCAGAAATTGGAGGAAAATTCTACATTTTATGGTCGTCATCAGAACAGAGGAGGAGTGACAGCTGTCTAAGGTGGAATGTCCCTTTGGTTTGAGGACATTTCCACTCACTTCATGTGACATCTCTGGGACAGGAAGCTAGAGGAATTCTCTCCAAAGGAGACACAGCAATACAAAACGCATTGTTCAGCAGCAGCAAAGACAACACCATACAGGAAACCTGCTCTGAGAGAAACAACGGGGCTGGCATTGCTGACCTCCTCTTAGAAATACTAATTTCCCTGGCTATCTCTGGCTTTACCACTTTGCAGGGCGTTTACCTGGAACAAGTATGAAAAATCAAGAAGAAAAAAAAAATACCAGTTACACTTACCGGTAACGGATTTTCTAGGAAATCTTCCAGGACGGCACACCTGAGAGGATGACTGGTCACACCTGGCAGGAAACACAATTAACAAAGTTTAAAAAGCCCACCCCTCCCTCTGACCCTCAGTTATGACAAAGTAAACACCCACACCAGTGTCAGAGGGTACATTCTGTGAAGAATAAAACATCACCAATATTTAAGGGCAGGGAAGTAGGCCTGCCGTCCTGGAAGATTTCCTAGAAAATCCGTTACCGGTAAGTGTAACTGGTATTTTTCTCTAGTCATCTTCCAGGACGGCACACCTGAGACGATGAGCAAGAAGTTAAGGCCTACCTTAGGGTGGGACCACCGCCTGTAGGACCTTCCTGCCAAAAGCCAAGTCCTGAGGGGACAACAGCTCCACTCTGTAATGCCTCAGGAAGGTATTATGGCTCATCCATGTTGCTGCCTTGCAGATCTGATCTATGGAAGCACCTGCCCTTTCTGCCCAGGAGGTCGCCAGAGATCTGGTTGAATGAGCCTTAAGGTGGGATGGAACCGGTTTATCCGAGTGTTTATAGGCTAATGCTATTGCCTGCTTAATCCACCTGGCTATCGTAGGTTTTGAGGCCTGAAGACCCTTTCTTTGGCCCCCAAAAGTAACTAGAAGATGATTTGATCTCCTAAACTCCCTTGCCCTTTCTAGATAGACTAAAAGACAGCGTCTAACATCTAAAAGGTGCAATCTTTCTTCCTTCTCATTCTTCGGATTCTGGCAGAATGATGGAAGAATAATCTCTTGTGACCTGTGGAACCCAGAGGTCACTTTTGGTAAATAAAGAGGATCCTGTCTAAGGATTACCCTGTCCTCTAGGATCAGCAAAAAAGGCTCTTTTATTGTCAGGGCCTGTAGGTCGCCTACTCTTCTAGCTGTGGTAATGGCTAGAAGAAAGGCCATCTTAAGGGAAAGAAATTTAAATGAAATTTGATCCAACGGCTCAAATGGCCCTTTCGTTAGGGCGTCCAGAACCAGGGACAAATCCCACGGCGGGAAGCTAACTGTCCTTACCGGGGTTAACCTTTCCCTGGCTAGCAAAAATCTCTTAATCAGAGGGTCTTGAGCTAACCTTGTGTCAAAGAACACTGACAGGGCTGCTACCTGGACCCTAAGGGTACTGACCGCTAACCCTTGGTCTACCCCTTCCTGGAGAAAATCCAGAACGGTTGGAATCATCTGGATAGTTCTCTGATTTGCTTGAGCCCATCTAGAGAAGACCTTCCAGACCTTTGCATAAATTTGTCTGGTAACCTTCTTCCTACTAAGGAGAAGAGTGTCAATTACCTTCTCCGAGCATCCCCTGTTCCTGAGGATCTCCCTCTCAAGAGCCAGGCCGTCAGGGACAGAAACCCCGGGTTGGGATGAAGCACTGGGCCCTGGCAGAGAAGATCCCGCCTGACCGGGAGATGCAGCGGAGGCACGACTGACCACCTCCACATGGTGGGGAACCAGACCCGCTTCGGCCACCAGGGTGCAATCAGGATAAGGTCTCCATCCGACTGTGACAGCTTTTGAAGCACTCGTGGGATGAGTACCAGGGGAGGAAAGGCATATGCCAGGCTGAAGTCCCAATTCTGAGCGAGAGCGTCTACCCCTGAGGATCTCTGTTCTCTCGTGAGAGAGAAGAATCTCCGCACCTTTGCGTTCTTTTGACAAGCGAATAAATCTATCTCTGGTACTCCGAAATGACGTCTTACCAGAGCGAAAACTTCTTCGTTCAACTCCCATTCTCCCTGAAGAATGGGCTGTCTGTTGAGGAAGTCTGCTTGTATATTGAGGGATCCCTTTATGTGGACCGCAGAGATTGAGAGAATGTTTTTCTCTGCCTCCCCCAGGAAATCTTGGGTCAGTGTCCTTAGACTGACTGACCTTGTTCCCCCTTGACGGTTCAAATAGGATACTGCCACCCGGTTGTCCGAGAAAATTTGGACTTCCCTTCCTTGGATCAAGTCCCGGAAGACACTTAATGCCTTCCCAACTGCCAGAAGCTCCCTGAAGTTTGAGGAAGCTCTGCTCTGGCTCTGATCCCAGGGACCCTGGGCGTAGCGGTCTCCTAAATGAGCCCCCCAACCCCAGGCACTTGCGTCTGTTGTAATGCCTATTGGGTCTAGCTGTGTCCACGTCCGACCTCCCGATAGGTTGACGGGATCGAGCCACCAAACTAGGGAGCTTCTTACCTCCTCTAACAGAGGAACTTTCTCCTCCAGGGTTTCTCTTCTCCCGCCCCAAGAGGAGAGAAGGAAGCCCTGGAGGACTCGGGAGTGGAGCTGAGCCCAGGGAACTGCCGGGATGCAAGAGGCCATCAGGCCCAACACCCTCATGATGTTTCTCAAAGATACCTCCGGGGCTTCGAGACACACTGTCACTGCGCCCCGAATTTTTTCGACCTTTTCGGGAGGAAGAAATACTTTCTGGGCTACTGAGTCCAACTGATACCCCAAGTATACCTTTGACTGTGAGGGATCCAGGGAGGATTTCTCCTGACTCACCATCCAACCTAGGGAATCCAGGGTCGACAAGACCAGCTCTCGATCTCTCAGGAGCTGGTCTCTGGATGGACTGTAGATCAACAGATCGTCGAGGTATGATATCAGAGCTACCCCCTGAAGGTGTAGAAAAGATACTACCTCTGCCAGGACCTTGGTAAAGATCCTTGGACTGGCCGCAAGGCCGAAGGGGAGTGCCCTGAACTGCCAATGCTGCACCCCCTGTTCTGTCCGTACTGCGAAACGCAAGTACTTCTGATGATCCGGGGCAATGGGTACATGCAGGTAAGCATCTTTGAGATCTAACGTGATCATGAAAACTCCCTTCTGGAGGCGTTTTCTGACCGTGTAGATGCTCTCCATTCTGAATCGCTTGTACAACAGGTAGTGGTTCAGTTTCCGTAGATTGATAATCAACCGAAACTTGCCCGATGGCTTCGGGACCACAAAAATGTGGGAATAAAAACCGAAAGCCCTCTGAGTCACTGGGACCGGGATAATCACTTCCTGTTCTGCGAGCATGCGAACGCTGTCTAGCAAGCCCTTTGCCTTCAGAGAATCTTTGGGAAGGTAAGTAACCAAAAAATTTTGAGGTGGGAGTGACCGAAATTCCAGCTTGTAAACCTAGTTTTATCAGGTCTAAAATATAAGGGCTCTCTGAGATCTTCTCCCACTGGGGAAGGAAACATGAGAGCCTTGCGCCCACTTTTATGGCGTCATTTAGAATCTTTGCTGGACGGTCCGGACCCGGAAAAAAAGGATTCCACCTTTTTCTTTGCCCTTTCCGATCCCCCATTTCTTCCTTTGTCCCCCTTTGCCCTTGAACTGGCCTTTTGCAGGGGGGCCACGAAAAAATTTCCTCCCTTTTTCCTTCTTGGGTTTGGAGGGAAATTTCTTACCTTTTTCTGTGGATCGGGAAAGGACCTGTTCCAGACCCGAACCAAAGAGTAGGGAGCCCTCAAAGGGAATACCACAGAGTCGGGACTTAGAAGTGAAGTCTCCGTCCCAAGTCTTAACCCAAAGGGCCCTCCTGGCTGAGTTCAGTAATGCCGCTGACTTAGCAGTCGTCCTTACTGTCTCTACTGCCGCGTCCGCCAAAAAGGCGATAGCTCTCCCCACCACTTCCAGGGATTCTACTACCTCCCTGGATTCCTTCTTACGTGTGAGATGGTCCATCAGCTTGTTGAGCCATGCGTCTGCGTTCCTGGCTACACAAGCTGAAGCCAATGCAGGGCTCATGGCCGATGCATTCGCTTCCCAAGCTCTACGCAACAGGATCTCAGATTTTTTATCCATCTGATCCTGAATGTTACCTGCGTCCTCAAAAGATAAGTCCGACCGTTTAGAAACCTGCGCCCAGGACGCATCTAAACGTGGGACTTTGAAAAATTTTTCTTCCTCCTCCTCCTTAAAAGGACATCTCCGTTTCCAAGTTTTAAGTCTGAGGAGTTTACGCTCAGGTTCCTTCCATTCCCTAATATCTTTCAGGGACTGGTGAACTGGGAAGGATCTGGCCTGTGGCTTACCCAAACCTCTATAGACCTTATCCTGAGCCGACACTTGGGCGGAAGGTAACTGAATGTCCTCCGACGCATATACTGCCCTGAGGAGACCCTCCATATCCTCTGCTGAAAAGAGGTGTCCCCCAGATCTGGTCTCTACATGGCTATCCTGATCTGAGTCCTCCCCTTCCTGGGAACTCAGGTCAGAGCTGCAAACCTCCTCCTCTGAATAGTATGGGGCAGGTTCCTGAGACCCTCCTGTAAAGGTAGATCTATCTTCCTGTGAGGGAGAGCTTTCCCTTACTGATCTGGCGTCCCCCTGACGCTGATCAAGTGTGGCTTTAAAAGACTGAAGGGTAGCTAGCATCTCAACCTGAAGTGCCCTGCATTCCTTCGCAACCTCTGCTGTCTCTTTGCCTGCCAATTTGTAAATACATTTGTAACAAAAAGGCTTGCTGTGGTCCTGTGGGAGTTTAGTGCTACAAGACCCACAGCGTTTAGTTTTGGATGTGGCTTTCCCAGACCTACTGGCTCTCTCCTGAGCAGGGCATTCGGTCTCTGTAAGAAAGGGACACCCCATTAGCCAACATCACATACACAAACAGTGTGGGGGACAGGGACAATAGGGCCACCCCAAATGTCTGCCCCCCCTCGCTCCAGCCGAGTCACTCACCCCCTGTGGCGACCTCTGATGCCGTGAGCTCTGGTCCGCCTTCCATCCTCTGCCTCTACACCGGTAGATGGATCTTCTGTGAAGGCTGTGGACCTTGGGCCCCCTCTTTCCAAACAGCCGCCTCGTGCTCTGACCGCCGCGCTCGCCGCCATTTTGTTGAAGCCCCGGCGCGCCGGATATGACCTCACACCGGCGCCCGGCGGCTTCCGGACATGCGCACTAGCGGCTACAGACGCCGCTCTGCAGCGCGGTCTATCCCTAAGGATGTCACGGCTCCCTAAGGGGAAGAAAACGTTCGGCCATTGGAGCCCAGCTTCCGGCCGACGTGGGGTGTATCAGCGCCCCCCCCCAACCGTCCACCACTGTCAGGTATGAGGGGAAAGGAAAAGAGGGAAGGTTAGGTGGCCCCTGGGGTTATGGACAACTCACCTGTCCTAGTGCCCCAGCCTCTCCCATTCAGGAATGTTTCTTTTTAGGGAGAGCAGAGGGAAAAACCCCTTAATCTAAAGGCATTTAAAAAATGCTTGAACAGAGAACCCCACAGGCACCACTGACTGCTCTGGGTCTGTTCATTAAGGGGGCGACCATGGTCCCAGACCTGAGGTCTTAGAAAAAAAATAACAAACGGTTTCGCAGCCATCAGCGTGTGGGAAACACAATCAATAACTGAGGGTCAGAGGGAGGGGTGGGGCTTTTTAAACTTTGTTAATTGTGTTTCCTGCCAGGTGTGACCAGTCATCCTCTCAGGTGTGCCGTCCTGGAAGATGACTAGAGAAAAAACGCTTAGAATCAGCACACTTGTTCTAGGCCAGGGATATGCAATTAGCGGACCTCCAGCTGTTGCAGAACTACAAGTCCCATGAGGCATAGCAAGACTTTGACAGCCACAAGCATGACACCCAGAGGCATGATGGGACTTGTAGTTTTGCAACAGCTGGAGGTCCACTAATTGCCTATCCCTGTTCTAGTCCAAAGACCCAAAATATGGAGGCTACTGGATCGGCATGGCAGCCAGAGAGCTAGTATTTCCAAAAGGGAAGTCAGGCGTGTCTATTGAAAGTGCAACCCGAAGTGGCCAAAAGTAGTACAGAAACTACTTTTGGGAATCGGTGCACCGATTTGGACGGTGCCATTGCTGACAATAGCCGCTGATTTGGCATGTCAAATTGCATGCCAAATCGCATCAATGTGAACCTAGTCTAAAAGCTGGACTCCAGGAATTCAGCCACGTGTGCTTGTCAAGTCCAAGGAGGTGCATGCTACCTCCTCTGCTTCTCCCTTTCTGATCTCAGCTGCAGAGTTGCATGCAGCCACTGTGCCCGTCCACCCCTCCTCCATACGGTTGCCACCTCATCTCTTTAACCCTGAACAAATATTAATTACACAGGTTCAGTGGCTGATTAAGGTAGTAATTGAACTCACTTGGTGCCTTATCTGCATTTAATTAGCCACAGAACCTGTGTAATTCAAAAGGTGTTTGGGTTTAAAGGGATGAGGCGGCAACTCT
The DNA here is from genome assembly GCA_028564925.1 of Lithobates sylvaticus. Taxonomy (NCBI): domain Eukaryota; kingdom Metazoa; phylum Chordata; class Amphibia; order Anura; family Ranidae; genus Lithobates; species Lithobates sylvaticus. The sequence continues at coordinate 138,561,859 of CM053027.1, forward strand.
ACTGCTCCTGCCCAATCACAGAGCACTTCGTATTATGTGAATCTGCCCACCGGTACTCAAAAGACTATTTGGTAAATAAAAAACAGAGCCACAAATTGTTTTGAAAATGAAATGATCAGATCAGCACAGCAGTTCATAGGATGAAAAGCTCAAGCGTTCCTTACCTCGCCAGTAGTCCCCTTTACCATCAGCAAGCCCAAGACATAGAAAAAGAAGAAACACCAACTTACCAACGAGGACAAAGAAGTGGCTAGCCTCTTAGTTAAGCTACCAATGACAAATCATGAACACCTAGGCCCCATGGTAACCATGCACCATATATCATGAGTCCAAGGGCAGCTTAGTTGCTATGGGCAACACCCTCATGGATACTTTCTTCTAGTTCTTATACATGAATCCAGCTCGGTCCTAAATATTTAAAAGTCACAAGTCTGCAGTAGGCAGCATATATAAGTGATGGAGTTCTGCTTCACCATCTGACCCAAACACCGACAAACCCATGGGGCACCAAAGTAACATTATCTCCTGCTGGTAGCTTTCTTGTCTGCACTCAGATCTCCCAGCACTAACACAACCTAGGACCGAAAAAATATTCATCTGTTGAGGTGACCCCGTCATGGTGGGGGGTTGGGTATTGGGACTGCAATTGCTGGCACTCTACAAATGCATGTTGCTTGGCTGTGTCTACATAATAGTTACACCCAGAACATGCATGGGTGTAGGGAATCCCAGATCACTATATGTGTTCCAGTCAGCTGCACAGAAAGCGCTGAAGCCAATCATAACAGCCAGACAACTAGCATCTTCATGAGGATGGTGACCAATGGGAGCCTCCTGATAGGCCAGGTGGTCTCCAATTTTTTTATTTTTTTTTATAGCATGGGTCGGAACCTGTGACTCTACCTGGGAGATTTCCCCTCACTTCTTGTGTGGTTAACATGAATCACTTCTTGGGGAAGGGTTGGAGTGATCTCCCCCTTACTCTTTGTGTGGTCACTGAGGCAGAAATGAAGGTAAATCTCCCCAGCAGGGACAAAACCTTCCTGTGGATCCAGCCACCTGGGCACCACCTCCTTGTGGATCCAACCTCCACCTCCCCGCCTCCCTGGGGGGATCCAACCTCCGCCTCCCTGGGGGGATCCAACCTCCGCCTCCCTGGGGGGATCCAACCTCCACCTCCGCGTGGATCCAAACTTCCCGACCCCACCTCCCCGTGGAGCCAACCTCCCCGTTGATCCAGCCGCCACGCCTCCACCTCTCCATGGACCCAGCCACCATGCCCCCACTTCCCCGTGGATGCATCCCCCACGGATCCAGCCACCACGCCCCACCTCCCAGTGGATCCAGCCACCACGCCCCACCTCCCAGTGGATCCAGCCACCACGCCCCACCTCCCAGTGGATCCAGCCGCCACAGCCCCACCTCCCAGTGGATCCAGCCGCCACAGCCCCACCTCCCAGTGGATCCAGCCGCCACAGCCCCACCTGACCTCGCCATCCTCCATGGTTGCACTCCCTGTGCTTCCAACTGCCTCCATAATCACCACGTCATTCTCCCATGCATCCCTCTGCCCCCCCAGCCTGTCCTTGTATTATTCCTCCACCATAGAAGACATTGGTGTGAGTCCTCCTCCATCCACCCCCTACCCTGAGCTGTGTCCTTCTTCTCCCATACACCACTCACAGTGACAGGCTTGTGGGCCGAGCCCTGCAGCACCCGGGAGATCAGTGACAGCATCTTTTGCATGAGCGGCCGGTCAGAAGAGGATCTGGGTCAATCTCCAGGCCGGGATCCCAGTACGGTGACAAGGACGACCTCAAATCTGATCAGCAGCCTATAACCTTCCTTGCGCTGCACTGGTGCCGGGCGCGTTCCTGACGTCACACACACACCTCCCTAACCATGAAAGAGGACGAAGCATCCAACTGTCTGCGTGCGCGCTCCCGACTACGGCGCCCCAGCTGACAGCGCACATTGCGCATGCGTATTCTCTTAGCTTGGTTCGCACCCGAGCACCAGGCTCACAGACTGGTCTCATGATACAGACCAGCCCCCAGCCAAGCCTCTCTGTTACACTTACAGCTCAGGACAGCAGACAGTGCCACTCTGCTTTCTGTAGCAGAAAAGATATCCAAGCAACCCTGTCACATGTATACAGAATCTGCAGAAGCAGAGCCCTGTAATAGAATATTATAACACCTTAGGAGCCACTGGATTTTGTCTGCACAGCCAGGCAACACACATTTTCAGCAGGCATACATGGTCAGAAAATCAGTCCAGAAGCTTTTTGTTATTTATTGGGGTAAATGGGGGTCAGGGTTGCCACCTTTGCTTCAAGCCAAAGTAGTAGTAGTAGTATACATAACAAATGAAAAATGAAATGTAGTACAAATAGATGTAAAACCTGTATAACCTTTTTAACCAACTCAATACAGGACACTTACACCCCCTTCCTGCCCAGGCCATTTTTCAGCTTTCAGTGCTGTCACATTTTGAATGAAAATTGCGCGGTCATGCTACACTGTACCCAAATAAAAAATGTCATAATTTTTTTCCCACAAATAAAGCTTTCTTTTGGTGGCATTTGATCACCTCTGTGGTTTTTATTTCTTGGACAAGTTTGAAAAAACACAATATTTTTAACTTTTTGCTATAATAAATATCCAATTTTTTATTTTTTTTTAAACACATTTTTTCCTCAGTTTAGGCCGATACGTATTCTTCTACATATTTTTGGTAAAAAAAAAAAAATTGCAATAAGCGAGGAGCGCCGATTTCTGGTATCTCTGTGTTTACATGTGACCGGCTGTGATTGGACACAGCCGATCACATGGTTAAGAGCCAGATCGGGGTCGCACCATTTCCCAGCAACACGGCGTGGCCCCCGGGGGGTGCGCAACAGCGGTCATTCTGGAGGTCTGTCATATGACGTCCACCTAGAACGAGAGCCGCGCCGCCGGCAGCGAGAAGAGGTTAAAAATGATGCTGCACCAAAACGTATGATACTTTGGTTACCATACGTTTCGCTGCAGGTGAATGAGCGCAGGAGCAAGGTGTGTGGTTGTGTCATTAAGATTTAATGGCACACCTGCAAAAGGACTGTGTGTTTTTGTGCATTTCAGGAATGCACACAATTTTGCGCACATTCCTGCAATGCACTGATGTCTACCTAGGGCAGGGGTAATGAACTGAAATGTAACCACTTGGCTACAGGGCACTTACACCCCCTTCCTGCCTAAGCCATTTTTCAGCTTTCAGTGCTGTCACACTTTGAATGACGATTGCGCGGTCATGCTACACTGTACTCAGATGAAATTTTTTATAATTTTCTTTACACAAATAGAGCTTTCTTTTGGTGGTATTTAATCACTGCTGGGTTTTTTACGCGCGGGGTGGGCGGCAACTGGTTAAGGAGGTCCAGTCACTAAAAATTTCTTCCAGCTGAGGTCCAAAGTACTCTCTTTTAAACCATAAAAGTAGGCCAATCACATCCATATTTCAAAATAAAAGCACGTTACATAAGGTGTCCCCATCAGAGTACCCCTTAGATCAGTTGCACCCATCAGAGTGTCTCCTTACATCAGGTGTCCCCATCAGAGTGTCTCCTTACATCCGGTGTCCCCATCAGAGTGTCTCCTTACATCAGGTGTCCCCATCAGAGTGCATCCTATTACATCAAGTGTCCCCATCAGAGTGTCTCCTTACATCAGGTGTCCCCATCAGAGTGTCTCCTTACATCAGGTGTCCCCATCAGAGTGTCTCCTTACATCCGGTGTCCCCATCAGAGTGTCTCCTTACATCAGGTGTCCCCATCAGAGTGCATCCTATTACATCAAGTGTCCCCATCAGAGTGTCTCCTTACATCAGGTGTCCCCATCAGAGTGTCTCCTTACATCAGGTGTCCCCATCAGAGTGTCTCCTTACATCCGGTGTCCCCATCAGAGTGTCTCCTTACATCAGGTGTCCCCATCAGAGTGCATCCTATTACATCAAGTGTCCCCATCAGAGTGTCTCCTTACATCAGGTGTCCCCATCAGAGTGTCTCCTTACATCAGGTGTCCCCATCAGAGTGTCTCCTTACATCCGGTGTCCCCATCAGAGTGTCTCCTTACATCTGGTGTCCCCATCAGAGTTCTCCCTTTCATTTGGTTTCCCATAAGAGTCCCCCCCCCCTTATATCTGGTGTCCCCATCAGAGTTCTCCTTTGCATCTGGTGTTCCCATCAGAGTTCCCCCTTGCATCTGGTGCCCCCATCAGAGTCCCCCTTTACATTTGGTGTCCCTCCGCACATCAGACTTGTCTCTCCCCCTTCCCTCCTGTACTTGCAGATTACTAACTCTGCAAAGAAGGCAGCTCCTCCTTCCTCTCAGAGTTCCCTTATATCAGTGTACCAAACATTGGTCTGTAAGGGGGTTTTCTAATATACAGGGTCTCTGATCTAATGAGGGGGGGGGGGGTCTCTAAGGAGGGTGCTAATATTAAGGACTCTGATCTAATGGAAGTCTGTAAGGGGGGGGGGTATATAAAGTGACTCTGATATAATGGGGGTCGCTATTGGGGGGGTGATGACTGCTGATTTAATAGTTGGTCAGCAACAGGAAGGAGCAAAGACCAAGAGAAAGCTGCAAGGGAGTGGGGCGATCAAGGGTCTCCCTCAGCCAAGGGTATGAGGCAGATGAGTGGCAGGCAGGACTTCAAGTCCTCGCCCACCTTCTACCACAATGACCCTGGAAACAAGTGACACATTCACCCCCTTGTGCAACTCCCCCATGCCCCCCTTCCACTCTCCTTGTACAGCTTCATTGTACAGCTTCCTCATCCCTACTGAAGTGTATCCCCAGCTTCCCCACCCTCCCCCTCATCTTATTCACCCCCTGATACCCACCCACCTAGTTCTCCTCAGTTTCTCACCCCCCCTCACCTTGACCCCACCTGGTGCAGCCCCCCCAAACTTGTTTACTCCCCTCATCTTGTGCAGCTTCCCCTCCCTCCTTTCCTTGTACTCCCCCTCACTTATGCATCCCCCACCTTGTGGAGCTTACCCATGGTTGGTACATGCTAAAATTTTCTGAGAGTATCATTCACCCGGCCGTGCGCAGGTAGTAGCAGGTGGTGTTTGGCTCACATTAGAAGAGGTTGCACTGCCTACACACAACGCGAGAGAGGGAGCCTGAGGGGGTGGAGCTGAGGTGGACTGGGCTAGGAAAACTCCATGTGTGAGCATCGGCAAAAGCGACATTGGTTGCTAGGACACTGATCCTAGCTGCCAATGACTTCAAAGCAGATCATGCGAGCGGGGGGGGGGGGGGGGGTGTCAGGCGCCTGGCGGGAGAGAAGGCAGAGGGACACAGAGGCGCAGCTGACAGAAATCCACCGACAGGGTCTGAGTTGGCGCACCGGCTCCACAGGATAGCCATATTTACCTGACTGGACTGGATATATGTTGTGTCCGGGTTTTCAGGGGACAGGAACCCGGGCACAAGTTGCCAAACCCATACAGTCCAGGTCAATCCCGTACGGGTGGTAACCCTAATGGGGGTAGGATGGTTATGGGATGCATAGAACTTGGTCATTGTAGAACTCTCAGAAAAATCTCAGACTGTACTCCCTTCGGAATAACTACATCCTGGCTAACCACAAGACCCAACTTTAGTCTTTCCTTTAGTCTTTCCTTCAAAATGCCAGTCCCTCTGAAAGCTAAGCTGAATATTGCACCCGCCTGCAATCTCCCTTGTAGGCTTTGGGGGTGAAAAGTGTAGAACTTCAAGGACAACTGTGGCTGGACTGTCTATATAGGTCTGGCACAGCACTTCCAATACTGATCCCAGCACTGGTACATTAGCACAAGAATATCCCAAGCAGGGGTTGAAGTTGGCAGTAGCTGTCCCTCCAAAATGGCTAGCTGGGTATTGCACCTGGCTGCCACTCCCCTATAGGCTTTCGGTGGTGAAACGGGCAGAGGTTACATCCCTAATGTCCTGCAGCATAGATGGTGACTTCTGCCCAGGCTTCCTGTTGTTTAGGTCCCATTTGCTTGCCAGGGTGTCTCAGCCTAGGTTCACACTGATATGATGCGGGAACCAGCACAATTACAGCACTGGTTCCTGCATCGCATCTCTCCCGCATGCAGTTCACACTGCCTTCTGCGAACCGCTGCGGGTGTCATTACATTGGTAATAATACCCTCAGATCGGTTTACAGATCGCAGTGCGAACTGTGAACTCGCACAGGAATCGGATTGCATAGGTGAGAACACTCCCTATTTACAAAAATACCTCTTCTTCCTTCCTCCTGCACTCACTGGGTTTACTGCAGCACCTGCTGATCACTCCTATGGGAACTAGCATGATCTTGCTAGCTCCGAAAAGGCCCCTTACAGACAGAACAGTCCCTTGACAAAGAATTGCAATGTGAGTGAACAGCATGACACTCCTCCTTCTGCTTCCCTGTGGCCACTGATCCTAGCTCCACTCGGTTGCAGAAAAATTCTAGCCCACCTGGCTGCCACCAGCCATGCCTGGCTGATCTTCCTCCCAGTCCTCCTGACTGACTCTCTGCCTCAGTCCTGTCCGACTGCCACACTTCCATGGAGATTCCCTAGGGCAAGGATGAAGACTAAGCCTACTGCTGTCTTCAGAGAGTACTGTTACAGCTGACAGTCTCTCCCCTTGTGTAGTCCCTGCTCAGTGCTGATCTCTACTCACTGTCTGTCCGTTGCTGTGTCCCGCTGCCTTTCCTGAAGGTGCTCCTCCAACTGCTTACTGTGGTGGGGGATTCTTCTAGGCCAGCTATCCCAAGCCTACACCCCGATGTATCACCCCTCCCCGAAGGGGGTCTCCTCAAGGGGCACTGAAAGTCTCTCCTCAGCACTCCATCTCCATCTTTCACCCGACTTCCTGGGTGGATTAGTCCATGTCTATTTATGGGTTTGTCTCTGCCCCCTGCCAGCCCACTCCTGGGGATTGACTGAGACTCTATAAATATTCATTGCAGCGCCTCCTAACCACCGCCCTCTAATTCTAGAAGGTTCTCCAACCTTCCAGACACCAGGGGGAGGCACCAGAGAACTGCCAGGATGAGTCATCCAGCCCTGAACTCTAGTGAACCCTGACCCAATTAGGACTCACAGGCTTTAACATGAGTCAGGTACATTTTCCTAAACTGCCACTACTAGTAGCACACACTGGAGGGTGCTTACACTTCTTTCTCCATCCACCCACTAATGCCCTGTACACACGAGCAGAATTTCCGTCTGAAAAATATTTGATGTTTTTTCCGATGTAATTACGCTCAAGCTTGGCTTGCATACACACGGTCACACAAAAGTTCCCTGAACTTTCGACCGTCAAGAACGCGGTGACGTACAACACTACGACGAGCCGAGAAAATTAAGTTCAATGCTTCCGAGCATGCGTCGAATTGTTTTAGAGCATGCGTAGGAAAAAGTTTCAATCGGAAATTCCGATCGTCTGTACCAATTCCGACGCGCAATATGCGCGTCGGAATTGGTACAGACGATCGGAATTTTTGATGGAAACTTTTTCCGACCGAAAGATAGAGAAACCTGCTCTCAATCTTTTGCTGGCGGGAATTCTGCCAGCAAAAGTCAGATGGAGCATACACATGGTCGGAATTTCCAACCAAAAGTTCACATCGGACTTTTGTTGGTGGAATTTCCGCTCGTGTGTACGGGGCATAAGTTCTGGAAGCTTCCAGAAGCCAGGTGGAGGCAACAGAGGCACAGCCCTCAGAGCCTGCCAACTGAACTCTACATGACCCCAAATAATCCTGGGTCTACTGAATACAGTGAAGCGTAACTACATTTACCTAACACTTAACATTCACACTATGTACAAAAGGGGGTGCTATACAGTATGCTGTATACAAGTATAGCTACTAGTCCATCAGTAAATGCTTCACCCTCTTGCAGAGCTCTGCTGCTTTCCCACACTTCCCAGAGTGTCAGATAGAGTACCCCCCCCCCCCCCCCACCAATTCTTACATCATTGCACAACACAGTAGTGACACAGGGGCTGACCAAAGTGGCCAGCAGGGGAAACACTGTCCAACACACCAGCCTAGCAAAGGCACCCTACTTTTGAATGAGCTATGCGAAGGTTGCTTAAAAAATTGAAATACATTTTACTTTCATGGTGTCTCAGCATGTCATAATACCCTATGCCTTACTTGTGTGTGGAAAATACTTGATGACTACTCCATGCTACGAGACCTCTACTTAGCCCTCTGAGGGTAAAAACTGCTCCTATGAACTCTCCTCAGTTAAAGGGTTAGTTCACCTTTACCAAAAACTGCCTATGCAGATAAGGGGCATCTGTAGATAAAATGAACAGATGTGCAGATTTGTTCAAAAATGAATAATGCACTTGCTATAGGTGTAGGCCATTTACATATCTTATGAAGCCTGACTGGAAAGCTACTAGGACGTTGCTAAGAACATTGCTAAAAGAGGCCTACTGTAGCTGTTACACCTTCACCATCACAAGAGCTGAGTTCAGAGCTACTGCATCAGGGAAAAAAAAGGCACATGAGGGGGCCTGAATCATAGATAGAGCTCACTTCTGTGATGATGGAGGTGAACAGTAACAGCTAGGAATCTCTCAATAATGTCCTAGGAGGAGGAATATCCTAGGCCTCATTAGGTATATAAATGGTCTACACCTAAAGCAAGGGCATTTTTAAATTTTGGTCAAAACTGAACAGTTTGTTTTTATCTACAGACATCTTTTAACTGCATAGGCAGTTTTAAGGAGAAGGTGTAGAACCCAACTTTACCCACCTCAGCAACCCACAACACCAAAGAATATGATATATATCAAGAAGGGTAACCCCCATCTGCACTTACAGGAGAAGTCGATGGCAAGCGAAAAAGCCAGTGATGCAATATATGCCACATTTATTATTATTATGCAAAAAACGATCTCCTTGTTGGTATTTATAAAGTATTCTGAATACGATTTACAGCCTTTTCAGTGCTCCAGGACCTCTACAGAGACCTCCAAGGGGCTAAATTATTCAGGAACCACCCTAACCAACCCTCAAGAACCCTCAATACTCGAAGGTGCCATATATCATGGATTGGTTGCTAGACTTCATAGCCTTGCATTCGCCCACTCAAGGACTTCCCCTTTGCCCTCCAACTCCAAGAAACCATACTTTGATGACCTTCCCTCCCCTTGTGTGCCTACCTCTTAAGTGGAGGTCCTGGAAAGGACGGGGGGCTTTAAAGAATGACAACCAATCCATGATATATCGCATTTTCAAATATTGAGAGTTCCTGAGGCTTGATAAAGGTGGTATGACAGTATGGTTCCCTGTCATGATGTATATCGCCCCAGAATTCTCAACTAGGCTAGTTGAGGGGCTCCAGGATGCTGGTTTAATTTGGTGGAAACTGTTTATTCAGTTTCCTTGGTGGTTGGTAAAGCTTGGTTTGGGATCTGGAGCCCAGAGATTTTGCAGTAATCTGGGCGGGAGGAAATCTACAATCCTGGGACCAGGATGTGAGAATAGCAAGGAGATTGATTGTGCAGGTGTGTGCGGGTCTTCTTGTAGTGTCAGGACCAGGGTTCTGGGCTCTTGCCTCCGGAAAAGTCCATGTGGTTGTAAGGGAGCAGTCACAAGTGTGCATGTCTGCATGGTGCAGTCTGTGATAGAGCAGACAGAGGGCCCAAGCCTGCAGATTGGAGCAGCAGGGAAGCTGCAAAAGAAAGTGCTAACAGAGGTACAGTGGTTGTATGTGAATCCAGGGACACTGTTACATGGTCAGGAGGACCGAGGCACAAAGCCCGAGCAGCGGTGCTTTTAAAGAGAGTCAGGAGGCTGAATCTTACTTTGTTCTGCCATTAATGGTGTAAACCCCTGGGTGGGCAACAGATTACATATTTTCCTTTCTCTGCAATAAAAGTGGGCCAAAATGCCATTAAATGGCACAACTGGCATGGTCCCCACTCACTGGTTAATTCTACACTAAAGCTAAACAACCCCCAAACATCACAGTGGTTTTTAATAGTTTAGACGCTTGAAGGTCTGAGTAGGCATCCTCGAACATTATACAGAAATGCCATAAATCTGGCAATGCCTCCAAGATTGCCTCCAAGATATACAGCATCACTATGTTTTATGGGTTGTCAAGTGGTAGGGGGGGTCACACTTCTTGATATATTGTAGGGATGGGCCCGGTGCTCGATGCGAACCCACGTTCGCATCGAGCACCGGGCGTTCGCTCGCTCGGCGAGCCCAGAACTATTTTGGCCGCTCGCATCACGTTCGTGTGATGCGAGCGGCCCCGCAATGCATTGCGGCCGGCGCGGCCGACGCAGTGCATTGCTGGCTGATGATTGGCCAAGCATGCACTGTGACCCCGCATGCTTGGCCAATCACAGCCCCGGAAACTCGAAGAGCCATAATTGGCTACAGGCAGGACGCCTGTAGCCAATTACAGCTCAGGGGCTGTAGTACACGCCCCCCCCTATAAAACGCCGCCACGCCGTCTGCGCCGGTCACATGCTGTTCCGGCGCAGATTGAGCAGGCTGATTCTGTGACACTCTGCTGCATTTAGATAGTTAGAGAGATTCACTTACAGAGATTGAGTTAGATAGATTCAGTTACAAAGATTGATTGAGAAAGAGGGGCTTGTAGTGTGCTCGTGGCAGGCAGGCAGAGCTACTATATTTTGTTACCAGAAGCACCTATAGGACTTGTAGTGTGTTCGTGGCAGGCAGGCAGAGCTCCTATATTTTGTTCCCAGAAGCACCTATAGGACTTGTAGTGTGTTCGTGGCAGGCAGGCAGAGCTCCTATATTTTGTTACCAGAAGCACCTATAGACTTGTAGTGTGTTCGTGGCAGGCAGGCAGAGCTCCTATATTTTTGTTACCAGAAGCACCTATAGGACTTGTAGTGTGTTCGTGGCAGGCAGGCAGAGCTCCTATATTTTGTTCCCAGAGGCACCTATAGGACTTGAAGTGTGTTAGTCCCATTACACACACAGAGCTATATTTTCTTCCCAGAAGCACCTATAGGACTTGAAGTGTGTTAGTCCCATCACACACACAGAGCTATATTTTCTTCCCAGAAGCACCTATAGGACTTGAAGTGTGTTAGTCCCATCACACACACAGAGCTATATTTTGTTCCCAGAGGCACCTATAGGACTTGAAGTGTGTTAGTCCCATTACACACACAGAGCTATATTTTCTTCCCAGAAGCACCTATAGGACTTGAAGTGTGTTAGTCCCATTACACACACAGAGCTATATTTTCTTCCCAGAAGCACCTATAGGACTTGAAGTGTGTTAGTCCCATTACACACACAGAGCTATATTTTCTTCCCAGAAGCACCTATAGGACTTGAAGTGTGTTAGTCCCATCACACACACAGAGCTATATTTTGTTCCCAGAAGCACCTATAGGACTTGAAGTGTGTTAGTCCCATCACACACACAGAGCTATATTTTGTTCCCAGAAGCACCTATAGGACTTGAAGTGTGTTAGTCCCATCACACACACAGAGCTATATTTTGTTCCCAGAAGCACCTATAGGACTTGAAGTGTGTTAGTCCCATTACACACACAGAGCTATATTTTGTTCCCAGAAGCACCTATAGGACTTGAAGTGTGTTAGTCCCATTACACACACAGAGCTATATTTTCTTCCCAGAAGCACCTATAGGACTTGAAGTGTGTTAGTCCCATTACACACACAGAGCTATATTTTGTTCCCAGAAGCACCTATAGGACTTGAAGTGTGTTAGTCCCATTACACACACAGAGCTATATTTTCTTCCCAGAAGCACCTATAGGACTTGAAGTGTGTTAGTCCCATTACACACACAGAGCTATATTTTGTTCCCAGAAGCACCTATAGGACTTGAAGTGTGTTAGTCCCATTACACACACAGAGCTATATTTTCTTCCCAGAAGCACCTATAGGACTTGAAGTGTGTTAGTCCCATTACACACACAGAGCTATATTTTCTTCCCAGAAGCACCTATAGGACTTGAAGTGTGTTAGTCCCATTACACACACAGAGCTATATTTTGTTCCCAGAAGCACCTATAGGACTTGAAGTGTGTTAGTCCCATTACACACACAGAGCTATATTTTCTTCCCAGAAGCACCTATAGGACTTGAAGTGTGTTAGTCCCATTACACACACAGAGCTATATTTTGTTCCCAGAAGCACCTATAGGACTTGAAGTGTGTTAGTCCCATCACACACACAGAGCTATATTTTGTTCCCAGAAGCACCTATAGGACTTGAAGTGTGTTAGTCCCATCACACACACAGAGCTATATTTTGTTCCCAGAAGCACCTATAGGACTTGAAGTGTGTTAGTCCCATCACACACACAGAGCTATATTTTGTTCCCAGAAGCACCTATAGGACTTGAAGTGTGTTAGTCCCATCACACACACAGAGCTATATTTTGTTCCCAGAAGCACCTATAGGACTTGAAGTGTGTTAGTCCCATCACACACACAGAGCTATATTTTGTTCCCAGAAGCACCTATAGGACTTGAAGTGTGTTAGTCCCATTACACACACAGAGCTATATTTTGTTCCCAGAAGCACCTATAGGACTTGAAGTGTGTTAGTCCCATTACACACACAGAGCTATATTTTCTTCCAGAAGCACCTATAGGACTTGAAGTGTGTTAGTCCCATTACACACACAGAGCTATATTTTGTTCCCAGAAGCACCTATAGGACTTGAAGTGTGTTAGTCCCATTACACACACAGAGCTATATTTTCTTCCCAGAAGCACCTATAGGACTTGAAGTGTGTTAGTCCCATTACACACACAGAGCTATATTTTGTTCCCAGAAGCACCTATAGGACTTGAAGTGTGTTAGTCCCATCACACACACAGAGCTATATTTTGTTCCCAGAAGCACCTATAGGACTTGAAGTGTGTTAGTCCCATCACACACACAGAGCTATATTTTGTTCCCAGAAGCACCTATAGGACTTGAAGTGTGTTAGTCCCATCACACACACAGAGCTATATTTTGTTCCCAGAAGCACCTATAGGACTTGAAGTGTGTTAGTCCCATCACACACACAGAGCTATATTTTGTTCCCAGAAGCACCTATAGGACTTGAAGTGTGTTAGTCCCATCACACACACAGAGCTATATTTTGTTCCCAGAAGCACCTATAGGACTTGAAGTGTGTTAGTCCCATCACACACACAGAGCTATATTTTGTTCCCAGAAGCACCTATAGGACTTGAAGTGTGTTAGTCCCATTACACACACAGAGCTATATTTTCTTCCCAGAAGCACCTATAGGACTTGAAGTGTGTTAGTCCCATTACACACACAGAGCTATATTTTTGTTCCCAGAAGCACCTATAGGACTTGAAGTGTGTTAGTCCCATCACACACACAGAGCTATATTTTGTTCCCAGAAGCACCTATAGGACTTGAAGTGTGTTAGTCCCATCACACACACAGAGCTATATTTTCTTCCCAGAAGCACCTATAGGACTTGAAGTGTGTTAGTCCCATTACACACACAGAGCTATATTTTCTTCCCAGAAGCACCTATAGGACTTGAAGTGTGTTAGTCCCATCACACACACAGAGCTATATTTTGTTCCCAGAGGCACCTATAGGACTTGAAGTGTGTTAGTCCCATTACACACACAGAGCTATATTTTCTTCCCAGAAGCACCTATAGGACTTGAAGTGTGTTAGTCCCATCACACACACAGAGCTATATTTTCTTCCCAGAAGCACCTATAGGACTTGAAGTGTGTTAGTCCCATCACACACACAGAGCTATATTTTCTTCCCAGAAGCACCTATAGGACTTGAAGTGTGTTAGTCCCATCACACAGAGCTCCTCTATTTTCTTTGCAGAAGCACCCATAGGACTTCTAGTGTGTTAGTGGCATCACACAGAGCTCCTATATATTCTTCTCAGCAGCACCCACAGGACTTCTAGTGTGTTAGTGGCATCACACAGAGCTCCTCTATTTTCTTTGCATAAGCACCCACAGGACTTCTAGTGTGTTAGTGGCATCACACAGAGCTCCTCTATTTTCTTTGCAGAAGCACCCACAGGACTTCTAGTGTGTTAGTGGCATCACACAGAGCTCCTCTATTTTCTTTGCATAAGCACCCACAGGACTTCTAGTGTGTTAGTGGCATCACACAGAGCTCCTCTATTTTCTTTGCATAAGCACCCACAGGACTTCTAGTGTGTTAGTGGCATCACACAGAGCTCCTCTATTTTCTTTGCAGAAGCACCCATAGGACTTCTAGTGTGTTAGTGGCATCACACAGAGCTCCTATATATTCTTCTCAGCAGCACCCACAGGACTTCTAGTGTGTTAGTGGCATCACACAGAGCTCCTCTATTTTCTTTGCATAAGCACCCACAGGACTTCTAGTGTGTTAGTGGCATCACACAGAGCTCCTCTATTTTCTTTGCAGAAGCACCCACAGGACTTCTAGTGTGTTAGTGGCATCACACAGAGCTCCTATATATTCTTCTCAGCAGCACCCACAGGACATCTAGTGTGTTAGTGGCATCACACAGAGCTCCTCTATTTTCTTTGCATAAGCACCCACAGGACTTCTAGTGTGTTAGTGGCATCACACAGAGCTCCTCTATTTTCTTTGCAGAAGCACCCATAGGACTTCTAGTGTGTTAGTGGCATCACACAGAGCTCCTATATATTCTTCTCAGCAGCACCCACAGGACTTCTAGTGTGTTAGTGGCATCACACAGAGCTCCTCTATTTTCTTTGCTGAAGCACCCACAGGACTTCTAGTGTGTTAGTGGCATCACACAGAGCTCCTCTATTTTCTTTGCATAAGCACCCACAGGACTTCTAGTGTGTTAGTGGCATCACACAGAGCTCCTCTATTTTCTTTGCAGAAGCACCCATAGGACTTCTAGTGTGTTAGTGGCATCACACAGAGCTCCTATATTTTCTTCTCAGCAGCACCCACAGGACTACCGACTACAATGGCTGGAAGACCGCCAAGGGGAGGCAGAGCGTGCAGAGCCAAGAACACAGGGCAGGCAGGCTCTGTTTCTAGTGGACGTGGCCGTGGACGTGGACGTGGTCGTGCATCGTCATCAGCACGTGGCCATGGGACACGCGCGTCTTTGTTTTCGGCAGCTGGACATGTGGAGCCGCATCATGCTGAAGGCTTGGTAGAATGGATGACCAAGCCCTCCTCATCCTCCTCATCCTCTCTCACCCAGGCTCAGGGTACTGACAGAGCATCATCAGCCACCCCTTCCCTAGACCCACCATGTCCTCCTGAGGAGTCCCCCGAACTCTTGAGCACAGTGTTGGGTACATGCTCCAGGAGGATGCCCAACGATTCGAAGGCTCGGATGACGATACCCAGCTTGAGGAATCTGGCAGTACAGTTCCACCAGCTGCAGCTTACTGCCAGGTTTGCTCTAGTGGTGAAGAGGGAGGGGATGATGAGGTCACTGACTCCACGTGGGTGCCTCAAGGGAGAGAGGATGAGGAGGAGGACGAGGAGGAGGAGGATGCGGCGTCACATGTCCAACGAGGCAGGATGCCCCTGGAGGCCAGGTAGAGGCCAGCACAGCAACTGTACAACACCGCAGAGCTCCGCCTGTGCAGGGCGCTGCCTCTGCACGTTATCAGAAAAGTTCTTTGGTGTGGGCCTTTTTTGAGACGAGTGCAGCAGATCGCACCACTGCTATTTGCAATATTTGTCTCAAGCGTATCTCGCGTGGCCAAAACATCAGCCGCTTGGGCACGACAAGCATGACCAGACATATGGCGACCTGCCATGCAGCTCGTTGGCAGGCACACATAAAAGACCCACACCAAAGAACTAAGCGGACCTCTCCTTGCTCCTCCTCAGCTGGGATCTCCATCCCCACTACACCTTCAGTCCTCTCTGAAAGCTGCTCTGAGAGGACTGAAGGTGTAGAATTCGGTGTGTCACAACCAAGTACTTGCAGTACACCGACGTCCGAATGCAGCAGGCAAATTTCCCTGCCCCAGCTGCTGGACCGTAGAAAGAAGTACACTCCCAGCCATCCACATGCCCAGCAGTTGAATGCTAGCCTTGCTAAATTGCTAGCACTTCAACTGCTGCCTTTTCAGTTGGTAGATTCGGCCCCCTTCCGTGAGTTTGTTCAATGTGCGGTTCCTCAGTGGCAGGTTCCCAAACGCCACTTTTTCTCGCGGAAGGCGATTCCGTCTCTCTACCGGCATGTGGAGGGCAATGTCCATGCCTCGCTGGACAGGGCGGTCAGCGGTAAGGTGCATATTACCGCTGACTCATGGTCCAGCAGGCATGGACAGGGACGGTACCTTTCTTTCACGGCCCATTGGGTCACTCTATTGGCAGCTGGGAGGGATGCAGGACAAGGTGCAGTAGTGTTGGAGGTTGTTCCGCCACCACGCCTCCAAAACGCGACTACTGCTACTGGTTGTGACACACCTCTCTCCTCCACCCCCTCCTCTTCTTCTTCCTCCAGTGCTCTGTCCTTGGAACCAGCGGTGCTCCGTAGGCGTACAAGGGGCTACGCAAGTACGCAGGCAAAAAGATGCCATGCCGTGCTTGCGCTGGTGTGTTTGGGGGACAGGAGCCACACTGGGCCAGAGGTTCTGGCAGCTCTGCAGGGCAGGCCGAGAGGTGGTTGACGCCACGTCAGCTTAAGCCAGGAATGGTCGTTTCTGACAATGGCACCAACCTCCTCTCCGCCCTGCGACAGGGGCAGCTCACCCATGTGCCCTGCATGGCTCACGTCCTCAACCTGGTGGTGCAGCGGTTCTTGGGCAGGTTCCCAGGCTTACAGGATGTCCTGAGGCAGGCCAGGAAAGTCTGTGTGCATTTCCGCCGATCTTATAATGCCAGTGCTCGGCTGACTGAGCTGCAAAAGGAGCTGAACCTGCCCAAGAACCGCCTAATATCTGACATGCCCACCAGGTGGAACTCAACGTTGGCCATGCTGCAGCGACTGCACATGCAGCAGAGGGCCATCAATGAGTACCTTTGCGACTACGGCACCAGGACAGGGTCAGGGGAGCTTGGTTTTTTTTCCCCACGTCAGTGGAGCATGATCAGGGATGCATGCACTGTCCTCTCACCATTTGAGGAGGCCACGAGGATGGTGAGCAGTGACAGTGCATGCATCAGTGACACTGTCCCTCTTGTCCACCTGTTGGAGCATACGCTGCGTGGGATAATGGACAGGGCACTTGAGGCAGAACAGAGGCAGGAAGAGGAGGACTTCCTTGCCTCTCAAGGCCCCCTTTATCCGGACAGTGTTCCTTCTGTCCCACCCATCACACAGGAAGAGGATGAGGAGGAGGAGGAGGAGGAGGAGGAGGATTGTGTGAGCATGGAGGTGGAGCCTGGCACTCAGCATCAGCAGCAGCAGTCTTTTAGGGATGATGTACAGTCCCAACAAGCCAGTGGACTTGTACGTGGCTGGGAGGAGGTGGCTGGCGATCATGTCATCCTCAGTGACCCAGAAGACTCCGGACCGAATGCCTCAGCTAACCTACGCTGCATGGCCTCCCTGATCCTGCAAAGCCTGCGGAAGGATCCTCGTGTTCTTCGGATCAAGGAGAGGGACCATTACTGGCTGGCCACTCTCCTTGATCCGCGGTACAAGGGTAAGGTTGCGGACCTTATCTTGCCGTCGCAGAGGGAGCAGAGGATGAGACATCTCAGGGAGGCCTTGCAGAAAGGTCTGTGCAACGCGTTCCCAGAAACTGGGAGGCTACAAACTCCTGGTCCTGGGCGACGAGTTGCTGAGGCTTCGGTCAGTGGCAGAAGGAGCGGTGGGGAAGGTGGACGTCTGACCGATGCGTTCAGACAATTTTTTAGTCCGCAGCCCCAAGGTATGATCGGTTCCAGCAACCATCGCCAGCGTCTGATATACATGGTGCAGGAATACCTTGGGGCAAGGTCAGACTTGGACACCTTTCCCACCGAAAATCCTCTGGCTTACTGGGTCCTGAGGATGGATCACTGGCCAGAGCTTGCACAGTATGCAATTGAGCTACTGGCCTGTCCTGCCTCCAGCGTTCTTTCCGAACGCACATTCAGTGCTGCTGGAGGATTTGTGACTGATCATAGGGTGCGCCTGTCCACCGCCTCGGTTGATCGACTGACATTCATCAAAATGAATCAGTCTTGGATCACCACCAGCTACCAGGCACCTGAGGCGGATATAACCGAATAATTTTTAATGTCACATCCCTTCAAGACTGCCTATGCTGATGCTGAGTGACTGTCCTCTTATGTTCACTGACTATCCTCTTCCTCCTCCTCAATGATCCATGCCACCACACCAGTGCCTAAGGCACAATTTTTCAGCCCCTGTTTAACAGGGGCGTGTACTTACAATTTTTTAAAAAAATGCTTCGCAACACGTGTGACTGCTGTGCTCCAAGTACAGTCTCTGTGAGGGCCGTGTTGCAGTGTTGTGGCACCAGCACCAGTGCCTAAGGCACAATTTTTCAGCCCCTGTTTAACAGGGGCGTGTACTTACAATTTTTAAAAAAAATGCTTCGCAACACGTGTGACTGCTGTGCTCCAAGTACAGTCTCTGTGAGGGCCGTGTTGCAGTGTTGTGGCACCAGCACCAGTGCCTAAGGCACAATTTTTCAGCCCCTGTTTAACAGGGGCGGGTACTTACAATTTTTTTAAAAAAATGCTTCGCAACACGTGTGACTGCTGTGCTCCAAGTACAGTCTCTGTGAGGGCCGTGTTGCAGTGTTGTGGCACCAGCACCAGTGCCTAAGGCACAATTTTTCAGCCCCTGTTTAACAGGGGCGGGTACTTACAATTTTTAAAAAAAATGCTTCGCAACACGTGTGACTGCTGTGCTCCAAGTACAGTATCTGTGAGGGCCGGGTTGCAGTGTTGTGGCACCAGCACCAGTGCCTAAGGCACAATTTTTCAGCCCTGTTTAACAGGGGCGTGTACTTACAATTTTTTTAAAAAATGCTTCGCAACACGTGTGACTGCTGTGCTCCAAGTACAGTATCTGTGAGGGCCGGGTTGCAGTGTTGTGGCACCAGCACCAGTGCCTAAGGCACAATTTTTCAGCCCCTGTTTAACAGGGGCGTGTACTTACAATTTTTTAAAAAAATGCTTCGCAACACGTGTGACTGCTGTGCTCCAAGTACAGTCTCTGTGAGGGGTTGCAGTGTTGTGGCACCAGCACCAGTGCCTAAGGCACAATTTTTCAGCCCCTGTTTAACAGGGGCGGGTAATTACAAATCTTGATCTAAAAGTTCACAGCAGGGCCCATTCCTGCGCCCACCAAGAGTAACTATGAGGGCCTGCAGTCTTGTGGCAACACCGTCCACCACCACCGCCAAAGGCCCAATTTTTCTGCCCTGTTCATCAGGTGCTTGCAATTACAAATCTTGATCTAATAACTCACAGCAGGGCCCATTCCTGCGCCCACCAAGAGTAACTATGAGGGCCTACAGTCTTGTGGCAACACCGTCCACCACCACCGCCAAAGGCCCAATTTTTCTGCCCTGTTCATCAGGTGCTTGCAATTACAAATCTTGATCTAATAACTCACAGCAGGGCCCATTCCTGCGCCCACCAAGAGTAACTGTGAGAGCTTACAGTCTTGTGGCAAAACCGTCCACCACCACCACCACCACCCCCAATTTTTTCTGCCCTGTTCAACAGGTGCATGCAATTACAAATCTTGATCTATTAACTCACAGCAGGGCCCATTCCTGTGCCCACCAGTCTTGTGGCTACACCAACATCTAATAGGGCAAATTTCTGCAGAGTATATACGCCAGGCCCCTACTTTCAAACATCCAACTTACAAACGACTCCTACTTGCAAATGGAAAGAGAAAACAGGAAGTGAGAGGAAATCTACCCCTAGGAAGGGAAATTCTATCCTGTTAGATTTAATTTGGGAAAAAGGTATCTCCTCTCTACTGATACTTTATCACCAATCCTTGTTTCAATTAAAACCCCACTTTTCCAAAAACATTTGTCATTGGGACGGAAAGTGAGGTGACATGTTCTGAACAGATGTGCAAAGACAGCAAATGTTACAGGGGTGATAACCCCTCCCTATGTTCTCCAAAAAGCTTAAAAATAGATTTTTTTGGGATGGAGCTACACTTCATAATGTACCTGTTCAGATTCTACTTAAGATCAAACCTAAAGCCGCAAGTGGTTTTAAATGGCTTCTTTTTTTCCTTTACAAATGTCATTTTGTGCAAGGACAGTTCTAAACACGGGAAACACATGCCACTTCACAGGCATACTTTAGACACCCCCCAGGTACCATATTTAAAGGAAAATTTCACTTTTTTTTTTCACTTTATGCATCATTAAAATGACTGCTCCCGAAAAAACGTTAGTTTTTAAAAGTTCTTTTTGCATTGATATATGTCCCCTGGGGCAGGACCCGGGTCCCCAAACCTGTTTTATGACATTAACATGCATATTGGCCGTTGTAATTAGCACTTTTGATTTCGAACGTTCGCGTCCATTATAACGTATAGGGTTCGAAAATTCGCGCGAACTTTCGGTCCGTTCGAAGGTTCTGGTTCGAACCGAACCCGGGGTGTTCGGCTCATCCCTAATATATTGGATCTTTTGATGTGGATAAGGCTGGGCGGCTTTGTACCTTTGCCTTAAGACAACAGAGCTCCTAGGGATAATTTCCACCCTCAGAGGTCTAAAGAGATATCCTGTAGCATAGAAAAGGAAGGCCATGAAATATGGCATCCCCTTTCTGGTATAAGGTGTGCCTGGCTTATGTAGATCCCCTGAAGTATGGGAAGGGAAGGCTGTGAAATCTGCCTTCCCCTCCTTTGTATATGGCAACACTTGCGGCACAATATTTAAAGTTTTTGATGCTTAGCCTGTAACTCCATAAAACTTAAGCCCCATACATACAGTCGGATTTTCCGATGGATTCTGTCCTATCGGACAATGTTGTCGGAAATTCCGACCGTGTGTAAGCACTATCGGACATTTTCCATCGGATTGTCCGACAGACAAAGTTGTATCTCCTGCTCTATAAATTTTCCGACAACAAAGTCCGATCACACCAATTCCGATCGTGTGTAGCGAATTCCGACGGACAAAGTGCCACGCATGCTCAGATCACATTACAAGACCAAAGCTATTGGCTACTAGCCTCTACGCAGTTCCGTCGTACGCAACAAACGTCACCACGTTCAGAATGATCGGATTTTCCGACAACTTTGTCCGACCGTGTGTATGCAACACCAGTGTCGGACTAAATCCCTCGGACCAAATCCGATGGATTTGGTGGTCGGATTTTCCGACCGTGTGTATGGGGCTTTAGGCTATGTTCACTCTATCCTGCATAGGTTAAAAGAAGTGTTTTACTTTGCAGGCTAGTGATAGTGATGGCTCTAGCAGCAAGTAGTGTGATGCAGGTTTCAGCACATCACACTGCTTGCTTGATTTATTCTTTCCTTAAAGTGGTTGTAATCCTCAGACTTGACATATGAACAAAGCATAGCCCTCTATAGTGTGTACTTGTTTCAATTAAGAGAACTAAGTGTAATTTCTCTCCACTGCTTTGTTCCTCTGCTATCAGCATGAGTCACTTCTGACAAGTTTGCCTGGCACCAAGAGAAAAATGATGACAGGGGAGGGACCTCCAGCTGATCGACAGCCTCAGCTCTGTTCTTGTGTGCTGTGTAAAGGAGGGGAGTGTCTCTTCCCTCCAATCAGCTCTCAGAGCTCTCCTTACTGAGCTCTGCAGAGTGTAACTTCAGTTCTCCGCCCCCTTTTTTTTTATAACAGCTCAGACAAGCTTACAGTAGAACTATAGGTAAAACTCTTTTTTTTATTTTGGATAGATGGAACCCCTGTGAGATTCTTTTTTTTGCCATCTGTGTCCCATTGCAAAAATTTTCCTTCACTTCCTGTCTCACAGCCAAACAGGAAGTGAGAGGAAATCCCTGCAGATTAAGGGAATTCCATGGGGGCCCCCAGGTCACCAAAACCAGTGTTCCAATTGGAAGATTTCCCCTCTATTACTTTTCTGGGGATAACCCAAAAATTGGGATTTTACTTTCTACATGAATGATAATGGTAAACAGGACAAATATAGAGGGTGAATCTCCTAATGGGGACAGGTGTTCTAATCCCTCTGCACTCTATCCAAATCTGAAAAAAAAGTTTTGCCTTTAGTTATACTTTTATAACTTCTGCACCTTAAAGGGCTGTAGAGTAGAGAATGCAGATAAACATGTACACCTTCTGTAAGATAATTAGTTGAATCTCTGTGTATCACCTGGGGCCAGTGACTTCACTGGGTATATGAGAGGGTTTACAACCACTTTAACTTTATTTGAAGTGTCACTGATGGGGTTATTTACTAAATCTCGAGTATGCAAAATCTGGCGCAGCTCTACATAGAATCCAATCAGCTTCCAGGTTTTATTGTCAAAACTTGAAGAAGCTGAAGTTAGAAGCTGACTGGCTACCAAGCACAGCTACACCAAATTCTGAGTGCTCCAGTTTTAGTAAATCTCCCTCTATGAAAAAACTTCAGGCTGTGTCCCTCTCCAGTTGGGGAGCATGCACTTTTGTAATTGTTACCTAGAACTTCTTGCCCACCCAGCCACACTGTGGTTGCATAGACCTTAGCATGTCCCATAAGGGGACACAATGGCCTAATTTCACAAGGACACCCTGTTCATGGCGCTTGAGCAGGTTTGAGAAGGATCCCTACCACATACTGATGCATGGTGCTGGAACGGACACAATGAGAAGGACCTCCACAGCACTATGCACTGCGCCTGAGCATACACTGGATCAGAAAAACCCGACTGAGAGTGTACATGTCAGAGTCGCTCCAGGGAGACAGGGAGAACCTGATTTCTTTTTATGAGGAGGTATGTAAAACCTTGGACAGAGGGGTGACTGTGGATGTGGTATCCTTGGATTTTGCAAAAGCGTTTGACACAGTTCCCCACACAAGGCTAATGTGTAAGGTAAAGTCTACAGGCTTGGAAAGATCAATTTGTAAATGGAGAGAAAACTGGCTAATAAACCAAATTCAGAGAGTAGTGGTTAATGATTCTTACTCTGAATGGTCTAAGGCTATCAGTGGTGTACCCCAAGGTTCAGTGCTGGGACCCTTACTTTTTAATATCTTTATAAATGATATTGGGTCTGGGATCAAAAATAACATTTCTGTCTTTGCAGATGACACTAAGCTATGCAGTGGATTGACGTCCTTACAGGATGTCTCCAATTTAAAAGCCGACCAAAATGCTCTGTCTAATTGGGCAACTAAGTGGCAAATGAGATTTGATGCTGATAAATGTAAAGCTATGCACTTGGGGGCTAAGAATATACATGCATCATACATGCTAGGGGGAGTACAACTGGGGGGATCCATAGTGGAGAAGGATCTGGGGGTTTTGGTAGATCATAAGCTCAATAATAGCGTGCAATAGCAAGCTGCGGTTTCCAAAGCGAGCAAAGTACTTTCTTGTATTAAGAGAGGTATGGACTCCAGAGAGAGAGAGATAATTCCCCCCTGTACAAATCATTAGTAATCATCTGGAATATGCAGTTCAGTTTTGGGCACCAGTTCTCAAAAAGGATATCGGGGAACTGGAGAAAGTGCAGAGAAAGGCAACCAAACTGATAAGAGGCATGGAGGAGCTCAGCTATGAGGAAAGATTAGAGGAACTGAATTTATTCTCTCTTGAGAAGAGGCGATTAAGGGGGGATATGGTCAACATGTATAAATACATAAGTGGTCCATATAGTGAACTTGGTGTTGAGTTATTCACTTTAAGGTCATCACAGAGGAAACGGGGGCACTCATTATGTCTAGAGGAAAAAAGATTTCATCTCCAAATACGGAAAGGTTTCTTCACAGTAAGAGCTGTAAACATGTGGAATAAACTCCCTCCAGAGGTGGTTCTGGCCAGCTCAGTAGATTGCTTTAAAAAAAAAAAAAAGCCTGGATTATTTCCTAACTGTACATAATATAATTGTGTACTGATATTTATAGGTAAAGTTGATCCAGGGAAAATCCGATTGCCGCTCGGGGGATCATGAAGGACTTTTTCCCACTCCTGTAGCAAAAAATTGGATCATGCTCTGCTGTTTTTTTTTTGCCTTCCTCTGTATCAGATGTGGGAGAAAGATTGTGTATATGGGATTGTATGATTTCCTTTTTTGTTAGAACTAGACTAGATGGACTTGTGTCTTTTTTCAACCTGACTAACTATTTAACTATGTAACTGTGAGACCTGCTAGGCGATGGAGCCACCCTTATAGGTGGAAACAGGTTACACTTCACTGCAAAAGCTAATTATGATACAAACAGAAGCGGAACACAAAAGGAGACTAGAAATAAGCGTCAATGTAAGGTATTCTGCTACATTTTATTTTCTCCAGGGAGGGTTTAATAACGTTGTAAGCACAAGGGCTGCAGTATCTATGTGCAGTGTATACAGAGAGTAGGCTCAGTCAACCATGCCCCTTTAAACCAGGGTCAATAATCACTGAACTTTTTGCAGTTTAAAGGAGTCCTCTTTTCTCAGGTTTAGAAACAGGCATGTACTGGCCATCGGGACTACAGGGAGTTTGCCGGTGGGCGGATGGCTCAGTGGGCCAGTTTCAGTGACAGCCTGTCAAAGTAATGGCTGTGCGGCTCACACTCAACTTCACGCAGTTATGTGAGAAGGATGAGAAAAATACAGAGGAGAATAAGTGAAATAATAAAAGAGGTTAGTGAGGACTCATGTTATGCTACTTATGTTTTTTGCACAATTGCGTATAGTTTATGTACTGTTTTTGTGCTTGTTTGCAAAATTAAAGTGGGCCGGTCTGGATGAAGTCCAGGGCCAACTTTTTGTCCCTGCCCAGCTCTGTTTAGAAATATAGATTTCTGTTCTGTTAGCTCTTTGCTGGAATTGCATTTAAAACATCACACAGTGGCTGTCCTAATTGAACCGTGTGAAAGTATGAACATTTTCATTTCTGCATTTCTTCTCACATGAAAAACAAAACATGGTTTACATGAGAGATCCATTTCTGAGTTTTATTTTGGCCAAAACGTGGCCAAAACGGAGACAATTTCCCAAGTTACTCTGCTTCATCAGTAAAGTGGATTTCACCATGTGGGGGAGCTCTCGTCTTGCTTTCTGAATTTGCAGTGAGGTTTTTGTTTATGTAATCTCTTTATGGAAACAATAATGTCATTTACATGGAGCTCCTATTATTTTTACTTCTTTACTGGACGGTTTACCCTAAAGTGTAAGTTCAACTTTACAAAAAATGCATGATATTCTTTCCAATATGGGTAGAGAAGAATAGTGTGCTAATCCTACCTTCCAACCAGGGACACTGTTTAAACAGTGAAATCCACAACCACTTTAACCACTTCAGCCCCGGACCAATTGGCAGCCAAAGGACCAGGCCCCTTTTTGCAATTCGGCACTGCGTCGCTTTAACTAACAATTGCGCGGTCATGCGACGTGGCTCCAAAACAAAATTGGCGTCCTTTTTTTCCCACAAATAGAGCTTTCTTTTGGTGGTATTTGATCGCCCCTGCGGTTTTTATTTTTTGCGCTATAAAACAAAAATAGAGCGACAATTTTGAAAAAAATGCAATATTTTTTACTTTTTGCTATAATAAATATCCCAAAAAATATATAAAAAAACATTTTTTTTCCTCAGTTTAGGCCGATACGTATTCTTCTACATATTTTTGGTAAAAAAAATCGCAATTAGCGATTATTGATTAGTTTGCGCAAAAGTTATAGCGTTTACAAAATAGGGGATAGTTTTATAGCATTTTTATTAATATTTTTTTTTTTATTAGTAATGGCGGCGATCAGCGATTTTTATTGTGACTGCGACATTTTGGCGGACACATCGGACATTTTTGACACATTTTTGGGACATTTGTCATTTATACAGAAATCAGTGCTATTTAAATAGCACTGATTCCTATGTAAATGACAGTTGTAGTTAGGGGGTTAACCACAAGGGGGCGGGGAGGAGTCAGTGTGACGTGTTGTGTTGTGGTTACTGTAGGGGGGCGTGGCTGTACGTCTGACGTCATTGATCGGCGTTCCCGATGACAGGGAACCGCCGATCACTGACAGTCAGTGTAGGAAGCGCGGGGAGAGGTTTGTTTACATAGACCTCTCCCCGTTCTTCCGCTCCGTAACCCGATCGCGGGATACCAGCGGCGATCGGGTCCGCTGGTCCCGCGGCCGTGGTCACGGAGCTCCCGACCGGGTCGCGCGCGCGCCGCTGGCGGCGCGCGTGCGCCCCCCGGGCAGGCAAATTAAAGGGGACGTACAGGTACGTCCTTTTGCCTGCCCGTGCCATTCTGTTGACGTATATCTACAGGAGGCGGTCGGGAAGCGGTTAAGAAGCTTCTTAACCCCTTAATGAGGAAGGTAAAACAAGTCTCTTGAACACAGTTTTGCAGCTTTGACATGTAAAACTGTACATATCACCACAATTACCCAGTGTATACAGGTGAATTATACCTTGTTTTTGAAGGACAAATTCGATTTTCATTTGGTGGTAAAAAGTAATAGCTATCTCCTGATTTTATTTTTATTAGCAAAGGAAAACTGTCAAAAAATAGTAAAAGAAATAAATATTTTTTTTAGGGCTGTGGAAATTAAAGATTAATTCCTCGATTAATCGATAAATATTTTTGATCGATCAAAATTCTTTTGATTGGTACTCACCTCTCCGCTGGCTTCCGGGTCTTCAGGGAGTTCCGTCTGAAATCCGGTGATGTCACAGACATCGACGTCACAGGACTCCTCCCCCCTTCCCCAAGTGCCTCCGTCTGCTAACGA
Source organism: Lithobates sylvaticus (assembly GCA_028564925.1). Taxonomy (NCBI): domain Eukaryota; kingdom Metazoa; phylum Chordata; class Amphibia; order Anura; family Ranidae; genus Lithobates; species Lithobates sylvaticus. The sequence goes on from CM053027.1 coordinate 138,588,717, forward strand.
AGGGAAGGGAGAGGAGTCTGGTGACGTTGAAGTTCTGATTGAACATAACGCGTACGGGGGAGGAGCTACACATGACGTCACCCACTGCTGCCCTACGTAAATAACACGATTGTCGGCTTTACATGCTGTGTTTTTATCATCTTTATGTGAGTAGTTTGTGTTGAACACAAAAATTAAATCTTATACATAAGCGGTGAGCACTTAGATCTTTTCTTTCTACCCGTGACCTGGCGTCCTTGCTGAAATCTAAGGAGACGTAAGAGAAGTTTATGGTCCGTGTTAACCCTTTTGATACCCGCTTGCATGACCATCTGTTTGCACAGGGGTCTATGCCATAAAGTGAGAGTGATTAGTTAGACCGGAGGTGGAGGGATTATCACGCTACTGTGGAAAAAAAAATACTTGCGTCAGTGCTACAGTTTGAATTTAAAACTTATTTGTGAACTGTGAAGTTAAGTCATGGATTGTAGAAACTAACTAGTGTCGGGTGATTGTATATAGTGTATACCACATTTACCACTGACTAATGCAGAGTTGCAATGCAAGGAGATAAGCTAAAAGTAGTTGGATCTTTATGTGCGTTATAATTAATCGAAATTAGGCGATTAATCGATTTAAAAAAAAAAATCAATTAATTGAACACGAACATTTTAATCAGTAACAGCCCTAATTTTTTTAAATGTACCTGTATTTGTATTGCTATTGACCTACCACCAAAGAACAACCCAAAGCAAATTCTCCTACTCCTGATGATCGGAGCTATACCACATATGTGTATGTTATTTGTTGTTTGTATCTATAGTAGGGCCCAGACAAAATAGTGTGCATTTTTGCTTTTTTTATTTTACCTAAAACACATTGACACTGACCCTGACACTGATACTAAATTAAAAAATGCTTTTATTTTAATAAAAGGAATATACAATAAATATATAAAATGGGGTGCAGACACTAAAACTAAAAAGTATTAAAATAATCACAGGGTGATATATGGCACTGAGAGAGGTAAAACTGATAAAAAATATACAATAATAATTAGTAAAAATATGTGGCGCTTGCTGCTGGGAAGGATAGCAATCCTGTGGGAGGGCTCCAAAGGATGGCTTCCGACAAAGCGTCTCAAGATTGATAACTTCAATAATGATGTATAGCAGCAAGTAATGAACCGTGCTATACCAATAAACAAATAATCAAAAAAATATGTATTAACCTCCAATGGTGAAAAAAGTGTCCTGTGCAAAGTAAAGTGCGTTTCAAGAAATTGTGCATCGATCACTTGTAGATCAAATAGTGAACAATTAATTCATAATGCAAATATTCATGCCAAAGAAAGTGAAAAAAATATATATATATGAAAAAGTGAAAAAAATATATAAATAACAGTCCAAGCAATAGATATCAAAGGAAATTATTTTGAAGAAGTCACGTGGGCGTGACGCAACTAGTCAGGAGAATCAGAGTCTGGTGACGCCGTGTGTGGTCTTGGCCAGGATCACACACACTCCTACACAGCGCTGTTCATTGATTTCTGTAACTGTGAGTTATTTATTTTGTTCTCAATAAAATTTATCTATTTTACTGCACAATGGAGTCCCTCCTTCCTTCTCTTTTGCCCTCATGTTGAGCTTATGTGCTGAGAAGAGATAAGGAGCTACAAGGACCGATTTGTTTGCTGACTGATAGGAGAAAGATTTCTGTCCAGCTGGATCTATGTAAGGCGTTTGTACCCTTACTTTGAGGTAAGGGGCTGGGGGAAGCATTTCTATCAGGCACTTAGATCACGCATAGAAACCACTGTTGAGAAGTACACGGCTACCAGGAGGATTTAACAGCTATTTGATATCTGCACGTATAGAGATTGCAGTGGACTTTTAAAAAAACACAATTTTTTCTGCTTAATTTTGGATCACCGCACTTTATAGCAATTTTTGTGTTGCACATTATTCTTTTGTTGCACGTTTCTGCACAGGCAATTTTTTTGCGCATGTAGCAATTTTTGTCATTTTTATTAATTTTTTATTACTTTGATATCTATTGCTTGGACTGTTATTTATATATTTTTTTCTCTTTTTCATATATATATATATTTTTCACTTTCTTTGGCATGAATATTTGCATTATGAATTAATTGTTCACTATTTGATCTACAAGTGATCGTTGCACAATTTCTTGAAACGCACTTTACTTTGCACAGGACACTTTTTTCACCATTGGAGGTTAATACATATTTTTTTGATTATTTGTTTATTGGTATAGCACGGTTCATTACTTGCTGCTATACATCATTATTGAAGTTATCAATCTTGAGACACTTTGTTGGAAGCCATCCTTTGGAGCCCTCCCACAGGATTGCTATCCTTCCCAGCAGCAAGCGCCACATATTTTTACTAATTATTATTGTATATTTTTTTATCAGTTTTACCTCTCTCAGTGCCATATATCACCCTGTGATTATTTTAATACTTTTTAGTTTTAGTGTCTGCGCCCCATTTTATATATTTATTGTATATTCCTTTTACTGTGCATTGGTGTGTGAACATCCTGATGGTGGCCGCGGCAGTTGTTAATTTTAATTGCTAGTTGTTTATATTGATTTTTATCCCTGTATATTGGTTTGCGCAGTTGGTTCCCGCCTTATATACTAGCTTTTATTTTAATCCTACCTAAAATACACTGACCCTAACCATGACCTTTGACCCTGACTTTGATGCTGAGCATGACTTTTGAAACTAACATTTACCCTAACCCTGGCATTGAGCTAGTTCAATTCCTGATCTAACTGTTGTATCTTAATTTTCTTATTAGGAGAAAAAGATAAAATGTATCTTTTTCTCCTTTCAAGAGGAGAAAAAACACCGGAGTGGGCTCCACAGTAAGTGGCCAGTGGGCTGCTATGCAGCCTAAAAATAGTCTATTGATTCAGGGTCAGCCTTAGCAGGGAAGCAGAAGCAGTCTCCAAGATATGCAAGAAAAAAACAAATGCAGGCTCCTCTGAATTAGACTGTAAAGTGTGTATTAATAAAAACACTTAGTAAATTACATCTAGGTAAAAAAGGAAGGGTACATCTGTGGGTAAACCCTCTGTGGGGCATCCATCACACTGGTCAGTAGAAGGTATGCTGTCTCAGCTGTCTTAGCCGCCCTGTGGGCTCTTCCGAAGATGGTATGATGGTGGAGAGCTGGAGAAAGGCTAGGAACACTTCCTGGATCGTAGTGCTAAAGTGGATGGCATCACATGTTTCTGGGCTGGTGCACCCATTGGAGCACGCATTGCTCCCACCACCAGGGTGTGATCAAGCCTGTGAGGTCATCCCCTTTAGCACTGCGGTCCAGGAAGTGTTCCAAGCCTTTCTCCAGCTCTCCACCATCATACCATCTTCCTGTGCCTGCATTCGTTTTTTAGTGGGCTCCACAGTGACTGATCAATGATCAGATTAATTGGTAACCAGTCCTCTCAGTTCCTTATCATTAGTACGAAACCCATAGCTGTCCATGACAGCTCAGTCTCTGTGCTGGAAGAGTGCTGTGCAGCACACTGTCAGCACAAGCACAGTAGTACATATATGGGGCCCCACAGATAAAGACCCACTTCCATGAGGCTACATTTATGTGTATGCTGGCTCTGCAGCATCCCCTAGTGCCTAGTCCCACAGGAGGGAGCACCATCATGTTCTTTTGGGGCACACAGGCACAGTGTATACTGTCAACAGCTGCGACAGGTCATACTCTCCTGCCTAAGGCGCCATTCACATTTAAGTGTTCAGTGAACCCACGCAAAAACGCATGTTTATGCATGCATTCAGGGAACGTTTGAAAAATGCACATCAGGCTTGCAGTGCCATTCATTGTTAATGGCACCCCAAATATAGCCAGTGGGCATGTGTTTTTGTGCGTGTAAAAGCTTGTGGCTAATCTGCCAAAATGTACTCTAAAAACGTGCAAAGCTCAATGCCAAAAATCTACAGGAGCTGCGTTAGTGTATTTGATACACGTAGCACAGCCCATTCAAGTGAATGGGCTGCCCTAGAGTATAGCATGAAAATGTGCGTTCACATGAGGCCGAAATGTGACTACAGCCTAAGTCCCACCCACCTGTCCATTTATTCTATCCTCAAGGGCAGTGGCCTCCAAACTGTGGCCCTTTGCTTGCCTTTATCTGGTCCTTGTGACAATATTCCTTCCATTGATATGGGGCACTATCCCTTCACAGACACCAACAATGGGGCATAATTCCTCTCACTGATATAAACAATGGGGCACTATTCTTCCCTCTGACACAACTGATGGGTCATTATTCCTTCCCCTGAAACAAATGATGGGACGCTATACCTCCCACTGACACCAACAATGGGACACTATTACTCCTATTATTACCATTGAAGGGGCACTATTCCTCCTATTAATACCATTGAGGGGGCACTATTCCTCTTAATACTGACCACAGGCACTATGCATTTTCTGTACTCCCACTGACCACCATGCCTGAGGCACTGATTACCCCCACTGACACTAGGGCATTTTCTACTCCAACTGGCCAAAGTCCAGCCCTCCTAAAGTCTGAAGGAAAGTAAACTGTCCCTTCATTTAGAAAGTTTGGAGACCCCTGCTCAAGGGCCTAAAGTGGAAAGCCCATTACCCCATTAAAGATTCTCTGCTTTATTCTGTAAACCTCAAAGATTTCAGAGTGCTTGGACAGGGGACTAAACAGATGTGCCTGCTGTATATGTAGCCTGATTATAGATCCCCTCAACACACCACCCCCAGCTCCCAGGTAGTTTTATTTTGAATTGGGTTGACGTTACCACATAAGTACAAACTGAACTGTGGGCTAGTTAAGTAAAATTAGGCAGCTAGACGAGGATGGTTTACATTGGTCTTGTAATTGGCTGCCACACCCCTCTTCTGACTGAGTGATCCAAAAGTTGAAAAATGGTGAGCCCCCAACCTTAGAACCAGTAGGGAGTTGGAGGGGTATGTTTTCAATGTCTAATTCAGCCTCAGCTTTCTGTGAAGAGAATTTCCCACTCCTGCAGTTGAAGAGACCCTCTCACCACACTCCCACTAAAATCTGATGGTCAAATATTGTTGTCACGGTACCCCCAATAACACTATTGTGGGGTCACCGGTACGGTATTTGTACATTTAAATCATATCCCCTTCTCAAGCCTAAGTTCAGTGCTCGAAAACCTTTTATACCGAATATCTTCCAGTCCCTTTATTAGTTTTGTTGCCCTTCTCTGTACTCGCTCTATTTCCAGCACATCTTTCCTGAGGACTGGTGCCCAGAACTATACTGCAGGACCAGAGTCTTGTAGAGTGGGAGAATTACCACTTTATCTCTTGAGTTAATCCTCTTTTAAATGCATGCCAATATTCTGTTTGCTTTGTTAGCAGCAGCTTGGCATTGCATGCCATTGCTGAGCCTATCATCAATTAGGACCCCAGGTCCTTTTCCATCCTTGATTCCCCCAGTGGTTCTCCCACCAGTGAGTAGATTGCATTCATATTTTTGCCACCCAAATGCATTATTTTAAATTTTTCACATTAAACCTCATTTGTCATGTAGTTGCCCACCCCATTCATTTGTCCAGATCTACTTGCAGGGTTTCCACATCTTGCGGAGAAGTTATTGCCCTGCTTAGCTTAGTATCGTCTGCAAATACAGAGATTGAGCTGTTCACCCCACCCTCCAGGTAGTTTATGAATAAATTAAATAGGATTGGTCCCAGGACAGAACCCTGGGGGACCCCACTTTCCACCCCTGACCATTCGTGAGTACTGTCCATTTATCACTACCCTCTGAACTCGACCTTGTAGCCAGTTTTCAATTCATGTACTCACCCTATGGTGCATGCCAACTGACCTTACTTTGTACAGTAAACGTTAATGGGAACTGTGTCAAATGCTTTTGCAAAATCCAGATACACCACGTCTACAGGCCTTCCTTTATCTAGATGGCAGCTCACCTCCTCATAGAAGGTTAATAGATTGGTTTGGCAAGAATGTTTCTTCATGAATCTATGCGGATTACTGCTAATGATACCGTTTTCATTACTAAAATCTTGTATATAGTCCCTTATCATCTCCAAGAGCTTGCATACTATTGATGTTAGGCTAACTGGTCTGTAATTTCCAGGGATGTATTTTGGCCCTTTTTTAATATTGGTGTTACATTGGCTGTTCTCCAATCTGCTAATACCATTCCAGTCAGTAGACTGTCAGTAAAAATGAGGAACAATGGTCTGGCAATTACTTGACTGAGTTCCCTAAAGACACTCGGGTGCAAGCCATCTGGTCCCAGTGACTTATTATTGTTAAGTTTTCCAAGTCTATTTTTTAATTCTGTCCTCTGTTAGCCATGAGGGTGCCCTACCCAGAAGTTCAGAATCACATATACATATAAATATATATATATTGTGACAATCCGGGGTGATTAGATTCAAGTGGTGCATGCAATTTTCCAGAAACGTGCCACTCCAGACTGTGTTTTTAGGGCATGGCAGCCCACTTTTATTTAAAGGAAATGAAAAAGTTCAAACAAACAGAAATCTTCCCTTGCAGGGGGTTCCACCATCACTGCATAACCAAACGATAGCCTCCTGGTTTATTCACTGTCAGCTTCATGCTGCTTTAGTCTCAGGCTACACCTGCCTGCTTCAAACGTACACACAGACTGCCACCTGCAATCTTAGGCTCCGAGACCTCCAGTCTCTTTCTCCTGGAACTCTCCTGACCTCCTAGCCAGACTTCCTGTCTGCCGAGCAGAGCCGTCTCCAAGTCTGAGCACAGACTTCTCTTCCTGAGATGTTTATGAACCCAGCCCACAGGTGTGTAATTAGTATTCCTGCCAAAATCAGGCATGTACTGCTTATATGCACCTGTGAGATGGGGTCGCATCTCCACATATCCTCCCCCCCTGTTTCGCACCGGAGGGAGAAATACAAAACCCTTCTTCCTAAAGGGGCACTCCACCCACCTCTTTTTCCGGGTATGCTTCCATGCGGACTTCTTCCTAATTTTTGGGAGCTCACATTTCTTCTCACCTCCCCCAGATCTACTCTGCCAAAACTGTAGGGGTCCTACTTTGACATCTGTCTTAACTTTACCCAGCACTTTTTGGTTTTCAGGTTCGCTGATACCTGCGTTTTAAAAATTACCCAGTTCAAAACTACCAGGAACTCTGGTCCCACCGCTTGCTAGGACAGTGTCTGAGGAGGGACCACACACAGGGAAGCAGTTACTCTCTATGGGACCTTCCCACAGTTTCACATTGCCCCCTGTTGTCCAACACTCCATCAGTGACTGTTCTTGCACAACACTTTTTTCCACCCCAGTTTTCACCATTTCTGTTACCGCTGATATTTCCGATATCACTGCCTTGTCTAACAGGGCTCCAGAGTGCTTGTCATACACAATCTTTGTATGAAGCAATCCAGCACACTGTGAGAAAACTTTCCACATCAATACAAAACTTTGCATTAAATGATACAAGTATTTGCGATTTCTGCACAGTACAGCCTGCAATATCCAGCTCCAATCAGCCGTACCCCGTGGTACCAGTTCTCCAAACATAGGAGAGGACGGTAGGATATATACTGGCTGTACACTCCATGATGCTAACATTTCATTTAGCATGTCTGTCACAAAATACACATTTTCCCTTTTTATCATTGTGGACACAATTTCCGCTGTGCGTTTACACTCACTGAGACCTTCAGGCATGAGAGGATTAGTCTCTGCAACAACCCCTGCATCTTGGCCTATAGGCTGTTCTGCAGACACCTCTCCTGGCACAGCAGCCATAGCATCCACTACTCTTTTAGCCACAAAAGCTTCTTCCAGCATTGCTATTAGTCTCTTGGCCAAATCATCCCAGTAGGTATTGCTCTGTTGGACTACATCATCCCAATGAGACCTGGACAGACCAAGAGGCTCAACAGCATCTGAAACACTGTTCTTAGTTTTACACTTCTCAGCATTAAACACATCACTTTGTTTTACCCTGCATTGTGGCAACACATTTTCAACCACACCATGTTGCTGTACCCCACCCTCATCAGCATGAGCAGATGGAGTTTCATTGCAGACCTCAAGCTTTTTAACTTTAACACTTGCCTCCCCCCTGAACAGGGCACTGCAGCAAGGCAAGTCCTTTTTAGCACAAACAGGGGATCTCCAATTTGGGGTCACTTCCACTACCGTGTGCACAGTCACATAATCAGTCTCTCTCACCCAGTCTGCAGACTTGGAATCACAGGCGTTGTTACGGGCAACCGCTCTCCTCTTGAATTTCCAGTCAGCCTGTTGCTTTCTCCTGCTGCATTTCCCCATGCGGTTACCGGGTGAAATGAAAGACTCTCGGGCTTCCCAGTCCTCTTTGTGGGAAGAGCGAGCCACCTCTTCATAGGAGCCCCACCATCCAGACGACACTTCACTGGTTGCTATGGGAGACTGCCTTCTCCCAGCAGAGCTTCTCCAGTAACTGTAACAATCCTTGAGCCCACCAGCCAGGACTCTCATCAGGATCATTCCACCATTGGCCATAGGTCTCACGCCTTACCTTGCCTTTGTTGCTATGGGCAACAACATGCATCTTTGCAGCAACAGATGCAGAGTTCCTTCAAAAAAATTTTGCGTACTGTCTCCTTACAGCTGAGACACTGCACCCATCACTTTGCTTCACACAGCAACAGCAATACACACAGTCTCTGACACTCACGGTTTCCAGCATGCGAGGATCTGGACCAAAGCCATCTGTGCCCAACGCCAATTTCTCCACCAATTGTGACAACCCGGGGTGATTAGATTCAAGTGGTGCATGCAATTTTCCAGAAACATGCCACTCCAGACTGTGTTTTTAGGGCATGGCAGCCCACTTTTATTTAAAGGAAACGAAAAAGTTCAAACAAACAGAAATCTTCCCTCGCAGGGGGTTCCACTATCACAGCATAACCAAACGATAGCCTCCTGGATTATTCACTGTCAGCTTCATGCTGCTTTAGTCACAGGCTACACCTGCCTGCTTCAAACGTACGCACAGACTGCCACCTGCAATCTTAGGCTCCGAGACCTCCTGTCTCTTTCTCCTGGAACTCTATATATATATATAAAATGCTGCTAATCCAAATTGTGATAGGAGATCTGCCTCCCCTTCCTCCCTCAGGTTAGGGGGCCTATAGCATACTCCCAGTATTTACTTTCCCCTTAGTTTCATCCCTTTGGGCTCTACCCATTAGGATTCCAGCTCCCCTAGTGATGTCATCTCTCACATTCACTTGTACATTATTCTTGATATACAGGCATACCCCTCCCCCTTTTTTACCCTCCCTATCCCTGCAATAAATGGAAAACCCTTGAATGGTTGCCAGCCAATCATGAGAGCTGTTGAACCAAGTCTCTGAAATTCCCACAAAATCTAAATCCTTCTCGTACAACAGTATCTCATCCATCTTGTCCGCCAGGCTCCTGGCATTGGTGAACATGCCACTTAGTTTAGATGGATCGCATACTGTCTTCCACATCATATAACCGAGAACATAAAGTGGGATCCACTCTCTATTCTGATTCATGGAGGGCATATTATTCTAGTGAGCTAGAGGAGAAAGTATTCAACCACTTCAAGTTCAACCATAAGTACCACACTTGGCGATCGCCCCATAGCAGATTTACTGCTACAGGGTGGCTGCGCAGAATCACACATATATATATATATATATATATTTTTTTTTTATATATATTGTAAAATTGGGGTTATCAGACTCAAACGGTAGGGGCGTTTTCCAGTGAGTACGCCAGTACAAAACTGTATTTTTAAGGGCCTGGTAGCCCACTTTTATTTAAAAGCACGGAAAAGTTCACAAAGACATCAGTACCCACGCAGGGGGGTTCCACCATTACTGTATCTTGCAGACTCAATACTTTAGCCTCCTGGCTTACATTCTTCCCATACGGCTGATTCAGGCCTTTAGCCTAGGCCTTAAGTCTGCTCCTCAGACCCAAAAGAGTTTCCTAGAGTTAAGCTCTCTCCTAGCTCACTCCTGATCAGTGCCTTGCTGCTCTGTCACCAAGTACGTCTGCCTCCTGCAGACATGCATACTCTGGCTGCCCCCTGCAGCCTCTGACTCCTCTCAGAGGAATGGGAGTCCACATGACTCCCATGCACAAACTTCCTGTCTGTTGGGTGGAACACTGAGCCATAGCCAGGTCACAACCAAATAGCCCAGCACACAGCTGTGCAATCAGCGTGCCTTTCTCTCCACAATCTGGCGTAAACCAGAAATCTTCCAGGTAGCACATGGTCCTTCTGCCACAATATATATATATATATATATATATATATATATATATATATATATATATATATGATTCTGCACTTCTAGGTAGGGGGCATGTGCCCCCTGGCATGCTGCTTCTGCTGTGATTTGTCATAGCAGAAGCTGATCAGAGCATGCCGGCAAATAAAATCCATCACTTCCCTTAGTATAAGCACCTCACACAGTACACAAAAAAACACTGGCTAGGCACACATTTACCCCTTTGATCGTCCTAATGTTTAAAGTGGAAGTAAACCCTCTGGGCGCACCAATAAATATCTCCTAATCCTAGACAGCGGCACGCAGGCGCACTGCTCATGCCGAGATCACGGCGATATGCCGCTCTCGTGCGCATGTGCGGGAGTGACGTCATCGCCGCTCCAGAGAATCACATCGCTGGAGCGGCGAGACCCGGAAGTCACTCCGGCCCTGGATGGCGGCGCAAAGGAGATCGTGGATGTAGACCGCTACGGGGGCTTCGTTCTCAGGTAAGTCATTCATAATGAGCTAGTATGCTATGCATACTAGCTCATTATGCCTTTGCCTTGCAGGTTCCTATTTAAAAAAAAAAACGGCTTTACTTCCTCTTTAACCCCTTCCCAGTCAGTGTCATTAGTACAGTGACAGTGCATATTTTTAGCACTGATAACTGCATTAGTCTCACTAGTTCCCACAAAGACATGTGTCAATCTGTAAGCGATGGCTTTCCAACCCCAGGACCCTTGGAAATAGTACATGGCTGGGAGGAGGAAGCTCCAGATGCTGTCATCCTGAGTGACCCCGAGGAGTCTGATTCTCAAGCCTTGGCAAATTTGAGGCGCATGGGAAACCTCATGCTTCAAAGCCTGCAAAAGGACCCAAGAATACATGGCATAAAGGAGAGGGATGATTACTGGTTGGCAACCCTTCTTGACCACCGTTATAAGGGGAAGGTTTTAGAACTCATCTCGTCCTCACAGAGAGTGCAGAAGATAAAATCTCTTGAGGACACCTTAAAGAAGATTTTATTGAACGTTTTTCCTGACTCCAGTAGGTTACAGTTTCATGGAAAACCTATTTTTTTCGGCATCGATGAACACAGAACAGAAATAGGAATTCTTCAAAAAGACTGTATGTGAACTCACTGCAAAGTATATTCCCATGGGCAATAAGTTTAAAAGGCTAAAAATAAAACCTACCTGTATGTGGCTCACAGCCAAAGTTAAAAAAACCTATAAATAATAAGAAAAGAGCTTTTAAAAAATATAAAAATGACGGAACACTATCATCGTTTTAAATGTTAAAAAAATATAACAGAATATGAAAAAAGTAAATCAAGGGTGCAAAAAAAATAAAAACGAGCGACAGATTGCAAAATATAGTAGGACAAACCCAAAAAAAATCTTTAGTATATATTAAAAGTAAAAAGGTCAGGTATGGGCATGTAGGCCCTTTACTAAATAATCTAGAGTGGGTGACAGGGGACAAAGAGAAGGCAAATGTATTAAATACTTTCTTCAGCTCTTTATATATAAAAGACTACATAGATGAGTTCTTGCTGGAAAAAAGTATTTTAAGCAACAGACAGCTCGGATTAATGAAAGACAGAAGTTGTCAAAACAATCTGATTTCTTTTTATGAGGCAGTAAGTAAAACCTTGGACAGAGGGTCGGTTATGGAGGTGGTATACTGGGATTTTGCAAAAACGTTTGACACAGTTCCCCACAGTTCCCCACAGTTCCCCACACACGGCTAATGTGTAAGGTAAAGTCTACAGGCTTGGAAAGATCAATTTGTAAATGGATAGAAAACTGGCTAAAAGTCTGAATTCAGAGAGTAGTGGTTAATGATTCTTACTCTGAATGGTCTAAGGCTATCAGCTGGGACCATTACTTTTTAATATATTAATAAATGATATACTGTAGGGCCTGGGATTAAAAGTACCAGTTCAGTGTTTGCAAATGACACCAAGCTATGCAGTGGAATTATGTCCTTACATGATGTCTCCAACTTACAAGCCGACCTCAACACACGTTTAATTGGGAGCTAAGAATATGCATGCATCATACATACCAGGGGGAATACAACTGGGTGAATCAATGGTGGAGAAGGATCTGGGTGTTTTGTTAGATCTTAGGCTTAATAAAAGCATGCAATGCCAGCTACAGTTTCCAAAGCGAGCAAAGTCCTTTCTTGTATTAGGAGAGGTATGGACTCCAGAGAGAGAGAGATATAATTTTGCCCCTGTACACATCATTGGTAAGACCTCATTTGAAATATGCAGTTCAGTTTTGGTCACCAGTTCACAAAAAGGATATCGGGAAACTGGAAAAAGTGCAGAGAAGGGCAACCAAACTGATAAGAGGCACGGAGGAGCTCCGCTATGAGGAAAGATTAGAGGAACTAAATTTATTCTAAGAGGAGGTTAAGGGGGGATATGATCAATATGTAAAAATACATAAGTGGTCCATATAGTGAACTTAGTGTTGAGTTATTCACTTTAAGATCATCACAGAGGACAAGGGGGCACTCATTACGTCTGGAGGAAAAGAGATTATTCTCCAAATACTGAAAGGTTTGTAAGAGCTGTGAAAATGTGGAATAGACTCCCTCAAGAGCTGGTTCTGTGAAGCTCAGTAGATTCCCTTTTAAAAAAAACTCCCTCAAGAGCTGGTTCTGTGAAGCTCAGTAGATTCCCTTTTAAAAACGCCTGGATTATTTCCTATATGTACATAATTTAACTGGATACTGACATTTATAGGTAAAGTTGATCCAGGGAATATCCAATTGCATCTCGGGGGATCAGGAATTAATTTATTCTCCTGCTGGAGCAAATTGGATAATGCTTTGCTGTTATTTTTTGCCTTCCTCTGGATCAACTGTGGGTATAGGATTGTGTTTATGGGATTGTATGATTTTTTTCCCCTTTTATTGGTTGAACGAGATGGACTTGTGTCTTTTTTAAACCTGAATAACTATGTCATTAATGGGAGCACTGGCCACCCGAGGGTTATTTCTGCTGTCCCATTTAAAAACAGCACGGTAGAAATATACATCAACCACTTCGCCATTTATAAGGGTTTATTTTTTATTATGGACTAATAAATAAGAAAACTACGTGAGCTAGGAAAAACACAGGTTTCTCTGAAGATGCTAATTTTTACTTTTAGAGTATTATCACGCAAACTGCCATAATTCAAAACGTCTCACTCTCAAACATTTAAATATTAAATGTCGGACATTTATATTGTATATATTATTACCAGTATTCATAAAACAGCAGTTGTGCATTTTAGTGCTAACAGCCAGAGACAGAAACACACCTAAAACTATTTAATTTTTGTGCCAAGTTACTGGCAATGTGGCTGGATCAGAATGAGAAATACTCCACCCTGGATAGTTAAGCTAGCATTCCTGAGACATTAACTTATCGAACCGTGCAAGCCCAGAAGGACTAACCTAGTCTGGAGAGCGAGACCCAGGACTCAGAGGGGAAGAGCTTCTTACTTGTTGACATGAATTTGGAAAGTGTGTTGTACATTGATTCTGCTTGTAGTAGGTTCCTTAATATATTTGATTTATGGTCACGAAAATATATATACAGTATTTCTGCTCTAAACCCCTCCTTGAAGATAAAAATGCACACATAGGAGTATTAAGTTATAGTGAATGATATAATTTGCTGGAGAGGCAATTTAGGACATTTAAGGTTATATCTGTACAACATAACTTAAAAGAGAAAAATGAGAAACATATAAAATGAGTCAGGTTTTACCCATCTATTTAGCAACAAATCTATATGCAGTGTTTTATATTTATAACCACATTCAGTAGTATTAGATGGCTTCAAGATTGCATAGACATAGAGAAGCCTTAGGAAACATAGAGGCTGCCATGCCTGATCTATGCTTCTGAACAGTGGCGGCTGGTGTTTTTTTGTTTGGGAGAGTGGCAAATAACAACTCCCCCCACGGCACCTCAACCCCCTCCCCCCCCCCGCTGTCTTCTGGTCCACCAGCACTTACCCCATCAGTGGCGGGGATTGGCGGGGGCACATCGGGATTTGGCGGGCACACAGCATCGGGGATCGGTGGGAACACATTGGCAGGGATTGGTGGGCACATCGGGCAGGGGATCAGGCTGCAGTGGGCACCTGGCAGTGTCTCCTGTGTCCTCTTCTCTTCTGAGATCACAGCGCTTTCCTCCGTGTGTCTCCTCCCCTCCTCCTAGGGGTCCAATAGGATCGTCTGGGCTTTCAGCCAATCGGTAAACGAGTATCGGACCCACACTTCCTGGTTGGTGGAGAGGCAATTCAGTGTTAGAAAAATGAAAATTTGTTTGCTTTTCTAATACACCTGGGTGGGCTCAGAGGGCAATGCTCTGTGCTTTGAATCCAGCCTATTTTGAAGCCTATTAGAGCCATGGCTTTAATCAGGTGCTTCAAAAAAACTCCCCCACCGCTGTAATTCATGCGCCTGGCGTCCTGAAAGGGGCTGGACGCATGAATAGGGTTTGGCTGTGGTGGCTGTGGATAAATTCATGCTACGCATGGGGGGGTGGCTTCTGAAAATGTTATTTGTCAAAGGTACTCTCTTCCTTTTGTTCTTCTTTCATAGCCTGAGCTGCAATATTTGGTAGCATACCTTGCACTAAATGTCTAGGTCCTGTTATTACATTAGCCCCAGCGAACTGTAGGGAAACAGTTCATAACTATACTTTCCTTCCACTGGGCCTCCCTAGGATCTCTCCAGAAGGCTTGTGACGTCACCCTCTCCAATGCGGAAACCGGGTGGAAGATAAATATACTGTATTCACTCCACAGTTTTTTTTTTTTTTTTCTCTTTCAGGCAGGATATAACTCTGGGTTTTATTCCGAATTTTATGATATGCACGCTTGTTTTAGGTCAGTGACTTGAAAAATAGTGAAGTAAGCAAAATAGCCAAACAACTGTCATGTTTTGAAGGAGGTCAGCCACAGTAATTATTTTACCCATGGCAGGGTTTAAAGCAGGACTGGACAAATCCCAGGTGCCACGTAGTGAAAACACTTAAAAAATGACTGATGCAAGTAGTTAACTTTCTAAACCTTTCCTATTGCTGTCACTGGAAGTAAATGTTTTTTAGCTCTTAAAAAGGAACATATACACACAGCTTGAAATTTTTAAAAATAAATCTACAATTGAACAAAACCATTTTAATTTCCCTTTAAAACTGTCTACTGTCTCCTGGGCTGAAAAAATAAAAAAAACGGTAAACTCTATTGGCTGTAATGCCAGGGTGCAAGTGGAGATGGGAAAGTAGATTGGAGTGAGGAAGTGCACAGGGCATGGTGCATTATACTTTGGGGATGGGGAGGTGACCTGGAAGTGGGGATGGGGAAGTAAATGGGAGTGAGGGAGTGCACATGGCAGAGAACTGGACGGTCTGGGGAGGCTGTTATTTTACACAGTGTTAAGCACTGCTACCTTGCTGGGAGGGAAACACTCACCATTTCACATACAGACAATGTACATATTCGTCAGCACACCAGGAATCTTCAGTTGTTGTCCAAAGGTTTTTATTGCAGGGCATTGTTCCAAAACTCCCAGGCAGCAGACAGACATTGGGAGCCTGCATCTCTCAATACAGCTTGCCGATAGAAGTCAGGGGGCTGGGGCTTTAACAGACAGTCGGTGCTTCGAGGAAAGTGTAAGTTCAGGTGGGTACTGGAGTTTTTAGTTGACTGTAATATGACTAAAACTAAAGCAATTCAGTTGACTAAAACTAAAATGGCATTTTAGTCAAAGGACTATGACTAAAACTAAATTGAAATGTGATGTTAAAGGTCCAGCCCCCCACCAAAAAAATTAAAAGTCAGCAGCTACAAATACTGTAGTTGCTGACTTCTAATTTTAGGACACTTACCTGTCCAGGTATCCCGCAATGTCGGCACCGCAGCCAATTTTCTGATCTGCTCTCCGCCAGGGGAAACTGGCAGTGATCCTGTTCCCTCTTGCACATTCACAAAGCGTGCTGCCCTTTCTAACTGGCCTGGCCCTGAAGGAAGGAGGAGGGGCCAAACTTCCTGCAGTGATATCTACAGCGAGGTCCCCCAGAAGTGGGGACAGGTACATAGCAAAAAGAGGTACCCGCTCCCCCTCCCCCAAAAGGGGCCAAACGTGACACTGGAGGGGGGGAAGCAAACAAGCGGAGCTTCTGCTTTTGGGTGTAGCTCTGCTTTAAATTAACAGTTGTCCACAGCCTTATTAAGGGCATCTATTGAGCTGACCATAGATGAATCGACTGCAACGTTGATCAGTGTACTCTGACAGTCGTGGGGTCCCCACTGTCAGAAAACAATAACACAGCAGGGAGTATTCCTCAATCCACCTCTCTTGTGTGGATAGGGGAATCTGTTCAGATTTTTTTTGTTCAGCCCCCTGGGAGATCAAAAAAACTGATCCATGTATGGCCAGCCTTAGATTTATAAATGTTCAGTTTTACTGATAAAGTCTCAAAGCTATGTACCCTAAGAAAAAAATTAATGTAGTTACACTTCCATCAAACGATCAGTATGTATTACACAAACAGTACTTTTTTGGTCTAAATCTGTTCATTTATAACATTGTCCACTAAGTAGCTGGTAATAGGAAAAGCTCTTTGAGCTCCTGAGGGAAGGAAGCAGAGAAACATCTTCCTTGAGTGTGTCCAAGAACCCAGAGAGTTGTGGGAATTAAGGTTTGCATCGGCATCTGAGCATGGAGAATAAATGGACACTTAGCTACAAGGCCAAGAAATTACTCAGGATGCACAAAGTCTCTGCCAGTGAACAGACAAAGATTCAAATCTTTCAAGCTCTAGGAACTAAGACTGTAAGTGACCCAATTCACTAAGTTATTTGTTGGGTGATGGTCCAGGGGTGGAATCTTTGTAAATGTAGCAGAGTGATCGCATCACAGTTTGCTGATGGTGAGGTGTTAATTCTGTGTACTAGCATCCTTCATGCAATGTTTATCCGCGCTTTCCTTATGTCCCCTCACTGGTCTCTTCCAGCATTATTTTCCCCTTCCCTACCCATCCTCCCTTCCCCATCCCCCCCCCCTCTTTTTCCTTTCCATCTCTTCTTTCGTCTTCACCTTTGTGTCGTCCCAGACACCTTTAGTTAATATGACAGTAAACTTACCCATTACCAATTTATAATATATATCTATTTACAAACATTAGAGCCTTTCTGCACAATCCCCTGCATCTGCCGCATGGGG
Organism: Lithobates sylvaticus; assembly: GCA_028564925.1. Lineage (NCBI taxonomy): Eukaryota > Metazoa > Chordata > Amphibia > Anura > Ranidae > Lithobates > Lithobates sylvaticus. The sequence continues at coordinate 138,606,250 of CM053027.1, forward strand.
AATTTATTGTGGGTTCCATGCATCCTTGATTCCGCCAGTGAGCCAGTTTCCTTATTCTTTATGATGTGTTAACTGTATAAACTTTATACTACCTTACCTGCTGTCTGTATAATATATTCATATAAGTTATGATATTTTTCAGATTTTACTCCTGATGAAGCGGCTTTGACCGCAAAACCTGTTGAGGAACCGCCCCCAACGTTTGTTCAAACCAACCGTATGGGCCAAACAATTCATAAATTGTTTATATGCACATATTTCTTGTGTTGTATGTTTAAAAAATGTTTTTATTACATTTTTTTTCTAAATTATGTTGTCTTGATCAGTACCGAGATAGTCCTACTCCCCAACCATTTCTTGTGGGTTCGGTGTCTCTGAGATACGGTAGCAGCAACTGTACCCTTGACCCTATTGCCGCTTGCTCTTTAAAACTATAACATGGATGATGGTACTTGGAATTTGATTTTCATGATTTTTATTACCTAAGACCATACTCACCTCACAGTTATGTGTAGTGTCATGTTGCAACTACGGATCTTCTTTTGTAACCACTGGTAGATATGGGTTCTGCAGAGGTGCCCAGTGTATGCTTTCACAAAAGGGGTTTGAACTGGACAGTGCTAAAGTTGCAGCCTTGGGGGTTGCCTATCTCACAACAGTTGATAAGTAGGTTGGAAACCTGACAAAATATGTATTTATCAAGGGAAAGACATACTGTAGGGTAGGATTTGGGCTAGCTGCAGATGGAAGTAACTCTAGAAGAGGTAAAATGACAAGAGACAGGCCACTGTTCCATAGACTCTCTACAGCCAGGGCATTTTAAACCCTCAGTTGCATATATGGAGAGAGTTTAGCAAATAATGAGGTTTATCTCAGTCTCTACTTCTTTTGCCTAATGTAGATTTCTTAAAGAGGTCCTGTCTTGTGACACTGTTATAATAAGGTGTAAAAATTCGTCATTGGTGGGTAAGGTGGACACCACTTACCTCTTTTATGGTTTAAAAGACCATGATTACTTGGCTGTGAAGGTACCTGATGAAAATCCCCCTGTGACTACATAAAGTGGCTGCGTAACAGTACAGTGGGGAGGATTTTATTTTTCCCTTTTTCTGACCATTACTGACCACCAATTGTATCTTTTTGTGTCTTACCAAGTCTAGACCTTCACTTAAAGTGAGTAAGCACACACAGTCACATATACATTTTATAAAAATGTACTCAATAAAGATTATGTTTATACTGCTGGCCTTTGGTGTGCAGGGAAATTCACCCTCGTCCTGTAGAAGTAAATGATTGCCAGTTTATTTTGTATTTAATATTTAAGGCGCTGGTTAGTAGAAGACAATCAATATTACTAGATTGCATACCTTAGGACAATCTGAGTAATAACCAGTGTTACAGATCAAAATATTCTCGATATAGAACCCTAAAGACCTGATGAGAATTAACAGAGAAGAAACTATATCAGCTGCTGGTGATGCCAGAGGTACAGTGCAGTTTGTATTTACATATCTGAAGCACAAAATGGCACAGGAGGGTAATGGCTGTCCATGGTTGGCAACTAGAAGTCACTGGCTTGGTAGAGCAGTTTTTCAATGATGAAATAGATGTCCTCAGAAACTTCCATGAAGTGAATATAGAAATACAGTTGGGTCTCTGTACATCGCTTCCTAATTTAGATGATGTATGGCTAAATATTGATAAAGTGCTAATCCAATTTCAAGTTCTAGCCATTAAGCCAGACATAATAATACCAATATTAGTAATAGTCATCGTCTCCTGCCTAGCTCAGCCCAGACAACCTTGAGAACCTACTCTAGCTGGCTGCACTGAAATATATGGCTATGAGTCATCCCTCTAGAGGCACAAACAGTGTGCAGTGATTTATGAGAGCCTTTCACTCTTTTTTGGAAATTAAAAATGATGTTGCCTGCAACTTTCCATTACACATCTATTCAAAATATATGCCACTGAAATCATGTATTTTGGTCAATGGTTTAATTATTCCAAGCTGGAATTTAAGGTACCATGACTGCAAATAACCCACTTTAAAAAACATGGGAAATACTCAAACTGCGTAAAAACAAAATAAAATTTCTACAGTTAATCATAAAAAGTATTTAGCTTATAAATGTAGCATGAGTGAGGTTATTTTGTTTTAAAAGAATCTCCTGGTCCCATTAATTAAAATAGCCATGCCTGTTCCAGGTTTACATGTACAGTTTGCCAACACCTCATGATTTTTCTTTAAAATTTTTACAGAAATAATTAAAATAAGGCTCAGGAAAGATTTTATAGAAATATAAAAAAATAATTACATATAAAAAACAATTACCATATACCGTACTCATCTTTTCTTCACTCTCCCACCACTGGCAGCAATGGAAATATCTGTTACTGCTTGGTGTTTAAGAGCATGGGCTTTCATATGGTGAAATGAGACAATCAGCCCAGGGTAGCCCCAAATGGAAATCTAGCTTACACAGGACTGTTTTCCCCATTTCCCCTGCGGCTGAATGAAACAGTAGGAGACTAAAGGGAAGGTAGGCATATGTTGCTGATGGGAAGGGAAACAAAGTGATTCTACTGGTTTTCCCCCCAAATGGGCAATTAAGTTCGCTTTAATATTTTGCATATTTGATTACTGGATTGTAATATTATCCAGTTTTGAAGCTTGTCCTCTAATTCCAACTTATTGTATTGGAAATGCAATAAGTCCTACTATTATTCTGCATGACAGGCATCAGAATAATCCATAACTTGTTAACGGTCACCAGAATTCCCTTCTCAGTATTTATTGAGAGATTCCAAGGTAACCTCATTCTAAAAACCTCTTTTGCTAAATATTTTTTTCACTTGTTTGACATAGTGTTCCAACTTAGTATGTTTCTCCTTAATAAGACAAAAGAACTGACTGAATGGAACATCATGAATTCATTTGAGAAAAAGCTAGAGGCGTCTAATAAAAACTCTTGGCCTTTGGTTAAAATACGATTTTGACACAATAACATGAAAAAGAAAAACTGTAGGAATTCTCAATCTATGTAAAATCAATGCTATATGGATTTGATTCACAATTTGGCATACAATCCTTAAAAAATTTATTTTAGAATCTTCCAAATTAGAATTATTCAACTCATGTACCATGAATACCTCTGCTGCTCCTAATAGTCTTGAGTGAAATAGTTACTGTATGATTTAGAATTCTACCGATGGCATCTATCCCAGCAACCATGGGTCTTCCAAGGATGTTTAATTGCTCCTTATCTACTGTTGGGGTAATATTGTATATATGTAAAATATAGTAAATCTTTTATAATATAAAGAAAACTAATATAGTAGTGAAATTGGATTTATTTATTAGATTTATTCAGTATAACCCCATTTTCACCCTATTTATGACTGATACCCAATTTTGAGGTGCAGGAATATGTGATTTAGAAATAAGCAATAGGTGTAACACTACCTATAAATTGGTTAACTGTGATAGTATGTGTTTTACAGAAATAAATATTTTTTCTAGTTTTGGATAGAGTAATAAATAGTTTAACCCCTGTGAGGTTATTGTTTGCTGTATGTGTACCATTGAAGAAATTTTCCACCACATCCTACCCCAGAGACCTAACAGAAGGTTAGAGAATAGCTCCCGAAAAAGGGGAAATACCCTTTTAGACAGTTGTCACCGGAACAGGCGATAGTTACCCTCACTTTTCTGCTACCAACTCAAAAATGTTGTATTCCCCCGACTTACTGTCTTAGAGCGCATGATCACCAGTACAAATAGAGGGATGAATCACTGCTGGGACACATGTGGCAATACAAACATAAAGTGTATGTTACCCCATATTTCTGAAGCAGCAGACTAGTAAGCTTATCTCTCTGTACTTCTGCTCTTTCTTATTATTCTTGCACTGCAGCACAACTGATTGGCTCCTTGTGCTACTTCTTCATTCCCATCTAAGCTCTGTTGTACAGGAACTACAAGAGGCTAACTCCAAGCCAAATTCAGGTAATTATACTGCTTGCGTAAAAAATACAAAAGGATGTAATAATGAATGCATTGATCTATGTCTTTTGTATCTGCTTGGAGATTACCCTCAAAGATTACCCTCAAAATTGAAAATTAATCTCTGGGATACATAAATTCAGTGTAGCCTATCTACTAATTAGGTCACATTTTTAAATATAGGCATTGCTATACTGCTCCAGTCTTATCCCACTTCTTTTTGACTGCAATATTGATCTCCTAGAATACACCTGCTTGTGATGCTGTAACACACTCATTCTCACACACAGAATGCCTCGTTTAAGAATACTGCTACCTAGAGGCCCCTTAGAGCCACCAGTCGTATGTAAACCTCCCATGAAAGCCTGAATTTGAGTAGTAATGCAGAAAACATAGAACAAGAGAGAGGGTGTTACAATAGGCCCTCCTACTGACCTTCTATGGAGCTTTGTGTGCCAGGGAACTACACAGGACTCTGCTTTTCTGCTTTAGCACAGTTGTTGAGTTTTCTAAACAGAATTAGTAGCTCATTGAATACTATAATTTGTCTAGGATTGTTGTTAAAGGTCAAATCCAGCCAAATTATTGTTGAAACCTCCCCGGCAGCTGATTGTTATGCCACACCAGGGCCTCACTCTCTATGGCCTATATGCATGTCTGGAAACCCACAATTATCTTGTTTAACTGAGTTGCATAGGGCCCCAAATTCCATGGTTGCAGAGCAGGTCAGTTGGCCATGACAAATACTCAGCCCAAAAAAAAAAACATCAATTGCAGCCACTGTGCCATCAAACGCTGCCACTGTGCCCATCAAAATCTGCCACTGTGCCCATCAAACGCAGCTACTGTGCCCATCAAATGCTGCCACTGTGCCCATCAAATGCTGCCAGTGTGCCTATCAAATGCTGCCAGTGTGCCCATCATATACTGCCAGTGTGCCCATAAAATGCTACCAGTGTGCCCAACTGCCCATCATATGCTGCCAGTGTGCCCATCAAATGCTGCCAATATGGCCAACTGCCCATCATATGTTGCCAGTGTGCCGATCAAATGCTGCCAGGGTGCCCATCAAATGCTGCCAGTGTGCCCATTAAATGCTGCCAGTGTGCCCCCTGCCCGCTCGCCATATGCTCGGCACTTACCCTGTGTCTGTGGGGCAGCGGGTGAGGGAGGCAAGCGGGGTCCTTCATGCGTCTCTTGCCTCAACGTCCGTCCTCTCCTCCTGATAGGTGTCCAATAGCGGCACCTGTCGTTTCAGCCAGTCAGGTGACAGGTAACAGACCCGAGCACATGATTGGCGGAGAGGCGCTCACAGGTCACCTATTTTGCAGCCTATTAGAGCAGCCTATTGCGCCCCCTATGGACAGGCCACTTCTCCCAGGTCTATTATAGGTCCAGTGTGGTAGGGGAACCCACTCCCTGAATATCAGGGGTACAACCCTGCTCCCCTGAAGGGGTGACCTTGTGTCCTTCTGCCAGCTGCATGGTGTGTGCTGCCTCCTCTGTTTTCCATCTGAAGATGCTTATGTGATGCAGCATGTGCCAAAATGGCCATCCAAATCTCTTGGGATTTCAGTGCCAGGAATAGGCATTGGCCTCCTATAGATGGCCACCAGAGCTCAGTGTAGAGGACAAGTCAATACTTCACTGGGTTTCCTAGTGCCCAGGGCACAGAAGCTGTGACTGTTCTGTACTCTGAGCAGCCAATTTCCTGCACATAACAACCACAACACTTTTATTTTTCATTTTGAATAGAATGGTAAATGGTTAAAACATCTATCAGGTTTTTAATTGTATTTATGTCTCTATTGGGGAGCCCCCCCCCCCCTTACTTTTCATCTCAGTGACAATAAATTAGGGTAACGGGAGTCTCTGGGACAGGAAATAATAAATAACAGTAACACTTATTTAACACTGAAGTTCTAACCCTTTACCCGCTATAGTAATAAATTCGTTTTTTGTTATACCACTGAGACAGTTGAGGAATCACCACAATGAGGACAGAGACAACAACAATAATCTGACAGAGGTTCCAACCCTTTCCCTCCCAATCCAAGACAAGAAAGAAATATTTTGCTACCACTAAAGTTCCTATTTTATCGCACCTTTCCAAAAAGTAAGATGAAGAAAATGGGCAGAGGGAATACCTTTTCTTACCAAATCCTGCATGTGTATGGTGCTCAGTTTAGTCTTGGCTCCTGTAGCAAACTATTGTGTTTCCTTTTTTGCTCCAGCTAAAGAAATAAGGCGTGGGAATAATGAAAGATCTCTCCAAAACTGGATTCTCACTCATGCAGTTAGAATCTCTCTCTCTCTGGCAGTATATTTTATCGAGTTGAATCTGTTTTGGTTGGTAGGACAGCCAGCACCTTGACACAAGTTGTATTTAACAGTTGCACTTAAGCGCAGAAGATGTGAGAAAGCCGAGGGGGGCAATAACAAAATGTAAGTGTTCAGACTGCTCGAAGAAAAAGAATTATGGATGCTATGCAAGTGTAGAGCCAAGCGGTTTCTCCAAACAAAATGTGTTGGCGACACATGAAACACAAATACAGGCATAAAAATGAATTGTCATATTTCTTTAAATGTCAAAGTAAGAAAAAGAAACATTTGTGGCTAGAGTGAGTCCAAAAACTAAGATTTCTCACAAAGGATGAGTATAAACATTTTGGAAGACCTCAGTCTATCTGAATCATCTGAAAAGTCCTGGGGAGAAGAAATGAGAATGAATTAAGTAGCATATCTAGGCAACAATGTGCTTAAACTATGAATAGTTAAGGCTATCCAGGAACATTCCCGCTATAATAGTCACTTAGTTTGCCTTTTTTTCAGTTTATCCAAACCTTGCAACTAGTCTTTTCTCTGGTTTTCTGGGTGGCACTGAAATATCTCATCATATGATCTTGAGCTGTGTGACCACCCACTCATGTGTGATAGGTCCTGGTACCCAGGGTGCATGACCAGAGTCTTCTACTGAACATTTTAAAAAGGTCTGGTGTCACCCAAACATCACCTCCATCCCCAATGAAATACATAGATACAAGAGGAGTCGCCCTGGTACTTTAAATGAGGTGAGTATGGTTAGTCAATAAAGTACCAAAAGTATATGCAAAATGGATTTATTGCAAGTTGTCATGCGTGTACAACAGCATTAGTAAGCAGGCCAGTAGGGTATACATACAATATAAAAGGAAACAATCCACATACAGAGGTATATAATCGCATATAGCAGCAGTGTAAAAACATCAAAATTATATGCAAGCATCAGTGGAAACCAACGCGTTTCATGAGACCATGCTCGCTCTTCAGGGGTAGATGCCTAACTGTATTTGGAATAAAAAAAAAATAAACCGAGTAAGTGTATACTAACAAAGTTAGGCAGGAAGGTGAGTGATCATAGGGGTCTGAGTTAGATCCTATACTCACCAGTGGGCTGGGCCCGGCCATCAATCGCTGACTCAAAAGGTGGCGGCAGCAGCAGGTATCCAGCTCCGGAGCTGAGGATGTGGAGCAGCAGACACCCCCAGAAAGGGAACAGCTGGAGAACCAACATGGCTATGGTGTGTGAAAGTGTCCCTAGGAGTATCACCTCATCCATGATGGATATCAACTAAAAATAATAATAAATAATGGAGAAGTATAATTATCTGTCAAGTCACCCTGCAAATGCAGATGAGCTGAATGGAGTAAAATAGTATGTATGTAGATATTCTTGAACATGATTTCATAAATTCATAAATAATGAGTCTTCTACTGAGCCCTGGGTTTCTTTTCCAATATTTATGTCATGGTACCACGTTTGATCCAAGATACTTTAACAGCTTGCCGACCGCCTCATGCAGATATACTGCGGCAGAATGGCACGTACAGGCAAACTAACGTACCTGTACATTGCCCTTTAAGAGGCGGCCTGCGGGCGCACGTGCGCCCACGGCAAGCTCCGTGAGTAGGATCACTTTTTGCGCTTCGGCACGGCGTCGCTTTAACTGAAAATTGCGCAGACGTGCAACGTGGCTCCCAAACAAAATTGACGTCCTTTTTTTCACACAAATAGAGCTTTCTTTTGTTGGTATTTTATCACCTCTGCGGTTTTTATTTTTTGCGCTATAAACAAAAAATAGTGTACATTTTACTGTAATAAATATCCCCAAGTTTAGGTACGTATTCTACATATTTTTGGTAAAAAAATCACAATAAGCGATTATTGATTGGTTTGCGCAAAAGTTATAGCGTTTACAAAATAGGGGATAGTTTTATGGCATTTTTATTAATAATTTTTTTTTACTAGTAATGGCGGTGATCAGCGATTTTTATTGTGACTGCGACATTATGGCGGACACATCGGCCATTTTTGACACATTTTTGGGACCATTGTCATTTATACAGCAATCAGTGCTATACAAATGCACTGATTCCTGTGTAAATGACACTGGCAGTGAAGGGGTTAACCAGGAGGTGGCAGTGTAGGGGTTAAGTGTGTCCTAGGGGCGTGTTGCTAACTGTGGGGGGCGTGGCTGTGTTTTACAGATCACTGATCTCTGCTCCAATCACAGGGAGCAGAGATCGGTGTCACTTGTTGCTAGGCAGAACGGGGAGATGCTGTTTACATCGGTATATCCCCGTTCTTCCTCCCCGTGAGACGATCGCGGGTATCCCCGCGGCGATCGAGTCCGTGGGACCCGCAAGCGGACTCACGGAGGTCCTGACCAGCGCGCGCCGCCAAGGCACGGCCGCAAATTCAAAGGGACGTACCTGTATGCCCTTATGCCTGTCCTTGCCATTCTGCCGAAGTACATCGTCATGCGCTGGTCGGGAAGCAGTTAAGGTTAAAAGAATTCTGTGTTTATCTCTTCCCCCTGCTCCCACAATACTTACCTGAGCCCGATCTTGATTCAGTGCTGTGCATCAGATCTCTCGGCTCTCTCTCCTCTCTGAACAGGGAAGCAACAGCGGGAGCTATTGTCTTTTGCTGCTGTCAATCATAGCCTGTGAGGAGAGAGCAGGGGCGGGGCTGAGCAGCAGGGTGTGTGTCAATGAACACACACAGGCCGGCTTGGGATCGAGCCCACATCGAGTGCCCCCATAGCAAGCGGCATCTTATCGGGGCAAGTAGGTAGGAGCTTTTTGTCCAGAGCACGGCCACTGAGTGATCTGAGGTGAAATGTTTATGCTGTTTTTATCTGTGGTGCACCAGTGTTGTGCACAAACAAATGTGAGTGCATTTTTAATATTTCAATAAAAATAGAAATGTTTTAACAGAAAAACATTATGATCATTTTAATTCTCTTCTTGAGCATCCATTGATGAATATAAAGGAGCACCTTTTTAAAGAAAAACTTCCAATGGCTGGCAGCCAAGCCTGGGTGTGTTTTGATCTGAGCTGGGAGTGGCTCAGGGTAGTGCTGGGTGACTCACAGGTAGCATCACCAGGACCTCCCACTTCTTTCCAGAATGTTCTGGTGTTTTCTGGAAAGAGAGGTGGAGATGCCTGGGGTGTTCTGAGGAGCCCTGACCAATCCCCAATCTGGATTGGCAGGGGGAAGGCCTCCTTAAATACCCAGGGTCAGCCCAGCTGGGGAGAAGTTGATCGGGTGGAAGATGGAGATGGAGTGTTAGGCTGTCAGGGCCTTTGAGGGAGCACCCCAGTCTGGGGGGGCCTTGGGCCTGGGCTCGGGTGCGGACGGGACCCTCTTACAACCTACAGAGGTGTCCTGACCAGGAGGCACAGCAGGAGCAAGAGAGGACAGTGGGAGAACACTGCCGAGCAAGTTATCCAGGAGTTCCACAGAGGCAGCCAAGAGGGCTGGGTGAGTGTTCACACAGTCGGGAGGACTAAGAGGCACGAGTGAAAGGACTGAGATGGAGCAGTCTGGGATGGGTGCAGAGCCAGTCTGGAGGATTGTGGTGGCATGGGCAATAGAAAGGGGCAGCTGCAGCCAGGAGGGATGACAGTGCCCGAAGAGGTGGTACTGGGAGCAGTAGCCACAGGGTCAGCTAGCACTGGGACTTTCTATGTTTTTGCTACACCATAGGGGCCTGTGCTCCCTGCCTGAAAAGGGCATCTGTTTTGGACCTGGCTGAGCCAGTGTCAGGCCTACCATTCAGTGCTAGCTGGTCCGGGAAGTGCAAGCAAGTGATGTGCTGGAGAGAGAGAGAGGAGACTGTATATACTGTGGATGTATATAGTTGGTCCCAATATTGACTGTCAATTATCTAAGCATCTCATAATTTTCCTACCCCTATCCAAGTTAAATTACCCTCAATAAAATACAAAAAAACTCATGTCTCTGGATGCTTGAAATTGTGTGCCTGGCTGGGCAGGCTAACAGACAAACCACTACACTCAGCAGGCCCTACGGGGGTACTGCTACAATATGTAGAAGCCAAACCCCCTCATCAAGGCCCCTCTGTGAAGTGTGGTCCATAACTTTAATCGAACAAATCCCATCTTGGAGCAGGTGCATATTTGAGAGCAGGTAAGCCTAGAGGTAGCCCATTCCCTCTTAACTTCTCCATTATCATAAAAAATACAACAAAAGCATCTTGAAAAATGTTTAGTAATGGCAGTCTCCAAGCAGATATGTATACTGTAGATAATTGCATTTTTTTTATTCTTTTCATACCTTATTTTTCTTCCCCATTCTTCTCATGGTGGATATTTTCACTAAGAGTAGATGAATCCATCTCCATTTTATTTCATGAAACTGTCTAGAACTCAGAATCTGCCTCCTGGAATATGTGACAGGAACTTCCCAGAATGCATCTGTGAGGCCCTGGTGATGTACATCACCAGGGCCTCACTCAACCAGGAAGTGGAAAAACACTAAAGCCCCATACACACGGTCAGATTTTCCGATGGATTCTGTCCTATCGGACAATGTTGTCGGAAATTCCGACCGTGTGTAGGCACCATCGGACATTTTCCATCGGATTGTCCGACGGACAAAGTTTTATCTCCTGCTCTCAAAATTTCCGACAACAAAGTCCGATCACACCAATTCCGATCGTGTGTAGCGTAGTTCGACGGACAAAGTGCTACGCATGCTCAGTAGAAATTCTGTGACGGAAGCGCTCGGTCAGGTAAAACTACCGTTCCTAATCGACACAGCACATTCGTCACGCTGCAATGTTAAAATGTCTTTAATGCAGCGCATTCTCTTTTTCTTTACAATGCAAGAAGAATGACGTGTTTTAACTGCTCCTATTCACACTCACTTCTCACCAAATTGATTTATTCTTTTTCAGGATTTATTTGCTAGATGTTTATTTTTCGTCAGATCGTAAAAGAATGTTTGTTATATTTTTTGGATGTTTTGTCATTTTTTCTTTTTTGTTTGGAATACATATTTTCTGGATAATTTATTTAGATTTTTGAGGGGGGTTGTGTGTCTCAACTTAGCAAAACAACATTATTATCATTTGTATTTGTTGCTTAAATTTACTAGGAGGTTGTTTGTTGTTGGTGCCCCTTGTTAATTGGACTTTATGATTTGTGAAATGTACCTGCCTACTCACAAATAAACTGTCATTGTAGAAAAGTAAAACACATAGGCAATGATTTTTTGAACTCAAAAATACCTTTATTTAGGTCTCAGCAACAAACCAAAGAGGAACGCAGCGATGGAGAAACTTGGGGAATTAGCAAAGCCTTGGACACCCACGGCAAACATCATTTTTTAAGGTTCAAAAATTGGTGGCCTGAGGAGTACCTATCTTAATAATAAGGGAGTGCTATCTGGTCCTGAAGTCCAAAACATCCGGAACTGCAGCAGATGCCATCTAGGTCCCCAGGCTCTGGTCATACGAGAGGCTCCATCTTCTCTCAGACCAGACTGAATCCAGGTCGTCACTCTCTGGTCTTCCTTCCACGCTTCCTTGCACGCTGTGGCTGTGGTGCTGTTGGGGTGGAAGAAGGAGGAGGCGGAGCATGGTCACTATCACAAACATGTGTGAGTGTGGTCATCCCCCCAGCCATCCCCTTATTTAGGACCTTGAGGATGACATCCTCACACATGCTGCGTTGCCCCGCCTCCATATCCTTCATTTTAGTGGCAACCAAGGAGCCAAAGGCCTCCTCGTAGGTGGGTGTGGCATGTAGGGAGGCTGAAGCCTCTCTGATCAGCCGGAGCGCTGACTCTCCCACCTCACCCCCCCTTCTCGTCCTTTTGTAGGGAAGGCGGAGGGGAGGGACTTGGGAGACAGTCAGGCTCCTACGCCTACCCCCCTCTTGGCTGCCACTACCCCCCTCTTGGCTGCCACTAACCCCTGCCTCCTCCTGACTGCCACATTCCACAGCCACCTCCTGGCGGAGGTCTTCCTGTGTATGAAAAAGGGACATAGTTTGAGTTATTTGTTCATCAAACACACACAATTTTCATCTATTGACTGTTGCAAAATGTTTACAAATAGAAAACCATACAATTCTCAGCCCTGCAGTTTATATTCTTGCCCCAAATGTCTCCAACACTACTGTCCGTTGATATGTCAAACACGTTAGGAACTAAGCAATTGGGGATCCTGAATTAAGTGAACATCATTCATTTTTCGCAAAAATGGGTACAAAACTACTATACCTGGCTCAAGCTGGGCTCCTCCACATCTTCCAGACTGGAAGGCCCAGGTTGCTCCTCGGAAGCCTCATCAGGGGTGGCCTGCGTGGAAGGACGCGTGCAAGGAAGAGTCGAGAGTGACTCCCTGACATCAGCCTGGTCTTTGAGAAAATAAGGCTTGTCATAGTACCAGAGCTTGGGGACATGGACCTGATCTGCTGCAACTCCAAATGCTTGGGACTTCAGGACCTTATTGCGCTCCCTGAAATAGGTACTCCTCAGGCTGCCAATTTTGAGTCTTAACTTCTCCACGGTTGCCGTGGGCATCCTTGGCTTTACAAATTCCACAAGTTTCTGCATGGCTGCGTACCTCTTTGGTTTGTTGCTGTAATCGGGGTGTTTTGCCTGCCATAAAAAGGTAATTTCTCGGTACTTGTCAATGAAGAGGGGGAGAAAACTAACATTGTTGAACCCCTCCATATTCTCTGCAAGACACAACACCACACAAAACACTATACATAATGTCAGGCTAAACTCTCCTAATCTTCTCCATAAAGAAGCCTCAAGGTCTAATCAGTCTAGGCTAGTTAGGTACCACGTTGAAATTGTACCTTCGTTCTAGCGATCGTCTCGTGCGTGAGCTTTCTCTCCCCTCGTCTCACAGATCGTCGCTACGACACAGGCGTCTGACGTTTTATATACAGTGCGCATGCGTCAAACCCCGCCTGCCCCTGACGATCTTTCTCGTCTATTCCCCACCCCTTCTCTTTATGGCGCAGTGGGGAGAGCACATGGCGGGGACACAGCAGGTGCGCCCTAAATATTACAGCAACGAGGAGGAGGACGAGGAAAGGCCGGAGGCAGAAACGTCCCGATCCCGGAGGCTGAAATTTAAGGCCTCCAATATGTCTTTTGGAGAAATGTTGGAGATGGTGGACATATTGAAGAGGAGCGACTATGATGGGAAGTATGGGCCTTACCTCAACCCAAATTTCAGAAAGGCCAAGATCATGTCTAAAGTTGTGAGGAGGCTGTACAATAATTTTGGGGTACAACGATCCAAGGAACAACTGAGGAAACGCTGGTCAGACCTGAAACTGAGGGAGCCCGATCAGTACAGAAAGATCAAGTGAGTTCTTCAAAAAAGTAAGTAGTTGTGTTTTGTGTTTGATTTCTTGCTTGCATACTGCTCCATGTGGTTGGATTTTTTCAATGTTGTACCTTTGAAAATGGCCACTTTCCTGTTCGTCTGTGCATTCGATCGTACTCAACCTCGATCTTTCTGCCACTGTCATGTTCGTGTGTGTCCATTCGATCGTACTCAACCTCGATCGTTCGGCCACTTATAATACGAGGTTTGGTGAAGTTTTTAGTGAAAGGACGTTTGTTTTCAATAGAGATGTCATCAAGAATGTAAAGCAAATTTATTCAATGTAAAGGAGAGGTCACTCAGTAGCTGTTTACCCATCTGGACTCTAGAGCACTAGTGCTGGGACACCCAAACCCCCTTTTTATTATGCTGTTCCACACATGTGCTCCAGTGGATACTAGAGGGGTGTCTCCATCAGACAAACTTCAACCAAAAAGGTATTAAGTTTAGCACCTTTACAAAGTGACTACCGTACATTCATGTTGTTGTCATTTGAAAATGGCCACCAAAAAAAATTGTCCCTCACTTCCAAGCAATGTTTGACATTTCCTATTTCTGCCCTCAATAGATTGTTGTGCTAAATCTTCCTTTTGTACATTCTCATAGGGGAGCGAAGACTCGGGACGTCTGAGGACACCAGGAAACCCCCTGTTAGGTACCTGAGTGGTGAGCCTGACTTCGCTGGGAGAGGGCCTCTCTTACGGCTCTGGTTCAGGGCCCACTGGAGTGGAGACAGTGGTCCCGTGAGCACAGCGGGGTAGGAGTGCCTGGAATGGATGCTGTGGGAGACGTAGCTGATCAGTAGCGATCTCCTGGATGTTGAAGCAGCAGAGACTGGCAGGTAGCGGAGCAGGGTCCGGATGTAGGGTGACCCCGAGATGGCGTCAGCAACTCTGGAAGTATGCAGCATGCAGGGAGCAGGCAGAGGGGTCGTCAGGCAGGCCGGGTCTGGATACACTTTGGCAGGCAGGTAAGTGGGCACAGGCAATGGAGAGGTCAGACAGGCAGGAGATCAGCGTTCAGGTATCAGTCCAAAGCAGAGTCAACAGGCCGGAATCAGGAGTGGAGAAGGCAGCAGAGTCAAGTGGAAGCCGGATCAGGTAAACAGGAGTACACAACAGAGGCAGGTTAAACAAGGGGCAAACTGCAGACGAACAGCACTTGACATGTGCAGCTGTCATTCTTTTAAAGGCCAACTGGCGCCAAACAGCGCTAACGCGTCACGTGTGCGCCCGCGACGCACGCGCCCGCGCTCGCTGCGCACGCGCGCGCGCCTGAGGAGTACGACGGCGCGTACCCTCGTTTCGACGCCCGGACGAATCAGCGGCGCGTGTGCGCATGCGCGCGCGCCGATTCGACCGTACGTCGCAAGTGGAGCCCTGACATTGCCCCCCCACAAGGGGCAACCTCCGGGTGCCCAGTTGGTCATCCTTCTCAGGGTGTGAAATGAAAAAAGCACGAATTAGTCTTCCAGCATGTATATTGTCCTCAGGTTCCCAAGAATTGCTTTCTGGGCCGAAGCCCTTCCATTTGATTAGAAACTGTCTTTGCCCTTGTCGCCTTCTACAGTCTAGAACAACTTCTACCTCGTACTCCTCGTTTCCATCCACTAGGACAGGTTCAGGAGGCCCGGACTCCCTATTGGGGAAGGGATCGGGTACCGAGGGTTTCAATAGAGAGACATGAAACACAGGATGTATCTTCATGGTGTCTGGCAGGGACAGTTCATAGGACACCTCATTAATCCTCCTCTTTACAGGAAAAGGGCCCAGGAACTTGGGTGCCAACTTCTTAGAGGGACAGGTTAACTTTAAATTAGAAGAGGAAAGCCATACCTGATCCCCGATTTGCAGATTCAACTCTCCCCTCCTCTTTTGGTCAAAGGCTTTCTTACTGTCCGCCTGGGCCTTGGTTATGGCTTCCTGGAGGATTTGGTTGTTGCGGCTTAGGAAGGTCACTGCGTCCTGGACCGCTGGAACTGAGGACTCTGTAAGAAAATCTGGTAGAAATGTTAAATGGAACCCATAATTGGCGAAAAACGGGGACTGTCCCGTGGTCGAGTGGCTGGCGTTGTTGTACGCGAATTCTGCTAAGGGCAGCAGAGAAACCCAATCATCTTGCACAAATGAAGTGAAACACCTAATATATTGTTCGAGGGTCTGGTTTGTGCGCTCAGTCTGCCCATTAGTTTGAGGGTGGTAAGCTGAGGATAGGGCCAGCTCAATCTTTAGACTATCACACAGTGCCCTCCAAAACCGCGAGGTGAACTGGACTCCCCTGTCCGAGACTATATTCTTGGGTACCCCGTGTAACCTAACGATCTCTCGGATAAAAACACGGGCCGTCTCTGCTGCAGATGGGGTTCCCCTTAGGGGTAGGAAGTGGGCCATCTTTGAGAGTCGGTCAACGACTACAAAGATGGCCGTGTGATCTTCAGAGGGGGGCAGCTCGACTATAAAGTCCATCGTTATCATACGCCAGGGTCGATCAGGTGCAGGTAGAGGCTTGAGTAGGCCCCAGGCCCGGCCCCTAGTAGTCTTGCTTCGGGAGCACACTGGGCATGAACTGACATACTTGGAGCAGAATTCCTTCAGACCAGGCCACCAGAAGGTGCGCTGCACCAAGTCAAGAGTCTTTCGGGCCCCAAAGTGTCCTGCTAGTGGGTGATCGTGGAGGAGGGCCAATACTTTAACCCGGATGGGTTCGGGAACAAACACCTGGCTGTCCTTCCAGAGAAGCCCCTCTCTACGATTTAGTGAAAGTCCTGGGGGAAGGAGCGGGTTCAGGGAGGCCTCCCTGATCTGGGACAGTAAATCCGGCTGTAGTAGAAGGAAGTTGCTTGCAGGGAGGATGGTATCAGGAGGTGTGGAGTCTTTAGGGCAGTCGAACATGCGTGAAAGCGCATCTGGCTTTACATTTTTAGATCCAGGCCGGTAGGTAATGTGGAAGCTGAAACGTGAAAAGAAGAGGGCCCAGCGGGCTTGTCGTGGTTTTAGACGTTTTGCCGTCCTTAAGTACTCAAGATTCTTGTGGTCCGTGTAAATTAGTACAGGGTGGACTGCTCCCTCCAGCAAGTACCTCCATTCCTCCAGCGCTGATTTTATGGCTAGCAGTTCTCGGTCACCGACATCGTAGTTCCTTTCTGCGGGTGAAAGTTTCCGGGAAAAGAAGCCCACAGGGTGCATTAGGTCCTTATTGCCCAGGCGTTGGGAGACCACGGCCCCCACTGCTACCTCAGAGGCATCCACTTCCAGGATGTATGGGAGAGATGGGTCAGGGTGACTGAGGATGGGAGCGGATGTGAATCGCTCCTTGAGTTTCACAAACGCCTCCTGGGCCTCTGGACCCCAATGAAACCGTACATTCTGCCTTGTTAGCTGTGTGATTGGTGAGATGATGGCCGAGAACCCCTTGATGAACTTTCTGTAAAAATTAGCAAATCCGACAAAACGCTGCACACCCTTCTTGTCAGAGGGTGGCGGCCAGTCCAGCACAGCCGTTACCTTCTGCGGGTCCATCTCGATGCCTGCTGGGGAGATCTGAAGACCCAAGAATTGGATGCTCTGCTGCTCGAAGGTGCACTTCTCTGCTTTCGCGTACAATCCGTGCTGACGAAGACGGAGTAAGACTCGGCCCACATGCCCCCGATGCTGCTCAAGCGTTCTGGAGAAGATTAGGATGTCATCCAAGTATACAATGACAAAAATGTCCAGGAAGTCCCTGAAGACCTCATTTATGAGGTGCTGGAAAGTAGCCGGGGCATTACAAAGGCCGAAGGGCATAACTAAGTATTCGTAATGCCCAAAACGGGTACGAAATGCAGTCTTCCATTCATCACCTGATCGGATGCGAACCAGGTTATAGGCCCCTCTTAAGTCCAGTTTGGAGAATATGGTGGCCGCTCTTAGTTTTTGAAACAGTTCCGGTATTAAGGGTAAGGGATAGCGATTTTTAATTGTAACTTTATTTAGCTCCCGGTAGTCCACACAGGGTCGGAGTGACTGGTCTTTCTTGGTTACAAAGAATATGCCGGCCCCTGCGGGTGAGGTGGAGTGACGTATAAACCCCTTCTTTAGGTTCTCCGAAATGTAGGCCTTCAGGGCCTCTTGTTCCTTCTCGGAAAGGGGGAAGATACGCCCGAACGGAATCTCGGCCCCCGGCAAAAGTTCTATGGGACAATCATAGGTGCGGTGTGGGGGTAGGGTGTCCGCTCCCCGTTTACTAAAGACGTCTAAGAATTCATGGTATGGTTCCGGTACCGCTTGGATCAGGTCAGTATCAGAGTCCAGACAAAGAAGCGTAGCGGGTTGTACCGGAGCTTCGTGTAAGCAATGTTCCAGGCAGTAGGGGGACTGGAACTTGACCTCCCCTGTGGACCAGCAGATGGTCGGATCGTGTGCCTGCAACCAGGGGATGCCCAGGATCACTGGGAACAGGGGGGACGAGATTACGTCCAAGGTTAACAGTTCCTGGTGGTGGAGAGAAGAGATAGTGAACAGAGGTTGGGTCTCCTGGACAACTTGGCCCGATTTAATGCGGGAACCGTCAGCCAGGAAGACGGATAGTCCGCGGGCCTTCCTCTGAAGAGGAATGTCGTGCCGGCTGGCAAAGGTGGTATCGATGAAACAGCTGCAGGCTCCTGAATCAAGGATGGCGTTGGTGCGAATCGTCCTTCCCAGGAACTGAAAAGACAGGGGTAGAGAGATGTGGGTGGCATGGACTGGTAAGTGAGCAGAGTTGATTGACACAGACGAAAGGCACTTACGCAGCTTGCTCGGGCAACTGTTCACAAAGTGTCCGGGCCCACCACAGTACAGGCACAAATTTAGTTGACGGCGTCGGGCACGTTCCTCCAGAGACAGAGTGGGTCGCATGAGACCAAGCTGCATCGGCTCGCCGGCATCGGGAAGAGGATGGGCAGGGGCCATTGGCTGAGCGGGCATGTAACGGCCAGCCGGTAATGGAGCCCTTGCGGTCATCCAAGCCGGACGGTGGACTTGAGCGGATCTCTCGACTCTGCGTTCCCGGAGCCGACGGTCAATTTGTATGCTCAAAGTTATCAGGCCCTCCAAAGTGTCTGGGGTGCCCACTCGGGCAAGTTCATCCTTTAGGCCTTCGGAGAGGCCCATGCGGAACTGATGCCTTAAAGCCGAGTCATTCCACTGGGTGTCTGCGCTCCATCGTCTAAAGTCTGTCACATAGTCCTCGGCCGTTCTGCGGCCTTGCTGGAGCGCAGATAGAGCAGACTCGGCTGTGGTGGTTAGCTGGGGGTCCTCGTAAAGTTGCGCCATGGCTTCCAGGAAAGACGAGAGGGACTGCGTCAGCATGCTATTTCCCTCCAGCAGGCGATGAGCCCAAATCTGAGGTTCGCCCTGCAGCAGGGAGATTACGAACCCCACTTTGGTGGCCTCTAGGGAGAAGGTTCTGGGTTGAAGAGCAAAGTATAACTGGCAGGCGTTGCGGAAGACACGGAATTTGGAACGATCTCCGGAGAAGCGATCAGGAACAGGTACTCTGGGTTCAGGAGGCAGCATCACCACCGCAGGAGGAGTAGCAGGTGTTGCAGAAGGTTGCGGAGATGTAGGAGCCGCAACATTGGGGTCAGCAAGTTGCTGCACTCGACCTTCCAGTCTGGTATACCCTTCTTGCAGGGATTGCACCGCCTGAGTGAGGGCTGCCAGGTGTGAGCAGAACTCCTTCATGGCAGAGGCTTCTCCCGCAGGCTCAGTCATGGCTGTTCGTACTGTTAGGTACCTGAGTGGTGAGCCTGACTTCGCTGGGAGAGGGCCTCTCTTACGGCTCTGGTTCAGGGCCCACTGGAGTGGAGACAGTGGTCCCGTGAGCACAGCGGGGTAGGAGTGCCTGGAATGGATGCTGTGGGAGACGTAGCTGATCAGTAGCGATCTCCTGGATGTTGAAGCAGCAGAGACTGGCAGGTAGCGGAGCAGGGTCCGGATGTAGGGTGACCCCGAGATGGCGTCAGCAACTCTGGAAGTATGCAGCATGCAGGGAGCAGGCAGAGGGGTCGTCAGGCAGGCCGGGTCTGGATACACTTTGGCAGGCAGGTAAGTGGGCACAGGCAATGGAGAGGTCAGACAGGCAGGAGATCAGCGTTCAGGTATCAGTCCAAAGCAGAGTCAACAGGCCGGAATCAGGAGTGGAGAAGGCAGCAGAGTCAAGTGGAAGCCGGATCAGGTAAACAGGAGTACACAACAGAGGCAGGTTAAACAAGGGGCAAACTGCAGACGAACAGCACTTGACATGTGCAGCTGTCATTCTTTTAAAGGCCAACTGGCGCCAAACAGCGCTAACGCGTCACGTGTGCGCCCGCGACGCACGCGCCCGCGCTCGCTGCGCACGCGCGCGCGCCTGAGGAGTACGACGGCGCGTACCCTCGTTTCGACGCCCGGACGAATCAGCGGCGCGTGTGCGCATGCGCGCGCGCCGATTCGACCGTACGTCGCAAGTGGAGCCCTGACACCCCCACCTCCCAAAGAAGGGGAAATACCAGAAGCAGAGGAGGAGGAGGAGGAAGGAGAGATCATCGAACTTGGAGAACTTGTCACCACAACAGGTGAGTGTGGGAGAACACAGCTACTGGTAAGCAAATCAATGTATGCCTGCCTCATTTCCAAGAGACATTTTTTTTTTGTGTTTTTAGGTGATGTGGATGGTGTGGAAGAAGAATCGCACTTTACCACTGAAAGTGCACACGTACTCATCGGGGAGATAATGGTGTGCAATCGAGATCTAGATGAGATCAAGAAAAACCTCAATGATGTTCAACAAAAATTGAAGAACATCATTGATGTTTTAGGTAAAATCTGAAAACGCACAAAATAATTATCACACATTTGTGGCTGTTTGTGACAACATTTGAAACTTAATAACTGTGGCAAATTTGGAAGATGCACAACATGTGCTAGCTCCCATCATGGTGAATGAATGACAACGTTTTGGGGGTGCAACCACTTTACTAACTACTAAAGTGGGTGTGGTGAAGGGGTTGCACCCCCAAAACACGTCCATTGATCCCCATGATGGGAAATTGCACTTTTGAACATTCTAGGCATGTGTTTTACCATCTAATGTCCATTTTGAGACCCAAATTGTGTGCATGTTCTAAATTTCCAGTTTCCAGGGGTGAACACCCATGTGATGAAGGCAAGATCAAACACACTTTGAACATATAGTCATGTCTGATCTTGTCTTCACTTTAGAAAGTTGAACTTTGCAAGTTCCTATGTTCAGTCTGTTCTGTTTTGCTCCATGCCTGGTTTTAACAAATGCGGAATGTTAGTAAACAATGTTCGAAAGAACCAAGATCTTGTCAGTTTTGCCAAGAAGTTTTGAAAGGCACTTGTGAATGTGTTGTAAGTAAACTTTTTGAATTGAAAAAATGTGTGGCTTCCTTCTTTAAAAACACAAAAGCATTATTTATGTCTAAAGTAAAGGATTTGGGGGGCAATGGGTGTTATTTACTAAAGGCTATTCCAGTTTGCACTGCAAGTGTATTTTCCAGGGCACTTTTGCAGTGCACTTGTAGTGCATAGTGGATTTGGCTTATGTAAATGACACCCACAGTGCTTTGTACTAAAACACGTAGCACACCATTTTTGTGAATACACACATTTCTGTCATGGTGATGAAAAGGAGTATTTTGGGTGTCAGTTATGCACTACAAATCTTCTCTAGACAAAAGATTAGGTATCACACACACAACATGAGAAGATTCTTTTTGGGAAGAAGAGACTGTTACCTCCTTTTGCCCAGAAAGTGCATTCCCACTGTTGAAGCTAAAGGGCAAAAATTTCAATCACAAATAAGCTATAATACACCTACAAAAAACACAAGCAGGAAATGACAAGAAATCATAGGTTTGTTTAAAAAATATATTTATAAAAAAATGCCTCTCACACATCATCAGGCAGAGCAATGGCCCCCCTACCCACAAAGTAGTCCATATATTGCTTGCGGACCTCGCGGGCATTTAGAGGGGGCAAGCCTGGACGTGCCGCTGTGAGGTCGGCATTGGAAGGCCCGTCCACATCTGGGCCAACGGGCACCACATAGTTGCTGTTGTGTCTTTTCAAAAAGTTGTGCAATATGCAGCAGGCAAGAACTATGGTTGTATTCCGCCAAGTTAATAGCCTTGAAAAACAGGCGGAAGCGGCTGGCCAGGATCCCGAAGGTGTTCTCCACCACTCTATGGGCTCTCGACAGCCTGTAATTGAAGACCCTCTGGTCTGGGGTGAGGGTCCTCATTGGGAAGGGCCTCATCAGATGGGGAGTCAGCGCAAATGCTTCATCTGCGACAAAGACGAAGGGGAGTCCTTCAGCATTCTCCTCTGGGGGTGGCAAGCACAGACTGCCACTCTGGAGACGCCAGTAGAACTCTGTGTGCGCAATGGCACCACCATCCGAGATCCGGCCGTTCATCCCCACGTCCACATACAAAAACTTGTATGTCGCCGACACCACCGCCAACATCACTACACTATTAAACCCCTTGTAATTATAATAGTAGGACCCTGAGTTGGGGGGTGGGACGATGCGGACGTGTTTCCCATCAATTGCACCTCCGCAGTTAGGAAAGTCCCAACGGCTGGCAAAGTGGGAGGCCACAGTCTGCCATTCCTGTGGCGTGGAAGGGAACTGTGGAGTGAAACAAGAAAAAATAATTAGTCACTTTGCACATAATCATTGCAAGCAGATTAGACACTAACATCTTGGAACAAGATCAGACTTTTAAATTGTAACCTTGAAAGTATTTGCACGCAAAAGTAGAGGGTCCCCCTAGCAGATTACTCACCCCCCATCAATCCCCCCACTTCTAAAGGGCCATTGACAATAACTAGGGGTCTGGGGGGGGGGGGTTGGACAGGTAACCCTCTGCACTTCATTGATTGCCAAATGGCTCAATAATGTGTGCTAGTTTGACCAGACCCTCCTTAACTTAACACTATTGGCAGCCCACAGGAAAGATAAAAGAACATTCCAAATCCCACCCCCCCCCCCCCCAAAAAAAAAGGAAGCACATTTTGTTTGACATTCTGCAATTACCTAGCAAGCTAATAGGAGGGAAAGAACCCAAAAAAAGAGCAAATGGAAAGTATGGAGCCAGCCCCTTGCACTACATGCTTTGCTGAATTCATCCCTAAAGATGCCCACTATAAAGAGGTAGGTATATAGTGTGTACTGACCTTGGGAAAGCCAGCAGATAGAGAATTGGTAGCATCTGACAGAGCAGTTGGGGGTGGGGGTTCCTAATGAGTTTGGCACCCCCCCCCCCAAAAAAAAAGGGGAAAAAAAGGGGCTCTGCATGAAGTAAAACACACAGCAAACATTTGTGCATATTTTAGGGGGTGTTTGGGGGAAAACAATACTATGCAGCAGACAAAATACATTGCTTAAGTGACTAGGCCATAGGTGTCTATTGGGCCAGAAGAGCATGCTGGGGAGGTAAGTGAAGGGAAAAATGCAGGAAGGAGAAAAGGGGCACAGCATATTAGAGCATATTGCAATCATGGTAATTAGGGAAGGAGGTCAAAAATACAAGACATTAGCAAACAGAGCATACATAGAAGGGAATAGTAAAGGAGAAATGTTACCTTAATATAGTCCTCCTGCAGGACCTGGATAATAGCAGAACAGGTCTCTGGAATAATGATTCCCAGAGCCTGGGGAGAGATACCTGTGGAGAACTT
This sequence comes from Lithobates sylvaticus, assembly GCA_028564925.1. Taxonomy (NCBI): domain Eukaryota; kingdom Metazoa; phylum Chordata; class Amphibia; order Anura; family Ranidae; genus Lithobates; species Lithobates sylvaticus. Next base: position 138,629,662 of record CM053027.1, read on the forward strand.
CAGATCCTGAAGGCTTCTCCCTGTCGCCAAGTACCTCAACGTGGCAACTAGCCTCTGCTCTGGAGTGATGGCTTGTCTCATGCAGGTATCCTGCCGGCTGATAAAAGGGGTCAGCAAAGCCAAAAGACGGTGAAAAACGGGGTCCGTCATCCGGAGAAAGTTCCTGAAATCATCAGGATTGTTCTCCCGGATCTCACGAAGCAAAGGCATGTGCGAGAACTGATCACGCTGAAGCAACCAATTCTTGGTCCACATACTCCTCGTCGCTCTGTTCATGGACGGGTCTTGGTCAGAACGGACAAACAGAAAGCACCGATAAACAGCAAGGCCTGAAAGAACGAAATGAATACCAGCAACGAGCAGACAATAAGCAGTGAAAATCAAAGCGTCCTATATCAAGATATAGGCCGCAATGACCAACAAATGCGAACTGACTACACGCACTAATAAACAGATACGCACGACAAGCACAAACTGAAGAGCAGTAACGATCTGAGTCACAAAACTGAGAAGCGCGAATCGTAAGTCCCCAAACTTCAACTAACTCGCGATAAACACGGAATCAGCAGAAGGAGCCCAACGGGTGCGGGACGTGGTGCTGAACTTCCCTTTTCTAGTCTTGTGGAAGACGGCTTACGTCACGACGTTCTTGAAGACCTGAAATTCCGACAACATTGTCCGACCGTGTGTACGCAACACCAGCATTGGACAAATTCCGACGGAAATGATCCGACGGAACTGGTCATCTGATAATCCGAGCGTGTGTACGGGCCATTACTGTACGTAAAAGCAAATAATGTTTTTTAACTAATGAATGTAAGGTGATTTCATATCAGTATGCAGAGCTGTATGCCATCGTGATTTTTAGTGAAAGGATGGGAAAAGTATGCTTTAACCTCTTCCCGATCATGCTATAGCCAAATGACAGCTACAGCGTGGTCACACATTTCCAGGAGGGCGTCTATTGATGGGGCGACACATCTGATCACAGATAAGGGTATCACAGGGGCTCTTTACCATGTGATCAGCTGTGTCTAATTAAAGCTGATCACAGTGTATACAGGATTTGCCGGATATCGACAGCCCTCTCCTTACGCTGACAGCTTGTGAGGAGAGAAGAGAAAGTAAGCGTCAATCCACACAGGGGACATCTACACTGATAATCAGGGCACTGATCATCAGTGTCTGGATTATCAGTGCAGCCTCAACAGTGCCCATCAGTGCTGCTAAACAGTGCCCATTAGCGCTTCCTGTCAATGCCCATCAGTGCCGCCTATCAGTGCCACCTATCAGTGCCTTCTATCAGTGCCCATCAGTGCCACCTATCAGTGTCCATCATTGCCACCTATCAGTGTTCATCTGTGCTGCCTACCAGTGCCCATCAGTGCCCCCTCATTAGTGCCCATCAGTGCCGCCTCATCAGTGCCTCTTCAGCAATGCCCATCAGTGCAGCCTCTGCAGTGTCCATCAGTGCAGCCTCTTCAGCAATGCCCATCAGTGAAGGATAAAAATTACTTATTTACAAAATTTTATAACAGAAACAAAAACTAAGAAAAACGTATTTTTTTCAAAATTTTGTCTTTTTATTTGGTTAGCAAAAAAACCCCCAGTGGTGATTAATTACCACAAAAAGAAAGCTTTATATGTCTCAAAAAATTTTTTAGTTTGGGTACAGTGTTTCATGACCGCACAATTGTCATTCAAAGTGCGAAAGCTGAAAAATGGCCTGGGCAGGAAGGGGGTGAAAGTGCCCAGAAAGCAAGTGGTTAAAGGCATCTTGGCTCTGAATTTTCTGTAGCTATTGTACTGTATATTTGTGAACATGTAGTGCGAATGTCTGATATTTGGTACCGTGGGCTAATGATTTTAGTGATTCATTAGCAGCTCCGCTATGTTCCTCTCTAGATTCATTTGACACAAGATTACATATCAGCTTGTTTCATTTAGTGCATGGAAAAATTTGAAGGGCTAAAGTGAATTTTCCATTTTTACATGTATTACTATCCAGATGTAATTTTTGCTGGTTCGGATTGCTCTTTTCATTCCTAAAACTGTTGTTCTTACTTATAAAATGTGTTTCTAAGTTTTTCTTTTTTGGCATACATAGAAGGAAAATACTTAAAAATCATTAAAAGTATAGATGACCTGCTCCTATATCGGCATGTAAAACAATTAGATGGTTTCTGTTACACTTTTGTATTTTTAAAGCAAGATCTTCTGATACACATTTTATTTGTGGTTAAAGTAGAACGATAGTCTCCCATTAAAAAATATATATATAGCTGTATACCGTTAAAAAATATAGCTAGAATATTCAACTATTACACACACCATATTGTAATATAATGTTATTATCACCTTTCTTATTAATCTGTAGCTGCTGTAATTTTCTATAAAGTCATTGCAGTATGGCTCCTGAAGGTGTTCTGTACACAGAACTCTGCACTAAGTTACAAGTCAATATCTTAGTGCAATGGAGTTACTCCTTAAATGCATGTACACTTACAGTTAGTCAGTGGAGTTACTCCTTAAGTGCATGTACACTTACGTTTTCTCTCAGTCCCTTGCGTTTTCTTTCTCAATAAATACGTGTTACAAATAAAATAAACATTTTTGTGCAGCACTACAAAATTGGTACATAATGTATCAATGTGGTTCCCGTTAAGGGAACGTGCTAACATACATTAAAGGGGAAGAGTGGATCGTTATTGTGTAAAAAGAATGTACCAAGCAATGGTTTGCCAAATGCTTCCCAATCCTCAACACAGGTGTTGAGTTGGGGCCCCCTTGGCGACCACCATTCCTTAGCCACTTTGTGATGGTTATAACACTTTCATGAAGGCTACAATCTACTTTCATTCAATGAGCATTTTTGTAACTGGAGGGGTTCACAGAGTGGAAGAGAAATGTTTTCAGTATGTGGTGCCAGATTAGTAAAAACATTTAGTGGCTTAGAAGCTGATGCTCACTAGACCAGCCTTTTTCAACCAGGGTGCCCAGGCACCCTAGAGTGCCTTGGGGTTTCTTCAGGGGGGTCTTGGCAAAATGCCTACAAATTGCCCAAAAATTGTATACAAGCCAGTAGGTGGATCAAGTTACACAAAGCTACAGGTTTTCATTGTGCACCATTGTGACCTTCTAGCCACGGGCACCCTAACAACCACTGGTGCACTGGTAGGACATGGACAAGCTGCACTGGTGATCACTGACAAGCTGCACTGGTGGTCAATGACATGCTGCACTGGTAGGACGCTGACAAACTGCACTGGTGGTCACTGACAAGCTGCACTAGTAGGATGCTGACATGCTGCACTGGTGGTCACTGACATGCTGCACTGGTGGTCACTAACAAGCTGCACTGGTAGGACACTGATAAGCTGCACTGGTGGTCACTGACATGCTGCACTGGTAGGACACTGATATGCTGCACTGGTGGTCACTTATGAGACCGCACTGGTGGTCACTGATTGCTGTTAGAAAGATATCAAAGCTACAGCAGGAGGAGGAATATTTCTAATACTGAATTACAGCAGAGTACAGTGTGTATAATATAGAATTATGGGATGTATCTACAGTTCAGTAATGATTACATAAAGCAAGTAAGGGCAATATGTGTATCTCCTGTTGTGGCTGGAGGGGAGAGAACAGACATGCTTTGCATTTATAAGACTGTAACCTACCTATCCTGCTCTGTGTTACTGAGTACTATGGCTGGCTGCAGAATGAGGTGTGTGATTTATGTTGAATTGGGCAAGTTCACATTTACATGTACAGGCCTAGTGTACCTCCCACATTCACTCCAATCCCAAAGATTCATGGGAAATGTAGTTCAATTATGGTTTAGAGAGAGAGAAGAGGATATGATGTAATCACTGTTCTAACAGCTCCTCCTTAGCAGAATACACAATGCATTTTTGGAATTAGAAAGCTGACTTCCTGAAAATTCAATTAGACTTTTCTCTTCAATGGTAAGGAATTTCACAAATGTAATAACTGTTTATTGTTTTGTGTAGGGGGGTATACTAATGGAGGATTTTTTGAAAATCCAGGAATTCTGCTTTAACTAAACATATTCGATTTTAGTAGACTAAAATGACTTTAGTTGACTAAAATGTACTGGAGATTTTAGTTGAGTAAAATGGAGACTTGAGTGGACTAAAATACGTCTAAAACAAAAACAATTCTGATGGCTAAAATACGATAAAAACTAAAATGGCATTTTTAGTCGAAAGACTATGACTAAAACAAAATACTGGTTAGCAGGTCCCAGCCAATGATTTTTTGGCCAGGACCTGCTAATCGGCTTAGCGAATGACAGTACAGAGCCTTGTGTTTGGTAACAACATAGGGCTTTGTACATGGCTGTGGCTGTGTTTTTATGCCAGGTAGATAAAACAGTCACATCTCTTAGTAAAATCAGCACACATGACATACTGTACATTACACATTTTAGGCACACAGCTAACACTTTGATTGCCCTAGATCAGGGGTCTCAAACTTAATTTCATAGCAGGCCACCTCAGCAGCATGGTTACCCTCAAAGGTCTGGATGTATCTGTAGTACACTACGTACAGAGTTCAGACTTCAGGAGTGCATTATGTACAGTGTGCAGGGTTGCAGAGGCAGCAACTGGGGGTGTACACATGCTGTGGCCGCAGCTGGAAGTATATTCTGAGGTAAATGGGGCTGCACTGCAACCGCCCCGAAACTGTGTGCATGGAGAGCTCGACAATAACTGAGAATTCCTGGTAGCGGTGACATCACCCATAGGTGCCGGAGCCAGATCATGTGATTGGGCTGGAGGGGGCTGGAAATAGGTAAGTATAAACAGATTTTTTACACAGGTTAGTCAACATAGTTGTTATGAGGGAGGCGGTGACAATTTTAAGACTAGTTAGGTTTAGGATGGAATTCCAGACATATGAAGCAACTGTACAACTAACACCTCTGTTTTCTTTCTCTGTCCTGCTACCCCAAAGAGTTTTACTGAGATTATTAACAGTTCTGACAGACCTGGATGATAAATAAAGAAGCTGTCCACAGTCATCTTTATACGAGGACTTAGCATATTATATAATCTTAAAAAAAGCATTACCAATATTTAATGAGGTGCTCATATCCATCATGCTTCTGCAGGGATAAGTAAGTGAAGGTACCTATGAATGGATATCCAGGATGCCTTGTTTCATATAAAAACTTAACTTTTGGATTCTTGGGAAACCCACTTTAGGGGGTGTAGTTTAAAAAAAGAAAATATAAGGATAAACATTTTTTTTTTTCATTTTCCTCCAAATATACTAACTTTGGTTAACACTGGTTGCCTTTCTTTGCCTTTCTTTGCTGTGTTTGTTCAGCCTAATTTTATTTTATTTTGATTTGGCGCAGGAGTAGGCCGAGTCATGCTGCCTGGGGAGACAGCTTGGATGGAAACCTTTTGATCTCTTACAAACAAGCTACCTTAAACATTTACAAATGGGCAGAGTACATCATGAAAAGGCAAATATAGAAACTTTAGCCATGACTCCAACACTTTATAGAGCACTAATTGAAACACTTGCAGGCAGAACATCATTTTCCAACACTTTGTTCCATGCTCCACTTTTATTGTCTGAGCCAAGTTTGCCCATTTAGAATATTTAGGAAATATAGGTAAACAAGCAATCACAAAGTACTTACTGTATTGTGCATGCTTCTTGGACACCTGTAACAACAAATGGTAATTATTCACTTTATATCAACCCATGAATAAATATTGAGGTTTTTCCAATTGGTCCATGAAACATACAGAGAGTCCTGCTGGGGCATTAAAACTCCATCCAAAACATGTTGTGTCTTAGATACAGTGATTGGTTAAAGTTTTGGTTACAGATGTGATGCTTACTGTGACACCAGTGGAGGATTTTTCCTCATGCCCCGTACACACGATCGGACTTTCCGAAAACAAAACCGTGGAATTTTGTTTGAAGGTTGTTGGCTCCAACTTGTCTTGCATACACACGGTCACACAAATATTGGCCAACAATTACGAACGTAGTGACGTCTAAGGCGTACGGCAAACCTATAAAAAAGGAAGTTCAATAGTCATGTGATATCTCCATTACAAACGCTAGTTTTACAAGACCGAGCACTTTCGGCTTGTACAGTGGTGTGAAAAAGTGTTTGCCCCCTTCCTCATTTCCTGTTCCTTTGCATGTCTGTCACACTTAAGTGTTTCGGAACATCAAACCAATTTAAACAATAGTCAAGGACAACACAAGTAAACACAAAATGCAATTTGTAAATGAAGGTGTTTATTATTAAAGGTGAAAAAAAATCCAAACCATCATGGCCCTGTGTGAAAAAGTGATTGCCCCCCTTGTTAAAACATACTATAACTGTGGTTGTCCACACCTGAGTTCAATTTCTCTAGCCACACCCAGGCCTGATTATTGCCACACCTGTTCACAATCAAGGCATCACTTAAATAGGAGCTGCTTGACACAGTAAGGTCCACCAGAAGATCCTTAAAAGCTACACATCATGCCGAGACCCAAAGAAATTCAGGAACAATTGAGAAAGAAAGTAATTGAGATCTATCAGTCTGGAAAGGGTTATAAAGTCATTTCCAAAGCTTTGGGAATCCAGCGAACCACAGTGAGAGCCATTATCCACAAATGGCGAAGACATGGAACAGTGGTGAACCTTCCCAGGAGTGGCCGGCCGCCCAAAATTACCCCAAGAGCGCAGCGACGACTCATCCAAGAGGTCACAAAAGACCCCACAACAACGTCCAAGGAACTGCAGGCCTCACTTGCCTCAGTTAAGGTCAGCGTTCATGCCTCCACCATCAGGAAAAGACTGGGCAAAAATGGCCTGCATGGCAGAGTTCCAAGGAGAAAACCACTGCTGAGCAAAAAGAACATCAAAGCTCGTCTCAATTTCTCCACAACACATCTTGATGATCCCCAAGACTTTTGGGACAACATTCTGTGGACCGATGAGACAAAAGTGGAACTCTTTGGAAGGTGTGTGTCCAAGTATATCTGGCGTAGAAGGAACACTGCATTTCAGAAAAAGAACATTATACCAACAGTAAAATATGGTGGTGGTAGTGTGATGGTCTGGGGCTGTTTTGCTGCTTCAGGACCTGGAAGACTTGCCGTGATAAAAGGAACTATGAATTCTGCTGTCTACCAAGAGATCCTGAAGGAGAATGTCCGACCATATGTTCGTGTACTCAAGCTGAAACGAACTTGGGTTCTGCAGCAGGACAATGATCCTAAACACACACCAGCAAGTCCACCACCGAATGGCTGAAGAAAAACAAAATGAAGACTTTGGAGTGGCCTAGCCAAAGTCCTGACCTGAATCCTATTGAGATGTTGTGGTATGACCTTAAAAAGGCCGTTCATGCTCGAAAACCCTCTAATGTAACTGAATTAGGACAATTCTGCAAAGATGAGTGGGCCAAAATTCCTCCAGGACGCTGTAAAAGCCTGATTGCACGTTATCGCAAACGCTTGGTTGCAGTTGTTGCTGCTAAGGGTGGCCCAACCAGTTATTAGGTTTAGGGGGCAATCACTTTTTCACACAGGGCCATGATGGTTTGGATTTTTTTTCACCTTTAATAATAAACACCTTCATTTACAAATTGCATTTTGTGTTTACTTGTGTTGTCCTTGACTATTGTTTAAATTGGTTTGATGTTCGGAAACACTTAAGTGTGACAAACATGCAAAGGAACAGGAAATGAGGAAGGGGGCAAACACTTTTTCACACCACTGTACTTAATTCCGAGCATGCGTGAACTTTTGTGCGATGGACTTGTGTACACACAATCGGAAAGTCTGACAACAAAAATTTGTTGGCGGAAAATTTGAGAACCTGCTAGCCATCATTTGTTGGCGGAAAGTCCGACAAAAAATGTTCGATGGAGCATACACATGGCCGGACTTTCCGCCAACAAGCTCACATCCAACATTTGTTGTCGGAAAATCTGATCATGTGTATGGGGCATCTCTTTCAGTCAGGGCCAGTTTTAGACGAAATAGAGCCCTGGGCAGAATGTTTTTTTTTGTTTTGTTGGGGCCCCAATTGATGGAATAGTGTGGAGGCAGCAAATCACAATTTTAAAAGTAAACTTCCTGTGCTTTGTAGTCATATTGGTGCTATATATACATATATAAGGAGCCAGAACCTTGCCATGCCAGGCTATATTTGGGTGTCTTGTTGGCCCAGACACACCTTAAAAGTTTTTTTCCTATAACCTCCACCACCTATATAAGCATATAAATTTCAGGTATTTACTGGCAGCTATTTGGGAGAAACTATAATTTTGGAAATAATAGAATTTTTAACTTATTGTAACTTCTCTAGTGTGTGCTACTAGTTGTAAGAGTAGGTAAAATATACTCCGACTCATGTTACATGGTGAATTTGTAATTGGATCAGGGTTACAAGAGTTCAGGGTGGGATAACTCATCCTGGCAGCTCTTTGGTGCCCCCCCACCCCTGTTTCTAGAATGTTGCAGAATATTCTAGAATATAGTGGGTGGAGGATAGGAGGGGTCCATATTTATGGACCCTCAGCCAATCGCCAGGAGTGGGCCTGGCAGGGGACTAGGAACCCATAAATAGCCATGGGACATGCCAACAAGGGGGTTCAGGTGGAAGATGGAGAAGCAGTGCTGAGGGAGGCTATTGTGGCCCTTCAGAGACCCATTACGGGGGGGGGGGGTTACCTTGGGCTGGAGCTTGAGAGGCTGGCCTGGAAGGATTCCACCACAGGAGTCAGTTGAAGGGATTCAATCTGGAGAGGCAGCAGAGAGAGCAAGGAGAGACAGTGAGTAGATCAGCTCAGTGCAGGGACAGACAAGGGGAGAGATTCAGCCTTGCTCTGGGAAATCTGTGTGTGTGTGTCAGTTGGGCAAGACTGGGGCAGAGTGTCAGTCAGGAGGGCTGGGAAGAAAAGCAGCCAGGTGCAGCTGGTGGTGGGCAGGTGGGTTAGCATTCTGCACGCAAGTGGAACTGGGATCAGTTGCCACAGGAAGGCAAAAGGAGATGTGTTATGCTGCTACTTTGTCAAACGTGACTGAGAGTTCATAACTCCTCAAGAGTGGCCCAGCAGGAGCTGTACATTGAGGATTCAAGTGTGGGCAATGAGAAGAGGAATCTGTAAATAGGGAGAAAGTTGTCCCTGAAGTTATGTTTGTTGTCACATTGGGCATCCCATAATTCCCTACCCCATCCAGGTTATCATCCCATAAAAAAAATACAAAAAACAATAAAACAACCCAAGGACTGTTTTCTGCATTGAATTCAGCAATTCCTACAGGGGTAGTTCTACACATTTTTCTGAGTTCATTGAGAGATATGGCCGTTGATAATGTTCAACCAGAAACAAGTGGAAAAAACACACTCTGGTGGCTTTAAGTACAACTAGAGGCAAAACTTTTTTTGAGTGGAGAGGGATGAGAATACCTGTCAGTTTTTAATGTGTCTGTGCCCCCATTAGGGAGATTCACTCTCTCTATTTGTCCTGTTTACCATTATCATTGAAAGTGAAAGTAACTGACAAATTTTGGATTGTCCCCAGAAAAGTAATAGAAAAGTAATAGAGGGAAAATCTTGCAATGGGTACATTAATTCTGGTGACCTGGGGGTCCCCAAGGCATTCCCTTAATTTGCAGGGATTTCCTCTCATTTCCTGTTTTGGGTATGGGACAGGAAGTGAAAGGAAATCTCCCCTATATGATACAGATGGCAAAAAAATTAACTGACAGGGATTATAACCCTCCATTACCCTATCCAAAATGGAAAAAAAAAAAACAACAGTTTTGCCTATAGTTCCACTTTAACCCCACAACTGACAGACAGATTAATTGAAAGCAGTACAAATACCAATCGCCAAAAAACTCCAACAAAAAGGTAGGAGCTGTGTCTCAATAGACTTAAAAAAAATATATTTTAAAATAAGTACAAAAATCCTCTTTTCTCTTAAAAGTTAGTATTCTGCAGAGTAGGAGCTTAGACCCATGTGGGAGGCTTAAGGCCTACACAGAACTATAAATGTAGATCGTCAGTGGAAGGAAAGAATATGTGGGCAAAAAGGACTGAACCTGACTGGTGAAAGGAACTCTGAACCATGCTGTCATAGATTGTTGAAGACCATGCTTAAATTGATTGTTTGGCTACATATTGCATAAGTCAAGAAAAATTCCAGACAGAAGAGGAGTGAGTTTCTATAATCCAGTGGGTGTCCTATACCTGGGGAACCCAGAAATAAGTCTAGAGCCCTGTTGGTCAGGGAACTGGTGGTGGTTACACCAGTGTTATTTGGACCAGGTATTGGGTGCAACCCCCAACTGACCTGACCTGTAACCACAGGATCAGGCCCCCCTATAATTTGTTACGCAAGAATGATAGCCCCTGGCAAGGTATTTTTGTCTGAAGAGTGTGAGCATTTACTAAGTCTACTAATTTACTATGACTGGAGGAGACAGAATCTGGGGCATCTCTACATGGCAACCAATCAGATTATTTAATTTTTAAAGCTTAATTGAATAAGCTGAAGATAAAATCTTGCTATGCACAGCTGCTCCAGGTTCTGCCTGCTCCTGCTTTAATAAATCCCACCATTGGTCTCATATCTACCTTGTTCTATGAAGAAAAAATAAAGGAGGCTTACATGACAATGCTGCCAGTTCTGATACTCTACTAATATAATGTAATGGCCACAAGAAAATATATTTTTGGGATAAAGTATTTTCTGTAATGTTTTTAAATGGTGACTTCAGAAAACCTAAAAAATGAGGTTGATATCACAGGGGAAACAAATGGGGGGCAACAACATGAGTAACCTCTTGAATAAAGGTGTGGATAAAATAATTATTAGCTAATGGAGGTTGAAAAAGAACAGCTAATGCCAATATTTTACCCTTAATTGTGTTCAATGCCCAGTGCTAACCTATACTCCGTTGTAGGAAGAATATAATTCTGCTAACAGAAAAAAGAAGAAGGATGCACTCCTAGAGATTTGCAAGAAGAAATAAACTTTCCAAGTGCCATAGTAAATCTTCCGGTAGGTAGGTAAACTAGTGAGCTTTTAACATGGTTAGAATCACGAATTGCAGATGTAATCTATATCTACAAACCTGGGCCTCAAAATTCATGTCTTTAAACCTCCCGACAACTCGGAAGTAGGATAGAAGATTGGTTCTTGAGCCCATCTGAAGTCAAGTAGACTATTGTAATTCCTTTAGATTAAATCCTGCTTAATGGTCTGGATACAAGCCTTATTGCTGAATATGCATATACAGTAACTGGCAGTACCAGTCCCACAGATTCACTAATACATCCATTGCATTGGCAAGCAGATCCTGCAACCTTGCAACAAATTAGTCTAGTTTGGCATTAAGACAAGATGCAAACAGGTTGACATCCGGTGGCCCCTTCCAGGGACAAATCTGTTGATAAACATCATGATGAAGAGTCAACTCCCCAAGGTTAGTCTTTAGTGGCTGGCATGAGAAAGACTCATATAGGAGAGATATTAGGCTGCACACCCCAGAACAAACAACATAGAGAAGTTCCCCCAAGGTTTTTTTTAGCAGCAATGTAACAAAATCAAAAGGAGTATGTATAAAATCTTTATTAGGAAAAAATCAATATCATATTGCAATTTAAAATATAGGCTCTGGTTAAGGGACACAGTACATATTCCAAGGTACAGCAATGCAAACACAAGGATACACGGCATCACATTGCATAATGTCTGCTATATTAATGCATTGATGCGTTTCGACCCATACAGTTGTGGTACAGAAGAAGTTCGGGGGGGGGGGGGGGTGGTTTGCTCTAAAAAAATACATCCAACATCTCAAATCAAAAACATTTCATAGTACACCAATTTCCATGTACACAAGGTATAGTTACCGCTGAAAGATGGAATAAAGGATCTCATGACCAGAGATTTAAAGCAGTTGGATGATCGAGGAGGCTCCATAATCATCCTCACTTCCCCAGGGAAAAGAAATCCAGCCCAATAGGCTGGACACCCTCAGAGGGAAAGGAATGGCGGCACCTGCAGCAATTTTCAAGTGATAACAATATGTCAAGTGAAGGTCAAATGTTGGACCCTTGGTGAACTAACGAAGAGTGCCTAACAGATTGCAAAAATATATTATCAATGTGTGTACACATTTGTAGTGATGTACTGTCAAATAATATAAAGGTAAATTGGTTTAGTGATCTTTATATTAAATATAAAATATTAATTATAATATAAATAATAAATGTGTGATTTGATGAGGGAAAATAAACCCACGTGTGAAAGATGATGCAAATGTGGCGCTGAGTGGGAATGTGCATGTGAGGCTGCCCGATGAGGCAGTAAAAACGTGATATGTGCAGGATGTAAATGTGATATGTGCAGGAGAAAAGTAACAATGGTTAAGTGCATTAGTATGTGATTATGGCTCGCTGTGAACTAGCAAAAAAAAAAATATAATGACAATCAGTGCAAACAAACAAAACATGTGAAAAAGTGACATAATTTATCTTAATGCTGATGTAGGTAATGTAGACCATCTATTGAATGTGATTTAATGCCTGACTGCAAAATATGCAATAAAGGCACAGGCTATGTAGACAAGGAGCCAGACCGTTATGTTAAATATGATTTAAATTAAAAGTTATAACCTTGACCAGCCCTAAGGCGGGTAGGGCAAGGAACTAGATAATCTGACATAATTGAAATCTGTACTCACATTGAGCCATTTGTAAAAAAATGACCAACCATCCATTCAGACATGCATGGAATCAAGCCCTGATCTTCATGCAGCCTGGCACTTATATAGTGCCACCTATAATTGAGGGGATCAAGTGATCCATAACAGGTGCCACCCCCTCCCTCCAAGAGTGTGGTGTCTTGGCGGCAGGAGGTGCAGTCGTTGCGTGGCTCCCTCAGCGTCCCAGAAGGTGGAAGTTCCTGACCAATGTCGTCATCTCCCATGCAAACGTTTGACGTCACGGCATTGTGCGCACGCAGGAATGATTTGCGCATGCGCACCTCACCGCAAACCATCTGGAGGTGATCAAGGGATGCCGTCGGCATGATCTTGCTCACCCTGGCGGCCAAAAGAAGAATTTGGCCATCAATAGGAACATGTATGGGGAATGCAGACCAGTTCCGCATTCCCCCACCTTGTTGGGATCCATAAAAGGCAGGAATCCATCTAAGGGGCCGCCTGGAAAATGATGAGCCCATGGAGATCTGCAACAAAAATATATAAGTATAAATCCATAAATAACAGCAACATAGGATATTAACTATTATCGAGTAGTATTTGTTTCTTAATCAATTTTTATGGTCATGTCTGGTATAATACCAAAGACCAATTTTCTCAGATACAGTGTGTTAGTTCGAAATTCTCAGCATTTTGTATATAAAATAGTATACGGTAATTCGTTTTGTTACCGATTATATACCTGCTATGGTAGAGTAATTTTGTTGGTTTTTTCCTGATGAATAACCTTTTAAGAAGTGAGTTGGCCTTAAGACAAGATGCAAACAGGTTGACATCCGGTGCCCCCTTTCGGGGACAAATTTGTTGATAAACATCATGGTGAAGAGGCAACTCCCCAAGATTAGTCTTTAGTGGCTGAAATAGTCTGCCAAACAATTGTCTATGCTTAGAATGTAAACAAAGGATAGTTCTGGAACACATCTTTGTGCCGAATATGGAATGTGGTAAGGCTCTTTGTGTCTCCATGGTGATTGATATATATACCATCATCTTAGCACTGTCCAACAGAACTCTAACTACATGACCTTTTAGCCAACTTTTTTCGATAAAGAAGAATCAGTCTAATAGTACTAAAAGGTTTGCATCTATTATCACAATTTTCCTACAAAGGGGTAGAAATGATTTACCAGAGATCAGTATCAGAGGCGTCAGCCACCAACTGAAAAACAGTCTGGTCTGAATGGTGAGAAAAATGTCTCTGTCAAAGGAAATTGGAGACTTATCCCACTTCCATTGCATGTCCTATTGCAAAGCTGAAATTGGTACTGTACAAAGTGAACCACTTAAATATGGCCAACATGAAGCCCATCACTCTCTTGCAATCCTGAAGGGTGGTTCAGAGATCATTAGAATTTTACCATGGTCCTGAAGCTTCTAAAGTTATTTTTGATGGTAGAAAAACAAGACTTTTTGACACTCAGAATCTAGTGGAATTCTTAAATGTATGCAATGTCACCTGAAGTTTGTACACTAAGTTCTGGTACAAATTTGCCCTGAATAATAAATTGTTTATCAAAATAAACTGGTATGAAAATCGCTCACCCTCCTACTATTCCACACCACCACTGCGCACAAAGAAAAATTAGTTAAACACCTATGTGTATAAAAATAAACTAAGCAGCTACTTAAATAGATAAATAATGTAAAGTGATTTTAGATGAATAAAACAGTAGCGCTAATAATCACAGTGTCTGTGAATAAACGAAATATTTAACCTGTGTAAACAATACTGAAAAATATGTATAAACAGTGCTAAAAAAACAACAACACAATTAATCACCTATATACATAAAGTGAAAAATTAAAGTGAAGTGTGATTATATATTTTTTGCAGGTGTTTAAAAAAGGAAAACAAATCCAAACAAAAGTCCATAAACTGTTACTTGTAGTGATAATGTTTCAAAAAGTGACAAAAAAGTGAATGAAAAAATCCTGAAGCAAATAAAGTTTTGAAGTGTCTTTAAACAAAATTCTTGAAGTGACTTGAAAAAATATATCTTCCACCACACCACCTGTGTTCAGTGCTACCGCACCCTAAGGAAACGCACTCACCAGCAGTGTATGCCTTGCACTCTCATGCTTGGCCAACTCGCTTAATAGCTCCACATGGGTCACAGATGGATCCAGACAGACTGTTAGATAATTGCACTCCACATATAAGGAAAAAAGAGATGCTTCCAATAGTGAAGTAGAGTAAACCATTTATTTCAACAGCATACAAAATTCCTCAACCATTGTACTCACATCCTTCATATAAAAATAAGGCACTTCAGCATAATCTTTTTAACAGGAAACAAGGACCCAGCAGTGGTGACCCGATATATTATGGTCTCGGCGGACCCGGCGTTAATACCAATACGTCTCACCCTCCACGCTGTCTCCTTTCTCTTTCAATGATTAAGCCACTTCGGTGAAACATGTCTGGGTATGGTTACATGGCAACTATAAGGAGCATTTAACATTCAACGTTCCAGTTACTGGGTGTGCTGTGCCGTGTGAAGTGAAAGAGAAAGGAGACAGCGTGGAGGGTGAGACATATTGGTATTAACGCCGGGTCCGCCGAGACCATAATATATCGGGTCACCACTGCTGGGTCCTTGTTTCCTGTTAAAAAGATTATGCTGAAGTGCCTTATTTTTATATGAAGGATGTGAGTACAATGGTTGAGGAATTTTGTATGCTGTTGAAATAAATGGTTTACTCTACTTCACTATTGGAAGCATCTCTTTTTTCCTTATATGTGGAGTGCAATTATCTAACAGTCTGTCTGGATCCATCTGTGACCCATGTGGAGCTATTAAGCGAGTTGGCCAAGCATGAGAGTGCAAGGCATACACTGCTGGTGAGTGCGTTTCCTTAGGGTGCGGTAGCACTGAACACAGGTGGTGTGGTGGAAGATATATTTTTTCAAGACACTTCAAAACTTTATTTGCTTCAGGATTTTTCATTCACTTTTTTGTCACTTTTTGAAACATTATCACTACAAGTAACAGTTTATGGACTTTTGTTTGGATTTGTTTTCCTTTTTTGGACACCTGCAAAAAATATATAATCACACTTCACTTTAATTTTTCACTTTATGTATATAGGTGATTAATTGTGTTGTTGTTTTTTTAGCACTGTTTATACATATTTTTCAGTATTGTTTACACAGGTTAAATATTTAGTTTATTCACAGACACTGTGATTATTAGCGCTACTGTTTTATTCATCTAAAATCACTTTACAATAAATTGTTTATGTATAACCATGATGAAAATTATTTTAAAGGAAAGCTAGAACCGGAGCCAAACCTTCATGAACATATTCAGAGCTGAGGACAAGCCAAAGGGAATGGCCCCAAACTGGTTATGGTCTTCATTTAATCTCAGGAAATCAGATTGGGGTGTTTGGATATGTGTGTTATGTATGTATGGACGCTAGGATATCTCTTGATGTAAGAATGCAGTTACCGACCAGATAGAGTCCATTCTGAACTCTCAGACCTTCATAAATTAATTGAGAGCCTTCAAGTCCCGGGTGACTCAGAAGCTGGCGAAAGACATAGGGGTTGATTTTCTAAAGGCAAATAGACTGTGCACTTTGCAAGTGCAGCTGCATTCTGCAAGGGCATTTACTCCAAAGCTTAGTCAATTATGTGAAGCTTCACTTTGCAAACAATACTCAATCACATGAGGGGATATAAAAAAACTGCATTTTGCTTGCATGTGATAGGATAATGGAAGTCAGCAGAGCTTTCCCTCATTTACTAAGTGCTGGAGCAAATGCCCTTGCAAAGTGCAACTGCACTTGCAAAGTGCACAGTTTATTTGTCTTTAGGAAATCTGCCCCTTAGTGTCTCTCCACCTTGCATGGCAAGCAAATCTTCATGTAGATGCATACTGAACGCGCATTTAAACGTGGCAAAACAACCGCTTTTGACCGTCGGTTACTAGCTGTCAAGTTAGAGCGTTCAGTAGAGGTTTCAAAACGTCCCGTGTACATGAAGCCTTACCAATTAGCTTCTAACTTCAGCTTGTTCAATTAAGCATTGACAATAAAACCTTGCAGCTGATTGGTTACTTCCACATTCTGTGTGCACCAGTTTTAGTAAAACTGTGTTCTTTTTGCACTAGTAGTCATGGAAGAGTTAGGGTTCCTTGTGCCTTTATCCAAACTCCCTTGAGGATTTAATAATCTGATGTCCTTAGATGAATGTGTTTGTCCCAACTCTTGTAACTGAAACTTTATTCGGACATTTCGAAATGTTAAAGAATCAAGACTCTGAAGCCAGCCAGCAGAGCACTATCAAAATTAAGAAGTTTTAAAAAATAAAGCCATGAGTATAGCCCAATCACATGGCCTGCGCAGTCATGTGACTGGCCTCTTCTCAAGTTCTGTTAAAGAGGAACTGCAGTCTGCTCACATAATTTGTAATAAAAACATCTTTGCCATTCTGGTGCTTCCTTCCAACCACTTTACATATTATTTTATAGATAATGTGATTCTGTACTTGATAGATATGCAGCAGAAATCTCCCTCCACTAAGTCTGGCTGCAGCCATTTTAACTGTGGGCAGCTAAAGCTGCTGCCTGTTCACTTCCTGGATTTATACAGACACACAGAGGCACACCTCCAGCTCTGCAGCACTGCAGCTCTCTCTGGCCCTCTTATGACTCAACTCCCCTCCATTTAAGGCAAAATCTCACAAGAGTGAGAGATAGAGAGCTGTGGATGATGTCATAAGCCTAGGCTAATGACCAGACAAGAAAGAGGAAGTGTGCTGTATAATATTTAAAGGGGTTGTAAACCTTCGCCGTTTTTCACCTTTATGCATTAAGGTGAAAAACATTTTTCAATGCAGCAGCGCCCCCGAGCCCCCGTTATACTTACCTGAGCCCCGAAATTTGCGTGACGGGAATGAGCACACCAGCTCCGGCCGGTGTCTTGTGTCCTAATGGTATAGATTGATAGCAGCACAGCCATTGGCTCCGGCTGCTGTCAATCAAATCCAATGACGCAGGCGCCGGAGGGCGGGGCCGAGTCATAGATTTGGCAGCTATGGACGCCGAATTCTGGACTCGGAAGCACGCCCAGGGAGGAACCTCTAGAGCTGCTGGGGGACCCCAGAAGAGCAGTTTCGGGCCACTCTGTACAAGCTGCACAGTGGAGGTAAGTATGATATGTTTGTTATTTTTAATAAAAAAAAAAAACAAACCCTTACAATCACTTTAATAGATGGAAAGTTGAAAAAATGACTGAAGCAAATAAATCTCTATGACAAACCACAAGCTTAACACTGTAAAATGTGCACTACAGTAACGCTGTGGATTGCGATATTTGCTCTTTGTTATAAATCGGTGTGTTAGTATTGCTCCCTGATGTGTTCGGCCACCAGTTAAATGATGAAAGTACTAAAGAACTGTGGCTGACATGTAAAATAGAAACCATCTGTCAAGTTAGTGTTAAGAGGTCTTTTCAGTATTGCAGTACATCTGGGTCTCTTCACCATCTGGTGTGAGCTTTGACAAGTAGAGTCAGAGCAGTGAACGTGTCAGGGCAGGGTCCACCCTGTAACCTTTGTCCATTTCCCCCCTTTTTTTGTGCAATGTTTATCATTGGAATAATATATGGACACGCTGATTATTGCAGACAGATCCAGAGTGTTGTGCAGCATGCTAGAATAAAATGCGTTAACACAGGTAGAAATTTTCCAAGCTACAATTAACATATTGGAAGCTGATGCCAGATATTTAAAAATATGACTTGAATCCATTTGGATTTCTTACAATGCAATACATCATCAGAGCAAATTACATCATTTGAGAGTTGTCCAGACAATCAGCACTGATGCTATTACGATACACTCCAGCTCTATTCTCTACATATTTATATTCTGGTGTGTCATCAGGGACTCCCCAGCCCTATAGAGGGATAGGGCCTAACCGACCACATCTGGAGTTTTGGAGAGGCTCCCAACAGCAGTGAGGTCTGCTCAGTGCAAACTCCCTGCCTGACAAATATGAGTCCACCCCACAAATATGAGAACATCCCTTCCCTAGTTGGCTAGGATGACTTTATCATGCTTAATACCCCTTGGCTCAGCTCAGAATCTACGTTCCAGCTAGCAATGTAGCTTGCTTTAGTTCTAGCAATTTTGTTTACACAAGTGGTTCGGCAATCTGTTGCATCCTTACTCGTTAATTTTTTATATAACATTGTTTTAAAGTGTTCGTAAACTCTGTTACACCACTTGTACCTACAGGTTAGCCTGTAATAAGGCTTACCTGTAGGTACTGTAACTATTTCCTAAACTTGCACAGTTTAGGACATATTTACTATATGCGCTGCTGCTGGCATCATCGGTGCATGCGCACTGAAGAAACAGCCCGCTGGTGCAGTTTCTTCAATGGCCGTGCTGTGACCGGTGGCTCCCACTCGCATGTGTAGGATTGACGTTATCGTGGCTCTGGCCAATCACAGTGACGGAGCACATCAACCCGGATGTAAATCCAGTGTAAGATATCAGTCGTGGGAGTGGTGTGCGGGCGGCACTGCAGGGCATTGTTCTAAGGTAAGTATTTCATAATGAGCTAGTATGTGATGCATACTAGCTCATTATGCCTTTGTCTTGCAGTTTTTTTTTTTTGGGGGGGGGGGGGTTCCGGAGGTTTACAACCTCTTTAAGCAAATTTTTGCAGACAGTCCCAATTTATTTAACATTAAATAGCCATCATGAAAATAAAAAAGAACTCGATTTTAGACCATATTGTTTGTAAACAGAATATCATCACAACTATTATATAACTGCAGTTAAAGAGAATCTTCAATCCCTTGATAGGCCAGCCTGGCAGTGGTGACACCAGTGTTAGTTGGGTGCAACCACCAATGGACCTGACCTGTGACCACAGGATCAAGGCCCCCTACAAGTTGTGATGCATGAATGATAGCCCCTGGCAAGGTTTTTGTGGTTGTAGAGTGTGAACCTGAGCATAGGACCCTAGTGTGGGAACTGGCTTAACAACCCACCACTGAGGGGAGTGCTACAGATGTATTGGAGCAAGGAAAAGAGAAGGAAACACAATCTACTCATTAAGGTATAATGCAGAGATAACCTTAGATAAAAAACTAAGTCTTGGAGAGAAATTTACTACGACTGGAGCAAACAGAGACTGGAGCATCTGTATATGGCAACCAATTACCTTCTATGTCAAAATTTGGTTCAAAGAACAGAAATGGGACTTTTAAGGCGCAAAAATACAAAAAGATTACATTAATAGAAAAAAGTTTTATTAAATTTCACAATATAAATTAATATTGCATAATTGACATCAATTGTCCATGAAAACGTTTTTTAAAAACCATACATCACTAAACAGAGATGAACTTTTCATTTATTGCTCTTTTTCTCAACATGTTTCACCCGAACTTGGGCTTCCTCAGGAGAGTTAGATAATGTCAATTAATATTTACTAAAATAGAAAAAATACAGTCAGAACATTGAAATACACAACAATTTACACTATTTTAATAAGATCATGTAGAGATGAACATCACATAATTGAAAAGTGGGTGGAGCTAATGAGCTCAAATGCTGACCTGAAAGTCCCGGGAGAGGGCTCTGCAGTCCACAAAAATGTTGAATACATGGGATTGTATCGAGTGCATCATAGAGAGGGAAATAGTGTCCAAAACTATATCAGTTTGGTAATCCATCTATGGGGTACATTAATATAGATACTAAATTTGTTAAGATATTGAAAAGACAATATATAAGTATATATTATCCGAAAGAATGGAAAAACCCACCTGGATAATGATTCCTTGGAAAGATAATAGGAGCATATAAAGGAGCATACAAAAGTGCTCATAACTGCCAAAAGAAAATCCAAGTTTGAATCTATAAGAAATTTTAAAGGGAGAAGTCCTTTATCCATCTCGGAAATTTTATATAGATATAGTTACCATCAGTAGACCGCAAACTGGTCATCATATGCCAGGTATATATTTACCTATGTTGAGGGTCTGCATCAACTCAGGGTGCCAGCCAGGACAGATAACTATCCAGAGAATAGGGAGGCCAGAGTGAGGTACCTAGAGCCCCTTTAAATAGAGCAAAAACGAGGGGGCATTTTAGTGACCAGTACCCGGGACTTTCAGGTCAGCATTTGAGCTCATTAGCTCCACCCACTTTTCAATTATGTGATGTTCATCTCTACATGATCTTATTAAAATAGTGTAAATTGTTGTGTATTTCAATGTTCTGACTGTATTTTTTCTATTTTAGTAAATATTAATTGACATTATCTAACTCTCCTGAGGAAGCCCAAGTTCGGGTGAAACATGTTGAGAAAAAGAGCAATAAATGAAAAGTTCATCTCTGTTTAGTGATGTATGGTTTTTAAAAAACGTTTTCATGGACAATTGATGTCAATTATGCAATATTAATTTATATTGTGAAATTTAATAAAACTTTTTTCTATTAATGTAATCTTTTTGTATTTTTGCGCCTTAAAAGTCCCATTTCTGTTCTTTGAACCAAATTTTGACTTGATGTAAGGGATGTGGCGCTATATTTCTAGTTTTCAGCAACTCAGCTCATTTTCAATTACCTTCTATCTTTCATTTTCAAAGCTTATCCGAAGAAGCTAAAAAATCTAGGTTGATATCACCATGAGTAACCTGTTAAATAAAGGTGTGAATAAAACAATTATTAGCTAATGGGGGTTGAAAAAGGGATTTTACATATCCAGTTAAATAAGGATCTCACAAACATTTGTTAAAAAGGAACAGGTTCAGTTCCATCAAATTTCACATTATACGCATTCTCTATGGACTGATCATTCTAAATTGCCATGCCTTAATAAAAATGGTGTAATCAAGATTTAGGTCAAAGAGAAAGCATATCCATAATTTCTGAGCCATTAGCCGAGTTTCACATCTATACAGTCACGGGACTGCATGTAAATTGCACACGTTCCAACATCCACAGCAAAAATGCGCTGCTGTCTAACAGATGCATTGGAAAAAGCATTGTGCTCTCCCATGCTCGGAAATTCAGAAGACCATGTGGCTGTGATTTTAAAGTGTGTCCCCACAGGAACAGCAGCTCATTTACATGAATGGGCTGCTGTGCCTGCACAAACACGGCTGCACGGAAACTGCATAGCTTTGAATCCAGTCTTTTTTAGTACTCCACACAAATTGCCGTATATAGTAGACTTGGAGAGGGAGCTTTCTGTTGATATAGAACTGGATCTGTAAGAGAATTTTAAATGATACACTGATTGAAGCCAATCTCAACGTTTTAATAAGATGGTACAATACCTGAATTCCTCTCCCTGTTGTTTTAGGGGATGTGGCCTCCTAGACACAATATATTATGTTTCTTGGGAATGTCATAAGATTCAGGGTTTCTGGAATGGAATATTTAATTTATTTAATTTCCTGGGACAGATGACTGGATTGCCAATTGCCTAGTATTGCTCTACCTAATGAACCTGTACAGTTTGCTCCTACTGTATTCAAAGCATGTCTTGCTTATTTTTTAACGGTTAAGATTGCTATATCCAAATCATGGCAAAGGACCTCAGATTCTCTATCTCAAGCTGGAAAATGTAAAGTCTCTTGATGGATTGTAATTCTGACTTTGTTTAATAAAACATATTGATTGAAAAAGGAGCAATAATTCATAATTATCATAGTGAATGATTCATAATTGATCATAGTGAAGAGATACTTAGTACATTTAGATATTTGGGAAATATATCTATAGATATTCTTTTGTACTTCACATACTGTAGGTCTTGCACATGTCAATATTCATTCAACACATTTCTTAGAACAAAGTGCATTTTGTTAAGGATGCATGTACAGTTTGTAATAGGGATCAGCAACCTCCAGCACACGTGCAAGACATGGCACGCAGCTGTGTTTATGATGGCAGGCCAGCTGAATATTGCTGTCTGCCGTGGCATGCAATCCCTTACTCCAGTATTGATTCCTGGTTAAGCCGCGCCCATTGGCTTTGCCTGAGTCCCGGGATAGCAGCGTGTGCACAATTGCCGGTACCAATCCCTGCCTCCCCAGCGATTCCCCGTGCAGCTGTGCTCATTGGCTGTGCCTTAGTCCCGGGATAGCGTGTGTGCAGTTGCTGGGCGCACCCAGTTGATGGTTCCAATCCCCGGCTCCCCCCAGTTCATGACCGGCGCAGCCGCGCTCTTTGACTGGGTCCCGGGATGATGGCACAGGTGCAGTCGCCGGGCACCCCCCCTCCAGCCTTTGGCAGGACTACTATAACTTACCCTTTACACCTCAGATCAGGTCCAATTTTTAGCACCTTCACACCTCAAATATGTTCCAATTAGGTCAATTAATAAAGCACAAAATAAAAATAAAAAATTTGAAAATATATTCCTATGACATCTGTAGTGCAAAAATATGAAGTTTAATTAAGGACATGTCTTTAAATAAATGTCCCATAGCTTTGGAATTCAAAAGAGGCAGAGGAATATCTGACACTGTGTCTTGGGCACAAAAAAAACATGAAGAGCTTGAATAAATTTAGCACCTGGGGCCTGTATTTTAACTTTTTCCTTGACCCTCTTTCAGGTCATTAATGTGAAGACTTCAGAGGATATCCTTGCAAACTAAAATCCTCAGCTCATGGTCATATGCATGACCCAATCCTCCACTGAATACGAAATTCTTTGATTGCATTACATATTCTCAATAGGATTATACTGTCAATCACATTCCTTTCTCATCTGGAAACAATTCTAGCACTCTTCCAGGAAAATAGTTTAGTGGACATCATACAGATTCAGACTTGCTTGTGCTTAAACATTGGATAGTGAAAATTCTTAAGAAATATCCAAAGGGAACACCAAAGAATCAAAGAATTCCATTTTGATAGTAAGGCAAGCATAATTTCATCATTGACTAACCAGTTCTCTATGTAGTATCAACTAAAGCTAACTCTACACTTATATACAATGAGATCAGACAATACAACGTACAGTACTTATGACAGTAAGGATCTAAGGCCTCTTTCACACAGGTGGAAAAACACACAATTTGGCTCCCCTGCTCCACAGCAACACTCTCCATTGAATTTAAAATGGGGAGTAGATAGAGCTAAACACATGAATGCGTATGAGCTGCTTCACATTGCAGCAAAGCAAAAATAGCACTTCCATGGAACGAAAAAAGAAAATAGCAATTCTTGCAGAGTTCGGCTTTACAATCTGCTCCATTGACTTCTATTGAAGCTCGCCTTAAAGTGTTACTAAACCCACAACTGTAAAATCAGTCTGTATATGCAGTAAAGCATGCTTGTTATACTCACTGTGGAACCTAAGGGGTTTATCCTCTGCATTGTGAAAAAAGGCTGTTGGATCTTGTCTTCTCTGATCTTCTCCTTCTTCCACTGTCCCCAAACCATCTTCTGATAGATCAGAGGCTAGGGGACAAGCTGCACATGCTCAGTTTAGTGTGTATTGCTAGTGAGTTTTCTTTTTTCTTAGGAGAGTGCATGTGACCAGCACTGGGACAGTCACCACTGTCAGCCTCATAGGGCAATTAGGGGAGAATGAAAACTCCTCCTGCAAGCTTTAACCAAACACTGATAGAAGTCACAAGTCAGCTCTAACTGCTGATGAGAAAAGGTATTTAGCCGTTTATATTTACTAAAACTAATGCATTTCATGTTCTGTGTAGTGTGGGAGGCCAGATATAGTGAATGCAGGGTCCCGGGTTTAGTAACACTTTAAAAGAGCCTATAGCATTTAAGATGTGGTTGCTAAACAATTAGTGCTTGGGATAAACAAAAAAACAAAATATATATATATATATATATATAGCACAGAGGGCATTATGAAGCATTGTTTGACGTTACTTGTTCATGTGTGCAATGCATCTAAAACATATATATTAATGTTAACTTAGCCATATGGAGATGCAAGTTTTGTCTTTTTCTTATAAACCATTAGTTAATTTTCTTTGTCTTTTTTTCTAATCCAACAATAAAATACTTTTGTTGCCAGCGGTTTAGACATTAATGGCTGTGTGTTGAGTTATTTTGAGGGAACAGCAAATTTACACTGTTATACAGTGCAGGCAGTGTAGTATATATAGCACAGTGTATTGAAGCGGTTAAGGGAAACCCCACACTGAAATGTAAAAAAAAAATGGTGTAGGGGTCCCCCCAAAAATCCATACCAGGCCTTTCAATTCTGTTATTGATTTTAGGGGGAACCACGTGCCAATTTTTTTTTAAATGGCGTGGGGGTCCCCCCCAAAATCCATACCCGGCCCTTATCTGAGCAAGCAACCTGGCAGGCCAGGATAAGGGGGGGGGGGCGAGCGAGTGCCCCCCTCCTGAACCATACCAGGCCACTTGCCCTCAACATGGGGAGGGTGCTTTGGGATCCCCCCAAAGCACCTTGTCCCCCTGTTGATAGGGACAAGGGCCTCATCCCCACAACCCTTGCCTGGTGGTTGTGGTGGTCTGCGGGCAGGGGGCTTTTTAAAATCTAGAAGTCCCCTTTAACAGGGGGGCCCCCAAATCCCACCCCCCCCAATATGAATGGGTATTTTCTTTTTACTGTTTTGCGGGTCCATCGGTGCCGTGATTGAAGAAGGATGGAAATCCTGAAGGGAGACTGAATTGACGAGGTCGGCCTCTCTTGTATCTCCAGCCCAGGTCCTGCTGAGTGTGAAACAGAAGGAGCCAAGGGCCAGGAGGAAAATGAGTGCCCGTAGGAGAAGACCCGCAGACCTGTTGCAGGAAGTCACAGCTAGTCGCTGTAGTTGGACTGTAGTTGCAGAAGTGCTGAGCCCAACAGGACACTGGAGCGAGGTCACAAGGGAAGACGGTTTCATTAACAGGCAGGCAGCGAGGTACCAGGACATCAGGCAAAGGCAAGGTCAGATGAGAAACCAGGATCAGGAGCCAGGGATCATGTAAACACAGTCCAGAAGCAAGGTCAGTGGAGAGTCGGGGTCAAAAGCCAGAGATCAGATAAGCAGGATCCAGAAGCAGGGTCAAACAGGAGCCAAGGTCAGCAACGGGTATTCAGACAGGAAATCACAAGTTCAGGGTATCAGAAGCACAGCTGAAAGACCAGCAAGCACCGTTCAGGAGTCAGGGCACCCTTTAAATAGGCCGTCTGGCGCCAACTGGGATTAGGGGCGCGCTCCTGTGCACGTGTGATGCGCACGCGCATGCGCATCAGCGCGCGCAAGGATCTGCTGTTGCCCGTGAGTGTGCGCCAGTTACCCATGAGTGTGAGCCTATTGCCTGTAAGTGTGCGCCTGTTGCCCGTAAGTGTGCGCGTGCGCACAGAACGTATTCTGACAGTTCTCTTACACCAGCAATACATTACAGCCGCAAGAAAGTTTCAATGACATTTTTTTCCTTTAGAAATTTTATTTTTCAGCGAGACTGTAAAACACATCAGAAAGATGTGCTACTTTGCAGGCAGACTAAGGGGACCCCCGGGCACAATATTTAAAGGAATATTTCATTTTTATTGTTTCACTTTAAGCATCCTTAAAATCACTGCTCCTGAAAAAACTTCAGTTTTTAAAACTTTTTTTGCATTGATACATTTCCCCTGGGGCAGCACCTGGGTCCACAAACAGTTGTCATGGCAATAACTTGTATATAAGCCTTTAAAATGAGCATTTTCGATTTTTCATGTTCGTTACTTATAGACTTTAACGGTGTTCGGATGTTCGAACAAATGTTTTGCCTGTTCGCATGTTCTGGTGCGAACCGAACCGGAGGAGTGTTCAGCTCATCCCTAATGCCCAGGCATTCCCAATAAAAGACCAACAAGCATCCACTGTGACCAAAGTCTTGGTAGGGAATTTCTTTGTCCATTATGGGCTGTTAATCTATTCTGACCAGGGGAGTCTTGCACTGATTGGTATGCAGTAAGAGTGCAGAGTGGGGACACGTTTAATAAATTGTGTGTAGCACCCTCTAGTGTGCTAGAAGTGTACAGAGTAGGTAAATTGTCAGGCTTGGCTGGCAGCCAAGCCTGTGTTGTTTTATCTGGGTCAGGAGAGTGACTCAGGGAGGCTGATATGACTCACAGGCAGCATCTCTAAGACCTCCCCCTACTTCTAGAAACTGGTAGAAGAGTCTAGAAGAATGGGATTGGAGGAGAAGAGGAGCTGCCTCGAGTATTAATGAGGGCCCTGACCAATCCCCAACAGATGGGTTGACAGGGGGCAGGCCCCCTCAAATACTCAGGGTCAGCCTAGCTGGGGCAGTGGAGTTCGAGTGGAAGATGGAGATGGCTGTCGGTGGCCCTTAAGGGAGCCTCTAGTGGGGGGGGGGGACTCGGGCCTAGGCTCGGTTGGGGAAGGGACCCTTTTCATGGCACACAGAGATGTTCTGACCAGGAGGCACGGGAGTAAGGTTGAGGACAGCAGGAGAAGACTACCGGGCAAATCTCCAGAAAGGAAGACAGCCAGGAGGGCTGATGAGTTTTACAGTCAGAGGACTGAGAGGCATGCCTGAGAGGACTGCGTGGAAACAGTCTGGGATGAATGCAGAGTCAGTCTGGGAGGACTGTGAAGTTTTAGCCAGAAGGGCTGGTGAAAGGGTCAACTGCAGCCAGGCGGGCTGGCAGTGCCTGAAGAGGTGGTGCTGGTAGCCACAGGAGTAGGACAGCTAAGCACGGGGACTTCTTTTTGCTACACTAGCAAAGGGGCCCGCCATCCTTGCTTGTAAAGGGCAGTTGCTATGATCTGATTGCGCTCTTGTCAGACCATCCTTACAGTGCCAGCTGGTCCTGGGAGTTGTTGTTCTACAAATAAGACTGTGCTGGAGGTAGAAGGAGAAGTGTATATTCCGGCTGTATATAGTTTGTGTCCCTGAAGAGTTCTGATTAAGAGGGCATCCCATAATACCCTCAACCCTATCCAAGTTAAATTCCCCTAATAAAACACCAAAACAAAGCTGCAAGGTCTGATTCTTGTTTCCAACCTGCTGTGGAATATTCTGTGTGCCTGGCTGTGCATGGTGGGAGATACCAATATTCACCAGCGGCTCTTGTGGGAGTAGCGCTCCATGTGTTATTACTATTGTTTAATCCATTTTATGCTTGCCTAGTTACCAATCATACTGGGTGACAATGTATTAAATTTGCTTTTATTACCTTGTTTGGTTCCTGTATTTTTTGAAATAGCAGTACAACTGGATACTAAGTATTGGTGAGGTTTTTGTACTTGGGGCGCTGAAAACACTATATTACAGATAAAAATTGTAAATAGTATAAACTATAAATGTATCTCTTGGGTGAGGTGTAAGTGCCTCTGGTACGGTGTAAAAAACTGGTGGGAAGCTCCTATTCAAAATTGATGTGAACCTCCTAATAAATCATATGATTGAATGGTGAGTATTATATAACGCTGATATAGTGATATAAAGTGAACCCAAACACTATATCAGTGTATGGTACACAACAAAATTATTGTGACTAGCTAACTCATCTAGTGCATATATAAACAAACAGTGACCTCTTGGTCGTGACCAAGTGCTATTTTGTGTGTATTATTAGTGCACCAATATGCACCAATAGTTAGGTGCCCCCACAAAACAAATTAATCAGTACATAATATATAAAATTGGAAAAACCACAAAAAAACCACAGTGTGCCACGACTGTGGTAAGTGAAATCGCACTGAATAGTGAAACAAACTCTCCCTTAATGGAGTCTGTATTCCAATCACACCAATGTCCCAGATAAATGTGAATAGTAATGAAAAATAATAAATATTATAAAATTTCTAACATCCAAAAATTCACCATATAAACAAAAAATATAAGTCCATAAAGTTCATGCAAAATGAATAGCATCAGTTGAGTGTAGACTTTCACTTATTCTTAATAAATGTGAATCCCTTCACCGCATACATAAATTCTTCTTTCACCCAGGTGAAAACAATAATGAGGCTGGCCGCTTACCAGAAGATGTTGATTGTTTTAACTAAAAAACAATCACAAGCACTTTTTACAGGACAAAGCCTGTTTGGATACACCAGGGGAAAAACTTTTGAGACACTTTCTCCTCCTCCTCTCAGATATGCTCAGACCAGATCGTGGGTAGATGTATATGTGGAATTGAAAAAACACTTCATAGTGTAATTTTGCCTTTTATTTGGTTAAAAAACAGTATAACAACAAAAGCCAAATGGCCACTCACATTATCCAGTGCCCGCCCGGCACTGGGGTTGCTCGCCTTGATAACAAACAATGGTAGGAAAAAACTGCTCTCCCTCTAACAGGACTCCTATGTCGGTCAGCGTGCGTGTCACCTCCTCGCGCCGACAACCAGCAGATACCGGATATCCTGGGAGGCTTGCGTACAATGTCGTGATCAGGTGCCGCCTCCGACGCGCGTTTCGTGATGTCACGTCTTCAGGGGGGCGTGCCTGATCACTGGGGAATGCCTGATGTTATAGTGTTTCCCCGTGGCGAAACCGCCAATGGGAGACCTTATTGCTTGCGCAGCCTCAGTGCCAGCTGGACTCATCTTTGCGGACCTGCCGCTCACAGTAAACATTTAGTATTCATACATTTTTAAAACGCCTTAAAAAAACAACCTTAAAAAGCATACCTATGACTTTTTGTAGGTCAATCCTACCTCTCGTTTTTGACTGGATCAAAAATTAATTAATAAAGTATTATATAGTTGCACTTATTTATTGCAGAACAAGAAAAAAGAAAAAAGAAAAGTGCAGGGAAAAAAAACTCCTTTTCTCCTTATTTTGATTTCTAATTCATTTATATGCCATTTTAATTTTTTATAGGTCTATGTTGTCATTGATTTTTTTATATATAATATGTCATCTTTATTAACCCTTACAAAAACCTGCTGAATAAATTCAAAAAATTAAAAAAATTAAAAAAAAAAGTTTATTATATATATATATATAGAGAGACGACCATATATTTAGTGTCCCACTAGGTGGCGCTCTTGGTTTAATTCTGGCCAATCCATTCAGTTAGTTCTATTTGGACCAGAAAATATATGGTTTTGTTTAGTGTTGATGTTATTATTATTTGACATCTATGTTAAGAAGCTAGTAATATGTCTTACCAAATCAATTAATTCTATAGGGGTCGCTAAAAAGTGCCCTCTAGTGGTTTATCTTAGTAAAGATTTTTTTAAAAATATGTCATGAAATAGATTTTTAATTTTGTTTTTGTTTGTTTTTTTGCCAGACCCTACAGCTCCTCCCCCTTCATAAAGTTGGTACTATTCATTTGTCAGAAAACAATTTAAATCTAATTCTATATTCATACCCAACGGTTGCATGGTGTTGAGTGTGTATAACCATTTCGTCTCATTTTGGGAGACCTCTTTTCTCATGTTTGTTCCCCTCCAGTGTCTTGAGACCTTGTCGATCCCATAAAAACGACACTGGGTGGGATCAGCGTTGTGATATTTCTCAAAGTGTCTCGACACACTGTGATTGGGAAATTTTTTCTTTATATTAGTTAAATGTTCGTTTATTCTGATTTTCAGTTGTCTTGTGGTACGTCCCACATATTGCATTGGGCACGGGCACTCGAGTACATATGTCACATGATCTGAGTGGCAAGTGATCAAGGGCTTAATCTTATGTGTGTTCTTTGTTACGCAAGATTGAAAATGGGAAATCTTTTTCTGGGTTCCTGGCTTCCTAGTCAGTCGGCAAGCCTTGCATTTTGTACAATAATGAAAGCCAGATCCCCCCAGAAAGGTGGTTAACCTCTTGGGGGGGTCTGGCACATTTGGGGCAATTTTGTTCCTCAATCCTGGGGCTCGTCTGTAAATAAACTTTGGTTGTTGTGTAATGTTTAGATCTTTATCTTGTAACAGAATGGGCCAATGTTGTTTAAAAATGGCTTCAATTTGTCTGTACTGCCTATTGTACCCTGTTATAAAGGCCAAAGTGCCCTTATATTCAGGTTTGGCTCTGTTTGTTAACAGGGTGTTTCTATCCATTAGCGAAACCTGAGCTACAGCTTTGTTGAGGTTATTGGGATTGTAACCTTTCTCAACAAACCTGGTTGTTAGTATTTCTGCTTGTTCTTGGAAATCATTCGGAGATACGCAGTTGCGTTTTAGGCGCATATACTGTCCTTTTGGTATAGCTCCCAACCACCGTGGGTGGTGGCAGCTATTAATGGGGACATAACCGTTCCGGTCAGTGCTTTTGAAGAACGTCTTGGTGATAAAGAGCTCTTCTCTAATAGTAATGGTTAGATCTAGGTAGTTTACTTCTTTACCCATATGTTCCATGGTGAACCTTAGGCCATAGGTGTTATTGTTCATTCCTGATAGATATCTTGTGAACTCATCTGCATTCCCCTTCCAAAATAGGATGATATCATCTATGTACCTTTTATAGAAAACGAGCGACTCGTTTTGTTGGTGAAAAATGGTCTCGGCTTCCCACTTGTTGAGGACAATATTTGCCACGCTTGGGGCATATCGTGCCCCCATAGCTACACCCCCTACTTGATTGAAATAATCATTATTGGCCCAAAAGTAATTGTTACCCATTGCTACACTTAAACCTTTGATCAAAAAACCAATTTGTGCCTTCTTTAACTTAGATTGCCCCATTAGAGCCCATTGCACTGCCACTAATGCATCTGTGTGTCTAATGCTAGTGTATAGGGATTCTATATCCACAGTGACCATGACAGTATTGGGTGTAGCTTTTAATTGCTGTAATAAGACTAGTAACTCTCGGCTGTCCTTTAGATATGAGGGGCTCATTGCCACAAGGGGTTTGAGGAAACAATCCAAATACTCCCCCAACCGGGAGAATAATGAATTTATTCCACTAATAATTGGCCGCCCAGGTGGATGGTCTCTGTTTTTATGTATCTTCGGTAATAAGTATAATACCGGAATTTTTGGGGCCCGCGGAACCAGGTAGGCCGCCTCTTTTTTATTCAGGAACTGTTTGGATACTCCTTCTTTTACCCACTCATTAAGTAAAGTTTTTAGTTTGGGTGTTGGATCCCCTCTCAATTTTTGGTAAGTCGTGGGGTCTCGTAACTGTCTATTCATTTCTTGGTAGTAGTATTCGCGTGTCATGATGACCAAACCCCCTCCTTTATCGGCCGCCCTGACAACAATTTCCTTGTTGTCCTCAATAGATTTTATACCTTCCCATATTTTTGCTGTGTCGGCATATTTTTTAATCTCCAGATTTTTTATATCATTCTGAACCATAGTTTTAAACACTTCTATGTGATGGTGTTTACCTTTTTGGGGGTTGAAAGTGGAATTGTTTCTAAGATTCGTATGTATGAATGGATGTATCACTTGGGGGATGTCTTGTGCTGTGGTCTGGTTGGCAAAATGTTTTTTAATATTTAATTTCCTAACGTATTTTTCGATGTCAACAAATAATTCAAATTTGTCTGCATTTTTACTGGGTGCATATTTTAATCCCTGGTTAAGAACTTCTAGCTCAGCATCAGAAAATTGGACTTCCGTCAGGTTGAACAAACCCTGATTCAGTTGTCCCTTTTTCTTTTTCTTTCGACCTCTCCCTCTTTTTCCTCTCGGTCTACAGTATTTTGTGGTCCCCGAGTAGGGATTTGTGGGATACGATAGGGTTCCTTCCATCCCCTCCATTCCCCCTGGTATTGATTGGCATATTGATTTTGGTATGGACCAGGTCTACCTCTGAAATTGCCCCTAAAAGTTCCTCTAGGTGGCCTCGGGGGATAGTGATTACGTTCTGGCCCATAATGATTATATTCGCTAGGTCTACTATCCATCTGTCCATATCCCCCATAAGTTGGTAATGGATATGGTGGTGGGTAGTATTGGCCATTGGACGGGCCTTGATTCGATCCTCTCTGATTACCTGGTGGTTTCCCACTGGTTGATCTATTGCCAGTTTTGGGGGTACTAGGACCTCTGGTAGTTTTTGCTAATTGGACCGGACCCTGGTTTTTTATCTCCGAGGTGTCCACCTCTGACTCAGCTAATAAGGTTTCTTGCCATTTATATACTTTATTTTGCTCAAAATCTTTTATGTCTCTTTGGTATTTTTTTATTTTTTTATTTTTGATCTCTCCGTCATATTTTGCCAGATGGCTCTGAAGTGTCTTAGCTTTTTCCACATATTCATTGTTAGTGCTGAATGGTTCCATCTTTTCTTTAAGGTCTGCGATTTTAGCTTGTACTAGTACCGCTTTGGCCTTACGCTTCTTAACCATGAGTTGCATAAGTTTTTGTTCGCAGCCATTAAAGAACTGGTACCATTCATCCAAAGATTGTAAATCTTCAGATCCCTCATTGGGGTTAATATCCCATCTTAATCTTCTAGGGGTTAAATTGTGCCCAATATACATCTCAAATGAGGCCACATCCCACCATAGCCTTATTTGTTTTTCCATGTCTGCTTGTAATTGTTTGAACCCTCTCTCGAGGTCTAGATTAGGGCTGGGTGTCTGTTGAAACACTTCCTCTAGATTTATGTGTCTCTCTTGCATAAAATTGAATACGTCCATGCCTGCGTGGGTTGTGAGTATTGGCCCAACAATTTTGGTGGTTGCAGCCAGTACAAAATTGGATGTGGATGTAGATAGCCCCAATAAATGAGTTATCTCAACCCCGCGCTAGGTAAAGAGAGAAACTATACAGTTAACCTAAACCTAGACCTCGAGAGAGGGTTCAAACAATTACAAGCAGACATGGAAAAACAAATAAGGCTATGGTGGGATGTGGCCTCATTTGAGATGTATATTGGGCACAATTTAACCCCTAGAAGATTAAGATGGGATATTAACCCCAATGAGGGATCTGAAGATTTACAATCTTTGGATGAATGGTACCAGTTCTTTAATGGCTGCGAACAAAAACTTATGCAACTCATGGTTAAGAAGCGTAAGGCCAAAGCGGTACTAGTACAAGCTAAAATCGCAGACCTTAAAGAAAAGATGGAACCATTCAGCACTAACAATGAATATGTGGAAAAAGCTAAGACACTTCAGAGCCATCTGGCAAAATATGACGGAGAGATCAAAAATAAAAAAATAAAAAAATACCAAAGAGACATAAAAGATTTTGAGCAAAATAAAGTATATAAATGGCAAGAAACCTTATTAGCTGAGTCAGAGGTGGACACCTCGGAGATAAAAAACCAGGGTCCGGTCCAATTAGCAAAAACTACCAGAGGTCCTAGTACCCCCAAAACTGGCAATAGATCAACCAGTGGGAAACCACCAGGTAATCAGAGAGGATCGAATCAAGGCCCGTCCAATGGCCAATACTACCCACCACCATATCCATTACCAACTTATGGGGGATATGGACAGATGGATAGTAGACCTAGCGAATATAATCATTATGGGCCAGAACGTAATCACTATCCCCCGAGGCCACCTAGAGGAACTTTTAGGGGCAATTTCAGAGGTAGACCTGGTCCATACCAAAATCAATATGCCAATCAATACCAGGGGGAATGGAGGGGATGGAAGGAACCCTATCGTATCCCACAAATCCCTACTCGGGGACCACAAAATACTGTAGACCGAGAGGAAAAAGAGGGAGAGGTCGAAAGAAAAAGAAAAAGGGACAACTGAATCAGGGTTTGTTCAACCTGACGGAAGTCCAATTTTCTGATGCTGAGCTAGAAGTTCTTAACCAGGGATTAAAATATGCACCCAGTAAAAATGCTGATAAATTTGAATTATTTGTTGACATCGAAAAATACGTGAGGAAATTAAATATTAAAAAACATTTTGCCAACCAGACCACAGCACAAGACATCCCCCAAGTGATACATCCATTCATACATACGAATCTTAGAAACAATTCCACTTTCAACCCCCAAAAAGGTAAACACCATCACATAGAAGTGTTTAAAACTATGGTTCAGAATGATATAAAAAATCTGGAGATTAAAAAATATGCCGACACAGCAAAAATATGGGAAGGTATAAAATCTATTGAGGACAACAAGGAAATTGTTGTCAGGGCGGCCGATAAAGGAGGGGGTTTGGTCATCATGACACGCGAATACTACTACCAAGAAATGAATAGACAGTTACGAGACCCCACGACTTACCAAAAATTGAGAGGGGATCCAACACCCAAACTAAAAACTTTACTTAATGAGTGGGTAAAAGA
The DNA here is from genome assembly GCA_028564925.1 of Lithobates sylvaticus. Classification (NCBI taxonomy): domain Eukaryota; kingdom Metazoa; phylum Chordata; class Amphibia; order Anura; family Ranidae; genus Lithobates; species Lithobates sylvaticus. Next base: position 138,664,587 of record CM053027.1, read on the forward strand.
AGGAGTATCCAAACAGTTCCTGAATAAAAAAGAGGCGGCCTACCTGGTTCCGCGGGCCCCAAAAATTCCGGTATTATACTTATTACCGAAGATACATAAAAACAGAGACCATCCACCTGGGCGGCCAATTATTAGTGGAATAAATTCATTATTCTCCCGGTTGGGGGAGTATTTGGATTGTTTCCTCAAACCCCTTGTGGCAATGAGCCCCTCATATCTAAAGGACAGCCGAGAGTTACTAGTCTTATTACAGCAATTAAAAGCTACACCCAATACTGTCATGGTCACTGTGGATATAGAATCCCTATACACTAGCATTAGACACACAGATGCATTAGTGGCAGTGCAATGGGCTCTAATGGGGCAATCTAAGTTAAAGAAGGCACAAATTGGTTTTTTGATCAAAGGTTTAAGTGTAGCAATGGGTAACAATTACTTTTGGGCCAATAATGATTATTTCAATCAAGTAGGGGGTGTAGCTATGGGGGCACGATATGCCCCAAGCGTGGCAAACATTGTCCTCAACAAGTGGGAAGCCGAGACCATTTTTCACCAACAAAACGAGTCGCTCGTTTTCTATAAAAGGTACATAGATGATATCATCCTATTCTGGAAAGGGAATGCAGATGAGTTTACAAGATATCTATCAGGAATGAACAATAACACCTATGGCCTAAGGTTCACCATGGAACATATGGGGAAAGAAGTAAACTACCTAGATCTAACCATTACTATTAGAGAAGAGCTCTTTATCACCAAGACGTTCTTCAAAAGCACTGACCGGAACGGTTATGTCCCCATTAATAGCTGCCACCACCCACGGTGGTTGGGAGCTATACCAAAAGGACAGTATATGCGCTTAAAACGCAACTGCGTATCTTCGAATGATTTCCAAGAACAAGCAGAAATACTAACAACCAGGTTTGTTGAGAAAGGTTACAATCCCAATAACCTCAACAAAGCTGTAGCTCAGGTTTCGCTAATGGATAGAAACACCCTGTTAACAAACAGAGCCAAACCTGAATATAAGGGCACTTTGGCCTTTATAACAGGGTACAATAGGCAGTACAGACAAATTGAAGCCATCTTTAAACAACATTGGCCCATTCTGCTACAAGATAAAGATCTAAACATTACACAACAACCAAAGTTTATTTACAGACGAGCCCCAGGATTGAGGAACAAAATTGCCCCAAATGTGCCAGACCCCCCCAGGAGGTTAACCACCTTTCTGGGGGGATCTGGCTTTCATTATTGTACAAAATGCAAGGCTTGCCGAGTGACTAGGAAGCCAGGAACCCAGAAAAAGATTTCCCATTTTCAATCTTGCGTAACAAAGAACACACATAAGATTAAGCCCTTGATCACTTGCCACTCAGATCATGTGACATATGTACTCGAGTGCCCGTGCCCAATGCAATATGTGGGACGTACCACAAGACAACTGAAAATCAGAATAAACGAACATTTAACTAATATAAAGAAAAAATTTCCCAATCACAGTGTGTCGAGACACTTTGAGAAATATCACAACGCTGATCCCACCCAGTGTCGTTTTTATGGGATCGACAAGGTCTCAAGACACTGGAGGGGAACAAACATGAGAAAAGAGGTCTCCCAAAATGAGACGAAATGGTTATACACACTCAACACCATGCAACCGTTGGGTATGAATATAGAATTAGATTTAAATTGTTTTCTGACAAATGAATAGTACCAACTTTATGAAGGGGGAGGAGCTGTAGGGTCTGGCAAAAAAACAAACAAAAAACAAAATTAAAAATCTATTTCATGACATATTTTTAAAAAAATCTTTACTAAGATAAACCACTAGAGGGCACTTTTTAGCGACCCCTATAGAATTAATTGATTTGGTAAGACATATTACTAGCTTCTTAACATAGATGTCAAATAATAATAACATCAACACTAAACAAAACCATATATTTTCTGGTCCAAATAGAACTAACTGAATGGATTGGCCAGAATTAAACCAAGAGCGCCACCTAGTGGGACACTAAATATATGGTCGTCTCTCTATATATATATATATAATAAACTTTTTTAATTTTTTTAATTTTTTGAATTTATTCAGCAGGTTTTTGTAAGGGTTAATAAAGATGACATATTATATATAAAAAAAATCAATGACAACATAGACCTATAAAAAATTAAAATGGCATATAAATGAATTAGAAATCAAAATAAGGAGAAAAGGGGTTTTTTTTCCCTGCACTTTTCTTTTCTCTTTTTTCTTGTTCTGCAATAAATAAGCGCAACTACATAATACTTTATTAATTAATTTTTTGATCCAGTCAAAAACGAGAGGTAGGATTGACCTACAAAAAGTCATAGGTATGCTTTTAAGGTTGTTTTTTTAAGGCGTTTTAAAAATGTATGAATACTAAATGTTTACTGTGAGCGGCAGGTCCGCAAAGATGAGTCCAGCTGGCACTGAGGCTGCGCAAGCAATAAGGTCTCCCATTGGCGGTTTCGCCACGGGGAAACACTATAACATCAGGCATTCCCCAGTGATCAGGCACGCCCCCCTGAAGACGTGACATCACGAAACGCGCGTCGGAGGCGGCACCTGATCACGACATTGTACGCAAGCCTCCCAGGATATCCGGTATCTGCTGGTTGTCGGCGCGAGGAGGTGACACGCACGCTGACCGACATAGGAGTCCTGTTAGAGGGAGAGCAGTTTTTTCCTACCATTGTTTGTTATCAAGGCGAGCAACCCCAGTGCCGGGCGGGCACTGGATAATGTGAGTGGCCATTTGGCTTTTGTTGTTATACTGTTTTTTAACCAAATAAAAGGCAAAATTACACTATGAAGTGTTTTTTCAATTCCACATATACATCTACCCACGATCTGGTCTGAGCATATCTGAGAGGAGGAGGAGAAAGTGTCTCAAAAGTTTTTCCCCTGGTGTATCCAAACAGGCTTTGTCCTGTAAAAAGTGCTTGTGATTGTTTTTTAGTTAAAACAATCAACATCTTCTGGTAAGCGGCCAGCCTCATTATTGTTTTCACCTGGGTGAAAGAAGAATTTATGTATGCGGTGAAGGGATTCACATTTATTAAGAATAAGTGAAAGTCTACACTCAACTGATGCTATTCTTTTTGCATGAACTTTATGGACTTATATTTTTTGTTTATATGGTGAATTTTTGGATGTTAGAAATTTTATAATATTTATTATTTTTCATTACTATTCACATCTATCTGGGACATTGGTGTGATTGGAATACAGACTCCATTAAGGGAGAGTTTGTTTCACCATTCAGTGCGATTTCACTTACCACAGTTGTGGCACACTGTGGTTTTTTTGTGGTTTTTCCAATTTTATATATTATGTACTGATTAATTTGTTTTGTGGGGGCACCTAACTATTGGTGCATATTGGTGCACTAATAATACACACAAAATAGCACTTGGTCACGACCAAGAGGTCACTGTTTGTTTATATATGCACTAGATGAGTTAGCTAGTCACAATAATTTTGTTGTGTACCATACACTGATATAGTGTTTGGGTTCACTTTATATCACTATATCAGCGTTATATAATACTCACCATTCAATCATATGATTTATTAGGAGGTTCACATCAATTTTGAATAGGAGCTTCCCACCAGTTTTTTACACCGTACCAGAGGCACTTACACCTCACCCAAGAGATACATTTATAGTTTATACTATTTACAATTTTTATCTGTAATATAGTGTTTTCAGCGCCCCAAGTACAAAAACCTCACCATTTATCAAATCTACGGATTTCTAAGGGAGCAGCTCTTTATATAGTGTAGTATGCGTCATTGAATAGGAATGACAAATTAGTGCGTTTTTTTTTGGGCGCACTTTATCATCACTATTAATTTTTATTTTTATTTTTTTACTATATTCAATTTTTAACTGTATAGTTTCTCTCTTTACCTAGCGCGGGGTTGAGATAACTCATTTATTGGGGCTATCTACATCCACATGGATACTAAGTATTACTTTAAGTGATTTCCTGTGATATTGTTTGTTTGTACATTCAACCCGGTGTGTTATAGGGCCTGAGGTTCTTGAAAAGGTTGAGGCAAAGATCAGAGTCAGTGGCTCCTACTAGAGGGGATAGTGCTACATAAGGAAAGACAACAGCATACAATCGTAGTCACAAATCAGAGTATTTCAGGTGCAGCTCAGTGGCAGCCTGTGGAATTTATTTTTGGGGAGATGGCAAACAGTATGCCACCCCCTCGGTCAGTCAGTAGTAGCACTTACCTCATCACCGGCAGCTTTCCCTGCTCGGGGGCGGCGGCCTCCCGTTCTCCTGCTCTCCATGAGTCATCACAGTGATGTCGGCAGCGGCTTCCGTTTCCTCCCTCCTCCTCAGCGGCTAATCGGGAGTCTTCTCTTTTTGGCCAATCGGAAAACGGGTCTCACACCCGCTTCTGATTGGCCAGAGTGAGGATCAGTGTATCAACAGCGAATATTCATTTGTTGTTGTAACACACCTGGATGGGCTCCTGTTCGCATTCTCTGCAACCCAGAGTCCACCCTATTTTTAAGCCTATTAGAGCCTCTGGCTCTAATCAGGTGCTTCAAAACTGGCCGCTGTAATTCATGCGCCTGGTGCCCTGAAAGGGGCCGGACGCATGAATAGGTAGGTGCTATGCATGAATCTATCCATTGCATATAGGGGGGTGGTGTGGAGAGTGGGGGTGGTGCCTGGGCAGCCCTAATGGACAGGCCACCCCTGGTGTAGCTGAAAGTTTGGGATATCTTTCAATTGCTAACCAATATAGTATAATATTTCTCTGGTTGATGTACCATTGTACAGTTTTCTTTCACATTCACCTGAGACAATACACTTTGCTAATATTTAAACGGTTTGGTGTAATTTTTCTGGTATATATGTTCTGCTGTGTTTGGGGATACCTATATGCACAGGTGTCTGCAACTACCTACTCATCCCAGCCAGTTGTATCAGAGAGTACAGAACAGAAGACCCAACACATCAACTGGCTCCTTGTCACCCTGTTCCATGACATGACTGTGCCACAATTTCAAATGCCATTTTATTAATACAAAGCAAGCCTGCACGGCAAAAAGCATGCAAACACAGAAACCAAGTCAACTTGGAAATATCTTATTATCTTATTTTTTTAAGTTTTGGGTGTAGATACACTTTAACCGCTATTGTATATTGCTTTGAGGATTTACAGTAGTTGAATAAAAATCATATCACTTTCTTACAACGCAAGGGTGACCTGTCTAGCATGACTGCTTTGGAATTTTTCTGCAAGAATTTTGAAAAAAACGTTCTGATCATATTTTAGCATTGTACTCTGAATTAATTTCTTCACCCACAAAATTGCCTTATGTGACAAAATGGGAAAGTGATTGAACTATAGAATTGGAACAGGTTGAATGGTACAAGATAGTGAGCTAAGCCTTAAAATCTTATACAAATACGTCTATAATCTAGGCTAACTATAAAATACTACTTCGATGGTACATGGTCCCAACTAGATTGGCCTCCTTTGTTCCAGGAGCCTCTGCATTGTGCTTCGGTAGGTGCAGTCAGGAAGGCACACTTTATCATGTATGGTGGACGAATCCGAAAGTAAAGTATTATTGGACTCGTATCTACAATTTTATTTATTCCCTGACTCAAACAAATCTTAAAAAACTCTATTGGGCTATCCCGTGCAAAAGGCTCAGAGACATGTGAAAAGGTTGATTTTGTTTATATTCATAGCGGCACCAATTACCATTGCACGATCCTGTAAGTTAGCAATTATCCATATGATATGGTCAAAGCCAAGCTATCTTGGATCATGATAAATGAAAGACTTTCTGCATTTCTTAATGACAAAGTGAAGTTGTTTGAAATGGCTTGGGATCCATGAATCTCCTACCTCTCGGGAGATGTCTAGTGTTGTTGTTACTTTTCTTAGAGAATGGATGGTTACTTGGTTCTATCCCCTTTATTATCTTTCTTTTTCTTCATCCTTTGTAGGGGTTGTTTTCTGCTCTGTCACGGCATCCCAGGCAATGCAGCGCCTGTGATTTGGGCTGGGGTGGGGCAATGGAGGGGATCCTTCTCTAGGGATATTCTTCCTGTTTGCCCAAGTTGTGTTAACCTAAGTTGTGAAATTTGATTTGCATTTGCTTTTCTTCCCTTTTCTTATGATGTATTCTCCATTCTTTCTATGTATTACTCATGTGTCAATCTCACTATGTTTTTTTATACCCCCTTTTTATTGAAAAAAAAATAAAAGTCTATTGAAAAGAAAAGAAATCAGATGAACAGTTGCATACTTCATTATACTTATTTACATCCTCGCCCATACCAATGGTTGATAGTGAAGGTATGAATGGACAGTACTATGGTTTGAACTTAATCATACATGCAGAAAATATTTTTCAAGAGCATATACTGAAATACTGCATGTGGATGCATTATAATTTGTCTGTGACTAATTAAAAGCCCTTGGTCTTGTTATTTTCATATTATGTGCTGACACACACTTTAAAACTAGCTTGGCCAGGACAGCAGCCCTTTCACCACTGCAAAGATTACTATAAATACTAGTACTGTAATGGGATTCTACAGTAGTGTTATTACATGAAATGATGTAGGAAGAAAATAAAGTGTGATCGTAAAACAAAAACTCACAGAGGGTCCATTATATTATCATCAAGTCTGATTAGTACACTTCTACCTAGAACTTCCAGGTGATGTAGCATGTTTAGCCTTCATTTGGAAGTTTGTTATAGGAAGAGTTTTTACTTGCTAAAGTTGTAGCCTCGTTCAGGGCTTAGTATTTGCACCCATGTTTTTTTCTAAGTAAAGGACGAATATAGAAGGTCATTTTAACCCTGTGGAAAACAGTTTTTAAAGCACAGTTTTTTTTTGGCCAGTTCACATTGAGAAGACATTTTAAAAAACTGTACAATTGTCGTGGAGGGTTAAATTACGAACATAATTTAAATGAGAGAGATAAAGAAAAGAGAAGATGGTGGACAAATGACTGTGGAATTTATGAAATAGATCACATGGATCAAATATGAATAGCAGTAGCAAAATACTAAAAGCAATAATTTTGTTTTATAACCCATAGTTTCACACTTAGGCCCCTTTCACACTGGGGCGTTTTTCAGGCGGTACAGCGCTAAAAATAGCGCCTGTTCACCGCCTGAAAAAATCCAGCCCCTTTAACTCCAGTGTGAAAGCCGGCGGGCTTTCACACTGGAGCGGTGCGCTAGCAGGACGGCAAAAAAAGTCCTACTAGCAGCATCTTTGGAGCGGGATAGGAGCGGTGTGTTCACCACTCCTATACCGCTCCTTCCCATTGATTTGAATGGGACACCGCGGTAAAACCGCGGCAATACCGCCGCAAAGCGCCGCTACGGCGGCGCTCTGCGGGGGTCTTTTACCCTTTTTCGGCTGCTCGCGGGGGGTAAAACCGCACCGCGAGCGGCGGAATACCGCGGTTAAAACGACGGTAAAGCAGCGCTAAATATAGCGCTGCTTTACCGTCACCGCGGCTCCCCGCCCCAGTGTGAAAGGGGCCTAAGGGAGATAGAGGGAGTCAGTTTTGTAGGTCCTTGCAGCCCAGAATCTTGAGTTGAGTTGCATCTTGATATAGCGCGGTCCTTTACACCGTAGGGTCCCAACGCGCTTACAAACACATACTAGGGCCAATTTAGAGACAGAATCTGATTAACCTACCAGCATGTCTTTGGAGTGTTGGAGGAAACCCACGCAGGCACAGGGAGAACATGCAAACTCCAGGCAGATGGTGTCGTGGTCGGGATATGAACCAGCGAGCCTATTGCTGCTAGGTGAAAGTGCTAACCACTACACCACTGTGCTACTTTTTCCTTTATTGCTGTAAGTGAGGGGTCTTCAAACTTCAGTACAAGGGCAATATCATATATTCTGCCAATATTCTTGGACCACAAAAAAAAAATATTAATTAATTAATAAAATTTAAATGAAGGAATACAATTTACTTAACAACAGAGAAAGAACTTCAGTGAAACAAAGCAAAGAAATTCCAAATAAGATTCAGGGTCCTCATCAAAGTCCTCCTTACATCAGAGTCCCATTCAAAGTTTGCCCTTACATCAGAGTCCCCATCAGAGTGCCCTTTACATCAAAGTTCACCCTTACATCAAGGTCCACATTACAGTCCCGGCTTACATCAGGGTAGCCATCAGAGTTCCCCTTACATCAGAGTCCAGATCAGACCCCCCCCCCCACCTTTATATTGGATTTTCTATTAGCCTGTAGGCAGGTAGTGGTTAACGCTACCCCAGTTGGGAGGGAAAGAGTTAACTTGTTTCCTGGGTCTTTCTTAGTGTACTTCTGCTGGGCACTGCCCTCCCTCCCTGTGTACATAAATTCAGCAGGGAGGCTCAGCTCAGAGAGACTAGCCACGTGGGAAGAAGAAAGGCTGACAGCTGAAGATGTAACCCAATCTCACTGCATCACCTGCCCGAGAGAGGGCCCTGCTTGGCTCTCCTTCAGCTACCTACTTGTCCAGCTGTCATCACTGGGGATTGCCTTCCAACATGCCTGGAGACCCCTGCTAAAGACCCCTGCAATGAACGGCAATAAATGTTTCTTGTTATTCTCCACAGTTTCATAAGACCGACAGTGCACTGAGAAGAAGTAAGAGATGGAATTTAAAGCAGTATTAAACCCCAAAAGCAAATATTTATTATATTGCAGTTTAACTTAGATGTGATGGCTGTATTAGTTTCCTTTTTAGGCTTTCTTTTTTCTGCCAGAGCTTTGTTTTCCTGGGAAAAAAGCTTTACAAATCTTCATTGATCACACATTTTCAAATATATTTCTTTCCAGACTGTGCTTATGTGACTATGGAAAATTTTTGATTAAAAGATATTGATTATTTCTATTTTTCTCTTGCCAAAGAAAAGAACACACTACTTTACAGCAGAAAAAAAAAAAAATATTTGATGTAGAGCTCCAACAAAGTGTCATCTACTGATCTGGGGCAGAGCTATTCTTCCACGAAGCAAGGTAAAGTGGTTGTAAAGGCTGAAGTTTTTTTACCTTCATGGAAACTATTGTACTCTTGATGATGCGTGTGTGCGCAAAACAGCTGCAGAGGTTCACTTATGCCGCGTACACACGAAGGGACAATCCCGCGGGATTATCCTCTGGACCGAAGTCCAGCGGATAATCCCCTCGTGTGTGGGCGCCGGCGGACTTTTTTTGGCCAAAGTACGGCGGACTAAAGTTTGAAGTTTTGTTTTCAAATTATCCGCTGGACTTGGAAGTCCAGCGGACAATCCCGCCGTTAGTGGGCAAGTCCGCGGGACTTTTGAAATGAAGGGACTTGCCGCTCATCGGCAAGTCCGTTCATTTAGCACGTGACTTCAGGTTACGTAGCTAGCGTAGGCAGTTACTGCCGCCGCGCTAGCTCCGTGACCTGGCATGGATTTAAAGGGACTCCCCACGCCGAAAAAACGGCGTGGGGGTTCCCCCCAAATCCATGTCAGACCCTCATCCGAGCACGCAGCCTGGCAGGCCAGGAAAGGGGTGGGGACGAAAGAGCGCCCCCCCCTCCTGAGCCGTACCAGGCCGCGTGCCCTCAACATGGGGGGTGCCCTGGGGAAAGGGGGGCCGTGCGGCCCCCCCACCCCAAAGCACCTTGTCCCCATGTTGATGAGGACAAGGGCCTCTTCCCGACAACCCTGGCCGTTGGTTGTCGGGGTCTGCGGGCGGGGGCTTATCGGAATCTGGGAACCCCCTTTAATAAGGGGGCCCCCAGATCCCGGCCCCCCACCCTATGTGAATGAGTATGGGGTACGATGTACCCCTACCCATTCACCTAAGGTGTAAAATGTAAAGTAAAAAAAAACACCCACACTTTTGAAAAAATAGTTTATTGCACTGCTCCGGGGGTCTTCTTCCGTCTTGGGGGTCTTCTCGCCGGACTCCTCCGCTCTCTTCTGCTCTTTTACCTAGCTCTTTCACGAGCGGGGGAAGTCCGGCTACCTTCTTCGTCGTCGCCGCCGTCTGGGGGTCTCGATCCGCCTTCGGGGGTCTTCTTCCGTCTTGGGGGTCTTCTCGCCGGACTCCCCCGCCATTTACCAAGCTCTTTTACCGAGCGGGGGAAGTCCGGCTACCTTCTTCGTCGTCGCCGCCGTCTGGGGATCTCGATCCGCCTTCGGGGGTCTTCCGGGGGTCTCTTCTGTTCTTGCGGCGGTCGTCGTCTTCCGCGCCGCCGGCGCCTTCTCCTTCTTCTTGTCCTTCTTCTTGTTCTTCTTCTTCCGATGTTGACCCGACGCTCTCTCTGCCCGGAATGCCTGTGCCGCTCTGCGCTGAGACTTATATAGGGACAGGGGGGACAGGGTCACATGCACATGTCACATGGTGACCCCGCCCCCTTGTGTTGTCACAGTCCCGGAGGATGCTGGGACTGTGACATCGCAAGGGGGCGGGGTCACCATGTGACATGAACATGTGACCCTGTCCCCCCATGTCCCTATATAAGTCTCAGCGCAGAGCGGCACAGGCATTCCGGGCAGAGACAGCGACGGGTCAACATCGGAAGAAGAAGAACAAGAAGAAGGACAAGAAGAAGGAGAAGGCGCCGGCGGCGCGGAAGACGACGACCGCCGCAAGAACAGAAGAGACCCCCGGAAGACCCCCGAAGGCGGATCGAGACCCCCAGACGACGGCGGCGACGACGAAGAAGGTAGCCGGACTTCCCCCGCTCGTGAAAGAGCTAGGTAAAAGAGCAGAAGAGAGCGGAGGAGTCCGGCGAGAAGACCCCCAAGACGGAAGAAGACCCCCGGAGCAGTGCAATAAAATATTTTTGCAAAAGTGTGTGTGTTTTTGTACTTTACATTTTACACCTTAGGTGAATGGGTAGGGGTACATCGTACCCCATACTCATTCACATAGGGTGGGGGGGCCGGGATCTGGGGGCCCCCTTATTAAAGGGGGCTCCCAGATTCCGATAAGCCCCCGCCCGCAGACCCCGACAACCAACGGCCAGGGTTGTCGGGAAGAGGCCCTTGTCCTCATCAACATGGGGACAAGGTGCTTTGGGGTGGGGGGGCCGCACGGCCCCCCTTTCCCCAGGGCACCCCCCATGTTGAGGGCACGCGGCCTGGTACGGCTCAGGAGGGGGGGGGGCGCTCGTTCGTCCCCACCCCTTTCCTGGCCTGCCAGGCTGCGTGCTCGGATGAGGGTCTGACTTGGATTTGGGGGGAACCCCCACGCCGTTTTTTCGGCGTGGGGATTCCCTTTAAATCCATGCCAGCTTGCGGAGCTAGCGCGGCGGCATTTACTGCCTACGCTAGCTACGTAACCTGAAGTTACGTTCGAAATGAACGGACTGCTCCGTGTGTGGGCAAGTCCGTTCATTTTCAAAAGTCCCGCGGACTTTTGGCCGGCGGATTATCCGCTGGAGAAGTCCGTGCGTGTGTGGGCAAGTCCACACCCTCGGAAAGTCCAGCGGACCTAGCTGGAAAGTCCCGCGGGATTGTCCGCTGGACTAGGTCCGCCGGCAAAAGTCCCTACGTGTGTACGAGGCATTAGATTCACCACCCAAGTTCCGGCCGCCATTCTGTTCCAGTTTGGCGGTGCATTATGTAAGTGTTTACCAATCATTTATGCACATTGTGTGATGACTGAGGTCCTGCTGCCATTCTCCTCTGCTGGGTTGGCGGCTATCTATGTAAGTGCATATACCATCATCTTCTTTTATTTTTATGTTTTCATGTTTATATATACTGGTTTAATGCATCATGAGATTTTCTCCTCTTTGTTATTGGTGACTCTTATTTTGGATGGGATGGTCTGAGTATTGAAGGACATGAAAAGGACATTCCTTTGGATCGTAATTCACATATGCAAGAACGTTTAAAGAGACAGCCTCTTTTGGATTGGAAATCATTGGAGGTCTGGGCAAAAGTTAATAGCTTACTTCTTGAGATCTAGATCCTATAGTATACGAGATTTGCTGCTCTACATCTTAGACAGCAACTATATCTGGTGAGTGTGACTTTCTGTTTTTGGTGGATGTGGCACTGGGTGTAATTATTACTTCTAGGGGAGGACCACCTTGGACACATTACCTTATTATTTTGCACACGATTCACTTTCAGATTTTTTTCATATTTTGCATTTTTAACTTTTCTTACAAACACTTCGGGTGTTTGCATATATTCTTAGTGATTCCATTATTTATGATACTTATTGTTTTAGTGTCTTGTGTATGTCTGCACTAATTACACGTGGCTGTTTGTACCATTAAGCGCTAACATAACACTTATTTCAATATCAGCCAGTGAGAAGGGAGCGGCCTTATGGACATACAGAGGTGGCTAAGGAGCGAGCATGAATGAATGCCCCCAGAGCAAGCAGCTTGCTTGGGTAACACTCAGCAGGAGGAGCCAGAAATGCCAGATACAGTTTAGAAAGGATGAGAGTGGGTTTACATCCACTTTAGGTTAACTGCTTTTGGACTGACCACCGCGCATTTACTGCTATAGGGCAGCCCGGCTGTGCGAAACAATGTACCTTGTTTCCGCCACGGGGTCTGGGGCACGCGCCGCTGGCAATCCGCTCTGGCGCTATGGCCATCGGGACCCACGATCGTTCGCTGGAGAGGCAGAGCGATGTAAATAAGGCAGACCGTCGTTCTGTCAGAGAGGAAGAGAGAGACCTTGTGTTCCTACTAATCAGGAACACAGATGTCTCTCTTCCTCCAGTCAGTCTATAACCCACACAGTTAGAAATCACTCCCTATGACCACACTTAACCCCCGGAACCCACGTCATTGGATTTGATTGACAGCAGCGGGAGCCAATGGCTGCGCTGCTATCAATCTATCCAATCACGAGCCGGGACCCCGTGCAGAGAGGGACAGCGTGTCTCAGCCGAGGGAAATATGGGGCTCAGGTAAGTAAAATGGGGGGGCTGGGGGGCCGGTCACTGCCAGAAGTTTTTTCACCTTAATGCATAGGATGCATTAAGGTGAAAAAACACGAGGGTTTACAACCCCTTTAACCACCTCACTACAGTGCATTTTCACCCCCTTCCTGACCAAGCCATTTTTCAGCTTTCAGCGCTGACGCACTTTGAATGACAATTGCGCAGTCATACAACACTGTACCCAAATTAAATTGTTATCATTTTTTTCCCCACAAATAGAGCTTTCTTTTGGTCGTATTTGATCACCTCTGCGTTTTTTCTTTTTTGCGCAATAAACAAAAGAAGAGCGACAGATTAAAAAAAAAAAAAACAATATTTTTTGCTTTTTGCTATACTAAATATCCCCAAAAAATATATAAAAAAACATTTTTTTTCCTCAGTTTCGGCCGATACGTATTCTTCTACATATTTTTGGTAAAAAAAAATTGCAATTAGCGATCATTGATTAGTTTGCGCAAAAGTTATAGCGTTTACAAAATAGGGGATAGTTTTATAGCATTTTTTATTAATATTTTTTTTTTTTACTAGTAATGGCGGTGATCAGCGATTTTTATTGTGACTGCGACATTATGGCGGACACATCGGACATTTTTGACACATTTTTGGCACTATTGTCATTTATACAGCAATCAATGCTATTTAAATGCATTGATTCATGTATAAATGACACTGGCAGTGAAGGGGTTAACCACTAGGGGCGGGGAGGGGTTAATTATGTTCCCTAAGTGTGTTTCTTACTGTGGGGGAAGGGGACTCACAAGGGGAGGAGACCGATCGGTGTTTCTCTGTACTGAGAACACACCATCGGCTCCTCTCCTCTGACAGGACCGTTGATCTGTGTGTTTACACACACAGATCAACGGTCCTGCTGTGTTACCGGGCAATCGCGGGTGCCCAGCGGACATCGCGGCCGCTGGGCACGCGCATCGGGTGCCCAGTGACACGGCGAGAGCGCGCGCGCGCTCCCGGCGGCGCGCGCGCGCTCCCTGCAGTGCACAGAAGGGGAGGACGTCATATGACGCCCTCCCGGAACGAGAGCTGCGCCGCCTGGCCGTCATTTGACGGCCGGCGGTGGCGAAGCGGTTAAAGTGGTTGTAAACCCTCAGAGACAACTTAATCTGTTCAGATAGTAGATAACACAGGCAGCTGATTGCTGCCTGTGAAAGTGTACTTGCTGCTGTATTTTTTATGAAAATCTTCTTTTTCTCGTAGATGATGTCATGCGCGATTGCGCAGTATGATCTTTCATTAACGGCATGTAAAGTGTGCCGCTTGTGTATTCCCTGCATGTCGGGAAATTACTGTGAACGAGCTTCCCCTCTGAATTGCACAGAGGAGAAGTCTCACGATGCTGCACTGATTCTCTTCTTCCTGATACTCCCGGCGCTACCGCGAATGCGCGAGATTTCAGAGTAAGGGCAGAAGTGACTACGTAACAGATTCAGTAAACAGCTCTAAAAATGGCGCTGCCAATACCTGGAAATGAAGAGAAGACAAACACAATAAATAAGGTATTTACAGATCTCATTTCAATAGATTATCCCTTGTAAGGCCTGATTCACACCTATGCATTTTTAGTGCTTTTTGCATTTTTCAGATTTGCACCACAGAACGTGGTCCATAGGAAACCATGTTAAATGGACTGTAGCGGAAATCTGCAAAATGCAAAAAGCACTAAAAATGCATAGGTGTGAATCAGGCCTAATGAGCTACTGAATGTTTAAATTGAAAAAAAAAAGAAAAATCGTCCGGGGTTTACATCCTCTTTAAGCTCTATAGCAACTGCACTTTGCAAGAAGCACAATCTATTTGCCTTTAGGAAATCAACCCATATATGTCCAGTAACCCTTTCACTGCCACAGACATAAAACTTATGTCATCAGTAGCTGTTTTTTTTTTTTTACAAGCCGACTTTCAGATGGAAGTGATGTAGCAGCTGTACAACTGCCCAATCACTTCCACGGACAGGTGCCTCCCACTACCATGTTCCCAGGGCTCTGCTGTCCCACCTGCAGGCCTTGTCTGGAATCTGAGATTGAGAGCCCATTGACACCACAAAAAGATCCATTCTGGATGCACGTTTTTAACGCTACTTTATGCGTTTTACCACATTCCAGTACAGTTCTGTCCAGCATCTTGTACTTTTTTTCTGGAACTGAAAAGCACTGGAAGGCACTGCATTGGTGTGAATTATGCCATTGGAACCATATAACCTACTTTCCATGCTTTTTTGATGCATAAAAAAGGCACTGCACTGCATGTGGCCCTTACTGTTAATTCTGAACTGATGACCTGTAAGGGTATTTAAAGCAGTCCCTATGGAAAATTTTGTGTACCAAAGTTTAAAGCTGAAGTTTTAAGGCTTGGCATGCTGGGTATCTATTTACTTGGCACAACCTTTGCACAACCTTAAGGTTAAAGCATTTGTTACCCTTAAAAAAAATGGATCTTGTTCCTTTAAAGCATGGTATACAGCAGAGCACTGTGCTTGTGCTGTGTCATTTGACCCCCCTGTATCACCTGAAATACCTGGCTGATCCAGCCTGGTTCTGCCCTCCCCCCTGTAAACTGACCACGGCTCATCATGGATGTTGCACCCTGACACAGTGGTCAGTTTACATGCCTCCATCATCCGCAGCTTTCTTCTGTCCTCCTCTACCCGCCCCCCGCCTGTCAGCTCGTGACAGTGCCGCCCCCTCACTTCCTGCTGTGTTTATACTTATGATAATGTGTATTGTAGTTTGTGAGCTAGAAGATGACCTCTGAATCACCCAGGCTGGTTAAATGACTAGTTAATTAGCTCATGTTCATTTATGTTTCTGGTTACAGATTGTATTGTTAGGATAACATGATCAGGAGGGGGGAACCTACTTTTCTAGTGTATAAAAGCCTGTATTCTTGTCCAAATAAACAGTCCATGTTCCAGTTTGTAACTGAGCTAGTCTCACCTGGTTCTTGGTTACAATATGTGGCTGTAATATCTGGTATCTGAAGGTCCAGACTGGAGAAAGCGGTGTACTGATGGAAGCACTCAAGCGGAGTGCGATGGGGTTCCGTTACATTGGTGGCAAGCAGTAGGACACTTCCTGCAGTCTGGGACATCCAAGCCTCCACCGGGATCCAAGGTCCGGATAGCAGGAGAGGAGAGGTACAGATACCAGCCGCCATGGAAGATTAATTCGGAAGGAGGCTGCAAGAGATGCGGATAGAGCACAGGGGACCAGTGTCAGAGCAGGACCTGCTAGGAATGTATGATTCTGTCCGCTGGGAACTATGGAGGGAAGCGCTAGCCTGTGAGCAGCGACACCGGGGAAAAATTCTCTCCTCCTTCCAGGAAAGGTACTGGTCGCAGTACGAAGTGTGAATGGTGTTTTTGGAGAGACAACCGCACAGGAATGGAAAGCTGAGTTCTCCAGGCCAGTCCAGGCGGAGATGCGGTTGGACAAGAGCTACAGAGCCCTTGGCTGGTATGTAGCTCAAGTGTGCCAATGGACAGCGGACGACACCCCAACAGAAGGCTTTGGCTACTGCAGGATGGGGCTTTTATTAGAGAGGCTGTCCGAGGACCCTGACTTTGGGAGCGATTTGGAGTGGCATTTAGAAGAAATCTTGGAATTCAGATGCTGAATGTCTCAGAAGTTCCCTGGGCACTGGAAAATTTGGAGTTTCTAGCCAATCAGGAATGGGAGCTGGAGATCACCTACAGACGGCTGCTAGATTCTGCTCAGCAGCAGGTCTGGGTTCACTTTGCCTGGGACTATCAGGAAATACTATCTGACAGCTCTGAAATCCTGGCTAAAGAGTCGGCAATGTGGTATAGTAACAGTGTGCCTTGCCCACCTGCACCCACAGCTATGGATGCAGAGGTCTTATGGTGGATGCAGCAAGTGCTGACTGTCCTTGACGATCCTGTTTCTGCACAGGACAATCTTGGATGGAGGAATGCATCTGTCCAGCAGCCAGATAAGGGTACAGGAGATGGAACAGCTGCTCCTCTTCCCATTTGCAGTTCAAAGAGGTGGGGAGAAGAGGAAGCCATCCTCCTTCCCCAGCCACAGATCACAGAAAGTATGGATTTAATTGACATTTCATTGAAAGATGTAAAACGTACTGAAATTCAAACTGAATTGCTAACAACAGGTCAGATCCGCTACCCAGTACCAGTAACATCTTCTTTTTCATTCTACGGACAGGATATCGTGAACCTCTATCCCCAGACACCAGTTCCAGAGCCTGTTTAAGGGCTCCTACACACTTCATTTTAGGGCACGATCAGCGGTAAGTTTTTGGCTGCAGTAAGCCACAGCAAGGGAGAGGTGTGATGAGTGTTTCATCACATCACACTATTTACTTTATTCTTTTTTTATAACTTTACTTGAAGAGCACAAAATTAAACTTCATTCATGTCTTGTACTGCTGAGAGGTGCCTACATGTGCGCTGTGGTAAAACGCTACATGTCTGCATTTTAGCACAGTTCACTGCACTGCACTGGCCTACATTGCAGTGTGAATGGGGCACATAGAAAACATTTGTTTTCTATGCGCCCTGGCAGTGACTGGCACTTACCCAATGCTGAAACAAGCCCTAAAACATGACACAATTTGATATTTTGCAGAGTAGAGTAAGGACTGGCCAGATAGGAAATACATTGGTCAGCTCCCTGTTTTTATGCAAAGGGTTAATTCAGAATTTTTTGTGGTCATGTGTGGTCACACCCCTTTAGCATCTCATATATGTAATATATATATATATATATATATATATATATATATATATATATATATATATATATATATATATATATATATGTATATCATATGTAAGCTATGTGGAATTAAGAACAGACATACCACCTCCATTTCTATTGATCTCTGTACCCTGGTATAAGTAGTGCCGCCTTATTTGCAGAGAAAAGCCACAGCATGTTCTTGAATATAATAAGTGATTCACAGGAGAAGCTCTCAAAGTAGCGGCAGTTGGAGATTGATACAAATAAAGAGAGAGAGAGAGGTGTTTGCTTTGGGAATGGTTACTTTGTGCTGGGTTTACCATTTAAAAAACTGTAACTGGATACTTTACCAGTTCAGCTTTGTGAATTTGTGATTTTGTGCCATAAAATACACAACAGAATGTAGTGCACTGACTCTGTGAGAATTTTAGTGCTACCAATACTCGCGTATTTCTGAAGATGCCAGTTCCCTGGACTCAATATTTATTTCTCCCAAAGCAAGAAAAAGTCAGAATTCCTAAGTGTTATGTTTGTTCCAAGCCAGTTTCTCAGCAATGCGTTAGCATTACCACAGTCAGCGTTTTCAGAAGCTGTAATGGCAAATGTATTACAAGCCTGAACAAATCAAACTAGGTTAAGACTTGTGTCAAGAGATGGAAAGGCCTGGAAAAAAAATCCAGAAAATGTATTCCTTTTTTTTCCAAAGCCATTTTTTTGTTTTTCTCTGGAAAAATGGAAAGTGCCCATCAGTGCTGTCTATTAGTGCCCATCAGTGTAGCTTATCAGTGCCCATCAGTGTAGCCTCATCAGTGCCCATCAGTGTAGCTTATCAGTGCCCATAAGTGCTGCCTCATCAGTGCAGCCTATCAGTGCAGCCTCATCAGCACACATCAGTGAAGAAGAAAAATTACCCTTTTTGCTAATTTTTATAAAAGAAATTAAGAAAAAAAATATATTTTTTTAAAATCTTCTTTTTCCGTTTGTTTAGCAAAAAATAAAAAAACACCAAAAGAAAGCACTTTCTGTCTCAAAATAATGATAAAAATGACATATGGGTACAGTGTTGCATGGCCGTCTAATTGTCAGTGCTGAAAGTTGGCCTGGGCAGGAAGGGGGAGAAAGTGGCCAGTATTGAAGTGGTTAAGGCAACCAGATCTTTTGCTGAGCTGACCGGAGCTGGTGGAGGACAGGTCCGTGCCCACTCCGCTTATGCAGAGCAGACACAGCTCTATGGGCAGCAGGATGTAAACGGCCTATAGCGGATTGCACCCGGAATATGCAAACTGCAACCTGCATAGGTGTGAATCAAGCCTAAAGGAAAATTGTACAAGAAAATTGTATAATGTATGGCCAGCCTAACACAACTCTTTCCACAGATTGACAGTGATGCTGTCTAAAGGTGTCTCCATTGCTCCCCCATCCAGAGTGAAGACACACCTAAGGGCTGGCCATACATGGTCGAATTTCAAAAGAATTTTCTTTTTTGAAAATCAGAAAATTTGTGCGTTTTGTGATCCGATGGTGCCACCATTGATTTAGAAATTTGGCAAACCAAGCCTTCAATTTCCCCTCATGTTGCTACAGAAAAGTGTCTGGGAATCTTCTTTTCCTTCCAGGAATTTTAATTTCTTGCACGTGAGCATTTTTTTTTTTCGATTACATTTCTAGCACGATTCTCCCATCATTGATTAGAAAATTGTTTGTTTTTCAAAAAATGTCCAACATGTCCAATTACTGTATATACTCGAGTATAAGCCGACCTGAATATAATGAGGCATCTAATTTTACCATAAAAAAATGGGAAAACGTATTGACTCGAGTATAAGCCTAGGGTGAGAAATGCGCAGCTACTGTAAGTGGAAAAGCGGGTCAACAATGCCCATTTGCATGCCTCACTGTGCCCATTTACAGCCATAGGTCCCCCAAACTTCAAACTTGGTAGTTAAGGGTTCCTAAATGCCCCCTAGCTGCAGCCAAAATTTGGGGTCTCTGGATCCAAAGGGTCCCGAAATTACATTGCTGCAGATGGACACAGTTGACCTATTTGGGTCCCCGTATCTCGGGGTCACTTGGGGCTAGAACCCCAAATTTGTGCAAACCCAGTGGAACTAGCACTACAACATAGCCAGATGAGGTTCCTAGCACCAAGTGGCCCCGAGATACAGGGGCCCCAAAGTCGGTTCAGAAAATGTCAAGCACTTTTCTGCAGCAGAGAATTAAATTTTCCGACCCGACTTTGGGGCCCCGTATCTCGTTGTAGTATTAGTTT
Source organism: Lithobates sylvaticus (assembly GCA_028564925.1). Classification (NCBI taxonomy): domain Eukaryota; kingdom Metazoa; phylum Chordata; class Amphibia; order Anura; family Ranidae; genus Lithobates; species Lithobates sylvaticus. The sequence continues at coordinate 138,684,561 of CM053027.1, forward strand.
CACTGGGTTTGCACTCCAAATTTGGGGTTCCTAGCACTAAGTGGCCCGAGATACGGGGCCCCAAAGTCGGGTCGGAAAATGTCATTCTCTGCTGCAGAAAAGTGCTTGACTCCAGTATAAGCCGAGGGGGGCATTTTCAGCAAAAACTCGGCTTATACTCGAGTATATATGGTACTCAAATTCGATGGCCGCACGAAGATCGGCTGTTGCCGAAGATGGTGCGAAATACGAACGAAAATTCTTAGATAAGATTTTCAAAAGAAAATTCTTTCGAAATTCGACCCATGTAGGACAAGAAGTGCCAGATCAACAGGTGAAAATACACTGGGATAAAAACCTAAAAAAAAAAACAATACAGCCACCACATCTAATAAACTGTAAGCTGCAGTATATTACATTTTTTAAGCAGGGGACAGAGAGGAACAATGCTAGCAAAAAGAACTATAGCATCTTTCCCTTTTCCGATAGGACCTAGGTTATTGGAGCCGGGACTGCTTTCTAAACGTAACATTAGTCACTTTCCCAGGTGTTTAGAGAGAGTAGAGGAGAGGGAAGGTGCCCTCTGCTGCAATCTTAGCATGGTGTCATGGTGTCAGCTCTCTGTAGTACTAAGAGCGGAGAGGAGGCTGTAGTATTAGGCACACCCTGCACCTCCCCTCACTGCTCCTCCAGCTGCTGGACTGTAAAGCTGCTCAGAAGGGAACTCTGCACAGGAACGCCATCCACATACTACACTACAGCTAGGGAAGCCACATTACCAAGTCACACAGGGACAATTACACGCCGCACAATACACACTCACACAACTACCAATATACCCTGCATACTATAGCTTTAATACTAGTATTACACTGGAGATAAAACTGCTTTGTGTCATTTAGGAAAAAACTCAGCCAGCGTTTTGAAGAAATGGATTGATTTATACCAACGTGGGACATGTCACCTGTCAGGTTAGTTCTCAACGCGACTTTGTTTACTTTATTTAGGATCTGATTTCTGATTGACCTTTGATTCTATTTCTGGGAAAGCGGAGTAAGCAGTCGGTATTATTACTATGAATGAGAGCCTTTCTGATTTAGGGCTGCCTCGCACTATCTCCGCTGAGTTGTGTTGATCTGCAATGATTGTTTTCTATATGCTCTGTTCACACCACAACGCTGCCTCGAGGTGGGTTGCGACGTGCTGCCTGGCATAGACTTGAATAAAGTGTCATTTTGTGACACTTCAAAAATGTTAGTACAAAATACTAACATTTTTTTTTTCTGTAAATGATCATCTTCATAGCAATCTGTTCCTCATCTGTGAGAAGCTTGACAACAAAGCACTAATACAGCGCCTTGAGGCGATTCGGTTCGCATTGTAGCGATATACAAATTATTCATTCATTCATCTGTAGGGATTATTTACGAAAGGCAAATCTACTTTGCACTACAAGTGCAAATTGCACTTGAAATTGCACTGAAAGTGCACTTGGAAGTGCAGTCGCTGTAGATCCGAGGGGGACATGCAAGGAAAAAAAGACAGCATTTTAGCTTGCATATGATTGGATAATAAAACCAGCAGAGCTTCCCCTCATTTCAGATCTACCCCTCATATTTACAGCGACTGCACTTCCAAGTGCACTTTCAGTGCAATTTCAAGTGCACTTTGCACTTGTAGTTTGCACTTGTAGTGCAAAGTGGATTTGCCTTTTGTAAATAACCCCCAATGTGTGACTTACGTACGATTCCTACTTACAAACAGAGGGAGACAACAGGAAGTGAGAGGAAATCTACCCCTGGTAAGGGAAATTTACTCATTATCATGGAAAAAAAGTGTCTCTACTGAAGCTTTATCACCAATCCTTTTTTCCACATCAACCCAAAACCTTCAAAATCCAATTGTCACAGGAACAGAAAGTGAGGTGAAATCTTCTGAACAGGGGCACAGACAGCAAAACAAACGTTACAGGTAGCGGTGCACCGAATGGAAATTTTGGCGCTGGACGCAAAATCGAAAATTCAGGATGCACTTGGCCAAAACCGAACAATTTCAGTTTTTAAAAAATATATATAGTTGTATTATATTCAACTTTTTACTTAATATCATGAATTTGAATGAATTGATTGTCGGCCATTATCGGCACCTTTAGAGCAAGAAAAGCTCAAGAAAAATGCATCCCTTTAAATTCTATATATGTCTTCACACTGGTCCGTTGCGCTTCCATTGTGGTGTTAAAAATCCTGCTTGCTGCATTTTTGGTCAGTTAAAAAAAACACACCAAAAACGCACCTAACCGTTGAAATGCATTGAAAAAGCAGCAAGAACGCATCAAAAGCATTTTTGATGCAGTTTTTGAGGTACATGACCTATGAAAAACACACTATAAGCGCAGTAAAATCGCGGCAAAATTGCGTCCGTTTTAGGCGCCATTATAAATGCCAAAGACACAATTTTCGGGTGATATGTTTCAGTGGCCAAAATTTTAGTGCATCTCTACTCACAGGGGAGTTAAAGTAGTGTGTCCACCAAAAAATTAAAAAAATGTTTAAAAATCATTAAAAAAAAGAAATAAATAATTGGAAATTTTTTTTTTTTTACTCACCTCTAAATGCCTGTTGCTAGGGGGTCCCTCGTAGTCTGCCACCTTTATTGCCCGGGCTAAACGTCACTTCCTGTAGGCGCCGCACAGTCATCTGGGACCTGTCACGTGTCCCAGATGAGTGAGCGTCGAACGGCGCCACTCGCGCTCGGAGCCACAGCCGGGCGTCGAACGGCGCCACTCGCCACTCGGAGCCACAGCCGGGTTCCCACATTAAGAATGCCGGCGCCGCGAGCGGAGCGGGGATTGAGGGGGGGTCTTGTTCCCCCGCGTCGCTGGACCCCGGGACAGGTAAGTGTCCAATTATTAAAAGTCAGCAGCTGCAGTATTTGTAGCTGCTGACTTTTAATTTTTTTTTTTTTGTGGGCACTCTTTAACCCTTCCTTATGCTATCCAAAAATCTTAAACAATATTTTTTTGGCTGGAGTTACACTTTAAAAAATTCACCTGTTCCAACTTACATATTCAACTTAACCACTTACCCACTGGGCACTTAAACCCCCTTCCTAACCAGACCAATTGTCAGCTTTCGGTGCTCTCACACTTTGAATGACAATTACTCAGTCATGCAACACTGTACCCAAATAAATTTTTTGTCCTTTTTTTCACACAAATAGAGCTTTCTTTTGGTGGTATTTAATCACCGCTGGGTTTTTTATTTTTTGCGCTATGAATCAAAAAAGACTGAAAATTCGGTAAAAAAAAAAAAAATTATTTGTTTCTGTTAAAATTCATTGCAGAGTATTGGCAAATATTGGCGAGTATTGGCAGAGTATTGCAGTGTTGCACAGTATTGGCAGAGTATTGCGCTGTATTGGCAGAGTGTTGCACAGTATTGGTAGAGTATTGCACAGTATTGGTAGAGTATTGCACAGTGTTGGCAGAGTATTGCACAGTGTTGGCAGAGTATTGCACAGTGTTGGCAGAGTATTGCACAGTGTTGGCAGAGTATTGCACAGTATTGGTAGAGTATTGCACAGTGCTGGCAGAGTATTGCACAGTGCTGTCGCTGAGCAGCGCTGTGGGCACTACACATCGCTGCCATCTCTCCCCCTCTCCGCTTCTCCACTCTCACTGTACCAATCAGTACAGAGAGGGGAGGGAGGAACCAGCGTCATGACGTGACGCCGGTTTGTTTACATGTGATCGCTCCATCATTTGACGGAGCGATCACATGGTAAACGGCCTCTATCAGCGGCCGTTTACCGTGATCCGTGATGCGCCGGGTCCTCCGGATCCGGCGGTCACGAATGTTCCCGAGTGCGCGCCCCAGGGGGTGCGCGGGAGCAAGGTTCTGGGAGGACGTCCCTCAGACTTCCACCCAGAATAAGCCGACCGCACTGTAGCCGTCTTTCATGCCCGGTCGGCATGTGGTTAAAGCAGAGTTCCCCTCGTTTGTAAGTTTATTAAAAGTCAGCAGCTACAAAAAGATGCAGCCCCCTGAAGCCTCGCTCCTCTCCCCCTCCTCTCTGCGGCACTGTCACTGCAAGTGTGGGCACCCAGCTGTGACAGCTTTCGGCTTCACAGCTGGGTGTGCACTGTACATGCACAAGTCACGCTGCGCTCTCTTAGTGGCCAGGCAATCTTCTGGGACCTGTGATGTGTCCCAGAGGATTGCAGAGAGTGAGGGGCCGCCTAGGGGGAGAAAAGGAGTCGCCTAGGTGGCGAGGCGGCGAGGCGACGGAAGGGGCAAGTGAGACAGGAAGTACCTGTCAAAACCAGGTACCCACCCCCCCCCCCCCCCCAAAAAAAAATTACATGCCAAATGTGCCATGTAAGGGAGCGAGGAGTGCTTAAAGCGGAAGTTTCACTTTTGGGTGGAACTCCACTTTAGGGACAGACCTACAGAACAACATCTTGTTTATAACCTGGGGACAGCCTGTATACACTTTACTATGTTTGTGTTTTTTTACTTTTTTTAGTTTTTACCTTTGTCCTTTTTTTTTGTTTTTTTTTTGGGGGGGGGTCCGTCTCCATGGACGGGTGAGTGCGGGCAGACCTGGGGGTCTTACTATGTTTGTGTTTTTTTAATTTTTACTTTTGTACATTTTGGGAGGGGGTGGTGAGATATCAGAGGTCTAAACAGACCTCCATATGTCTTTTTTTGAGACAGAGAAAGGGACTAAAGATAGTCCTTTTCTCTGTAGCACTTTAATTGGATGAATCTGTATAGAGATTCCATTCATTCATAAAATGACAATCTGATGCATAGTAACACTTGCGGTTTACTATGTATCAGCTGTCAGTGGATATAGCAGCGATCGCTGCCTATATCCAATGTACAGGGGGGGGGTGATAAATGCATGTTTATGAAGCCCCCCACCAACTTCACCCCCACCGCTCCTCCCCCCTTCTCCCCACGCCATCTCCAGCCTGACAGCTCAGTGCAGGGAGAAGATACAAGGAGCGGGAGGGAAGGAGAGATGTGATCAGAGCGGGGATGGATCGGGGGTGTGGGGGCAGTACGGGGGGCTATCTGACCGGCGGGGGGGACACATATGGGTCCATGTGGTGTGTTGCCATTCATCCTGAATAGCAACCCCAACACACAAGTAGAGTAAATGCCAACCAGCCTGTAGCTTACCTCTAAGTACATTCCATGGGTTTGATTTACTAAAATCGGGTGCAGCCTTGCATAGAAACCAATCGGCTTCCAGTATTTTTGTCAAAGCTTTATGGAACAAGCTCAAGTTACAGTAAATGCTGATTGGCTACCGTGCACAACTGCACCAGATTTTGCACCCGTCAGTTTTAGTAAACCAACCTCCATGTGTTTGGTGTTTTCTACCTTATGGTGTTTTGATCACCTGTTTATAATGATGTAATGCAAAACATATTCAAACGCATGCAATAATAATACTATCATCCAACTGGATATCTGTCCGCTATGCTAGGCTGTTATTTCATAGGGAAAGCCACTCCAAAATTAGATCCCATACTGCCAGGTGATTTTTGAATCAAGCTTTAGAGCTGAAGATGAATAATAATTTATTCAATGAATTCATTTTAAAGTTGCATTACTTACATTACTAATTTTGCCATATTTACTACTATTTGACAAATATTAAAATATACATTAGCTAAAAAAGATATATATATAATATATTCTATATACAATGTAATATAATATAATCTATAGATTATATATTGTATCTAAAAATTAGGCTGTGAGTTGCCTAGTTTTTCTTTGTATATGCCTGCTATGCAGAATTGTATTTATGTTTTATCTTTATTGCTCTTTATTGCTCTTGCTCTTGCTGTGTCAAGTTATTTCGTAGTTGAGCGCTATTACTTCAAATAACTTGCTGAACCAGAAAAAGAAAGGTGTAATTTGTATGAGTCACTATTTCTGTTTTCATTCTTTTTCACATCGGTCTTAGTGGAGGTGTAAATCTAATTTTATCCTTTGTAATTACACCTTTGTGGTGTCGGTCGGAATTGAATTTGCAGTTTGTGTGTGAATTTCATGCCATTTAGCAACTAATTAATGGTTATTACGATCACCGGATGTCCCATTGTGATAAGATGTCAGCATGTCAATCCAATTTGTCCACGACTGACAAAAAACTGATTCAGAAAAAAAATGCATTAAATGAGATTTTGTACAATTCACAAAACAGATATAGACAAGTAAGGCATGGTACACACGGGCAGAATATTGGCCAGTATCGGCTGGTTCAACAGAAATCGGTCAACATTTGGCCCCCGGTGTACATCAGCTTGTCCGACAGAAGCTGGCCGTACGTCCGGCTTCTGTTCAATGGGCATGCTAAAAAAACAGCATCTGATCAGCACTGGCAGCCAATGGAATGCGAATGCTGACCAGGGTGTTCTGGTGGGGGGGCAGTTCCCCTGTCAGAACACAACAGCTAAGCTGGGAGATTTCTGTACTAACGTTGCATAGTTAGTACTCTAACCTCTTCCCGAGCTCCTCAGTTTTTTTTCGTTCAGCCCGCTGGGTTGAACAAAAAAAATCTGATTGCGTATACCAGGCTTAAAGCTGGCTTGCAAGACCCAAATTTTTGTCCAATTCCTGCTAAATCACCAGAGCCATGGGTAGCCTTGATGATACCATCTGGTTTGACAAAGGTCAAATTAAAAGTTGACTGAGCTGGGTGAAAAATTCTCAGTCGAACAAGGATCGCATCCTAAAAGATGTAGTCACTGTTTGGGTATTCGAATGTCACAGCTGTTCAATACAATAGCTGGCAGTAGAGATTCTTCCATCTATACTGTTTGGCGTGGATGGGGAATTGATTCGTTCTCACTTTGAACAATAGAAAAACAAAACCTGTGTGGCCAGCTTAAGGCTAGGACTACACAGGCAATTTTAATAGCTCAGTCACGCTACTAATATCTCTGCGCTCGATCGCCTTATTTGTATTACATTACCTTTAATAACAGCTACTTCAAAGAGATTTTTCTAGCAGGCACTGTTAGGGATTTATTTCCCATCCTCTCTTTCACAGACTTGAATAGGAGAAAAAGAATAATGGCTCAAAAATTGCTCATTTAGGAGATTCATGGGCAGTTTTTTTTCCCCAAGTATACTCTGCAAAATCTATTCCATAAGACTAATTTCCTAATTGTTCACCCTCTCTCTCCAACCTATATATGGGCCTGCATTTTTGGACAAGTAAACACCTTCTGCCCATGCATAATATTTTTTAGTATTTTTATAGATGATTTTTTGTTGTTTGTTTTCTCTAAACAGCTGGGGTACTCGGATGCCTTTTTGACATACCCCATTCCCCAATGACAACCAACTGAATCTAAATTTCATTGGTCAGATGAGTACTAGTTCAATTAGCTTTCTGGATGTATTGCTCCAGGACCAGAATGATCACATTGTTACAAATTTGTACAAAAAGCCCTTGTCTGGTAATAACATCCGGCGAACAGATTCAAGCCATCCGAGGTACACTATAAGGGCCAATCCTGTAGGACAATTTTTGAGACTTCCAAGGATATGTAGCAATAATGAGGATTTTGGGTTGGAATTTATACTGATGTATAGGCGATTTCTCCAGCGGGGTTATCCAGAATAGCTAGTTAAGCTATGAACAAGGCTAAAACCACAGAAAGAGATAGCCTATTTAAAAAAAGTAAACGCCCCCCCCCCCCCCCCCCACCCAAAGCCACCTGTAGGAGGACACCTTTTTTTTCTACAGCTAATAGTGCAGAGTTTGGAAAAAATTGAAATCTAGTCCCATCCTATCTTCCCATTTTGTACAATGATGGCATATATGCCTGTATATTGTCTAAGAGAATTTTAACCGTTTCTAGGTGGGCTCCCTTTTTGGGTAGTTGACTCTCCTGTAGCTATTTCTCTTCTTCAATAATGTGAGGTGGCAGTTGGTTCCACTTGAAAGGCAAATACAGGAGCGGGGAGGACAAATGTCCATAGGTGACAGCTTTGTGTCTACAGTTAGGAATTAAGAGTTTAAAATTAAGACCTCCATTAACTGTAACACGAGATACGTTATCTTCCTCATTACCTAAAGTCTTTGCAAATTTTTTTTTCTTTTATTTCCCACGCTGCACGAATTAACTGCTTATTTTTGTCTAGGAGATTGGAGAGCCAAGACATACTCACCTAATACTTTGATCCTCCCAGCGCCAGACCGGTCCCTGCAGCTCCTGACCAGCCCCCCCGCATTCCAGTGCATTCTAGTGGTCTTGTGCGGTGGACTGTTCCTGAAGTCATCACGCCTATAGACCGACTCTGGTCATAAAGACATCAGGAACAGTTCACTGATGGATGTGGGGGAGCACCATTTTGTTGTTGAGTCCCAAAAGAGTAGGCAACTCGTTCAGGTTGTTATATAAATGTGAGGTTTACTAGATATTTTATTTACAGACATGTATTCCTGGCGGCTCACCTTCAAATGGGATCTCACACACTGCTATGTATAAATTTTCTGGCGTAGAATATCCTAAAATGATTACTGTATATACTCGAGTATAAGCTGACCCAAATATAAGCCGAGGCACCTAATTTTACCACAAAGAAATGGGAAAATGTATTGACTCGAGTATAAGCCTAGGGTGAGAAATGCGCAGCTACTGTAAGTGTAAAAGAGGGTCAACAATGCCCATTTGCAGCCTCACTGTGCCCATTTGCATGCCTCACTGTGCCTATTTGTAGCCATAGGTCCCCAAAACTTTACAAACTTGGTAGTTAAGGGTTCCTAGATGCCCCCTAGCTGCAGCCAAAATTTGGGGTCTCTGAACCCAAAGGGTCCCGAAATGACATTGCTGCAGATGGACACAGTTGACCGACTTTGGGGCCCTGTATCTCGGGGCCACTTGTGCACCAAGTGGCCCTGAGATATGGGGCCCCAAAGTCGGCTCGGAAAATGTCAAGCCCTTTTCTGCAGCAGAGAATGACATTTTCCGAACCAACTTTGGGGCCCCGTATCTCGGGGACACTTGTTGCTAGAAACAAATTTGGATATGTTGTAGTGCTGATTCACTAGGTTGGCATACCAAATTTGGGGTTCCTAGCACCAAGTGGCCCCAAGATGCAGGGCCACAAAGTCGGGTCGGAAAATTTAATTTTCTGCTGCAGAAAAATGCTTGACTCGAGTATAAGCCGAGGGGGGCACTTTCAGCACAAAAAAATGTGCTGAAAAACTCAGCTTATACGAGTATATACGGTATGTATTACTTTATATTTTTTGTTTCTGAAAAAAAAAATGTGGATTATATGTGGGGATTTCTCATAGGCTTATGGATTGTTTTTTGATGTATTTTATGTGTATTGTGTATTCTGCTTTGCCTGTGAGTGGTGTTGTAATGCTACTTTTTTTGTTTCCTTTTTTGTTTTGTAAATACATGGGGCCTACAAATTAGCTGATCTGCCTTTTCTGGGTGGACCTGTCAGCATTTGAATGGAGGTGGTTCTCCTATATAGAGTAGCCATGAGATGTGTCTATCAGGTTATGATTGAGCACTGAGACAGGCGTGCAACGTGTCAACCTGTTGTTTCTGTGCTGTTGCTTGTGATTTAAGGAAATTGCTGGAATAAAGGTGTTTTTTTGATCAGAGTGCAGCCATTCGGATAATCCTTCTTTGTTCTCATGCTTTTTTGCGAGTCGGGGTGGCACTTGTATTGAAGGACAGTGTGCCAAGTATATAGAACTGACCTGGAGCAGCGTCGATCGCTCTGTGCATATAGACTAATTTCCTGGGTTTTTTCAGTCTCTAAAATTAGAAATGGTCCACGTATACCTAGCCAACTTGGTCAAGACTGGGCCGACTGATGATCTGCTCCTTCACTTCCTATACAATACTAACACATTTTTGGGATCTCACTTATTGTACAATGTAGGAGTATCACAATAAATGTGTGCATATTTGACAACATGCCTGGACTCATTTTGGCATCGAGAGGCAAAGTTTCCAAACTTCATCCCAATATCCAGAGCAATGGCTGCCAATGTATTTACTTTCCAACTACAGTTTAATGGTTATGATTAATAAATACATGTACTACTTATATAAAGAGAATCTACCATTTACAAAACATTGTGACATGATTTTCTAAAGAAGTTGAGAATGTTCACATATTATATTGTGTGCATATTCACTTCAATTAGCCAATGATGGGAAAAAGCAAGTTTCCATTTACCCTCTTCCACTGTTCATGGTTAGATAATTAACCCCTTCCTGCCAACAGCTTCCCAGCCCTTTAAGGGTTCTAAAAGCCAGGGGGCGGACATTCGGGTCATGTGACCACTTTGATTGGCTGTCATAGCGGTCACTTGATCAGAAAGCTCCTGATCGCTAGTATGCATCGAGAGCTTTCTGGTACATGCCGGCTACTGTGCTGGGAGCACGCAGGGAGCGCACTTTCAGGGCTGCATATATGCGGCCACTCAGCGTTAAGGCCCACTTGCTGAGTGGCCGCATACACACTATATTATCAAAAGTATTGGGACACCTGCCTTTACACGCACATGAACTTTAATGTCACCCCAGTCTTAGTCCATAGGGTTAAATATTGAGTTGGCCCACCCTTTGCAGCTAAAACAGCTTCAACTCTTCTGGAAAGGCTGTCCACAAGGTTTAGGAGTGTGTCTATGGGAATGCTTGACCATTCTTCCAGAAGCGCATTTGTGAGGTCAGGCACTGATGTTGGGCGAGAAGGCTTGGCTCGCAGTCTTCGCTAATTCATCCCAAAGGTGTTCTATCTATAATCACTATAATCTAATACTTTATTAACTTTGAGAGTGCTATCCTGAAGACATTTCTGCTGCCTCTAGGAGGAGAAGAGTGTTGAACAATACGACATCTAACAGCCCATGGACTGGTGTCTACAGTGGGTTTGTTAGAGAGTTAAAGAGTTAAAGGATAACTAAACCCAAGAACAAAAAACACAATATGTATCTTACAGTCCTTAGATGTGGTGGCTGCATTCATTTTTGTGTTTATTTGTTTCAGGCTAAAAACATTTTTGGCAAGTACAAAAACCATCTGTTGGTCTTGCCAAAAATGCAGTGTTCTTGTCACTTCCTGTGTGCTGCATCAAAGAATGTCTTCCCTACTAGTGATCTTCTGAAAACTACCAGTTGTCCTCCCTCCATGTAATAGAGATGAAAAGTTACAAACATGTTGGTTGTCATATCAGGAGAGCAAACTAGGCTCTTTCCATAGATACAGTGGAGTAGTGATGTAGCCACCCAGAGACAGGAAATGTGTTATATGTACAACTACCACGTGAAATGAAAGCAAAAGACGTTTGAAAAAAAAAAAGCAAATGTATCCACCACAGTGAGGACTAGTAAGCTGCAATATATTACATTTTTGGGTTTGGGTTTAGATACACTTTATAGGGCAACCGTACTTTAGTACAGTTTATTTTAAAAGAGAAGTATGGCCAGACCTTTTTTGGGCAGACTTCTTTTCTGGGTCACAGGAATGCACTTATTTTTGCTCTCCTGTGACCCAGATGCAGCCAAAGCCCAGATGTCACAGTGCTAGCACAGGCTTGTGTGCGGTGGGGAGGGCCAAAGCCAGCTGTGCCAGCCCAGCACTCCAGTGAGTAGAGAGGACACTGGAGACTGATAGTCACTGCTCTCCACTTGGACCAGACCGAGAACTGAGTGATCAGTGATTTTTTTTTTTTTTTACTAACACATACCGTATTTATCGGCGTATAACACGCACCGGCGTATAACACGCACCCCAAGTTTAGGAGGGAATTTTAAGGAAAAAAAGTTTTAGGAGAGAAGTTTAGGGAAAAAAAAAAACTTACATTTAAGCGTTATTTGCAGCTTGCCCAGCGTCATTTGCAGCTTGCCCAGCGTCATTTGTAGCTTGCTCAGCGTCATTTGCAGCTTGCCCAGCGTCATTTGTAGCTTGCTCAGCGTCATTTGCAGCTTGCCCAGCGTCATTTGCAGCCTTTCCCAGCATCATTTGCAACCTGCCCAGCGTCATTTGCAACCTGCCCAGCGTCATTTGTAGCTTGCCCAGCATCATTTGTAGCTTGCCCGGCGTCATTTGCAGCTTGCTAGTGTCAGTTGAAGTTCGCCAGCGTTTAAATTTCCCGCCGCGAGAAATACCGCGCATGCGCGGCCGAAAAAGACCGAACCGCGGCCGAAAAAGGCCGAAGTGCGGCCGAAAAAGACCGAGCCGACTGTTCAGCTCCGCTCGGAGTCCCGCCTCCCTGCTGTTTCGGGAGCGAGCGCAGGGAGGCGGGACTCCGAGCGGAGCTGAACAGCCGGCTTCGGTCTTTTTCGGCCGCGCTTCGGCTTTTTCCGGCCTTTTTCGGCCGCGGTTCGGCCTTTTTCGGCCGCGGTCGCCATTTTTCGGCGCCGCAACCGATTTTTGTCATTTTTTTTTTGGGTATCGGCGTATAACACGCACCCACGACTTTCCCCCGATTTTAAGGGGGAAAAAGTGCGTGTTATACGCCGATAAATACGGTACATCTCCTTTAAAGTGGTTGTAAACTCTCCCCCACAACGTTGTTCCATGTGAATCAGCATAAAAAACCCTAATGAACACTGCTTGTAGATATCTCCTTACTTGCATAGTATTGTTGTAATCCTTTTTGTTCTTTAGAATGACGTCACTGAGCATGCCCATATCTCCCATGATTTACGGCACACTCTGTGTGCTTGTCTATCTATTATCAGGACTTCCTATGGCACAACACTGAAATCCCACGAGACTGCATAATTATTCAGAGCTTCCTCCTACACCCCATGTGACCATGTGACATCACAAAAAAAAAGGCATCGGACAGCATTACTGCAGTATTATGAGCTGAAGCTGATAAGACTGACATAGGCAAAAATTAGATAATCGGCACAAGTAAATACTATGAAATAAAACAAGTCAGTTATGAGCAGGGAAGCAGGGTTGCCAAAGAAATGTTGGATTGAGAAGGAGGCTTGGTAAACAGTACAGGAGGTGCTCAATGTAAGGGCGGAAATACACTCTACTGTGGACTCAGAAAACAATACTTAAGATGGCGCTGCCTTACCCCTGGAAACAAGTTTTTTTAAAGTTTCTTTAAACAGTAAGTAATTTGTGATTTGGGCTGGATTACAGTGGCTATAGTTTGATTATTACTTATTATAATGGACTAAATGAAAAGAAGCACCAGAGTGGGAGAGTTTACTTCCTCTTTAATTATTCACCCCAGTTTATCCTACCTGGTAATATACTTACCTTCTTTCCTGTTCCAATGATCTTCACTGTGTGTTCATGCCTGACTCCTTCCAACCTTTGCAGCAAAAAAGGTCCAAGCTGGGGCCTCGTTTATTACAATGGTGTCTGTGCTCCTAGTGGCCTTCAGCTGTCCAGTGGCGTATGGCTAACCTGTAGGAATGAAGTGGTCCACAACACATATGTGCAGTAAGAAGATGACCCTGTGGGAACCTGTATGAGTGAAAAGCTGTGAGGCACCAGGCAGGACCACAAAGTGAATATTGCTGGAACATGAAGGTAGGTAAGTTTTCTAACATGCAGCTATCAGGGGATGAGGGATTAATTAAGGGTCAACTCCATTAAAGGTGCAGTTGTCCTTTACAAGTGAATAATACAGGAGATATCTACTTTGTGAAGGTGCAAGCCCTGAAGCTGCCATCCTTATCCTTAAGCCACTGATTAGCGAGGTATTGACATAGATCATGCAAATAGCCAGTAAAGTTGGAGCTCCTGATCCTTATGTTTGTGCTGAGTCAGTGGGCATAATATACAGAAGTGTAAAGTTAACTAAGGAGACATATGTTCACTTTAACATCCATTATGGAAAATATAAAATTAGCTTGTCCTTCATATAAATGAATGTTTAAAGTTAAGGAGGTATGCTTTACCTTAGCTCACTGCATTTCACATTAGTAAATCAGGCACAGTGCCTTTCTAAATAATCAAAGCAAAAATAACATATTTTTTTTTTTTTTTAACTGAAAGTGTTATTTATTTTGTACAGTGTTACACAGAAAAATGCAAAGTGCTGCGGAAAAAGCAAATAAGTATACAATATGATCTGTAGCAGTCCGTTGTCAGACATGGCGACAGTACAGTTGTATCAACAATACCAAAGCAGAGTTGCGTCAAATATTCAACAAAACAAGGAAAAGGGGGAAAGGGGGAGAGGACGATGGTTTTAAAAGCAGGTCAGCAATACCATTTACCCTAAAGCCCCATACACACGGTCGGATTTTCCCATGGATTCTGTCCTATCGGACAATGTTGTCGGAAAATCCGACCGTGTGTAGGCACCATCGGACAGTGTACGTCGGATTGTCCGACGGACAAAGTCCTATCTCCTGCTGGATAGATTTTTCGACAACAAAGTCCGATCACACCAAATCCGATCGTGTGTATCGAATTCCGACGGACAAAGTGCTACGCATGCTCAGATCACATTACAAGACCAAAGCTATTGGCTACTAGCCTCTACGTAGTCCCGTCGTAGGCAACAAACGTCACCACGTTCAGAATGATCGGATTTTCCGACAACTTTGTCCGACCGTGTGTATGCAACACCAACATCGGACAAAGTATGACGGACAGGATCCGACGGACCTGGTCCTCGGATAATCCGTGCGTGTGTATGGGGCTTTAGATTCTTTTGTATGTGTGGGGGCTGAAAATAGATTTCTTGTGTCAAAGCACTTGACTCTGTTCTGCTTTTTCTGCACGCCACAGAGAATTATTTAAATAACAGCACTTAGGCAGGATATACATTAGTCAGCTTTTTGCGTTCAACCAGCGGGTACCATTGCACGGAGTAGGTAAGTTTACCTTCTTTTGTATTTTAATGCAGTGCTACCCCCTAGAGCAGTGATGGCGAACCTATGGCACGCGTGCCACAGCTGGCAAGCAGAGCCCTCTCTGTGGGCACTCAGAAGCTCCGGGCAAACACAGGCTCCTCACACTTCACTAGGAGGACAAAGCGCCCAATGTCCCCACACAGTCCTGCCTCGTTCCATTGGTGAGAAAGCCAAGAGATGAGGCCGGAGCGGCCGGTGATGTGCTTCGCCACGTGAGCATGTTCTGTGCTATGGTGATAGCAGGAGAGGTGTGTATGGGCAGAGGGAGCAAGACTACATGAGTGTCATGGCTACATGAGTGTCACTGTGCCACTGCCGTACCACAGCAGAGGGGGGAGGGAGTGGTAAGTTACAGAGGGGGGACCAGATGTGTGATGGAGTGTGCCATGAGCTGCATGGAGGAGTGTGATGCATGGTGAGGAGGTGTGCTATAAGTTACATGGCGATGTATAATGTGCTGTAGCTCACTGATGTAATGTGGCTGGACAACAGAGAGGTGTGAGCTGAAGGCCAATACATAATGTGCTAGAAGTTTACAGTGTGATGAGATGTGCTGCATGGTGATGGAAGTTGGCACTTTGAAATAAATAGGTTGGTTTTATGTAGCAGTTTGGGCACTCGGGCTCAAAAAGGTTCGCCATCGCTGCTCTAGAGGGCCTCTGGATTTATGAGTCCCCCTATTCCTGCACAACCAAGCAACACACATTTTTTCACTCTCATTTAGAGACAAGAATCAGTCCATAGGCTTGCTTTTGTTATTTCATTGGGAAAAATAACTTGGATAGGGTATAGGGATTATGGGATACCAAACTTGACTTAAAGAACAGTAATGAGGACAACTTCCTTCTCTATGCACACCACAAAAGCGAACAAATCCTTGACTGGCTGCATTCCCTCCAGGACAGCAACAGTCTTTTCTGGACGTGGCAAAGGAAATCCCCCTTCTAGTTCTGTGTTCCCTCTAGGTAGAATTTTAGCAAAGTCCCCACTTGTCCACTCTCTTGAATATACTAGCCCACCTGGCTACTTGGCGAAATGTCCCAGAACAAGGGATTGGGTAATAGCTTGTTAGCACAGTCCCAGAAAAGCTTGTTGGATATTACATCCTGTAGCTTTAATCCTTTTTGGCCCTGGGGGTGTCGAGGTACTCACACTGTTCTGGGAAATTCTGCTGCTTCACAAGAGAGTGCTGTTCAGGCCTCCTACTGTCCAGGTCCTTCCTTGCAAGCCAGGATGTCTCCTGGAAGAGACTGTAGGGTAGTGGAGATCCCTCTGTCCCTTTTCTTAGCTCCCAGCCTGTTGGCAGAGCCCCCCCTTAGCCCCTCCCTTGCTACACGACACAGCTTCCTCATACCATCTTCCACCCGACTACCCTGCTGGCCAGCCTCCACCATATTTAGAGGCCTTCTGCCTGGGGATTGGCCAGATTACCATAAATATGCAGATCAGTACCTCCTGGCCCCCACCCACTAACTTCTAGAAACTCCAAGCTTCTAGAAACAGAGGGCGATACCAGAGGCCTGGCCTACCGTAACCCCTAATCAATTATCAGAAACACAACTATCATGAGCCAGAGATACCTTTTTCTATTCTAGACTGAGCACTAGAGGGTGCTACAATAAATAAAAAAAACCTTTACTACCGCTTTAGGTGTCAAAAAAGCACCATCATCCCTTTGGTGGTTGCTCAGCAATAATAGTTTGATTTCCCGACGCTACATGTCTCAAACACTTACCTGAAGTGCCCACCTTGTTCTTAGTACAGTACTCCAGTAAAATCATCACTGTATTTTTTTTAGGTAAAGGTATGGATTTTTTAAATCCACTCTTATTCAATCCACAGATCTTTGAGGACTTGATATAAACTCAAAATCTTCCTCAAAAGAACATGATGACTGCACTCCAATAAAAGTCCTCCTTTATTGTAATAGGTCCATTAAACAATACTGCATGGCACGAGAGAAGTGACTTCCAAATCTTTTTACGCTAAAGAGCGCTTAATCCTACCATGCTAGGATTAGGCACTCTATAGCATGAAACTCGTTGATAGGATTTATATTGGAGTGCAGTCATCCACCATTTGTTGCCTCAATGGCGAGCTGGACTGGCAACCACTGTATAGGCAGAGTAATGTCGACCCACCTGGAGCAGTATACAGTACCTTGAAAAAGTATTCATACCCCTTGACATTTTGCCATGTTACAGCCAAAAACGTAAATTTATTTTATTGGGATTTTATGTGATAGACCAACACAAAGTGGCACATAATTGTGTAGTGGAAGGAAAATGATAAATGTTTTTCAAAATTGTTTACAAATAAATATATGAAAAGTGTGGCGAGCATTTGTATTCAGCAGCCCCCCCCCCCCCTAGAGTCAGTACTTTGTAGAACCATGTTTCGCTGCATTTACAGCTGCAAGTCTTTTTCAATTTTCAAGTCTTGCCACGCATTCTGAATTGGATTTAGGTCTGGACTTTCACTGGGCCATTCAACACATGAATATGGTTGATCTAAACAATTCCATTGTAGCTCTGGCTGTATGTTTAGGGTCATTGTCCAGATTTGTGGAGTGCACGACTAAAGCCCTGTACACACGGTCGGAAAATCCGACCACAAAATCCATCAGATTTTTTCAGACGGATTTTGTCCGACACTGGTGTTGCATACACACGGTCGGACAAAGTTGTCGGAAAATCCGATCATTCTGAACGTGGTGACGTTTGTTGCCTACGACGGGACTACGTAGAGGCTAGTAGCCAATAGCTTTGGTCTTGTAATGTGATGTGAGCATGCATGGCACTTTGTCCGTCGGAATTCGCTACACACGATCGGAAAAAGTCCGATAGGACTTTGTTGTCGGAAAATTTGAGAGCAGGAGATAAAACTTTGTCCGTCGGAAAATCCGACGGAAAAAGTCCGATGGAGCCTACACACGGTCCGAATTTCCGACAACATTGTCCGATAGGACATTTTCCGTCAGAAAATCCGACCGTGTGTACGGGGCATAACAGTTGTCCTGTGGACAGATTCTCCTACCTGAGCTGTGGATCTCTGCAGCTCCTCCAGAGTTACCTTGGCTGCTTCTCTGATTCATGCTCTCCTTACCTCACAGAACAGCTGACAACCACCTGAACTGAGGCTGAAGCCTGGACGGACCTAATGATACGTCTTTGTTGCATGCCTTAAGAGTTACCTAGTTTAAAACACAAGGGGGTTGATTTACTAAAGGCAAATTCCGCTATTCACTTTGCAAGGGCATTTTCCCTTAGCTTAACAAAAAGATGAAGCTCTGGTGACTTTCATTATCCAATCATGTGCAAGCTAAAATACAGATTTTTTTTTTCTCCCTGCATGTAATTAGGTAGTCTTTAAAAAGTGAATTTTTACCACAGAGAAGGAAAAATTCCTTTTCAAAGTGAACAGCCTATTTTTGCCTTTAATAAATCAACCCCAAAGGGTCTGGATGGAGACAGACATATTCTCCAAATGCACATTCGCTAGTAAAAGCAACCACTTCCATGTGAGTACATTCACATTCAATTATTTCTTCATTTGATGGGTATAATACTATTGCCAACCAATATAACAATAATAATATAAATAAAATAACTCCTATGGATATTTCCTTGTATTTTTAAGTTTTGGAGATACTACAGCAGCTTATCTATGTTTGCATTTAACAACAAAGCTGATGATTCACACCATATTCTAGTGTTGGAAGGCAACATGGTCTAATGTCATATTTCTGGAGTTTCTCTGTCAATGTTACTGCGTTTATTGATAACAGTGTTTTGGGTATTATCCAGAGTTTGAATTGTATCTGGCAGAGATCCGTTACATATCTGTTTCCTATTCCCAAAGGTTCATGACTTTAAAAGGGTAAAGGTCTGTAGCCTACTGTAACTCCTAAAGTGTTACCATTGGCCATAATCGAAATTTGTGAAGAGCCCGTGACTAATTTCATCTGTGGGTGCATCCCCAAATCTGCTAATGTTTCCAAGTCTTCTCAGAAGTATGTGTACGTCACTTTCTGGCACATCATCTGCTTATGAAACTTCCTTATCCATATTGCTTGTTCCCCTTTCCAATAACTGTACCATAGATTCCGTACAATATACATAACTACCAATTAGCTTCATTGTCCAACATATTTAACACAGCTCCAATGAAAAGGGAAATACCATAGAAGGTGTCAATTGGTTATTTCCCTATGATGTACTTCCCTTCACTTCCCGAGTCACTTAGTTCAGTCTCATTGAAAGATAATCCCTGCTGACAACCTGTCAAGATTTCCCTGTTTTACTTAGCTGGACGAATTCCCAAATACATAGAGCTTTACGTAATGATTGATAATGAAAATATTCCTACTGAAAACCACAGAATGCCGCAGGTATGGCTGGATTACAAATTGTTATACACATAATAATATGCCTTTTTTCACATGAGCCTACAGAGGTTTGCTTGTTTACATCAATATGATGGTATGTGACTATAACATATTTGTGATGATATTTTCATAAAAGTTTGGTAAATGCATTAAACGCCAATGTTTTTTAACCAAATGTTTTAAATCAGTTTTGTATGGGTGTAGGACCCCTTTGGTGTGCATGTTTTGGTCTGGAGTACCATTTTGTTTTTCCTCTCTAGGGGTCTCCTCTTTCCTAGTTATAGGTTTTAAAGAGTAATGCCCCGTACACACGATCGGACTTTCCGACAACATAACCGTGGATTTTTGTTCGAAGGATGTTGGCTCCAACTTGTCTTGCATACACATGGTCACACAAATGTTGGCCAATAATTACGAACGTAGTGACGTACAAGACGTACGTGATATCTACATTATGAACGCTAGTTTTACAAGACCGAGCGATTCTAGCTCGTACTTGATTCCGAGTATGCGTGGACTTTTGTCCAATGGACTTGTGTACACACGATCGGAAAGTCCGACAACAAACATTTATTGGCGGAAAATTTGAGAACCTGCTAGCCAACATTTGTTGGTGGAAAGTCCGACAACAAATGTCCAATGGAGCATACACAGGGTCGGACTTCCCGCCAACAAGCTCTCATCCAACATTTGTTGTCTGAAAATCCGATCGTGTGTACGCAGCTTAAGAGGGCTGGAACCCACGGAAAATCATAGTTGGTGGCAGTACGAAAACGGAGTAAGAATTGAGGGAAGCGAATGTCTAAGCCATGAAGGGGGGGTTATGTTTGTCTATAGTACAGCTTTTTTTTTTTATTATTATTTTATTTAGGTTTATAACAAGTTCAGGTTAAATTGATAGGATTTCTATATTAAACAATAAAGCTGTACTATATTCTAAATTTAACACAAGCAGAAAAAAATGGATTTTAAGCATATTCATTATTGTGACTCACAGAAAAAGCATTTCCACGTCCTACAGTCACAAACCATTCCTCATAGCCATGAGTCACTCACAGAGTCTGTGGCCACCACCCAACATGTTGTTCTCATATTTCAACTACCTGATGGTTTTATAATTATTTCAGTTGTGGTCTTGAAGCACTCACAGAAGAAACCAAAAACCATTTTTTTTTTTTTTTTTTTTTGTCTGAAGCAGAGCTATGGAGTGTTTATAGAAATGGTACCTAATAGGTCTCCTACTTTTTCAGCAGTGGTGTACTATTTTTACTAAGTTTATCATAACTTTCTTCTCAGTCTGGTAATTATTCCCAACTTTCCAGACTTTCCAAACGTTGTGATCTGTTTTTTAGATGTTATCTCAAATTTTCCATTTTATTTTCCGAAAAAAAGACCCATTCTCATTGTCTGTTCTTACCATAAGCGTTGCAGATTGCGTTAAGAGGATAAAGTGGCTTATGCACAGTGCTTAGGTTAGAATTTGCTGGGCATCATTACCCAGCGCCGCGCCAACACTGTGTTACGGTGGTGTGCGCTGGAAAAATAGGCTGAGTGCAGTACTTTATTCAGTGCAGCAGGCTGGGGCTGAAATTACTGCATCCCAACACTGCTGTGTGGATAGAACCTAAAGCCTAACTCCATGTTTTAGTGAACTTTAAATAGTTTGCTTGGACCAAGCTGAGCTAAATACAGTATACATCGCTGTGCTGCGGCAGCAGGATGGGGAGAAAACTGGATTAAACAAACTATTGGCTTCACTACCACATAAAGCAGCTGTCAGCGCTGTATAAAGTGTTAGACATGTGCGATTCGTTTCGTACGAATTCGTAATTCGTACGAATTTTTCGAAATTCGTACGAATTTACGAATCTGTAGTACGAATTTTTTTTTTTTACGAATTCCGTACGGAATACGAAATTCCGTTTACGAATTTCGTCGCCGAATGATTCGAATGAATTCGAATGGATTCGAATGAATTCGAATGACAAAGTGTCATTTTTGCAGGAAAAATTCCGTTTACGAATTTCAGCTCCAAATTATTCGAATCCAACTACCAATATCAAATTTCAACTAATTCAAACGAAATTATTATAGCAGATATAACGAATGAATTCGAATGCATTCGAATGAATTCGAATGCATTCGAATGAATTCGAATGACAAAGTGTCATTTTTGCAGAAAAAAAAGCTATTTAAAAAACAGTCATTCATTGATATAAAAAAAAAAAAAAAAAGCGTAGGGGTCCCCCCAAATTCAATAACCAGGCCCTTCAGGTCTGGTATGGATATTAAGGGGGACCCCAGCCAAAAAAAAAAAAAAAAAAAAATGGCGTGGGGTCCCCCCCAAATATCCATACCAGACCCTTCAGGTCTGGGATGGATTTTAAGGGGAACCCCGGCCAAAAAAAAAAAAAAAATGGCGTGGGGGTCCCCCTCAAAATCCATACCAGACCCTTTATCCGAGCACGCAACCTGGCAGGCCGCAGGAAAGGAGGGGGACGAGAGCGGCCCCCCCTCCCGCCTGAACCGTACCAGGCCACATGCCCTCGCATTTTTTTATCAATGACTTCAATGAATGACTGTTCTCTGTATTACGGATCCAACAATTCATTTGCCGGCAAATAGCCGCGACTCGATTTTAAATAGTTTTTTTTTTTCCTACAAAAATGACACTGCAGGAACAGTTCTCTATATTAGATATACTGAATCTCGAAGCATTCGAAGCATTTGTTATATCCGCTATTATAATTTCTTTCATATTAGTTGAAATTACATATTTGTTAGTTGTTGTATTCGAATTGTTCTCTGTATTACGGGAATCGGCAATTAGCCGCGAGTGATTTTAAATATTTTTTTTTTCCTGCAAAAATGACACATTGTACAGAGAGATGTCAAGAATTTTTTGGCCTTTTCTAATGAAGAAAAGGAAAGAATGATGGACTTTATAGGCACTTGTTTTGAAAAATATTTCTAGTACAAAATTTATTGAAAAATATATATAGATAAACAAAAAACAATACACAATCACGCCAATATTGACAAAAACAATATTTGGGGCTAAAAAAGGGTGAAAGATCCGAGAGACTCCCCCTATGGGTGTTACAGTGCCACACAATGATTCGCTGAGCGTGGGGTTTGGTGTGGATATAGTTGACACCATATGATTCTCCCACTGGAATGTGGACTTGCCCTGAAGAGGGTTGGTCGTCGGTCCCACCGATTAAAAGAAGAAACTTGTGCTCGACATGTTTCGCGACTACTGGGTCGCTTCCTCAGGAGCTTTTGTTCTAGTTGAAGAAGACATTGTATTACTTAATGCCATTTTTGTACATATGTATCATATACACACTCTGGTTTTTGTAATTATTTGCATAGATAAAGATGAAGCACACTTACTGATACAGAGCCCAGACAGAGAGTCCCTCCACTCGCTCACGCTGACGGGCCCCTAGAGTGGCTCCACATGTACCCCCCTTGGTGGAAAAGGGGAAGGAGGGGATATGGACACCATAGGCCGCCAAAGAACAGCGTCACCACCTCTATTGGGTATGCTCACCAAAGGTGAGACCCTAGAGGTTAGGCACTGTTGTGCGGGGGAGGGTTATGGGGACATAGCCGGTAACTGGTGGTAAAGAAGGAGAAAGGGAAAGGAAAGAAACAAACAAAAGATAAAAAATATAAAGAGATTATAAGTATACGAGAAATGAATGTTACATCATACATTCTATTTAGCTAGAGATTAATAAAATCTCTGCATATGCTCCAATGTACTCACTGGGGTAGGTGATGGCAAAGGGTGTAGTTGGTAGCTTAACGCTTTACTATACTGGAGAACCAGACACACCTTGGGACGCAGCAATCTATTTCTTGATGCATTGTACAGAGAGAGTTGTAAACACGGGAAACATGCCCCCTTCTATATACTATATACTCTATAGTATGCCTATGAATGGGGTCATGTTTCCCGTGTTTAGAACTCTCTCTGTACAATGTGTCATTTTTGCAGGAAAAAAAGACATTTAAAATCACTCGCGGCTAATTGCCGATTCCCATAATACAGAGAACAATTCGAATGTTGTATTGTAACTAACAAATATCTAATTTCAACTAATATGAAAGAAATTATAATAGCGGATATAACAAATGCTTCGAATGCTTCGAGATCCAGTATATCTAATATAGAGAACTGTCTCTGTACAATGTGTCATTTTTGCAGGAAAAAAAAACTCGCAGCTATTTGCCGGCAAATGAATTGTTGGATCCGTAACACAGAGAACAGTCATTCATTGAAGTCATTGATAAAAAAAAGCGTAGGGGTCCACCCCCAGATCCCGCCCCCCCCCCCCTGTGTGAAATGGTAAGGGGGTACAAAAGTACCCCTACCATTTCACCAAAAAAGTGTCAAAAATTGTAAAAATGACAGGAGACGGTCTTTGACAATTCCTTTATTAAAATCTTCTTTCTTCTTTCTTCTGGTCTTCCTTCTTCATCTTCTCCTTCCGGCATCTTCTTCCATCTTCTTCTTCCTTCGATTCGCTTCTTCTTCCTCCGGTCTTCTCGTCCTTCTCGTCCGGCGTCGTCCTTCTCGTCCGGCATCGTCGTCTCTTCTCGCAGGCCGCTCCTCGCAATGGGAGGCTCCCGCTCTGTGAGGCTTCGCTCCGGGTGACAGGTCTTGTATAACGAAGGCACCTGGTGACCCCGCCCCCCCTCTGACGTCATGGGGAAAGCCATAGGGAATTCCACATGACGTCCCCGTGCGTCAGAGGGGGCGGGGTCACCAGGTGCCTTCGTTATAAAAGACCTGTCACCCGGAGCGGAGCCTCACAGAGCGGGAGCCTCCCATTGCGAGGAGCGGCCTGCGAGAAGAGACGACGATGCCGGACGAGAAGGACGACGCCGGACGAGAAGGACGAGAAGACCGGAGGAAGAAGAAGCGAATCGAAGG
Source organism: Lithobates sylvaticus (assembly GCA_028564925.1). Lineage (NCBI taxonomy): Eukaryota > Metazoa > Chordata > Amphibia > Anura > Ranidae > Lithobates > Lithobates sylvaticus. Next base: position 138,708,764 of record CM053027.1, read on the forward strand.
AAGAAGACGATGGAAGAAGATGGAAGAAGATGCCGGAAGGAGAAGATGAAGAAGGAAGACCAGAAGAAAGAAGAAAGAAGATTTTAATAAAGGAATTGTCAAAGACCGTCTCCTGTCATTTTTACAATTTTTGACACTTTTTTGGTGAAATGGTAGGGGTACTTTTGTACCCCCTTACCATTTCACACAGGGGGGGGCCGGGATCTGGGGGTCCCCTTGTTAAAGGGGGCTTCCAGATTCCGATAAGCCCCCCGCCCGCAGACCCCCACAACCACCGGGCACGGTTGTGGGGATGAGGCCCTTGTCCTCATCAACATGGGGACAAGGTGCTTTGGGGGGGACCCCAAAGCACCCTCCCAATGTTGAGGGCATGTGGCCTGGTACGGTTCAGGCGGGAGGGGGGGCCGCTCTCTTCCCCCCCTCCTTTCCTGCGGCCTGCCAGGTTGCGTGCTCGGATAAAGGGTCTGGTATGGATTTTGAGGGGGACCCCACGCCATTTTTATTTTTTTTTTGGCCGGGGTTCCCCTTAAAATCCATCCCAGACCTGAAGGGTCTGGTATGGATATTTGGGGGGGACCCCACGCCATTTTTTTTTTTTTTGGCTGGGGTCCCCCTTAATATCCATACCAGACCTGAAGGGCCTGGTTATTGAATTTGGGGGGACCCCTACGCTTTTTTTTTTTCTGCAAAAATGACACTTTGTCATTCGAATTCATTCGTTATATCTGCTATAATAATTTCGTTCAAATTAGTTGAAATTCGATATTGGTAGTTGGATTTACTAACGATTCGTAACTATTCATAACGATTCGTAACGATTCGTAACTATTCATAACGATTCGTAACTATTCATAACGATTCGTAACGATTCGTAACTTGAAATTGAAATTCGATATTTGTAGTTGGATTCGAATTGTTCTCTGTGTTATGAGAACCAACAATTCATTAGCCGCGTTAACGATTCGTAACGATTCGTAAAGATTCGTAACTTTACTAACGATTCGTAAAAAAAATTACGATTCGTCCGAATTTCGTACGAATTCGAACGGAATTTCGTACACGAATTACGAATTACGAATTTTTTTATATACGAAACGGGACGAAACGAAACGAATTTTTTGACAGTTCCCATGTCTATAAAGTGTACAGTGTGTAGCAGTCAGAACCTTGATCTGAACTTAGGACCTCGGCTGTGTCTGCCAGTAGCTCTTCCAGCGGAGCCACCTCTGGACAGCTCCCTGCTTGATCCCTTGAACAAAGTTACTTTCTATCTTGTTTCTGGTGAACCTTGCTCCTCCCATGAACTTCCTATTTAAGCATTTCCTTTGCACTTCCTGTTTTCCAGATTATCATGCTCTTCTTCAGCCAATATCTTGCTCCTTATGCTCCTGTTGCCATCTGCATCTTTATTACCATTCATTACCAACCTTTAGCTTGTTCCTCAACTACGCTTACACTTGATCCCAACCTGCAACCACTTGTTACTGACCTCTGGCTTGTTTACCAACTTTGTTTTTGCTTGATCCCTACCTGCTGCATCTGCTACCGCACCCTGGCTTGCTCACTTCCTGGTGGGGCAATCCTGAGGACCACAACCTGGTATTAGCACGCAGCAAAATTCATCTCCACCATCAGAAGTTCTGGTGAATACTGGTTAGTGCTTTGACCCCATGTCTTGGTTGAGTCTGCATCACCCACCAGGGGAATCTACTGTATTTTTTCTGCTGATTTCTGCTGATTTCTGTATGATTCTTTCCACTGCTAAAGCCTCTGGCCTCCGAGCCTGACCCCTGACCGTGACAGTAGCCTCAGCTACATACATACACATCGCTGTTTTCCAGCAGTGGGAAAAAATAGAAAGTTTCCTCTGATTGGCTGAGGCAGCGATTTGTGATGTCATCCGCCCACCTCAGCCAATAAGAGGAAGCCTTGCATTCATTCAGAAAATACAAAGCTTCCTGTGAATGACTGAGCAGTGCACAGCCTGACTGAATTTTGTTCCGAAAAGTCCCCATCCTGCTGCCGACAACATCATTGTATACTGTATGTAGCTAAGGCTATATACAGTTCATACAGCACTGACAGCCGCTGCATGTGTTAGTGAAACAAATTGTTTAAACCAGCTTGGTCCAAACAAATTATTTAATGTTATTCATTTAAAAAAACAGCATGAATGGGGAAATACCACATTATGGCCTCTGGATGGAGCTGAGGAGCATACTTATTTACTACGATACTCAGCGACATTTAGTGCCAATAATGCATTTTTCCCCCTTACATTTTTTCTCAATGAATAACATTTGCTCTGCAGAGAATATTTTCTGAGAATATTCACACAGAATGATATGACATGCAGTTTCGAGGGATAAACAGCTGTTCAGATTTTTTATAAATATACCCTTAAGCTGCTTAAAAAGCAGCTTCAGTCCCCCCCCCCCCCCCCCAAGAAAAATGTGAAGTCAGCACCTACAAATTATGTAGCTGGACTTTTAATATAAGAACACTTACCTGTCCATCGCTATCCTCATGCAAGCCTGTTCTTCACTGGGCTTGGGTTCCCTAACGCTGGCATCTTAACTAAGGGAAACCAGCTGGAAAGCCTTGCGGCTTCCCAGCAGTACACCTACTGCGTATAAGCGAGCTGAGCTGCACTTTGTGAATGGTCCTGCAGTCTTCTTGGACCTGTGATGTGCCGTGGGAGAAGAGGGAGGGGGGTTGACCTTCCAAGTGGGTACCCGCTCCCCCCCCAAAAAAAAACAAAGTGCCAAATGATAAAGAGAAGGGGGGAGGAGGTAAACGAGCAGAACTTCTCCTTCTGGATGATGTTCCTCTTTAAGGGCATGAGACAACAGCAGAAGGCAAGTGTATGATCCAAATAGTGATATACAATGTACTATACCGATTGCAAATAATTAGTACTCATCCACTAATTTTTTTCTTATTCTAATTTTTATGAACTGCTGAAAGCTGATATTTGCTTGGTTATTACAGTTAATGCATATAATACTACTACAAATTATTTATTCTTATTATTTTTATTTTATTCTTATTATTAATAATAATAATAATAATAGTAATAATAATGATAATAATAATATATTAGTTATTTGAAGACTAAAAAATATTATAATAATACTGGTTTAAAAATAATTATAGCCTAGTTGGAGTGAAGAAAAAGACATGAAAGCTGTTTTTTGTTAACATTCTGGTATATCTCCAAGTTTGTATCACACAGTTGATCCTTCAGTGCAGGAAATCGGGAATTGTGAAAAACTTGGAGTCCTTTGATGTGATCGATTGTTATTCTGGTTGATAAATATGTTTATAAGATAAGATTTGAAGTTTATAAAATATAACATATATTTCCAAATACAGCACAGTCTGGTTTGTTTAGGAGCAGCTTGTCTTGGCTCATTGTCGGCTGGGAGACTCCGGGGTGTGCCTAATTTTTAAATTGGCCGACTCTTCCTTCATATTGCAACGTGTTTCACCAGAGGATTTAGTGACAGATAATTGGTAACAGTGATGCTTATTTACATCAGGGAACAGGAAGCATACATGGACCACAATAGTTTTCTGTGTACCAAGTTGTATATTTATTAGAGAATTAGGCAGACTGTATATTATCTGTCAGAAAGTGTAGTCAAATCATGCTAATATATTTGCCAGTTTAAGGCCTCATGCACACAAATGTTTCAGGCATAAAATATGGTTGGCGTAAAAAAACATGGTGTTTTCCCAAGCCTGGGGAGCCACAGGGTGGGGGTGCACAGCTGGCCATAAAAATGAATGGCTGTACACTCCTGTACTCATGTAAACAATGTTTTTGTGCTTCAGCGTTTACCCATACATGCGCGTACAACGTTTTTTTCTAGAATGTGGAAGCTGCGCACGCTTGTACATGCATAAATGAGTAAACGCCAATGCACAGGAGCATCATCTTTACATGAGCACAAGGGTTTACAGCCATTCACATCAATGGCCGACAGTACCTCCCACCGGTGGCTCCCTGAATGTGGGAAAACGTCATCTTTTTTACAGTAAGCATATTTTATGTCTGAAGACATCCACGTGCCCTTATGCCGCGTACACACGATCGGAATTCTCGTCGGAAAAAACTCTGACGGTTTTTCCGACGGAATTCCGCTCAAGCTGTGTTGCCTACACACGATCACACCAAATTCCGACGGTCAATAACACAGCGGCATAAAACACGTTCAACAGCACTATAAAAGGGAAGTTTAATGCTTCCGAGCATGCGTCAAATTGTTTCCGAGCATGCGTCGGAATTTTGCGTGTCGGAATTGCATACGCACGATCGGAAAATCCGATAGAAAGGTTTTCCGTCGGAAAAATTGAGAACAGGTTCTCAATTCAAAGTCTGTCAGAAATTCCGACAGAAAAAGACCGTTGGGCATACACACGGTCAGAAAAACCGATGAAAAGCTCCCATCGGACTGTTTCCATTGGGAATTCCGACCGTGTGTACGCCGCATTAGCCTTATCTCTGACTTACTTACAAAGGCTGTGAGCAGGGTGCAAAGTGCGGAAACCTTTAACAACCTCTTAGAAAAAAATCTTTAGAAATACATTTAGAAATAAGTAGAAAAAATTTGAAAATAGAAATAGATCTAAAAACTGCTATTGTTCGTCTTCATATCATATAATTCTTTCCTTTACTAGAATTTCCATGGAGCAGGACACCTATGGGTTTCAGAGACTTGTTTTGATGCCTGGCATGTACTAATTAAAGTAATAACATTCTTTTTATTGTAATACTGCAACATGCTTTGAGTTTCTTACATTCTTTCCTTTACATTGGCAGAGCATAGGTTGAGTCCAGTGATTAGACCCCCCCCCCCACATTCCGCATTGCAAAGGTTAAAAGCTTGTTATGTCTAAAGCCTCATACACACGATCGGACCTTGGACCAACTTTCCCGTGGATTTTTGTACAAAGGGCGTTGGCCCCAACTTGGTATTGCATACACACGATCAGACTTTTTAGGCAACAAACATGAACATAGTGTAGTTTCAACGTACTGACGACACTTCAAAAGAGGACGTTCGAATACTCCAGCGCCACCTTTGGTCAACTTCTATCTTTTGCATTGGTTCTGAGCATGCGTGTTTGTATTTTGTACAAAAGTCTGATGGTTTTGTGTACACACGGTCGGACTTTGCTCCATCGGACTTTTGTTGGCAGAAAGTTGGTCCGTTCGCACAGCCAACAAAAGTCAGATGAAAACTGAAAAAGTTGGTCCGATGGAGCGTACACACGGTCGGATGTTGGTCCAAAACAGCTAATTTGCATGTTTGTTGTCAAAAAGTCCGATCGTGTGTACGGGCCTTAAGGGTGACAGAATAAGGAGAAATCCTTGCCTTGTTCCTTGTTACAGCAGGGTCCCTCCAGCAGTACAACTAGTCTTTTGCAGCCTCCGCCCCAAGGTGCTCCCAGCCGCGGTCACACTGTTGCCCCACCACTTAACATACGGGGCTAACAGCCCTGCATTGTATGCAGTGATGTCGAAGGAGCACACACAGGCTGGAGCTTCAAGGAGAGGAGGGCAACGACAGAGGTAGTCAGAGCAGGGAATAGGTTAAATAATGCTTAATGTTCCTGCACTTCCTAAACACAAGCATTTTACCCTTGCAGTTGGGGGGGTGCCCCACTGCAAGGGTAGATTTCTCCTAATTTCTGGAGTTGGGTTTTAAGATGTTAATATCTTTTGTTTTTGTTTTCTATTTGTAAGTAAATGCTCTCTATATATTCACATTATTAAAGGAGAAGTTTGGGAATTTTTTTTAGAAATATAAATATATTCAATATAAAACTAAATATGTAATTTTTTTTTATCCTAGGAGTCGCATGATTGTGTTTTTTCTTTTGAATGGGCTGCCCTATGCGCGACAAATGCGCCAAAAGAGCGTGGATATAGAGCTTTGTGGATTTTTACAATGCATTTTAGCACATGTGAAAACACAAATTAGATGGTCATGTTTAGGGTGCCGTTAATAATGAATGCAAGTTTTTTTGTGTATCCCGTGAACCTTCATAAAAACACACGCGTTTTCACAGAATGCACATATGCAAATGGAGCCTACACTGTTCGAACTGTTAATGGGCAGGCTGAATGTACCAAGTTGATCGATCGATCAGTCGGCTGTTATAGATGCTAGCGGTAATCATTATCTTCCCCTGATTCCTGCTAATTCCCCTGTCAGCACGGCCAGTGTTGATGGGGGAATTGTGCAAATTTCTTTCCTGCAACCTGTGATTGCAGGAAAGAAATTTGCACTGTGTATGGCCTGCCTAACTGTAACCTAGATGAAACCTCTTATGCAACTCTTTTTGCTCCTAGCAATGAGAAAACGATACAATGTATCTTTTTCTCTTTGCGGAGGAGAAACAGTACAGGGGCAGGTTCCATTCACAGTGATCACAAGATAGGGAGCTGGTCCTCCTGGCTCTTAATCATTAGTCTGAGACTAGGAGCTGTGCTGGGGATAAGTCGCACTCCCAGCACAAAAACACAACTTCCGCAATGCCACTTATAATGCAAATAAGGCTGATTTACCTATCATTAAGAATACCTATTCCACACAGCTTTCAAATAATTAAAAAATAAATATACTGTATATACAGAACATACAGTGGGGTTGATTTCCTTTAATTATGAAATTATATTTATATACAGTATCTAACAAAAGTGAGTACACCCCCTCACATTTTTTGTAAATATTTTATTATATCTTTTCATGTGACAACACTAGTGAGTGCACAGCTTGTATAACAGTGTAAATTTGCTGTTCCCTCGATATAACTTAACACACAGCCATTAATGTCTAAACCGCTGGCAACAAAAGTGAAAATGTCCAAATTGGGCCCAATTAGTCATTTTCCCTCCCCGGTGTCATGTGACCCGTTAGTGTTACAAGGTATCAGGTGTGAATAAGGAGCAGGTGTGTTAAATTTGGTGTTATCGCTCTCACTCTCTCATACTGGTCACTGTAAGTTCAACATGGCACCTCATAGCAAAGAACTCTCTGAGGATCTGAAAAAAAAAATTGTTGCTCTACATAAAGATGGCCTAGGCTATAAGAAGATTGGCAAGACCCTGAAATTGAGCTGCAGCATAGTGGTTAAGACCATACAGCGGTTTAACAGGACAGGTTCCACTCAGAACAGGCCTCGCCATGGTCGACCAAAAAAGCTGAGTGCATGTGCTCAAAGTCAAATCCAGAGGTTGTCTTCAGGAAATAGACGTATGAGTGCTGCCAGCATTGCTGCAGAGGTTGAAGGGGTAGGGGGGTCAGCCTGTCATTGCTCAGACCATACTCCACACACTGCATCAAATTGGTCTGCACAGCTGTCATCCTAGAAGGAAGCCTCTTCTAAAGATGATGCACAAGAAAGCCCGCAAACAGTTTGTTGAAGACAAACAGACTAAGAACATGGATTACTGGAACCGTGTCCTGTGGTCTGATAAGACCAAGATAAACTTATTTGGTTCAGATGGTGTCAAGTGTGTGTGGCGACAACCAGGTGAGGCGTACAAAGACAAGTGTGTCTTGCCTACAGTCAAGCATGGTGGTGGGAGTGTCATGGTCTGGGGCTGCATTAGTGCTGCCAGCACTGGGGAGCTACAGTTCATTGAGGCAACCATAAATGTCAACATGTACTGTGACATACTGAAGCAGAGCATGATCCCCTCCCTTCGGAGACTGGGCCACAGTATTCCAACATGATAACGACCCCAAACACACCTCCAAGACGACCACTGCCTCGCTAAAGAAGCTGAGGGTAAAGGTGATGGACTGGCCAAGCATGTCTCCAGACCTAAACCCTATTGAGCATCTGTGGGGCATCCTCAAACGGAAGGTGGAGGAGCGCAAGGTCTCCAACATCCACCAGCTCCATGGAGGAGTGGAAGAGGACTCCAGTGGCAACCTGTGAAGCTCTGCTGAACTCCATGCCCAAGAGGGTTAAGGCAGTGCACACAAAATATTAACACTTTGAGCCCAATTTGGACATTTTCCCTTAGGGGTGTACTCACTTTTGTTGCCAGCGGTTTATACAAATAATGGCTGTGTGTTCAGTTATTTTGAGGGGACAGCAAATTGACACTGTTATACAAGCTGTAAACTCACTACTTTACATTGTAGAAAAGTGCCATTTCTTCAGTGTTGTCACATGAAAAGATATAATAAAATATTTACAAAAATGTGAGGGGTGTACTCACTTGTGTAAGATACAGTGTCTGTGTGTGTATATATATATATATATATATATATATATATATATATATATATATATATAATCTCCTAAAAAAAGGAAATTGCATAAACATATAGAATGCTTTGGCAATGTATCACGATCCAGTTGTGCAAATGTTGAGTCATTATTTACTACCTTTAAGTGATCTTCAGCTCAGGTGCTAGGGCACGTCTGGGTGAGGCACAGGAATTCCATAGTACTAGTTTTACACCTTAAAATATTTACATATGATATTTTCAGGTTTTGGATTTGTATTTCCTTGTTGTACTGTGTGACACCGATGCATGTCTTTCACTCTTAATTTAGGTCTTTTTTGTGCTAACAGCATCCAATCAGCTTCCATCAAAATTTAGATGACATACCTTAAATAAAGTAAGAGCTCATGAATGATTAACTATTCTGAAGTAACAGCACAGAGAATAGATATTTTCATTCTTAAGAAATAACAGTATTACAGTTTTTTTCTTTGTAAAGCTTTGCCATATGCAATTTTCCAAGTTGAAATCTACTTTATCCCATCCTGTCTGTTGAATAACCCCATGTGCCCCTGTGCCTGTGTTTTATTAAAATAAATAAGCCGTTCTTTACCATATTTTAGAGCGCCGATCGCTGCTCACGTGACCTGCTGGCTCTCTCCTCTCCCCGTCTGACAGCTGTAGCGAGCAGGGCAGAGGATTCCCCAGTGATGTCAGTCGGGAGGGGAGGAGGAGAGAGGTGGCAGGTCATGTGAGCGGCGATCACCGCTCTGAGATATGGTAAAGAATGGCTTATTTTAATAAGACACAGGCACAGGGCACATAGGATTATTCAACAGACAGGATGGGATAAAACTTTAAACTAAACTTCAGCAGCAGGAGGGGAGGGGGGGGCGGGCACTGACACAGGAGTAGACAGGCAGGGAGGGAGGGGGAGAGAGGACAGAGGAGGACAGGAGAGCTGCGGCTGACAGAGGCACATAAACTGACCAAGGTGTCAGGGCTCAGCAGCCTTTATACCGTGGTCAGTTTACAGGGGGAGGGTATAGCCAGGCAGGATCAGACTTGGTGATAGAAGGGGCCAAATTACACACCACAAGCACTGTGCTGTATAGCATGCTTTAAGGGAACAGGATAATAGCATGCTTTAAGGGAACAGGATAATAGCATGCTTTAAGGGAACAGGATAATAGCTTTAAGCTATTATTTTGGAAAACACGCCTTCTTTAATAATAGTTTGTTAAATGGAAAGTTTTCTCAATATTTTCGAATTTTCTGCTGGGCTTTAAGCAACATTCTTCAACTAGTACCAAAATGATACGCAACAAAAATTGTCCTAAAGCTCAACTCCTTCCAAGTTTCATATAATTTTGGATACAGTTGGGAGAGGTTAGAGCCTCTATCATGATTTCAGTGGTGTTTATCTTCTTATTGGGGGAATTTCTTCACTCCTGTTAGGAGAAGAAAAATATAGGTAAACACACTTTAAGTAGAGTGGAAGGGTATGAATATTTAACATTGTTTTCGTTTGTGCCTTCCTGTCCCTATGACCAAATTTCACTGTAGCCTGTAGCAGTGTTTTTCAACTTTTCTTCAGTTGCGGCACGCTTTGAGGCTGGGTTCACACCATTGCGAATTGGATGGGGGTTCTCCCCATCCAATTCGCAATAGCAGGAGATTTTGAACAGCTCTCTATGGAGCCGTTTCACACATCTCCGCAACGGCTCCAGTGCGAATTTGCACAGGAGCCCTGTGTGTCTTTTGGTCTGTTTCAGGTCTGAATTCAGCCAAAAATTCATTTTTGGCTGAAATCAGGCCGGAAACGGTGAACGGGGACGCACAGGACCCCTGCTGGGAGCAGCATCGGTATTAGTTGTGAACCCAGCCTCAAAGTATGCAAAAATGTAAAAAAAACATAAATGTTACTAATACAATAGGAAATCTAAATCTGGGACACAACCACCTTGATGAAATTAACTTCACATTGGAGGTCCTCCCATCATATCAGAGGAGCTCCATGACAAAATACCCCATCACATAAGTCTGCCCTTTACCACAGAGTTCCCCCAATCACAAAGTTCCTCTCCCCCCAAACCCAGTCACACAGTCCCCTCATCACTTTAGAGCCAAACCTTTTCTCTCCAGCAGGAGCAGGTCATGAGGGGGCGGATTGTCCATCCTCTTCTGAATGCTGGAGGTGTATGCCACTTGTCCTGGATCCGAGTCATGGGTTGCCTTAATGCTGGCAGACTGGTGGCTATTTCTATAGCAATGATTGATTCTGTGCATCCTGCCCTAGAACGTCATTTATCGCTATGGTGCTGGTGGCTAGCCTGCCCACACCATGACAACTTATGATGCCAATCCAGGGCAATCTGGGTCCTGTGCTTGTCACCCTGGTTGGAACCCAAATGGAATTTCTGTTGAAGAACACTGGTCTAATGTATATAATTAAGATGCATTTACTAAGCTGAGTGAACATTTACTTACACAGTAAATGTTTACTCTTCTTAGTAAACGCATACTCTGTGCTCATACATCAATGCTCATACTCTGTGCCCAGACTATGAGCATTAAAAGGTTTTACATATTCTTAACAAGCAGAACAGAAACATTAAAGGAGAAGTAGGGCCAAAGCTAATTTGGGCTACTTCTCCTGTGGTCATAGGAGTGCACTAAGTTCTGAACTCCTGTGAGCCGTATTCAGCCGACAGCAGGCTAAAGTCCACTGTCTGCTGATGTCAATCAGCTGGTTTATTGTCAAGATCCACCCAGATGCCTGAATGGCAGATGGCTCAGCCTCTCAGCATGCCACTGGGAGACTGAGCCACACGCTGCCACCCCCTCCCCAGTCTGGAGCTCCAGTGAGCACTAGAGGTACTCACTGAAGACAGAGTTTTTGATCACTCAGTTTTAGGTCTTAGAGGGACAGATGCGGCATCGGACCCGTGCTGCATCCACCTAGGTGATTATGGAAGTTATTTTTTTCTTTAATTTTTCTCTTTTGAAAAAAGCCATCCCTGACTTTACTAGCTGCTTGTACTGTGCAGTTATTCATTCCCAAATATCTTTAACTCCCTCTCCCCCTCTCCTGGTAGCCCTTTAACTTAATGCTTAACCTCCCTGGCGGTAATCCTGAGTGTGGCTCCGGTGAAATTTCATTACCAAAAGCGGTAACCCCGAGCCACAGTCGATTTTGCATTGCAGTATCCTGGGAAAATTACGTACCTTGTCCCCAGGATCCTGTGATGTTCTCCCACTGTGTCAACGGGCTGTGTCCTCCACCCGATGTACTGTGTGCTGGGCTCCGTTCCCTGCGAGCGCCGTGCAAAAGTGCAAAAAACAAAACACATACAGTACACTCTAATCTTACAGATTACATTACTGTATCAAATTATTTCAAATCCCTTTGGTCCCTAGTGCTTTTTCCAGTGCCCTGCATGCAGTTTTATATTTTATATATATATATATATATATATATATTGTTCTTTCTGCCTGGAAACTTGTGATTGTCCATGGCAACCAAAAAGCGCCCCTTTACGTCAAAAGTGGTTTTAGACCAGCTAGAAAACAGCGATAGTAAATTAAGTCTCGTACACACGATCGGATTTTCAGCAGAGAATTGGGAATTATGACAGACTGTTGGCCTAAAATTCGACCGTTCATACACTCCATCAGACAATTGTTGTCCAACTTTCTGCCAACAAGTTTGTTTGATGGCAGGCTAGTAAATTTTCGGCGGACAATGGTCTGTTGTCAGATTTTCCTATCGTCTGTACACAAGTCGTCACAGAAAAGTCGAAAGTACAAACACGCATGCTCAGAATCAATGCTCACGAAATACGACATTAGCAGAAGGTGCCCAAAGGGTGGCGCTCAAGAGCTGACATTTCTTGTAGTACGTCATTCGTGTTTGTTGGCCGACAATTGTGTATCGTCACGCGCTCTTCGGACAAAAGTCTGACGCTTTGTTGGCCAACAATCTGATTGTGTGTACCAGGCTTTAGACCCTTGTTTGGACAGATTGAAGTGAGTTATTCCTGACGCCTCGTACACACGATCAGATTTACCGAAGACAAAGCATCAGCCTTTTGTCTGAAGGGCATGTGCCGGGAACTTGTCTTGCATACAAATGGTATACAATTGTCTGCCAACAAACACGAACGTAGTTACGTACTACAAGGAATTCCAGCTCTTGAGCGCCACCCTTTGGGCACCTTCTGCTAATGTCGTGTTTGGTGAGCATTGATTCTGAGCATGCGTGTTTGTACTTTGGACTTTTGTATGATGGACTTGCGTACACACGATAGGAAAATCCAACAGGCCGAAAATTTATAATCCTGCCATCCAACATTTGTTGGCGGAAAGTCTGACAACAATTGTCTGATGGAGCGTACAAACATCGGATTTTCGGCCAACAGTCTGTCATCACACAATTCCCGGTGGAAAATCCGATCGTGTGTACGAGGCTTAAGAATTAGACCTATAATATAAAACGCCAAATTTCCATGCGAAACAATGTACCGCTTTGAGATGCAAAAATCTGACATAATCATACCGCCAGGGAGGTTAATGCTTAGAGGTTGGACAAAATTCCTGCTTACGTTATCACTGTGATTGGCTGTCACAGTGGTCACATGATCGAGAGCTTGTCCTACTGGTTCCCGATCATAAACCCTGCACACAGAAAAACGCACTCCCAGCACAGAAACCGTAGCCGCCATGGTCAAATATGCGATGTGTCGGTATTAAAAACCACCCTCCCTGCTGCTGCACGCATGGATTACATGGCTGGCCAATGGTTAAAGATCACAACAATGACTCTAAAGTTGAGTTTCAGTTGGCTTCTTGCAGCTTGTGAAATAGGATATTCCTATGATACTTAGCACCATTTAGTTTTCCAAACGCAGTATTTTCCATTTTACATCTATGAAAATCATTCAACCAACACAGGAAATAGCCTAATAACCTTCAATTGCACAGAACAAATGTAGAATTCCACTGGGTGAATTGCTATGCAGATTTTTTTTCATAAATAGGCCGCATTGTTTCACATAATTTCAGCCTTGGACTTTCGGATTATGTATTTATTTCAAGCTATTCGTTTTGTCTCAAAGCAGGATTAAAAAAAAAGACTTGCTTGATGAAAGCTATTTTATTAGTTAGTATTAAGTGGTTTAATAACACAATGATTCCATGCTATTATAACATTAGATATTAGTAATTATGTGCCAGAAAGAAGAGGAATATAATGGAGCTTCTCATTTCCTTTTTCTCTATTCAAGCAGACCATTGCTTGAGGAGCCCATTCGGGTCACAGTCAGATGTGAAGGTCTTTGTTACCTACCTATTCAATTTGAGGGCCTGAATAGCAGAGATTATCTCTGTGTAGAAACATTCTATTACAAAACATTCTATTACAAACCAGCTGCTAGCGAAACTTATTGTTCTGGGCTTACCTGCGCCTGAATTCTTCGGAAACAGTAGCCAGTGATGACACTGCTCAGGAGAGCTCGCCAAACTTTTTAATACTGGCTGCTTTGACTAAACAGATATCTTGGATTAGGTTAGCTAACCTCAGCTACATGGAGGTTTATGAGATCATTGTAATAAAACACTTAGATCATTTACAACGTCGCATTTGATAAAGGAGTCCTACAATTCAGGATGCACATTTCAAAGTGTAGTTGAGCTGAAAATTAGTACCTATCCCGGGCAATTCCGGGCAAATGGGAACAACTCACATGTGCAGAGTTTACCACTTAACAGTGTTAATTTTGTCGACTAAAATATTTTCATCAACTAAATTAATACCATCTTAGTCGACTAAGATACAACTAAAACAATTCTGATGACTAAAATATGACTAAGCCCCCATACACACGGTCGGAAATTCCGACCACAAAATCCGTCAGATTTTTTCCGACGGATTTTGTCCGACACTGTTGCTGCATACACACGGTCGGACAAAGTTGACGGAAAGTCAGATCATTCTGAACGTGGTGACGTTCGTTGCCTACGACGGGACTACGTAGAGGCTAGTAGCCAATAGCTTTGGTCTCATAATTTGATCTGAGCATGCGTGGCACTTTGTCCGTCGGAAACTCTCTACACACGATCAGAAAAAGTCTGATCAGATTTTGTTGTCGGAAAATTTGAGAGCAGGAAATTCCGACGGAAAAAGTCCGATGGAGCCCACACACGGGCGGATTTTCCAACAACATGGTCCGATCGGACATTTTCCGTCAGAATTTTCAACCGTGTGGGGGATTAAACATCAAAAGACTAAAATACAACTAAAACGAAAATGGCATTTTTGTCAAAAGACTATAACTAAAACTAAATTGAAATTTGACATCAAAATTAACACTGCACTACTACGTAATAATAAGTAAGAGGCATCTACTAAGCTACTGAAAGAAAAAAATGAATTAACCGCTTGCCGAGCGCTGCACACAGATGTACGTCGGCAAAATGGCACAGGTAGGCAAATGGGCGTACAGGTACGTCCCTTTAAATTTGCAGCTTTTTGGGCACGCGCGAGCCGAGCCCGCGTGTCCCGGGAAACTCGATGTTCGTCGGTGGCCCGCGATTGCGGTGTGGAGAGGTAGAGCGGGGAGATGCCTATGTAAACAAGGCATTTCCCCGTTCTGCCTTGTGTCATGACAGAGATCTACTGCTCCCTGTCATCGGGAGCAGTGATCGCTGTCATGTCCTAGGTAGCTCCCAACCCCACAGTTAGAATCACTCCCTAGGACACACTTAACCCCTTGATCGCCCCCTAGTGTTTAACCCCTTCCCTGCCAGTGTCATTTACACAGTAATCGGTGCATTTTTATAGCAATGGTCCCAAAATAGTGTTAAAAGTGTCCGATGTGTCCGCCATAATGTTGCAGTCATGATAAAAATCGCAGATCGCCGCCATTACTAATAAAAAAAAAATAATAATAAAAATTACATAAAACTATCCCCTATTTTGTAGACGCTATAACTTTTGCGCAAATCAATCAATATACGCTTATTGCATTTTTTTTTTACCAAAAATATGTAGAAGAATACATATCGGCCTAAACTGAGGAAAAATTATTTTTTTATATATTTTTGGGGGATATTTATTATAGCAAAATGTAAAAAATATTGCTTTTTTTAAAAAAAAATGGTATTTTTTTGTTTATAGAGCAAAAAATAAAAACCGCAGAAGTGATCAAATACCACCAAAAGAAAACTCTATTTGTGGGAAAAAAAGGGCGTCAATTTTGTTTGGGTACAACTGCGCATTTGTCAGTTAAAACGACGCAGTGCCGAATCGAAAAAAGTGCTCTGGTCAGGAAGGGGGTAAAATCTTCCGGGGCAGAAGTGGTTAAAAAAAATACTTTTTTTGTTTTTTTTTTAATTATTATTTAATGTTGCCAATATATATTTAGGTAATATGTGCAATGGCATTACAGCCAATAGAGTCAAAAAGCAATATGTTTGTTTGTTAATGAACCTTGGTTTTATTTATAAAGATCATATAAAATATCACAACTGCTAAATCTGTGTCTGTAGTGCATGTTCAAACCTTAATGCTATAAATAATAACATGTTATTAGATTTTTACTCCAGGAGTATATAATGAGTTTGGAAATTCTAGAGAAATGATGAATAATGCATAAATAATAATAACTGTAATAGTGCATTACAGTTTAACCACTTCCCGACCGCCCACTGCATATATACGTCAGCAGAATGGCACGGGCAGGCAAAATCACGTACCTGTACGTGGTCGTGCATGTGCCTGCCTGTGGGTCGCGAGCGCGCCGCCAGCGGCACGCTCGCGACCCGGTCGGGAGCTCCGTGACCCCGGCCGCGGGACCAGCGGACCCGATCGCCGCTGGTGTCCCGCGATCGGGTTACGGAGCTGAAGAACGGGGAGAGGTTTGTGTAAACAAACCTCTCCCCGCGCTTCCTACACTGTCTGTCAGTGATCGGCGGTTCCCTGTCATCGGGAACGCCGATCAATGACGTCAGACGTACAGCCACGCCCCCCTACTGTAAAAAAACACACACACGTCACACTGACTCCTCCCCGCCCCCTAGTGGTTAACCCCTTCACTACAACTGTCATTTACATAGGAATCAGTGCTATTTAAATAGCACTGATTTCTGTATAAATGACAAATGTCCCAAAAATGTGTCAAAAATGTCCGATGTGTCCGCCATAATGTCGCAGTCACAATAAAAATCGCTGATCGCCGCCATTACTAGTAAAAAAAAAAAATATTAATAAAAATGCTATAAAACTATCCCCTATTTTGTAAACGCTATAACTTTTGCGCAAACCAATCAATAATCGCTAATTGCGATTTTTTTTTACCAAAAATATGTAGAAGAATAGATATCAGCCGAAACTGAGGAAAAAAAATGTTTTTTTATATATTTTTTTTGGGGATATTTATTATAGCAAAAAGTAAAAAATATTGAATTTTTTTCTAAATTGTCGCTCTATTTTTGTTTATAGCGCAAAAAATAAAAACCGCAGGGGCGATCAAATACCACCAAAAGAAAGCTCTATTTGTGGGAAAAAAAGGACGCAAATTTTGTTTGGGAGCCACGTCGCACGACCGCGCAATTGTCAGTTAAAGTGACGCAGTGCCGAATCGCAAAAAGGGGCCTGGTCCTTTGGCTGCCAATTGGTCCGGGGCTGAAGTGGTTAAGTAAACCCCATTAGATTTTAGCTTATATAAAATGTACTGGAGATTTTAGTAGACTAAAATGTACTGGAAAAATTTGTCGTTTGAATTGTTTTTGTTTTAGTCGTAATTTAGATAAAAATAATAAAATATGACTAAAACTAAAACGGCATTTTAGACAAAAGACTATAACTAAAACAAAATCAAAATTTGACATTGAAATTAACACTGCCATTTATAACGACTAGCAGATCCAGAGATAAAACCAGCTCCATAATGTACAGTATATTGCGTTTTTCCCATAACAAAAACAACCTCAATCTCATTCCCTTCTGTGCCTTAAGATTCCCTATTGGTCAGGTGAGTTTGTTTGCCGCATTATGGCTAAATTCATACTGGCATTAAGGCTCCATTCACACCTCCACGTATGGGGCAACAATCGTGGTAAAAACGTGCAAATAGAATAGCGGGACGCACGTCTTTCAAAAGAAGCTCCTGAATTTCTTTTGGGTGACGGGAGTCCCAAGATTCTGCTCGCATGTTTTTACCATGATTGTTGCCCAACGAATAGCGGGAAAATCTTATATTTGGGGTGCTATTAAAATCAACGGGCAACGCACGGGCATCCTGCGATTTGCCGCTATTGCAATTCAGACAACGGAGATGTGAACGGAGCCTAAGGGCCCATTCACACCTGAGCATCTTCAGCTTGGAAAACGCTCATCTCAAAAGTTCCAAAACGCCCAACAAGCAAAATCCCATTCATTTAAATGGCCCCTGTTTACCTCTGAGCGTTCTGTCACCTGAAGCTCAAAAGGTACACGAGCTTCAGGGGATTTTTGCCGCGATTTTGCACCGGTCAAAAGGACACCAATGTAAAAAGCAAAAAAATGCCTGTAATCTGCCTAAAAAGCTTGTGTATTTTTTTGAGCTTCAGGCATTTTGCTTCAGGTGACAGAACGCTCAATGGGATTTTGCTTATTGGGCGTTTTGGAAGTTTTGAGATGATTGAAAACGCTCAGGTGTGAATGTGACCTTACAGGCGTTTTTCTGCTTTTTACATTGGTGACCTTTTGACCTGTACAAAATTGTAGCAAAATCGCGGCTAAAAATTCCAGGAAAATCGCATGACTTTCCGCCTGAAAACAATACGCTCAGGTGTGAATGCAGCCTAAAAGCAGGCGTTTGAGAGGCGTGCACTGCGAATGCGTGAGCCGCGCTGCACGCTGTGATTGGCCGGGCAATCTTCTGGGACCCGTGACGTGTCCCAGAAGATTGCAGGGAAGGAAGGGGGAGAGGTACACCCAATCGCAGTCTTCGATCATCTAACCAAAACCTCCTCCTCAATCCCAAATGGGCTTTTTGGAAGTTTTGAGATGATCGAAAACGCTCAGGTGTGAATGTGACCTTACAGGCGTTTTTCTGCTTTTTACATTGGTGACCTTTTGACCTGTACAAAATTGTAGCAAAACCGCGGCTAAAAATTCCAGTAAAATCGCATGACTTTCCGCCTGAAAACAATACGCTCAGGTGTGAATGCAGCCTAAAAGCAGGCGTTTGAGAGGCGTGCACTGCGAATGCGTGAGCCGCGCTGCACGCTGTGATTGGCCGGGCAATCTTCTGGGACCTGTGACGTGTCCCAGAAGATTGCAGGGAGGGAAGGGGGAGAGGTACACCCAATCGCAGTCTTCGATCATCTAACCAAAACCTCCTCCTCATTCCCAAATCCCGCTACAAAGCAAAAGGGGAACGGAGATTCCCTGTTCAAGGACCACGGCTATGGAACGCTCTACCAACCGACATCCGCATGGAAGAAAACCATCAGGCCTTTAGGAAAAAACTCAAGACCTACCTTTTCTAAGAAGGGTGACAACAAAGCACCCATACAGCGCCTTGAGGCGATTCAGTTCGCATTGTAGCGCTATACAAATCATTTATTCATTCAGGTGATCTTCCTTCTGGCACCGTGGTAACCAGAGAGTAAATGGAAGCTGGGTGCCCTTAAAAACAAGGAACCCGCTTCTCCCCCAAAAAACTGACATGCCAAATATGCCACCTACACTTAAAGCGGAAGTTCCATTTTTGGGTGGAACTCTGCTTTAACGCTTGTAAAATGCCAGTCTAACGCCCGTACTAACACTATAAGTGCATGTGTTAAGCGTTAGAAATGTAGTTAAGTGTGAACAAGCCCTAAAGGTTCACTAGAAAGTATCAGGAAGTGGGAGGTAGAGGGGGGTGAGGTAATACTAGACATTTAGGGCTCGCAGCGTAAATGTACTGGCATATTTCAGTGGCCTGGAGCCCCTGATCTTCGTTCAGGATCTTACGTCTGTAAGATAGGCCACTTTACGCAAGTAAAGGCGCATACCTGCGTACATCCACCTACACCTATTCATGTCTATGGGAAGCTGTATACAACACCAGGGGGTCCCAGGCCTCAAAATATGCATGTAAGGAGGAATGTGCCCATGTACATGTGCTGTTAACGGATAATGGAAATAGCAACAAACATTATCCACTTGTATGTCTCTGGATCTAATGGTCACTTTTTCTATTTAAACATTTTTATTGAAGAATTAGCAGAATTAGCAGAATTTCAAAAGGTTATGCTCCAGTGCAGTGGGATATGATATTATGAGTACAATGTTTGATAGAAGAAATTAAAATACATTGAAAAGGCACTTAATACGTTTGAGTCTACTGGTCACTTTCTTGTGTGTTTTTTTTATTGGCGGTAACCTGTTGTTTTTGTTTTTTATTTCATATCCTTCGTTTGATTAGTCTACAGTAGGTTCGTGATAGGCTAACTTAAGGACTCATTCATTATAATGAGTAACAATACCTCTTATGTGAAGAACCCTGAGTCATCTCATTATAGTATTGGACACGCAGTGCAAAATGTATATTGTTTCTGAGCTCTCTTCTAATGCCGCGTACACACGATCAGAACTTCGCCAGCAAAAGACTGATGTGAGCTTTTGGTCGGAAAATGCGACCATGTGTATGCTCCATCGGACTTTTGCTGGCGGCATTTCGGCCAGCAAAAGATTGAGAGCAGGTTCTCTCTTTTACCAACGGAAAAAGTTCCGAAAGGAAATTCCGATCGTCTGTGGCAATTCCGACGTGCAAAATTCCGACGCATGCTCGGAAACAATTTGACGCATGCTCGGAAGCATTGAACTTAATTTTCTCGGCTCATTGCAGTGTTGTACATCACTGCGTTCTTGAGGGTCGAAAGTTCAGATAACTTTTGTGTGACCTTGTGTATGCCAAGCTCGAGCGGAATTCCGTCGGAAAAACCATCCAAGATTTTTCCGACGGCAAATCTGCTCGTGTATACGTGGCATAACTGTATAGTATAGGCAAAAGCCAATACAATCTAGCTTTTATTAAGTATTAACTGCTAGGAATAAGTTAAACGGTTAAAAACTTAGGGGTCTATTTAAAATGGTTTCACACAGGATTCATAAAACTTTCACCCAGGATTCACACATTTTTTTTTTCCATTGACACCAAATAGAAAAATATGGGAATCTTGAGTGAAAACATTTATAAAATAGCCCCTTATTGTTTAGTACAATTTATTTTCACAACACATTTTAAATGTATCTCTAAGCAAAACCTATTTTTTAGAAGGTTTTGCTGACTGCAAACTGAGTAAATTTGGTCCAGCTCCTGACGAACCGAGAAAAATTCAAGTCATGGGTGGCCTTGTTGGTACCTTCCCACCATGAATCCTTTGATCTGAAAATCGAAGGAGTTGGGTTGGAAAATTGTTGGCCAAACAACGGATGCATTCATTTAGATGCAGCCACTGTTATTCTGGCGGGGGCCAGCTGTCAGACCACAATAGCTAGCAGGGGAGGATCCTCCATCCAAGCTGTTTACAGTATGTGGCCACCTTTTGACCCTCTTTCAAGTTTTAACCAGTTCAATACCGGGCCATAGTCATATGACGCCCACAAGGTGGATCTACCATCCTGGGTGGGCGTCATATGACGTCCTCGGATTCCCGGCCGCCTGGGGGGCGCGCGCGCGCGCCGCCGGCGGCGCGCGCGCGCGCGCCCGCGGCATCGCTCGGGACCCGGTGCGAGTGCCCGGCGGCCGCGATGTCCACCGGGCACCCGCGATTGCCCGTTAAAACAACGGGACCGGGCGGGACCGTGGAGCTGTGTGTGTAAACACACAGCTCCACGTCCTGTCAGCGGGGAGGAGACCGATCATGTGATCCCAGTACAGAGGATCACATGATCGGTCTCCTCCCCTTAAGTCCCCTCCCCCTACAGTTAGAATCACTTCTATTAGGGACACACATTAACCCCTCCAGCGCCCTCTAGTGTTAACCCCTTCCCTGACAGTCACATTTACACAGTAATCATTGCAATTTTATAGCAACGATCGCTGTGTAAATGTGAATGGTTCCAAAAATGTGTCAAAAGTGTCCGAAGTGTCCGCCGCAATGTCGCAGTCACGAAAAAAAAATCGCAAATCGCCGCCATTACTAGTAAAAAAAAAAAAAAAAAAAAAAATTCAATAAATCTATCCCCTATTTTGTAGACGCTATAACTTTTGCGCAAACCGATCAATATACGCTTATTGCGATTTTTTTTACCAAAAATATGTAGAAGAATACGTATCGGCCTAAACTGAGGAAAAAAATTGTTTTTTTTTTTTTAAAAAAATGGGATATTTATTATAGCAAAAAGTAAAAAATATTGTGTTTTTTTTTCAAAATTGTCGCTCTTCTTTTGTTTATAGCGCAAAAAATAAAAACCGCAGGGGCGATCAAATACCACCAAAAGAAAGCTCTATTTGTGAGAAAAAAAGGACGTCAATTTTGTTTGGGTGTAACGTCGCACGACCGCGCAATTGTTAGTTAAAGCGACGCAGTGCCGAATCGCAAAAAGTGCTCTGGTAAGGAAGGGTGTTTAAAAGCCCTGTATTGAAGCGGTTAATGCTGCCTGTGTGTTTATTGGGGAGATTCATCTTTCTATTTTTACTGGGGACCTCTGTCACCGATGAAGAAGACATTTTTTTAAGAAATTGTCCCCAGAACAAGTGCCCAGGAGAAATTGTCATGGGGGAAAATGTCAAATAGAAACACATAGGGACATGTGTTCTGAGGACGACTGTCTAAGGAGGGAATTCCTCTTACTTTGGGAGATTTCCTCCAACGTCCTGTTGTGTCTCTGGGACAAAAAGTGATGGGAAATCACCCCAGTGGTATACAGATAGTAAAATGTAAAACCTGGCAGGGGTTTAAACCTACCCCCACTTTATCCAAGACAAAAAAAATATGTTTGTCTTTACATACACTTTAACATATATAGGGAGGGGAAAAGGCAATAAATGGCTAGGAAATTTCCATTGGAACCATAAAGTCAATCAATGTTTTTTCTGCTCTGATTGTACTGGATTGCATCATGGAATGTATGGTTTTATTGATCAATTTGTAGCATAGGTAATTATGAAATGGGCAAGTACTAATTAATTTATTACTGTTCGTGTCTTTCAGGATGTTGCTACATGGCTTTCTGCATGCATTTACTGGGAAAAGTGTGAAATGTAAACCTATTCAGCCAATATGGATATTATTGTACATTTTGACAACCCAAGGAATAGGTAAGTAATACAAAGCTCAGTCACAAGAAAGTCATCTATATACATTTGACATGATAATGCTCAGCATTGTTACAGGGAAAGGTGAAGTAATCCATACATACATATAAGATTTCATTTCACCTGACACCAGATCTAGGAAAAAATGGTGGGTTACAGCACTATGTATGTCACCATTACTCCTTGTACAGCTTTATTGAAAAAGTTCAGTTCAGTCATGTCAGCTGTGGAATTTTACCGATTTTGGGTCTGGAACCATCTCTGAGATAACATAACCAAGTCTTGTGTCCAAGGTTTGATTTAGCAATTGGCACATTAGATTTGTGGCTATAGGCAAAAGAAGTACCCTGGGTATTTTGTGACCCCCCACCCAAAATATCTAATTATATTTTGGCTACAAATACACTAAAATTATTATTAGTGGACACAAACACAAAACAATTCCTGCTAAAGCTAAAAGATAAAATTGTGTCAGGAATTTAGGCAGTACAGCCAGCCATCCTGCTTGACAGGTGCCCAGGACCCCCTTTTCAACTGATGGGGTATGGACCCAATACAGGAGGTCCGGTTTGAGCTGGGAGTTCCATTCTAGACATCTGATGCTTCCAGTGTCCATCTATATTGGTTGTTCATACAACACAAGCCTGTTTTACCCACAGAACATATGTTCTTGTGAGTTCAAACGTTCTGGTAAGCCTCCTGTATTTGTGGTGGTGGTTCCCTTCACTTCAGTTACACATCCTCGTTCACTGTTGGGATATTTATTACGTAGCTTGTCACAAGAAATCTTTGATTTGTTCACATGAAGCACATGGACTTTCTGTTGCTCATAAGAAGCACAGGAACTTTCTGTTGAAGATCATTTGTTTGGTTTTCATTTGGACATTCATTATATGTTTTTGTTCACTTTATATACATAGTTATCTATGTTTGATTATATTAACGTGTTATTTGGGTTCACTATCCCTATTTATGTGTCACATTATTATTTAAGCGCCACACTATTCTGTTTTTTCAGGTCCGGTTGTGCTGCCTTATCAGCGGCCCTGACTAAAGGCAAACTTTTTTTTTATTTGTTTTTGGATAGAGTGGAGAGGGATTAGAACCATTGTCAGGTTTTTATTGCTGTCTATGCTTCCATTATGGAGATTCCCCCTCTCCTTTTTCCTGGTTATTCTTATTGACAAAAGTGAAAGAAAATTCCAAGTTTTAGGTTGTCAGCAGAACACTAGTAGAAGGGAAATTTTCCAATTGGGAAACTAGTTGACAACCAGTGATTTCCTTAATTTGGAGTGATTTCCTCTCACTTCTTGGTGTCTCTGTGGGACAGAAAGTGAAAGAAATGTATCACAACTGGACACAGATGGGAAGAAAACTGATAAGAGTTATCACCCTCCCTTTTACACTATACAAAAGATTAGAAAATAGATCTGGCTATAGTGCGGTGCCATCATCCCTAATATCGATATTAAATACAATACCCTCTAGGATTGAGACTATATAGGCACTAGTAATAGTCAGGAGAATATATATATATATATATATATATATATATATATATATATATATATATATATATATATATATATATATATATATATATATATATATATATATATATATATATATATATATATATATATATATATATATAATTTATTATACAGAAAGTTTAAAAACCATGTACTAAAAAAATACAATAAATCCATAGAATTGCAAATATAGCGATATGTTACAAAAGAAGACACATGAGGTGTCACAAATTGTTTATATATTTTTTTTGTAATATATCGCTATATTTGCAATTCTATGGTTGTATTTTATATTTTAGTACATGTTTTTAAACTTTTTGTATAAAAAATTATATATTTTTTATATATATTCTCCTGACTATTACTTGTGCCTATAAAGTCCCAATCCTAGAGGGCCTTGTCTTCAATTACACTCTACAAAAGGAAAAACATTTTTGCCACTAGTTCTACTTTAAGGGTCACCACACGCTCCAAAGATCTGCTCTGTAGGGCTGAATCTGCTAGTCCAGTTCAGTGTACAACCCCAGCCAATCTTCATTTATCTTTGGATAGACTGAGGAACCTCTGTTTTTTTTGTTGCTGTGTTTTTCCCACTGGAAAGATTCACCTTCACTCTTAAGCCTCGTACACACGATAGGATTTTCCACAGACAAAACCTTGGACTTTTGTCAGAAGGCGTGTGTCTGGATTTTGTCTTGAATACAAGCGGCAAGGAATTTTCGGCCAACAAACACTGACGTACTACATTGTTTTTCAGCTCTTTAGCACCACCCTTCGGGTTACTTCTGTTAATTTTGTGTTAGTAGAAGTTTGGTGAGTGTTGATTCACGCTTTTCAGTTTGCGCTTTTCATTTAGCGCTTTTCAGTTTGCGCTTTTCATTTTGTACTTTTCAGTTTGTTTTTGAACGGCCGTTCATCAACCAGACATGTTGCGGAATCTGAAGAGATAACGTGTTATTTACTATTGGCCTTGGAGTTATTGCTTTGACCCAAGTCCAGTTCAGGAACAGGAGGATTTCTTGGACTAAAAATTGGTTGCTTTATTAACCGTGACCAATTATGTCATATGCCTTTGCTGCGGGAGCTCCAGGAGAATAATCCAGATGATTTTTGGAATTATCTCCAGATGACGGACCTCTGCTTTCACCAACTCTTGGCATTGCTGAACCCCTATATTAAGAAGCAGGACACATGCATTAGGCTTTTATTTTATTTTTTGGTTGAATAATAATGATTTGATTTGTTATATTTTCTATATTTTTGGATGCATAGAATGCACTTTTTTGTTAAAGCGGAGGTCCACCCTAAAAAAAAAAAAAAAATTACATAAAAAGGCTCCTAAAAATGTGAAAAAAAAATTGAAAACAAAAAAAGTTTTTACTTACTAGAAATGGCTGATGCGAGGCAGATCGTCCTAATCTGCCATTTCCTATTCCATGGTAGTCTTCATTCTTCTCCTCCTCGCATTGTCTTCTGGGGAATGGGGCGCGCTGTCTTCTGGGACCTGTGTGTGTCCCAGAACACAGCCGGACAGTCACAAAGCGCTGCGCGACACACGCGTGCGCAGTAGGAAACGGCAGTAAAGCTGCAAGGCTCCACTGCCTGTTTCCCTTAGTTCGAAATGGCAGCGCCGGGACCCGATCCGATGGACGTATCGGCCTTAGGTGGCCCGACATCGCGAATAATGGTGTTGTGGTAACTTGCCCCCAAAAAAAAGCATAATAATATTATTCTTGATATCACTAGAAAAAAAAAGCCTTTGAAAATTTGTTTGCAATAACTCCATCAGTATCACCAGCAAAGCAACTTCATTATTATCCCATTAAAGAAGAAGAGAATTGTGCTCTGCATTTGGAGATTTCAGAATTTGCCGCGTCACGAATGTTAATTATGCATTACGAACGCTAGTTTACAAGACTGACAGCTTACATCTCGTCCTTGCTTCCGAGCATGCGTGTTTGTACTTTGGACTTTTGATCAACGGACTTGTGTACACATGCTCGGAAAATCCAACAACAGACATTTGTCCACGGAAAATTTTAAAACCTGCCATCCAACATTTGTCTGCAGAAAATCCGACAACAATTGTCCGATGGAGCGTACAAACGGTCGGATTTTCTGCCAAGAGCCTGTCATCACACAATTCCCATCGGAAAATCTGATCGTGTGTACGCGGCTTTAGTGTCCCAGGGACAGTCAGTGATAACAAATCTTCCAAATAGAGATAGCAACAATATTATAAAAGAGCGGGGAAAGGTTATGATCTCTGTCAGGTTTTCATCACTGTCTGTCTTTCTGTGCTGGTGACTCCCATTCCCCTAAATGTTTTGTTCTGGGGTCACAGGTGCAGGAAATGAGATGGGGGCCACCACAATGGGGCTAAAGGCGGCAATTTTAAGATTACAGAATTCTCTTCCTTTCTTTATCCAAAAAAATGTAAATAAATAAATAACACTTTAAAAATAATAATACCTGGCTCAGATGTACATT
This sequence comes from Lithobates sylvaticus, assembly GCA_028564925.1. Classification (NCBI taxonomy): domain Eukaryota; kingdom Metazoa; phylum Chordata; class Amphibia; order Anura; family Ranidae; genus Lithobates; species Lithobates sylvaticus. The sequence continues at coordinate 138,735,329 of CM053027.1, forward strand.
TTATTCGTCAACAGTATTCTGTATACACCCTACTGAAGAATGTAGTGCAATCTGCTTTGAGGAGAGTTGAGAAGTGCTAAGGTGCGGTAATGTGCTTAATCAATATCTTGTTGAACCTTGGCCAGTCTGTTAGGTAATGTTTGCAGACAGAGATTATTTTTTTTCAGCAAGAGCTTCAGGGAAAATATAGAATGGATATACTAATACGGTAAATAGAAGCATGATATCCTGTGATACAATGCAGTACAGAACAAATAAATGTTGCTAGTAAATGTAAGTACGGTATGATGGCTTCAGAACTGTCTCATCATCAAACTCATTTGGACGGTTACTAATTATACTGAATACATTATTCTCAGACAATGCACAGGTGTGTACCGCTTTGGTTACTGTTAAGCAGAAACACAGGTTCTTGACACATCAAAAATGCGTCACAATGCGGACAATGCTTTGTTCATAAAGTATCCTTTCTGAATGTTTGAGAAGCATCGGAATGCGGCTGTATTTAGTGTAAATGTTAGTTATTATGGGGTGGGACAATACATACATTCCAAACCCTATTTTCTAGGAATCTCTCAGGAAAGAAATGAACGCATAACCAATGAATGTATGATACATATATAACTTTGACATTCTATTTCACTCAAAATTTCATGGGTTGTGAAATCCTTTTATAATAATACTTTTTTTTTTTTTTTTTTGAGCCCTTGGTTTGGTGCACAAAAACAATACATCAAAGTGAACCAAAATTGCATGGGAACACACAAAAGTTCACTAGAGTGTGTCAAATCGTTCACTACCAATGAAAGAAGGACTCCTGTCATGGATAAGGCACACTCAGGTCCTCCTAGCCACAATGCCCATCAGACCCTGCTCCCTACGATCAGCTGAAGCTGAGTAACGAGCACTGGGTGGGGGAGCAGCCCCCCCCCCAAAGCAGGGGAGGAAGAAACCCAACAGTCACACATCCTTCCCCTGGGCTTCAGGGCCCACATCCTACAATACTTGAAGGAAAAGGTGACACAACAAAAGCACAGTGACAGATAGTGAGTAAAACACATGAGTACCAAAGTGAAGCCTGGTAACAAAAATTGCCCTGGTCTTGGCCAAAAGGTGTGACCAAAGTGCCTTTTCTCACAATGAGGACTCAAAACACATAGGTATAGACAGAGCACCCCAGGGATGTCACTCCCAGGGGGTGCTTACAGTGCCGCCATCAGGGGGGGAACAGCTTGTAGGGGGCCCGGGCATCCCAAGGGGCCCGGCTGCCTGGCATGGCTGTGAGAGGGTAGGGGCTGGTGCAGGAGCGCTTTGCAGCTGAGCTGGCTTTCTATATTCTTTGCACTACAGAAGTGTCAGCACCTGTTGCTGCTTTGTGTCATTGACCTCCCATCAGGCTCATTACTGCCACCTCTGGCTACTTCCTGCAGGTGCACACCTCGTGTGCTGTCTGTACTGTATTCTGGACTGTACCTGGATCCAGCTACTCTCTGTTTCTCAGCAACATGTGTAAACAAGAGCTGGGACTAAGATGACCACCTTTACAAGTGGGCGCTGTGTGTATAAGTAAAGGGAGGGGACTGTTTGTGTACAGGGGGACCAGAGCTGTGTGTGTTTGTGTGTGTTTACAGATGTGTGTGTTTGTGGGGGCTGACGAATATACAGATGTGAGAGGGGCTGAGTGTGTACAGGTGTGGGGATGGGGCTGAGTGCGTAAAGGTGTGGGGGGGCGAGTGTGTACAGGTGTGGGGGGGCTGGATGTGTACAGGTGTGGGGGGCTGAGTGTGTACAGGTGTGAGGGGGGCAGAGTGTGTACAGATGTGAGGGGGGCTGAGTGTGTACAGGTGTGAGGGGGGCTGAGTTGGTACAAGTGTGTGGGGGCTGAGTTTTTATAGGTGTGAGGGGGGCCGAGTGTGTACAGGTTTGAGGAGGGGGCTGAGTATGTACAGGTGTGAAGAGAGGCTGAGTTTGTACAGGCGTTGGGGGAAGCTGAGTGTGTACAGGTGTGAGGGGGAGCTGAGTGTGTACAAGTGTGAGGGGGGTGAGTGCATACAGGTGTGAGGAGGGGGCTGAGTGTAAACAAGAGCTGGGACTAGGAAGAGCAACTTTACAATTGGGGGCTGTGTGTATAAGTAAAGGGAGGGGGCTGTTTGTGTACAGGGGGACCAAAGCTGTTTGTGTGTTTACAGATGTGTGTGTTTTGGGGGCTGACATATATACAGATGTGAGAGGGGCTGAGTGCGTACAGCTGTGAGGAGGGGGCTGAGTGTGTACAGGTGTGACAGGGGCTGAGTGCGTACAGGTGTGACGGGGGCTGAGTGTGTACAGGTGTGACGGGGGCTGAGTGTGTACAGGTGTGAGGGGGGCTGAGTTGGTACAGGTGTGTGGGGGGCTGAGTTTTTCTAGGTGTGAGGGGGGCCGAGTGTGTACAGGTGTGAGGGGGGCTGAGTGTGTACAGGTGTGACAGGGGCTGAGTGCGTACAGGTGTGACGGGGGCTGAGTGTGTACAGGTGTGACGGGGGCTGAGTGTGTACAGGTGTGACAGGGGCTGAGTGCGTACAGGTGTGACGGGGGCTGAGTGTGTACAGGTGTGACGGGGGCTGAGTGTGTACAGGTGTGACAGGGGCTGAGTGCGTACAGGTGTGACGGGGGCTGAGTTTTTCTAGGTGTGAGGGGGGCCGAGTGTGTACAGGTGTGAGGGGGGTCGGATGTATACAGGTTTGAGGAGGGGGCTGAGTATGTACAGATGTGAAGAGAGGCTGAGTTTGTACAGGTGTTGGGGGAAGCTGAGTGTGTACAGGTGTGAGGGGGTGAGTGCATACAGGTGTGAGGTGAGGCTGAATGTGTACAGGTGTGAGGGGGTGAGTGCATACAGGTGTGAGGTGAGGCTGAATGTGTACAGGTGTGAGGGGGTTGAGTGCATACAGGTGTGAGGTGAGGCTGAGTGTGTACAGGTGTGAGGGGGAGCTGAGTGCATACAGGTGTGAGGTGAGGCTGAGTGTGTACAGGTATGAGGAGGGGGCTGAGTGCGCAGCATGTGTAAACAAGAGCTGGGACTAGGAAGACCAACTTTACAAGTGGGGGCTGTGTGTATAAGTAAAGGGAGGGGGCTGTTTGTGTACAGGGGGACCAGATCTGTTTGTGTGTTTACAGATGTGTGTTTGTGGGGGCTGACATATATACAGATGTGAGAGGGGCTGAGTGTGTACAGCTGTGAGGAGGGGGCTGAGTGTGTACAGGTGTGACAGGGCTGAGTGTGTACAGGGGGGCTGAGTGTGTACAGGTTTGAAGGCGGGCTGCGCGCATACAGGTGTGAGGGGGGCTGAGTGCATACAGGTGTGGAGGGTGGCTGAGTGCATACAGGTGTGGAGGGGGTTGAGTGCATACAGGTGTGAAGGGGCTGAGTGTGTACAGGTGCTGGATTGTATTGTCTCTTTGCTGAATATATAGGGATGTCTCTTTGCTGGATATATAGGAATGTCTGTTTTCTAAATATATGGGGATGTTTCTTGCTGGATTGGACTGTCTCTCTGCTAAATATATGTGTTGTTTTGGAGTTGTTTTTGTTTTCTTAGACCTGCTAGGGAAGGATAGATTGGGTACATTGAAAAGGTAGTGCAGTTAGTGTTAGTGTAGGGTCCTCCTCAAAAGAGTCTACTTTGTTATGGTGGCAGGCTTCATATTTTCCTCCCAAAATATTATTCCCTACTGTTAAATCTTGAAAGCACTGATGATGGAAATGTTGGTGATCAGTCCGGGGAGGGGGGGGGGGGGTCCAGGTTCCAGGCCCTAGCTGTATAAAATGTCTGATGGCTTTCCTGGTCGCTTAACATCACTGGCTCTCTACCTTACCGGCCCTCATCCAGACCAGGTAGCACAGTTCAAATCAGGAGGCGCTGGTCCCCTCTAAATCCTCAACACTAGGAATGTACTGCCGCGCCCCACCTTACGTGGGGGATGCTTCATTCGGGCTCCTTCCCATGAGGAAGATCCTTCAGGACCCCCATCATACCAGCAGGCATACTATACAGCCAGCTATCCCAGCTGAAAGGCCAGAATGATGGCGGAGCACCCATCCTTAATAGAAACAGATACTACACTTGGTCTTAGCTAAAAGGCAGAGAAGCGATCTACTACATATATAGGTTAAATAGCATTGACATTGTACCTGTGGTGTAACAATAGTCATAGCAACCCACTGGGCAGCTATCTACCTGGGGTAGAAGGAGGCCCTATTAGAGAGGCTGTTAAGAAAAACTAAAGTGTGAAGCTTCTAGTATAGAGGTGCTGAAGTCAGACCTCAGGATTGCCAGATTCCCCTCTGTGCAGTTGCTTTATCTGTCTTACAGTGTAGGTTTATTGCCCTATGAACTTCTGCTATAGATTAAAATTAACCCTGTATGCCTAATGCAGTCAGAAATCCCAGCGTCTATACTCTGCTTTAAAGGACAGCTGTGGTTTGGAGTTTTACAAAAATGTATAAAGTTTAACAAAATTTGTATTAGGGTTATGGAGTAATTTGGAGCAAGGGTAGTCATTTTACCTTATTATAAAATATCATTATGATTATTGTGGTAATTATTGCTACAACATGTATAACTTTTATACCAATTATCGGTCTCTAGGAGTGTACTGACTATGCTGTCAGCTCCCCTGCTTCCTATCCTCGATTTATTATACTTTATGTTAAAATGAAGCTAAAGGTAAAAACTAACAAGCTTTGTCTCTTTTGTGATAAAGTAAACTTACCTGTCTGTTCTCATTCTTCTTTCTTTACAATTCACACGGAGCTGCTCATTTACAGCTTGTGTACATTTTTTGGCACTGTGCCTATGCTGGGATGAATTCCTGCAGTGGCTAATCAAAACGACCAAAAACCCCACAACCCACACCGGCGAGGGATCCTGCAGATGTTGGATCGTTGGTGGGGAGGTGTTTGCAGATTTAGTTCCACTTTATGAACAATTATGGATATTGGAAACAGTGATTAGCTGCTTAGGCTCAAGCATTGAGTCGTGGAAGGGTGTTACATGTCCCACCAAACCTGGAAGCACCAGGTATTTTGTGGCATGGATGGTAAGTATAAGTGGGTTTAGGAGGGTGAGCTTTAAGGAACGAAATGGCAACATGACATAGTTTATTAAAAAAACAATACAAAATAATGAAAGAAATATGCAAAAGTGTGAATAATTGCAATAACTAAAAAAGTGCTTGCTGAGAATACACTATACTTTCCCTGTAAACTAAAACAATGTTTTCACTCCAAGTAACAACCAACCTTTCTCAACTAGGGATGGGCTGAACACTTTCCAGTTCAGTTCGCACCAGAACACGTGAACATGCGAAAGGTTCTAGCGAACATGCAAACCCTATTAAAGTCTATGGGACACAAACATGAAAAATTCCTTTCAATATCATACCTGGGGGGGGGGGGGGGGGGGGGTGGTGTCCCCTTAGTCTGCCTGTAAAGTGGTGCATCTGTGCGATAGGCTGAACAGTGCCACAGCAAAATGAAATTTCTAAAGGAAAAAATGTAATTTAAACTTGTTTGCGGCTGTAATGTATTGCCAGCTCACGGCAATATAGATAAAAAATAAAGGAACAAAAACAGCGTAGGGTCCCCCCCCCCAGTCCATACCAGGCCCTTTGGGTCTGGTATGGATTTTAAGGGGAACTCCACGCCAATATTTAAAAAAAATTGTCGTTGGCGGTCCCCTCCAAAATTTATACCAGACCCTTATCTGAGCATGTAGCCTGGAGGTCAGGATAGGGGGGGGGAGTCAGCCTCCCCCTCCTGAACCATACCAGGCCACATGCCCTCAACATTGGGAGGGTGTTTTGGGGTCAAAGGGCCACATCCGGCTCCCGGGTATGCAGTTTGGAGACCACTGATTTAGAGGAAGGACTTTTCAAGTTCCTGTATAAACATTTTGTATTTGTACCTCAGATAGTTTTGGTTAGCAACACATTTTTTGGCTTTATAAGTTATATGAATAATATATTCTTGCTTTTATTGGCTCTGCAAAACATACTCTTAACTGGTTCCCGACCGGCTCCTGTACTTTTACGTCAGCAGAATGGCACGGCTGGGCAAAGTAACATACCCGTATGTTACTTTGATTTTCCCGCCGTGATGGCGCGAGCACGCCGCCGGCCCCCAGACAGTTAGAAGCACGCCCCTAGGATACACTTAACCCCTCCCTGCCCCCTAGAGGTTAACCCCTTCACTGCCAGTGACATTTTTACAGTAATCAATGCAATGTTATAGCATTGATCGCTGTATTAATGCCAATGGTCCCAAAAACGTGTCAAAATTGTCCGATGTGTCCACCATAATGTCGCAGTCACGATAAAAAAATCGCTGATCGCCGTCATTACTAGTAAAAAAAAAAAATTATAAAAATGCCATAAAACTATCTCCTATTTTGTAAACACTATAACTTTTGCGCAAACAATCAATAAACGCTAATTTCCAAAAATATGTAGAAGAATACGTATCGGCCTAAACTGGAGGAAAAAAAATGTTTTTTTATATATTTTTGGGGGATATTTATTATAGCAAAAAGTAAAAAATAATGCATTTTTTTTTTCAAAATTGTCGCTCTTTTTTTGTTTATAGCGCAAAAAATAAAAACCGCAGAGGTGATCAAATACCACCAAAAGAAAACTCTATTTGTGGGAAAAAAAGGACGTCAATTTTGTTTGGGAGCCACGTCGCACGACCGCGCAATTGTCAGTTAAAACGACGCAGTGCCGAATCGCAAAAAACGCTCTGGTCAGGAAGGGGGTAAATCCTTTCTGGGCTGAAGTGGTTAATAAAGATAAATACACGCTGAAGACCTAAAGTGTATTCGCACCTTAACGTATATAATTGGGGATTGGGTTTCCTTTATCCCCATATTCATAGTAAGTCTAAAGCAAGTTTTAGACTTTACACACCTAGTTGATCCTTCCAGTCCCCTCCATTAATGTTTTCTTAATACATCATTGCATGGTCAGTGTTCACCGCTGCCATCTTCCTGGGAGCTACAGGACATTGTGTACATGCGCAGCCAGCCTGTATCTTCATGGTTAAAATGCTGATGATATATCCCCCCTGCCTGTTTAACCCTGACATCTGCTTAAGCCTAGTACACACGATGAGATTATCGGACGAATGATCATCCATTTTCTTTTTGCATGTTAGTCTCCATATTGAAAATGAAGGGGTTGCTAAAGTACGAAAATTCTCGTATGACAGAATAAAAATTCGGAAGTGATGTATTGTATTGTAGTGTATTGGTATTGTATTTTCGGATAAAACTGTACTGATCAATCAAAAAACCGTACGATCTGATATCGTATGAAAAAAAAAAATTGTGCTTGTCCCTTCGGAAAATTTCTGACGAAAGCAGTGTACTAACAATCAGGTTATCGTATGATCGCTTCGAAAGTGGTATTTTTTGTACGATATTCTGATCGTGTGTACAGGCCTTTAGGGGTTACAGGATGCTTTGCCTACCCACAGCATGCCTGCTCTCTCATGGTCAGACTGCTGCTGACATGACCCCCACATAGTTTAAATGATAGCGGCTGGGATATGTGATGCCAGAGGAAGCTGGTTTCCCCACCACCACCATTTATAGCCTCAGGAGACTCTCCTGCATAGTGGTCATGTGACCACTTGCAGACAATAGTAAAGATATTTAAAAAAATATATAGTTTTTGTTAAAAAAAAGTTTACCTTAGATTTGGCAATATACATTGTTTTAACCTTTTATACCCTATAACATCCATTATATGACATCCATTTCCTGAGCACAATTCTTTCTTTAAAGTGCACATTGAATGTTGTAAAAACTTGCTGCCTTCACCAGATTCATCAGAATCTAATTATAATAAACTAATAATTTTCAGGTTCAGTTGGAATTTGTCATCACTTGGGTGAAAGCCAAACACCACATTTATAAAGGAAACATTAAAATTACAGCCTTCAATCACCATGTGGCTTTTGGATCCAGCTATGGCAAATTAAAATAAATGTACTAATCTACAATTTCCATTCCAGACCCAGGACTTTTTCTGATGAATGAATGATTCTTTGATATATGAAGACATTTCTTTAGGGCTCTGTATCCAGTAGACGGATTCAGTGGTGTTCAGTGTACATGTATAGTATGTATACTGTACATGAAACATGTTTACAGAAGATAGAATTAACCTTAATATGGTGATGTCTGGTTTGGTTTAGAAGCAAACAAAATGTATTCCTTTTTTGTGTTTATATGACGTACATCCACAAATTCTAGTCTATTTTGTTTCCTTAACTGCCTGATATTCTGCTAAACTATATCCTTATAGCATTATGCAAACTGTAGTATGTCATGAATTGTGGCTTAGATGGCGCTGGCAGATATATTGACGATGTAAGGTTCACTATTTTACAGGAACCATGTGGGACAAGAAGCCTTAAAAAGCAGAAACCCACAACTTAATTTTAATGTACTCTCTATAAATGTGCAAAACATTAAAAAATAGTGCATGTACTACAATTTACCACTTACCTTGTAACTGACTGTAGAAGACTGCTAAATCTCTGTTATTCTCTCTATGCATTGGGAGCATGTTTAGTGTTAGAAATGACAAAGTGTGGTATAAACCTGCCATATCAAGTTTCTTTAAAGAAAAAAAAGTAGCTGGGGGGAAACCAGCAGGACCATCGGTTTCACAAATTAATTAATTTCTATAATTTACTCAGCTTTTGCTTGAAAAATGTAAATGATTGCCAGATTAATAACCAATATTAGGAGGGGGGTGGTTAGTTCTGCATCAAAATATCTGCTCTCCTACTATCTACCTACCAAGAGAAAATGGTTCTAGGACAAAAGGGAATCTGTATAGTAAGTTTTATGAGATCCAAGAATATACTCTGACATTCCTGAAAGCTGCTTCTTCACACGGCTTCAGCCTCCTGGGACGCTGAACTTTCTGCGGTATAAGGAAAAACTACACACCTCCTCTCCCTTCCCCCGCAGTGCATGATTGGGGCCTGAGTGACATTGATTCATGTGCTTATGTTAACTTTGTTTTAAAAGGTAGTGAACATACAAAATTTTCAAAGATGACCAATTGATTTTTCAGGAGAGGTTTGTAGGATGAGATCATCACTTACAGCTGTTCATGCATCGTAAACCAGCAGATGCAAGAGCAATCAAGTCTAAATCTACAGTTAAGATACTTTCTTTTCTTTAGCCACAATTAGGTTGGCCATGAACAAGCAGGTTTTTCACGAAATTCAACAAAAGTTCAAAGATAATAGAGGTTTCTCAAGAAACAAAATAACTGGTTTACAGCTAATAACAGCGAAAGCCTTGTTCCTTATGATTAAAGTCTACGTTCACGTTGTACTAATGCACTACGCAGTCAAGGGATCCCAGTGCTTATAAAAACAATTTGTAGCTAAATTTTGGAGTTCAATTTAAGGACCGGCACCTGTATGAAAAATGAATAATGGGAGGGATCCGAGCAGCGGCGGCTCATCCATTAGGGGCGCACAGGCGCCACCCTTCACCCATGTATTTGGCCCCCTGATCTACATGCAGGGCGCCGGACCATGGATTTCAAAAAAGGGGGGGTTTAAAGAGGTGGTCCACCTCAAAAAATGTTTTTAAAACTCAGCAGCTACAAATACTGCAGCTGCTGACTTTTAATAAATAGACACTTACCTGTTCCAGGTTCCAGCGATGTCGGCAAAAGATGACGAGCGATCGCTCGTCTCTCGGCTGCCCCGCCGCCATCCTCTGTCAGGGAATCAGGAAGTAAAGCTTGCGGCTTCACTTCCCGGTTCCCTACTGCGCATGCGCGAGTTGCGCTGCGCGTCGTTATTGGTCCCAGTTGTGTCCTGGGAACTGTGTTTCCCAAGATACAACGGGACATCTTCGGATATGGGCAGGGAAGCTCTGGCTATCTCGTCCCGGAAGTGGGTGCAGATACCTGTATTATACAGGTATCTGCACCCCCCTCCCCCCTGAAAGGTGCCAATTGTGGCACCGGAGGGGGGGAGGAATCCGATAAGCGGAAGTTCCACTTTAGGGTGGAGCTCCACTTTAAGCACGTGATTAGAGCTAGAGGCTCAAATAGGCTTAAAAAAAGGGTGGGCTCGGGGCGCAGAGCACTGCTCTCCAAGCCCACCCAGTTTTGTGACAATAGCAAATGAATATTCACTATTGCCACACTGATCCTCCTCCCGGCCAATCAGGGAGACTCATCACCCGATTGGCTGAAAGGACAGATGATCCTATTGGACGCTAGGAGAAGGAGGGAGGAGATGCACAACGGAGGACACAGGAGCCGCTGCCTGCTGCCCATAGGAGCTTGCAAACCCACCCGCTTGATGACTGACCGGGGGGGTGCGGGTGACCCAACCGACCGACCTACCTAGAATGGGCGGGAAATGGACTTTATTGCATACTTGCATTGGTCCAGCTTGGCCCAATGTAAGTATATATAACTCAAACCTGAGGCTCAGCTGATAAAGCTGACAATCACCATTGTAGTCACCGCTACTACAGTGATAGCCACAAGTCCTGTACCGAGCAACTTCCCCTCTGCACACTAACCACAGAGGGTTGCTTGCTGAGCACGGCCACCATTCTCAGGCCCCTGTTTGTACGAGGGGGAAATCATGACCTCATCAGTCTTTCTCTCCCCCTTGTTCAATCAGAGAATGCCTTGCATTCATTGAAAAAAATACAGGCATTCTGTGAATGGCAGCAGGACCCAGAAGATTGTGGTTCTTACTAGCAGTAGCACCAGCTACTACAGTGTTTGTCAGCTTCCCCAGCAGCCCCTTAAGCCAGGTACACACTGGCCAAATGTCGGGCGACATTGGTCGATTCAATAAAACTGTTTGAAATTCGGCCCGTGTGTATAACAGCCAGTGCGACAAAAGCAGCCGACTGGCTCCTGATCAGCACTCTCAGCCAATGACTGAGAGCGCTCACCATAGTGTTCTGGTGGGGGGGGGCCTTCCCCTGTCAGAACATAATAGAACAGCAGGGGAGATTGCTGTACTAGCATTGGATTATTAGTACAGCAGCTACAACCGGAGCTGTCAGTGGTGTGTAGTAGGCTTTAGGTATGAGATATACACACACATGCTTACATTGTTTCAAGCTGGACCAAGGTAAGTATGCAAAAAAGATAATACCCAGAGTTCACCTTTAAGTGCTAACACAGGAAACACATCAAAGCTTTGCTAACTTGATCTTTTATAAAAGCTTTACAATAAGCACAGTTGCAGGAGACTAGAGAGAACTTACCTTTTTTTTTTGAGTAACAGATGTCTGTTGAAATGTATCTTTTAAACCATTCTCCATAAAGATAGATATTTTAAAGTCATTGGGGGTTATTTCCGAAAGGCAAATCCACTTTGCACTATAAGTGCAAACTACAAGTGCAAAGTGCACTTGAAATTGCACTGAAAGTGCACTTGGAAGTGCAGTCGCTGTAAATCTGAGGGGTAGATCTGAAATGAGAGGAAGCTCTGCTGATTTTATCATCCAATCATGTGCCAGCTAAGATGCTGTTTTTTTTATTTTCCTTGCATGTCCCCCTTGGATCTACAGTGACTGCACTTCCAAGTGCACTTGTAGTGCAAAGTGGATTTGCCTTTCGTAAATAACTCCCATTGTGTTCGGAGTATGTAAATCGATAAATGATGATGTAAAAAAAAAAAATGTATATGTTTTAAAAAATTATAATGTATAAGTGTATATTACTATTATTCATTGACTCTCATTAATTCTAAGGATATGATAATATCCCAATCTTAAAGCAAACTAGTTATGATTGAGCTTATGTAGGAATTTGAATGTTTATTCTTGAGTTATTATAACTGTGCATGCTTACCCACAAAGCATTTACAGTTTCCCTATATTTAGCTTTACTTACTTTATCTGAATCCGGCACATTAGTTGCAATATCAGATATCACTTGAGGTTTGACACTTGCTTCCCGTCAGCTGCCTAACCTTACCTACAGCACATTGAAGCCGTGCCTAAGGTCAGCAGGTTGACAAACCAGCAATTGTCAAACTTCAGGTAACCTCTGACCCTAAGATGACCCCAGCAATGGAAGCTTCCAAATTTCTATCATAACAAATTGTATGTAAATGCTAACAACCAACTTCTCTTATTTTCACCCTTTTCATTTGGAAAATATAGCATTGACAGTGTTTGACAGTGTTTGTTGTATCTGGAAACAAATCCTGCCAGGAATTATATAACTATATAACTAATTATAACTTCCTGTATACTCTGCCTCAATAGAGTTCCCAACTTTGTCTTTCTCTGTGGACTACAGAACACATTTCTCCTATGTTATGGGGCAAGGTAGGAGGTGTTTTGTAGTCCTAAATAGAGATGGAAAGGTCTGGGGAAAAAAATAAAATGGTCTGGGATAAAAAAAAACACAGATTTTGTTACCTTTTTTTTAAAGCTCTTTTTTGTTTTGTGTTTCTTGAAAAATTGGGTAAAGAATAAAGTGTGGGATATGCTCTTTTACAATGATACGTATTATATCTCTGACATTATATTCAAACTATATAACAATCTTAAATATTGAAAGTTCTCTCTGTTGAAAACAAGCAAATCCTGGAATACAGTTCATGTAACACTGTACATCTCAATGCAGTTCTCAAACAATAGAAATATGTATTAGGCTCCAGTTTAGTTTGCTTGTGGGCTCCATTTTGTACCTCCTATTGTAAGTAGGGATAAAGTAGATGATAGTTTCTGTCCTCTCTGGCCATCATTGACAGGTAGGTGGATGAATTTCTCTGACAAATTCGTTTATTTTTTCTTATCTTTATTTATCTTAATTTGACATCTCTAGTTCTAAAACAATTCCAAAGGTAATAGTGCTGCTCCTCCTTAGATAAGTACAGTCAGTGAGCATTGTCACCCTTTAGTTACTAGCAGGATCACTAGGTGAAAAAAGGGAATAAATCAGAAAAAGTAAACAGATGCAGCCACCAAATCTAAGGACTGCAAAGGTATAATGTTTTATAATTTTTTTTATATTTAGATATACTGTATTTCATGCATGAACATAAATACATAGATTGGGTTTCTCCAAGTATGCATGTTTATGCTTTTAGAGACAGGCAGGGATGTGTGGCTAGGCACCCCCAGCTCCAGCCAATATTGGGGATAGCAGCAATAATCCAAAGTGAACCAGTATGATTGATAGCTATTTTGCCCAGGAACAACTTGCTAGGGGTGCATGGTGTACTGTGTTGGAGTTCATAGCATGAGAATAGTTGACCCATCTCACTTAACCTCCCTGGCGGTGTTCCCGAGTCTGGCTCGGGTTGAGTTTTTTGTACCAGGAGCGGTAACCCCGAGCCAGACTCGGGCTTGCGTTGCAGGATACAGGGGGAAGTTACTTACCTTATCCCCTGGATCCTGTGATGTCTCCCCGCTGTGTGTGCGAGCCGTCCGCTCGCTCGATTCACACAGTGCCCGAGTGCCGCTGATCTCCGTTCCCTGCGACGTTCCAACACACGGGAGCGGAGATCGGCGCCAAATTCAAAAAAAGTTTAAAAACACACAACACATACAGTACTGTAATCTTACAGATTACAGTACTGTATACAAAAAATACACATCCCCTTTGTCCCTAGTGGTCTGCCCAGTGCCCTGCATATCATTTTATATAATAAAAAAATTTTTTTTCTGCCTGGAAACTGGAGATTGTCCATAGCAACCAAAAAGTGTCCCTTTATGTCAAAAGTGGTTTTAGACCAGCTAGAAAACACTGATAAAAAATTTGAATCACAATTTATCATCAAACAATACATTTAATGACAGCGACTATTCTGCAACTGAGCAAATTTCAGTGTTTTTGATTTGATTACATTATTGAATCATTTTTATATATATTTTTTTTTTATATTATAATTTATGATTTTGTGTTTCAAACTTTATCATACCCAGGATGTCTACTAGACTCTGGTTCGGACAGATTTAAGTGAGTTATTCATAAGAATTGCATGCCTACAATATAAAAACGCCAAATTTCCATGCAAAATAATTGTACCGCTTTCAGCACTAAATTCCAGACAGAATCATACCGCCAGGGAGGTTAAATAGACCATGCTTATATTTTATCTCTAGCGGACTACTACGATAGTGAAAAGACTAATGCATATACTGTGAAAAAAGTTATATAAAAAAGGATATATAAATAATGGGGCGCTAACATTCAAAAAGTAAATATGTTAAATTAAAAAAAGATAAATGCGTATTAAGATTGCATTAATAAATTAAAATCAGAATAATAACAATCTTCAATAGGTAAAAAATGTGGCGCTTGTGAGAAATAAGCCACTCCGAGGGGATGATCCAACAAGGATGGCTCAAATCAAAGCGTCAAGAAATTATTGAAATAAATAATGAGCGTATAGCATAAAGTAATTAAACAGTGCTATACACATGGCATCAGTCAAATAAATGAATAAACCAAAATAACAGATGTGAATGAATTCCAAATAGTATGTGCACCGAAATAGATAGCAATAAATAAGTGCAAATAAATTAATATAGTGACAATCAATAAATAAATAAATAAAAGTCTGTGAAAAAACTGCAATGTTTGATCAGTGTAAAATAACCAAAAGTATGTGCAAATAAGCAAGTCGGTGAACAAATAAATGGCAGCTAAACCTGTGCAAATACGCAAAAAAATTAATAACGACTGAACCTGGGTAGTTCAAGCAAGAAGTGTGCAAAAATAGGAATATAAATATAAATGAGAATATAAATGAATAGTCCAAAATAAAGGTGCTTATAAATTCAAATCCTGTGCAATCCGACAAAATTAATCCCCATACACGGTGCAATCTCTATGCAATCTCCAAGTGAATTTAGTGTAGTGACTTTTGCAGATGCGATCAAACAGTCTTTAAAAAGGTTATCAGAAAGGTGCTCCTTCTCATGCAGGTGTCCAAGGCCGTTTCCCCTAACCCCTTACCTTATAGGCAAGGAAAAACAACCTTAATGAACAAATGCAAAGGCATCCACCTCCTCGATTTCCACTCCTCTGGCTGCGTCCTTACAAACCTCCTCTCCAGGTGTCAGGCGGACATATGTGCAAAAAATGGGAAGCGCTCCATAGTGTAGTAATTCAACATAATTTATTGAGTAACAAATGAATGACTTACAGTTGAAGCAGAGTAAATGCAGCGATGCGGTTAAAAACAATACAGTGTGAGATCCTGGCCAAGATCTCACACACACAGATGTCACCAGGCTCTGATTCCTTACGCGTTACGTCACGCCCACGTGACTTTATCAAAGGCTTTATCAAAGCTTTATCAAAGCCTTTGATAAAGTCACGTGGGCGTGACGTAACGCGTAAGGAATCAGAGCCTGGTGACATCTGTGTGTGTGAGATCTTGGCCAGGATCTCACACTGTATTGTTTTTAACCGCACCGCTGCATTTACTCTGCTTCAACTGTAAGTCATTCATTTGTTACTCAATAAATTATGTTGAATTACTACACTATGGAGCGCTTCCCATTTTTTGCACATATGTCCGCCTGACACCTGGAGAGGAGGTTTGTAAGGACGCAGCCAGAGGAGTGGAAATCGAGGAGGTGGATGCCTTTGCGTTTGATCATTAAGGTTGTTTTTCCTTGCCTATAAGGTAAGGGGTTAGGGGAAACGGCCTTGGACACCTGCATGAGAAGGAGCACCTTTCTGATAACCTTTTTAAAGACTGTTTGATCGCGTCTGCAAAAGTCACCTTTATTTTGGACTATTCATTTATATTCTTATTTATATTTATATTCCTATTTTTGCACACTTCTTGCTTGAACTACCCAGGTTCAGTCGTTATTAATTTTTTTGCTTATTTGCACAGGTTTAGCTGCCATTTATTTGTTCACCGACTTGCTTATTTGCACATACTTTTGGTTATTTTACACTGATCAAACATTGCAGTTTTTTCACGGACTTTTATTTATTTATTTATTGATTGTCACTATATTAATTTATTTGCACTTATTTATTGCTATCTATTTCGGTGCACATACTATTTGGAATTCATTCACATCTGTTAATATGTTTTATTCATTTATTTGACTGATGCCATGTGTATAGCACTGTTCAATTACTTTATGCTATACGCTCATTATTTATTTCAATAATTTCTTGACGCTTTGATTTGAGCCATCCTTGTTGGATCATCCCCTCAGAGTGGCTTATTTCTCATAAGCGCCACATTTTTTACCTATTGAAGATTGTTATTATTCTGATTTTAATTTATTAATGCAATCTTAATACGCATTTATCTTTTTTTAATTTAACATATTTACTTTTTGAATGTTAGCGCCCCATTATTTATATATCCTTTTTTATATAACTTTTTTCTGATTACTAGTGTGTGAATACTTTGATGGTGGCTGCGGCAGTTGTTGTCTTTAGTTCATACAATATTATTATTATTTTTCTTATTCCCTTTTTGGTTTGCGCAGTTGGTCACCCCCCTCTTTTACAATGCATATACTGTGTTATTTATTGCTAAAATCCATTTTTTCTTTTTTTGTAGCTCAGGCAGCAAATGTTGGAGAATTCAAAGCAGTCTTCAACAAACCATGTACAGAAGTCATGACTCTGAGCTCCCCTGTCCTCAACTTAACAGAGTTTACTCTGTGCACCTATATAAAACTAGACTCTTCTGATCCCTGGACTGCTTTCACCTATAAGCTGAAATCCTCTCCAAGCAATGTATATGAAATTGGTTTACTCGGTGACAGCAGCAGTATAAAAATCTGGATGTTTGGAACTCCAATCAATGTCTATAAAAGCCTAAACTTGCTTACATGGTATGAAATGTGTATTACATGGAGTGCCCAAACTCAAAACATGGATTTCTATATTGACGGTACTCTAGAAGAAAAACGCACACTGGAAAACTACACTGAGCTACAAGGAGGTGGCAATGTGGTTCTTGGCTGTTCACACCTTGATGAAACAAATTCTACAATATCAGTAGGATTGGTAGGGGAACTGTACATGTTTAGGATGTGGGGAAAAAATGACATTGGTTATTTTCAAAAGTGCATTGATGGTGATGTTATAAAATGGGACATTGGATACTGGATCTACTTTCCAGATGTCGTACAGCAAGATCTAACTCTCCATTGCGGTAAGTTTTCCTTCATTTATGGTTTATTATTATGCACATTCCCTTGAGTTATGCATAGGCTCAGAGGGGTAATGGGGTAAACTTAAACTCTTGTTAAAAGGTAAGCTATAGTTTGAGCACTGATGTAAGCTTAAATATAATTTCTGTAGAACAATTTAAGTTACAACAAATATTTCTCTGGTCTGTGTGGATGATGCACTTAGTCAAAAAGAGGTGCAACAGTAATACATTATGACATTCAAATCTATTGCGCTTGGGTTATTACAGGAATCCTAACAAATAGCAGCTAGCAGAGTATTGTTGGAGACAATAAACAGTAATATGTAGTGATGGTGCAGCTCTGAACTAAATAAAGTCCATGATAAATGAACAGTTCATAAATATTCAAAGTGGCGTTCTTATGCTGTGTAACAGTGATAGATGGAAACCATCAGCAACACCCGATCACACTGACTCTTACCCTAAGGTAAAGACATATAGGCAATAACAAAAAAAGTAGCTGCGCTGGAAATTTACATATATTGAATACCAATAGTGACAAAGAATTTAGTGGAACTCGGTTCTGTCTTGAACCAGTAACCAGTATGTGAGTGCAGTCAGATTGGCCCAAAAAGGAAATTTACATATATTGATTGCCAATAGTGACAAAAAATTTGGTGAAACTCGGTTCTACCTTGAACCAATACCAGTGTATGGGTGCAATCTGATTGGCCCAAAAAGCCGATATTCAGATTACACCACCCAGTTTATACACAGTTGCAGTGCTAGTGAACATATAATCGTGAACAAGAACGCATATAATAACTTCTATGAATTATCTTTTAAATGCAGTGCAAAAGAAACCTTTAGATCATAATAATAAAGAAAGATCATAACTGAATAACAATAAATTATTGTACAGGACAGTCCACACAGGGTATTGTAATCCTGTTACTAAAGTCCTCGTGGTGTTCCTATATTCGACACCCTCAGAAAGGAGTGATTGAAAAGGAAAGAAGGATCCTCCACCAAACTAAAAGACTGCCGCTTACCAGCTACTTTGATCCCTGTGTTAGAGAGATCAAAAAGGGCCTGTGGCATATCCCCCTGCCCGGGTCTCTATCCAGATTCCTCCAAGTATCTCTCACAGTGTGTGGATACACCTGAAAATCCTGTCAGGGTGGTCCTTGCTCTCCTCCACAAACGTTCACATGAAAGACAAACGAGTATCCATAGCGCAATACTGTTGCTTTAAAATTTATTGTGTATAAAAACCATATTACACTTACATTAAGCATGTAGTCAATAGGCCAGTGTTTAAAAACAATCACGAGCCGGCCGGCTCTCTCTCTCTCGCAGCCCGTCGCTTCCTGGATGGACGGGGAATGGAGGTGACGTGCTGCCGTCACCTCCATTCCCCGTCCATCCAGGAAGCGACGGGCTGCGAGAGAGAGAGAGCCGGCCGGCTCGTGATTGTTTTTAAACACTGGCCTATTGACTACATGCTTAATGTAAGTGTAATATGGTTTTTATACACAATAAATTTTAAAGCAACAGTATTGCGCTATGGATACTCGTTTGTCTTTCATGTGAACGTTTGTGGAGGAGAGCAAGGACCACCCTGACAGGATTTTCAGGTGTATCCACACACTGTGAGAGATACTTGGAGGAATCTGGATAGAGACCCGGGCAGGGGGATATGCCACAGGCCCTTTTTGATCTCTCTAACACAGGGATCAAAGTAGCTGGTAAGCGGCAGTCTTTTAGTTTGGTGGAGGATCCTTCTTTCCTTTTCAATCACTCCTTTCTGAGGGTGTCGAATATAGGAACACCACGAGGACTTTAGTAACAGGATTACAATACCCTGTGTGGACTGTCCTGTACAATAATTTATTGTTATTCAGTTATGATCTTTCTTTATTATTATGATCTAAAGGTTTCTTTTGCACTGCATTTAAAAGATAATTCATAGAAGTTATTATATGCGTTCTTGTTCACGATTATATGTTCACTAGCACTGCAACTGTGTATAAACTGGGTGGTGTAATCTGAATATCGGCTTTTTGGGCCAATCAGATTGCACCCATACACTGGTATTGGTTCAAGGTAGAACCGAGTTTCACCAAATTTTTTGTCACTATTGGCAATCAATATATGTAAATTTCCTTTTTGGGCCAATCTGACTGCACTCACATACTGGTTACTGGTTCAAGACAGAACCGAGTTCCACTAAATTCTTTGTCACTATTGGTATTCAATATATGTAAATTTCCAGCGCAGCTACTTTTTTTGCATTTGTACTTTGTGTGTGTATCTCACCTCAAGTTGCGGCAGGAAATTTTGTTTGTTTTATTTATCGATTTATTTCTTATTACATCTTTTTTATATGGGATTAGTTATTTCTGTGCATATACACATCAATTGGGTAGCACATTCAGACTTTATTACATGAGCCAGACAGCGCTGTTACTCCAATATATAGATATAGGCAATAAGTAACATCCGATGACAAACTCAGCAATCCTCCACTCAAAGGATATCACCTCCTCCAGAGCAAGATTTCACTAGCACCGATAATCAGGTAATGGATGCCAAATTCCGGAGTATATTCCACCAACAGCCCACACGAATGTCAATTAGAGCATCGACCACGAAATGAGAATCATTGTTTTGGTGGAAGCTCTAACTGACATTGGTGAGGGCTGTTGGTGGAATATACTGCGGAATTGGCATCCATTACCTGATTATCGTTGCTAGTGAATTCTTGCCCTGGAGAAGGTGATATCCTTAGAGTGGAGGATTGCTGAGTTTGCCATTGGATGTTACTTATTGCCTATATGTCTTTACCTTAGGGTAAGAGTCAGTGTGATTGGGTGTTGGTGACTGTTTCCATCTATCACTGTTACACAGCATAAGAGCATCACTTTGAATATTTACTGTTCATTTTTAATGGACTTTATTTAGTTCAGCGCTGCACCATCACTACATATCAGTAATACATTATGACTACATAAAGTTTAGCAATGACTGCTGTATTTTGCAGTGACTTTTTTTATTTTCCTGTCCAACTTTGCTGCTTCTGAGACATTTAGACGTGAATTTCTAGTGGCCAGAGACATTGTTACCTTGAACTGGTACTCATTTTACTTTTTTTTATGTTTTATCTAAATATAAAGCAAGTTGCCTGCTATTACCTTATTTACCCAGAAAAGCCTCTTATATGCACCCCTGAGACTGACTTATGCAGAGAATTGGGGGAATTTAGCATTCTCCCTTTAGCTTGATTCAATTTGAGACAATTTATGGCCAAAAACAGTACCTTCACTGGACAGGCAAATCGATGGGTTGGGAAGTCAAGGTAATCAAACACTTGATACCAAGTTGAAACTAGAATCAGAAGGTTGCACAGATGAGGTATGCATAGCTCTGTAAATTGTTATAGGGTGTATTTTTTATAGTGTTTAAGGTAGACTTTATATGCTGTGTGAAATATTGTATAGATACCATTTCAATTTGGAATTTGTGTGACTCAGATAAAGCATTTACCTTAAAGGTGGTCAGATAAAAGACATTTTTGCCAGAAGGCAGCTCTCATAAATGATCTGTCTAGTTAGATAAAAAAAATAAGTTTAATGTGTTTTATGAAGCCAGACATTTCATGTTTTATAGCACTGTTAGAAATTCAAAAACTTTAGTCATCTGACTAATAGTACTTAGCGCTGATAAATTTATTCTGTCCGATGATGGTGTCATTTTATAAACTTTACAAGCAGACAGGTAACAAATAATTGATACACAAATTTGAATATTTTGTAACTTTTATTATACTAGTGAACTATAGAGATGTGTTTGCCCTGTCATATATGATGGAGATGTGTTCACCCTATTGTGAATTTGTTTACATTTAGGCGGTACTATTTTTTTACCTCACTGTATCTGGTATTCAAGGATATAGATAATCTAGTAAAACAAATGTATTGGTCCTCTATTATTTGATACCATTCATGAGGCTCCACAGGCCCCATATTTCTTATAAATATTTGTAATTCTTTATTTAATTAAATAGTTTTATTTTTTACAATTGGTTATATATGGGATATCAACATTCACAGTATCAGAAAACAGAAAACATATCCAGTTAATGAACATTAAAGATTAAATTTGTTGAAAGGAGAGCAGTAATCCGAATAGGATATCACAAAAAAAAGGCAAAGAACATATAAATCAGCAACAATTTATCACAGTATCTATAGTGCTGTACTTACACTTAGAAAAGTCACTCATTTCCAGGAGAAAAATATACGTGGACAATATGGAAGCAGTACAATCACATGTGAAGGTGAAGTATATTTATTGATTTCCTTCTCACAAAGTATGTAGAGATCATTTAAATGTGTACTTCATGCCATGCAGTCCATGTATATGTCAGCAGTGAAAACTGCATCCCAGTAACCCTAGCTCACGAACCAATATCATTGCCTTCAATGAGATCTTGAAAACCCAAGTGAGTGTAATGTGAAATAATGTTAGGTCTGACTTAGACCTTGTTTAAGCAGAGCTATACTTACCTTCAGTCCGGCGATGTGGTGCCCTGAAACTACCAGCCAGCAACCAACATCTTCGGGCAGGCAGCTTTCGGTACTGATCACCAGACCCTTTCATTGGCTGGGATGACTTCACTCCAGTGAATGCGAGGGAGTTCATTCATCTTGGCATTGCCAGAATTGTACAATGAGCTGCTTGTGCGCAGCTCAGTGTACAGGGGTGGAAAGGCAGGTAAGTAACTTTTAATGTAGAAGAGACATACAGTAGTTGGAAGCGATAAACCACTATAAGGAGTGCAAGGGCCCATTAAAGTGGTATTAAACACAAAAACAAAAATGTAATATATTGTTGCTTACCAGTCCTTAAATGTAGTGGCTTTCTTTTTTTAAGGCTTATTTTATTTTTACCTGGTGATCCAGCCAGTAACACACTGTGGGGGTGGTTTACTAAAGCTGGAGAGTACAAAATCTGGTGCAGCTCTGCATAGAAACCAATCAGCTTCCAGGTTTTATTGTCAAAGCGCAATTGAACAAGCTTAAGTTAGAAGCTGATTGGCTACCATGCACAGCTGCAGCAGATTCTGAATGCTCCAGTTTTAGTAAATCAATCCCTTCCTGTCTTAGGGTGTCTGGAAGAAGGTGTAACGGAATCACCTTTGGACAGCAGCATTGTCAGCAGTGTTAAGGCCCGTACACACGATCGGACTTTTTGACAACAAACATGCAAATTAGCTGTTTTGGACCAACATCCGACCGTGTGTATGCTCCATCGGACCAACTTTTTCCATTTTCGTCGTTTGGCTGTGCGAACGGACCAACTTTGTGCCAACAAAAGTCCGATGGAGCAAAGTCCGACCGTGTGTACACAAAACCATCGGACTTTTGTACAAAGTACAAACACGCATGCTCAGAACCAATGCAAAAGATCAGACAACAATATAGAAGTTGACCAAAGGTGGCGCTGGAGTATTCGAACGTCCTCTTTTGAAGTGTCGTACGTTGAAACGTCATTACGTTCATGTTTGTTGCCTAAAAAGTCTGATCGTGTGCATGCAATACAAACTTGGGGCCAACGCCCTTTGTACAAAAATCCACGGGAAAGTTGGTCCAAGGTCCGATCGTGTGTGTGAGGCTTAAGTCAACTACATCTAAATCTGAAAATGAAAGTTGAATTCCAGCTAACACTTTTTCAGCCAATACAGCAAACTGATTTTTTCCTTTTGGCATTAATGAATAAAAGCCAACCATTATAAGCATACCTATCAGTGTTAAATGGTTTGAATCAATCCTTTAACTGCAACTTTTGCTGGACAGCTGGATCTGTTAAACAAGGATGAAAAATAACAGACTTACCGGCAGGATCAACATGCGAAAATAAAGAAAAAAGATTAAAAAAAAAAAACAGCCACTACATCTAAGAATTGGTAAACTGCAATGTAGAATATTGGGGTTGATTTACTAAAAATGGAGATTGCAAAATCTGGTGCAGCTGTGCATGGTAGCCAATCAGCGTCTAACTTCAGCTTGTTCTATTAAACTTTGACAAAAAACCTGAAAGCTATGCTATGCAGAGCTGCATCAAATTTTGTACTCTCCTCTTTTATTAAACCAATCCCATTTTTTGGGGGGTTAAATACCACTATATGTATTATGACTAAGGCCTATGTACGAGGCTGAAACGCTTCAATATTTACAGATATTGATTCCTTTTATTGGGTGGATCTAATAAAATCGTATATATTTTATTGTTAAGACATCGTGGTGCCGGATTCTTTTCTTTTATATTGGACATTTGAATGCCTGAGTACTGGGGTTATCCAAGCAAATGAGTCTCCATCTCATCCTGCTTATTATTAAGGGCTATTTTTGGTTAGCAGTGGTTAGCAGGATTCTAGGAGAAGTACGGGGCATAAATAGGTCTCACAGCTCTGTGAACTTGTCTATTAGTCCACTACTTTGTTTCAAGTTCAACCCATTTAACCAATCAGATTTTAATTTACCGTATGTATTGGCATATAACACGCACCCAAGTTTAGGAGGGCATTTTAAGGAAAAAAAGTTTTAGGAGGGAAGTTTAGGGAAAAAAAAAAAACTTACATTTAAGCGTCATTTGCAGCTTGCCCAGCGTCATTTGCAGCTTGCCCAGCGCCATTTGCAGCCTTGCCCAGCGTCATTTGCAGCTTGCCCAGCGTCATTTGCAGCTTGCCCAGTGTCATTTGCAGCTTGCCCAGCGCCATTTGCAGCTTGCCCAGCGTCATTTGCAGCTTGCCCAGCGTCATTTGCAGCTTGCCCAGTGCCATTTGCAACCTTGCCCAGCATCATATGCAGCTTGCCCAGCATCATTTGCAGCTTGCCCAGTGTCATTTGCAGCTTGCCCAGTGTCATTTGCAGCTTGCCCAGCGTCATTTGCAGCTTGCCCAGTGCCATTTGCAACCTTGCCCAGCATCATATGCAGCTTGCCCAGCATCATTTGCAGCTTGCCCAGTGTCATTTGCAGCTTGCCCAGTGTCATTTGCAGCTTGCCCAGCGTCATTTGCAGCTTGCCGAGCTTCATTTGCAGCTTGCCCAGTGTCATTTGCAGCTTACCAGCGTCATTTGCAGCTTGCCCACGTTTAAATTTCCCGCCGCCGAAAAAGACTGCGAGAGCGCCGCCGAAAAAGACAGAGCGAGCGCCGCCGAAAAAGACCGAGCGAGCGCCTCCGAAAAAGACCGAGCGAGCGCCTCCGAAAAAGACTGAGCGCCGACGGAAAAGACCGAGCCGACTGTTCGGCTCCGCTCGCAGTCCCGCCTCCCTGCTGTTTCGAAGCGAGCGCAGGGAGGCGGGACTGCGAGCGGAGCCGAGCAGTCAGATCAGTCTTTTTCGTCGGCGCTCTGTCTTTTTCGGCGGCGCTCGTTTTTTTTTTTTTACGGCGCTCGCTATATTTCGGTGCAGCTCGATTTTTTTGTCACATTTTTTTGTGGGATCGGTGTATAACACGCACCCATGACTTTCCCCCGATTTTAAATACGGTACTTTATTTAGAAATGATATTCAATTATTTAATACACATCACCTATCACTTTACCTTTAATAAATAAACCAATTTGTCTGTTATACAGTAAGTGAAACTACAATTCCCAGTCCTTCCAAGTACATGTTACATTTGATTGTCAGTCTACTAAGTATTTTGTAAAAGATTTTCTTCTCTTTAGTAATTGGCTATAATTTAGTAGCATGTACCAACCTTCAGGAGAACTGAACTTCTCTTTAACAGAGCAGTGTTTGGCGCCGTGGGTACCGGGAGAGGTAAGTATTTATTATTTAGTTTACAGGTACTTCTTTTACTAGCAAATTTATTTAAGTGACATAATCCACAGGCTCCGAGCTTTTGAAACACACTACTCAGCTTTGGCCAGGCTGAAACCGAATAAATGGTGCGTTCAGCTTAGGGGTTTGAAGCTTAATGGAGAGTTGGGGCCAGCGGGGAAATGTTATTTTATTTATTTTAGTTCCACTTTAATCACACTTCATTTATGTAGTGGAAAAACTCATCATTGGCAGTACAATGTCAAGTGAAAAGTATACATACAACCATAAGGAAGATGCACAAGTATACTGTATGAAGATTAAATCAGTCAAGACCTATTCATTTGAGGGTTACATAAAGATTCTGTTTAGTGTAAATACAAATAAACATTTTCAGCATGAAATCATGTTATGTTACACAAAAATTGATCCTTTGCTGTAATTATTTTAATTTTTCATATGATGTAATGTAAATTCTAAGGATATACATTTCTTTTTAGTTATTACAACAGACATGGTCCTTGAAGGTATATTTTGCTTCAGCTCAGCAGACCACATTCTAAAACCACAGTGACGATATTATTCCTCAACATTTCTAATTAAAACCAGACTGCGCTCAAAAACTCTCTTTGACAGGGAGAGCAAATGGAGAAGTGATATTATGGGGGGAGAGAATATATTCAGTATGGGTCATGCTGCACATGTCTATGTGTTACATAGTTGACCTGAATACATTTCAAATATACGCAGAGGTCAAAAATGTCCATTAGGTAGACTTAGGTAGACTTCTTTAAAAACAATGTGTTTTTTTTCCCCTCTAAAAGCAATTTAATGCAAATTTTTTAAATTGAACTATTTACTGATTATAACAAGAAAAGTTGAAAGTGGAAAGTTAAATACTGAGTTCACTGTAACCTTTATTTTTTCAGAGGTTGGATCCTCCAACTGTCTTTCACGTCAATGCCTAGACTAATGCCCCATACACACAATTGGATTTTCCGACAACAAGTGTTGGATGTGAGCTTGTTGGCGGAAAGTCCTACCGTGTGTATCGAACATTTGTTGTCGGACTTTCCGCCAACAAATGTTGGCTAGCAGGTTCTCAAATTTTCCACCAACAAATGTTTGTTTGTCGGACTTTCTGATTTGAGTGTACATAAGTCCGTCGAACAAAAGTCCATGCATGCTCGGAATCAAGTACTAGCCGGAGTAATAACTAGCATTTTCCGAATGGAGATATCACGTAGGTCTTGTACGTCACTACGTTCATAATTGTTGGCCATCATTTGTGTGACCATGTTTATGCAAGACAAGTTGGAGCCAACATCCTTCAAACAAAAATCCACTGTTTTGTTGTCGGAAAGTCCGAACGTGTGTACGGGCCATCAGTGTTTGAACAATTTACTTAGTGCACAGTTACAATTTTTAGGTTTCTCTATAGACAAAATATTTAGAAACGTTTGGATCGTGTAAAGAATGTTTCGAACACTGCTACATTTTTATTGATCTCTAGGTCCCTGGTAAGGACTTTTACCATTTCTGTTTGTTCTAGTTACCATTATCACTAGGCTAGAAAGTGATGGACAGACATTTTACAGTTATTACTGAAACCGGAGATAAGAGTAAACTTTCCATTAATGGCCCGTACACGACCAAAAAATCATACGAAAAATAGCACATTCAAAGCGATCGTATGATAATTTGATAGATTAGTACAGAGCTTTCAAGAGCCGTTCACGATAGTTCATCTGATATTATCCGATGGGATAAGCGTGAAAAGCTTCCTTGTACGATAGCAGATCGTACGATTTTCATTTAATCAGTACAGTTGTCGTTCAAAAATACACTACAAAAACATTACATCACTGCCAAAGTTTTATTCTGTCGTACAAGAATTTTTGTAACTTTAATAAACTCTTCATTTTCGATATGAGATTAGCATGCAAAAAAAAAAATGGACAATCATTTGTCCGATGATCTCATCGTCCATACTAGGCATTAGGCATGGTTCACACTGCCGCGACCTGAAAGTCATGCGACTTACAGCATGACTTTGACAGATGACTTCAATGCGACTTGATGAAACTTGATGAAGCCACTTGAAGCGACTTTGTAGCAACTTCAGGGGGTGCCTGGGTAATCTTCCTGTAATGTTGGATCCAAATCACATCAAGAGGAGGATCTGACTTGGAGGTGACTTTCATTAAAGTCTAAGGGCACAAGTCAGCTAGAAGTCACCTTTCTAAAGTCAGAGCGACTTCAGTAGTGCTAATTAAGACAGCTCTCATTGACTAAAATTGGATTTCACATGTCACACGACTTGGAGCCTCACAAGTCGGATCCCAAGTCGCGGCAGTGTGAACCAAGCCTAAGAGGGGATTTCCCCTTGTTTTGAGAAAATATCCACTCACCTCCAGAACAAGAAGTAAGGGAATATCTCCCAGTAGGATACAACAAAAAATTACTACTTTTAATGCTACAGATGAATGATTAACAAAAACATTTCTATATCCGTATTTCACTCAGTATCCTCTAGTGATTTTTTTCCCTTAAAGTGCTTGTAAACCCTTTGCAACCACTTTTTACTACAGGCAAGCCTATAATTAGGCTTACCTGTAGCTACACTGGATATCTCCTAAACCTGCATGGTTTAGGAGATATCCCTGTATGTGCATGTGCCGACGTCATTGGCACATGCACACTTAAGCAAACTGAAGCAATGGCACGTGCTTCAGTTAGACTGTGCCGTTACCGGAGTAACTCCCGGGAGCGATGTCGGCCGCCGACACAAGGAATGTAAACATCCCTTGTAACAGAAATAGGCATGTGACAGGTACTCTCTATGGAGAGATGAGGGATCTATAAGACCCCCAGATACCTCCTCTGCCCTTTGATCAAACCAAGATCGGTTCGATCAAAAGCTTTTCATTTTTAAAAAAGTCGCTATTTACATCCAGGTAAACCTGAAGTGATGCCAAGTCATCGCCAAGTTGGACAAAGCCAATACGGTCTTTGTTTAACTCTATGATCAGCCAGTGGAAGCGCCAGTTGGTTCATTTGGACTGGGATGGGAGATCCCAGTAAAGCTGTGGAGGGTGGTGGGAGGGGGGACGCACCCTTCCGCTGCTTGTAAAATGAATTCAGTGGCTAGTTAGCTGCTAGGATTGCTTTTACAAGAGAGCCAACCGTCAGCCCTTAAAAAACGTTACTGGGATGATGCCTGTTCATCATCCCAGTATAACCACTTGAATCCTACAACCTATGAGTACGTTACTGGTCAGCAAGTGGTTAAAGCTGAACTCTATATTCCTCATTGGTTACAAAATATTCCCTTTATAAATCCCCTTTGTGTTGACCAAATGCCTTTGCAAATCCAGATATTACCTTGTAATAGTAGTAGTGACATTGTAGTTCATTGTGCTGTAACAGACCCCACACACTACAGGCTGCCTGCAGAAAACTACAGGAGGGGATGGAGACAAGACCAGTCACCCTGCACAAAAGAGAACAGCAGTAACCAGTCTTAACTGCAGGATGGATTATTCACACTGGATTATTGCAGATAAATACACAAAGAATACCAAGATTCAAGTAAGAATATACAAGAAAATACAGTATATGCCTCTTCTATTTAGAGAATATTTGCTAATCCCAGAGTTTATCTTTGAGTAAAGTTTAATTTTTGAAATTTAAAGTTAGACGCCAATTGGTTGTCATGCTCAGCTGCTCCAGTTACTTTCTGCTCTAGTCTTAGTAAAGTCCCCAAACAACGTTTTGCAATCCTCATGTGTTTCTACATACCGTGCAGTCCTATATAGACTACACCAGGGAATGAAAATATACCACAAATCAATCAGTTGTGTATGTGGGTGTTTTGTTTTTTTACTGTATATTATGCAATTGCAATCTGGGTATGTACATGTGAGTGGACGCAACAGGAGTTGTGATATTTATCGAATACCAAAGGTTAGACTAACATCAAAGGTTTTACCCGAGACTTCTTACCTAGTACGTCTTCAAGGTCCCCGCCCAGTATGTGACATTTTGACGTTAAAAGATTTTTTTAGATTGTGAATGCACAAATTTTACCTGGTGCTTTTATTTCTCACTAGATATTAGAATAATGTGAGGAATACTGTAAATGTCAGAAGTGACTGTTTGAGGTTGTAGACTTTATGGTGTCTTTTATACTGAATGAATGACTTGTATAGCGCTGCAAATGCAAACTGAATTGCCTCAAGGCGCTTGATCCGACCTGCGTTGACTTCCTTCTTAAAAGAGGTGGGTCTTGAGTTTTTTCCTGAAGGCCC
The DNA here is from genome assembly GCA_028564925.1 of Lithobates sylvaticus. NCBI lineage: Eukaryota > Metazoa > Chordata > Amphibia > Anura > Ranidae > Lithobates > Lithobates sylvaticus. The sequence continues at coordinate 138,764,639 of CM053027.1, forward strand.
GATGGTTCTTCCATGCGGATGTTCGTGGGTAGAGCGTTCCATAGCCGTGGTCCTTGGACTGCGAATCTTCGTTCTCCTCCTTGATTTGGACTTGGGGATGAGGTGGAGGTTTTTTTTAGTTGATCGGAGGCTGCGATTGGGAGTGTAGTGTTTTATTTTTTCGCATAAGTATTGAGGAGCGTTTCCTTGTGTGCATTTGTGGGTCAGGCAGAGGGCTTTGAATGTGATCCGATCCTTTACGGTCAGCCAGTGTAGGATCCTCAGGGAAGGGGAGATGGATTCCCAGGGTTTTTTTTCCCATGACTAGTCTTGCTGCCGTGTTTTGGACGACTTGTAGGCATGCAATCTGGAATTTATGTAGTCCTATGTAGAGGGAGTTTGCGTAGTCGAGTCGAGAATTGATGATTGTTCTACTACTACTGCTTTCTCCTCTTCTGGATTGAGTCTACGTAGCAGCAGAGAGGATGGTAATATCCGCTGACTACTGATCTTATTTTAGCATCCATTGACATCTCTGAATCAAAGATGACCCTGAGACTTTTGGCTTTTGTGCTTGGGGAGATGGTCTGTCCAAGGATGGTGGGTGGAGTCCATGGGGTCTTAGATTTTGTATTTCTGTTTGAGTTTAGGAGAAGAAGTTCTGTTTTGGATCTATTGAGTTTGAGGGAGCTTGTGGTCATCCAGTCATATATCGATGTAAGGCATTTTTCTAATTCCTGATATTTGTCTTTTTGTCCGGTGATGCGAAAGTAAAGTTGAGTATCATCCGTGTATGAGTGGAAGCATAGGTCCGATTTGCTGATTATTTTGAGGAGTGGATGGATACTGATAACAAGTTCAAACAGGTGCCATTAATACAGGTAATGAGTGGAGGACAGAGGAGCCTCTTAAAGAAGAAGATACAGGTTTGTGAGAGCCAGAAATCTTGCTTGTTTGTAGGCGACCAAATACTTATTTTCCACCATGATTTACAAATAAATTCTTTCAAAAATCAGACAATGTGATTGTCTGGATTTGTTTCCACATTTTGTCTCTCATAGTTGAGGTATACCTATAATGACAATTACAGGCCTCTCTCATCTTTTTAAAGTGGTTCTGCACCCATTTCATTTAGTAAATCTCTTTGCCTTCCAAATCAGGCAAAGAGTACTAAATGAAATGTGTTTTTTTTTTTTTTTACTTACCTTGTAATCGATGACTTCCTGTCTTCTGTGTCTTCGGGGGTGGGCAGGGTCTTGGGGGGATCCTCGTCACGCCGCACTGTCTCCTGGGATCTGGTGTCATTGATCCCAGGAGTCAGTGTGGGCATCTTCCGAAATCTCGCGAGATTTCGGCCACATCTTCCGAAATCTCGCGAGATTTCGGACACATCTTCCGAAATCTCGTGAGATGTCGGCAGATGTGCCGTTACTGCGCACGCGCGAGTAACGGCGGTGCATGCTGGGCCATCTAAAGTGCCTGTGGGGGTTTCACATGCCCACAGGCAAGATGGCCCCCAGCACAAAAGAAGAAGATGAAGAACTTCATCGGACGAAAACCGGCGGCGATCGAGATGGAAGATGGAACAGGTAAGTCCCCCAATTGAGCTATATGCCCTTGGCATATAGCCCAAAAAAAAAAAAAAAAAACGGGTGCAGAACCACTTTAAGTGGGAGAACTTTCCCAATTGGTGGCTAACTAAATTCTTTTTTGCCCCACTGTAAATAGATTTGTGTTGTTTCTTAAGGCCGGGTTCACATATGTGCGGCCGCGGTTCACAGCATGGGGTCCGATGCGGTCTTGTACACCAGTTGTTGTGCGATTCAGATCCAAATTTTTGCCTGAATTCGCAAATAAACCGGACCCAAAGATGCACAGGACCCTTCGGCAATCCGGACCACAGCCGCCCCGGACCTGTGTAGACCGGCTCCATTGAGAGCCGGTCACACTCGCCTGTAATGCGGAAACCTGCATCCAGTTTGCATATGTGTGAACCCAGCCTTAAAGTTTAGCGACAGTATTGTTTAAAATGATTTTATGGGTGGCCAAAAAAACTCAACAGTAAATAGATTGGCAGTTCGTCAGTAATCACACGTATCCAGCAGGCATGGTCTGTGTTCTCCAAGCGAAGGGATTTATTTGAAAAGCACACTCCAAATAGATTCTGAGTATGTTATAAAGCATGAGCCAACACTGGCAAATTGATTCTTATATAACCCAGGGGAGTGATTGAAGAACGTTATTTCTAACAAATAATGTGTCTCAGTATAAAATGTTTGACTCATACATAGAAATGTATTGACGCTGGTGGAACACATCCAAATATTGAACAATGCTTATTTGTATGCAAGATTGGGGGCCACATGTAGTGGTGAGTGGGCTAATGTTGTATGTGTTCTCATACTTCCTCATAATTTACTTTGTTTGGGAAAAAATGACAGTTCACTATAGCCTGCGCAGTCCACTTCAGCTGCAATTAAAAATTGAATTTAGCAGACTGGTAACTGCATCCTCAGCCTAGGTCCACACTGATGCGATGCGGGAACCAGCGTGATTACATCGCTGGTTCCTACATCGCATCTCTCCCGCAGGCAGTTCACACCGCCTTCTGCGAACCGCTGTGGGTGTCATTACATTGTTAATGACACCCCCAGTTCAGTTCACAGATCGCAGTGCGAACTGTGAACTCGCACAAGAATTGGATCGCATAGGTGAGAACACCCATGCGATCTGATTCTAGTGCGGGGAAAAACAAGTCCCTGCACTTTTTCCTGTGCAAATCTAATGCGAGTTCAGCCATACAACTGTATGACTGAACTCGCATCTCACAGACATCGCATGTGATCAGCACCGCAGGTGAGGCTGTGAATCACATGCGATGTCTGTGATCGTAGTTGTGTGAACCTGGGCTAAAATTTGTCTTCTTCTCTTTACTGAACTGAAACTGAGCTCCACTATTTGTTTCTAGTTTTGGATAGAGTAAAGGCGGCCATGAACTAGAATTGAATTCCAAATTTTTCGTTTGATTTTCTAATCGTTAGTCAAATCGATGTTTATTTTAGACTACAGTGATGAGAAATTTTAAAGGAGCAGGATGGAAATTTTTTTCTCAAAAGAACACATTTCTAACAGTATACAGTATGTGGTTTCCATTCAGGAACTTACATTCATTCCGAAATCGAATGTTAAAAGTAAACAAATTTTTGAAGTACTTTTTAACCGCTTCCCGACCGCCTCATGTAGATATACGTGTACAGAATGGCACGGGCAGACAAAAGCACGTACCTGTACGTCCCCTTTAATTGCCTGCCCGTGGGTCGGTCGGGAGCTCCGTGACCCCGGCCGCGGGACCAGCGGACCCGATCGCCGCTGGTGTCCCGCGATCGGGTTACGGAGCTGAAGAACGGGGAGAGGTATGTGTAAACAAACCTCTCCCCGCGCTTCCTACTCTGCCTGTCATTGATTGGCTGTTCCCGGTCATCGGGAAAGCCGATCAATGACGTCAGACGTCATCCCCGCCCCCTAATGTAAAAAAACACACACACGTCACAGCCCATAACCCCTCCCCTCCCCCTAGTGGTTAACCCCTTCACTACAACTGTCATTTATACAGGAACCAATGCATTTAAATAGCATTGATTGCTGTATAAATGACAATGGTCCCAAAAATGTGTCAAAAATGTCCGATGTGTCCGCCATAATGTCGCAGTCACAAAAAAAATTGCTGATCGCCGCCATTACTAGTAAAAAAAAAAATATTGATAAAAATGCTATAAAACTATCCCCTATTTTGTAAACGCTATAACTTTTGCGCAAACCAATCAATAATCGCTAATTGCGATTTTTTTTACCAAAAATATGTAGAAGAATACATATCGGCCTAAACTGAGAAAAAAAAAATGTTTTTTTATATATTTTTTGGGGATATTTATTATAGCAAAAAGTAAAAAATATTGCATTTTTTTCAAAATTGTCGCTCTATTTTTGTTAATAGCGCAAAAAATAAAAACCGCAGGGGTGATCAAATACCACCAAAAGAAAGCTCTATTTGTGGGAAAAAAAGGACGCCAATTTTGTTTAGGAGCCACGTCGCACGACCGCGCAATTGTCAGTTAAATCGACGCAGTGCCGAATCGCAAAAAGGGGCCTGGTCCTTTGGCTGCCAATTGGTCTGGGGCTGAAGTGGTTAATGACATTTGTCAAGTCATGTAATGTACTGGGAATTTTCATATGGATGTTCATGTGAGTATTCATAAGAACGTTTGCTCAAAAATCTACTAGCAAAAATCTACTAACATTCAAAGAACACCCCCAGTGCTATGGTAAGTGCTTCACAATGTATACAGGAACCCGCCAATAACTTATACACATACAACCTTCACTGACAGTGTGGTTCTGCTGCTATACACATTATGCCCAGCTTAAAGTGTTACTAAACCCACTACAGTAAAATCAGTCTGTATATGCAGTAAAGCATGCTTGTTATACTCACTGTGGAACCTAAAGGGGTTAATTCTCTGCATTGTATAAAAAGGCTGTTTGATCCTGTCTTCTCTGATCCTCCCCTTTTACTGTCCCCAATCCATCTGCTGATAGAACAGAGCCTTGGAGGCGCTCTGCACATGCTCAGTTTGGTGTGTATTACTAGGGACTTTTTGGGAGGGAGCATGTGATCAGCACAGGGCCAATCAGCACTGTCCAGAGAGAAAGTCTGGGGTCATGTAGCCTCATAGGACAGTCAGAGCAGAATGCAAAACTCCTCCTACAAGATTTAACCAGTGCTCAGCCAGACACAGATAAACGTCACAAGACTGCCATATACTGATGATGAGAAAAAGTATTTAGCAGTTTATATTTACTAAAATAATTAAATTTCCATGTTCTGTGTACTGTGGGAGACCAGATATAGTGAATGCAGGGTCCTGGGTTTAGTAACACTTTAAGTAGGGTTAGAACATGTCCTTGGTTTTTGCTGTTATTTTTGAATATTTGTCCTTACTTCCTGCTCTACAACAAGAAAGGAAACCTGTCGCCATGACAAGAAGACACAAACAGCAATAATAGAGTAACATTTTTTAAATTTTTAACCTTTTCTTGGTTTTGTAACTGCCTGTTTAAGTAAAGGTAAATCTCTTCAGTCAGGTATACAGTATATACTTAACAGATGTTACAGCCTTTCCCAGCTATATCTAAACTTTAAAAAAAGTTTTGCTAGAGGTGGTCTTTAAAAAAAAAAAAGGGTAATTTTCCCAAATGATTATTGCTACAGTTATGACAAAAAGTGCTTTCAAAACAGATACACCCTTTGAATATGCAATTCAGCTTGATTTAAATTGCTGTTGCCTAAGGAAATGTTAGACCAACGCCATAAATTGTATAATTGAAACTTGATGGCAGTTATATACAATCTTTCCATGACCTTACATTATACTTTCTAAATGTCTAAATATAATGTTTATTAAGAGATAATGGCTTATTTTGCATTTTTTGGATTACACCAAAATAGCATATTAAGAAAAAAATTTAAATGGGAAATACTACAATTGCCTGGAGGACTGAATCCTGTTAAATCTGTAAACTATACCAGCTGAAACAAACAGTGAGGTAACATGTAGAGAATTAGGAGTTTTAGCAAATGCACTTGATTTGAAACCCAACCTGCTGACACGGAAAGGACGTGCCAAGCGTGCCCTATGAACCTCCAAAGATAGGATGCTCAGTACTAATATAGGAGCTAGCAGACTTGAAGTTGGGGCTCTTCCATGTTTCCTTTGCATCCTTCAGGTTAAAGTAGAAGTCCATCCTAACACTAAAATCTCAAAATCTACTGGCATCCCCGATCAAAGACTAACCTACCTAGCCCTGTAAAGAAGAAATCACTATACATACCATTTTTGGTAGCTCCAGTCCAGTCCCACTCTGAGCTGTCAACGGTGGCTTCTCCATTGAGGCAGGTGAAGAAAGGGCAGCCGACAACGGAAGCCCTCTAGTAACTCTATGGGTGCTGTCACTTCCTATTCATTTACCAGGCTTTGTCAGCTGTCTCCTCTGCAGAGCTTCCGCCACTAGAGACCGGACCGGAGCAGCTTCAGAAAAGGTATAGCGATTTCTTCTTTACAGAGCTAGAGAAGTTAGTCTTAGATTGTGGATGCCAGTAGATTTCGAAATTGTATTGTTAGGGTGGACTTCTACTTTAATGCTTTATAATTTAAAAAATATTTTAAAAAAAGAGGTCTCTATTGCAGGGTGAGTACAGCCCAATGTAAAGCAAATCCAGGGTTTCCTCTTGAATCCAATCCCATCATTCAGCTGATATTATGTCAAAACCGCTATTGGATGCTGAGTTGCATTTGTGATATGACGCAAGTCTTTAGTAGGTCATACATTGATACATTTTCCTACAAGCTTCGTACAAAAAAATCTCATCAGTACATTCAATAATGTCATCAGCGACTTGACAAATGTTATTCAAGACCACTTCAAAATTTTGTTTGCATTCAACATTCAATTTTGGAATGAATGAGATTTCCTGAAAACCACATTTATTGTTCGAGAAAAAATGTCTTTTGTTTAAGAAAAAAATTCCTTCCTGCTTTGATTTGTTTTATTACTTTTATTATCATCAATTCAACCTCATTAAAGAGGAACTTAACTCCACTTTCTATTTTCTACCCTTTCCTTTGAGTTGAGAGTTGAGTTGCATCTTGATATAGCGCGTTCTTTTTTTTTTTGTTTACAAACTTTTTTATTGGGTGCTAAAAATGGTACAAAAAGAGTACAAAAGTATGTTGAAACTTTAACAGTAATAAAACGTTTTGCATATGTAACATTGTATGATACAAATAATTAAGTATGAATATCTAGTTGTGGTACAAAAGTTTTGAATATGGTTTATAGTACAATATAAAGGGTAGACTGACGCTTTGTGCGTAGACATTCTCAGATTGGATTAAAAAATGATAAGGAGTGTTGAAACCAAGGATCCCATTTTTTATTATATACATGAATAGTGTTCTGAAGTGTGTGAAATATCTTTTCCATGAGATTGATGTTGTTAATTCTGGTTTTCAGATGTTCTAAAGGAATTGATTGGGATTTCCAATGATATGCAATTAACCAGTGAATTGCAACACAGATTGTATGTACTAATCTGGTGTTGTGTGTAGAGAGGCCTATGACAGGTGTAAATAAGAGACAGCAGTGTGGGGTTAGGACAATGTTGTTATTTGATATTATAGAGGCGAACCTTTCTAACTGTTTCCATATATGCGTGGTCTTATTACAGTCCCAGAATATATGGATGTATGAACCAGGGGAATCACAGCCTCTGAAGCAAATATAGCGCGTTCTTTTAAATTACTTTTAAGTAGCTCTATGGGTGATGTCACTTCCTATTAATTTCCCAGGCTTTGTCAGATGTCTCCTCTACAGAGCTTCCGCCACTAGAGACCTTCAAAAAAGGTATGTATAGCGATGTAGGACTTCTTCTACTTTAACCTGAAGGATGCAAAGGAAACATGGAGGTCTGCTAGCTCCTATGTTATTACTGATCATCCTATCTTTGGAGGTTCATAGGGCACACTTGGCGCGTCCTTTCCTTGTCAGCGGTTTTGGTTTCAAAGCAAGTGTATTTGCTAAAACTCCTAATTATCTACATGTTACCTCACTGTTTGTTTCAGCTGGTATAGTTTACAGATTTAACAGGATTCAGTCCTCCAGGCAATTGTATTTTTTTTCCATTTAAAACATGTTCTAAGTAACTTAGCCATGCTGTGAAAAAAAAACATAGTCACACACTTGGCAGTCTAGCAGTATTCTCTAGGCATCTTTTGCTTCTTACACTACCTTCTTCTTTTGACATCTCCATTGGAGGCCAGCTGTCTCTTTCGGGTTGTGCAGTGCATGCGGTGCATTGTCAGAGCGGGCAGCTTCAAAAATAATAATTAGTCAGTTAGCTCCAACCCTAATTTTTCAATTAGTGTAACTGGACTCATGGTGGTATAGAGCTTATAAGGGTGATTTATTGTGTTTTTTTGTATGAGATTATAAGTACCGTATTTATCGGCGTATAACACGCACCGGCGTATAACACGCACTCCAAGTTTAGGAGGGCTTTTTAAGGGAAGTTTAGGAAAAAAAAACACTTACATTTAAGCGTCATTTGCAGCTTGCCCAGCATCATTTGCAGCTTTGCCCAGTGTGATTTGCAGCTTGCCCAGTGTGATTTGCAGCTTGCCCAGTGTGATTTGCAGCTTGTCAGCGTCATTTTCAGCTTGCCCAGCGTCATTTGCAGCTTTGCCCAGTGTGATTTGCAGCTTTGCCCAGTGTGTTTTGCAGCTTGCCCAGTGTGTTTTGCAGCTTGCCCAGTGTGATTTGCAGCTTTGCCCAGTGTGTTTTGCAGCTTGCCCAGTGTGTTTTGCAGCTTGCCCAGTGTGATTTGCAGCTTTGCCCAGTGTGTTTTGCAGCTTTCCCAGTGTGTTTTGCAGCTTTGCCCAGTGTGTTTTGCAGCTTGCCCAGTGTGTTTTGCAGCTTTGCCCAGTGTGTTTTGCAGCTTGTCAGTGTCATTTGCAGCTTTCCCAGTGTGTTTTGCAGCTTTCCCAGTGTGATTTTGCAGCTTGCCCAGTGTGTTTTGCAGATTGCCCAGTGTCATTTGCAGGTTACAAGCGTCATTTGCAGATTGCCCACATTTAAATTTGGCGCCTAGAAAGACCGCGGTGTCGGAAAAGGCCGAGCGGCGCCGGAAAAAACCCGAGCCGTCTGTTCGGCTCGGCTCGGCTCGCATTCCCGCCTCCCTGCTGTTTCGGAAGCAAACGCAGGGAGGCGGGACTGCGAGCGGAGCCGAACAGACAGATCGGTCTTTTTCGGCGGCGCTCGTTTTTTTCCGGCGGCGCTCGTTTTTGATTGACGGCGGTCGCTGTTTTTCGGCGCCGTTTGATTTTTTTTTTGCACTTTTTTTGGGGGGATCGGAGTATAACACGCACCCACGACTTTCCCCCGATTTTAAGTGGGAAAAAGTGCGTGTTATACGCCGATAAATACGGTAAGTGCTAGTCACAGCGCAAAATTTCTTTTGATTGTGCTCCATAGAGTACTCTGTGGACTTCTGGGGCCCATTACGCGGATATCCCCGGAGGCTGCAGACACTGTAAACATTATTCTGACCTAGGCCAGAAATAAGGAAGTGTGGGGAGGGGGGTCCCCCAAAAAAAAGGTATTTTCCCCATATAACAATTTAAATACATATTCAATTCTGTTAGGGGTCAGGAGAGGATTAACTACTGGTGTATGGCCAGCTTTATGGTAGAAGAGTGCTAGTCTTAATGTAAACTGGTAGAGAAGTCAAAGCTATGTAAAAAACCTGGGAATCTGAGCCTAAGTGCTAAGCACCTTCCCAGGCACAAAATAACTGAACTGTAGACAGGCTCAGGTACTAGCAATCATTGCAAGTTTCTCAAACATGACCTATTATGTATCGTAAGTTTACACACTTTCATAGACCTGACAATTTTGTGTGTCCTGCATTTTTAATTTTTTTTGTTATATTTTATTTTTTTATTTCAGTTTCAATTTTTAAGATACATAAACCGAGCCTACAGAGCATACCCAGGCTCAGTACATATACATTTCAATAAAAACAAATAAAACCAAGCATCAAAAAAAACGTATCCTAAGTGCCAAAATTGGCACTAAAATGAAATAACTTGCTCCATAAGCTCCTGGCTTACATTCTTCCTATACGGCTGATTCAGGCCTTTAGCCCAGGCCTTAGATCTGCTCCTCAGACCCAAAAGAGTTTCCTAGAGTGGAGCTCTCTCCTAGCTCACTCCTGATCAACGCCTTGCTGCTCTGTCACCAAGTACATCTGCCTCCTGCAGACATGCATACTCTGGCTGCCCCCTGCAGCCTCTGACTCCTCTCAAAGGAATTTAGCATTGCCAAAAGGTGTGAATAAAGTCCACTGGGTCTGCTGAGCACCGCCAGCACTCCGCAGGAGCGGATGGGTATATTCTGTGTAAACGTGCAGGCGCGCGATAAATCCTGTGTAGGATTTTGTATTGAATCAACCTATCCCTCGCAGAAACTAGCTGCAGAAAAGAACACTCCCCACATTTCCTCCCAATCTTCATCGTCTAAGTTATTTGTAAATATCTTATTATATATAACACTGAAGAAATTACACTTTGCTACAATTAAAAGTAGCGAGTGTACAGCTTGTATAACAGTGTAAATTTGCTGTCCCCTCAAAAATAACTCAGCACACAATTTCCAAATTGGGCCCAATTAGCCGTTTTCCCTCCTCAGTGTCATGTGACTCATAAGTGTTACAAGGTCTCAGGTGTGAATGGGGAGCAGGTGTGTTATATTTGGTGTTATCGCTCTCACTCTCTCATACTGGTCACTGGAAGTGCAACACGGCACCTCATGGCAAAGAACTCTCTGAGGATCTGAAAAAAATGAATTTCTGCCAAGACCCTGAAACTGAGCTGCAGCACGGTGGCCAAAACCATACAGCAGTTTAACAGGACAGGTTCCACTCAGAACAGGCCTCGCCATGGTCGACCAAAGAAGTTGAGTGCATGTGCTCAGAGTCATATCCAGAGGCTGTCTTTGGGAAATAGATGTATGAGTGCTGCCAGCATTGCTGCAGAGGTTAAAGTGGTGGGGGGTCAGCCTGTCAGTGCTCAGACCATGCGCCACACACTGCATCAAATTGGTCTGCATGGCTGTCGTCCAAGAAGGAAGCCTTTTCTAAAGATGGTGCAAAAGAAAGCCCGCAAACAGTTTGCTGAAGACAAACGGACTAAGGATATGGATTACAAAGACAAGTGTGTCTTGCCTACAGTCAAGCATGGTGCTGGGAGTGTCAAGGTTTTGGGGTTGCATGAGTGCTGCCGAAACTGGGGAGCTACAGATCATTGAGGGAACCATGAATGCCAACATGTACTGTGACATAGTGAAGCAGAGCATGATCCCCCTCCATTCGGAGACTGGGCCACAGGGCAGTATTCCAACATGATAAAACTCAAATGAGAAATAGTCAAATAAATTCAAATATCTCTCCCTCAGCAACCAAGGAAAAAATGTTTGTAAAGCGCAAGCATCAAAGTAAAAAGCAGCTACTATAACAAAATAATATACCATAAAGTTGTGTCACAGAAAAAATGAAAATTCACTTTGTCATAAACACTAGTAGCGCTTGAAAAAAGAAATATTAATGATATCATTCAATGTTCAACAGTCCAGTGTCTGCAACAGCAGACTGATTATAACTGTAAGTGAAAATCTTTCAATGGATATAGGAGGTCCCATATAGAAAATTCATTAAAGTGCAGAATTGACTTGTGCCAGACATAAGACCGCATTAAAACCAGGTAAAATGGTGACTGTTGCGTGGAAAAATCCTTTCACCACACAGCGTGTGCCAATTCTTATAGATGTCCTACTTACCAGACTCAGCTGGTTCACACACTTATCAGATCCACCATAGATTGATACCAGATTCCTCAGACTTGCTTATCTAAATTGGACTCATAACCAGATAAAAAGCCAACATAGCGTAATCCTGTATAACTCAAAGTTATTCCTTTTAAAATGAACTCACGATAAAACACTCACAATGTTATCCTTTTTAAACAGGCATATACATAAAAAAGTGCAAGCCCTCTGATGAAGGTATTAATGGAAACGCGCCAGGGCACAGCCACGCAGCACCCTAGGTTGTTCTGAGACCCATCTTGCCTTCCCGGGAACACCGCAGGAGTGGTGTCAGGTCAGATGAGTCCATGCGACCGGCACTTTTTTATGTATATGCCTGTTTAATAAGGATAACATTGTGAGCATTTTATCGTGAGATAATTTTAAAAGGAATAAAATTGAGTCATACAGGATTACGCTATGTTGGCTTTTTATCTGGTTATGAGTCCAATTTAGATAAGCAAGTCTGAGGAATCTGGTATCAATCTATGGTGGATCTGATAAGTGTGTGAACCAGCTGAGTCTGGTAAGTAGGACATCTATAAGAATTGGCACATGCGGTGTGGTGAAAGGATTTTTCCACGCAACAGTCACCATTTTACCTGGTTTTAATGCGGCTTTATGTCTGGCACAAGTCACTTCTGCACTTTAATTAATTTTCTATATGGGACCTCCTATATCCATTCCAACATGATAACGACCCCAAACACACCTCCAGGACGACCACTGCCTTGCTAAGGGTAAAGGTGATGGACTGGCCAAGCATGTTTCCAGACCTAAACCCTATTGAGCATCTGTGGGGCATCCTCAAACGGAAGGTGGAGGAACACAAGGTCTCTAACATCCACCAGCTCTGTGATGTCGTCATGGAGGAGTGGAAGAGGCAACCTGTGAAACTCTGGTGAACATGCCCAAGAGGGTTAAAGCAGTGCTGGAAAATAATGGTGGCCACACAAAATATTGACACTTTGGGCCCAATTTGGACATTTTCTCTTAGGAGTGTACTTACTTTTGTTAACAGTGGTTTAGACATTAATGGCTGTGTTTTGAGTTATTCCGAGGGGACAGCAAATTTACACCGTTATACAAGCTGTACACTCACTACTTTACATTGTAGCAAAGTGTAATTACTTCAGTGCTGTCACATGAAAAGATATAATAAAATGTTTACAAAAATGTGAGGGGTGTACTCACTTTTGTGAGATACTGTATATTGGAAAGTGGTTTGGTGAGGGTGTCATCTCTAAGTACATCTTCGAGGGTAGAGGTATAGAAGGCTACTGGTTGCTGCCGAATTGTGTTTGAAAGCGTGCCTCATTTGAAGGTATCTAAAAAGGTATAGTTTAGTAAGGTCAAACTGTGTATCAAAATTCTTCAATTCTCCACCTACACACATCTGTTCCAGATATTTAATGCCCTTTACTGCCAAAATCTGGGGGCCAGGTATAGAGATACATTTTGGTAATAATGGACTAAGCCATAAAGGGGTATGTTTGGAAATGTGTCCGGGGGGGTAGGATGTAGCGCTTGGGCCATCGACCATGCTTTTAAGACAGCTTTCATGGCAGCAGTCAGGGGCAGGGAGGTGGCCTCCCCTCTGTATATGAGGTTTTTAAGAGCTTCAAAGGAGCCTACACAGGATGCCTCTAGCACTACCGCAGCATTAGAATCATTCTTTATAAGCCAGTTGTGGGCATGTGTGGGCATGGCGGCCAGAAAATATTTATGAAGGTCGGGGCACGCCAAGCTTCCCTGCAAGACCTTGGTTGTTGTGAGCCAAAATAAAAGAAGTTACATTGGAATTTATCATTTTAAAATACTTCTTAGGGATCCATATTGGTGCATGTCTTAGTACATATAGGAAACCCAGTAACAATTTAATTTTAAATAGATTTATGCGCCCTATCAGGGACAGAGGGAGATTAGCCCAAGCCTTCAATTTAGACTTCATGTTGTTAAGAAGTGGGACTAAATTTAACGTACAATAATCTAAGGGATCCGAGGAGATCTCAATACCAAGAGACTTAATACTGCTTGTCCATAGATGAGGTAGGGCAAGATCAGCACTGTATCAATCCTCCCTATCTATAGGTAGGATTTGTGTTTTCCCCCAACTGATTCTTAGTCCTGAGTAAACAGAGAATTCAGACAAAATTCGCAGGGCCTCCTTAAGGGAGAGCCCCGGGTCATTCAGGAACAGGATAAGATCATCTGCATACATATCTATCTTCTTACAAAGGTACCTACCCTACCCATTGCCACTGGCTCCATCACTATAGCAAACTGTGCCAGAGACCATGTTTTTTTTATATTAAAGCCAACTAAATGGCCAATTGGGGTTGGGCTTTTACTATAATGTCCTAGTATGGCAAATTTAAAAATTAGAAAAGCATTTTATGATATCTTTAGGCACCTTAAAGGATAGGTGGGGATGAGGGCTATATTAGCATGAAGGGTGGTCAATTGGGCAAAAAGAATAGGTGTAGTTTGAAAGTGCATTTGTTGTTTAAAGCATAACTGTGGCCAGACTAATCACATTCAGCTATTTGCGTATTCTTAACAAGCTTTAATATTTTTGAAATACTGACCTCTGTAGTTTCAGGCACTGTGGAATAATTCATCCTTGTGTTACTAAAAAGATGAAAAGGAAACTTTACTGTTACTTAACCCAGGACCCTGCATTCACTATATCACAGTACACAGAACATGGAAATACAATAGCTTTAGTAAATATAAACTGCTAAATACCTTTTCTCATCAGCAGTATATAGCTGTCTTGTGATGTCTATCTGTGTCCGGCAAAGTACTGGTTAAAGCTTGTAGGAGGGGTTTTCATTCTGCTCTGGCTGTCCTTTAAAGATGTAGGACTCCCGACCCTCCGTTTGGACAGTGCAGATTGGCCCTGTGCTGATCACATGCACTCTCCCAAGGAGAGTCCCCTAGCCTCTGTTCTATCTGGAGATGGTTTGGGGACTGTGGAAGAAGGGGAGGGACAGAGAAGACAGGATCAAACAGCCTTTTTACACAATGCTGAGGATTAACCCCTTAGGTTCCACAGTGAGTAAAACAAGCCTGCTTTACCGCATATACAGACTGATTTTACTGTTGTGGGTTCAGTAACACTTTAAAGTATATATCAGCCATACTGAAGTCATTGGGGTTTATGCACTCGAGTAGTAGAGACTGTCCACCTAGCAAAGTGAATGTTCACCTTGCAAAGTAATCTTTAGTAAATAAGGTGAACCTGTGAGCAGTCAGCTAGTCAAGTACTACTCTTTTAGTAAATCAATACTATTGCTTAAACCAGCTCAACTCACCCTGCTCCCTTCTCCCAGCAGTAATTTAGCAGCCTTCTAATCTCTAATGAAAACACAGAGCAGGTGCTCTGAGAGGGGTGAGCAGGGGGAGCTGCCAAAATAACAACATCAGTGCTTCTGCTGCGAAGCATGAGAATGGATTGCACCACAGTGCCTGCAGCTACATAGGTTACTGAGAGCACATTTTGCAGTTTGGTAAAAATATGAAAAAGTTGGATGCCAACAGGTCACAGGTTCACTTTAAAGGGATCCAAAGGGGTGAATGAATGATGATCTTGAGTTATGGTCTTTAAAAAGCCTCATCAAATTAATTTAACCTCCTCCGCTCCAGAAGGTTTACCCCACTTCATGACGAGGCCAATCTTTTGCAAAACGGGACTGCGTTACTTTAACTGACAATTGCACGGTCATGCGGCGCTGTACTCAAATAAAATTGATGTAATTTTTTCCCACAAATAGTGCTTTATTTCAGTGCTATTTGATCACCTCTGATTTTTATTTTTTGCGCTATTAACAAAAAAAGACCGAAATTTTGAAAACAGCACAATATTTTTTACTTTTTGCTATAAAACACATCCATTAAAAAAAAAATGTAATATCACATTTTTTCATCAGTTAGGCCAATATGTATTCTGCTACATGTTTTTGGTAAAAAAAAATCCCAATAAGCGTATATTGATTGGCGTGCACAAAAGTTATAGCGTCTACAAACTATGGGATATATTTATGGATTTTTTTTTACTAGTAATGACGGCGGTCAGCGATTTTTAGCAGAACTGAGACATTGTGGCGGACAAATCTGACACTAAGTGACACTTTTTGGGGACCAGTGACACCAATACAGTGATCAGTACTATAAAAAATGCACTGTCATTGTACTAATGACACTAGCAGGGAAGGGGTTAACATAAGGGGCGATCAAAGGGTTAAATGTGTTCCCTGGGAGTGCTTGCTCACTGTGGGGGGTGCTTTGACTGGGGGAAGACAGAGATCCGTGTTCCTGTTTAAGAAAAACACAGGATCTTCATCTTACTCTCTGACAGAATGGCGATCTGCCTTATTTACATAGGCAGACCGCCGTTCTGCCTCTCTCAGTAACAATCGATGGGTGACGGCAAACATCAGGTCCACCGGATCTGCTGATTAGCTCCTGCTGTGATTGGACACAGCAGGCCGCTGGCGGCGTGCGCACCCAGGCCCGGAAATCAAAATAACGTACAGGTACGTGATTTCACGCTGAAGGGCCGTCCTGCTGCAGCAAATGTACGTGGGGCAGTCCGGAAGCAGTTAATTAAATGAAACAGCAGTGTATTACATGGGAGGTGATGTGTGAGGGAGCTATGTAAGGGTTTTCACACTTGTGTGTTTTGACCTTTAGCCCAGGTTCAGCTGAACTCGCACGATTTCACTCCCGCATGTCAGTCCCAATTTCGGACACGATTTCAGAGACATCTGTGCAGGTTTCTGCACAGATGTCAATGTAAATCGCAGCCCGAAATCGCAAAAAGTAGTACAGAAACGACTTTTTGAAATCGGTGTGGCGCCGCAAATTTAGCGATTAGGATGGTGCCGTTGCCGGAAATTGCCACCGATTTGACATGTCAAATCGTACCAATGTGAATCAGGGCTTACTTTTCTTTTAGTATAAACATTTTTTGGATTTCGTAAAGCATGCATTGGTAAGTGAATCTGTGCATTTTTTCTTTTTGTATTTGTCTCCATTATGTTAATCATTATGTTAAAAACCTTGGCTTTTCTGTCATTACAAGTGGTTTTGTGTGTAAGAAATGCCTTAAACATACCCTAAGTGCATGTGTTTTTACCACACACTAGTTGACTTAGCCTGTTTTGGACTTGAACTGCAGTTTCCCCTTCAGTGAGGTTTACCACAGAGGAACACAGAAGTGTGAGGTAAATTTATTGTTGCATTATCACATCGGCTTTCTTTTTAACTTTGTGGTAATTCAAAAGCTTTGCCTAATACCTTTTGTGTATTAAAACCCAGTGCACTTTTGGTCCTGGGTCAGAAATTGTCATCACAATCAAAGGCAAGGTGGTTGTCTATTTTTTCGATGTGTGAACAATAGACTGGGGCTAATATTTTCACATACTTATGTACTTAAATGCGCATACTAAAAACATGAATGCACTTGCTTTGTTTTGGCTTCGACATTTGATTCCTTGCTGAAGCTGATGGGTGAAGCATTTTGGAAGATGAAATTAAGATATGAGGTAATATTCATCTGGGGAATAGTTAAACAGCTGTTTGATACAATGCAGAGTGGTCAAGTTACTATGTGATGTGATGAGAAAGTCTCTGGAGAAGACAATGTAAACCTTGGCTTTCAAAAAAAAAAAGTGGGTTTAATCTTTTCATGAACTTTATTAGATTGCACTATACAAACAACATTTTGGTGCAAGTTTGAAATTAAGTAATATTTAAAAAATAAAATCAAAGCTATAAATTAAAACGACACTTTCGACAAAACTGGGTTGGGTGGTTCGATTTAAAGCTAACAATTTTTACATTGGTCCAGCTTAGACTGATTTAAGAATGTATCTATGGGATCCCCTTGGAAGCTGGAAACAGTGCTACTACAGTAACTACTGCTGTCTTCAGGCTGCCCCTCTACTTACTGAACACAGAAGGCTGCTTGGTAAGCAAAAGTGCAATGCAGGGAACGTATTGCATTTTCTCAATAAAAGCAAAGTCTTCTCTTATTGGATGAGGTGGAGATTGTGAGATCATCGCCCCACCTCATCCAATCATAAGAATTCTTTGCATTCATTGAGAAAATGCCCATGCTGAGCAAGCTACCCCTTGTGTTCACAATGCAGTAGGGCAGCTGCTCGGCACAGGACATGGGAGGTAGCGGAGATCGCTGTAGTAGCGTTGCCTGCTACAGTAAGTTCCAGCTTCCAAGGGTATCCCATTGGTATGGCACATACATACCTACTTTGGACCAAGCTGGACCAATGTAACTATGTAAAAATGGCCATATCTAATCTTCAGCTTTAAGTAGTGTCCTTTATTGGCCAACTTAAGTTATTACAGATGCAAGCAAATAAAAAAAGAAAGAAATGAGAACATTGATGAACACATTTAGAAAATCCCTAATGATTCATACACTTTGAGGAAGATTTACTAAAACCGGTGGACACAGAAGCTTCTAACTTCAATTGGTTCAAGGCTGTTTTTTATGCTCAGCTGCACCAGATTCTGTGTGCACCCGTTTTAGTAACCCCCCCGCCTGTGTGCAACACTAAAGGTACTATAAAATACTGAAGTAATTCATTTTTCTGATGGAAAAGAGTGGTTTGAAGTGTCAGTCTGCTATGTTTGGAATTTTTGAGTGAAGGTACTTGAGGACTGATGTGTGCTTTGTAGAGGAACTTCAAGAACGATTAACCAGGCTTACGGTAAGTGTTTTTTAATAAGGCAGGAGTGTACTCACTGCCACTCTTTAGTTAGCCCCCAAATGGCATGATTATCACAACTAATGCTTAAACTGGTTCCATTGCTTGCCAATATCAAGCCATGGATGAAGTTACCATATTATTTTTGTGTAGACTGGGCCAGCTGTATGTTACCCAGCACAAGGAAGCAGCACTCTCTGAGCCCAAAGGAGGTTCACAGTATATACAAAAAATGTTAACAGTTTTTTTATTCAAATTATTAAGCATGGACAAGAGTATATACACAAGATCGAATGTCAACCATACAAAAACAGTCAAAGTAATTCAGGCTAATATCAGTAGTGTATACAGGATATAACAGAATAAGTATCCTAGCATACTATAAAAAGGAAACGGGACACTCGGAACCCGATGCAGTACAATATCTCAAATACACTCTCTATTCTTGAGACTTGTGGAAAAAAGAAATTAACATAGAACTATAATACACTGCAAAAAAACACCTGCATGTGTAAACTTTAAACAAGTATAACCCTACGTAGGATATATCGTTAATACACTTTTCATCACCCAGAAAATCCTACAGATCAGGAAAATGGCCATTGAGCCCTCTATATCCAGATATATCAAAGACCAGAGATCAGAACAATCCTAAACGGGGTCAGAGATCAAAGCTAACATAGAATCACTTGTGTCTTGAGTGTCTAGCCATACCTTATTAACCATTCAAGGGCATCCCCTTGCCTCATATGTTAATTTGTAGATTGACAGTGCTTTGTTAACCACTTCAGCCCCGGACCAATTGGCAGCGAAAGGACCAGGCCCCTTTCTGCGATTCGGCACTGCGTTGCTTTAACTGACATTTGCGCGGTCGTGCGACGTGGCTCCCAAACAAAATTGGCGTCCTTTTTTTCCCACAAGTAGAGCTTTCTTTTGGTGGTATTTGATCGCCCCTGCGGTTTTAATTTTTTGCGCTATAAACAAAAATAGAGCGACAATTTTGAAAAAAATGCAATATTTTTTGCTTTTTGCTATAATAAATATCCCCAAAAAATATATAAAAATTTTTTTTTTTCCTCGGTGTCGGCCTATATGTATTCTTCTACATATTTTTGGTAAAAAAAATCGCAATTAGCGATT
Source organism: Lithobates sylvaticus (assembly GCA_028564925.1). Taxonomy (NCBI): domain Eukaryota; kingdom Metazoa; phylum Chordata; class Amphibia; order Anura; family Ranidae; genus Lithobates; species Lithobates sylvaticus. Next base: position 138,783,967 of record CM053027.1, read on the forward strand.
ATTGATTGGTTTGTGCAAAAATTATAGCGTTTACAAAATAGGGGATAGTTTTATAACATTTTTATTAATATTTTTTTTTTTACTAGTAATGGTGGCGATCAGCGATTTTTATTGTGACACCGACATTATGGCGGACACATCGGACATTTTTGACACATTTTTGGGACCATTGTCATTTATACAGCAATCAATGCTATTTAAATGCATTGATTCCTGTATAAATGACAGTTGTAGTGAAGGGGTTAACCACTAGGGGGAGGGGAGGGGTTATGGGTTCTGACGTGTGTGTGTTTTTTTACATTAGGGGGCGGGGCTGACGTCTGATGTCATTGATCGGCTTTCCTGATGACCGGGAACAGCCAATCAATGACAGGCAGAGTAGGAAGCGCGGGGAGAGGTTTGTTTACACATACCTCTCCCCGTTCTTCAGCTCTGAGACCCGATCGCGGGACACCATCGGCGATCGGGTCCGCTGGTCCCGCGGCCAGGGTCACGGAGCTCCCGACCGGGTCGCGAGCGCGCCGCTGGCGGCGCGCACGCGACCCACAGGCAGGCATTTAAAGGATCCCGTACAGGTACGGGATTTTGCCTGCCCGTGCCCTTTTGCTCACGTATATGTACATGAGCCAGTCGGGAAGCGGTTAATACACCTGTAGCGGTACCCCCGTAGGGGCTGCTGAAATGGGACAACTATATACAGTCCAGTATATACACTCCTCCTGCACATCACTTCCTCTCTAATCTCCAGCTCTTTCTCCTCCAGCACATCGCTTCTTCTCTAATCCTCAGGCGCAGCTAGCACAAAGTGGATAGGCCTGACACTGGCTCAGTCAGGACTTTGGTAATTGCCCTTTACAGGCAGAGACCGTGGGCCTCTATAGTGTAGCAAACAAAAAATCTCTGGTGCTATCTTCAGGCCCTGCCAGCCTTCCTGGCTGCAGCTGCCTCTCTCCACTGCCCCTTCCACCACAGTCCACACTTCTGGTTCTGCACCCATCTCAGACTGCAAGCTCCCAGTCCTCTCAGGCATTCCTCCCCAGTCCTCCCGACTGTGCCTCACTCACCAGCCCTCCTGGCTGCGACCAGTTGTCCTCCCAGGAGTCTCTTAGCAGTGCTCTCTCCCACTGTCCAGGCCGGGAGTATGGAGTTCACAATGAGAGATATAGAGGGGGGAGAGGGCAGATAATTAACAAACAGCCCTGGGTAACATTATTAACAAATTAATTAAACGTTGATTTAAAATTGATAAGAACGATCACATACTCTACCAAACAGAGTTTAAAATGTGAAATATTAAATCACGTTCAAGGTTGCAATAGCATTATTAACAATATTCACATAAAAAACTTCAAAGAACAAACACACACACATATTTAAATCTACAGAACAATACCCTATTTAATGTTTCAAAACTCATCCGTAATCCATTAAGGTGGTATTCATTTTGGTGTATACTTGTAAAATTTAATATAATATGATATGATTAAACATAAATAGTAATTAATATTAATTTATGTAGAAAGATAATAACTCATTTAACGTATTAATAATTCTGACTTTAATAAGAAAAATTATAAATTAATTTTTAAAAAATTATTCATTTAATAGATTACTAATTCAATAAAGTAACTGATCAATCGATTAATTGATATGTAGTGGATGAATTGCTTAGTTGATATAGTTACCCCAAAACAATTTCAATTAATTATTGATCAAATCAACTAAATTATTAAATAATTAAATCAGGGTACCTAGCTCTAGTTCCTCATTAAGCCCCTCAGGTGTCATACTATTTACGTCCTCGCATTCCCGGCCGCCTGGGGGGCGCGCGAGCACCCGCGGCATTGCTCGGGACCCGGTGCGAGTGCCCGGCGGCCACGATGTCCGCCGGGCACCCGCGATTGCCCGTTAAAACAACGGGACCGTGGAGCTGTGTGTGTAAACACACAGCTCCACGTCCTGTCAGTGGTGAGGAGACCGATCATGTGATCCCAGTACGGAGGATCACTGATCGGTCTCCTCCCCTTGTGAGTCCCCTCCCCCCACAGTTAGAATCACTTCTATAGGGAACACATTAACCCCTGCAGCGCCCCCTAGTGTTAACCCCTTCCCTGCCAGTCACATTTACACAGTAATCAATGCAATTTTATAGCAACGATCGCTGTGTAAATGTGAATGGTTCCAAAAATGTGTCAAAAGTGTCCGAAGTGTCCGCCGCAATGTCGCAGTCACGAAAAAAATATCGCAGATTGCCGCCATTACTAGTAAAAAAAAAAAAAAAAAAATTCAATAAATCTATCCCCTATTTTCTAGACGCTATAACTTTTGCGCAAACCGATCAATATACGCTTATTGCGATTTTTTTTACCAAAAATATGTAGAAGAATACGTATCGGCCTAAACTGAGGAAAAAAATAGTTTTTTTTTAAAAAAAAATGGGATATTTATTATAGCAAGTAAAAAATATTGTGTTTTTTTTCAAAATTGTCGCTCTTCTTTTGTTTATAGCGCAAAAAATAAAAACCACAGAGGTGATCAAATACCACCAAAAGAAAGCTCTATTTGTGGGAAAAAAAGGACGTCAATTTTGTTTGGGTGTAATGTCGCACGACCGCGCAATTGTTAGTTAAAGCGACGCAGTGCCGAATCGCAAAAAGTGCTCTGGTAAGGAAGGGTGAAAAATGGCCCCGTGCTGAAGCGGTTAAAGGACAGTTAGATACTCAGGAACTTTAAAAGATGCATTTTTTATTTAATCAGAGAAATAAACACCAGTGTTTTAGTACATGCTTATACCTACATAAAAAGAGAAAGGAGAACAGGCATATGCCTATGGGGTTGACTTATCTCAGAGGTAACAGTAGCAATTGCACAAGGTTTCCATCCAAACCTTTAGTAAATCTTTCCTCCCAAGCTTGGCTGACTTCTGCTCATAAGCTTAATCCTTGTAAAATCTGCAGGATTGGGCTACAGTCACGTCTCTGGCCAGAATTTTATAACCATGCTTAGCTGCCTGGTCAGTTTGATAAATTAAAAATGTGTAATAACAAAAAAAAGACATCTACAATTAGGGTTGCTACATCATCCCTTTAATCCAGGACACACATTAATTACACAGATTCTGTGGCTAAAATATGTACAGATGACTAAAGACAAATTGCATTAATTCTAAAAACTATATTTATCCTCTGTAAAAAAAGGGAAATTCTAAAAAAAACAAAAAAACAATCCCACTCATTCTGCTTCTCTTATCTCCTTCGCCAGAGCTGTTTGTGACCATTCACTGCTATATTGTTTATCGCTCTCTTCTAAAAGGTCAAAATCACGATTCTTATGGTGCTGGGTGAAAATGGGGTTTATTTATAAAATTGCCTGTACAGCACAGTGTGCAGGATAATACTAGTCATTAGATCTGTATCCATTAAACCTTACACTGCAAAAAGTCACATTCACAAAAAATACTTAGACAGGCTTTTAAAATTGTTTTGTGATCAAATATAAAAAAAACATAGTTTTTTATATTACCATTACCATTATTAGTTTACTTGTTTTGATACGTAATGGGTGAAGCTGAAAAACAATCTACTGACCTTTAGGTTCCATTCATGCCAGAACTCAGCATGGCGCGATTTAAAAAAGGTTCCTGTACTACTTTGGTGCAACACCAGCATGAAAGTCAAATCAAAATCAAAATCTGATTGCAGCAGTGTGAACCTAGCCTTAAAGAGGAAGTAAACCCTAATGGGTTTACTTCCTCTTTGTTTCCCTGCAAAGGTAAAGCATAATAGACTACTATGCATCGCATAGTAGTCCATTATGTGTCACTTACCTGACACAGGAGCCACCGAAGTCACCGCTGTCCCCTTGTGTACGGAGCCTCCATCTTCTTGGTGGGTCTCGCGGCTCCGTCGCTGTCATTCGACGGCGCCGTGATGACGTCACTCCCATGCATGCGCACGGGAGCCGGCACTCGCGGCATATCGCCGTTGAGAGAGGCGCACACAGTGCGCATGCGCGCCGCTGTCTATGGCGGACACTTCTTGAATGCAGAGAGATTTATTGTCTCTTAAACAGAACTGTGGGAGAGAGGGTTAGGGCCAGGACACCCTTTAGTAGATGCAATGTTATTTGGCAGACTCCGAGACTTCTATAGGTAGACAGCCATGCAGGGAAAGGCACTCAGCTGGACACCACGTCTGCATGTTTAGACATGCTGTCTCCTATGGCAACAATCTTGAACAGTTTCTAACAGAGGTTGTAATGAACTCTTTCACTTCTTCCACAATCTCCTTTTTAGATCTTCACTCAACTGAGCTCCCAGTCTATCACTTAGACCCGCTGATCCACTGCTACTGGATCTCCTGAACTCTTCTCACTGAGTATCTTCCTCAAGCGTCACCCCCGCATCCCTGCTGGGTCCCTAGCTTGGCACTCACAGATACTACTCAAGCCTCACCCCACTGACCTGCTTGGTCCCTGGCTTGGGACACAAGACTGCTCTGCAAGTGTCACCTCCGCTGGCTGGGTCCCTGGCTTGACATCTGCTGAAGTTTCCCAATTCTTCACCGTCCCCGGTTGGTGAGAATACTGCTCTGGTACTTGCTTCAGCTACTCACGGTGATCCCTGGTAACAAGGAGGATGGTCCCTTAGTCGCAACAGCTTCCCCTCTACCTTCAACCATGACAGGTTCTCCGGCCGGCAGAACCGCCACTTCTGGTTGGACTGCAAGCCACAGTCCCAACCCTGTGCTGCTCTCCTGCTCTCCTGCATCTGGATAGGCTCTCAGACAGCCAGCAGCCAGATGTCCCTGGGATAGGCCTCAGGCTCTGGCCTAGTGGCCCGGGGCAGTACAACACACGTCCACCCAGACAGCCATCCAGGTGGCACAGAACCCCCATCACCTGACCTCACTCAAATAAATAGGCACTCCTAGCAGGCCAAGGGATCCAACAAGATGCCTACCCATCTTTTCCTAATCTTTCCTTGCAATGCCCTTGTCTTGTCTAATGCCACCAGATACCCAGCAATCTAGCGACAGAAGAGAGAAGTGCAGCAATTCCAGAATTAGGGTGGAATCAATTGATCTCTTATCAATTGGCCAAGGCAACTATACCTGGCAGGTAGATTTACTAGCAACCCTGCCTAAACATCAGGGTGCTACAGTTAGAACAGTCATTTACAATCCGTATAATCAAAGTGTCAAATAACGCATGGAAAGTCAGAGAAGTGCACAGTTTAGCTATCAATAATGACCTAAAAGAATATTCACACATAAAGGTAGTTAACAGGAGTACTTTCATACATGTATATAGGATCATATTCATATCAAAGAGGTCTAATATAATTTATTTCTATTGTGTATTATTTATGTAACTGAGCATTAATTGAGGATTCAGTTGTCTTCAGTTCTAATTGCCTGCCCATCAGCGCCACCTATCAGTGCCCATCAGTCCTGCATATTATCAGTGCTCATCAGTGCCCATCAGTGCTGCCTCATCAGTGCCCGTCAGTGCTGCCTCATCAGTGCCCTTCAGTGCAGCCCCATCAGTCACGTTAGTGCAGCCTCATCAGTGCCCATTAGTGCAACCTCATCAATGCACATCAGCGAAGGAGATAAATTACTTATTTTTTATAACAAAAATTAAGAAAAACTTTTTTTCAAAATTGTCGGCCTTTTTGTTCAGCAAAAAAATAATAATTCAGTGGTGATTAAATACCACAAAAATAAAGCTCTATTTTTGTGGAAATAAATTATTAAAATGTCATATGTGTACAGTGTTGCATGACCACGCAATTGTCATTCAAAATGTGACAGCGCTGAAAGCTGAAAATTGGCCTGAGCAAGAAGAGGGTCAAAGTGCTCTGCATTGAAGTGGTTAAAGCACATGGTGATGGCTACCATGTTTGAGAAGTGTTAACTGTTTAGTTGACTTGCACCAGTGATGTTCGCTCTCAGCCTGCTGGTGCTCAGATTGCTGTCTCGTGAGCTGGGAAACCTCTGTGCGGAGTGAGGCAGAGAGTGTAAATGTCACAAAGGGGCTCAAGAAATTTTATGATGTCTGGCATCATGGAAGTGCAAAGAAAAGGTCATAGGGTAGGTAGCTGCATGTCGGGACAGCATCAGGTAATATGTAATTTAGGAAATCTCATGTAATCTCATGTAATGTTCAGGCACAGAATAAAATGCTATTTTTTTTAATATTTTTTTTATTGCCCAAAATATAAATATGTGACAGGTTATCTTTAGATTGGACCTGTGATGAGGAATAAAGCAAAATATTGGTGTAATTAGCTTTCTCTGAAATGTAAAACTGTTTGTTAGTCCTGGGGCATTTTCAAAGTCATTGCCAGAGAATTAGTAAGTGTTAAATTGGAGGCCTCCCCAGCAGGTATTTTTCTTTGTGACTGATTCTCTCAAAAATCCTTGCAGTTTTAAAAATACCGGAGAAAAGTAGGAAACTCCTATAAAGCATGATCAAGTGTCCAGAAATTCCTTGTATATTTCTTGTTTTCTTAGCTTTGAGAGCATCAAACAGATACAGTTGGAAACACGATTTTTTCAAGGAGTATGAATGATTCAAATGGAAAATGGCAAGACCTAAAACTGCTGATTTAATTTGGCATATTAATGAGAAGCTGGTTATATGTAATATTTTGCAACAAAACTCTGTATATAGAAAGCCTAGCTTTAAAAAAAATAAACATTTCCTAATGAAGCAATAAGACAAGTATTCAGCCTTTGCAATTATGTACGAAAAATATGCCACTTTATCTTCATCTTGCTGGTAATGTGTGGACCACCACCCAAAAGGGATATCAGTTGTTAAAGTTAAAATCTGGTTGTTATATGAACTGTATTCATACTATTGATTTCTGTAGAAATATAAAGTTGAAGCTAAATTTTTCTTTTTTTTTTTAGATGGAGAATAGTTAGAACTTCCATCATTTTTATTATTTTTATATATTTATTGTTCCCCTGTATTGTCACCTTGTTTCTGATCCCAATGACAAAGTTCTCACCAGGACAGGAAATTAAGGTTTTGGCTCAAGTTATACCTTAATGCAGTACAGGTCTTGTCACTGCAGAAATTAAAAAAAATATTAAAAATAAAATAAAAACTGAAATAAACCCCAAAATATAAAAAAATATCCAGAATTATTAAATGATTTAAAAAAAGTTAGCATCAAGCAATTACGTTTAAATTGAATATGGATGAATATAAAAAGGCAGAATTTATAGATCTCCCTGATGTAATTTCAGGTTCTTCCCCACCTAACTGTCATGTATTTTCTAAAACTGCAATAAGCATTTCAAGTGTAGTTCTCCTTAGCCTTGAAGGAGATCACAGTTAGAATTGGACAAAGGTTGCCCCCTTCTGGGAAACAAGGTTTATGCTTTATTTTAATGCTGTTATTTTTTTTCTCAACAGCTAAACAGTCAACAGAAAACCCAGAAATCAGTAAGTGTTTTTTTGTGATAAAATCTAGTTATAGTATATATTATGTTAAAATGTAATAGGTCTATGTCATAGGAAGTTTTGTGGAGTTCGAATTTGGAATAACCCAACACAGGAATTGTACTGTATTAACCTGAATTTAACACAAGTCATGTTATATGGCTATGAAATCTTCCATCAATGCTGGATGAATCTGAATAATTATCACTAGCCCCTGCTTACACATTGATTGGTCATAGTTGCACAGAAGTAAAATGGGTAACAGGTCAATGAACCTCAGAGCAACAGGTAGATAGTGGCTTACCCATGCAGAAAATCCCTGGGATCTCCTAGCAAAGTTGTTTAAGTTCCTGCAAGACACTTGCAGGTATCTGAAGAAGATTAGCCAAAACTGGCATGTACCCTGTTCTGTGGTTCAGCTCCTCCCACCCCTCCGTTCTTTCCTATTGGCCATTTAGGCCACCCAGTGTATGTATTAGCCGGAGGGATGTCAAGGAGTTGGGAGGAGATGACTATAGCATAACAATTACAGCTGTCATTGCTATTTGGAGACGTAGGTTTTTGGATCCTGAGGTTGCTCTGGAAGTAATCTGTGAAAATTGCAGGCATCTAGTAGTGCCTTCTTTAACCTCCCTGGCGGTATGATTATGTCAGATTTTCGTGTCTCAAAGCAGTACATTGTTTTGCATGGAAATTTGGCGTTTTATATTGTAGGCCTGTAATTCTTAAGAATAACTTACTTAAATCTGTCCAAACAAGAGTCTAGTAGACATCCCAGGTATGATAAAGTTTGAAACACAAAATCAGAAATTATAATATAATAAATAACTATAAATAATTATAACAAATAATAAAATAATAAACTGTATTAAATAATGTAATCAAATCAAAAAAACTGAAATTTGATCAATTATAGAATTGTCGCTGTCGTTACTTTCAGTGTTTGATGACAAATTTCCCCACTAATCACTATCGCCCAATTCTGCAAGTGATTCTAATTTACTATCGCTGTTTTCTAGCTGTCTAAAATCACTTTTGACATAAAGGAACACTTTTTGGTTGCCATGAACAATCTCAAGTTTCCAGGCAGAACGAACAGTATATATAATATAAAACTGCATGCAGGGCACTGGACAAAGCACTAGGGACAGAAGGGATGTGAAATAATTTGATACAGTAATGTAATCTGTAAGATTACAGTGTACTGTATGTGTTTTGTTTTTTGCACTTTTTAAATTTGGCATGGGGCTCCATCCTGGTGCACCACGAAACGCGCAGGGAACGGAGCCGGACACACAGTACATTGGGTGGAGGACCAGGTAAAGTAAGGCCACACATTGGCCCTAACAAATAAAGCAGTACTCCTTAGTCACTACAGATAGGGAGGGGGCACCCTCTAGCTACCTGGCACATTTTCCATTACTTAATGTTCTATAATATCCACACTTAAATAAGTCATGGATACAGTCTCTTTGTTTTTTACACTATGGTAAATGTTACATTCACTCTTTCTTCGTGAATGGATTCATTTATGAATGCATCCTAGGGTTAGAGTTCTCTCTTTTTGCATTGCCTAAACATATTTATAAATGTTAAAAAAATATCTCTGCGCTTAGGTTATATAAAGCAGCTAGCATAAATAGATGGTAACAATTGCTAGAAAAATCGAAAATGCAGCACTTAAAAGTTAATTCCTGAAAAAGTTCACAATCAATAGGAACTCCCAGGATGTATAACAGAAATAAACGTTCCTTCCTAGATGTAAAATTCCATAGGTTCTAGGGGACACCCAAGGTCCATAAAGATATAATATACTGTAGGGGAAAGGACACTCCTCCACTGACACCATAGCACACCTGGCCTCTTACCCTAAGGTATGGACCACTAGATCATATGTGGTTATACAAGCCTTCCAAAACTCCCCTGGCTTGTCTTTAATCATCAATATTGGCATATATAATGAGGGGAATTTGGAAGATTTACCCTCTCCTCTTGTTCTGGTGCCAACTCGAACATTTTGGATTTCCCCATCACTTTCTATGGCCAAATAGAGAAGGTGAATCTCCCCAGTGGGGTCAAAGAAATTAATAATAATAATCCTTCCCTACTTCCTACTATCCAAAACTTAAAACAAAACATTTTGGCTTTGCATACACTTTAATGGCAATTGTGGATCTGGAAATAGGGTTATGAAAAAAAAATCTTTGGTGGCTTCCAATTCTGGTTTATCATTAAGCACTAGTGAAACTCTGAAAAATCTGTACTAGTTTGCGAGTTTGAAAGTCAATCAATATCTCACCTCTACTAGACCCAGGTTTTCTAGTAGACTATGCACTGATATGGTTATAAAACAATGGTTCCTAATGTTTTTTCACCAGTGTACCACTTGCCAGCCATTATCCTCCCATGCAAGGCTTTTTTTTTCAGCGGGATGAAGTTTCGGCACCTCCAGCACTGAATGTATGTAATGGCAAGGGGTGCTGGAGAGTCTATTAATGCTGCCTGCTGGGTGATCTATTGTTGCTGGAGGGGATGTATTTTTACACGGCAGTCTGTTGTTGCTGAGGAGATCTAATGTTGCTGGTGGTGGATCTATTGTTGTTGGAAGCGATTTACTGTTGAGGGAGGGGGTCCATTGTTGCTAGCTGCTGAAGAATTGACTGATGCTGGCTGCTGTGAGATCTTTTGCTACTGCTGGGTGGTATTTTGTTGTGGGGGTCCATTGTTGCTGGGGGGTCTCGTATTTCTGGGCAAATCTATTGTTGCTGGGGAGTGCTATTGCTGCTGGCTGGGGGAGGGTCTATTTTTTTACGTTTCTTGTTATCATTAACAAATTCCATACAAATTACTGCTTGGCTCTGTATTCTCTAAAAGGGGTGCTACTGGGAGGTGGGTAAGGGGTGGAACCAAGAGAGGGTGCTCAGAGGTGGGTAAGGGGCAGAGACAAGAAGTGACACAGAAGGTGGGAGTTCCTGCACCTATTCTCCAAGACAAAAATCAGTAGAATACTGGTAAAGCAGGGGATGGGGCTAATTGAGGCATGCATTCTGCACTGTGCCAAAATGTACTTGATGCAGCATGCACTAAAACGTTTCCCTGGATCTGGGGCTCCTCTGGGGTTTTAGAGTTTCTGTTGGTTGGAGAGTACAGTCTGGTACAAGGGTGCAGTCTAGCCGTGTAAATTTAGATTTATAAAATCACTCTTGCATGAGTAACTATGTTTTGTGGATTATTGCTCATTATGAGGCTTATTAATTACAGCCCCTGAAGCACTAGGCCTGGGGAGGAATATGAACAGTTAACTGCTGAGAATTACCAAACCAAGAAACCAGGTAAAAATACTCCCTACCCAATAATTGTGAACACAACTGGATAGTCCCTTTGGAACCCAGCAACGCCCATCTAGAGCGAGCTAGCCCAATATTTTGAAAAGATTAAAATCACCAAAATAAAAAAAAAAGTGCTAAACACCAATAAAGTGACCGAAATAAAAACTAAAATGCAAATTGAGTAAAAAATGAGTATAGAAAATCAAATATAAATATGTAAACACCCAGTGTTAAAATGTGAAGTGAATCCTTCAAAGAAAGTCCATATGAAAATTCAAAGTAAAAGTTTAATCACCGTGATCGTTAGCGTGTTTCAACATAAAATCCTCTTCCATTCAAATATGCAATCGTCACACCAAGTGAAAGTGTGCCACCACTTCCCCATCAGGTGTACACTTCCCCATCAGGTGTATTTACCTCATACTCAGTGTGACGGATCCTTTTCCTCACTCCGCTGAGTGCTTCTGTCAGTAATACTGCTTCCTCCAATCTGACCATCAGAGAGAGATATTATAGCTGCATCAAAATACTGCTTCCTCCAATCTGACCATCAGAGAGAGATATTATAGCTGCATCAAATACAAGTCAATGTGGACAGAAAAAGGTCCTTGCAGCCAGTGCCCGTGACACTCAGCAAATAAGCTTTAGGCTTAATCAATCCAACCACGGCGGTTTCCAGACCAAGTAAGTAATACCCAAGGTGAGTTCATATGGGGAAAAAGAAAAGAGAACTCCATTAGTGCTATAACGTTTAAATTTTTTATTATAAATGGAAATCTCTCCCATTTTACTCACATGTCACAAAAATATACAATGCTTTAAATCATCTGCATCACTAAACAAACGTTTAACACCCGACCACTTGTTCCTGCTTTTCGGAATGTCACTTCTGGTTGATCGTGATGCCTCACTTCTGGTAACGGTACAGGCACATCTGATGCGTTTCGTCATTACTGCTTCGTCCAAGGATAACAATGTGAAACCTTTGTTGATAGTACTTTTGCTTAAGCCACTGTTACTTGTTAGGAATCCTCTCTGCTACCCTGTACATTTGTAACATTGATATATATTTCAGTTGTTTAAAGCTGAAACTTAGCTACAAAAATCCCTACAGCTTTAGTCACATCACTTACCTTTAATGTAGTATGCCCCACGTGTGCAGGCAGCTGGATCCTGGAAAAATCTTCAATGGAGGGATGCCTTTCTTCTTCCTGTCTCTGAACTTCCAGTGCTGCAATGGTTAGTTAACAGCTTCAGGTTTTCAGGAAGAACAGAAGTAAAGATGGTCCAATGGGGACACACGCCCTCTTTTTTTCTCCTCCATTGGGAAACGTTCTTTCATGAATTACACTGCTTGTAATTTGATCTGTGAATAGGGGGGAGATTCCTATGACTGATCAGACTCTCCCCCAATCACATATAATATTACAAGCAGTGTAATCAATGAAAGAATGTTTCTCAATGGCGGAGAGGGCAGGAGGGGATGTGTGGCTATGCTAATGTAAACTAAAATAACAATCAGTTTAATACCAAACATGCCTATGCTATAAAGTACAGCACTTGAAGTGGTCACAATAAATGTCCTAAGCAATATCTGTGTCTGCTTTATGTCATGTATGGTCCTTATCAAAGCAAAAACAATTGAGAATACATATGACTTTAAAGTCATCGTGAGATTGTTATGCTTGCAAAATTATAAAACAATTACAGATGTACTTCAAATGAATTAGATGAAAAATCCCTTGATGGAGGAATATCAGAATATTATTTTCTACCATAAACAAAATTGAATTATATTTATATACTGTATATACAAATATCCATATGTAGCACAGACCCTGAACAGGCTTTGCAGATTAGTCCCAGGTTTTATTCCCACAGACTACCAACACAACACTTCTGGGATTCCCAGTAGGTTGAATCCCACTTCGGCAGCACTAGCACAGTAACACAAGGGGTTAAACAGCAAGCAGTCACTAGGATTCCACTTCCAGGCGTTTACGCATTGTGCCTCCAGATGCTTGGATTGATCCTGTTCAATACTGGCTACACAATGATCGTGAAGCTCCAGGCCAGATCCTCAGTGCACCCCCTTACTTGGTTCTGAACAGCTTCCAGGAAATGAGTCTGCTGCTCCAGGCCTCAGACTATTTAAGGGCTCTTTCTCCACCCTCTGAGAGCACTTCCTCAGGGATTGCCTACAGTCCCATAAATTTTCATGCTCATAGTCTGCCTATTGCAGCCCACCACATTCCAGAATCTACTAGAAGGTAGGGAGAACTAGTGGAGCCTGCAGCCAGAACAGACAAAAATAATCACACTCTGCTCCACTGGCTAAAGACAAGCCAAAAAAACTAAATTTATATATGAATATGAATGATAAAACAAAAACTTTTCTTTCACTCATGGTTAGTGTTTGGCTGAAGCCCTTTATTATCAATCAACTGTGTTTACTCTTTTTAAATCATAATGGTAACATAAACTACCCAAATGACCCTGATCAAAAGTTTACATACCCTGGTGATTTTGGCCTGATAACATGCACACAATTTGACACAAAGGGGTTTGAATGGCTATAAAAGGTAACCATCCTCACCTGTGATCTGTTTGCTTGTAATAAGTGTGGGTGTATAAAAGTTTAAAGAGTTTCTGGACTCCTGACATACCCTTGCATCTTTCATCCAGTGCTGCACTGACAATTCTTGATTCTGATTCATGGGGAAAGCAAAAAAAATTGTCAAAGGATCTGCCGGAAAACTTAGTTGAACTGTATAAAACAGGAAAGGGATATAAAAAGATATCCAAGGAATTGAGGGTGCCAATTATCAGTGTTCAAACTCTAATCAAGAAGTGGAAAATGAGGGGTTATGTTGAAACCAAACCACGGTCAGGTAACTAAAATTTCAGCCACAACTGCCAGGAAAATTGTTCAGGATGCAAAGAAAAACCCACAAATAACTTCAGGTGAAATACAGGATTCCCTGAAAAGATGTGGTGTGACTGTTTCAAGATGCACAATAAGGAGGCACTTGAAGAAAGATGTGCTGCAAGGTCATTTGGAGTGATGAGACCAAAATTGAGCCTTTTGGCCACAACCATAAACGCTACATTTGGAAACAACAACGTCTATGATGAAAGGTACGGAGGTGGATCACTGATGTTTTGGGGATGTGTGCGCTACAAAGGCACAGGAAATTTGGTCAAAATTGTTGGCAATATGAATGCAGTATATTATCAAAAAATACTGGAGGAACATTTCCATTCATCAGCCAGGAAGCTGCGCATGGGACGTACTTGGACATTCCAATATGACAATGATCCAAAACACAAGGCCAAGTTGACCTGTCATTGGCTATAGCAGAATAAAGTGAAGGTTCTGGGGTGGCCTCTCAGTCTCCTGAGCTCAATATTATTGAGCCACTCTGGGGAGATCTCAAAAGTGCAGTTCATGCAAGATAGCCCAAGAATTTCCAGGAACTGGAGGCTTTTTGCCAAGAGGAATGGGCAGTTTTACCATCTGAGGAGATAAAGAGCCTCATCCACAAATACCACAAAAGACTTCAAGCTGTCATTGATGTTAAAGGGGACAATACACAGTATTAAGAACTGGGGTATGTAAACTTTTGATCAGGGTCATTTGGGTAGTTTTGGTTGCCATTATGATTTAAAAAGAGTAAAACACAGTTGATTGATAATAAATGGCTTCAGCCAAACACGAACCATGAGTGAAAGAAAAGTTTTTGTGTTATCATTCATATTCTCTGAAAAATGGCCAAGAAATCCTAAATCCTAAACTTATGAGCATAACTGTATATAGCAATTTTGTAGGCATTTTAAGGGAATTATTCTCAATAGTTTTTGGGTTTATGTTTATCGGGCATGAGGTATACCCTTTAAGGGAGAGTTGGTTGGAATCCTTATGGCTTCTTTTTTCCTTAAATTGTCTTTATTAAAAATGTACTTTCAGACCATCCAATACTATGTTGATTGTTGAATTGTAAAAGCTTGTCTTCTAAAAATATGGATATGGTTTGAATAATTGGCATTAAGGGAGGGTCTGTTTAAGTATAATACAACACTTTGGCACACCTACATCACACCCTTCAGTTGTTCTGATTGGGTGAGGGCTTGGCTCAGCTACAACTTTTACAGGGTCAACAAAAAAGCTGGTTTACCACCAAGATTAAGAAAGACTTCAAATCATTCATTCCGATGACCTTAATACATCTGATTGGACTTTGCAGCAAATTGGGCTATGCTGAAACCAAAGACCGGGCAAACTGAAATGTACCTTTCCCTTTTAATACTATTTATTTTTCTGTTGCTTATTATCTCTTTTGTAATATATTTTCTGTAAATATTTATTGCACCATCTTTCTTTTCGTTTCATTAAAAAGCTAATTTAATATAGTTAAGCCAAATCTCTTGAGTGCTCTCAATAAGAAATTAAAGAATCCATGTCTTTTTGAAGAAACATACCATATTTTAAACTCTGTACATTCCTGTTTGAGTGTGGCGGCAACTGTCACAGGCAATTTTGAAAGTTCGGAATTGCTAGAGCAAACAAGTGGTGGTGACTGCTGTTTGTGAGTGTAAAGGGCTGACTGTGGAGTCAATGGACTCTAGTAATGATCACAATCCATCTAAATAGGATTGTTTGATGTCTTCTTTTTAAATGTCCAGCCAGCCGAAAACCAGTATCTTGCTATGGGCATTTAAACATCTTTCTGTGTTTGTTATGTCTCAGCATGAGTTCACAGTAGGAAGAAAAAAATTTATGAAAAGTTGTCCTTAGCCCCAAAAATTTGCAAACTAAAATAAGAATCTGAAGCTTGCCAAATGCATGTTTTTCCTTATTGTTTTTTTTTTCTAATTGGCTCTGGCATGTGTACAAGGCATTACTTCTCTTATGAAACACAGGAGTGTGGTTCATCTGGGTGACTTCATCAGGCTAAAGTCCGCTGTTGGCTGAAGTCACCCAGATGCCTGGACCGGCAGTTAGCCTCAGCCTTTCAGCGAGCCGCTGAGAGCCTGAGCCACCTGCTCTCGCCCCCTCCAGAGCCCAGCGCTCCAGTAAGCGATGGAGGGGCTGATCACAGAGCGGTGACTAACCGCTCACTGAAGACTGAAAACTGAGCATTCAGCAGTCTTTGATCACTCAGTTCTTAGTCTTTGAAGCAGTGGGGTCAAATGCAGCTTTGGAGCAATGCTGCATCCACCTAGGTGAGTATACACATACAGTATATATTTTTTTAGAACCTGTAATCTGGGGGACAGGTAGCAGGTACAAAGCTCCCTGGGATGAGCAGTCTTTCAGGCACAGATACCAAATCCAGTGAGGTAGTGACAAACAGTGTGGTGTTTATTGGTGATATATACAAGCCTATATACAGGTGCTGTACAGTGTTTCAGAAAAACAAACAAAAAATAGCCAAACAAAAAACCTAGCTGTGTCTCGGCACTAACTACACAATATATACAGGCCCTAACTAGCAGGCTGAGCAAACCTACAGCTTCTCAGCTTCCACAGATACAGCTTAACAGCTTTTTACCAACCTTTTGCTCTTACAGACCAGTGTTGTCTGTGTTTCCTAGGCAGAGAGCGAAGGCTGTCTGTCAGAGGTGAATTTAAATTGGCCTGAGGGAGAGGACCAAGATCCGAACTGGATCGTGGATCCGAGATCACTGAACATGTATGAGCGGAGCCTGGGAGACGTATAAACCCTGAACAGGACTTTTCCTGGCTCTCTCTGCGACGCCCTGCTACAAACCCCATACTTCTCTTTAAAACTATTCCTTTAGAAAAATGTTCAATGACACCCAAACACCCATATAAAGTATTTATTGTCTTTATTTGTAAGGCAAATTCAAGCAGCACGATATGCAAACTTCCAAAGCAAAACTCAAATTTTTATATTTTTTTAAAATAATGTAAAATAATTGTCACAGATCAGTTTAAAAATGCTTGTGGGATTTAATAATTACTCGCTTAAAGCGGAAGTAAACGGCCACTGTAAACGTAAAATTTGTGGCCTCAGGAGCTTTTTTGCCATAATGTGCAAATATTCACAGCAAACTGGCAAACTATGACACACTTGCCCAGCAAAGCGATCCCTTCCACACTCCTCCCCATGGCCAGTACTTCAATCTTCATCTGGTTGTCCTCCTGGTTTGGGGTCTTTGGCCATTGTGATTGGCAGGGCCAGAATGAGGTAACACCTGTTCATGTGCTCAGGATTTACTTTGTCTTATCCCGCGTACACGCGATGGGAAATTCGGCCAGCAAAAGACCGATGAGAGCTTTTGGTCGGAAAATGCGACCCTGTGTATGCTCCATCGGACTTTTGCTGGCCGAATTCCCGCCAGCAAAAGATTGAGTGCAGGTTCTCTATTTTACGGTCGGGAAAAGTTCCTATCCGAAAATGCGTTCGTCTGTATGCATTTCGGACGCGCAAAAAATCACGCATGCTCAGAAGCATTGAACTTCATTTTCTCGGCTCGTCGTAGTGCTGTACGTCACCGCGTTCTTGACGGTCGAAAGTTCAGAGAACTTTTGTGTGACCATGTGTATGCAAGACAAGCTTGGGCAGAATCCTGTCGGAAAAACCATCCAAGATTTTTCGGACAGAAATTCCCCTCATGTGTACGCGACATTAGAATAGAATCGTGCTGAGACGGTAAACTGAGATGCACATGCACGGTTCAGTGTACACTCGGAAATAAAAATTCTCAGACAGGTAAGGAGAAGGATTTATGACTGAAGAGACATTCATAGTCTATTCTGACATAAAAAAGCCTACCTGTCAGTGTTTTTTTTTAATACAGGAGTATATTTCTGCTTTAAAGCTGACCTATATTAACAAATGCATTTTTAGTGTTCCAATAAACACTGGGCAAATGGTAATATTATATGGATTAAAACATAACTGTACAGTAACTTCTTTCTTATTTGCTTACGAGCAAAAATTGTTGTATCGAATTGTCTTGATACTGTATTTGATACAATTTATTCACAATACAAAAATGTTATAAAAAAGCACAACTGTTCTAAAGACTGAAACACCCTCTAGTTTTGGTTTTAATCATGTGGCCATGTGCTCAAGGCTGATGAATTCTTAAAAGGCTTCTGCCTAATTTAATGTAACTGCTTTTTAGGACCCCTTCATACCCACCCAGCAGGTTATGTTACGCACACACATTAACGTGCATTGCATTAAGGCAGCTCATTCATTTTGAACACACATAAAACTAGATATGCACCACAGAATGCTAAGCATCGTTGTGTGCCCATGCATTGAGGTACACTGGCAAGGTGAATTGCGGTACCATTGAAAGCGAATGGCAATGCAAACCGCTTTACCGCAGATCGTGTGTTACTGTGCATTGTGGTAATATGCGATAAAACATATTTTACCGCAACATATGGAAATTAAGCCAGCCTAAATGTATTTGGAGGAGTGGGTGCAGGGACCATTTTCACGATAAACTATAAAGGAAATATTATTTTTCTAATTCTTATTAGAGCATTTACAGTTAATTTGCAACCAACTCTCTGATTAAAAAAAGCAAATACTAATAACCTTTTTATTATTCTACGAAACAGGTCAGATCAGCAAAAACTTTCACTTGTTGCACAAAAGAGCTTCAGCTACAAACGGTAATACATTCATGTTTTGTTTATGACCTTTATTAGAATCCATATAATAGAGTGATTTATTTGCTTTCTAATCAGTCACAAAAACACATAAATACTTATCCTAAAATTTGTATGGTTTTATTGTCCAATGATGCACAGTGCTAATTACTGTGTGCTAGTTTCCTATGTATGCCATAGAAAAGAAAAACAACTAAAATAAAAGTGTTTCATTAATCATGAAAGTCCAGGGTGTATCTGAAATTGTGTTAAATGGTTAATTTCCTTAGCCATTAAAAAATATGGGCAGATAAGGAGCAGCTAAATACCTGCTTGCACATGTATGAACAGTTGGGTCAGCTCTTGCCTTCTCTTGGGGCATACTGCATGAATAACAGCACATGTGTTTCATCCTTGGTTAATCACTCTGGGTGTCACCCAGTTCGTCATCACTAATTAGAGGGCTGCCTGATTTCACACAGCAGAGAGGCATGTGTTTTATATACTCTTACTAGGTGACAGTCCACTTTTTTTTTGTATCATTTTGCTTATTTTATATACAAAAAGTATTGTCGTATATTATAGCAATTAACAAGTGTCACTGTCATGGCTTACATTCTTAAATCTCTAACACACAAATGCCCTTTTTTTTACTTTACTGATCCCTGAAGAACTGTAATCATTCTCTTTGCCCTTATGACATCATAATTACATAGTTGAATAATGGCATCAGTCCATCCAGTTAAACCCGTGTTATTGTGTGTTTGTATGTGTTTATGTCACAGCCATTTCCCATATCCTTGCATATTGCATTCACTAAGATGCCCCTCTAAAAGATTTTTGAAAATATCAACACTCACCACTGGCACCACGAACTGTGGAAGGGAGTTTACAATCCTTACTGCTCTAACAGTATAGACCTTTTTATGCAGTTTGTGATAAACCGCTTCTCATCCAACCTGATTGAGAATCCTCCTAAGCGACCTGAGACTGAAACGTTTTTTTTCTCCCTATGCTAGAATCAACATTTAGATATTTGTATATTGCAATCATATCTCCTCCGAAGTATTTACTATCCAGGGAAAATAAATTCAATGATTGTAAAGGCTCCTTATAACTGAGGTCCTCCAGCCCCCTTATTATCTTTGTTGCCCTACTCTGAACTCTCTCCAGTCCCAGCACACCAGTCTGAATACTGGTGACCAGACCTTGACAGCATACTCAAGATGTTCTGAACCAGAGTTTTGTACAGCTATAGAATTATAGTCTTGTCCCTTGGGTAAAGTATTTACCCTTTTTAATGCATGCTAATAGTCTTCTAGTTTTGCTTGCTGCCACATGGCATTGCGTGCTATTGCTGAGCCTGTGACCTACTAGGACCCCCAGATCCTTTTCCATCCTTGATTCACCCAGAGACTATCTCCCTAGAGAGCAACTTGCGTTCAAAATTTTAGCCCCTAAATGCATTAGTTTATATTTTTCGATACTAACTCTCTTTTGCCATGTAGTTGTCTACCCCTTATTTTATGGATGTCTTCTTGTAAAATTTCTATAGTTTTTGGGAAGTTATTACTCTGCTTAGCTTTGTATTGTCAGCGAACACTGTGCTTGAACTATTTATCTCTATATAGTTTATGAACGAATTCAACAGAATTGGTCCCAGGTCAGTGCCTTGGAGTACCCCGCTTGCAACTCCATAACATTCAAAAGATACACTATTTATCACCACCCTCTGGACACCCTCCTGTAACCAGTTTTCTAGTCAGGTACATTTTGTATTGTCAATGCAAGCAGACCTCAGTTTGTAAATTAGGAGTTCATGGGGAACTGTATTAATGCTTTGGCAAAATCCACTATAACCAAAGGCATTCCTGATTGCAGCTTACTTCATTATAGAATGTTAAGAAATAGGTCTGGCAAGAGCGATCCTTCATGATACCCTTTTCATCAGTAAAATCTTGTCTATGATCCCCTCCAATAGTTTACATACTATTGATGTTAGTCTGACTGGTCTACAGTCTCCAGATATTTATCTTATCACTTCTTGAATATTGGTACCACGTTAGCTTTTCATCAATCAGCTTTTACCATTTCAGTTTACAAGCTGTCTTGGCTATAACAGATTCTTTAAAGACTCTTAAATGGAGATGTAAAATTTACAGAAATGTTGAAGCCATTGAGCCATTATTTTCCCAGAAAAAAATTAAAATTTTGGAGAAATTTAAATAAAAAATATCAGTGTGGAATAGTTTTACAAATTGAAAGTCATTTTGTTACACTGGGAACGTGTAATGAAGACAAAATAAAAGTATTATGCTTGAAATAAAAAATAAAAATACAGCTTTTTCAGTAAATAAACTAAACTTGCTTTTTAAAATTGTATTTTTATTACAAATGGAATAACAAGGACTGTATATGTTAAGAACATTTCAACTACATGAAAACAGGTAACCACCCCTTCCCCTCGTAATATTTTAAAAGCTTCCTGCCAACATGCATTTTTAGTTATTGGCAATGCTGATCCAGAAGCATATATTGATCTTGCAAG
This sequence comes from Lithobates sylvaticus, assembly GCA_028564925.1. Lineage (NCBI taxonomy): Eukaryota > Metazoa > Chordata > Amphibia > Anura > Ranidae > Lithobates > Lithobates sylvaticus. The sequence continues at coordinate 138,804,932 of CM053027.1, forward strand.
AGCTTGATGTTCACCTGATTTTCAGGTGTAATTTTAGCGCTAAATGAAGGAATTAGGGTTGATTTACTAAAACTGGAGGGTGAAAAATCTGGAGCAGCTCTGCATATAAACCAACCTGTTTCCAGGTTTTATTGTCAAAGCTTATCGGAACAAGCTGAAGTTAGAAGCTGATTGGCTACCATGCAAAACTGCACCAGATTTTGCAACTCTCCAGTGATATTAAATCAACCTCATTGTGTATTTTTGTGAGGCAGTGGTTTGTAACACTACCTTCCTTGAAGATACTCCTGGTGAAGAAACACTTTGTGATGATACAGAAGCAGCAGAAACAGTGTTTCTTGAATCAGAACTCTGGAGGGAAAAGCTACTTGCACTTTCATTATGGTCCTTATTTCATTCCACAAAGTACACTGAGCAAAATTATAAATGCAACACTTTTGTATTTGCCCCTATTTATCATGAGCTGAACACAAAGATCTACGACTTGTACACAAAAGGACTATTTCTCGCAAATATTGTTCACAAATCTGTCTAAATCTGTGTTAATGAGCACTTCTCCTTTGCCGAGATAATCCATCCACCTCACAGGTGTGGCATATCAAGATGCTGATTAGACAGCATGATTATTGCACAGGTGTGCCTTAGGCTGGCCACAATAAAAGCCACTCTAAAATGTGCAGAGCACAATGCCACAGATGTCGCAAGTTTTGAGGGAGCATGACATTGGCATGCTGACTGCAGGAATGTCCACCAGAGCTGTTGCCCTTTAATTGAATGTACATTTCTCTACCATAAGCTGTCTCCAAAGGTGTTTTAGAGAATTTGACGGTACATCAAACCGGCCTCACAACCGCAGACCACGTGTAACCACACCAGATCGTCTGAGACCAGCCACCTGGATAGCTGCTGCAACAATCGGTTTGCATAACTAAAGAATTTCTGCACAAACTGTCAGAAACAATCTCAGGGAAGCTCATCTGCATGCTCCTTGTACTCATTGGGATCTCAACCTGACTGCAGTTCGTCATCGTATCCGACTTGAGTGTGCAGATGCTTACATTCAATGGTGTCTGGCACTTTGAAGAGGTGTTCTCTTCACGGATTAATCCCGGTTTTCACTGTATGAGGCAGATGGCAGACAGCGTGTATGGCGTTGTGTGAGTGAGCAGTTTGCTGATGTCAATGTTGTGGATTGTGTGGCCCATGGTTGCAGTGGGGTTATGGTATGGGCAGGCGTATGCTATGGACAACGAACACAGGTGCATTTTATTGATGGCATTTTGAATGCACAGAGATACCGTGACGAGATCCTGTGGCCCATTGTTGTGCCATTCATCCACGATCATCACCTCATGTAGCAGCATGATAAAGCATGGCCCCATGTTGCAAGGATCTGTACACAATTCCTGGAAGCTGAAAACATCTCAAATCTTGCATGGCCAGCATACTCACGCAGACATGTCACCCATTGAGCATGTTTGGGATGCTATGGATCAGCGTATACGACAGCGCGTTCCAGTTCCTGCCAATATCCAGCAACATCACACAGCCATTGAAGAGGAATGGAACAACATTCCACAGGCCACAATCAACAACCTGATCAACTCTATGCGAAGGAGATTTGCTGCACTGCACAACAGATACTGACACAGATTTAGGCCCCTTTCACACTTATACGACTTGTCCCACGATTGGGACTGCAAAGTAGCATGACAAGTCGTTTCCCATGATTTCCAATGACAGCCATTCATATTAGTACGACTTCAAAGTAGTCCCTGCACTACCTTGGTCCGATTTTGATGCCACTTACACAAGGATTCCTTGAAATCGCGGCAAAAATCGTGGCCGCGAATTTCAGCAAAATCACGGTAAAATCACGCGACTTCGAAGTCGCACAAGTGTGAAAGGGGCCTTAGACAGATTTGTGAACAATATTTGAGAGAAATAGGCCTTTTTTTTTACATAGTAAAAGTTGTAGATCTTTGCGTTCAGATCATGATAAATAGGGGCAAACACAAAGGTGCTGCGTCTATAATTTTGCTTAGTGTATTTGTTAATGTCTTTAGGGCACCTCTAGTATGCCCGAATGTGTTTTGTCATCCTTGTAGCATTTGGAAAAGAATATTTCTTCTCACAATTTTTGCAAATTGCAGCTTTGCTCTCAGCAGAAATTGCACTGTGGAAATGTTTCCAAACTCTAGATGTTGGTCTCATCATATAGTGGGAGGAGGACTTCTTGTTTGAGAACTGCATTAAGAAGTACAGTGTTGAATTGTCTTCCAGGATTTGCTTGTCTTCAGCTAAGAGAACTTGAAATAATTTAAGACTTTACATAAAGTCTCAGAAATCTTTCATTAAGGTCTTCATGTCATATAATTTGACCATTTCAGTGATATATTATTTATCTTTGTAAAAGAACATATTCCAGACTTCTTTTTTTTTTCAAATTTTTCCGGAAAAAAAACAAAAAGAGCTTGAAAAAACAAGGAAAAAAAACATTTTTTCAAATTTTTCAGTTTTTTTCCTAGGCCTTCCTATCTCTACTCTCGACTGTAAGCCATCTGGCCCTAGTGATTTATTTTCATTATGTTTTTCAAGTATTTAATTGAACACTGACTTCTGTTAGCCACAAGGGTACATTTTGTGTTGTGTTACTAACTATAAAGTCTTTATTATACCTTTCCCTTTCCTTTGTAAAAACTGTGGAGAAGAATGTATTTAATACAGTTGCCTTCTCCTTGTCACTTGTAACCAACTTCCCCAGATTATACTTTATGGCAGGGGTCTGCGAGCTTTTCACTACGAGGGCCAGATAGTAGATTTTACAAATATTCATTGGGGTAAAAAGTCAGTTATTTATAAACGACTGAGTAAAGCTTTTTTGGAAAACAAACTGTGTTCCTGTGAATTTGAAATAACTTTGTGTTTGGTCTCATAGGGCTGACACACATTCCTTCACAAGGCTTTATCCCCTGCTTGTACATAAAAGTACTGTATGCTCCATTTTCATTAAACAGGCTGCATTCACCGTCCACTTTTCTTCTTTCCTTCCATAACTGAAGGAGATATCCGAACAAGGAAAAGATTTGAGAGTTTATCCTTACATCTAAATCCAGATCAGAGTCCTCCTTACATGTCAGCCTCCATCATAGTTCACCCTCACATCAGAGTCCCCCTTACAGCAGAGTCCCCCCTTACACCAGTGTTCCTGTCAGATTCCTGGCTTATGTCCATGCACCCATCAATGTCCCCTCTTACACCAGAGTCACCATCAGAGTCCTCCCTCATGTCAGAGCCCCATCATAGCCCCCCTTATGTCAGTGTCCCCATCAGAACCTTTCCGCAGGTCTGTGCCCCCTTTAGAGTATCCACACATCTGTGTCCCCATCAGAGCCTCCCCACACATCTGTGTCCCCATCAGAATCTCTCTGCACATCTGTGTTCCCACCAGAGCCTCTCCACACATCTGTGTCCCCATCAGAGCCTCCCCACACATCTGTGTCCCCATCAGAACCTTTCTGCACATCTGTGTTCCCACCAGAGCCTCTCCACACATCTGTGTCCCCATCAGAGCCTCCCTGCATATCTATGACCCCATTAAATTTTTCCTCATTTCTGTGTCCTCAAAATACAAAGAATATAACAGAATATGTAAAAAGGAAATCAAGGCCACAAAAATGCAAAACGAACATCAGCTTGCAAAAGAGAGCAGGACAAGCCCCAAAAAATTCTTCAAATATATTAATAGTAAAAAAGGTCAGGTCTGAGCAAAATAATCTGAAGTGGGTAACTGGGGAAAAAGAGAGGGCAAATATATTAAATATCTTTTTCAGCTCTGTGTATACAAAGGAGTGTGGGGAAGCTCAAATCCATAATGAGTATTATATTGACATAGTCCCAAATGAACCACTATGGCTCAAAATTGATATGGTCCAGAAATATTTAGACAGAATAAAGGTAAATAAAGCCCCTGGGCCACATGAAATGCATCCGTGCGTCCTAAAAGAATTGAACTCTGTCATTGCTTCTAATTTTTAGGGGCTCTTTAATGACTGGAATATTACCACTGGATTGGCATAAGGTGCCTATATTTAAAAGGGCATCAAAGTCTTTAACTAGTAACTATGAACCAGTTAGTTGAACTTCTATAGTTGGGAAGATACTGGAGAGTTTAATAAAAGAACACAAAGATAAGTTTTTGCTAGAAAAAATATATTTTAAGCAATAGACAACATGGATTCATGAAAGACAGAAGTTGTCAAACAAATCTTTTTTATTTTTATGATTTTGTTTTAAGCTAAACCTTGGACAGAGGAGTGGCTGCAGATATAGTATACTTGGATTTTGCAAAAGCATTTGACACAGTTCCCCACACACAGCTAATGTGTAAGTCCACAGCAGTGGTAATGAAATGGCAGAACACGGTGAGGACCAAGTGATGCTCCTGTCCAGAACGTCAGCCCGCCAGTCTGTAGCGCTGGATCTCTGCTGCTCAGCAGTCATTGGTTTCTAGGACTGCTGGCATCCTAACAACCAATGACATTGTGTGTTCCCCACCCCCTGCAGCAAGCTTCTCTGCCAGCTCCTGCCACCTAAAGCTTGCTTCTTCTCCAGCTCCCGCCCCTGCCTGCTTGACTACAGGGAAATATCCATCATGTACAAGTTCACTGTTCACTTTGATGGGCTTTACCAGTCTATGGGTGCACTATGATGGATCACAACTGATGTATAAGGACACTCTAATGGGGGAACCTGATCTATGGTTCAGCCTAGCAGCCAGGTACTCCCAGGATAGGCCTCAGGTGTTATGGCCTAGCAACCTGGAGCATTTTGACACATGTCCACCCAGACAGCTGTCTGGGTGGCACAGAACAGCGATCACCTGACTCCTCCCAAATAAATAGGCTCTCCCAGCAGGCCAATTGGCCGAGACGACCCATCCACTCATAGTCTGGCTTCGTTATGCCCTTATCAATCCAATGTCACCGGCAACAGTGCCACCCAGTGACAGAAGAGAGAAGTGAAGCAAACCCAGATTTAGGGAAACATTTGTGGATCTTCTAACAATTAGCCAGGACACTTACTACCTGGTAGAGCAACCCTGCCTAAAGGAAGACCGGGTGAACATGAAAACCCTGTCAGCGTGCTGCTGGAGGGCTTCTTTTTAAGGCTGCAGTATACTACTCTTTTAACTGAACAAGCTGAAGTTAGATGCTGATTGGTTACTATGCACAGCTGCCCCAGATTCTGTGTGCACCTGTTTTAGTAAATCTCCCCAGAGTGTTCATACTCACAAAGCCAATAAAGCATTCATTTTGTGTAGAGTGAAACATACATGGCTGATCCTGCCTTCAGCTGTCCCTCCCATCTTCTCTGTGTTCCCACAGTCTGAGAATGTGTAGACCAGCTGGTATCCACAATGGAGCAGGCTCCAATCTCAGTTCCCTTCTAAGCTCTTCATTTCCTCTTTTTTCTTATCTGTGCAGCCTACATGACTACAAAGTCACATGTGTGGGCATATACACAGTGGTAAATGACAGACGCAGTTCCTGCGGAGACGCAGTGCACCTTCAGCACTAAATTTATGTAATGGCAAGAGGTACTGGAGTATGTTGGAGGGCCTGTTGATGCTGTCAGGAATCTATTTTTGTGTGTAGGTCTATTGTTGTTGGGGGTGAGTCAATTGTTGAGGGAGAGGTCTAATGTGGGCGGGGGGTCGATTGTTGAGGAAGGGGTCTATTGTTGCTGGCTGCTGGATGGTCCATTGATGCTGGCTGCTGGGAAATCTGTTGTTGTTGCTGGGAGTTTATTGTTGCAGGGGTGGATCTATTGTTGCTGGGCTGGATCTATCTTCGCTGGGTGGTATTTTGTAATGGGCAGTCCATTGTTGCTGGGGGGTATAATGTTGTGTGGGGGAATCTATTGTTGTTGGGGGGAGTCTGTTGTTGCTGGGGTAGGTCTAGTGTTGCTGGGGGGATCTATTGTTTCTTGGATGAACTGTTGTTGCTGGGATGGGTCAAGTGTTGGGGTTATCTATTATTGCTGGGGGTATCTATTATTACTGGGGGTATCTATTATTACTGGGGGTATCTATTGTTGCTGGGGGTATCTATTATTGCTGGGGGATCTATTGTTGCTGGGGGTATCTGTTATTGCTGGGGGTCTATTGTTGCTAGTGGCATCTATTGTTGCTGGTGGATATATTTTTGCTGGGGGTATATATTATTGCTAGGTGGATCTATTATTGCTGGGGGATCTATTGTTGCTGGGGTATCTGTTATTGCTGTGGGTCTATTTTTGCTAGGGGTATCTGTTATTGCTGGGGGTCTATTGTTGCTAGCGGCATCTATTGTTGCTGGGGGGATCTATTATTGCTGGGGATCTATTATTGTTGGGGGATCTCTTGTTGCTGGGGATCTATTTTTGCTGGGTTGGGGTCTATTGTTGCTGGCTGCAGAGAATCTTATTTACTGTTTTTCTTGTTATCATTAAAAAATTCCATACAAATTTTTTGGCACCACAAAATAATACTTGGTTCTGTTTTCTCTAAAAGGGGCGGTACTAGAAAGTGGGTAGGGGGTGGAACCAAGGGATGTGCTCAGAGGAGGGTAGAGAAGGAGGCACTCAAAAGTGGTGAGTTCCTGCACATATTCTCTGAAAGAAAAAGGCCCTGATTAGGAGAATAGACGACTAACTTAAGGCCAGCCATAGATGGTTCGAATCTTGGCTGGTTAAGCAGGAACCAGGCAAAATTTGAACCTTGTATTGGCAGGCTGAATGTACCAAGTTGCTTGATCAACTTGGGTACAACCAGCCTGCCAGATTTTATTATATAGCTATAGCCGCTAACAATAATCAATGTCTTCTCCTGGCAAGGACGGCTTCCCCCGCCCCCCAGCTGGAAAAAGACAATATCTCAGCAGGAGGGATTCCCCTGTCAGCACTGTTTATGTTGATAGGGGAATCATGCTAATTTCTTTCCTGCAACCCGTGGTTTCAGGAAAAAAATGTGCACCGTCTATGGCCTGCCTAAGCAGCCAAGTACCTGACATCCATTAGGGCTGTCGGGTTTTACAGAAAAACTCCTCTCAGAACCCACTAGTTTTGTTTTTTTTTTACAGCCAAAAAACACCCCAGCCAAAAACAGTTGATAACAGCCTATGTGTGCATGGACACATAGGATAACATGATGGGGAGTTTATTGACTGTAAAAAAAAACATCTGAAGCCAAAAACAGCAGCTGTAAAATCGTTCAAAAACGTCCAGTGTGCATGAGGTCTAGAGTGAGCGATTTAAAGGGCTGACGGGTTCACTTTCAACACACAAGCATATGCAATGCAAAAGTGTAGAAGCTGTTCACTTAGAAAGTACATGTTCACTTTATGTATGTTAGGGTATGAGTATTAAAATGTGTTTACATTAAATATTCATGTGCTAGAAAAAAAATACTTTTTTTTTTATTTCCCAATGCACATGATTGAGCATTTAAACAGAATTAAGCTTGTTCATTATACATTGATTTTGCAAAGTGCGCATACAATTTTCTAGGTGATCAGCCTCTACTTGTTTAGTAAACCAATCCCCAAATGAGTCTACATTTGTTCCTATGGATACTTTTGGGGTGGAACTCGGACCCTCAAGCTATGCACCAGCCATAATTAGCTCAAATTCATTTTAATATTGCAGTGTGAATTCGGCCTTTATGTTTTTATTAGCTGCTGAATATTCTAATTTCTATTGTGACGAACCATACTCTGGTTCATGTCCTGCAATCATGTTACTTGTGTCTTTTTTTTTCTGCACCGGAAACTGACCTGGAACTGACTGCACTGGTGTGAACTAGAGCCATTGGAATACATGGAAAACACTGTGCATGCATTTTTAGTGCAGAAAAAAAGCACACGGTGTGAACTAGCACTTAACTTTTTTTTCACAGACTGTCAGGCGATTACATCCTGTAAATGTAACTTTTAATCCTTATTCTATCACTACCTCTTTGCTCTAACATTGTGATTTGTTAAATCAGAATCAAGTTCTTCTATGAATCTGGAAAATAACCAACCTACCATCACCTCTACCACAGGTATGTATTGTAAAGCCTTTGTCAAAGTGTAACCAGCTAATAATCATAAATATTATACTCTAATATTACACATACAAACAGAACCTCTTACCTATGTTTTTAAAAAGATTTACAAACTAAAAGTCAATGTCAAATTGCCTCCTGGGTGTATGATTCTATACCTTAAAGCTGAACTTTGAGCACAAATATGTTCCTTTAAATATATCCCATAATAGTCACAAAGTATATAAATCAATTTTGTGTACGCCAAATGCCTTTGCAAACCCAGATATTGCCTGTGTAGAGAGCAGAGAGGTGGGAGGGGCCTAGCAGGCTCTACCCACTACTGGCTGCCTGCAGAAAATGACAGGAGGGGGCGGAGTCAAGACTAGTCACCCCACACAAGGAGAGAGAGCAGCAGTGACTGGTCTTTATTACAGGAAGCTCCTGTTTAGAGGTAAAGTTTCACACTGGATTACTGCACAGATCTGAGAATAAAATACATAAGTTAACACAAAGCACACCAAGATTTAAGTAAGAATACACATGCCTCTTGCATTTACACTATAGTTACTCCTCCCAGAGTTCAGCTTTAATTTCTTATAAATCATCCACAAACACCAATAGTGTCTAAAAGTTGCTGATTTGTTTTAGTTTATTTTTCAGTAATTGCATATTAGCGGATACTCCATATAAGACATAATTCCAAAGTTCTGTACACATTCTTAGCAATATTTCAGTGTTTCTTTTGTATTCTGTAGTTTCAGGACTTTTTTAAACAGAGCTCTAAAGAAAGGTTCATTACAACTTCAGCATACCTCCCAACTTTTTGAAACGGGATAGAAATGAGGGACACCTATTAGAAAAAGTATGTAGGCATAGGACATACACCTACCACGCCCCCTTAAAGGGGTTGTAAACCCTCATGGTTTTTCACCTTAACGAATTCTATGCATTAAGGTGAAAAACCTTCTGTAGTGCTGGAGCCCCCCCCAGTTACTTACCTGAAAGCTGTCATCTTCCGTCTGGGGACGAGCACACCAGCTCTAGCTGGTGTCTCGTGTCCTGATTGGATAGATTGATAGCAGGGCAGCCATTGGCTCCCGCTGCTGATAAGGAAATCCAATAATGTGGCACCGGGGGCGGGGCCAAGTCCTGCATTCTGTGTGAATGAACACAGATGCAGGACTTGGGAGCGCACCCGCACAGGTGTCCAAGGAGAGCGCTTCTCCAACGTGGACACTCAATGTGGGGAGGAGCTACCAACACTAGCGGGGGACCCCAGAAGATGTGTAACGAGGCCAAAACAAACTGCACAGTGGAGGTAAGTATGACATGTTTGTTATTTAAAAAAAAAAAAAAACGAGGGTTTACAACCCCTTTGAAGGAGAATTAAACAAAAAAATATTAGTTAAACCCACAAGTGCTTTTTTTTTACCACTACTATTCCTTTATACTGGCTTTTGAAATTTACAAATGCAGCAATTTAGAAATTGGATGAAAGGTTTGGCACTGGGAAACACTTTCTGAAAGATAAATAGTGCATTTTATATACATCTACAGGCATACCCCACTTTTAAGTACACAATGGGGTATATTTACTAAAGCTGGAAAGTGCAAAATCAGGCTCACTTCTGCATAGAAACCAATGAGCTTCCAGGTTTTATTACCAAAGCTTAATTGAACAAGCTGAGGTTAGAAGCTCATTGGTTTCTATGCAGAGGGAGCCTGATTTTGCACTTTCCAGCTTTTGTAAATAAACCCCATTGTGTACTTAAAAGTGGGGTATGCCTGTATATAGATCAGACCAAAATGAGGAGGAAAGCGGAACAGAGGGACTTTGTTCCAAATCAGAGATAGTCTCTCGAAATCAGGGACAGTTGGCAGCTATGCTTCAGTGCCTAAAATGAATCAAACAATACTCATTATTTCGGTACAATTAAGACCAGCAATGTGCACATCCTAAATACAGGGGGTCCCCGAGTTACGAACTCGTTAGGGACTGCCCGCCTGTACTTAAGTCGGAAATGTTCGTAAGTCGGCCGCGCATGCGCAGACCGACAAATACGGTCATTTCCGGACATTTCCGATGTTCCGTCTAATGCCGTTCTGCGCATGCGTGGCAAATTACGGACATTTCCGAAGTTTTCCGGCATTTTCCGAGGCTCCGAATGGCTGCGCATGCACAGAATGGCCGGAACACGGCGGAAAATGGCAGGGGGTCCCCGCAGCGCCCCGTTCGTAAGTAGGGGATGTTCGTAGGTCGGGCGGTCGTAAGTCGGGGACCCCCTGTAAGTAACAGGCCAATGTGTAAAAAATGATAGAGTAGTGGTAGGACTGAATCGTTCATTTATGTTAGATTTTAAGCTAAATTTGGGATGCTAAACTGTATTAAAATGTATTTTGTGCTGAAATGAAATTATGATAACTTATTTTTTTTAATTGTTGCAGCACCTGAAATAAACAATACATCCATTGGCAATGCACCACAGACATCATCAATAGGAACAAATGGTAAAAGCGGATGCCCTGATTCTCTGATTAATTTATTCTATTAATATTTTACAGTTGCAGTGCACATGTATGTCTGTTTCAGTATGGTAATATTGGGGGTGGGATTAACTAAAACTGGTGCACACATATTCTGGTGCAGTTGGACATAGTAACCAATCAGCTTCTAACTTCAGCTTATTCAATTAACCTCTTTAGGACCGCACAGCAGTGATCTGTGAACGCTGTGTCCTTTAGACACAGCTGATCACAGATTGGGGTAAAGAGCCGATCACAGCAGCTCTTTACCACGTTTTCAATCACAGCTGATCATAGTGTAAACAGTATTTGCTGGTTATCGGCAATCCTTTCCTCACACTGACAGCACATGAGGAGAGGAGAACCAGTAACCATCCAGTGTGAAAAGGGACATCTGCACTGATCATCAGGGGCACTGATCATCAGTGTCCTGATGATCAGTGCAGCCCCAATAGTGCCCATCAGTTCTGTCAATCAGTGCCCACCAGTGTTGCCAGTCAGTGCACATCAGTACTGCCATTCAGTGCCCATCACTGCCGCCTATCAGTACCAATTAGTGCCGCCTATTAGTGCCAATCAGTGCCATCTATCAGTGCAGCCTCATCAGTGCCACCTCATTAGTGCTGAACAGAAAACTAAGAATTTTTATTTTTTTTAAATTGTCTATTTTTTCGTTTGTTTAGCAAAAAATAAAAAACTCAGTGGTGATTAAATACCTCCAAAAGAAAGCTCTATCTGTCTAAAAAAAAATTATAAAAATTGTGTTTGGGTACAGTGTTGCATGACCGCGCAATTGTCATTTAAGGTGTGACGGTAATGAAATCTGAAAATTGGCTTGGGCAGGAAAGTGGGTGAAAGTGCCCGGTAGGTAAGTGGTTAAGCTTTGACAATAAAGCCTAAAAGCTAATTGGTTACTATGCACAACTGCACCAGACTTTGTGCGCACCAGTTTTAGTAAATTCCCCCCACTGCGTTATAATGATCAGATTTGCTCAAATTTTTCTCAATATTTCAATTAGTATCTTAAAGCGGAGTTCCACCCAAAAATGAAACTTCCACTTTAAGGTAAGGTGACCCCCTGACATGCCACATTTGGCATGTCATTTTTTTGAGGGGGGAGCGGAAACCCTCTTTTTACAGGGTTTCCGCTCCCACTTTCTCCCAGTCACGGCGCGCCGTGCGCCTCGTGCATGAGCGGGGGATTTCACACACATGGCCCGCTCTGTCTAAGGGCAGCAGCAGGAGAGTAGAAGAATGACTGGGAGCAGGCAGACATACACAGCCCATTCTTCCAGCTGGCTACAATTAAATGAATACAGCTGGTGCCTTTTCAAACAACTACTTTAGTGAGCCAGTGACCTAAAATGAAGCCTCGTACACACGATCCAAAAATCGTACGAAAAATGCCGCATTTAAATCGATCGTACGATAATCGGATCCTTAGTACAGAGCTTTCAAAAGGCGATCAGGACAGTTCATCCGATATTATCGGACATGCACGGAAATGTTTTTCGTACGATGCCAGGTTGTACGATTTTCGTTTAATCAGTACAGCTATCATTCCAAAATGCAATACAAATGCATTACAACACGACATCACTTCTGAATTTTTTTCTGTTGTGCGGGAATTTTCTTGACTTTAGTAAACTCATCAGATTCGACGTGAGATTAGCATGCAAAAATGATTCAAAAACTTTAAAAAATGCTGGTGAGTCGTGTTTTTGAAGGTTTATCTGTGTTTTTTTACGTGTTTGTGATTTGTTAAATCAGAATCAAGTTCTTCTATGAATCTGGAAAATAACCAACCTACCATCACCTCAACCACAGGTATGTATTGTAAAGCCTTTGTCAAAGTGTAACCAGCTAATAATCATCAATATTATACTCTAATATTACACATAAAAACAGAACCTCTTACCTATGTTTTTAAAAAGATTTACAAACTAAAAGTAAATGTCAGATTGCCTCCTGGGTGTATGATTCTATACCTTAAAGCTGAACTTCGAGCACAAATATGTTCCTTTAAATATATCCCATAATAGTCACAAAGTATATAAATCAATTTTGTGTACGCCAAATGCCTTTGCAAACCCAGATATTGTAAATGTATCAGTGGCACCTTCACTGGGCTGTAGATAGCCTGTGTAGAGAGCAAAGATGTGGCATGGCCTAGCAGGCTCTACCCACTACTGGCTGCCTGCAGAAAATGACAGGAGGGGGCGGAGTCAAGACTAGTCCCCCCGCACAAGGAGAGAGAGCAGCAGTGACTGGTCTTTATTACAGGAAGCTCCTGTTTAGAGGTAAAGTTTCACACTGGATTACTGCACAGATCTGAGAATAAAATACATAAGTAAACACAAAGCACACCAAGATTCAAGTAAGAATACACATGCCTCTTGCATTTACACTATATTTACTCCTCACGGAGTTCAGCTTTAATTTCTTGTAAATCATCCACAAACATCAATAGTGTCTAAAAGTTGCTGATTTGTTTTAGTTGATTTTTCAGTAATTGCATATTAGTGGATACTCCATATAAGACATAATTCCAAAGTTCTGTACACATTCTTAGCAGTATTTCAGTGTTTCTTTTGTATTCTGTAGTTTCAGAACTATTTTAAACAGAGCTCTAAAGACAGGTTCATTACAACTTCAGCATACCTCCCAACTTTTTGAAATGGGATAGAAATGTATGTAGGCATAGGACATACACCTACCACGCCCCCTTAAAGGGGTTGTAAACCCTCATGGTTTTTCACCTTAACGAACTCTATGCATTAAGGTGAAAAACCTTCTGTAGTGCTGGAGCCCCCCCAGTTACATACCTGAAAGCTGTCATCTTCCGTCCGGGGACGAGCACACCAGCTCCAGCTGGTGTCTCATGTCCTGATTGGATAGATTGATAGCAGGGCAGCCATTGGCTCCCGCTGCTGTTAAGGAAATCCAATAACGTGGTGCCGGGGCGGGGCCAAGTCCTGCATTCTGTGTGAATGAACACAGATGCAGGACTCGGGATCGCACCCGCACAGGTGTCCAAGGAGAGCGCTTCTCCAACGTGGACACTCAATGTGGGGAGGAGCTACCAACACTAGCGGGGGACCCCATAAGATGTGGATCGAGGCCACTCTGTGCAAAACGAACTGCACAGTGGAGGTAAGTATGACGTGTTTGTTATTTAAAAAAAAAAAACGAGGGTTTACAACCCCTTTGAAGGAGAATTAAACAAAAAAATGTTAGTTAAACCCACAAGTGCTTTTTTTTACCACTACTATTCCTTTATACTGGCTTTTGAAATTTAGCACTGGAAAACACTTTCTGAAAGTTAAATAGTGCATTTTATATACAACTGTAGGGATCAGACCAAAATGAGGAGGAAAGAGGAACAGAGGCACTTTGTTCCAAATCAGAGATAGTCTCTCGAAATCAGGGACAGTTGGCAGCTATGCTTCAGTGCCTAAAATGAATCAAACAATACCCATTATTTTGGTACAATTAAGACCAGCCATGTGCACATCCTAAATAAGTAACAGGCCAATGTGTAAAAAATCATAGAGTAGTGGTAGGACTGAATCATTCATTTATGTTAGATTTTAAGCTAAATTTGGGATGCTAAACTGTATTAAAATGTATTTTGTGCTGAAATGAAATTATGATAACTAATTTTTTTTAATTGTTGCAGCACCTGAAATAAACAATACATCCATTGGCAATGCACCACAGACATCATCAATAGGAACAAATGGTAAAAGCTGATGCCGTGATTCTCTGATTAATTTATTCTATTAATATTTTACAGTTGCAGTGCACATGTATGTCTGTTTCAGTATGGTAATATTGGGGGTGGGATTTACTAAAACTGGTGCACAAATATTCTGGTGCAGTTGGACATAGTAGCCAATCAGCTTCTAACTTCAGCTTATTCAATTAACCTCTTTAGGACCGCACAGCAGTGATCTGTGAACGCTGTGTCCTTTAGACACAGCTGATCACAGATTGGGGTAAAGAGCCAATCACAGAAGCTCTTTACCATGTGTCCAATCACAGCTGATCATAGTGTAAACAGTATTTGCTGGTTATCGGCAATCCTTTCCTCACACTGACAGCACATGAGGAGAGGAGAAATGGTAACCATCCAGTGTGAAAAGGGACCCCTGCACTGATCATTAGGGGCACTGATCATCAGTGTCCTGATGATCAGTGCAGCCCCAACAGTGCCCATCAGTTCTGTCAATCAGTGCCCACCAGTGTTGCCAGTCAGTGCACATCAGTGCTGCCATTCAGTGCCCATCACTGCCACCTATCAGTGCCCAATAGTGCCGCCTATTAGTGCCCATCAGTGCCATCTATCAGTGCAGCCTCATCAGTGCCACCTCATTAGTGCTGAACAGAAAACTAAGAATTTTTTCGTTTGTTTAGCAAAAAATTTAAAACTCAGTGGTGATTAAATATCTCCAAAAGAAAGCTCTATCTGTCTAAAATAAAAATGATAAAAATTGTGTTTGGGTACAGTGTTGCATGACCGAGCAATTGTCATTTAAGGTGTGATGGTAATGAAATCTGAAAATTGGCTTGGGCAGGAAAGGGGGTGAAAGTGCCCGGTAGGTAAAAGGTTAAGCTTTGACAATAAAGCCTAAAAGCTAATTGGTTACTATGCACAACTGCACCAGACTTTGTGCGCACCAGTTTTAGTAAATTCCCCCCACTGTGTTATAATGATCAGATTTGCTTGAATTTTTCTCAATATTTCAATTAGTATCTTAAAGCGGAGTTCCACCCAAAAATGAAACTTCCACTTTAAGGTAAGGTGACCCCCTGACATGCCACATTTGGCATGTAATTTTTTTGAGGGGGGGGGGACCCTCTTTTTAGAGGGTTTCTGCTCCCACTTCCTGCTCAGTGCATGCCCAGGTGTGAAGCCACAGCCGGGCGCCCACAGTGACAATGCTGGTGCCGCAGAGAGGACGGGGAGACATTCCCCCGCATCGCTGGACCCTGGGACAGGTAAGTGTCCGATTATTAAAAGTCAGCAGCTGCAGTATTTGTAGCTGCTGACTTTTACACTTTTTTGTTTTGTTGGAACCCCGCTTTAAGGGTATGCTGTAGTTTTATGTTACTGTCATAACAAGGGCGCAGTACAAATTCAATACCTAAATTTGAGCTAGAAATACAGGAAGATACAATAGTCATTACTCATGTTTCACTCAAACATTAAAAGAATAACCACTTCCATAGGTGGTTTTATGAAGATATTCTGTACTGCCATGGCCACAGGGCTTCTCTGTACTATTAAAGACAAGTATGATCTGAAATGTACATTTTTAGTTACCAGGAAATGCCTTGCTCTTGGTAAACCACAGAATGTATTAACAGCTCTCCTTGCCTGTGTGCATGGCAGTCTGAGTAATGAAGTCCACAGTCTTATCCATTCACATTGTACTGTGCTCCTTAGGGACTACATGTCCCATGATCCTCCTCTCTGCAGTCTCCTTCTCACAGGGTTACAGCTGCCAGGAGGGAGGTGGTATGAGCGGGGGATTTGACACACAGGGCCCGCTCTGTCTCAGGGCAGCAGCAGGAGAGTAGGAGAGAGACTGAGAGCAGGCAGACATACACAGCCCATTCTTCCAGCTGGCTACAATTAAATGAATACAGCTGGTGCCCTTTCAAACAACTACTTAGTGAACCAGTGACCTAGAATTAAGCCCCGTACACACGATTCGAAAATCGTACGAAAGATGACGCATTTGAATCGATCGTACGATAATCGGATCGTTAGTACAGAGCTTTCGACAGCTGATCTGGACAGTTCATCCGATATTATTCTATCGGACATGCACAGAATATTTTTTTCGAACGATGCCAGATTGTACGATTTTCGTTTAATCAGTACAGTTGTCGTTCGAAGATGCAATACAAATGCATTACAACACAGGACATCACTTCCAAAAATATTTTCTGTCGCGCAGGAATTTTCTTGACTTTAGTAAACTCATCAGATTCGACGTGAGATTAGCATGCAAAAAAAAATGGACGATGATTCGTCCGATAATCGGATCGTGTGTACGGGGGCATTAGGAAGATTTAGAAATTTCAACACCAATTTTCTAGTTTTAGCCTCCCTGATCTACTAAATAGAAGCTGGCAGGTCAGAAGTTCTGACTTCAGTTTCTTCGACCATAGTTCTTTCATGACAAAGTTCAAAGGAAATATACAGTACGCATTGTGAAATATCTGAACATGAAATGCTAGTGATAAAAATATTAGTACATTTTTAAACTTTTTTTTTTTTTTTTTAGGTCTTACAGTAAGTGATGTAAGCTCCAGAACTCCTAACGATTCTCCTGCCATAATAGACTTTAAAAACACAACTAGCGGTAAGCAAACTTTATAGTGTCACATTAACCAGACTGTTCCATTTTACATATCAACTTTTTTTATTATTAATGGGGTTGATTTACTAAAACTGGGGAGTGCAAAATCTGCAAAATTAAAGTATAACTAAAGGCAAAGAAAATTCTTTACGTTTTGGATGGCATAGAAAGGGATTAGAACACCAATTTCTATTGCTGTCTGTGCCCCCTCGTTAGGGAGAGTTACCCTCTCTATTTGTCCTGTTTACCATTATCATTGAAAGTGAAAGTAAAAGAAAATCCCAAATTTTGGGTTGTCGCCAGAAAAGTAATAGTGGAGAAATTTTCCAATAGTTCTGGTGACCTGGGGTCCCCAAAGAATTCCCTTAATTTGCAGGGATTTCTTCTCACTTTCTGTTTGGCTATGGGGACAGGAAGTGAAGGGAAATCTTGGCAATGGGACACAGATGACGAAAAATTATCTGACAGAGGTTATAACCCTCCCTTACTCTATCCAAAATGAAAAAAAAAAAAGTATTGCCCATAGTTCTACTTTAGGCTTTGACAAAAAATACTGGAAGCTAATTTGGTTTCTATGCCCATCATAGATTTTTCAGATTTTTTAAATATCTGAAAATGTAATTCTATTAGCTTAACCAATAATAATAAATGTTTAAGCATTTTCCTTTTTTTGCTGTTTTTAGGTTTTACAGTAAGTGATGTAAGCTCCAGAACTGCTAACGATACTTCCGACACAACAGACTTTAAAAACACAGCTAGTGGTAAGCAGACTTTACAGTATTACATTACCCAGACTGTTCCACTTTACATATGAACTGTTTTATTAGTAATGGGGTTGATTTACTAAAACCGGAGAGTGCAAAATCTGGTGCAACTGTGCATGATAGCCAATCAGTTTCTAACGTCACCTTGTTCAATTAAAGGGGTTGTAAAGGTTAGTTTTTTATTTTCTAAATAGGTTCCTTTAAGTTAGTGCATTGTTGGTTCACTTACCTTTTCCTTCAAGTTCCCTTCTAAATGTTTTTTTCTTTGTTTTCTTTATCTGAATTTCTCACTTCCTGTTCCTCCTCAGTAAGCTGTTCAGTAAGCTGTTCTGGCTAACTAAACACTGCTCGGATGATGGTGTGAAGTTTACTGAGGAGAAACAGGAAGTGAGAAATTTAGACAAAGAAAAAAAAAGGGAAATCGAAGGAAAAGGTAAGTGAACCAACAATGCACTAGCTTAAAGGAACCTATTTAGGAAATAAAAAACAAAGCTTTACAACCCCTTTAAGCTTTGACAAATAAAAACATTGACGCTGATTGGTTTCTATGCAGAGCTGCATCTGATTTTTCACCCTCCAATTTTCGTAAATCAATCCCAACGTCTTTATTAAGTAAAGACGTTTCTTGATGTTTGGTACATTCCAGCTTCTAACTCAGTATGCCAGTGAACTAGAAGTTGGCAGATCAGAAGTTTTGACTTCAGTTGCTTAAACCATAGTTCTGTCATAATAGTCTGTGTTCAAAGGACATATACTGTACGCATTGTGAAATATCTGAAAATTACATGCTAGTAGTAAAACAAAAACTAGTAAATAGTTTCCTTTTTGCTGTTTTCAGATCTTACAGTAAGTGATGTAAGCTCCAGGACTCCTGCCAATACAGACTTTAAAAGCACAACTAGTGGTAAGCATACTTTATAGTATTACACTACCCAGACTGTTCCACTTTACATATCAACTGTTTTATTATTAACCACTCCAATAGCGCACATAGTCATATGACGCCCACAAGGTGGATCTCCCATCCTGGGTGGGCGTCATATGACGTCCTACCATTCCCGGCCGCCTAGGGGGCGCGCGCGTCGCTCGGGACCCGGTGCGCGTGCCCGGCGGCCGCGATGTCCGCCGGGCACCCGCGATTGCCCGTGAAAACAGCGGGACCGTGCGGGACCGTGGAGCTGTGTGCGTAAACACACAGCTCCACGTCCTGTCAGTGGAGAGGAGACCGATCATGTGATCCCAGTACGGAGGAACATCGAAAAAATGCAATAAATCTATCCCCTATTTTGTAGACGCTATAACTTTTGCGCAAACCGATCTATATACGCTTATTGCGATTTTTTTTACCAAAAATATGTAGAAGAATACGTATCGGCCTAAACTGAGTAAAAAAATTGTTTTTTTAAAAAAAAAATGGGATATTTATTATAGCAAAAAGTAAAAAAATATTGTGTTTTTTTTTTCAAAATTGTTGCTCTTCTTTTGTTTATAGCGCAAAAAATAAAAACCGCAGAGGTGATCAAATACCACCAAAAGAAAGCTCTATTTGTGGGAAAAAAAGGACGCCAATTTTGTTTGGGAGCCACGTCGCACGACTGCGCAATTGTCAGTTAAAGCGACGCAGTGCCGAATCGCAAAAAGGGGCCTGGTCCTTTGGCTGCCAATTGGTCCGGGGCTGAAGTGGTTAATTTAACCAATACTAATAAATGTTTAAACATTTTCCTTTTTTTGCTGTTTTTAGGTTTTACAGTAAGTGATGTAAGCTCCAGAACTGCTAACGATACTTCCGACACAACAGACTTTAAAAACACAGCTAGTGGTAAGCAGACTTTACAGTATTACATTACCCAGACTGTTCCACTTTACATATGAACTGTTTTATTAGTAATGGTGTTGATTTACTAAAACCGGAGAGTGCAAAATCTGGTGCAACTGTGCATGGTAGCCAATCAGTTTCTAACGTCACCTTGTTCAATTAAAGGGGTTGTAAAGGTTAGTTTTTTATTTTCTAAATAGGTTCCTTTAAGCTAGTGCATTGTTGGTTCACTTACCTTTTCCTTCGAGTTCCCTTCTAAATGTTTTTTTCTTTGTTTTCTTTATCTGAATTTCTCACTTCCTGTTCCTCCTCAGTAAGCTGTTCAGTAAGCTGTTTTGGCTGACTAAACACCGCTCGGATGATGGTGTGAAGTTTACTGAGGAGAAACAGGAAGTGAGAAATTCAGACAAAGAAAAAAAAAAAAGGGAAATCGAAGGAAAAGGTAAGTGAACCAACAATGCACTAGCTTAAAGGAACCTATTTAGGAAATAAAAAACAAAGCTTTACAACCCCTTTAAGCTTTGACAAATAAAAACATTGACGCTGATTGGTTTCTATGCAGAGCTGCATCTGATTTTGCACCCTCCAATTTTCGTAAATCAATCCCAACGTCTTTATTAAGTAAAGACGTTACTTGATGTTTGGTACATTCCAGCTTCTAACTCAGTATGCCAGTGAACTAGAAGTTGGCAGATCAGAAGTTTTGACTTCAGTTGCTTAAACCATAGTTCTGTCATAATAGTCTGTGTTCAAAGGACATATACTGTACGCATTGTGAAATATCTGAAAATTACATGCTAGTAGTAAAACAAATACTAGTAAATATTTTCCTTTTTTCTGTTTTCAGATCTTACAGTAAGTGATGTAAGCTCCAGGACTCCTGCCAATACAGACTTTAAAAACACAACTAGCGGTAAGCATACTTTATAGTATTACACTACCCAGACTGTTCCACTTTACATATCAACTGTTTTAAAACACCTGGCAGTCACTGGCCCCCAGCCCCCCCCCCCCCCCCCCCCGTTTTACGTACCTGAGCCTCTTCATCTCCTCGGCGGGGACACACTGTCTCTCTCTCTCCAATCCAATGACGCGGGCAACAGGGGGTGGGGCTGAGTCCAGCATTCGTGTCTATGGACGCAAATGCTGGACTCGGGAGCGTGCCCATAAGGTGACCCCCTCGGGAGAGCGCTTCTCCTAGGGGGTTATCTGATGCGGGGAGGAGCCACGAGAGACGCCGGGGGACCCCAGAAGAGGATGTTCGGGGCCACTCTGTGCAAAACGAGCTGCACAGTGGAGGTAAGTATGATATGTTTGTTATTTAAAAAAGAAAAAAAAACAGTTCTTTTACAATCACTTTAATGTCTTTATTGAGTAAGGATGTTACACATGATATTTGGTAGATTCCATCTACCAGCTCAGTATGCCAGTGAATTAGAAGTTGGCAGATCAGATGTTTTGACTTCAGTTACTCCAACCATGATTCTGTCATTACAGTCTGGGTTCAAAGGAAATATACTGTATGAATTGTGAAATATCTGAAAATGTAATTCTAGTAGTAAAACAAATACTAATAAACGTTTAAACGTTTTCCTTTTTCTGCTGATTTTAGGTCCTACAGTAAGTGATGTAAGTTCCGGAACTCCTAATGGCACAACAGACTTTAAAAGCACAACTAGTGGTAAGCAGAATTTACAGTATTACATTACCCAGACTGTTCCACTTTATGTATCAACTGTTTTATTATTAAAGTGGTTGTAAACCCTTTACAGCCACTTTACAAGCAAGCCTATAATTAGGCTTACCTGTAGCTGCACTGGATATCTCCTAAACCTGCACAGTTTAGGAGATATCCCTGTATTTGCATGTGCCGACGTCATGCGGCACATGCGCACTTAACCTCCCTGGCGGTATGATTATTTTTGATTTTACAATTATTTTGCATGGAAATTTGGCGTTTTATATTGTAGGCCTGCAATTCTTAGGAATAACTCATCCCGGGTATGATAAAGTTTGAAACACAAAATCATAAATTATAATATAATAAATAACTATAAATAATTATAACAAATTTCTTGTTAAAAAAAAATAATTATAACAAATAATAATAATAAAAATTATTCAATAATGTAATCAAATCAAAAACACTGAAATTTGCTCAGTTGCAGAATTGTCGCTGTCATTAGATTTAGTGTTTGATGACGAATTTCCCCACAAATCACTATCGCTCAATTCTGCAAGTGATTCCAATTTATTATCGCTGTTTTCTAGCTGGTCTAAAACCACTTTTGACATAAAGGGACACTTTTTGGTTGCTATGGACAATCTCCAAATTCTAGGCAGAAAAAAATGTATTTATAATATAAAACTACATGCAGGGCACTGGACAGACCACTAGTGACAAAGGGGATGTGTCATTTTTTTATACAGTACTGTAATCTGTAAGATTACAGTACTGTATGTGTATTGAGTGTTTTTCCTTTTTTGAATTTGGCGCCGATCTCCGCCTCCAGGCGTCGCAACGTCGCAGGGAACGGAGCTCAGCGGCACTCGGCGCTGTGTGAATCGAGTGAGGAGCTCGCACACACAGTGGGGAGACATAGCAGGATCCAGGGGACAAGGTAAGTAACTTTCCCTGAATCCTGCAATGCGATCCCGAGTCTGGCTCGGGGTTACTGCTAATGGTACTGAAATTCCACCCAAGCCAGACTTGGGAATACCGCCAGGGAGGTTAAGCCAACTGAAGCAATGGCACGTACGTGCCGTTGCTTCAGTTGTACTGTACCGTTGTACACTGTACTGTGGTGGGAGTGTCATGGTCTGGGGCTGCATTAGTGTTGCCGGCACTGAGGAGCTACAGTTCATTGAGGGAACCATGAATGCCAACATTTACTGTCACATACTGAAAGAGAGCATGATCCCCTCCCTTTGGAGATTGGGCCGCAGGGCAGTATTCCAACATGATAACAACCCCAAACACACCTCTAAAACAACACCTGCCTCGCTAAAGAAGCTGAGGGTAAAGATGATGGACTGGCCAAGCATTTCTCCAGACCTAAACCCTATTGAGCATCTGTGGGGCATCCTCAAATGGAAGGAGGAGGAGTGTAAGGTCTCTAACATCCACCAGCTCTGTGATGTCATCATGGAGGAGTGGAAGAGGACTCCAGTGGCAACCTGCAAAGCTCTGGTGAACTCCATACCAAAGAGGGTTAAGGCAGTGCTGGAAAATAATGGTGGCCACACAAAATATTGACACTTTGGGCCCAATTTGGACATTTTTACTTGTGGGGTGTACTCACTTTTGTTGCCAGAGGTTTAGACATTAATGGCTGTGTGTTGAGTTATTTTGAGGGGACAGCAAATTTACACTGTTATACAAGCTGTGCACTCACTACTTTACATTGTAGCACATTGTAATTTCTTCAGTGTTGTCACATGAAAAGATATAATAAAACTTTTACAAAAATGTCAGGGGTGTACTTACTTTTGTGAGATACTGTATATATATATATATATATATATATATATATATATATATATATATACAGTATACAGTGATATACATTATCGCACTAAAGGTAAAGTTAAAGCCATTGTCCTGTTGAGTTGGAAGCTGGAATTTACCACACATTATGTAATGTCCTTAAATGCTAATGTTAAATGTAAAATTATAAAATGTGGCGTACGAAATGTAGGCGTGGTTTAAATTGTGCTTAATATTGTGTGTGGCTTAAATGGGGTGTGGTTTAATAGAGTCTGAGATGCCTTACACAGTGCAGAATGCGGTAATGTTAAATAGGGAAAGTAAAGTGAGGAGTGTACGGTGGTGGGTAGTATGTGCAGGAGAGGGGTGTGGAGTGTATGGAGGTGGGTAGCATGTACAGAAGAGGAGTGCAGAGTGTATGGAGGTGAGTAGTATGTGCAGAAGAGGATTATGTAGTGTATGGTGGTGGGTAGTATGTACAGGAGAGGAGTGTGGAGTGTACGGCAGTGGGTAGTATGTGCAGGAGAGGAGTGTGGAGTGTATGGCAGTGGGTAGTATGTGCAGGAGAGGAGTGTGGAGTGTATGGAGGTGGGTAGCATGTATAGGTCAGGAGTGCAGAGTGTATGGAGGTGGGTAGCATGTACAGGAGAGGAGTGCAGGGTGTATGGAGGTGGGTAGTATGTGCAGGAGAGGAGTATGGAGTGTATGGTGGTGGGTAGTATGTACAGGAGAGGAGTGTGGAGTGTATGGAGGTGAGTAGTATGTGCAGGAGAGGAGTGCAGCGTGTATGGAGGTGGGTAGTATGTACAGGCGAGGAGTGTGGAGTGTATGGAGTTGGGTAGTATGTGCAGGAGAGGAGTGTAGCATTTATGGAGGTGGGTAGTATTTACAGACGAGGAGTGTGGAGTGTATGGTGGTGGGTAGTATATGCAGGTGCAGAGTGTATGGAGATGGGTAGAATGTGCAAGTGAGGAGTGCGGAGTGTACGGCGGTGGGCAGTATGTGCAGGAGAAGACCGTGGAGTATATGGAGGTGGGTAGTATGTGCAGGAGAAGAGTGTGGAGTGTACGGCGGTGGGTAGTATGTGCAGGAGAAGAGTGTGGAGTGTACGGCAGTGGGTAGTATGTGCAGGAGAGGAGTATGGAGTGTATAGTGGTGGGTATTATGTGCAGGAGAGGAGTGCTAAGTGTATGGATGTGCGTAGTATGAGCAGGAGAGGAGTGTTGAGTGTATGGCGGTGGGTAGTATGTGCAAGCGAGGAGTGAAGCGTGTATGGAGGTGGGTAGTATGTACAGGAGAGGAGTATGGAGTGTACAGTGGTGGGTAGTATGTGCAGGAGAGAAGTGGGTAGTGTATGGTTGTGGGTAGTATGTTCAGCAGAGGACTGCAGAGTATATGGAGGTGGATAGTATGTGCAGGTGAGGAGTGCGGAGTGTTCGGCGGTGGGTAGTATGTGCAGGATGGTGTCAGTAGGGCAATGGATGGTGTCATTAGTTCTTTATTTTTATTTTTTTACAATTACATTTTTTTGCATTTTTGTTTTCTATTTTTTCAAAATGCTTTTTGGGGGCCAGTGGATGGTATCAGTAGGGCAGTGGACGGTGTAAGTGTCAATGTCTTTTATTTTTATTATTTTTTTAAACAATTTTTTTTATTATTTTTTACAAATTTATTTTTGTATTATTTTTTTCACAATGATTGGTGGCGGGGGTAGTGGGCAGTGTCAATAGGGAAGTGGACGGTGTCAGTATTTTTTTTTTAATTATTTTATTATCTATTATTTTTTACAATTTGTTTTTTTATTGTATTTTTTTTTTTTTTAATAGTTTTTGAAATATTTTTTTTTCACAGTGCTTCTGGGGAGGGAGGGGTGTTATGGGGCAGTGGACAGTGTCAGTAGAGCAGTGGATGGTGTCAGTAGTTTTTTATTTTAATGTTTTAATTTTTTTACAATTGAATTCGTTTTTCTTTTTTTGGGGTTGGGGCAGTGGACAGTGTCGGTAGGGTGATAGTAGTTGTTTATTTTTTATTTTTATTTTTACAATTTCATTTTTTATCATTATTTTACAATTACATTTTTTAATATTTATTGCATTTTTGTTTTTTGTTTTAATCAGCCCTGTTGGTGGGCTTTGATGATATGTCAGGGGTCTAGACCCCTGACATCTCCCCTTTGAGACATGGAAAGGGACTGAGGACACAGATTCCCCAGTCCCTTTCTCAGCAGCCTCAGCTGTGAAGAATAATGGACAGGAGACAGCGGCTCCCGTTCATTCATACACTGAAGCAGAGTAACACACAGTTTACTCTGATCAGTTATTGCAGGACACAGGAGCCATCTATGTCCAATTCGGAAAAGGAAGGAGCCGGTAAATTACATATTTACTGGCTCCTTCCTCCGCTCTCCATCCTGACAGATCCCCCGCATCCGGCAGGAGAGGAGAGGGCAGGAAGCTGGCTGCGGGTGGAGGAGGACACGGAGGGGGGCTGGAGGAGAAGGACACAGCGGCCAGAGTAGGAGAAGTACACAGAGGCCGGGGGAGGACGCGGAGGGCTGCCAGAGGAGGACATGGAGGGCTGCCGGTGAAGAAGGACACAGGAGACAGCCCGGATGATCAGTGTGGCGAGGGAAAGTTGCAAGCACAGATCTCCCTGTATGACTTTTAAGCTGACAGCCGCGGGAGGGAGAGGAGGAGAAGAGGCTGTCAGCTGAAAAGTCATACAGGGTGATCTGTGCTTGCAACTTTCCCCCCGGCCCACCGATCATCTGGATTGTCAACCTGGGGATCATCCATGTGTGCAGTGTGGGTCACAGTGCCCCCCCCCCCCTCGGGGGCTCGTGTGCAGTGAACACCATGCATACATGGATGAAATGCCACTGGCCTGATCATTAGCCTCCCCGATTACAAGGATACTAGGGTGGTTTGTCAAGTTACTGTGCATTCTAGCGCTTAGAAGATCCAAAGGTTTGCTTCAGAGAAGAACTCTAGTACATATTGTTTTGATTTAAAAAGGCCACGTAACATCATTTTGATTTTAAAACCCTGTCTTTGAAATAGTTTGAAGATGGTGATCCATGTTGAACATTTGTTTAAAACTGTTACATTTTATTTCAGTAAATATGGCTTGTGTACAAAACTACAGCACTGAAGATCAGAATTGTAAGTATCATTGTTATTAAATAAAATCATAAATTGACTTAAAGTGGGGGGACACCCTAAAAAAAAAAAGAATTAATATTCTGGAAAAAAATAAAAAATAAAAATGAAAAAAATAAATACATTTTTACCTGATCCGAAATCCCTGTTGCTAGGCAGTCTTCCTAATCTGCCTCCTTCCTACGCCGCGGTGATCTTCGTTCTTCTGTCCTCCGCCGCGTTGTCTTCTGGGTAATGGGGCGCGCTGTGTTATGGGAACTGTGTGTTCCCTAACACAGCGCGTCCCATTCACAAAGCATTGCGTGACTTGCGCATGCGCAGTAGGAAACGGGCAGTGAAGCCGTAGTCTTCACTGCCTGTTTCCCTTACTGAGGATGGCGGCGCTGGTACCGTAGCGCTGAGGGACATCTCGGCCTCCACGACCGACATCGCAGGCGCCCTGGGAGGGTAAGTGTACTTATTAAAAGTCAGCAGCTACTTTTTTTTTAGCTGCTGACTTTTAAAAAAATTTTTTTTTAGCTGAAACACCCCTTTAACATATCTGAAGAAAAACCTTGTTACTTAAAGTATATGCGAACCCTCACCTTGTAAAACAACTCATTCAGTTTAAAATAGAAAAGAAAGGCAAAACATTTGTTTATAATATAAAAAAACATTATTTTACCCCTTTTTTAATAAGTGATCTCAATCTCTGTTCTCAGCGGCATAAGGAGCTCAGGGAGGAGAAACAATGGCACACAAATCTTTCCAGTGAATGGCTGTGCAGGGATGGGGGATGTCAGCAGAAGTCTGATCATTTGAGGAGAGCAAGCTAAATTCTTAGCTCAGCTGGAGAACTGACAAAGCTGTCTACTCCTGCCTAGTGTGGTCAGTTTGAGAGGAAAGCAGAGGGACTGGCAGGTGCACAAAGGAAGCAATACAAAGAGAACAGCAGCAGGGCCGGCGCCCGCATATACAGTAAGCGGTTTAGGCGCCAGTATTGAGGGAGGAGGCATGAAAATCTGAATCTCCAGTCCTGGGAAAGGTGCTGGCGGTGGACGATCCCACATCTTGGCAGAAAGGAAGGGGCTGTGGGAGGTGCTGTGCAACAGTGTTATCAGGTTTACTTGTTTAGCATGGAAGCTGTATGAGCGGGGAGGAGGAATCCATCCATGATTGTACAAATCACTGATCTACCATCCCTGATCACCAGCCGGGCATGAACTACACAAAGGTCCAGGGATCTGTCCTGTCTATCCTGCCCATTGATTACTGTCATAGACAGACCCAGCCCTCACACACACTAGAACGCAGTGCAGAGAACCCACAATCCATGCGCGTTTCCCACAGCGCATTCAAATTGCACTGCCCTTGCAATCTGCAGCTGGTGGCAGTGTTAATGACACCCCAAATGCAGGTCACAAATGAA
Source organism: Lithobates sylvaticus (assembly GCA_028564925.1). NCBI lineage: Eukaryota > Metazoa > Chordata > Amphibia > Anura > Ranidae > Lithobates > Lithobates sylvaticus. The sequence goes on from CM053027.1 coordinate 138,832,527, forward strand.
GTGCATTTGCCTGCACCGGATCGCATGGTACAGTGTGGTTCCAAAACTGCGTGCACAACTTTGGTGTGTTGTGGCGTGATTTGAGCCCATTCAAACTAAGGCTCACACATGTGTAGTATGGGGAACGCTGCGATCGCTGTGCATTTCCTGCACCGTACTGCATACCCAGCGTTTTGCGATCTGCTGCAGGTGTCAATTCAAAGTTAACAACACCCCAAAAGCAGGTCACAAAAGCAGCATGTTTGCCTGAACCGGATCGTATGGTACAAAAAAACCTTGCGAGCTGGGTCCAGTCTGGTTCAAAAAAAGGTGCCTGCACTTTTAAGCTACGCAGCAATTTGAGTCCATTCAAAATTGGCGTTAATCGCACTGCACAGAACCGCATGTGAATTGCATAGGAATGAGGTGCAGTGGAGGGTGTTGGAGCAGCAAAATGCACCTTCGCCTGAGTAGACAAAACTCCCTGCACCAGCCCTGTACAGCAGGCACATATCAGAAATATGTATAATATATTTTGAGTTTACATATTCTTTAGGTGCTGGTAGAAAGTGAATTTTGCTTCAAATTAAATGAATAATTTAGTTTCTATTTTATATATTATGCATGTGATTGGCTGTTTCAAGAAAGCTTCAATTTTCAATGAATCTGAATGATTGCTTTCAGCCATAAAAACAGCTCATCCCTTATTTTTTCTTACATAGACACTGATCTAACAGCAGCATTATCGTTTGCTCATTACTTCCACACATTGGTTAAAAAGTAATACTAGTTATACACGTGGTAATTTTAAGCAAGCCACTCCAAAACTATTTCTGATCACTAAAAAAATCATTACTGCATTTACACTCCATTTTTATCAGTTACAATTACAGAAACAATAAGTTAGCAGTACAGTTGTTCATAGCTCCCAACTGTCCCTGATTTCAATGGACTAACCCTGATTTGGAGCAATGTCCCTGTGTCCCTCTTTCCTCCTCATTTGTCCCTCATTTTGGTCTGGTCTATATAGTTGTGTATAAAATGCACTTTTTATCTTTCAAAAAGTCTTTCCCAGTGCTAAACCTTTCATCTAATTTCTAAATTGCTGTATTTTTCAATTTTAAAAGCCAATATAAAGGAATAGTAGTGGTAAAAAAAAGCACTTGTGGATTTAATTAACTTTTTTTTTGTTTTTTTCCCCTTTAACCACTTCAGCACCGGGCCATTTTACACCCTTCCTTACCAGAGCACTTTTTGCGATTCGGCACTGCGTCGCTTTAACTAACAATTGCGCGGCCGTGGGACGTTACACCCAAACAAAATTGACGTCCTTTTTTCCCCACAAATAGAGCTTTCTTTTGGTGGTATTTGATCACCTCTGCGGTTTTTATTTTTTGCGCTATAAACAAAAGAAGAGCGACAATTTTGAAAAAAAACACAATATTTTTTACTTTTTGCTATAATAAATATCCCATTTTTTTAAAAAAAAAATATTTATTTTTTCCTCAGTTTAGGCCGATACGTATTCTTCTACATATTTTTGGTAAAAAAAATCGCAATAAGCGTATATAGATCAGTTTGCGCAAAAGTTATAGCGTCTACAAAATAGGGGATAGATTTATTGGATTTTTTTTTTTTTTTTTTTTTACTAGTAAAGGCGGCGATCTGCGATTTTTTTTTCGTGACTGCGACATTGCGGCGGACACTTCGGACACTTTTTTTTTTTTTTTATATATCTTTATTTATCAAAATTTTTCATTAATACATATCAACATACATCTACAATTGTATGAAAGGTGTCATCCTATTCCTTATACATTCATATACATAACCATTTACATCCTTATATCCTCCAGGATTTACTAACCCCTTTCATCTCCCTAATCTATCTCTATCTGTTCCACAACTACCAACTCATTCATGCTAAAAAAAAAAAAAAAAAAAAAAAAAAAAAGGGGAAAAATAAAGGGTCTCCTATCTCTCTCTTATTAAATCCCTCCATCTTGGATATAATATTTTAAATCGTATCCAGGTCTGCCAAGGATTATTTGCTTCCTCTTTATTTACTTTTTCTTTTTCCTTTCTTGTCTCCATTTTACACATTTCGTCCATCTCCCTTTCCCATTCTTCTATATTGGGATTACTACTATTTTTCCATTTCCTGGCAATAATAGTTCGTGCTGCTGTTAGGAAAAATTTCAGAGTTCCCTTTCTTACTCTTTTTACCGAACCCATATTCATGGAGATTACTGACATCAAAATGTCAGGTTTGAGTTCTATTCCTGTCATCAACACGTATGTTTTGTATATCTGTTCCCAGAAGTTGTATACTCCGGGGCAGTCAAACCATATATGCGACATTGTTCCGACGGCCTGATGACATCTCCAACATACATTACTATTCTCAGGATCAATTTTGTTCATATCTATTGGGCAACGATACCATCTTGTCAACAGTTTATAGTTTCTTTCTTGGTCCCTGCTGGATTTAGATAGTTTGTGAATATTTTTTAAAGCTTCCTTCCATTTTTCTTTAGGGATATCTATCTCTAATTCTTCTTCCCACTTTTTTATATATATGATCTCTTTTATGTTGTTATTTTTCATTAAATATTTATATACAGTAGACAAGTTATGGGTCGATTTCTGTTCTTCTATTAGTATTTCTTCAAGGGCTAATAACGGTCTACTTATTGCATCTTCTTTTGCTATACCGGAAATATATTTCTTTAGTTGCCAATATTGAATCCAGTTGTTTTTATAGTTTATACCCATATCTTCAAACCGGATTAACCTATCTTGCTCAATTATGTCTCTTATTCTGATATCTTGTTCTTTCTTCCATTTTAGAAAGGTTCCTACTTTCATTGCCAGTGGAAATTCAGGATTATCAAATAAGGGGGTCATTGGCCCTATGTATGTTGTTCCTTTGCCTAATCTTATTAGTCCATCCCATACCTTCAGTACTCGGCCTACAAAGTACGGCATATCTCGGTCTGGTGGACGTTTCTCTTTTCTAATCCATGGCAAGGACTTTAAGCTAATACTTAAGATCTCTTTTTCCAACCTGACCCATTCTTTAGAATCTTCATTTTGGAACCAATCTATCAATCTAGTTACTAAGGCCGCCTTTAGATATGTCGAGATATCTGGAAGTGCCAGTCCACCTTCCTCCTTAGAGCGAATCAGTATTGACCTGCTTATTCTAGCGGGTTTACCGGCCCAGATAAAGCTTCCTATAATTTTGCGTATTTGATTTAAGATTTTCTTTATGGGGAAGAGAGGTACAGCTTGAAATATGTATAAAATCTTAGGTAGGATATCCATTTTTATTATGTTTATCCTCCCTATCCAAGAGTGATTCCCTTTTGCGTATTGTTGTAATAGCTTACTTACTTTATTTATGATTGGAAGGTAGTTAAGTTCATATAGTTTATCTAAATCTTTGGGAATATAAATTCCTAGATATTTTACAGCTATAGGTTGCCATTTGAAAGGAAAATTAGCCCTGATTGTTTCTATTTTATTTTCAGGGAGTATAATGTCCATTATCTCGGATTTATTATAGTTTACTTTGAAGTTACTAACTCTGGCAAAGTTAACGAATTCTCGTATTAAATTGGGGAGTGTTATTGCCGGATTTGTTATGTATACCAGTAAGTCGTCTGCGTAAACAGACAGTTTGTATTCTGTCTCCCCTACCCTTAGCCCCTGTATGTCTTTATTGTTCCGAATGGCTATTGCTAAATGTTCCATAACCAGAACATATAGTAGGGGAGACAGAGGACAACCCTGTCTAGTTCCGTTAGTTATTATTATAGGCTCGGAGATCTCTCCTGCTGCTCTAATTTTAGCAATGGGTTTTTGGTATAGTACCATTATTTTTTCTAGTAACTTTGGTCCTATTCCCCACTGTTTCAGTGTCTCTTCGAGAAAACACCATCCCACCCTGTCAAACGCCTTTTCGGCGTCTACCGTCAATAGACAGGATGGGATGGTGTGTCTCCGAGCATAATCAATAAGCGTTACCGTTTTGGAAGTATTATCTCTTGCTTCTCTCCCCTTTACAAAGCCCGCTTGGTCTAGGTGTATATAACTTGGAAGTATGGGGGTTAATCTGTTGGCTATAATTTTTGAATATATCCTGAGATCAATGTTTGTCAGTGAAATGGGTCGGTAACTACCACAACTGGTAAGATCTTTTTCGGGTTTGGGTATTAAGGAGATATAGGCCTGCATTCCTTGTGGGACGAAGGGTTGATTAATTGTTACTTCATTAAATAAACGCTTCAAAATTGGGACTAGTAGATCTCTAAGCATTTTGTAAAATCTTGGGGTAAAGCCGTCCGGGCCTGGGCTTTTCCCTATTACTAGAGAGTCCACTACCCTTTTAATTTCGTCTTCTGTTATTTCCTCTTCGAGCTGTTCTTTTTCAGTCGTTGTTAGTGTTTGTATCGGGGTGTTTTTTATATATTTTTGTACCTGTTGTTTATAGTCTTCGGGATTCCTTTCTGCCAAAGGATTGGGGATATTGTATAACTTAGCGTAAAAATTACGAAAAGTATCAACAATCTCTTTTGGTTTATAAACATAATTGCCCTTTTCATCTTTAATTTTTACAATTGAGGTTAAGTTTGTTTGCTGATGTATCTTCTCCGCCAATAATTTCCCCGGTTTGTTCCCTTGAGCATAATTTAAGGACCTTAGTTTATCTCGGCTTAATAGTGTTTCTTCATCTAATAATGTTTTCAGCTCGTTTGTTTTAGTGGTTAATTCCCCTAGTAGCTCCTGCCCCAGTTTTTGCTTATGTTCCTTGCTTATTCTTTCTATATCTTTTGATAATTGAAATATTTTGTTGCCTTTCATTTTTTTTAATCTGGACCCATGTTTGATAAATAGACCTCTTATGATACATTTTAGAGTTTCCCATTGATTGGGTAGGGAAGTATTATCTTCCAGGTGATCTGCCAAGAAGTTCGTTATTGCTTCTCTGATCTCTGTTAAGCAAGTATCATCAAATAACAAATTGTCATTAAGTCTCCAAGAGTTCCTAGCTCTTTTTCCTTTATCTATAGTCAGAGTAATGTAAATAGGTGAATGATCTGACCAAATCGCATTGCCAATCTCTGAGGAGGAAAGTTCCGGCAACCCTTGTTGGTTTACCAGAAGGTAATCTAATCGGTGGTAGGTTCCATGAACCTTTGATAGGAACGTATAGTCCCTATCTTCCGGATGGGCCATTCTCCATGTATCTACCAAATGGTATCTATTTAACATTTCTGCAAATTTTTTCCTTTCCATATTTTTATCTTTTTTTGGGGGGGCTGAGGTGTCTAATTCGGGGTTAAAGATAAAATTAAAGTCTCCTCCGATTATAGTGATCCCTTCTGCTTTATTCATTAAATCTGTAAGGAGTTTCGTACCATATTCAATTTGATCATAATTAGGCAAATATACATTGATCAGGGTATATTTTTTACCAAATATGTTAACTTTCAGCAGGAGCCCTCTTCCGTCTTTATTCCTATAGGTTTCTAATACTTGATGTGGTACGGATTTGTGTATTGTGATAGCTACCCCTCTAGATTTTGAGTATGCGAAAGAGTCATGGTACCAGGTGGGATAGTGCCTATTTCGAATAGTGGGTATATGATCTGTACAGAAATGTGTCTCTTGGAGCATAAGAATACCTATATTTTGTCTATGGCATGACTGAAGGACTTGAAGTCTTTTAGAGGGTGCGTTTAATCCTCTGATGTTATATGAGCATATTTTTATCATGTTAAGGATTCCGCCCCGTTGGAAGGAGAAGCGAGAGAGAGAGAGGAGGGGGGAGGGGAAGGGGAAGGGAAAGAGGGGAAAAAAAAAAAAACAAAGCCAAAGACAAAGCCTGAACAAATCCTCTTATTTCTGTTCTTATCCTTTACATCTCCACCAGTGGGAGGAAACTCTATATAATATGTCTACAATTTTCCAATTTGTGCTCCTTCCATATAAATGTATATATCGTTATTCATTTGGTTCTTACAATCTTACATTCTTATATTCATTGACCCTTATTTTGAAACAAAAAAAAAAAAAAAAAAAAAATTTGGATGTGCAAGTGTTTAGTGTCGATCCAGTGGGCATTATAGAAATTATTTTACACTTCAAAAAGAGAAAAACGGGAAAAAAAAAAAAAAATTAGGTGTGCGGGTGTTTAGTGTCAACCTAGTGGGCATTGTAAAAATTATTCTACACTTCGAAAAAAAATAAAAAAAATAAAAAAAATAAAAAAATTACAGAAAAAATACGGTGAAAAATTCCTTAGGTTCTCCCCCACCTCCCCCACCCCTCCAAATTTCATCTATCTTCTTCTTCTTATCAGTCCTTCCGAGATGTCCGAGTATGATTGTGGCCAAGCCGGTAAGTCAATCAGAGGTAGGTCGAGGTTTTTCAGAAAGTCTGGAAGATCTTTTAAATCTCGAAAGGTATTCTTCTGACCATTTTGATGTACTATTATTTGGAATGGGGTGCCCCATTTATATAGGATATTCCTTTCCTTTAGTATATCCAATAGAGGTTTTAAAGCTTTCCTTTTGATCAAGGTGTGTTTGGATAAATCTTGCAGAAAGATCAGTGGGGCCCCCTCATAAACGAAGTTCCTCTGTTTCCTAGCCTCCGTCATGATGTTTTCTTTTACCCGAAAAAAGTGTATTCTGGAGATTACGTCCCTAGGTTTTGCTAGGTCTTTATCTTTTGGGCCTTGTGTCCTGTGTGCTCGATCTATTTCAATACCGGTTGTATTTGGTTGCTTTAAAATTATGTTAAATATTGTTTGTAATGTGTCTTTCAATTTATCTGATGTTATTGATTCTGGAAGTCCTCTAATTCTAATGTTGTTGCGTCTAGTTCTATTCTCCATTTCATCATTAGAATTAAACATTTGAACTAAGAATCTATCAGTCTCTCTGTTTTTTTCCTCTAAACAAAAAATTTTTTGATTCATATCTTCCATTTTCGTGTTTATATTTTCCACCCTTTTTTGTGTCTCCATTACTGCTGTTTTCATAGTTTGTATCTCGCTTTTATAGGAAGTCTCTAATCTGTGCACATATCTGTCCATATCCTCTCTTGTGGGTATTGCTTTTATATAGGATTGTATATCCCAATTTTGTCTCTCCAGGATTTCCTCCGTATGTGGTATAGTATGTTGTTCACTGTCCTCCATAATGATACTAGTTGCTACCTCTGACTCTGCTGAGGAGGTTCTAGAGTCTATTATTGAGGCTTCACAGTTTTCAGGTGGTGTTTGTGGGTTTGGATTTTTAAAAAACCCTGTTATGTCAGTTTTGGGATTCGGACTCGATTTCAGTACCGCTGGAGGGTTTTTCTGCGTCCCTCCTGTAGATCCTCTTTTAAGTTTTGGGGCGTGTGTGCTTTTGGGGGGCATTCCCCAAGAGAGGGAGAGAATAATTTTAGGACTTCTGAGATTTGGGGTGTAATTCCCTCCAGCTCAGTGTGGTTTCCTCCTTATTCCTTTCCTCACTCTTGCTCCTATTAGGTATTTCTCACAAAACCTCCAAGCCGATATATGGGAGCTTTATAGATACTTGCAAATATACAAATTGCATAGGTTGCGTTTTTAGTCCCCCGGGTTTAGCGCGTATTTCTTTCTACTGCATGTATCTGTTATGAGGTATATAGAACCCCCCTGTGAAGCTTATATGGAGTGTGGTTAAATTCTGAGCAGTGTTCTGTTCTTACACAGGAGGAGAATAAAGTGTGCAAAAATCAGTAAAGTGTTCAAAAATGAACCAAAAAAAAAAAACAAAAAAGGAAACCTTCCAAATACTTCTTGCAAATTATCAGCCGGCAATCCTATATCGTGTATGGCTTTCGGTATACAGTCTATTAGGGTATTATATCCCTTATCCCAGGATTTATCTCCAGCTTGTGTTTATACAGATAACGTCCTGGAAACTTATAGTATTGCCAATTATACTCTATAATTTTGGGCAAAAAAGAGTCTTACCTCCTATGTGTATTTTCCTGGGATTGGATCGTTTCCTGCCAGTATTGTTTCCTTGTAGCTGCGCTTGTTATGCTCCCTGTTTGGTGTTTGATTTTAAAAAAGGGGGGGAAGGAAAAAAAAAAAAAAAAAAAAAAAATGCAGGTCACCTATTAGGGCTTCGGTAGCTGCCGGGAATAGCCGGGAATAGCCGAGTCTCTCTATGCGAGTCACCGCGCTGGCGTCTCTCCACTCGGATCCTCTTCGGCCTCGGCCTCGGCTCTTTCCGCCGCGACAGCAAGACGATGGGACGACGGAGCAGTGGATCGGAGTCCCCCAGCCTGGCACGGTGGACTCTCACCTTCTGTGTTCACCAGCTGAGTCTCTGGGCGTACACGGCCTCGGGATCCCCCAGCGGGTAAGCGTTCCTGATGTCGGTTTTCCTCCTCAAGGGTCTCGGTTGGGTCAGCTTTACCGCTTTGGGTTATATGTGCCAAAATTAAAAAAATAGCGGAGCTATCCCCAGTGCTCTTGTCGGCTCGATGGTGGAGTTTTGAAATAGCAATTTGCTGGAGAGTCTGCCGGTCTGTTGATCGTCTCAACCCAGTGTGATCAGATTAGAAACATCGCTGTTACGGCTCTCCGACTCTGGAAGCAGGTTGTGTCTATCAGACACTCATCAAGGAATGCTAGCTCCCCATGTTCCCTCTCGTTAGCTTGTCAGTGTCTACAGCTGGTGATTGGGGAGGGAAAGAGCAGCGCTCAGCACACGTCTGCTCCGGTCAGCGTCATCCCCCCATGGATCCTGGTCTTTTTCCACTTCGGACACTTTTGACACATTTTTGGGACCATTCACATTTACACAGCGATCGTTGCTATAAAATTGCAGTGATTACTGTGTAAATGTGACTGGCAGGGAAGGGGTTAACACTAGGGGGCACTGCAGGGGTTAATGTGTTCCCTAAGGTAGTGATTCTAACTGTGGGGGGAGGGGACTGACAAGGGGAGGAGACCGATCGGTGTTCCTCCGTACTGGGATCACATGATCGGTCTCCTCTCCACTGACAGGACGTGGAGCTGTGTGTTTACACACACAGCTCCACGGTCCCGCACGGTCCCGTTGTTTTAACGGGCAATCGCGGGTGCCCGGCGGACATCGCGGCCGCCGGGCACTCGCACCGGGTCCCTAGGCGGCCGGGAATGGGAGGACGTCATATGACGCCCACCCAGGATGGGAGATCCACCTTGTGGGCGTCATATGACAGTGGGTGGTAGGGAAGTGGTTAAGGGGGCATGACAGGGAGCGTGTCCTATGCCTACATATGTTTGCTAGTAGGGGGTCCCTCATTCCCATCTCAAAATGTTGGGAGGTATGCAGATGTATACCACAATCTATGGTGATGGACGGCATGACATGCACCTAGAAATTATAAACCTCCATATGCCTCTACCCACCTTTCTGATCCTTTCCTGCAAAGGGGTGATAAACATTTCAGATCCCAAACCACACTGTCTGTCTAAACAGTGTGATCTGACAACAGCTGGACAGAGTTCCTCCGTGTGAGAACTGGTAATTCTGCAATACTACACTCTCAGTCATAGGGGTTGATTTACTAAAGGCAAATAGGTTGTTCACTTTGCAATGGAAGTTGCACTGTGCAAAGGAGTATTCCCAGAACTTGCTGAGTGTTGTGCCATTTCACCGTGCAAAGAATATCCAATCATGTCCAAGGAAAATAAAAAAAGAACAGCATTTTAGCTGGCACTTGATTGGATGGTGTCAGCAAAGCTCTAGGGAAAATTCGCCTTGCAAAGTGCAACTTCAATCATAAAATGAACAGCCTATTTTCCTTTAGTAAATCAACCCCACGGAGTGTTCTGGATTTCCATTCTCCCTAGGACTGAAAGGAGACAAGCATTTCATTATACTCTACTCCATGAAATGCCTATCTGCATATTTACTGTATCTAGAAAGATATAGTTATACACCAAATCTCATTATATGAATACATATCATTTTTTAATTTGTTGTGAAGTGATTTGACTTACCTGTCCTAAGGTTAAAATGGCACTACCCTGAATGTCGAATAGGATTGAGCTCTGCTACAGAGTAAAGTTTTGATATATTATATAATTTGTAAACCTGGAAGTTTTAAATATGTCTAGTAATATATCTGTGTTTTGTTTTTCTTTATAGTGTACAGTAAAGTCTGCCATTCCGATTTCCCATGTTCGGGCAGAGGTCAGTTTCTCATTGTTCTTTGAAAATGTTTACATCTAATGAAATCGCATTTTGCTCTCCTATGCATACCTCCCAACTGTCCCGAATTCCGCAGGACCGTCCAGAAATTTCAAGTAAGTCCTGGGGTCACGCGGATCTGGGCAGGAGTCCTGGAGCACACTGCTGGAACAAGTTGCAGTACTGGGATCCACTCAGTTGTTGCATCCTTAATGGAGGCAATGTGTGCTCTCACACACTGCACCATGAGGATTCCTATCAACACTGTATGTCTGCGCTCTGCTTCTTCCCTCCCTTTTGCAGTCATTGGTTGCTAGGACAGCTGGCGTCCTAGCAGCCAATGAAACACTTTGCAGACAGGCACATCACGATGAAACCAGTACTGTGGAGCTCTTCTCTGCCTCCCAACTCCACCCCCCCTGGCTTCGGCTCCATCTTCTTGTCCCCAGGCCGCTTTAAGAAAAGTTAAGTAAAACTCTCCCGCCCGGTGATATAGCAGATTCGCTCCGACCCCAGGCCGCTCCCGCTCCGTGATATAGAAGGACCACTTCCACCCTAGGCTGCTCCCGCCAAGCAACGTAAGAGAACCGTTCCTTTACCAGGCTGCACTCCCCTGGTGATGTAGAAGGACCACTTCCGCCCAGTAACCTATGATTCCAGTATTTTCTCTGGAATCATAGGTTCCAGAGAAGATCCAAAATAGATCCAAAATGCAAACTGCAGTAAACCAATTTTCATTAGTTTCACGCACTAAACTCCTTTAGATATACATTTGCTTGGTTATATTTGCAATAGCAAAGCAGCAATAGCAATTGAAACCTGGGCAAGATTAAGAGCATGGGTCTGGTGATGAGGATTTTGTCACCCACTGGAAATATAGGAACTAGAGAAAAGAATGGTGATAGTAAATAGTCCCAACAGTGAAAAAAAATGATTTATTAAAATGTAACTGTTATTTGTTTTGTTCATTAAAGGGGACTAAGGACAGTTCTGTGTCCCCCCCCCCCATGCAGGCTGGAGGGAGGAGAAAGCTGAATCCTCCGTCCAGCAGCAGCTATCAGCTGCTGTTCCTTCTAACAGGAGTAACAGGAGCGGCCAACTCGGCAACTCGTCCCCTCAATACAGAGCCCGGGGGAGTTGTCCATTCTGCCCCCTTGTCCTGGCTCTGTCGCCTGGCGCGCGTAATTAATCCCGCCACCCAGCCTAGGCGGTGCATGCAGAATGCAGGGTCAGTCAGGGCAGATCTCTCCCTGTCGGTCTATTGCTTTCCATGCGTGGCCTGTTCCTTTTGGGTGGCTGGGCCTATATTAAGGTAGGGGCTTGGAGCTGCAGCCTCAATAGCCCCCACGCTAAGTGATTAACTACACAGATCTTCAAAACTCACAATCAGTCTACTGTTGTCTAAATGTTTAATTTCCCTCTATGGTGGTGACCATGGTGCATCTGCCCTGATCTCCTTAGAAGTATCAAGAACTAGGTGTTAGCAGGAATGCATGCAGGTGGCAATATACAGATATCTTTATTAACCATATGGAAGTATATGTGAGGGGAGGGGTTTCAATTTCGGCCTATTAGGAGGAAACAATGGTGATTTTAATAGGTGGGCTTGACCATCAAATCGTAAAATTAGATTAGGGAGAAAAATTGTCATCAAAGCCTACCAAAATTGCTGATAGTGTGTTTTTGTTTCCCAACAGTTTATGAATACGTTCTTCAAGGCGTAAGTGTATTTTTCTTCTTGTGTTATACAAAAAGAATCTGTAAAAGTACCCTCTATACAATATGTTGGAAAAGTATAAAAGCAAATACCATTGTAGAAATGACAACTTGTATGGATTTACTATGGGTAAATATATAAAATGAAAATAGAGGATGGAAAAGATCAGGATTTGATGGCACCTCACAAATTCAGATCAAGCATTCAAAGATTTAAAAAAAAAATGTTTGATCTGCCAATGAGTTAGTAGCTGAAGATGGTAGTAGTTGGATCTTCACCTTTTCCAAAACAATGATCATGCCAATAAATTTCTACAACTCTAAATTTGACCTGAAGTGCAGATCAGGAATAGACAAAGTTTATGCAGAGTCACATAAGTCCAAAAGGTACTCCAAACTTTTGCAGGTCTGCATTCAGTGACATGCACAACATCACTGACCAAAAACATTAATCAGACGAAAGGACCATAACAGCAGGTTATAATGACGTTTTTTAGCAGAGTAGGGTCCTTGAACATGATCCACACCAACCTGAGTAAACTTCTCTAAAGTATCATCATTGTTAGCAACCAATTCTTCTATATTTATAATATCATTGAGAGTCTTAAGTCATTCAGGGAACAAATGAACGGTAGAAGATTTCCAATGCCTAGGGGTCAATTGTCTAACCTAAAAATAAAAAAGAGAGTTCTTCGCTTGAGGAAACAATTGGGGAAGGAGGCTTTAAAGGGCATGTTCAGGAGTATTGGAGACCAATTCCTGAGAAAAGATGTTATAATGTTATAAAGACGAATCACAGAGTCCCAAAGGTTATGGACAGGGGGACAGGTCCCCCAGACATGCAAAAGAGGGCCAGTGGAGGCCTTACAGTGCCAACAAGAGTCTAAGTGGGATGGGAAAATATGGTGTATTCTGGAAGGGGTGAGGTAGTGAGTAATAGCAGTATGAAAATGTGAAAATCTGAAATATGTTCTTAAATGGTGCAAGAAATGGATAGTTTGAGTGTTATTTTGGAAAAAATAAATCTTGGAATTGGAGTGGCCAGGGGAAGTAGGAGAAATACAGAGCTGCGTGAACAGAGTAAGAGAGCGATGAATATCAGTTTTAGGTGCAAGAAAGCGGTAAAAGCTTTGCAGTTGTAAGTATGTGAACCAAAGGCCCCTAGGGTTCCCATGTAAGGCTGATAGCTGTGAGAATGAAATGAGGGAGTCGGCATCCAGAACATACCGTACTTGTGGTCAAAAAGATTCATCCCAGCTTAGAAAAGCATCTGAATGGTGACCTACAGGAAAGGATGGGTTATCCAACAACCGGGTGAGAGGGCTCGGCAGAGACGATAGAGAAAGATTGCAGGTGTCAGTGCCATGACCATCATATTTTGGATCTTGTTTACATGCAGTGTACAGTAATATTTAAGAAAGCATTTGCCAAGCTTTCAGCTAGAGGTGCTGGTGGCTTCCTGTGGGCAACAGGAAGGAACTTCCCCAGCAATAACACGACAATAAAACCTGATAGAGGCTTTAGCCTTTTCCCAGTTTATTTGAAACTGAAAAAATAAAGTCTGATTGGAGTTGGGCTTCAAATCACACCAACACTTCTACCACTGTCAGGCTTATTAAGCATAGAGACTGAGTGAGTTTCCTCATCCTGGATTTTTGTAAAGCTGTAGACCTTTGTAGAACTGTAGAATTCCTGTAAATGCTGCACACACATATAGGCTATAACCACAGCATTTTCAAATCACAATATGATACAAACTTTCACAGTTATACTTAATATACATTTTTTTGTTGCAGAACTGTACAGATGCAAACAAGTAAGTACATATGTTTATTCCAGTTTCAGTAGTTTATTCCGCTCCAGCATTGCCAAAGTTAGGTGATGTCAAAAAGCTATTTATGCAAAATTATATATATCGGAAAACTGTATAAAAAAAATGATATAGATTAGTGTTTTCAGATATTAAAGTGCACAGTCTATGCTTTTATAATTGTTTTCCCACTGGAGCTCATGTTCTAACCCGATTGTCATATTTTTTCATTTAATAAAAATTCTCTTTTATATACATTACCCCTGACTCTTTCATTGCATGCTGCCCAAAAACCCCAATGTGGGGGAATTTTTTCCTTTTGTTACCTTTCAGGGGTGAGCAGCGCTCTCTTTACGTATGTGTCTTCCCTTTGTCAGTCTATGGACTTTAACCCCTGAGAAGAATGATTTGTAGGCATTTTCAGGAGTCTTTACTAGAGCATTTTGCATGCATATACAAGTGATTTTAGAAGTGTATTGCTAGTATTGTACGTGTGTATTCGAGCTTCAGGCATTTTGTTTTTAGCCAATGGAAACAGTAGCGGGACAAGACCGGTTCTTACAGGCAAACTAAAATAAATGCCCGAAAACCCAAAAAATCGATTTGATCATTTGCAGGTTTCCATTTAAAGCGGGAGTAAACGCAGCTTGAAAAAAACACTTACATTCCCGGTATGCCGGAAATGCTAACTTTCACATTGGTTGTGCTCTCAACCAAACTTTCAAACCATCCAATGGCTGGTGTTATAACTGATCACATGTGCAGCGTTATGGCAGTTGAAGAATTATTAGAGGCCAAGATGGCAGCTTCCTTGACTGAAAACGATAGGAGGGTCCAAATCTGCCTCAAAAGTAGCTCATGTAGCTTTGAGAATATCAGGTATTGAGCTACAGGTGCCTGAGTGCTCACTGCTCATGTGCGAACAGCCACCATGGCATTTTGGAGGTTGAAAATGTTGGAGCTTCAAGCCTAATACATTACATATACAGGGGTTCCCCGAGTTACGAACTCGTTAGGGACTGCCCGCCTGTTCTGAAGTCGGAAATGTTCGTAAGTCGGCCGCGCATGCAAATACGGACATTTCCGGACATTTCCGATGTTCCGTCTAATGCCGCTCTGCGCATGCGCGGCAAATTACGGACATTTCCGAAGTTTGCCGGCATTTTCTGAGGCTCCATATGGCCGCGCATGCGCAGAACGGCCGGAATATGGCGGAAAATGGCGGAGGGTCCCCGCATCGCCGCGTTCGTAAGTAGGGGATGTTCGTAGGTCGGGCGTTCGTAAGTCGGGGACCCCCTGTACAGTATATGACAAGCAGTAAAAGATGTTTTAAACCAAGCCCTGGTTTACTTCTCTAGCTGCTGGTACTGTGAAGCATTTAAAGTTATATTAAAGTAACTAGTAACTAGTAGTAAAGCCGCTGAACTTTTTTATTTTTTTTTAACACCTGTAAAGGAAAAGGCATAATGAGCTAGTATACACCGCATACTAGCTCATTATGAAATACTTACCTTAGAACGAAGTGTCGGTAACTCACCTGGTCCACGCCGAGGTCGCTGACATGTTGCCTCGGCGTGTCTTCCGGGTATCGCGGCTCCAGCGCTATGAGTGGATGCGCACGGGAGATTTCTTTACCGGCAGGGTTCGGATTCTGCCGGCCCTTCAGCCGAGAATCCCCCGTGCGCATGCGCCGCTGCAGTCAGCGGCGCATTGCACGGGGAATATCTCCTAAACCGTACAGGTTTAGGAGATATTTTTTTTACCTACAGGTAAGCCTTATTATAGGCTTACCTGTAGGTAAAAGTTATATTTGTGACTTTACTTCCACTTTAAACCCTTCAGCGTTCTTTGAGCACAATAAAATAAACATTCCTCAGTAAACTATTTGTGAAAATGCTTTCCCCAGCACTTGCAGTTTACAATTTTCAGTGCTGCTGGCTCCTGTTCTTTCAGTGCTACTCTCCTGAACTTCTGGTCTTTACAGGAAAGAGTTAGGCCTCATGCACATGGACACTTAGCAGCTCTTGTGTAAAGAGGTGTACAATCCCTGGAACTTTCTGGCAGGAGCCATGGGTGATGCGTACAGCTGTTAATGCAAGGACATTTTCATACATGGCAGTGCGTGGGTAACCGCTGATGACTTTTAGTGTTTACCCACACATGCATATTTGGTGCTTCCCTCAAAAGGCACCACTTTCCTGTTTGGGTAGAAGCACCATACATGCATCCGTGGGTAAATGCTGATGAAGAAGACATTGGCATTTCCCCAAGCAGGGCTGCATACAGTGATTCACTTTTTTTTGGAGGCAGCACATTCAGCTCCCTAGAAAAGCTCTCAGAAAGCACAGGGGATTTTCCACCTCAGCACACAGGAGATGTTAAGCATTCATGTGCATGAGGCTTTGATTGGTCAAACTAGAGATATCAGCATTTTCATTTGCAGTTTTGTTTTTACTTTACATTTTAATTTAAAGTGATATTAAAGCCTCCAATTTTTTTGTAATTAAAATTGTCATACTTAATTGTAATTGTCATACTTACCTGCTCTGTGCAATTGTTTTGAATGCATTAAGGTAAAAAATACCTTAGGGCTTTGGAACCACTTTAAGTATTGTATAATGTTGTATATTGATTAGCATTGCAAGCTTATTAATATTTTTCATGTATTTATGTGTTTTTAGTGGGAAAAAGTTGCTTACGAATAATCAAATAAACTATAGTTTGCTAAACTTGTAAGTATATTATGTTCCTTTTTTTTTTTCAAAATATCTCTTGCTCTGCACTCTCATGTGTGATTAAAAGTTGTATGCATCTTGTATGTGAAACATATATATATGTTTACATTTTACACCTTTGTTGTAACAATGAAACCATTACATGTACAGTGACATAGGCACTGATCCTCCCCTAAAGCTGGCTACAGATGTATCAAAATTCAGCCAGTTCAGCAAGGATTGGCTCAGTTTGAGACCATTCTTTGAAAGGTTTTGCACATCAGATCCGGCCTTATGCTTTATGAAATGTATGATCCCCTGACTATATGACCTCTAGGATACACCAGTGGCGGCTGGTGCTCAAAATTTTTGGGGGGCGCAAACAAACAGCCTCACTGTGCCATCAAACGCTGCCACTGTGCCCATTAAATGCTGCCACTGTGCCCATCAAACGCTGCCACTGTGCACTTCAAGCGCTGCCACTGTGCCCATCAAACGCTGCCACTGTGCCCATCAAACGCTGCCACTGTGCCCCAAGTGCTGCCACTGTGCCCCAAGTTCTGCCATTGTGCCCCAAGTGCTGCCACTGTGCTCCAAACGCTGCCACTGTGCCCATTAAGTGCTGCCACTGTGCCCCTTAAGAGCTGCCACTGTGCCCCTTAAGAGCTGCCACTGTGCCCCTTAAAGTGCTGCCACTGTGCCCTTCAAGTGCTGCCACTGTGCCCCTCAAGTGCTGCCACTGTGCCCTTCAAGTGCTGCCACTGTGCCCTTCAAGTGCTGCCACTGTGCCCCTCAAGTGCTGCAACTGTGCCCCCTGCCTGCCCTCTGCACCTACCTTGTCTCGGTGTGCAGCTGGTGACGGCGTCAGGCGGCGAGCGGTGTCTCCTCATTGTCCGATGTCTTCTCCCATGCTCCTCCTGTCTTCTGCTATGATTGGACGCCTAGCGTCCAATCACAGCGCCTGTGACTTCAGCCAATCAGGTGACAGGTAACAGACCCGGCAACCTGATTGGCTGAGAGGCGGGTCTGTGTTAGGGAAGCGATGTATTCGCTTCTCTAACACAATACTGTGTTAACAGCGAACGCACAGCAGTGCGCCCGCTGTTTACACTTATGGAAGCCTATTAGAGCCCACCGCTCTAATCAGGTCCCCTATTAGAGCTTACAGCTCTAATAGGGGCGCTTCCAAAAACACCCTCCCCGCTGTAATTCAGATGCCCGGCGCCCGACAAGGGGCCGGACACCTGAATAGGGGGCGGCATCGGTGACAATAGATAGATTCATGCAATGCATTAATCTATCT
Source organism: Lithobates sylvaticus (assembly GCA_028564925.1). Lineage (NCBI taxonomy): Eukaryota > Metazoa > Chordata > Amphibia > Anura > Ranidae > Lithobates > Lithobates sylvaticus. The sequence goes on from CM053027.1 coordinate 138,850,278, forward strand.
ATTGGTGATAGAGTGGTGCAGGAAAGAGGGGTCGGCGCTCCTGCGCCCTCTATGCACGCACCGCCACTGGGATCCACCCTTGAATGATATCTGTCTCTGGCCGAGCTGTGCATAACAAATACCTACAGACCTTTTGGCTCTTGTTTCCTTATTGAGCTCCTATCCCTTGAGCTTCCTAGTGCTATATGGGCACCTGGATACTTCCTGGCAGGGTTAAAGATGCTTAATCCTTTGTTGATTTTTAATCCACTACTGTTTGTGTCCACTAGAACCCCCTGAAGAAGACTCTGTGATTTTAAACACGTAGGGGTTACCATTGGTCTCTGTTGCCCCTGTGACAGATTAAGAGCTCCAAATGTGTGGTTATTCTCACATATTGAATGTGTTGATTTATATTTTTAATGTTTTTAACCTATGTTTAAATAAAGAATTTTGTACTTTTTATATACTTTTGTTATGGTCATTGGTGCCTACAAAGTCCCCTTCCAAGTCATGTTTTTTTTCAGTCAGCAGCTATAGCCAATTGGTTGCAATTGCTGATCAGTGTGTTCTCACAGCGAAAAAGTCCTGTTGTCATCTTTGGCCACCTTTACTTACTTTGCTAACAGTGTGATTTATTCATATGTAATCTTGTTTAAAAGAATTTCCCCCATTCCTTATCCTAGTGATGGAAAATCTTATCAAACACAAATAAAAACCTGACAGAAAAGCTAACCCCCCAACTCTATTCAAATATTAAAAATAAATTTACAGATCTACTTTAGCACAATATTTTTGCCATAGCCTTACTACAAATGTGTGGTGTTTATGAGGTAAAGGCTACTTGTGATAAAGAAATTGTCCTTATGTGGAGGAGAGCCTGAAGGAAAGTATTAAAATTTGGTTAGAGCCAGACACAGGAATCAGTGCATTTAAATAGCACTGATTGCTGTATAAATGACAATGGTCCCAAAAATGTGTCAAAAATCTCCGATGTGTCCGCCATAATGTCGCAGTCACAATAAAAATCACTGATCGCCGCCCATTACTAGTAAAAAAAAAATATTAATAAAAATGCTATAAAACTATCTCCTATTTTGTAAACGCTATAACTTTTGCACAAACCAATCAATAATCGTGATTTCTTTTACCAAAAATATGTAGAAGAATACGTATCGGCCTAAACTGAGGAAAAAAAAAGTTTTTTTATATATTTTTGGGGGATATTTATTATAGCAAAAAGTAAAAAATAATGAATTTTTTTCAAAATTGTCGCTCTATGTTTGTTTATAGCGCAAAAAATAAAAACCGCAGAGGTGAGCAAATACACCCAAAAGAAAGCTCTATTTGGGGGAAAAAAAGGACACCAATTTTGTTTGGGAGCCACGTTGCATGACCGCGCAATTGTCAGTTAAAGTGACACAGTGCCGTATCACAAAAAGTGGCCTGGTCCTTTGGCTGCAAATTGGTCCGGGGCTTAAGTGGTTAAAGTTGATGGGACCCGAATGTCAAAAATCAAAGTGCCCATTTTGAAGGATTATATGTAAGTAATTGGGCATACAATGGTTATAGGGGTCCGGGGCCTGCCTTGGGGGACATGTATCAATAAAAAAAAAAAATGTGTGAAAAACATAATTTTTAACCACTTCAATACCAGGCACTTAAACACCTTCCTGCCCAGACCAATTTTGAGCTTTCAGCGCTGTCGCACTTTGAATGACAATTGTGCGGTCATGCTACACTGTACCCAAATTACATTTTTATAATTTTTTTCCCACAAATAGAGCTTTCTTTTGGTGGTATTTGATCACCTCTGCGGTTTTTATTTTTTGCTAAACAAATAAAAAAAGACCGAAAATTTTGAAAAAAAATATGTTTTTTTTTGTTTCAGTTTCAAAACTTTGTAAATAAGTAAGTTTTCTCCTTCACTGATGGGCACTGATGGGTCTGCACTGATGGGCACTGATAAGGCAGCACTGATGGGCACTGATAAGGTGGCACCAATGAAGTGGCACTGAGGTGGCATTGATGGGCACTGATAGGCGGCACTGATAGGCGGCACTGATAGGCGGCATGGATAGGCGGCACGGATGGGCACTGATAGCTGGCACGGATTGGCATGGATAGGCGGCACAGATTGGCATGGATAGGCTGCACAGATGGGCACTGATAGGCAGCATGGATGGGCACTGATAGGCGGCATGGATGGGCACTGATAGGTGGCACGGATGGGCATTGATCGTGGCACAGATGGGCACTGATAGGTGGCACGGATAGGCACTGATCGGCAGCACTGTTTTGTACTGATGAATGCCAATCAGTGCCAAACAATAATGCATGCCAATCAGTGATGCCCATTGTGGGCACTGATTGGCATCCATTGTGGGCACTGATTGGCATCCATTGTGGGCACTGTGTGTCATCCCTGGTGGTCTAGAGTGGCATACCTTGTGCTGGTCATCCCTGGTGGTCTGGTGGCGTCCCTGGTGGTCCAGTGTGGGCATCCTCGGGGGGCTGCGCTGATAATAGATCAGCGCAGACCCCCTCTGTCAGAGGAGCAGCCGATCGGCTCTCCTCTACTCACGTCTGACAGACGCGAGTGAGGAAAAGCCGATCACCGGCTCTTCCTATTTACACTGTGATCAGCTGTGATTGGACACGGCTGATCACGTGGTAAAGAGTCTCCGACGGAGACTCTTTACCAAGATCGTAGTTGCGGGGTGTCAGACACCCCGCAACAACGATCGCAGGGGCGCGCAGCGGCTCAAAATCCTGAGGACGTCATATGACGTCCTGTCAGGATTTTAAAACCACTTTGCCGCCGTCATTTGACAATGGTTAAATGAGCAGTGATTTTTTGATTTTTAAAGTGAAAGCATAAAAATTAAAAATTCCTTCCAATTTAGTGCCTGGGGGTTTCCCCTAAGTCCCCCTGTAGAGTGGCAGATCTGTACCATGTCTAGAATCTACTGCAGCAATAATTGCATTTATAAAGCCCAAAAAAATGACATGTTCCCTGCAAGCTGCCTTTATTTTGCACAGCAACAGCTGGGGAGCCAGTGTGTATGATGAGGCCACAGTGTAGTGCACTGGGAACAAGATCAGAGATTTTTTGGATACATTCTGGTGTCACTTTGGCTTTGGATAGAAGTAATGGGTGCGTAAAAATTGGCCTTTGTGTATCGATGGCACCTTCCCACCGTAACCCTATAGAGGTACTCTTGATGAAAGCAGGAATTGGTTTTGCTGTAAAAAATTGCAATGATATGCACCTGTCAAACAGGTGAAAAAAAAATAACTCTTTGGGTGTCTGGGGTGCCTTCCCACCGTAACCCTATAGAGGTACTCTTGATGAAAGCAAGAATTGGCCTTGCTGTAAAAAATTGCAATGATATGCACCTGTCAAACAGGTGCAGAAAAATTGGTCTTTGGGTGTTGGTGGCAGCTTCCCACCGTAACCTTGTAGAGGTACTCTTGATGAAAGCAAGAATTGGCTTTGCTGTAAAAAATTGCAATGATATGCCACCCATCAATGCCCATCAGTACCGCCTATCCGTGCCGCCTATCAGTGCCCACCAGTGACGCCTATCAGTGGCCACCAGTGCCGCCTATTAGTGCCCATGAGTGCCACATAACAGTGCCTATCAGTGCTGTCTATCAGAACTAATCAGTGCCACATATATGTGCCACCTATAAGTGCGGCATATTAGTGCCTCCTCATCAGTGCCACCTAATCAGTGTTAGTTACAAAATTAACTGACAGAAAAAAGTAAAAAACATATATTTATCCAAGTTTTTGGTCTTTTATTTTTTGTAAAAAATAAAAAACCTAGCAGTGATTAAATACCACCAAAAGAAAGCACTATTTGTGTGAAGAAAATGATAAAAAAATGTGTTTGGGTACAGTGTAGCACGACATTCAAAGTGTGACGGCGCTGAAAGCCGAAAAATGGCTTGGGCAGGAAGGGGGTATAAGTGCCCTGTAGGCAAGTGGTTAAGGCCATTTACTTCTGTGTGCGTTACTGCCAGTTTAACATCATATAGCTCTGTGTGCGTTACTGCCAGTGTAACGCCATTTTGTTTTGTGTGTGTTACTGTCAGTTTAACGCCATATAGTTCTGTGTGTCACTGTACGTTTGGCGCATTATATTGCAGTATAATATAGTGTATCCGTGGAGTGGGTCTGTGTAGAGTGAGTACTCAAATTAAAGTGCACCAAACACCTCTTTACATTTATTAAAGTGCATCTATCTCTCTCCATGCCGAAATCACACTGAAAAGGGCTGCCATTGAAAGAATACTTTTATATTGTGGGGCGGGAATGAGCCATGATTGGATAAAATCATGATGACAGTGTCCAATCATGACTCTGACAGTGCTCTATGCCCTGATTGGCTGAAGATTTCACTGCTTCAGCCAATCAGGGCTTGCAATGCACTGTTCAGCGCTGCAATGCATTGTGGTCGGTTTGGGGGGGGGCAAAAAATGGTCAAACGACCCGTTTGTTCGGCTGTTCTCCGAAACGACCGAACAACGAAAGTCCGAACCGTTCGCCCAACCGATCTGCACACTGAACCTGGGTTAAACAGAGATTTGAGACACTGAATGGAAAAGTTTAGCATGTGCCACTGTATTTTTTTTTTTTTTTAATTCCTCTCAAGCTGACGGATTTATTTTTATATTATTTTAAAATGGATTATCTTGGTTCTCTTTGTCTTCCAGCCAAGATGGATGCAGTATCTTAATCATTGACAATACTTCCATTTGTAATTTGGAGCTTGACAAAAAATTCAACCTATCTATAAATTCAACGAATGCTTTTGGTAGGTATCCATTTTCCTTCTGAGATCTGTTAAATATTCTGCCTAATCACTTTACATACACTAACCTGTCTTTAAACGCACATTAACTTTAATGGCATCCTAGTCTTAGTCCGTAGGGATCAATATTGAGTTTGCCCACCCTTTGAAGCTATAATAGCTTTAACTTGTAGCGGTGACACCTTTGCAATGTGTCCGCTATGTTCAAATTTCATTTTTTCCTCAGAACAGTAAAAAGGTTCTGAGGGTTAATTGAGCAGGTTTTAAACTTTGGCATCAGTTTGGCTGGGCTGTGTTATGCCGCGTACACACGAAGGGACTATCCCGCAGGATTGTCCGCTGGACTCAAGTCCACCGGACAATCCCCTCATGTGTGGGAGCGCCGGCGGACTTTTTGGCGCCAAAAGTCCGGCGGACTAGGTTTTAAGTTTTGTTTTAAAATTGTCCGCTGGACTTGGCAGTCCGGAGGACAATCCCGCCGTTAGTAGGCTAGTCCGCCGGACTTTTGAAATGAACGGACTTGCCGCTCATTGGAAAGTCTGTTCATTCCCACGGACTTTTTCCAGCGGATTGTCCGCCGTAGAAGTCCGGGCGTGTGTGGGCAAGTCACACGCTCGGAAGTCCGGGCGTGTGTGGGGAAGTCCCGCCGGACTAGGTCCGGCGGACAAAGTCCGAACGTGTGTACGCGGCATTAGGGTTCTGCCTGGTCATGTGTACAGTTAGGTGCATATGACAGGCCTAGAACCAGGCCTGATTGGAAGGTTTGGGTATTGGCATTCCCCGGAGCCAATCAGTGGGTGTGTCTGGCCTCGCTGAGGAGTCTGGGGAAGGGCACTTAAGATGTTGAAGTCACGTGTTCGGGGTTCGAGAGGCATTAGCTGCCTGTTCCTGAATCTGGACCGGGGTAGCCCTGCGAGGGGTCCCGGTACCGGGAGTGTGTGCCGCCCCGCAACATGTTCCGGTTGAATAACCCCATAGGACCCGCTTGGTCGGGGGTAAGGATCCATCTGTTCCCGAGTCTTGGAACTGTCTGGTCCGAGGCGCAGTAACTGAGGGAGGATTCAAGGCGTCCGGTGCGCTCTCAACTTGGAGGGGCACCGCAGCTCGTGTAAGCGACCGGGGGAGGACTCTTCGGAGGAGGGCCAACAAGCTGGCATCCCAAGAAGTGCCTGGTTGCTGGGTTGTCAAGGACACCATCCACACTCTCCCAGTACTGCCAAGGAGACAGAGAATGTTCCAGGTACTAAGGAGAGGTTCCTGTTCACTATCAGTGGCAACTACATTCAAGGTCAGAGACTTTGCAAGTTCTGAATTCAAGTGCTGACCGCCGTAATCTCTTGCTAGATCTCAGCTTTGAAGCGCCCAGCTGCGAGTGGCTACTCTCTTGGTTTGCATTACAGATTTTCTAATAGTCAGCAGTTCAAGGTGCCTGAGTTTCTTCACCCTTGCCCTCTGTTCCCATATGAGACTGTGTTTATTGGATGTTACCCCTGAAAATAAAAACCTTTCTAAATTACTTTTATGGTGTCAGCATCCAAAGTCGTTGGGTACTAACCCTGGGAACCCCTAGACCTGGAAGAACAAGCCAAGCGGAGGTAACCGGTAAGCCCAAAGGTCAAGGCCACCCCATCAAGGGTTATGGCCGCTACAAACTATTCTGGGAAGGCTGTACACAAGGCTTAGGAGTGTGTCTATGGGAATGTTTGACCCTTCTTCCAGAAGCGCATTTGTAAGGTCAGGCACTAATGTGGATGAGAAGGCCTGGCTTGCAGTCTCCACTCTAATTCTTTCCAACAGGGTTCTATCGGGTTGAGGTCGGGACTCAGTGCAGGCAAGTCAAGTTCCTCCATCCCAAACTCGCTCATCCATGTCTTTATGGACCTTGCTTTGTGCACTGGTCCAAATAATTTGGTGTAGGGGGCATTATGGTGCAGGGTTATTTTTCAGGGTTTGGGCTTGGCCCCTTAATTCCAGTGAAGGGCACACTTAAGGTGTCAGCATATCAAGACATTTTGGACAATTTCATGCTCCCAACTTTGTGGGAACAGTTTGGAATGGCCCCTTCCTGTTCCAACATGACTGCGCACCAGTGCTCAAAGGAAGGTCCAGACATGGCAAGGTCCATTAAGAGTTCCCTTCACTGGAACTAAGGGGCCAAGCCCAACCCCTAAAAAAGAAACCCACAGCATAATCCCCCCTCCACCAAATGATTTGGAGGGGTGGCCCAATACTTTCGGCAATATAGTGTGGATGAGCGAGTTTGGGGTGGAGGAACTTGACTGGCCTGCACAGAGTCCTGACCTTAACCTGATAGAACACCTTTGAGATGAATTAGAGCAGAGACCACGAGCCAGAACTTCTCGTCCAACATCAGTGCCTGACCTCACAAATGCACTTCTGTAAGAATGGTAAAACATTCCCATAGATACACTTCTAAACCTTGTGGACAGCCTTCCTGGAAGAGTTGAAGCTGTTATAACTGCAAAGGGTGGGCCAACTCAATATTGAACCCTATGTAGTAAGACTGGAATGCTATTAAAGGTCATGTGCGTGTATATAGTGTATTTTGTAGCCTGTAGACACAAGAGCAAGTGAAACAAGATAACAGGTTATTGATATCTATCGCTAGGTGTTTTCATTAAAAATCTGTAAGATGCCTGCAAACACTAGGCTTGTCAGGCATGCCAAATGAATGTTATTGCAAACAAATGTTGTACAGACAGGAAAATTGCTATAAGAAGCATGTGTAGTGTAGTTTGAGGCTATAGAGCAAGGGTCTCCAAACTTTCTAAACAAAGGGCCAGTTTACTGTCCTCCAGACTTTACGGGGGCCAGACGTCCATTGGGAGTAGAAATTATCCTAGCGTCAGTGGGAATAAAAATGCATCTTTGGTATTTGGTGGGAAGGGATAGTGCCCTATCGCTGGTGTAAGTTGGAGAAATAGTGCCCCATCATTGGTGTCAGTTTTAGCAATAATGTCCCATCGTTGGCATCAGTGGTGCCCCATTGTTGGTGTCATTGGGAGAAATAGTGCTTCAATGTCAATGTAAGTAGCAGCAAGTGGTGCCCTATTGTTGGTGTCAGTGGAAGGAAAATTGCCCCAAGGGCCAGATACAGGCAAGTAAAGGGCCACATCCGGCCCCCGGGCCACAGTTTGGAGACCTCTGCTATAGAGGATGGTGGAGCTCTGTCTGCAAGCACAACCCTGGTTTACAGGAAGCAATTGTAATCAGATATGATCGCGGCTTTCCACCACCTTCCCTCCTCCTAGACCCCCATTCTTGTCTCCCCTCTCTACGTACTTCCCAACATGACCCTTTTCTACACCTCCTATTACCCGCCCCACTGCCCCCCCCCCCCCCAATAAAAAATAGTCTGATGCTTTGATACCAGATGGTTTATTTGGCCAGATTGCACTAACAGTGTTAAGGGCTAAAAGGGAACACGGTGAAATACCAAACACAAAGGACACTTAACACAATTATTTAACAAATACAACTCTTCCTTTACATATGCTATTCAGCCTACCCTAAAGATCTTCATAAAATAGTCGGTCAGTAACTGCTGAGACAAGGAACATTTTGGTCAGAAGCCTTGGTGGTTAGCAACCGATTGTGAAAATGAGGAGCCCCCCTATCAGAGCCCCTTTTTCACATCCATTCACATCCAGAGCCTTCCTTCACATCAAGGTTCCGCCCTGAACGTCAGAGTCCCCCTTCATATCCAAAAGCTCCATTAACATCTGGAGCCCCCCCTTCACATCAGGTTATCCCCCTTAACATCAGAGCCCCCATCACATCTGAAAACCCCATTCACATCTGGAGCCTACTATTCGCATCTGAAGACCTCTTTACATTAGGATCCCCTCCCTTCACATCCTAAAGCACCTTTCACATCTGGAGCCCCCTGATTCCAGCATGGCGAGGCAGAGGAAGAGGCAGAAGGGTGGAGCAGGTTTTTATGGTTTTTCTCTGGTCTGAATTGAGGCCGATGGGGTTGGGGAGGGTTGGCTTATATTGGAGACTGAAGGAGGGGGAACTTGAGATGGAGAATACAGGCAGGCAGCAGCCCCTGCTGACCCAGCCACATCCTCAAGCACCAGTACATTTACATCCAGAACCTGTGCCGCAGATGCTGTTAACTGTGCCAAAGGTCTCTGTATGGAGTTAAAGTGGTTGAAAATCCTATTAAAACATTAAAAAAAAAAATAAGTCATAATGAGCTCAATGATCCTCATTCACCGCTCCGGCGGCCAACATTTCCCCGGGGGGTTACGTCCGGGTATCGCAGCTCCCGCGATGTGATTGGCCGGAGCCGTGATGACGTCACCCCTGCGCATTGCGCGCGGGAGCCGCCGGAAATGGTGTTTTGTCACATATGGCGACCCATCACATTTGGCTACCAGCTGGACTGCTCATGCGTGACGCCGCCATATGCGTTCCAACACTGTGGCGATCTGCGCAGAATTTTGTGCTTACACCCCTGAGTCCAGGTTCAAGCCCCACCATCCGAGGGGACACAGAGTTAGATTATAATTATGCCGAGCGAAGCAAGGCCGTGCCCGAAGCGCGGCGAGTGAAGCGACCCCGCGAGGGGCCCTGTGGCAAAGTGGTGTCTTACAACAGTTGGAACGCATATGGTGGCGTCACGCAAAATGTGATGGGTAGCCGAACGTGACGTGACAACGGCACAGTACAACTGTAGAAATGGCACGTACGTGTCATTGCTTCAGTTGGCTTAAGTGCGCATGTGCCGATGACGTCGGCACATGCAAATACAGGGATATCTCCTAAACCGTGCAGGTTTAGGAGATATCCAGTGCAGCTACAGGTAAGCCTAATTATAGGCTTGCCTGTAGTTTAAAGTGGTTGTAAAGGGTTTACAACCACTTTAAATTCTGGCTGAAAAAAGCCTCAGACAGGAAAACCCATCCCGGTCAATGTGTTCTCCTCCATGCAGACTTGGGCATTGTGGAAGGCCTACGGACTTATGAAGCTACATGACCATTCTCTATTGTCTGTAGCAACCTTTAGCCTCCAAACCCCTGAATATATTCATTACTACATATTTACTTGTAGGCCAATTACATTTAGGCACAGGTAGGATACAATTAAATCTCCCAGGCTTATTTGAGAAGATGCAAAGTGCAGTACAGTGTACAATGGCTCATACCAACCAATCAGATATCATGTTGCTATAATCTGATGATGGAAAAAATAGGGTGCGTATGGGTTTCACAAATCTTCATGTTCTACCAAATAATCCTAAATAGCTTTATGGCTGTAGACAAGTGTTGCCTTAATGTTTAATATTTCATTTTTAGATTACTGCTGCTGTGATGATGAGAAATGCAGACAGTCACCTGGCTGGTGAGTCTCTCAACACTTTTCCAGATTTTTTTTCTGTGCAATTTACAGATCATTTAAAAAATCAGCTTTGTATAGATAGGATAAAATACAATTATTGATTATTGTTTATATAAATGACAAGGTAGCAATCAGATGTACATAAACTTTTGCCTGCAAATTCTCAATCTTAGTATCTGATCATGTATGTGAAATGGCAAGGTAACTAAGGGAACTACCAAGAAATTTGCATGGATTTATGATTAAATTAAAAAAATACATAAAAATTGATTCTCCTGCAGCAGACTAATACAAATGGGCACTGCTTACCTGAACCGCCTGGCTGTCGTGGTGGTTCAGGGGCTTTGGTACTTCCTAACTTCTTGACTTGGCGCAAGTATGCAGGTTAAGATTCTGAGTTCACTCTTTGGCACTCTTGATCTGCATGCTTGTTCTGGGTATGTCTCAAAGTATTGAAGCCAGGGGCAGTCCAGAAGTAGCATTTTCAAAAAGAGATAAGAAATTGTAGAGTTCATCATTTTCTCAGGTTTTAGTTAATGTCAGCTCATGAACACCAGTCTGAATGAGTTTTAGCAACCATCAAGGAACATAAGGAAGATGGTCTCTGCACACCTGTGGGACATCATTTCTCACAACCAGACCACACTATAGAAGACTTCAATGTTTTAGTTCTTAAAGGGAATTTCAGAACTATCCAGGAAAGGAAAACATTTGAGCTAAGAATGATACTTCTTTTTGACACAAAAAACAATGGCTTAAATTTGGATATTGGTTTCCCCACCCACTATACCAGAGTTTTATGACCCCACTCTATGACTGTGATCTCTCCCCCCCCCCCCCCCCCCCCCTCCAGTCTATAGCATCCCCTCTGTCTTATCTAACTTGCTGATAGCTTTATTACCATTGCCATACTATTGATTTGTATATGTGTTTGTTTTTCTTTTCCTACCCCTTCTTTTGTTTTTTAACATTTTACCTTCTGCTTAAACTTTTGTGAATCAGTACTGCTTAGACCTTGAAGAAGGGGACACACCCCGAAAGCTCGTCCATGAAAAATGATATGTTAGTGCAAATAAAAAAAGTATCACGGACAGTACTCAATTTTCTCTGTCACAATTGCACTAATACGGCTACAATCACTTCAAGCAAAGCTGGTGATACACTGAGCGAAATTCATTTGATTCCTGATGAACCAGCCACAAAAAACAATTGAGTATTGTCAATGTACCCCCTTCTTCAAGGTCCAAGCAGTACTCTATAATCATCATAAGCATGATGAACCAGCCAAAATTTTTGCTGCGTAGGTGGCCCCTCTCAGCCGACATCCTTCAATTGAAAACTGAAAAAAGTAGCCAGACTACAGACAGAAAATTGTGTCTGCTGAACAGCACACTGAACTTTTTAGGCATTCTGACTGCCAGGAGCCTTTAGAATACAATAGCCGGTAGACATGTGCATTCAAATGCATTTTCTTCCGAATTTCAGGTATTTTCGTTATCGTTTTAACAAAACGATAACAAAAGTGCAGAGTCCCAAAAACTAAAGATCCGACATAAACAAATGCTTTATTTTTGTTTTCGTTGTGACAACAGTTCGATATAGATAGAAGATTCGACATGACGCTGACAATAACAATCTGTGTCTATCGAACCTGTGGTCGAATGTGCCTAACCTTAACTCTATTAGTCCAAGATTATTCTACATAGAGAGAAAAGATTAGACATAAAGAGAAAAGATTAGACATAGAGAGAAAAGATTAGACATAAAGAGAAAAGATTCGACATAGAGAGAAAAAAATCGCTGCTGGAATTGGGTGGGGGAAGTAAAATAAAAATAATGATGATGATGAATGTTATTGGTTGATTGTAACCAAAGAGTAGGAGCAGTAAAATAGCCAGAGCTAAGTACACACGTGCAGCCAACTTACTTTCACTTACGATTGCTAGCAGAGAGAGACACACACACTGAATCATTTCAGAAGACAGTCAATCTTAGCTGGTCCATTTGTCAGAGAACCTGAATTATTTAGCAATTAAAGAGGGGTCCGGCAATTATTTTTTTTTTTTACGTCAGCACCTACAAATACTGCAACTGCTGACTTTTAAAATATGGACACTCCAGCGCGCCCGCGATGTCGGCACCTGAAGCCCGATCTGTCAATTGGCTCTCGGGTGCTGCCGCCACCATCTTCGGTATGGGAATCAGGAAGTGAAGCCTTGCGGCTTCACTTCCCGGTTCCCTACTGTGCATGCATGAGTCACGCTGTGCAATAAGGACGGTCCCTGTTGTCTCTGGGATCCGTATGTTTCCCAGCAGTTAGCGGGGGCCCCGCAGGAAGTGGCGTAATAGCCGCAGAATCTGCTGCTATCTATGCCCGGAAGTGGGTGCAGATACCTGTATTATACAGGTATCTGCACCCCCCTCCCACCTGAAGGGTGCCAATTGTGGCACCAGAGGGGGGGGGACACAAACAGAAATAAAAACTGACAAACGTTCTCCCTCCACTCTATACAAAACTAAAAACAAAGTTTTGCCCCTTTCACATGGGTTTTCCGATCAGGTCCGCCTGTCAGTTTTTCAGGCAGACCTGATTGGAGCCTCCATTCACTCCTATAGGGTAGCTGATGTCAGCTGGGATATGTCTGCCTGCTGCTATCCAATCTGATCCTGTCCACCAAATCCAGACAAAATACAACAAAAAGGACACATGCGCTCAGTGTGCTAGTGTAGATAAAAATATATATATAAAAAATGTCCAGAGAGGAAGTCTGTATGCTTGTAAAATTAATAAGAGTAGATACAATGTCCAAGTCCAAATTTTAGGAGCAAATATATGTTCTTTCAAGAAATATTAAAAGTGCAAAAGTCTGAATAAAACTTCAATTGATAGATGAATCATCAGGTGGGAGACGGGCTCTATGCTGAAGGCTGCTTTTCTTCAAGAGTGAAGCCGACTCAGTAGTACAGGAGAAAAGAGAAATAGAACAGCGCCAATCAGCATTCAAGCTCTTTAATCACAGATAAACATGTCACAGTAACACTTACATATTAAGATCACTGTAGTCTGCATAGGAATCATTAGTGGTCACAGCTGTAACGCCAGGTCGCCTGTGTGCTCCTAGGGTGTTGTTATAAGGGAGGAGCACGCAGGTCGATAACGGACCTTGCGCATGCTCAGAAACGTGTAGTGTGTCTCTCGCCCTGTCTCACGGCACAAGCTGCTTCCACGAGCCGCACTCCTATGGCTGGATTTTGCTGAGCTCTCCCCTGGCATCCTCCCTTATAGAAACACCCAAGGAGCACACAGGCGACCTGGCGGCACAGCTGTGACCACTAATGATTCCTATGCAGACTACAGTGATCTTAATATGTAAGTGTTACTGTGACATGTTTATCTGTGATTAAAGAGCTTGAATGCTGATTGGCGCTGTTCTATTTCTCTTTTCACCAAATCCAGACAGATCAAGATCCTATTTTCCATCCATCCATCTGGGGGATCGGATGAAAATGGACACGCCGTCCGTTTTCACCTGATCACCCCATAGAGGAGAGCGAGAGAGGAGAGTGGGGCTCTGACAGGTCCTTCTCTGCACAGTGAGCGGAGACGGACCTGTCATCTGCCTACTCAGCGGGGATCAGCGGATTAATCTCCCGCTGAGCAAAGCGCAGTCCATCGGGCGGACCGCCCCATGTAAAAAGAGCCCTTAGTTATACTTTAATTGATCAAGTTGAAGTTAGAAGCTGATTGGCTACCATGCACAGCTTCACCAGATTTTGCACTCTCTAGTTTTAGTAAATCATTCCCATAGAATCAAGGTACAGTTACTGATAATAATCACATGTCATGTCAGTTATATTTAAAATTATTGAGAGATCCATTTTCATTGCCACATTTTTTGGTTCCCATACCCCAAAGACTATGCAAACCCTAGTTAAAGCAGGTGTGTCTTCTTCTGCGTGCTGCTCTTTGGGCCTGCATGCACAGTAGCTAGCCATCCTGGCACTCAGAGACTGTCCAGCACTATAAGCTAAGCTGTGTATGCGAAGCTCAGTTTGCAGCACCTGAGCTGTGTATGCGAAGCTCAGTTTGCAGCACCAGAGAAGTCAGGGAGCGGTCAGGTAGGGGTATTTTATTGCAGTGCATTTTTCTTCTGCAATGAAAGCCTGCCTACTCGTTGTTTCTTATAGTCAAACGTCAGTTCTGCTTTAAAATTTTACTTACAAAGGAAATATTTGATTAATCTTGCATACTGTTTGCTAACAAAATGCTATTTCCCTAAATGTTACACTGTTTTTTTCTCAGTCTTAGAAAACTGAACTTTACCTGTAAAGAAGGTAGCACTGGGATCACCACCACAGGACTTCAAACTACGGGCTACAGCAACACTGTTGTTACCATTAACAGTGGTTCTAGTATAACCACTAATAATATTACACATACAACCTTTAACAGTCAACCTGTTACAACTAATAAAAATGGAACTAGCACCGCAGTATGGCATACCGAATCTGTTTCAAAGACCTCTACTGATTCTAATAGAACGATTAACAGTGAAACTACCGTAATCATTAACAGCAGCACTAAAACAACTGTCAACAATGGATCTACTACATCATCTAACAGAATATCGAGCACAAAATTTATCAGTGTGCCTACAATATCTTTCAGTAATGAGTCTAGTACTTATACCAAAAGGACTGGTTCCACTGGGCTTCATACAAATTTACCTGAAGTCAGCGTTTCATCCGGCACTACAAACCAATCAGTAGATTTAGGTAAATAGTAATATTTTTTATTAAGAGTAAAAAAAACGAAAAAACAATACTAGTGTGTTTATTATTGTTTATTATTTGGTTGAAATACTAAATTCATGTCAGATTTCTTTGTTTTAATCATTAGACAGGTAACAGTAGAATTAAATATTAATCATTTTAAAAGCTAGTCTATAAATATAATTTTTGTGTTCACTGGTTGACACAGCTCTGCTTTAGATAATCACAAACTGGGTATGGTGCTACCTGCAGGAGACTAGGTGTAACTAAAAAACAAAAGACAGCCCAGGATCAGCCCCTGCTGATGGTCGAACCTACCCCCCTGCCCCTCCCAATCAAGCCTAAAGTGAGTAAAACATTAGAGAGGAGCCATCCTAGGCAGGGCTGTTGTGTGCTGTGTTTGGCTTTACTAAAGTTGGAAGTGATCTAACATCATTGGTGTGCGACTTTCTGCTGAGTCTCAGAGTAGGACATAGAAATTTCCTTCTGGAAATCCTAAGTTTCTTCAGTTTTACTATATGCAAGTCACTGTCTGGGTGACAGGCCAAATAATATAGATCCTGGAAGTCTAGTTGCAAACACAGAGCACATGCAGTTTCTTGCCACATGCAGGCTCATCTGCAGTGGCCCATTGGGGCATCTAGCAGGGTTTTTGTCCTGAAGGGCACATATAACTGGCCAGCCTGATAGACAGTTATAGTGCCCCCTCACAGGCCTTTACAACATGGGCTCTGGTTGGTGGTGGTCTTCAGTCACTGCAGCAAGTTTATTGCTGAAGGCGTGGTGAGTAGTGTTCTTTCTGCCCCTCATCCTCTCATCCCATCCCCTGCTCCCTCATCCTCTCATCCCATCCCCTGCTCCCTCTCTTCATTGCACTGGTGATAAATGTATTGGAGCAGATCAGACACCAGGGTTTCTCACAGTGAGGTAATTGCTGGGCTGCGGTTGAGAAGAATGCCAGAGATAGGAGCTGTGGCCAAGTGCTCAGTTGCTATGATGTGATGGTGGCTGAAAGTTCCTGCAGGAGGTTCAGAAGCCGTAAGCAACTAGTGTTCTACTCTTATAGGTGGGACTATACCTAGTTCGTGATTGTCTAATGCAGAGCTGTGTTAATGAAAGCAGAGAAAAGATTTTGACGGTAATGCCCCGTACACACGAGCGGAAATTCCGCCAGCAAAAGTCCGATGGGAGCTTTTGGTCGGAAATTCCGACTGTGTGTATGCTCCATCGGACTTTTGCTGGCGGAATTTCCTCCACCTCTGGCCAAATGTGGTACTGCGGCTTGAATCCTGCTCGTCTTATGAGACAACGCTCGCAAAGCGAGTCGGGATTTAAAGAAAAAATATCTTGCATTGCAAAACACTCGTAAACCGCATTACTCGCAATCTGTATGTATATATATATATATATATATATATATATATATATATATATATATATATACCCAAAGGCTTTTTGTTTTTTTTTAAATACAAAAACCATGCCGACACCATAAGGTGTCATAAGAGGCAGGCATTCCTGATGGATTGCCTGACTGTCATGCTGTCCCTCTTGCTTTAAAACGTTAAGGATTTCTGTACATTACACCATTCAGTTGCAGTATATTACTGCATGCACATTAAAGTGCAGTATTTGTGTTTTGCAGCAGCCCACATATTTAAAAAAAAACTACACTGCCCCTTTTGTTTAATGGAGTGCACCACAGCACTTAGCATGTGTGTTGTGGTGTTGTGCAGTGTGGCATCGTGTTATTTACTAGTGCACTTGGGTGAACCATGGTATGTAAACCAGGAATGTATGAGGAAAATTAGGGCTTCCTATCTGCATACTTAGGCTGGCAATACATTATACAATTTTCTTGTTCAATTTCCTTTAGATTTACCTTCAACTATGTAGTACAAGGGGCTGCCTAATTGCATACACAATTGAAAGTGTTTAGGTGTGACCTCATATTATATGGTTTCTATAAGGAAAGTTATAGAAGGAAAATTGTATAATGCATGGCCAGCTTTACTCTGGAGCGGTAGCTTAAAGTTACCTAATGAAGGGGGTCAGTATCACAGCCAGGCAACTAGACTTCCCAGAAGAAGTGCTCAGCAGTGACAGCCTTAATAATTTTTTGTATGACAGGTTCCGTTTAGGTATTATTCTAGCACACAGTAAGTACATGAGATCTAATCAAGACTCATCTGACAACATTCTTATTTCCTACACAACCTTTTTATATCAGCTGACTCTACTGTTTGTGTTTTTGTGTCAGTAAGGCCCCTTTCACACTGCCGGCGCCCGGGCGGCAGCGGTAAAGCGGCGCTAGTTTTAGCGCCGCTTTACCGTCCTTTTAGCGCCGCTATTCGGCCGATAGCGGGGTGGTTTTAACGGCCCCTAGCAGCCGAAAATGGGTTAAATCCGCCCGCAAAATGCCACCGGAGCTGCATTTAGCCAGCGATATAGAAGCGCTGCCCCATTGATTTCAATGGGGAGGAGCTGTGGAGGAGCGGTGAGTTCACCTCTCCTTCACCGCTCCAAAGAAGCTGCTGGCAGGACTTTTTGTTGCGCCCTGCCATCGCACCACTCCAGTGTGAAAGCCCTCGAGCTTTCACACTGGAGTGAATGGAGCAGCTTTTTTCAGGCGCTATACAGACGCTATTTTTAGCGCTGTAGCGCCTGAAAAACGTGGCAGTGTGAAAGGGGTCCAACTTAGCTTTTTCATGTCAGTTTTTACAGTATGTAGAGGAAATGTGACTGTATTGCTTTTTAAATAATTTGTTCCATATAAGAGATTCACAGGCAGAACAATCATCTGACTTCCAGTAATCTGAATTTGTCTATTTGTAGGCAATGATTTGACACACATGGAAGACTTATTAGCCGGAGAAGTAAATTCTGAGGTTGCAAAAGAGATGCTTGGAATTTTGAACTCCATTTTAAGCAGATCTCAGAATTTTTCTTCAAGTGACTCCATGAGGTATTTATTCCAGCTTCCCTTGCTAGTTAGTTTCTTAGTCCCAAAACTGTTTTCCGAGGACCATGGTTTTGCATATTAAATTCACTTAGCACAGATCTTTTACCAGCAGCACAGCTGAAAATCTATTTTGGAAAACCTGGGCTCGTTAAAGCTGGAGTAAACCCATCGATTTAACAGTCTAAAAAAAAAAAGGCATGCCGTGAATGCTAACTGCACATTGGCTGTGCTCTCAACAGTCAAACCATCCAATGGCTGATGTCATAACGGATCACATGTGCAGCACTGTGGCAGTTGAAGATTAAACAGAGGCAAAGATGGCAGCTTCCTTGGCTGAAAACGATAGGGGGGTTTACTTCCACTTTAATAGCCATAGACTAGGGTTGCCACCTGTCTGGAATTCACCCGCACAGTCTGGGTCATTATTAAGACAGGAATGTGGCTCTGAACGGGGCTTGACAGGAGGGGGGGGCACTATGTGCCCAGCAGTACTCTTTGGAGTACCCAATAGTGTCCGAGGTCTGTCATAATCCTATAGTGTATACTAAAACCAAACATTTTTGCTGTGTGTTGCTACGGTGTTCGGGTTTGGTTTGAAGAAAAAGTGGCAACCCTACCATAGACCCAATAATATTCTACCATCTTATAAACTGCATTTTTGGGTATATGTCAATATCATAAACAATAGATTTTTATAATGCAGAAAGATCTTGAAAGTTTCTGCATGATGCAATCTATCATTATATATGCCATGGAAACAATGACATGACATATACCCAAAAACCTATTTATTGGAAAGTGAAATGTTGTTCAAGGTCCTTCTTTATCATGCAGATACACTTTAGATGTTTCTTTTTCTAAAAACGAATACATAATAGTTTATAGTGGTAATTATTGGTGGTACAATGCTTGCTGCAATCCCTCAATCAGGCAACCTTGGGTTTTCCCGCTACCCTGCTGCACTTAAAAGAGAAATCACTTCCTCAGGTCTTCCCTGGGATTTCAGGTCTGCTGAGTAGGGGTTTGTAATACTCTCCAAGCCACCAATAGATACAAATAATACATACCCTTTTTGGACTGCATGGGCTCACCCTGTGCTGTATTCTCTTGACAACAATAAATACTATTAAACCAGAAAAATAATATATACCCTGACAGGATCACAGGCCTTTTGAATAGGGAAGGTGATCATAGAATATGAGCTATCTTTTTGAAATATATCAAACTAAAGAGGAATTGTGTATGTGCAAAAAGCACTTAGATACAGTCTTCAAAAATGAGTATGTATGCATCAGGGCCCATAGAAGTTTACTTACACACCAGACAACAATGCTTAGGGTTTGCAGGATTAAATGTAGTCTTATTTACTCTGAGAAGTAGAATTTTGATATTGATTCAAGGGTTAGTACACCTAAAAGTGATATCTTATATATGGTGCCTGATAAGCTGAGTCTGCCCCTGGCTTTTATAAGTGTTGGATACTCCTGACTCTGTGTCCACCTAGAAGTTTTCGGGAGTTTCTGCCCACCATTGCATTTTCAGCTCCTCCTGCTGCATTATCCATAATGATACACATAGATTTCAAAAGGGAAAGTAAGAACCCTTCATAATGGACCCAGTAACTTAAGGAAGAAGGGCAAAATTTTTTGTATAGAGTAAGGAAGGGTTATAACAGCTGGTAGACCGAAAAAAAAAACCTATGGGCTGCTCAATAACTCAATTGACTAATTCCGCGTGCACACTCAATGTATTTGTAGTAGCCATAAACCCCTGATGGGCGGCCTTGACTTTGTGGGCTTACCAGTTACCTTATTGTGGCTTGTTGTTTGTTGTCTAGGGGTTCCCAGGGTTAGTATCCAGTGACTTCAGATGCTGACACATAAAAGTCCTTTTCAAGGTTTTTATTTTGCATTGGTAACATCCAACATAACACAGTCTCTGATGGGAATAGAGGGCACGGGTGAAGAAACTCAGGCACTTTGGACTGCTGACATCCACTGAATGTCTCTAATCAACCTAGAGAGTAGCCACTCGCAGCTGGGTGCTTCACTGCCAGATAAACCTCTAGCCAGAGATCTAGCAGCCAATATGTGATCCGGAAACTTTGCAAAGTCTCTGCCACAGACTAAATTGTAACTGAAGATAGATAGGAACCTTTCCCACAGTACCTGGATCTCTCAGCCTTCTTGCCGATACTGTGTGAAGTGTGGATTCCATACAACTCAGCTCCCAGGCTCTTACTGAGCAGCCAACTTGTTGGCACTCCTCCGAAGAGTCCTCCCCTGGTCACTTGTACGAGTTGCTGTGTCCCTCCAAAAGAGCACACCGGGACCCCTTCGAATCCTCCCTCAGTTACTGGGCCTCGGACCAGCTAGTTCCGAGACTCGGGAACAGACGGATCCCTGCCCCAGACCATGAGGGCCTCTGGGGCTGGTCGGATTGACCATGCTTGCGGGACGGCAAACGCTCCTAGGCCCGGGACCCCTCGGAACCAGAACCAGGAATCAAAGCCGCAGCCGAACCCTGAACACGTGACTCCAGCACCTTAAATACCCCTTCCCAGACTACGCAGCAGGGCCAGACGCGCCCACTGATTGGCTCCGGGAAAGATTGGTATCTAAGACGTCCAACCAGGCCTGGTTCTCGGCCTGTCATGGGTGCCTCAGCGCACCTATGACCAGGCGGAACCTTAGTACAGCCCAGCCAGACTGATGCCAAAGTAAATCCTGTACAATTAACCCCCAGAGCTCCATTACAGTTCTGAGAAAAACAAAATGTGCACTGATAGCGCACACTTAGTAAACGCTACATATTCCTCAAGGGAATTTCCAAAGAAGAGTTACTCTCCAATAGGGGATGCAAAAAAGTCAACTTTCCTGAGCAGGGTTAACAGATCAAGCTCTAATGCCGCGTACACACGAGCAGATTTTCCGTCGGAAAAATCTTGGATGGTTTTTCCGACGGAATTCCACTCAAGCTTGGCTTGCATACACACGGTCACACAAAAGTTCACTGAACTTTCGACCGCCAAGAACGTAGTGACGTACAACACTACGATGAGCCGAGAAAATTAAGTTCAATGCTTCCGAGCATGTGTCGAATTGTTTCCGAGCATGCGTAGGAATTTTGCGCATCAGAATTGGTACAGACAATCGGAATTTCCAATAGGAACTTTTTCCGACTGAAA
The DNA here is from genome assembly GCA_028564925.1 of Lithobates sylvaticus. NCBI lineage: Eukaryota > Metazoa > Chordata > Amphibia > Anura > Ranidae > Lithobates > Lithobates sylvaticus. The sequence goes on from CM053027.1 coordinate 138,871,366, forward strand.
ACAAGAGAAACTGCTCCCAATCTTTTGCTGGCTGGAATTCTGCCAGCAAAAGTCCGATAGAGCATACACACGGTCGCATTTTCTGACCAAAAGCTCTCATCGGACTTTTGCTGCTGGAATTTCCGATCGTGTGTACACGGCATTGCATGCAACTTGCCCTACTTTATCTAAACCTGGCCCCGATGACAGTGAAGAACCTTAAAATGCACACCAAATGAGTACTGAGGTAATTTTGTTTAATCAATATAATGTGTCCATGCTGCCATCTTCTCCCTTCTGATTATATTTTCTTTATCTCATAGGTTAATTAAAATTGTGGATAAAATTGGCTTAAAGCTGAACTTCCCTGGGCAATCAATAAATCTGACCACTCAATACTTGGCTCTAGCAGTAAATAAAGTCAATGCCAGCAATTTTCCTGAAACATCATTTGGTGTTGAGTCTTCTTCTGGTTTACAGGTAGGATATTCAAGTGCATAGCTAATTATATACCACCTAGCATGGGCTTAAAATCCAAAATAATTTTTGATTGTTCTGTTAATATAAAAACTATGATTTCATAACATGATTATAATACCTATATTATAGAGACACCTATGTCCAGAGAAATATGTAAGCTGTGCTTGCTGACATCTTTTTGAAGATGCTAGTTATCTTACTACTATGCTTTGCACACATACTTTGTCTTATGCCCCATACACACGATCGGATTTTCCAACAACAAATTTTGGATATGAGCTTGTTGGCTGAAAGTCCGACCGTGTGTATGCTCCATCGAACATTTGTTGTCGGACTTTCCGCCAACAAATGTTGGCTAGCAGGTTCTCAAATTTTCCGCCAACAAAATTTTGTTGTCAGAGTTTCAGATCGCGTGTACACAAGTCCGACGCGCAAAAGTTCACGCATGCTCGGAATCAAGCAGAAGGAGCCACACTGGCTATTGAACTTCCTTTTTCTCGGGTCGTCGTACGTGTTGTACGTCACCACGTTCCCACGCTCGGAATTGTTGGCCAACATTTTTGTGACCGTGTGTATGCAAGACAAGTTTGAGCCAACAACCTTCGAACAAAAATCCACGGTTTTGTTGTCGTAAAGTCCGATCGTGTGTACGGGGCATTAGACTTACAAAGTATTGGAGCCATTTGCTACTACACCCAGGCAGAGGAGAATGTCACTACACAGATCAAACAAGTTAATCAGGGTTGCTTGAGTTTGTAAAAACAGTAAAAAAAAAAAAAAAACAGCCCATTCCACATACAGTACCTCACAAAAGTGAGTACACCTCTCACATTTTTGTAAACATTTTATTATATCTTTTCATGTGACAACACTGAAGAAATGACACTTTTCTACAATGTAAAGTAGTGAGTGTACAGCTTGTATAACAGTGTAAATTTGCTGTCCCCTCAAAATAACTCAACACCCAGCCATTAATGTCTAAACCGCTGGCAAAAAAAGTTAATACACCCTAAGTGAAAATGTCCAGATTGGGCCCAAATTGTCAATATTTTGTGTGGCCACCATTATTTTCCAGCACTGCCTTAACCCTCTTGGACATGGAGTTCACCAGAGCTTCACAGGTTGCCACTGGAGTCCTTTTCCACTCCTCCATGACGACATCACGGAGCTGGTGGATGTTAAAGACCTTTGTGCTCCTCCACCTTCCGTTTGAGGATGCCCCACAGTTGCTCAATAGGGTTTAGGTCTGAAGACATGCTTGGCCAGTCCATCACCTTTACCCTCAGCTTCTTTATCAAAGCAGTGGTTGTCTTGGAGGTGTGTTTGGGGTCGTTATCATGTTGGAATACTGCCCTGCGGCCCAGTCTCTGAAGGGAGGGGATCAGGCTCTGCTTCAGTATGTCACAGTACATGTTGGCATTCATGGTTCCCTCAATGAACTGTAGCTCCCCAGTGCCGGCAGCACTCATGCAGCCCCAGACCACGACCCTCCCACCACCATGCTTGACTGTAGGCAAGACACACTTGTCTTTGTACTCCTCACCTGGTTGCTGCCACACGCGCTTGACACCATCTAAACCAAATAAGTTTATCTTGGTCTCATCAGACCACAGGACATGGTTCCAGTGATCCATGTCCTTAGTCTGCTTGTCTTCAGCAAACTGTTTGTGACCTTTCTTGTGCATCATCTTTAGAAGAGGCTTTCTTCTGGGACGACAGCCATGCAGACCAATTTGATGCAGTGTGTGGCATATAGTCTGAGCACTGACAGGCTGACCCCCCACCCCTTCAACCTCTGCAGCAATGCTGGCAGCACTCATACGTCTATTTCCCAAAGACAACCTCTGGATCTGATGCTGAGCATGTGCACTCAACTTCTTTGGTCGACCATAGCGAGGCCTGTTCTGAGTGGAACCTGTCCTGTCAAACCTCTGTATGGTCTTGGCCACCGTGCTACAGCTCAGTTTTAGGGTCTTGGCAATCCTCTTATAGCCTAGGCCATCTTTATGTAGAGCAACAATTCTTTTTTTTCAGTTCCTCAAAGAGTTCTTTGCAATGAGGTGCCATGTTGAACTTCCAGTGACCAGTATGAGAGTGAGAGCGATAACACCAAATTTAACACACCTGCTCCATATTCACACCTGAGACCTTGTAACACTAACGAGTCACATGACACCGGGGAGGGAAAATGGCTAATTGGGCCCAATTTGGACATTTTCACTTAGGGGGTGTACTCACTTTTGTTGCCAGTGGTTTATGCCCCGTACACACGGTCAGAAATTCCAACGGAAAATGTCCGATCGGACCATGTTGTCGGAAAATCCACCCGTGTGCGGACTTTTTCCGTCGGAATTTGAGATCCTGCTCTCAAATTTTCTGACAACAAAATCCGATCTGCCCTTTTCCGATCGTGTGTAGAGAATTCCGACGGACAAAGTGCCACGCATGCTCAGATCAAATTACGAGACCAAAGCTATTGGCTACTAGCCTCTAGGTAGTTTCGTCGTATGCAACGAATGTCACCACGTTCAGAATGATCGGATTTTCCGACAACTTTGTCTGACCGCGTGTATGCAACACCAGTGTCGGACAAAATCCGTCGGAAAAAATCCGAAGGATTTTGTGGTCGGAATTTCCGACCGTGTGTATGGGGGCTTAGACATTAATGGCTGTATGTTGAGTTATTTTGAGGGTACAGCAAATTTACACTGTTATACAAGCTGTACACTCACTACTTTACATTGTAACAAAGTGTATTTCTTCAGTGTTGTCACATGAAAAGATAGAATAAAATATTTACAAAAATGTGAGGGGTGTACTCACTTTTGTGAGATACTGTATGTTCTGAATTCATGTCATCGCTACAGTGTTAAATCATTTTTCTTGGAGGGCAGCTGCTAGAAATTCAGTTCCTATTCATGTAGACATGCACCCACCCCAGGACTACATTTCCCAATAGTCTATCCCATACACACAGTTATCGGCAGCCTCTTGGGAGTCACTACAGCAGCATTGTTTTGCTGGGAAAGAAACAGGCAGGGCTAAAAACTCATCTTGGTGCAGAGGAAGCATTTTCAATCAACAGGAAGCTAAGAGCTCCCTTGATTTCTGATAGGATCATCAGGTATTTTTCTGTACTGCATTGTTTTTAAAAGAATAAATCATGGGAAATGCATTTATTGCAGACATGTACTGCATCACTTTCTTTTATTTTGCCCAGTCATGAATTTTAACAAAACAATTTGAAGGATAAGTTCACTTTTAGAGTAGGTTACATGTAACACCCATATTTGGGCTGTAAGGTGTAACATGCTCCAGGTCTGCCCTCTGCACCCCGTGACTGCAGGTAGGTGCAATACTCTGTAGGCTCCCATGGAATTTTTTCCTGCAAAAATTTGTACATTTATTCTTTTTTTTAAAAAAAGGTGAACTTGCCCTTTAACAAAGTCTGACTTGTACTAATAAGTTCTGCGATATAATTTTGGGGTATGTGTCGTTTTGTAATATTTATATTATCACACTTTATTTCAAAGGTTACTTTGGATTCTCAGCTGCCAGAAAACAGTACTGGATCTGTCCTTCTCCCTGCCGCCTTACTAAATGACTTGTCATCTGCTGATAAAGATATAGCTTCTAGAGTACAGTTTAACTACTTTGCAAAGACTTCATTTTTTGTGGTAAGATTTTGGCAACCCATCATTAATTTCAATTCACTCCCTAAATAGTAAAGATTGCATAGACAGTCTAAGAAAAAATCCATTGTTTTACCTTCTCTCTAATTTAGTAACACTTGACAAAAGCCAAATAGGGCTGTTGTGCATGTAATCCTATTGGGTACTAGAGGCAGCACTCTTCTATGCTGTATAGTACTCCCCATAGTGATAGGGCCTTTGCTTTTTTCCTTGTTTCTTTATAGTTTTGAGCGATATAAGTGGTCTGCACACTACAGTACTTAGCAATATTAGAGAGAGTCAGTTGTTGGAAACTGATCAAATTCATGGCAATTGGGGGGCGTGGCCGAGCGGCACATGTAGACGGTCGCACTTACCTCCTGCTCCGCCGAAAATCCTGGCAATTATCCTGCTTACCGCCCCATCCTGACCCAAATCGACCGGCATCGGAACCGCAACGATCCCGCGACACCAGCGATCCACACACCGGACCGATATACGGCGCCGGAACATGGCAAAACGGACGAAAAACAACCGGGGCCTGCAGGAAGAAATGGCCCAAGATGGCGCCTTGCCACAGCGCAGCTCCAGGGACCAGTACAGGGAGGATGCCCAAAAGCTCCTGTTTGGAGGAAAGGCTCCCAAAGGCACCACATCTCCCCCATTAGATCCAGGGGATGCCTCAGGAGATTATTCGGCTGCAGATGACACGGTCCCACTGGAGGATGCGAGCGGATTGTCCCCTGAATGGCAAACTGTGAGTACACCAAGAAATTCACATGCAGGCCCCAGATCCACTCCCCCTCTTCCTGATAACTCAGAGCCCACACTTAGAGACATCTTCTCTGCTGTAACTGCATGTAATGTGTCCATCTCTACGCTAGCAAATGAAGTGAAAGGAGTGAAGGCAGAAATATCCTTTGTGAGACAGGACATGCAGAAGCTGAGGGAGCGCACAGCAGCCATTGAGGGCAGAGTGAGTGCACTAGAAGATGACATACCTCCCATGCAGAGAGACTTACAATATAACTGCCACCTCACCGACCGCCATGCGGCCCGTCTAGATGACCTTGAAAATCGCATGAGGCGGAACAATATACGCGCCATAGGCATCCCTGAAAGAGCAGAGGGCAAAAACCCAGTCACATTCATTGAAGAATGGCTGATCGCAACGTTTGGCAAAGACGCATTCTCCCCGCTCTTTGCGGTTGAAAGGGCGCACAGGGTCCCATCCAGGCCACTACCACCAGGCAACCACCCACGGGCCTTCCTCTTTAAACTACTCAACTACAAAGACAGGGATGCCATACTCTCCAGGGCCAGAACCATGGGCGGTACAATTAACATTGAAAACTCCAAGGTCTCATTATACCCAGATTTCTCTGCAGAGCTGCAGAAGCAACGCGCACAATTTATTGATGTGAAAAAACGGTTGAGGGACCTCAACCTCCCGTATGCTATGCTATACCCGGCCCGACTTCGGGTAGTTGCATTGGGGGAAACCCACTTTTTTGAACGGCCTACAGCTGCCGCACAGTGGCTAGACAGAGAGGATAGAGCACTCAAAACCAACCGAGCGCAGCGCAATGCACCAGCCTGACAACTCTCCCCTCAAGGACACTGAAGTTCACCGACACCCTGCAGATCTAACCAAGGTTGCCACAGAAATTGATAGAAGGCCAGGGCTACTTTGATCCCTCTCCTTTTCCTTAGCCTACACCGGATTTATGACACTTCCTGATAGCAAGGCGGCGAAGGAGACCTTTTTATCTATACCTATTACGCACAAGGCGGCACATCTCACACGTGCGGCTGAAGTGAGACTCCTTGGAGAACTAACCCTCGGGTTGTAAGGGAGTTTCCGCCGCCTTCCCCCCCCCTTTTGTGCGGATGCAAGGGAACAGTTTTTTGAATAGCCCAAGTGGCTGGGAGCCCTGTTGGCCCCACAAGTTATTTTCCATTCAGCGTGTGACCTTTTGCGGTCACAACATGTACTGTTTGATTTCGTGTCTTCTCCAGGTCCTCCCAGGGACGCAACGAACGGAAACCGTGGAACTGTCCTCAATACAGATGTCTCATTGCACACCGGGTAATGGTACTGTACTAGTGTATGTCTTCTTATTCCCCCACAGGAAAACAGTCTGCTACTCTAACATATCATATGGGATGCAATGCATTATTTTGTCTTTACTCCTAGAATCCCCAGATGGCGGTTGAACTAAACGTATTTTCATGGAATGTGCGAGGTTTAGGTACCCCAGTAAAAAGAATTGCGGTTCTTAGATATGTTAAATCAATGAAGGCCAGTATTGTTTGTTTGCAGGAGACGCATTTTCAGGCTGACCCACCTCCTAATTTAAGCCCCCGCGCATATGAGGTGCAGTTCCACTCCACATACTCGTCCTACTCCAGGGGGGTAAGCATACTCATACGTAAAGGAGTCCGGTTCCAATGTATCCAGAAATTAATTGACCCGGGGGGTAGATTTATATTCATACTGTGTAAACTATATGGTCTGACTTGCATACTTGCAAATATTTATGTACCACCACCGTACTCAGCCGGGGTACTTGGTAGCCTGGCAAAATTCATGGCACAATACCCAGAAGTACCCCTGCTCGCAGTAGGGGATTTTAATAATTACTTGAACCATTTCAAGGACAAGCTCCCCGCTCCCCAAAATGTTGCACCAGGGGCAACAGGACAAACACCTTTTGCCAGAGTGCTTGAGGAGCTGGGACTGACGGATGTCTGGCGTTGCAGACATCCAGATGTACGGAGATACTCCTGCCACTCGGCCTCCCATGGAGGCTTATCCAGAATTGATATTGGTCTGGGCAACGATAAAATGTTACCTCGAGTCATAGCCTCAGAATACACCGATAGACATATCTCTGACCATTCCTCGCTACGCATCTCCATCTCATTCCCGGATATAGTTAAAAGCCCAGTCTGGAGGCTCAATCCCTTCTGGCTCTCATTGCTCCCGGAGCCTGACCCAATAAGGGACATGCTCAAACTATTTTTTCAGGAGAATGTTGGCACAGCGACTTTAGATATAGTATGGGACGCAATGAAGGCCTTTGTGAGGGGACAATTCATAAAATCAATAAATCGCATTAAAACTGACACCAAGGCATGGGAGATGACGGTGCGCGGGATGGTCACTGAAACTGAAAACAACTATATTGCGAGTCCCACAGAGGACACAAAAAGGGCATGGCTGGGGGCACAATCAATGTCCAAGCAGCTGGCATTACAGCTAGCCGAAAATAAACGTTTTTTTCTCCAACAGTCGCATTTTGAGGAGGGGGAGGCAACAGGGCACATGCTAGCGGTAATGGCGCGAGCACAACAATCCTCCTCCACTATTTCGGCTATCTGTGATACACGGGGAGTCGAACACTCCATAACCCCAGACATTGTACGGATATTCAAAGATTTCTATGCAGATCTATATACAGCTAAAGTGAATCCCACTGAGGAGGCAATAGAGAACTTCTTAAGAAAGGGTGACCTCCCGGTCCTGCCAGCCAATGATGCAGCCATGCTTAACACGCCAATTACAGAGGAAGAACTAGAGATAGCTCTGTCACAATCCCAGAATAATAAATCACCAGGGCTAGATGGGTTACCGTCTGAAGTCTACAAGAGATATGCCGGTACACTGCTCCCCAATCTTTTGAAAGTTTATATAGAGGCACTCGAGAAGGGGTCCCTCCCAAGCTCTATGAATGAGGCCATCATAGTGGTCCTGCTGAAACCTGGCAAAGAGCCCAAGTCTCCAGGATCGTATAGACCCATATCTCTGCTGACTGCGGATGTCAAACTACTAGCCCGCATCTTAGCGAATAGATTGGCTAAGGTGATACACAAAATAATACATAGAGACCAATCCGGGTTCATCCCCACCAGATGTACAGCGCAAAACATAAGGAGGCTCTTCTTGAACTTACAAATTCCAACAACTAACACTGGCAATAGAGCTGTCTTTTCGCTGGACGCAGCTAAGGCCTTCGACAGTGTCGAGTGGCCTTATCTGTGGAAGGTACTTAAGACTGTAGGCCTAGGAGATACCTTTATTAAATGGGTGCAACTATTATATGCGAAACCTACCGCAAGACTCAGAGTAAATGGCGAGCTGTCAGAACCCTTCCAGTTATTTAGAGGCACCCGGCAGGGATGCCCCTTGTCACCCCTGCTGTTTGCCTTAGCACTGGAACCACTGGCAGCTAGGATAAGAGGAGACGCAGACATTGTAGGATTCCAACGACCCACTGGCACGGATGTTGTGTCTATGTACGCTGATGACACACTACTGTACCTAGGAGACACTCAGGGCTCACTGCAGGCAGTGATGACTCTTATCACGACGTTTGGGGAACTATCAGGCTTCTCCATCAAATGGGATAAATCGGTACTGATGCCACTCGACAAACTAGACACCCCGCTCCCGAGCTGTGCAGAATCAGTTCAGATAGTGACAACATTTAAATATCTAGGAATCCAGGTAACCCCTGACCCATCACAATACCTTGAACATAATCTAACACCCCTGCTTAGTAAATTCCGAGAAAAATGCACATCTTGGTGCAAACTGCCCCTAGCCGTAGCCGGACGCGTAAACCTTATCAAAATGGTCTGGGCACCACAGTTACTCTATATATTCCACAACTCCCCGGTGTGGATCCCTAGGAGGTGGTTCGCAAGAATAGAATCACAATTTAGGGAATTGATATGGCGGAAAAAAACAGCCAGAATTAAGCTGTCTACATTGCAATATAACAAGGATGAGGGGGGAATGGCAGTCCCCCATCCCAGGACATATTTCCTAGCATCACAGCTACAACAGCTGGGAGGCTGGGGTAATCTGGATCTGGATGACCCTATTTGTAAACTACTGGACACAGGGGAGACCTGCGAAACCGCACTTACCAGACTGGAGGCTGGATATCTACACCTAGACTCTAAGGCCCCCACTGTTAAACTACTAAATATGCTATGGACATACATAAAAAAAGCCCTGGGGATAAAAGGGTACCTGGAATGCACTCCTATATGGCGCAATAGACAATATAAAGAGCTACAAAAACTAAAAGGCTTTAGAGACTGGGAGGAGGCGGGTATTAGATACATTTCCCGACTTTATAATGGACCCACCTTCAAATTGTTCTCTGAGATCCAAGCGGAATACGGGATCCCAAACAACAATTTCTATAAATACCTACAATTACGCCATGCCCTGCAGACGCAAGCAAAAACCAATACAATGAGACAGACAGACCACGCAATAATTAGAAATATCCTCATGAGACAGGACAAGAAGGGCATGATCTCCAGTTGCTACGGTACCCTCCTCGCACGAATACAAGATCCCGCTACACTACCATGTAGGCAGAAGTGGGAGGAGGATATCGGTCCCATTAATGGGGAAAGCTGGGAGCTGTGTCTGGCGGCTGCCCCCCTGGTTTCAGTCTCTGCATCCCATAAAATGTCTCACCTGTATCTACTCCACAGAGCCTACAGGACACCCAAGAGACTCCATGACTGGGGAATCAGGGACTCCCCCTTATGCCCAAAGTGTGAAACAGAACATGGAGACCTTCTCCATATGTTCTGGAAATGTCCCAAACTTTTCAGATACTGGGGAGGGGTACTGGACACGATATCCACAGCATATAGAGTGACGCTACAAAGAGAACCCGGTGTCTGTATGCTGGGAATATTTGAAGACGAAACGCTAACTCCACACACACATACAGCAATTCAGAGATTACTGTACGAAGCACGTAAGCTAATTGCCCAACGCTGGATAACACCAAGAGTTCCCACTAAAAGACAATGGGTGGATAGCGTCAACAGACTACTTATTAGGGAGAAGCTAACATATCAGCACAGAAAAGTTCCGCAGAAATTTTACTCATTGTGGCAGGACTGGCTGGAGATCCCGGGGCTAGCTCCATACCAACTGATTAAGGACAGACTATTACTGGGCTGAAAGGGGGAAAAAAGAGGAAGAAAAGAGAAAAATTTTATTTGATTTTTTTATTTTCATTTTTTTTATTTGTGTTTTTTTTTTCTTCCCTCTTTTTCCTCAAAGGGAGGGAGGGGGAAGAGAAAAGAGTATGAAAAGATACCTGGTTGCCTTTTTACTAAGAACCATGCTCTAAAATGCGTACTGGGGGGCATGGGAAGACACGAAGACTACAAAGGTTATATATAATTGCACTACCATTTCGGTTGCTTATTCACTGTGTTTATTGCATATGCTAAGAAAAAAGGATTAAGGATATTGCACAACAAAATAAAAGTTCGTTAACATTATGTAAGAATACATTATAGATATGCTTTGTTGGAAATGTACCCCACTTACCTGTTATCAAAAATGTGTGTCATGCGTATCTGTAAGTTGAATGACTCATAACATGTACTGTGCAAAGTAATTAATAAAAGTTTTTTTTTTTCTGATTTAAAAAAAATTCATGGCAATTCCACTGAAAATGCATTTTCATTAAATTTTCACCCCCATTTTGGTCTACTGGTTTTTGGAAGTAAGAATTGATTGCAAAAAGTGGGTTTTAGATTGCTATAACTGTTTAAATTATTGAAATACGTTTATTTGATTGCAAAGGTATGGAAAGCTCCCATAACCTCCTAAAATTGTATTGTATAGCCAGCAATAGGCATATTGGCAGTCAGAAAGACTGTTGTCTCTAAATATGTGTCATTGGCTCTGATCACCTACTGAAATTCCAGGCTAAGTAAGACCTGTTTTTTTTTTAAGCATTTAATCATTTTGTACCTGTGGTTTCAGTACCACTCCAAGTGTCACTGATACCAGTAGTTAACATTTTTGCTGCACTGGGCATGTAGACCCAGATACACAAGTTGGGATGCCGAAGCTGCTTTCAGAAAAGCATATTCTTTATCAAGAAAATACTTTTTATTATTAATTTGTTCCTGATAAAGTATGTTGGAAACTAAATTGAAAATGTTAAAGAAAAACTATAGTGACTGTATTTTTTACCTATTAAATATCCTAATGATTTGAGACAAGAGAGACCACCTTTATTTCCCCTTAACAAATTAGTGATTGTCACCTAATCATAAAAGTCTAATCTAGTCCAACTTGCCTTGATATTTTCATATCCAGTCAAACACCTATTAAAATTTAAGTAAATGTCTTGCATTTCTTGAACATCTTGTGACTACATATAGATAGGGCAAGCCGTCATAAAGACCAGTTATTAATACTTTATTTTTTTAGAGTAAACTGACCATTCCAATAGATTTCATCATCAATAAATGTGGATGATTTAAAAACCTTATACATGTTTGTGTTCTATTTGGACCAGGACTCATCCCTCACTGGATATCAGTACTTGGTTAGTAATGTGATATCAGCAAGTGTTGCAAATCTCTCAATTACTAATTTAAAGCAGAATGTTACAGTGACGCTGGAGACTTCACCCCATAATGATTCAGTAAGTATGAAGCATTTAAATACCTGAATTATTGATGCATATAAAAAGTTCCACTTTAAAAAAAAAAAACTCCTATTTTTTTTTTATATTTGTATTCTTGTTTTAACAGGGTGTACTAAAGTGTGTGTTCTGGGACTTCACCCAAAACAGTAAGTCGTCAAATTATTTCGTATTTAGCAAGCTGCTTTCAATTTCCGGATGGTTGTACTTCGTTTTATTGTTTTACCGACTCGGGCATGTAAGAAAAAGTGGGTAGCTAGTCATTATGGCTAAGTTCATCAAAAGGTGGAAATATTATTGAAACAAAGGCATAGGACAAAGTAGGTAAGCACAGACAACCTGCCCATCGGGCCAGAATGTACCTATTGTAATTTGTCCTGTTAAGTTCTCTGCCATATAAAGAGGCTTTCTGACTGGTAGATATGATTTGATTGTTGATGCCCCTTATCCTCCACATTTCCTGAGCATGCAGTCACAAATGAAAGTGTACCGTTGATAGCACATTTCGTAGTCTAGAATTAGGTCAGGGTTATAATAACCAGCTTGGGAAGAAAGCTATGGTTGAGTGTCAGAGTTTCATCAGCTAAGCCAGGGGTCCGTAACCAAAAATCAATAGGCATAACAAGTAAAATAAAATAAAAAAAATTTGAAACAGAGACAGATTTGGCATCCAACCATGGGTCTAAGCAGAGGTTTTATTTCTGGGACAGTCTTTGGCCTATAGAAACACCCTTGCTGTTAGACTTTGTGTTTGCCTGTACTTCGTTGTGACCAGGACGTATGATTCAACAAAACACTGGAAGCAACATATGAGGGGTAGACGGACACAACTAACACAGTTGATATAGAACCAACAGGCATGAGAAAGAAGTGCAAGGAACAAGTCACTTAACAGAGGTATGGCAGGGATCAGGAAAGTATGGGTAACAAGAGCATGTCAGATCTGAGAGATAGGTCATAGATTTAGCTCAATGCTTCAGCTTCTGATCAAGCTTCAGTTTTTGGTGGATTGTCTTTTTTACTTTTTGACTTGGAAAGTTTAGCTTTAGAGATTGTGTTTCCATCTTTAAAAACAATAACTGCCATGTACAATTTTTATTTCCAGTTTATCGAGTTATACATGAAGTGACTATCTGGAACAAAATTTGCACTAACGACTCTTTCTTCACAGGTGGAAATGGAGGCTGGTCATCAGAGGGCTGTACATTGAACAGTACAACACAGAATAATCAAAGCCAGACAGTTTGTAAATGCAACCATCTAACCAGCTTTGGTATACTATTGGTAAGGATTATGTGATATACTGCACCTCATTTCCTTTTATACATCCTGCGAGATCTATACGTTATTTGATCTGGGCCCCTTTCTGCTCTCATTATTGTGACAGATTGTACAATTATTAAAGCTATGATCAATTAAAATGATTTATTGCCACCTGGGAATAGCTAAGCTATTCATGACAGCACTGAATATGTGATCCTCCCTTATTACACCAAAATCAGAGAACAGTGTGAACACAGTTTGGGAGAGGTGGGATAGGCAGAAAAGGACTTTGCGGTCATAATCCTCCTTACATTTCTGCTGATGTTGTATGAGTTAGCCTGTTTCCAAGTCTTCCGCTAATTCTAGTTGGAGTGCCTAAATGTCTGACCGTGCTCGATTTCCTATTTATTCTTATATTTTGATGTGTGCCTATTTTTTTCAGGACATGACTCCTAATAACCCTGTAAGCCCAGAGGACAAATTGATTCTGACTTTCATCACATATATTGGCTGTGGTCTTTCTGCCATATTTCTTTCTGTGACTCTTGTAACTTATATTGCCTTCGAGTAAGTAATGGACCTACCTGAAAACCTAAAAGAAGGGAGAAAGGGGGGTTGATTTACTAAAGGCAAATAGAATATTCCCTTTGCAATTACATTTTTATTTTATTAATTTATTACAGGTACTTATTGTATATAACTCTGTCAATTTACGCAGCACTTTACATATACAGTATGTTATACATTCACATCAGTCCCTGCCCTCAAGGAGCTTACAATCTAAGGTCCCTAACTCACATTCATACATACACATTCTAGGGCCAATTTAGACAGGAGCCAATTAACCTACTAGTGTGTCTTTGGAGTGTGGGAGGAAACCGGAGCACCAGGAGGTAACACACACAGGCACAGGAAGAACATGCAAACTCCAGGCAGTTAGTGTCATGGTTGTGACTTGAACCAGTGCTGCTAGGCGGAAGTGCTACCACTGAGCCACTGTGCTGCCTGGACTCTGCAAGGGAATTAATCAAAGAGCTTGGTGAATAATGTGAAGCTCTGCTGACTTCCATCATCCAAACATGTGCAAGCAAAAATGCTGTTTTTTTTTTTTTTTTATATTCTTGCACGTGATTGTGATTGTGAACTGTGTATTTGGCTTTAATAATTAAACCTCAATGTAACTATTTATACTGTGAGCCCCCCCAGCCCTTCCCAGTTCTACTAAACAGTGTTTGAAAGACTTTGCCTTTCTTTACTGTTCTTCCTATAGCAATGACCAGAAGGAGGGGAAATGTTCCCAAGGAGAACACAGTAATAATATCCTAAATAGGTTTTCTAACTCTTTCCCATCTTATACATTCTAATGTAACATTTCCATTTTTTACAACTATAGATCAAACCGTAAATGCATGAAAGAAATACTAATATTCAATGACTGTAACTGCAGCACTACCAAACTATCACTACGAATCACTAAAAAACAAACCCTCAATGAAACCGGCCATACATTATACAATATTCTTTAGATTTACCTTCAACTATGTAAGGTAAGGGTCTGCCTGCTTGCATACAAATTGAAAGTGAGTTTAGGTTTGACCTCATATTTTATGGTTTTGGTAAATCTAAAGGAAAATTGTACAAGAAATTTGTATAATGTATGGGCAGCCATATATAACCAATGTGAAGATGAAAATTCTATACAAGTGAATCCCCATCATATAAAAAAAACAGGCAATCTGATAAATATGTGTCTATCATCTTGTTAACTGTAACTGAAATTATTGCATTAACCACGTATTTTTTCTATTTTCAAGGAAAATACGCAGAGATTACCCATCTAAAATACTAATTCAGCTGTGTGCTGCCCTTATTGGCTTGAATCTGACATTCTTGATGGATCCCTGGATTGCACTGTACAGTGAGGTTCCAGGCCTCTGTATCTCTGTAGCTGCATTTCTACATTACTTTCTCCTGGTTTCTATCACTTGGATGGGTCTTGAAGCTTTCCACATGTATCTGTCTCTAGTAAAAGTCTTCAACACCTATATACGGAAATACATGTTGAAGTTCTGCATTATTGGTTGGGGTATGTATTTTTATCTGTACTCTTGACTTATCTTCATGTTAACAGTGAAAGTTGTAAATTAGGAGTTTTCAATATCTTTGTGTACCTGTGGCTAATACTATAGTAAATGTGAGCTATATCCAACTGAAACACTGAACCAGTAAATGACAACTAAATGTTAGTAGTTTTCGGAAAATTTCTTTCCATGGGCCAGATACTATAGGGAGAGTTGCTCAGTTAGTTACTTTCCTTGGTGGAATGTGTAGCTTCACAAGTAGTCTATTTTAAAGACACATTTTCACCACGACTTGCAGCCCTCAAGTGGGTCCAACAAAGTGCTTATAATATATGGGCAATGTTGAGGCTGCTATACCACCTTTATATGTATAATTCTGCAATACTTTGGTAGAGAAATAGAAACAAATAGAAGCTTTTGAGGCTCACTCAGCCTCGTTTGCAGTACTTCACTGGGTGGGTCCACTCCTGGTCTCCAAATAGGGTTCTTTAGCTCCCCCCAGGTTTGCTCACTCTTTCAGAGACTTCCAGACTTCCTCCAGTCTCCTGGATCTCACTTTAGCTTTCTTTGACTCCCAGATCCTCTCTTGGTCTCCCAGACTCACATAGCTGTCCCAAATTTCCCAGCCCTTGGGGCAAGAAGTTCCCCTCACAAGGGATGCAGTCTCTGACCAGAACAACCACCTCTCCTGACAGGCCTCTGTATCCAAACAACAGCACATGCCCTGAGATCTGACTTATAATGACCCTGCCCACCTGTGCAGTCACACAGGCTGTAGGCATCTACAGCACAGCAAGGCGCAGCAGCAGATCATCTCTGTCACTCCTCGATTTCCGTCTACCTCTCCCATTTCCTGCTTTATAAATGCCTTGAATCCAGTTTTAATAGCTAGTGTTGATGACTAAGCCCTGCCTGCTCTGAACAGCAAGAGCTACTGACCTGCTGCTTATAGGTTTAAAGTGGTTCTAAATGCTCAAGGTTTTTTACCTTCATGCATTCTATACATGAAGGTAAAAAACCTTCTCTGTGCAGCAGTCCCCCTAATACTTACAGTACCTGAGCCCCATCGTGATCCAGTGATGTGCACAAGAGCCTCGGCTGTCCAGGAACTCTCCCTCCTCATTGGCTGAGACAGCAGCGGGAGCCATTGGCTGCTGTCAATCACAGTCAGTAAGCTAATGAGGAGAGCAAGAGGACCAAGCCACAACTCTGTGTATGGATAGACACGCAGAGCAGCGAATCAGGAGCAAGCCTGCTTGGGTGCCTCCAGAACAAGTGCTCGTCAGGAGGGAGGGGCCAAGAGCACTGTCGGGGGACCTGAGAAGAGGAGGATCGGGGCTACTCTGTGCAAAACCATTACACAGTGCAGGTAAGTATGACATGTTTATTTAAAAAAATGATTTTAATATCACTTTAATTGAATTATTTTAGCAGTTGTCTCTTTGTGCGCACAAGTGCTTGGCTGTTTTTGGACATGATTTTTTCAAATATTTTCCACTTCACTATGCAAAACAGCCTGAGCACAGCAACCTCTTAAAAGGACTTTAATTGAGCCTAGGAAAGGTTGAATAATTAGAAGCAGGTCAGAAAGACAAACTATATCATGGTAATCTCAGCTATAAAAAAAAAGTAATGAAACTGGGATATTCCCATTGAGGCTGTATAAAATGGGGATACAGACCTCTTATTCAAAAGCTTGACTATTACAATGCTCCTTGTTGTATGGGAGTGCCCTGAAATTGGACCATTCTGGTCCAGTATCAGTGCTTTTTTATCATAGGTACCTAAAATACAAAGTCGTACATCTCGTTTCCCTGGTAAAACTGATGACTTGGTTTTGGTAAAATACACCAGAAAGTATGTCAAACCTGTTTTTCTATATACCATGAAGATTAATGTAGCTCTGTATTCATCAATATGTATTTTTGTTTTTAATGCAATTTGAATGTGACTTGGTATCAGTCTTTTGCAGTCTACTGTAGAGCAGAGCTCAGGCTTTTAGATGGAAATGCAGCACAAGGTGCCAATCAGTTGTGCTGCAGTGCTCAAGTGCTAACAAGGAGGAGGCTGATAGGAGGATAGAGCAATGTGACAGAGAGGTGGTCTCATTTAAGTGCTGCTTCTCGTTTCAATGCTCAGGGAGGCAGAAAAGGTGTCAAAACTGTCTCAAAAGTCCCCAAAATTAATGTGACAAGGCTTACAACGCAAAAAAGTCAAGAAGAAAGATGTTTAAGGCCACTTCCTGTTTTGGTGACGTCACATTAATGGCTTCACTTCCGATTTCAGGAAATTACAGTTTACCAGCCAATTTCTTGGCTGTTAAAGGCTGAAATCGATTCACATTTCATCCCTCCGGTCATTCCTGAATGTGTTTAACTGCCCAGCCAGACTGTGTTGTGCTGGATGGGTAATTTGTGTAAATTTCAGAACTGGATGGACAAAAATACAAGTCATTTGGCAGGTAAAACACTTCAGCTTGAAAAAAATTGGTATACTGCTATTCCTTATATTTGAATGCTATTCCAATAGCTTCAGTGCTTTAAGTGACAGTGTTCATATTTCTCTCAGTACTGTGTTTGTTTTTTGGAAATAGGAAGTTACCTGTCCCTAAATCATTTAAAGCCCAGTTGAACTTCTTGGTTAAAGCAGTTAAATACAATTCAGTTGCATCAAAACAAAAGATGTACAAAAATCATACATTTTACTTGAGTAGAAAAGCCTGTCCTGTGCCAGCATGCTACAGAGAAGAACCCATGATCTTTGTGTGTAAGCAGTGATCTCTCCGCAGAGGTTTACCACCAATTAGTAAAGCTAATGCTCCCTATTTACTTTCATACCCAAAACAACCATGCACATTTTATAAGAAATTGTTATGGCATTGCCTTGAAACGTACAAAGATATATTAGGTTTGCATTTGACTTTACACTTACTATTTGTGTTTGTACCAGGAGCTCCTGCTGTGGTGGTGGCAATTATCCTTGCCGTTAACAAAGATTTGTATGTGCTTCAAATAAGTGAACCATATCCAAATGGGGCAGCAGATTATTTGTAAGTACAGAAAATCAGTTTAATTTAAATATTGCGCTTATACTAGTGGTGCAAGTTTGAATACATAAAAGTTTTATGTATATGTAGAATTGTATTGTTTTTGCTTCTTTGACTAAGGTATGCAAAAGGGAATGTATTGATTTTGTATTTCTTTTCCTTAATATGGTTATAATTTGAAAAAAAAAAATTTTTGTAAACTATTGTTATTCAGGTAAATAATAAGTTCATTCAAGGCCTGAAAACTCAGGTTTGGAGTTTGTATATAAGCAACTAAATGCACCCAAAATAAATTAAATATTAATATGAATGAATATTTGACCTTTTCCAATCAGAAAGTTAAGGCTTTAGGCTCTTTTCATGTATTATGTGCTTTGCTGAAAAAAAATGCTGTATACTGAGTTTAATAGCCCCCGCCAGGAGAAAAAAGTGTCTATCGCTATTTGCTATAGCAGTTGCTTGAGATTATCACAAGCGAATCCAGCAGGCTGGTTGTACCCAAGTTGATCGATCTATCAACTTGGTACAGCCTGCCCATTATTGCTGCTGAACCGGCTGAGATTCGAACCATTTATGGCAGGCCTTAGAAAAGTGATTCATCAGTACTTGGGATGTCAGCACATTGCTGCACAGCTCGGTAAAGCAAATAGTGATGAAATAGTAACTTATTTAACAGCTAACCAAGCTAAAGCTGGCAGCACTGATTGTTTCAGAAAAACCCAATAGGCTGGTTGTTCAGAAGTCGATTAATAGATCTACTTCTGTACAACCAGTCTGTCCATGGATGGAAATTCGGCTGGTCCCTGCTAAACCCGTCGAATTCCGATCAATCTTTGGTCACCCTTAGAGTAGATGTCCCCATCAATTAGGTATCCAAAGACCCCTTTACAAGAAGAAAAGTAGGATAGAAATCCTACAGTATTGGGTAAATACTATGTTTTGTAAAATCTGCAATTTGACCTAAAAATATATAAATATATCTAGGAGAAACTAGTAGCGCTTATGTGTAAAACCTCATACCAATTTCAAAGTACAAACAAGTGATATAAGAATAGTTTCATATGAAAAACTATTAAAATCAAAAAATATATATATAAATCACCCTAGTGAAAAAAGTGATAAAATATATATATATAGTGATAAAAAATAAATAAATAATGAATATAGTCCAAACTTGTAAAAAATAACGTGAAAAAAGAGAAGAGAGAAGAGAAAAGAGAAAAGAGAATTATTATTTTTTACAAGTTTGGACTATATTCATTATTTATTTATTTTTTATCACTATATATATTTTTTTATCACTTTTTTCCCTAGGGTGATTTATATATATATATATATATATATATATTTTTTTTTTTTGATTTTAATAGTTTTTTCATATGAAACTATTCTTATATCACTTGTTTGTACTTTGAAATTGGTATGAGGTTTTACACATAAGCGCTACTAGTTTCTCCTAGATATATTTATGTATTTTTAGGTCAAATTGCAGATTTTACATTTATTTAAGTAGCAGCTACTTACACGAATTTATTTATTTATCTATTTATATTCACCGATATATTTAATATTTAAAATTTCACCACTATTTGGCGCGGTGGGGGTAGAAAATATAGAGGGCAGGTCGTATATTTATTCTTTACCAACAGTATATAAATACTATGTTTTCCAGGGCATTGCATAAAATCTGGAAATATTGTGCTTAGTATATTTAACTTTGTTGTTTTTCAATATTCAGAATAATTCTAGAAAAGAATATGGTTGACCTGGTTGTTGATTAGCTAATTAGGCATTTGGTTCACTATTTCACCACTGGGCTGTTACCAGTTTTCTAATTTGTAAGATTATTTATATAAAAAAAAAAAAAAACATAGTTCTACATCAGTTTAAATTATAATTTTACATACAATAATAGAACAAATGCCACGTGTTTCCTCTCATTTCAGCTGCTGGATGAACGGCATTATATACTGGATCACAGTGGTTGGATACTTTTGCATAATATTCCTGCTGAATGTCAGCATGTTTGTGGTGGTGCTTATACAACTCTGCCGCATTAAAAAACAGAAGCAGCTAGGCTACCAGAGAAAAACCATGCTCCAAGATGTTCGCAGTGTGGCTGGCATTACCTGCCTTCTTGGTATTACATGGGGCCTTGGCTTCTTTTCCTTTGGACCAGGGAAAACGGTCATCCAGTACTTGTTCGCCATCTTCAACTCATTGCAAGGTTTGTTCATCTACAGTTCTTCTAGTGTGAAAACCTTGGGCCTTGCAACTAATACAGTACAAAGTTACAATCTTTATATGTGAGCTGTTCTTATAAACCAATGTATGTGTAATTCTGCTATGCCAGGCTTGTGAGTCATACACCTCTGTCCTCTGCAAAGACAGCATTTATACTAGCAATATTTAAACAAAATAAAAAATGTGAGAATATTTGAATGTCTGCATCATTGGACTAAACTCACAAAAGGATGGTTTTAAATATATTACTTCCTCATTAAACGCCATTTCAAACTTTCAAAAGTCTTGCTAAGAGCAGATACCACAATATGCCACCTATTACCTTATTATTCAGAAACATTTCTTCTGTCTATAATAGCCACTAGCATGCAACACTGTACCCAAATGAATTTTGTGTCCTTTTTTTCACACAAATAGAGCTTTCTTTGGTGGTATTTAATCACTGCTGGGTTTTTTATTTTTTGCGCTATAAATCAAAAAATACGGAAAATTCGGTAAAAAAAAATAAAAAAATTCTTTGTTTTTATATTAAAATTTATTGGCGAGTATTTGCAGAGTATTGGTGAGTATTAGCGAGTATTGGTGAGTATTAGCGAGTATTGGTGAGTATTAGCGAGTATTGGTGAGTATTAGCGAGTATTGGTGAGTATTAGCGAGTATTGGCAGAGTATTAGTGAGTATTGGCAGAGTATTGGCGAGTATTGGCAGAGTATTAGCGAGTATTGGCAGAGTATTGGCGAGTATTGGCGAGTATTGGCAGAGTATTGCAGTGTTTTGCACAGTGTTGGCAGAGTATTGCACAGTATTGGCAGAGCATTGCACAGTGGTGGCAGAGCATTGCACAGTGCTGGCAGAATATTGTACAGTGGTGGCAGTGTAGCTGTCACTGACCAGCGCTGTGGGCACTACACATCCAGCCCACAGCGCTGGTCCCATCTCTCCCCCTTTCCGCTTCTCCCCTCTCACTGTACCAATCGGTACAGAGAGGGGAGGGAGGAACCGGCGTCATGACGTGACGCCGGTTTGTGTACATGTGATCGCTCCGTCATTTGATGGAGCGATCACGTGGTAAACGGGCGCTATCAGTGGCCGTTTACCGTGATCCGTGATGCACCGGGTCCTCGGGACCCGGCGGTCACGGATGTTCCAGAGTGCGCGCCCCAGGGGGCGCGCGGGAGCAAGTTTCTGGGAGGACATCCATAGGACGTCCACCCAGAATAAGCCGATCGCGCTGTAGCCGTCTTTCGGCTATGGCCCGGTCGGCATGTGGTTAAATCTTGTCTGGTTCCTGCTGAGATTCGAACAGTCTATGGACGGCTTTAATGACTAGGCAACCTAGAAGTGTCCACTCTTAGGCTGGCCATTCATTATGTAATTGTCTTGTCAATTTTCCTTTAGAATTCCCAAAAGGTATATAATATGAGGTCAAACCTGAACATTTTCAATTTGTATCCAATCAGGCAGGCCCTTGCACTACATATGGTAGTTTAAAGGATAAGTTCACCTTTTGTAACATATTATACCCATTTTCAGAGTATAACATGTTACAATTGCACCGGCCCACACACAACCGCGGTTTTGACAGTGAGAGGGGAACCCCCCCCCCCCCCCACTTGCTGCCACTATCTGAAGAAAATGTGATTGAGCGGGGCTCTGCCTGCCCAGCCACATCATGCATTCAGTGTTCTGTGATTTAGAAAGCTACAAGTCCCAACAGCCTTTTCTACTGTTGGCTTGCAGTACTCAATTAACTATATTGGTGCTGCTGAGCACTGTGGTAGTTCATTCTATTTTCCTGTCAGTGTGTATCTGCCTGGCCATATGAGGTAAAAGATGCAATGCTTTACAGGCTCTAGGTAAAAAAAAATGTAATAAAAAAAATGATGTGCGTTTATTTATTTATTTTAAAAGGCAAACTTATCCCTTAAGATTGTATAATGCATGGCCAACCTTAGTTAGGAAGTTTATTTTTAAAAACCTTCCTTTAAGCTAATTAGTTGTCAAATTTGGATGGTTAGGTTGATTTTGACAACAATTAACCCATATTTTGTTTTCAAAACAGCTGGGAAATTAGATGTTAGTCCATTGGATCTTTAAGATCACTATAGACCAAAACTTTTTTTAGGATCAGGCCAAGTACTGCACTTGGGTTGAACACTCCATTCTTTGTTTACAGTACACTACTCACTACACCCTCCCTATGCCCCTGATCTTTGCTCCGTGGATGATTAGCTTTCACTGCCCATCCAGTCAGTACAGCAGTCAGGGGATTTGAAAGCTGTGACCTTCTTCACCTTTTTTGCATGGGATGCCCAGGCAGATCAGAGCATTGAGCACTGGCACGTGACCATTTTGACCAATCTGAATCATTCTGATCCATCCTGGTGTCCCTGAAGAAAGAAGGGGAGGAAGATTGCAGGTTTCAAAGCCCCAGTTGCATGGGCAGTGCAAGCTAATCATCTACGGAGGTAAATGCCTTTATCTTGAGAACATATTCTTTAACACTATAGCACTTGTTACATAAGATTGCCTTCTTCATCTGTAAATTTCTAAAATTGTTACTCAATGTTACACGCCCCTATTTTATGATCACTACTCCTTGCGGTAATAGGGTAATACTATAGCCCCTAGAAACTTCTTATCATATAATGATTCCAATAACATATCTTTCTCAGGTTTCTTCATATTTTTCTTCTACTGTGTGGCAAAGGAAAATGTCCGAAAACAATGGAGACGATATCTTTGCTGTGGAAAGTTCAGGCTGGCTGAAAACTCTGGTAAGGTTTTAACTGATTGAAATACATAAATTTCAACTCCAGACAACTTTTTGTTTTTTGGATAGAGCAGGGCTGGTTAGAGCTGTTTTCATTGCTGTATCTGTCTACAGAACAGGAAGTGGGCATAAAAATTCCCTGATGGTGACACAGGCAAATAAAAAGAGGCTTAAGCCTCGTACACACGATCGGATTTTCCGACGGGAATTGTGTGATGACAGGCTGTTGGCGGAAAATCCAAACGTGTGTATGCTCCATCGGAGAAATTTTGTTGGATTTTCCACGGACAAATGTTGAATCGCAGGTTTTAAAATTTTCCACGGACAAATGTCTGTTGTCGGATTTTCCGAGCGTGTGTACACAAGTCTGTCGGACAAAAGTCCAAAGTACAAACACGCATGCTCAGAAGCAAGGATGAGCCAGAAGCGGTCGGTCTTGTAAACTAGCATTTGTAATAGAGAATTAACATTTGTGACGTGGCAAATTATGAAATCTCCAAATGCAGCGCACATTCTCTTCTTCTTTAATGGGATAATAATAAAGCTGCTTTGCTAGTGATACTGATGGAGTTATTGTAAACTAAAGGTTTTTTTTTCTAGTGATATCAAGAATAATATTATTATTATGCTTTTTTTTTTTTATTTGGGCACGTTACCACAACACCATTATCCCGTAGTTTTTAAGATCAAAGATACAACAATGTTGGTGTCCCTTGTTAATTTTACATTGTATTTTTTTAAATGTAACTGCCGACTCCCAAACTGTCATTTGAAGTAAAACACATAGCCAAGTATTATTCTCCACAATTTTTTTATTGTGCATTAAAAAAAGAAAACCATTAAAAATAGACATGCTATCTGCCAATAGAACTTAACCAAAAAGTGCATTCTATGCATCCAAAAATATAGAAAATATACCAAATCAAATCATTAATCAACCAAAAAAATAATGTCAAAGCAATAACTCCAAGGCCAATAATAAATAACATGTTATCTCCTCCGATTCCGCAACATGTCTGGTTGACGAACGGCTGTTCAGAAACAAACTGAAAAGCGTGAAATGAAAAGCGTGAATCAACACTCACCAAACTTCTACTAACACAAAATTAGCAGAAGGAGCCCAAAGGGTGGCGCTAAAGAGCTGAAAAACAACATAGTACGTCACTACGTTCGTATTTGTTGGCCGACAATTCCTTGCCATTCCTATGCAAGACGAGTTTGGGCCAACTCCCTTCAGACAAAAGTTTACAGTTTTGTTGGCCAACAAGTGTGTACGAGGCTTTAAGCCTTCATCACCCTGATTAAAGATTAAAAAAAGATTGGGCTGGAGTTTTCCTTCAACAATATCATAATAAAAGCATATCCAGTTACAAAGTTTGAAAATCTAGAGGGAATTAAACATGGATTTGCTGACATTAAAGCTAAACTCCAAGCACAATAAAATTCATATAAATGTTATTCCTCAATAGCCCCGAACAAATTATGTGTGCACAAATGTCTTTGCAAACCTAGATATTACCTTGTAAAAATAGCAGTGATATCATCACTGTGCTGTAAATATCCTGTGTAGTGGGGAGTGCTGGGAGAGAGGACTAGCAGGAGAGAAATAATAGGAAGGTGAGAGGAGTGTAGGATAGGTATGTGAGGGGGTCTGTGGTCAGGGGGGGGGGGGGGGGGGGGTCCTTGTGAATTATCAGGGTCAGCTGGGAGGAGTTTCAGTAAGGTCTAAGGCCGGCCATACACGGTTCGAATTTCGAAAGAATTTTCTTTCGAAAATCGTATCTAAGAATTTTCGTATGAATTTCTCACCATTAGTGGGCTGCAGTAACAGCCGGTTTTCGTTCAGAAATCAAATTTGAGGAATCGGACATGTTGGAAATTTTTGGAAAAACAACCGATTTTCTAATCAATGATGGGATAATCGTGCGAGAAATGTAATAAGAAAAGAAAATTTACGGAGAGAAAAGAAGATTCCCAGAAAAGAAAATTCTTTTCTGTAGCAACATGAGGTGAAATTGAAGGCTCGGTCGGCCGAATTTCGAAAATCAATGGTGGCACAATCGGATCACAAAAAAAACGAACTTTCTGATTTTGAAAAGAAAATTCGTTCAAAATTCGACTTTGTATGGCCTGCATTAGGGTTGGAGGTCAAAATTCAAGGGGAGATAGTGTTGGTGCTAAGAAAATATATTCCAGTAAAAATAGAATATATACAGTATATATATATTAAAAATAGAATATATACAGTATATATATATATATATATATATATATATACACACACACACACATACATTTATTAAATAGTTTTCATATAATTTTACAAAATTTCCTTGGAAATTATTTTTTTTGTAACATAAGCCTTTTGTATCTGCTGCATTTAGATTGGAGTAAAACAGCAACAAATAAACTAAAGAAACAAACTTCCAAGCAGGGAGTGTCCAGTAGTTCCAGCAACTCCATTCAGTCAACAAGTAACTCAAACTCAACGACTTTGCTAGTATCCAATGAATACTCAATGCACCCCAATGGCAATGGTAAGTCATACTATACTTTTTTTGGTTGTAACACTTACCCTTGCAGGAACCGCTAGCTATGCTAGGTTCTTTGTTTTGCCACAACTGTTTAAGCTGCTCAGACCCCACTCACACACAAGTGTAACGTAAGGCTCCATGCACACTGTAGCTCATAAACTGCCGTTTTTGGGAGTTAGGGAATTTTTTTTAACAGCCCATAAACTCCCCTCTATGTTTTTCTATGTGTCCATGCACACATTGAAATTTTTGGAAATTTATCAGTAGTGGAGTTTATGGGCTGTTTACTGAACGCCATAAAATCACGTTCAGGAGTTGTTTTTCTGACCACAAAAAATGCCAAATGCTCATAAATGCAGATAAACGCTCAAAAACGTGGCTCACCAGCGTTTAACATTTTTGATCCATTGAAAAAAATAAAAAAAACGCTAAAAAATGCTGGCGCTGAAAAACGCTAAAAAGCGCTAATAAATTATATTGAAAAAAATTAAAAAAACGTTGAAAGACTCACTGCAAAGCTACTGGCATTTTTATAACATTATTTTATCATCCAGTGTGCAAGGAGCCTAAACATTAATATGCTACAACTCTATAACAATGCACAGAAAACAGGCCACAAGCAACTGTATAGTAGACTGAAAGGAAGTTTTAAGTAAATGCAGTTAAACAATGCATGAATTAATAAACAGGCAATGAAACAGGTTTAAAGATGCTGTACTAGATAAAATGAGCGCTGATCCATAAGCTGGAAATCAGTTGAACTGTGGTGATGCTATCCCAATATTTAACTGGTGTAAACAGGGTTAAAAGTATCGGCATCAATTAACCCAGAAATAAAGGTCCTCGTGTGCACACTACGCATACAGCTCCAATATTGGGTGGGTGTATACATTCCTGACAAAAGGGTACCCCTGGAGGGTACAAGTACCTGGCACCCAATTGTCAATGGAAGCCGGCTGTCGTTGGGGCCCTTCTGTAAGATGGTGCATGTGTAGCTATCCCTTTAAGAGTGTGCAATGCATGGCTGAAAAAGAAGCAGTCTCTTTTGCATTAACTGAGTTCATGTTGGGATAAGCACAGATGGTTCAGCTCACTCCTCCTGGAACACAGGAATCTGGTCCAGATCACTTTGTGTTCTGCTATCCCTGAAGTCTCAGGTCCTTTAAATCAAGTCCTCAGGTCCCCACTGAGGTAGGCACACACAGCAACAAGTCTAGCCTGTTCTGGTCCAAAATTACAGCGACTCTCTGTGGCTCAGTTTGTTGCTCTGGTCCTCAAAGACTCTGTCCTCTGACTCTATGGACACAAGTATGCCCAGCTCCAGTCCCCACACACCAGGCTCTGCTCTCTGTTTAGGCATGCACAGAAACAGGTCCACATGCACAGGTTTCCCTGTACTGTGTGCCTAAATCTCCTGTAATTATCCAGGGAAAAGTTTTGTGCCCTCCTCCTCCTTGTGGCAGGGAATTGTGGGCCTTAGAGTCTGCAGCCTCATTAGCTTCTATTGTACAGTGGCCCCTCTGGACTGAACTTTTGCTAATCTATAGCATAAGGCACAACCTGGAAGGAGGGGGCAGACTGCTCACACACACAATCGCCTGCACAGAGCCAGCTGCGGAGGGGAGGAGCTGATGAAGGGGGGGGGGGGGGGGGTTGAGTGGGGGATTGAGAACACAGCCAATCTAGTCGACATACCGGCTACATGGTGTTAATAGCAGATGTGAAATTTACTCAGCTTTGCATTTATGAATATGGGATAATGTTGTAAAATTTGAGTAACGGAGACCTGTAAATGGTGGACATCAAATACAGAGTCATCTCTCCCTTGTGCAGTAAAATAATTCCAATTCATTACCTACTTTGGTTACATGTTGGTTCTCTTACTAGGGTGGTGCCACTTGAAACTTCCAACTTACAATGGCATTCACTGTCTTATTTGTGTTCTGTGTTTGCTGCTGTGGGTGAATGATGTGTACATTTTGAATATAAAAACCCCTAAAGTTTAGTCTTTTCACAATCATACTATTTATCATTAAAGGCAATGTTTTCAAAGAAAGAAATGGAGTTACCTTCATGCCTCAGAATGGAGAAGTCCAACTGCAGGAGTTTCCAGGAAGACCAGCCACCAGGAATGGAGATGACCAGAGAAATTCTATGAGAAGGACTAACCGTGGCAGTGTGCATTTTGTTGATCAAATCTAGTTTTACTTTTTACTCCTATGACTTGAAATGTTATTTCTCCATGTGTGAGAAACATTGGCTGTCCTATTTCTACATTCATTGAACGTAGCTGCCTTGGACTATCAAGAACAGCTGAAATTCACTTTTTTTTGGATAGGACAATCGCTCCTCTTTTTTTTTTTTTTTTAAGTGTCCTTGGAGTAAGTCAAGGTGGACAGAAGACACGGACATATTCATTTGTGTCTGTGTTGGTTGTCTGATGCATTGCTCAACCCATAATATTCTCCTTTACTGTTTATATATATATATATTTAATTTATATATTGTCAGTTTTATTATAGATGTACAGTTTCATGTTGAAAACTAGATCTGTGAGATGTATGAAATAGCCAAAAAAAGTTTCTAATCCAACTGCAGATTTCTTAAAACTCAGTTGCTCTGGAAACAGGTGCATGTTCTCCCTTGGCAGTCATTTACATGTTGCAATTGACACAGCATGGTGCGTTCCTCTTGTGTTGTAATTGTAACTGCCTGTCATTTTAAAAAGAAAATCAAAATATGCAGAGGAAACCTGATTCATCATGAAAATGATTATCTAGGGGGAAGGTACACCTGCTTTCTAAAGTACCTACTTACCTGAAAACAAGAGAAAATTTATCTGGGTAGCAATATCCTTTGAAGCAGGCCTTCTACAAAAAAGTAGATGACAGCATTGCACCCCCTGGGAAAAAAAATAATGATAAAAAAAAATACAAAATTTAAAAAAGTCATAGAAAACCTTGGAAAGGAAGAAAGGTAACAGCGCTCTCTGCAGGGACAACTCAATCCATACACCAGGTCCACTCACAGGTGCCGAAGCTCAATGTGTCCCAACACACTCCAATGCAACAGTAGTAAGAAGAGCCGGAAACACTGTGATCCTTGAAGTGTCGTTTATTGGTACATCAAAGTGACAATAAAACAATAATCTGACGTGTTTCGGCAATAGCCTTAGTCGTAGCTACGACTAAGGCTATTGACAAAACGCGTCAGCTTTATTGTCACTTTGATGTACCAATAAACGACACTTCAAGGATCACAGTGTTGCCGGCTCTTCTTACTACTGTCATAGAAAACCTTACCTTGGGATTCAGCTACTGCTGTTTCAGGGAAGCACAGGTGAATTGATTGTGGGTCACCATTGCATAACAGGAGAGCTCAGTGCTCCAGACCACAAGAATGTACTCCTTCATTGTGATGAAGCACATTTTTCTGGAATCTCATGACCCAGCTCTCTCGATTTCCACCAATGAGGCATGTGACGTCACTTGCACCTCCCAGAAGCATCGGAAGCTGAGTTCCAAAGTATTTGTTATTCTTAAAATGTTATAATTTGTGTTTAGGTTTCATTTTTTCATACAGGCGGTGTGGAGCTATCATTAAGGCGGACCTTCAATGTAGGGTCACCTTTATAGCAAAGCACCTGTACCCAGAAAACTCGTAGTCTGTCATTACTGAATTCTTCAAAATGCTACTTGCCTAGATAATATGGGTCGGATTTACTAAAGGTAAATAGACTACTGTATGTAATTTTCAAGGGCATTTGCTCCAGAGCTTAGTAAATGAGGCGAAGCTTCACTTTGCAAGGAATACCCAATCACATGCAAAAACATGTTTGCACGTGATTGGAGGATGGAAGTCAGCAGAGATTCCCTTCATTTACTAAGCTCTGGAGCAACTGTATTTGCACAGTCTATTTGCCTTTAGTAAATCAACACCTATGCTGATCTATGTTTTACTAGCACCATGCTTGCCAGGGCTGTGAATTAAAGTAATGAGGTAAGAAACAGCCAGGTGACTATCATTTTCACAAGAAAGTCAGCAGTGACAGCCTCTTTATCTCAATACGAATTACCCTTAAAGTGAACTTGTCACTATTCCTAATAAAGTAATGCCTATCACTTTTCTGATGATGGCAGGCACCTATGTGCCCCCTTGGAAACAACCAATAGCCCTGGCTCATGCTAAATGTAAATAAGCACTTACAAAGTTAAATGCTGTGATATTCCCTCCCTCCACATTGCATAATTTAAGGTAAAAAGTTCTATGCCAATGGAACACAGAAATATATTTGACACAAAATAAAGATATAGGGGTTGATTTACTAAAACTGGAGAGTGCAAAATCTGGTGCAGCTCTGCATGGTAGCCAATCAGCTTCCAGGTATTTTTTGGCAAAGCTTAGCAGAACAAGCTGAAGTCTGAAGCCGATTGGCTACCATGCACAGCTGCACCAGATTCTGCACTCTCTAATTTTAGTAAATCAACCCCATAGTCAGGTACACTGAGGTGCCTGCTATGAGATGTTCAACAGACGTTACTATGGAAGGAGTACTGGCATGTTCATTTTTAGCAGAAGCTTCGTAATATTAAAGTGGGGTGCCCCCTAAAAAATTTTTTTAAAAGTCAGCAACTACAACTACTACAGCTGCTGAATTTTAATAATCGGCCACTTAACTGTCCCAGGGTCCAGCGATGCGGGGGATCGAGCCCCCCCCTTTCCCCGCTCTGCTCGGCAGCGCCGGCATTCTTACTGTGGGCACTGCCGTGCAGTCATCTGGGACCTGTCACATGTCCCAGATGACTGACTGCGCTGAGGGGAAGTGATGTCAGTGCCCGGGCACTGAAGGAGGCAGACTACGAGGGACCCCCTAGCAACAGGCATTTAGAGGTGAGTAAAATTTTTCCAAATTAAATTTTTTTTCCAATTATTTTTTAAGCAATTTTTTTTTTTTTTTGGTGGAAACACCACTTTAAGTGATGATATGTAGGCCTTCTTAATTTTTTTCTTAAAGTGGAGCTCCGTCCTGGGGGAAAAAAATGTTTTTTTTTTTTTTAAAAGTCAGCAGCTACAAATACTGCAGCTGCTGACTTTTAAAAATCGGACACTTACCTGTCCAGGGGGCCCGCGATGTGGGGGAACGAGACCTCCCCTCGTTCCACGAGCCGCTCGCGGCGCCGGCATTCCTAATGTGGGAAGCCGGCTGTGGCTTCACAGCCGGGCACCCACTGCGCATGCGCGAGCGGCACCGTGCGCCGTGATTTGACGCTCAGTCATCTGGGACACGTGACAGGTCCCAGATGACTGTGCGGTGCCGAGGGGGAAGTGACGTTTAGCCCGGGCACTGAAGGTGGCAGACTACGAGGGACCCCATAGCAACAGGCATTTGGAGGTGAGTAAAAAAATTTTTTTTTTCCAATTATTTTTTTTTGATTTTTTTTAGGATTTTTAAGCCCCCTTTTTTTTTTGACTGGAACCCCACTTTAATACTTGCAATCAAGTACCTGATTGAAGTGATCAGGTAAAACAAAAACCAACACTGCCACCTACCAGAAAGTTTGATATCTTTTTACATAAATGGTTATCAGTGATTTAGAACTTAAATGCGTAAAAAATATTGGTACGATAATAAAGATGCAAGGTCTTTGTTTGGGATATTGTGTGCAAAAAACACAAACCATATTTGCATATTTGCACATATAAATGTTAGGCTAATATCTGGTACATATAAGCACTCTACATTTTCAGCAATAGCACCACATTCCTAAAAACATTGTATACCACTATAATGTTTTTATCTAAGCAACACTTAAGGAAAGCACCGTTCAGTCATTAGGAATGACGTTTTATGATTTTAGCTTTGCCTGAGCCTGCTAGGGGTATGTAACAGATACCATAGATAATAATGGGATTTTACCTTAAAGGCTAATTGCATTTTTTAATACACATTTTTGTCTTTGATATTCTGGTCCAGGGCAGTAAAATAATAAACTTTGTAATCTATTGGTTTATCACTGTTATACAGGGACTTAAAGTTTCTACTGGGGCGAGTTTAGAATCTTGGAATTTTGCTTGTTGCCTCGTGGAAACTGTAAAAATATTATAATGTGTTATCTGTGATTGTCAGCTTCCCCAATGATCCTTCATGAGGTCTGAGATATGCATACTTACATTTGTCCAAGCTGGACCAATGACATTACTGTATGCAATAAAATCATACTTGGTGTTCAGCTTTAAAGTGGTTGTAAACCCTTTACAGACACTTTTTGCTACAGGTAAGCCTATAATTAGCATCACTATTTTGGGACCAGTGACATTTGTACAGCGATCAGTGCTATAAAAATGCACTGATTACTGTGTAAATGACACTGGCAGGGAAGGGGTTAAACACTAGGGGGCGGTCAAGGAGTTAAGTGTGTCCTAGGGAGTGATTCTAACTGTGGGGGGATGGCCTCACTCCAAAATGACAGAGATCACTGCTCCTGATGACAGGGAGCAGTAGATCCCTGTCATGTTGCTAGGCAGAACAGGGAAATGCCTTGTTTGCATAGGCATGTCCCCGTTCTGCCACTCCTTGTCACGATCGCAGGCCCCCAGCAGACATGAGTCCACGGGAACCGCGGGCATGCTCTCGGAATATACGGCGGGTGCGTGACCACTAAGCCGCGTCTTAAAGGGGATATACAGGCACGCCAATTTGCCAAGCCATGCCATTGTGCCGACGTATATCGTTGTGCGTTGGTCGGCAAGGGGTTAATAATTTCCCTTTGGGATTAATAAAGTTTCTGAACCTGAGTCAGAATATTTCTACCTGTGATGTCATTCTCGAGCCCCTGATTTCACTGCTATACCTTCCTTCTGTTGCATGGGACTACATGTTCAATGATTCTTGGCAATTTATTTCTATCCTTGGGCAGAATCATGAACTGAGTAGTTTGGGAAGCAGAGCTGGTAATAGAGCAGGTAGGCTTATTATAATCCTGCCTACAAGACTCTGCACAATGACATAATTATGCCAGGGCCAGAGTGGTGAAGACTCTACAGGGGCAAGTGATGGTATATTTCCCCCTGAGAATAAAGAGTGGGCAATTGTGACCCGTCCTCAGTATGAATGAATGTGCTTTTGCAGAATGCACAAAGAAAACCGATACATTATTACCAATAAATTGTTAGATGCATATTTTTGACCAGAGTAGGGTTTTAACTGTTGATGACTGATTCTTATGCCCCGTACACACAGTCGGGTATTCTGATGGAAAAAGTCTGATCGGATTATGTTGTCGGAAAATCCGATCATGTGTGGGTTCTAGCAAGCTTTTTCCGTCGGAATTTCCAACGGAAAAAATTAGAGAGTAGGATCTAAAATTTTCCAACAACAAAATCCGATCTGAATTTTTCCAATCGCGTGTAGAGAATTACGACGCACAAAGTGCCATGCATGCTCAGAAGAAATTTGGAAACGAAAGCTATTGGCTGCTGCCCTGTACGTAATCCCATCGTACATTTTGTACGTCACCTCGTTCCGAATGATCGGATTTTCCGACAACTTTGTCTGACCGGGTGTGTGCAACGCACGTTTCGGACAAAATCCATCGGAAAAAATCCACCGGATTTTGTGGTCGAAATGTTCGACCGTGTGTACGGGACATTAGGGTCCTTTCACACGGGGCGGATCCGTAATGATCCGCCCCGCAAACATCCGCTGCTCAGCGGGGATCGCTCCGCTGATCCCCGATGAGCCGGCGGGTGACAGGGCGGTCCCTGCACGCTGTGCAGGGACCGCTCTGTCAGATCTCCGCTCTCCTCTATGGGGGATCGGATGAACACGGACCGTCTGTCCGTGTTCATCTGATCCGCTCTGCAGACGGATGGAAAAATAGGGTTTTCCATCTGCAGAATTGGACCACAGCGGAGGCAGACGATATCGGGTGTCAGCGGATGCTCATCTGCTGACACCCGCTATCCCATAGGGGTACATATATGTCCGTCTTTCATCTGAAAACGGATGGATGAAAAACGGACATACTGTCCGCATGTGTGAAAGGGGCCATATACTTACAAATAGAATCTTATCAGCTGGTCATAGTAGAAACTCCAATGCCTTGTATAAACATAATAAAGCAAATATAGGCAATAACTATTTAATGCAAAGGAGACTATTTTAATGTCCTGGCTGAGAATATCGGCCTAGCCAAAAAAAGTGTTCAAAAAGTGGAGTT
The DNA here is from genome assembly GCA_028564925.1 of Lithobates sylvaticus. Taxonomy (NCBI): domain Eukaryota; kingdom Metazoa; phylum Chordata; class Amphibia; order Anura; family Ranidae; genus Lithobates; species Lithobates sylvaticus. Next base: position 138,905,140 of record CM053027.1, read on the forward strand.
ACTCTTTCAGCAGTCCTAAAGCATTGTCCTATGTTATTTATATAATATTTATGTATCATTACAATAATTAAATGCTGTTACTAATTTTGTTACATGAAATATTTTATTATGTATTATTAATCTTATCAGCAATACATTTGTATCCAGAACCGGCCAATGCAAGGGTTTGGAATGATCAAACACTTTGAAGATCTTTTCTCTTCATCTGACGATCACTGTTCAATACAAGGCAGACAAGCTACCTAAAGCAATGAACAGTGCCTCTGGCTCATGTCTGTGATAGCAATAAAGAACCAAATGAAGACTTCCTACGTAATGGATCTCATCAGACAACATTCTTTGGGGTTATAATTTCAGACTGTCTGTACCCCATATGCCTTCTGGCTGCACATCACCTGAAATTTGTCATACCAGCCTATAACTTCATATGGATCAATCTGGATTTTTTTAAAAATTTTAAACTGAAAGTTGACTTTTTCGGAATTAGCACTTTAACAACTCAACCTTTTTATCAAGTATATTCATCCATGAACTTGTTTATACTCAGACATGGCATGCTGATGACTAAATAAATAAATGTTTTTTTTTTTTTTCTAAATCGTTGCATAGAAAAACTGTTAAAATCAATGTTGGAAAATGCAGTTAGTGAGATCTATCTAAACAGCTGGAATATCTATTTTACTTTTGTTTTGTTGCTGCTGAATAAATTCAAATTTGCCTTATGTGGCTAAAGTTACTAAGTCTCTGTAAATGATTTGATTAGTTTAAAGTGGAAATACATTCCTGTGCACCTACAAGCAGATTTATTAGAGGAGGTGCAATATGTAACTTGACAACTAATTTTAGACTTTAGCTAATGAATCTCATCACTTACTATGGAGCGATTGCCACCTTATCTATTGCCCAAACTATGGAAAACTGGGCTGGAGAACTCAATAGTGAACTGTCTCTTGATATAGACAACCCTATGCTTCCTGCAATATTACAGCTTTTGCTATTGGCCCTACAGCTCTGCATAGACACCATGGAGACTATGATTGACCAGAATGTCCCTACCTATTTATTCATATGTGCAGACATTTATGGCTTAAAACTTGAGCTGTTAACCCTGCTCAGGAAAATTTACTTTTTTGAATGCCCATTGGAGAGTAATGCCCCGTACACACGGTCGGAAATTCCGACCACAAAATCCGTCTGATTTTTTCCGACGGATTTTGCCTGAACCTGGTGTTGCATACACGCGGTCTGACAAAGTTGTCGGAAAATCCGATCATTCTGAACGTGGTGACGTTCTTTGCGCACGACGGAAATACGTAGAGGCTATTAGCCAATAGCTTTGGTCGCATAATTTGATCTGAGCATGCGTGGCACTTTGTCCATCGGAATTCTCTACACACGATCGGAAAAAGTCTAGTCGGATTTTGTTGTCGGAAAATTTGAGAGCAGGATCTCAAATTTTTTCCGTCGGAAATTCCGATGGAAAAAGTGCGATGGAGCCCACACACAGGTGGATTTTCCGACAACATGGTCCGATCGGACATTTTCCCTCGGAATTTCCGACCGTATGTACAGGGCATTACTCTTCATTGGAAATTCCCTTGAGGAATACATTGAGGCGGCGATCATGGGAAGGCGGTTCCAACTTCATTATCTATAATCCATACCTCCCTATTGACATTATTTGGACCCCGTTTTACCCTTATAAGCTTTGCCTATGACTTTAAGACACTGCTCTTATCTTTAAATATGCATTTCTTAGTGTACAAGGCTTGCAGACTATCAGGTTGCTTGCCTTATGAGCTGAGAAGCCAGTCGGCTCTCGCCGCCTTAAAAAAATGATCCTTTATAATGGTCAACTCCATTCACTGGCTTAGTAGGGGTCTTATTGCCCTTGTTTTTTTGCCAAATACCCTCTTTAAGCATCTGTTTTTCCATCCACATGCAGTCTATTGGCACTTGCCTAGCTTGCTTACAAAACACCCTCTGCTGTATAGCTGACCTACCATCATCTCTAATTCACTGATAATCACCACTGAAACACATTCCAACATTTGGTTTGGTGCCACTCCTTCAGAGGAGCTTGCATATCTCTGCCCCATACTTTAAATTTAACATGTGGGATAGTTACTAACTACTTTATTTATGGGAAAACTCTTCCCAGAAATTGGTTCCATTTACCAGCATGAAGCATCCTTGGCTTGGAATTGACAAACACCTAGCCCTAGGTTGTATGCAGGTCTTGATTTGGCCAGGTGAATCTTTTCCTAACATCCTGGCTTATTTGCCCTATGTTGCAAAGTTGTCTCTCCTTGTTGCCTGTTGCAGCCTTCTGTATCCCTATGGGATGTTATTAAGTGCTCTTCCCATAGTACAGTGCTCCCTTTCATAACCTAGGCATCAACTCAATATAAGATTTCTTTATGAAAATAGGGCCTTATTCTCCTTCTTTCTCCCTTGCAGCTGTAGCTCTGCCTGGACTCCCCTTACTTCTGTGAGACATCTGTTTTTCCTATGCTACATGAGGACAAAATGTCCTTGAAAATTGGGGTGTCTATAAATACTCAATTCACTTTATGGATGGCATCAGAATGGTCATCTATGCCTACCTGCCATGTCGTCCTTGGGAACTGATTCCTTTTCAGTTATTTTCCAGTTTGGTCCCTCTAAGGGACTCCTTCCTTCTCTTCCACCTACCTGAGCGGATATCTTGGCTTGCTAAGCCATGTGCCATCTAAGAATTAGTTCTTCTTTCCCTACCTGGGTCCATTCACACTAAGATGTCAAGGTTTTTCTGGGCCTATTCATCATCAAGCACCTGTTTTTTTCACAAGTTTCGGGGCCACCACCTCTGTTCACATTTTCAAAACATTTATGCAGGGTGGCCATTTGTTTGAGTCTGTTGACCCAGTTTACCCACCCCTCAGATTATTGCATGGTCTAAGAATAAAGTTCCTGTGTCTTGCATTGTTAAAGAGGAACTGCAGTCTGCTCACATAATTTGTAATAAAAACATCTTTGAAATTCTGAAGCTTCCCTCCAACCACTTTGCATATTATTTTATATATACTGTGATTCTGTACTTGCTAAATATGCTGCAGAAATCTCCCTCCTCTGAGTCTGGCGGCAACCATTTTAACTGTGGGCAGCTGAAGCTGCTGCCTGTTCACTTCCTGGATTTACATAAAGGCACACCTCCAGCTCTGCAGCTCTCATTGACCCTCTTATGACTCATCCCCCCTCCCATCCTGGTAAACTCACCCGTGCGCTAGCATGGTATCATAAGCCTAGGTACTTTTACCAGACAAGAATCAGTTAGTGGGCTGTATAAGGTATTTACTGTGAGAAAAAAAAAATATTTTACAATTCAAAGTTAAAACAAGGGCAGAGGATTTAATAGATGGAAAGATGAAAAAATGACTGAAGTTCCACTTTACGATAATTGTCATTTTTGACTTACCTATAAATTCCATATCTTGAAGTACAGTACAGGACACAAGTGCCTCTCTTCTTTTCCTTCACGATCATGTTACTGCTTGCTGACAAAACTGGAACCTCACGGAGTGGGCAGGGTTATATAGATTCTCTAGAGGGCTTTCCCGACAAAGCTTTTCCATTATTCAATTACCTAACAGTAACGGCATATAACCCATGGTCTAAGAATAAAGTCCCTGTGTCCTTTACTGAACTCCAAGATAAGGAATTTACAGGTAAGTGATCATTTCTGTCCCCCCCCCCCCCCCCCACACATTTTTGCTTCACTTTATATAGTAAAAACTAAAAAACCCTGTGATTAATAAATACCACAAAAACATATTGCAGTGCAGCAGTCGTTTGTTCACTTTCTAAGTAACATTTTTTAATAAAAATAACAAATAGAATCTATTCACATTATAATACTGTGGTTGAGTACTGTGCGGCACTATTTCATATATTCTCTACCACGTAGATGTTCATGCCTCTGTAGATGCCAGTTTTGGAAGAAAGGTCTGAAGGGGGAATTTGTAGTATTTTGTAGTAGGGTTCTCCCCTAATCTGTTCTAGAGTTTGTGTGTATTTGGCCTTGTTGCTCTGTTGCCCACCCCAGTGCTTTGGGATATCCCACATGGTTATGAATATGAAGTTCTCCGTGTTCTGTGATGTATGCAGTGGCGTCCCGTCCATACAGGGCGCACAGGCGCCGCCCCCTATACATGCATCCGGCCCCTTAATCTACATGCGGGGCGCCGGACGCATGGAATCCAGTCTGGATTTTTTTTCTTTTTTTGAAGCACGTGATTAGAGCCAGAGGCTCTAATAGGCTTCAAAAAATTGTGGGCTCGGGGGCGCAGAGCACTGGCCCCCGAGCCCACCCAGTTGTGTGACAAAAGTGAATGAATATTCACTATTGTCACACTGATTCTCCTCCTGGCCAATCAGTGAGACCCGTTTCCTGATTGGCCAAAAGGAGAAGTGTTCCAATTGGCCTAGGAGGAGGAGGGAGGAGACGCAAAGGGAAGCTGTCGCCTGTGCCATATATGGGGTAAATGCCGGGCTGGGAACCGTCCGACCGTAAGGGTGGTGTCTGTGGGTGCACTGTTTGCTGCCCCCTCAGAAGTATACCACCAGCCGCCACTGGTAGTTTGATTAAAAAGGTAGGGTTTTTGATTTACCTGTAAAATTATTTTCTTGGCATACACGACAGGGAACATAGACCTTCCCCCCCTCCCTCCCCTTATGTTCATCTTTGCTTGCTACAAAACTGAGGGCAAGCTGAGCTGAAGGGCGGGATTCCTGCCTTTTTGGATAGTGTCCATTCACCTGAAGGTGGCAGCATAACCAAGTACATGAATATGAAATACTCTGTGTCCAGTATAGATTTGGGCGAATGGTTCAGGCAGAGCAAAAGTACGGTGTCAGGAACCATGAATCAGAGGGAGACAGAAAATGCAGTAAAAATCACACCTTTTAATATAATGGTAAAAATTGTACATATAGTAAATGTAGTCAAACCAGGGTACTGTAGCCAGAGCGGATATTTAGAACAAGCCGGTAAATCAGGAAGCCAGAGATCAGCGTAGTCGGAGGCAGCAGACAGGATCAGGAGCCAGAAGGGATGTCAGCCAGGCAAGTCTTCAACAGGAACACAACAGAGAGTCTGTCTGACCAAGGCAAAGGCACGGAAGAAATGAACCAGGTAGTTTAAAAAGCCAGAAGGGGCTGGCTGTAGGCTGGACTGACGAGCAGATGAGCCACTGTGGAACGATGACTACTGGCACTTAACCCGACAGCTCAGCAACTTGAGCACTGGGAAGGGAGGGCTGAGAGACCAGCCCTGACATTCGGCCTGCACGTCGCCTGTTCGCCTGTTCGGTGAACACCCAAATTTGCGTGCTGCACAGTGCATTCTAAGCCCTAATTGGGCAAAGCTTTGCCCAATCAGGGAGCAGTGAATGGCTGGTGGTTAGGAAGCGGGACCTTGAAGCCAGCCGCTACATCCTTAACAACCTTCCAGATGCTTCCAGTGCTTCCAGATTCTGATAAGCCCCCTGCCTGCAGACCCCCACGACCACCGCACAGGGTTGTCAGGAAGAGGTCCTTGTGCCCAACAACATGGGGACAAGGTGCTTTGGGGTGGTGGGGGGCAGAGCCTTGCATGTGACCTGTTATGGATCAGGAGGATGAGGGAGGGGGCACTCACTCGTCCCCCCCTTTCCTGACCTGCCGGGCTGCATGCTCGGATAAGGGTCTGGTATGGATTTTGGGGGGACCCCACACCATTTTTTTAAACATTTTGCTATTGCTGGCAATGGTATTGTATTGCCGCCAATTTAAATGCGATATTTAGAAATGTCAGTTTTGCTACAGTAGGTTCTATACACAGTACCGATGCGTCCCTTTACAGGCAGACTAGGAGGACCCCTCAGGCACTATATTTAACCACTTGAGCCCTGGAAGAATTTTCTCCCTTAATGACCAGGCCATTCTTTGCGATGCAGCACTGCGTCGCTTTAATTGACAATTGTGCGGTCGTGCGACATTGTACACAAACAAAATTGAAGTCTTTTATTTACCCACAAATAGAGCTTTCTTTTGGTGGTATTTGATCACCTTTGCGTTTTTATTTGTTTGCACTAGAAACAAACAAAGAGCGACTATTTATAAAAAAATATTTTTTGTACTTTTTGCTTTAATACATATCCAAAAAAAAAAAAAAAAATATATATATATATATATATATATATATATATATAAAACAAATGTATTCATCAGTTTAGGCTGATACATATTCTTCTACATAATTTTGGTTAAAAAAATCGCAATAGGCGTATATTGATTGGTTTGCACAAAACCTATTGTGTCTACAAACTACAGGATAGATCTAGGGACTTTTATTTTTTTATTGTTTTTACTAGTAATGGCGGCGATCTGTGATTTTTAGCGGGACTCTGACATTGCGGTGGACAAATGGGTCGAAATACGTTGGCTCAGCAGGGAGCGACTGAATTTCGATCCATGTATGAGCAGATTGGTTGGATCTATCGAACGACTTCTGTCCAACCAGCCTGTTGTTTTTTTTTCACAAATGATCAGTGCCGTCGGCTAAAGCTGGCATCACTGATCAAGGTGTTCTGATGGTGGGAAAGCTCCCTCTGTCAGAATGCAATAACTAAGTGGGAGTGATTGATTGCCACTTGAAGTGGATGGGGGAATTGGGTACATTTTTTCATTCAACCTGCTGGTTGAATGAAAAAAAAAAAAGATTTATGTATGGCCTGCCTTACAACTATGCACCGCAGTTTAGTGTGAAAGGGAAACTCTATGGACCTATTCAAATCTAAGCATATGAGTTGCCATACATAAATTTGTTTTACAAATGTCACAAACATTCAACCTGGCTGCACATTTTATCCTTGTAATTTCTTTAATACTATGACTTCCTATGATCATAAACTTCATCTAGTGGCCGAAATGCTGTATATTTTCTTATTGAGATATTTCAGAAAAATGTACCATATTATGGCCACTAGATGGAGCTAACAATCATAAGAAGTCCTATTAGAGGAAATACGAGGAAATGTGTGCAGTCTGGATAAATGCTTGTGGTGTTCTTCCAATGCATGCTTTATAAATAGATCACTTAGAACTAATCCCCCCAAAAACCTACAAGGGTATACAGACTTGTATGTAGACTGTTTTTTCCATAATCATACTTACCTAGGTGGATGTAGCATCTGTCCCCTTGCCTGCTCTAAGACTAAGAACCAAGCAGATACCGTATCTCACAAAAGTGAGCACACCCCTCACATTTTTGTATATATTTTATTATACCTTTTCATGTGACAACACTGAAGAAATGACACTTTGCTACAATGTAAAGTAGTGAGTGTACAGCTTGTATAACAGTGTAAATTTGTTGTCCCCTCAAAATAACTCAACACACAGCCATTAATGTCTAAACGTCTGGCAACAAAAGTAAGTACATCCCTAAGTGAAAATGTCCAAATTGGGCCCAATTAGTAATTTCCCCTCCCTGGTGTCATGTGAGACTCGTTTGTGTTACAAGGTCTCAGATGTGAATGGGGAGCAGGTGTGTTCAATATGGTGTTATCGCTCTCACTCTCTCATACTGGTCACTGGAAGTTCAACATGGTACCTTATCTCAAAGAACTCTCTGAGGATCTGAAAAAAAGAATTGTTGCTCTACATAAAGATGGCCTACGCTATAAGAAGATTATCAAGACCCTGAAACTGAGCTGCAGCATGGTGGCCAAGACCATACAGCGGTTTATCAGGACAAAGGTGGGGGGTCAGCCTGTCAGTGCTCAGAACATACGCTGCACACTGCAATTTGTCTGCATGGCTGTCGTCACAGAAGGAAGCCTCTTCTAAAGATGATGCACAAGAAAGACCACACACAGTTTGCTGAAGACAAGCAGACTAAGGACATGGGTTACTGGAACCATATCCTGTGGTCTGATGAGACCAAGATAAACTTATTTGCTTCAGATGGTGTCAAGTGTGTGTGGCAGCAACCAGGTTAAGAGTACAAAGACAAGTGTGTCTTGTTACAATCAAGCATGGTGGTGGGAAGCTACAGTTCATTGAGGGAACCATGAATGCCAACATGTACTGTGACATACTGAAGCAGAGCACAATCCCCTCCCTTTGGATTCTGGGCCGCAGGGCAGTCTTCCAACATGATAATGAACCCAAACACACCTCCAAGACAACCACTGCATTGCTAAAGAAGCTGAGGGTAAAGGTGATGGACCTAAACCCTATTGAGCATCTGTTGGGCACCCTCAAATGGAAGATGGAGGAGCGAAAGGTCTCTAACATCCACCAGCTCGGCAATGTCATCATAGAGGAGTGGAAGTGGCAACCTGTGAAGCTCTGATGAACTCCATGCCCAAGAGGGTTAAGGCAGTGCTGGAAAATAATGGTGGCCACACAAAATATTGATACTTTGGGCCCAATTAGGACATTTTCACTTAGGGGTGTACTCACTTTTGTTGCCAGCGGTTTAGACAATAATGGCTGTGTGTTGAGTTATTTTGAGGGGACAGCAAATTTACACTGTTATACAAGATGTACACTCACTACTTTACATTGTAGCAAAGTGTAATTTCTTCAGTGTTGTCACATTAAAAGATATAATAAAATATTTGTAGCAGGCATGTTGTAATGCAATTTCTCTATTTGGCCACAAGATGGAGACAGAGAGCTGCTGACTGGTCCTTGTAGAAAACTGAGAGAGAGAGAACATGGAAAAAGGGGAGTTTCAGAACACGCTGAGGGGACAGAAGAGGGGGAAGTACTGATGTAAAAGGGAGAGAGAGTGCTGACAGGAAACAGAGGAGAGGAGATTGCTTAAAAGAGAGGGAGATACCAAGGCTCAAAAAGTAATTTGCTGGGACACAGTGACACTTAACAGTGAGGAAAGGAGGAGTGTGTGAGGGGAAGGAACTGAGGTGCCAGAGAGAGGAGAGAGACACACGCTGACACCAGGGACCGTGTGCCCCAACAGAGGAGGAGGGATATCCTGAAGCCCAGAACAAAGTGTCTGTGAGGAGAATAAGGAGAGCGGTCTGAAGAGAGAGAGAGCGAGTGTGGTGAGGTGACAGGTGGGAGGAAAACCGCTGAGACTGAGGAGACTGAGAGAGAGAGACTCTGGCAGCTTTAGAGGGGAAGAAAGCCAAGCTTTTCCAGAGACTGCCAGGAGAGTGTTGCCTGGACACGGAGGAGAGAGGGCGCCTGAGGGGAGCCAGGAGCAGAGACAGCCACGTGGTCCACTACTATTTAGTCCAGGGACCCTACTCAGCAGCCCAGCACCACTCAGCTCAGCAGAGACAACCCACGCCTTTCAGGTATTGGGATACCCATCTGGGTTGGCCGCTGCCTGTTCACCTTGCGAGTTTCGCTACCAGTCATCTCAATCGGCCATCAGCAAGAGATCCAGTGCATTACAACATTGCTAGGAGCATCAGGAGCCTGAACCAGCACCTGGGACATTTGTTGTGGCATCGCACAGAGGACTGGTGAGTGGGTGTGAACCCAACTTCCTTCTTGACACCATACTGACACTGCATGCAGACACCAATTTACCTTTTTAGTGTCACAGGATGCTTGTTTGGAGCTGCCATCTCTAGTAGTTTGCCCTTTTAAATCCCTACCTAATGGAACATTCTAGAGGATTACTGTTCCATGCAAGCTTGTTTAAACCTACTCTTAAAACAAGGGCCCCACCGTTTTCTAGCAGAAGACACTAGTATTCATCACCTCAGGACCTGCAACATTACATAACTGTGCTTACTGTATTTGTGTAACCCTTTTTATTTTGTTTGCCTCTCAAAGGTGTTTGTGGGCCAGAAGGAGCTAAGAAGTTAACACGTCTTCTCTCCTCCCTCTCAGTGCCTGTGTTAAGGGCACATAGATTACTGCCCTTTCTACACCTGCAGTTGCTAAATATTGAAGGCGGTCTTTTCCAATGTATTTGTTATTTGTAGCAAGGTTTAACAGTGTTGTAAGTTTCCAGATGCTTTAAACCGTGCTAATATATTCAACTTGTTTGTCACTACCAGGTGTGTGTGTATTTTTGGCGATAATCCACAGCCAGGATAACGGTATTTACCACATGTGTCCTTAAATGTGTTTGCAGTAATTTTATTTAACCAGGTGTGTCAGAGAGGCTGAGTTTGTTCTTGGAGTCGAGGCGCAAAACAGAGAACCCAAAATTTAACCAGCAACTCCTTCGGTGGTGGCGCTAGATATTTACAAAAATGTGAGGGGTGTACTCAATTTTGTGAGATATTGTAGCTGTTCTGACAGGGGGGAAGGGATTGATCCTGTGTCTCTGCAAAGCAGGGACTAGAATCCATCTCCTCCAATAGTAAAAGCAGCACTCACAGTACACCAAAACACTGGCTAGGCACACATTTAACCCCTTGATTGCCCCTGATGTTAACACCTTCCCAGCCAGTGTCATTAGTACAGTGACAGTGTATATTTTTAGCACTGATCAATGTATTAGTGTCTCTGGTTCCACGCAAAGTGTCAAAAGTGTCAGTTTGTGTCCAGTGGTCCACTGCAAAAAAGCAGTCCCGCTATAAGTCACTGATCGCTGCCATTACTAGTATAAAAAATTTTATAAATATTCCAGTATATATCCCATTGTTTGTAGATGCTATAACGTACGTGTAAACCAATCAATATACGCTCATTGGATTTTTTTAAACAAAAATTTGTAGCAGAATACATATTCTGATACATATTCTGATACATACAAATCTGATTGTTTACATTTTTTTATTGGATATGTTTTATAGCAGAAAATAAAAAATATAGATTTTTTTTTTTTCTAAATTGACGATCTTTTTATGTTTTTAGCGCAAAAAAATTTAAAATGTGGAGGTGATCAAAAAACACCAAAAGATTTGTGGGAAAAAAATGACATACCGTATTTATCGGCGTATAACACGCACATTGATTTTAAGAGGGAAGTTTCAGGAAAAAAATATATAATTTTAAATAAGGAACTTTGAAGCAAAATAAGGGTCAGTGCCCATCTGCAGCCTCACCATTGCCATTAATGCAGCCTGACCAATGCCTATCTGCAGCCTCACAAGTGCCATCAATGCAGCCTCATCAGTCCACATCAATGCAGCCTCACCATTGCCATCAATGCAGCCTGATTGATGCCCATCTGCAGCCTAGAGGGGACAGGGAGGGGGGGCGGGATGAGTGCCAACAGATTACATACAGTGAGAATCTCCTATGATAGACAGAACAGTGGTCCAATGGCGGCCCAGGAGACGGCACTTCCTATTACAGAGGCCGCCAAGTGAATAGGAAATTCTTACTGTATGTAATCTGACGGCGCTCATCCTGCCCCCTCCCTGTCCCCTCAGAGGCAGCTAAAATTTAAGTATTGGCGTATAACACGCACATGCTTTTTGAACCCGATTTTCATGGTGAAAAAGTGAGTGTTATACGCCAATAAATACAGTACATTTTTTTTTGGATACAGTGTCGCATGGCCGTGCAATTGTCAGTTAAAGTAACGCAGTGCCTTATCGCAAAAAGTGGCCTGGCCATGAAGGGGGGTAAATTGTCTGGAGGACAAGTGGTTAAAGAGGTTGTAAAGGCTCAAGGTTTTTTAGCATTGCATGACCACGCAATTGTCAGTTAGGGCGGGTTTACACTTGCTTCAAAGCAAGGCTTTGGACACGCTTTGTTAAAGCTCTCTGAATGCGAGTCAAAGCTCCTGTCACTAAATAAAATGGTTAGCTTACAGTCCTGTTTACACCTTGCTTTTGCTTAGTGCTTCAATGACGCTTCGGTGGAGCCTCGATGAGGCTTCGGTGGAGCTTCAATGACGCTTCGGTGGAGCCTCGATGAGGCTTCGGTGGAGCTTCAATGACGCTTCGGTGGAGCCTCGATGAGGCTTCGGTGGGGCTTCAAGCGAGCTTTGCCATAGACTTCTATGGAGGCTTTGAGGACGCTTTGAAGCACCACTAAAGCGACATGGGGTATGATTTTTGAAGCAAAGCCAAAGCAAAGCAAGCGCAAAGTGTAATCAGGACTGTAAGCTACCCATTTTATTTAGTGACATGAGTTTGACTAGCATTCAGAGAGCTTTAACAAAGCCTGTCCGAAGCCTTGATTTGAAGCAAGTGTAAACTAGCCATTAGGGCTCATTTACACTTGCTTCGGCTTCAACAAGGCTTCGGACAGGCTTTGTTAAAGTTCTCTGAATGCTATTCAAAGCTCCTGTTGCTAAATTAGTTAGCTTACAGTCCTGCTACACCTGCTTTTGCTTTGCTCCAAAAATTATACCCCATGTAGCTTCAGGCCCCTTTCACACTTATACGACTTGTCCCACGATTTGAGACTGCAAAGTAGCATGACAAGTCGTTCCCCATGATTTCAAATGACAGCCATTCATATTAGTACGACTTCAAGTAGTTCCGACTTCAAAGTAGTCCCTGCACTACTTTGGTCCGATTTTGGTGCCACTTACACAGGCATTCCTTGAAATCGCGGCAAAAATCGCGTCAAAATCTCGGCCGCGAACCGCAGGAAAATCGTGGTAAAATCGTACGACTTTGAAGTCGCATAAGGGCCGGTTCAGACTGCTGTGATGCGGGAACGCTGCGAATCTACTGCGGTTCCCGCATCGCATGTCTCCTGGCGGCAGTTCACACTGCCCTATGCGAGCTGCTGGGAGTGTCAGTTAAATGTTAATGACACCCCTAAATCAGTTCGCAGATCGCAGGGCGATCTGCAAACTCGGACAGGAATCATATCGCATGGCATGAACACCCATGCGATCCGATTCTGCTGCGGACCAAAAAAAGGGTCCTGTACAAGTTTGGTGCGAATGCGATGCAAATTCATCCATACTATCTGTTTTGCTGAAATCGCATCGCACAGAGATCGCATATGATTTGCACTGCAGTGCGGTGCGAATCATATCCAATCTCGGACATCGCAGCAGTCTGAACCGGCCCTTAGTGTGAAAGGGGCCTAACACACGCATTCCTTGAAATCACGGCAAAATCGCGGCAAAAATCGTGGCAAAAATTGCGGTAAAATCGCACGACTTTGAAGTCGCACAAGTGTGAAAGGGGCCTTAGTGGTGCTTCATGGTGTCTTCAAAGGATCCATAGAAGTCTATGGCAAAGCTCGCTTGAAGCCGCACCGAAGCTCCACCAAAGCCTTAACAAAGCCCCACCGAAGCTCAACTAAGCCTCACGAGGCCTCACCCAAGCTCCACCAAAGCCTCATCAAAGCCTCATCGAAGCACCAAGCAAAAGCAGGTGTAAACAGAACTGTAAGCTTTTAGTGACAGTAGCTTTGACTGGCATTCAGAGAGCTTTAACAAAGCCTGTCCGAAGCCTTGTTTTGAAGCAAGTGTAAACTAGCCTTAATGTGTGTTGAAGCCGAAGCAAGTGTAAAAGAGCCCTTAAGCTAAGGTGACCAGATTTTTAAAAGGAAATCCGGGGACATATTTTTTTATTTTTACTAGTAATGGTAGCAGTCAGCGACAGCGGAACTGCGATATTGCGGTGGACGAATCGGACACTAATGCCGCATACACACGACCGGTTTTCCCATCGGAATAAACTCAGAAGGTTTTTAAAATGGAGTTCCGACTGAGTTCCGACGGAGTTCTGCTGAAACAGTCTTGCCTACACATGATCACACCAAAGTCCGGTGTGATCCAGCGGTGACGTACAACACGTACGACGGGACTAGAAAAAGGAAGTTCAGTAGCCAATAGCTTCCGTCTCGTACTTGCTTCAGAGCATGCGTCGTTTTTGGTCTGTCGGAACAGCATACAGATGAGCGGTTTTCCCGATAGGAATTGGTTCCGTCGGAAATATTTAAAACATGTTCTATTTCTAGGTCCGTCAGAATTTTCGAAAAAAAATAAAAAATAAGTCAGACACGCACGATCGGAATATCCGATGAAAATACTTTTTCTGTCGGACATTCTGCTCGTGTGTACACGGCATTAGTGACACTTTGACACTTTTTGGGAACCAGTGACACTAATACAGTGATCAGTGCTAAAAATATGTACTGTCACTGTACTAATGACACTGGCTTGAAAGGGGATAACATCTAGGGCAATCAATGGGTTAAATGTGTGCCTAACAAGTGTTTTCTCACTGTGAGGAGGTGCTTTTACTAAGGGAAGACATAGATCCTTGTACCTGCTTTTCAGGAACACAGAATCAATGTCTTACACACTGACAGAATGGTTAACTGCCTTGTTTACATGGGCAGACCACTAGGCGAGTCCGCCGGATCCACTGATTGGCTCTGATAGCCAGAAATGCAGGATCACGTATACTATTGATCCTGCACAGCGCAACCACCCTGTAGCAGTAAATCTGCTATCAGGCGATCGGCAACTGGTTAAGATCATCAGCATTATGATAACTCACAGGCAGCAGGCACTCTATCATGGCTCTGGCTGGCTCTGTCATAGTGTGTCACAGAACATGGCTGCTGGGTGTTGATTTTGTTAACTTCTGACCAATAAGTGCCTGCTGCCTGTGAGTTCTGATACCATCCATGCCAGAGAAACAGACACAGTGAAATGTAGTCTATTCACAGACACCCCCAAAGCACATCTGTGTTGAAGCCTTGAAGGCACTGGCAGCCCCACGATTGGATCTGCTTCCCCTCTATTCCTGCTCTGGACATCTTCAGCTGAGCTCAGCTGCCTCTCTCTGCCCGTTGCCGCCTCCATCTGCCTCACAGCCTCTCAGGTCTCACTCTCCGCGCCCCGGCTACTACTGGGTGGGGAGCGGAGGAAAATGACTTTGCCCGGGGAAAGCAAGGAGATAAGCAGGCAGGCGGCTGGTCGGGATTTGAGCCAAGGCAGAAGAACATGTGAGCGGAGCTGAATGGGCATGTGCCGGAAACTGAAGAAATAGTCCATCTGCTCTGACCAGCACATCATCATCAGAAAGGGACACAGATAACGGAAAAAAATACACCCCCCTAAGCTAGTAGGAGCGGGGTGTGTAATTCAGTTTTTTTTTTTCATTCTGCACTGACTGTCTTTGAAAATTGCCCCAGCTCCTGTTGAAGTCAAATCCGGGGACAAAACCGGGGACAGACTTGGTCCGGAGACAGTGTCCTCAATCCGGGGATATATTAGCCTATATTCTTAACCATTTCCCCATTTTCAACATCTGTGCTGACCATTCCCCATGCTTCCTCAAATAACCATGCCACTGCCTTCCACATGAACTGACCCTGGCCTGTTTTTTGACTATGCCTCTGCCAACCGTTTGGACTGCTTCCACGTGAAATGACCCTGGCCTGTTTTATCAACTACGCTTCTGCCTACTGCTTGGACGGCTTCAATGTGAACTGACCCTGGCCTGTTTTATTAACTACGCTTCTGTCTACCGCTTGGACTGCTTGCATGTGAACTGACCTTGGCCTGTTTTATGGACTATGCTTTTGCCTACCGCTTGGACTGATCTGTTGCCCTGCTACTATAGTACACAGGGGTCTCACATATGAGGGGCTCCAGAAATGTTTTTCCAGATGGAGAAAACTATTTTTTTGTTGTCTCCGGGTTTCGTAATTTCCGGATTAGGGTCTGGAGTACGGAGGCTTCATAGAGATTTGGGTGGGTCGAAGCCTCTACCCCTGTGCCCCTGTGCACATGTCTTACCTGATTGCGGCCCTCAGCCTGCTGCTGACTTACTGCCACTATCTTACTGCCTGCAGCATAAACTGATCACACCTCTGCCTGCTACCTGGACTATGGAAATAATTAGCTGTAGCAAGAGGCAGTATTTTTGTATGAAGGGCTAAGGAGCAGTACAATGAGTGCAGGACCAATATTATGGCTGTGCTGGCTGTCTCTGCCTGGACAATTTCTATGGACAAATGCTTTGGCTGTGCTGAAGATATCCTTGTACTGACTATAGACAATATTCCTGCCTGCTGCCTGGATAATTACTATTATTGCTAAGCACATACCTGCCTGTTGCCTGCTGCCTGGACCAAATCCCTCCTCTGGGGACACTACAAAAACCACAGGTAATACTTTTTTTTTACCCTTTGCTCAATAGAATTAATTTTGGAGTGTAATTTTTGGTATGTAAATGCTATGTGTTAGAAATATAAGGGCCTTCAAAAATAATAGGCTGTCAGGAAATTAGAAGTGTAATTTATGCTTGTAGAACGCCTGAAGGTGCTACTTCAATGGTGGGCCTCTGTATGTGGCCAGGCTGTGTACAAGTCTCACACATGTGATATCGCCATACCCAGGAGGAGTAGCAGAATGTATTTTGAGGTGTAATGTTTGCTATGTACATGCTATGTGTTGGAAATATCTTAAAATTGGACAACTTTGTAGGAAAAAAATGCGTTTTCATTTTTTTCCCACATATTCCAAAAAGTTCTGGAAAAAAACTAACCGCTCAAAAGACTAATTATGCCTCACAGATTATACATTGGGGTGTCTGCTTTCCAAAATGGGGTCATTTTCTGGGCGTTTCCATTGTCCTGGTGCTCCAGGGCCTTCAAAAGTGTAAT
Organism: Lithobates sylvaticus; assembly: GCA_028564925.1. Taxonomy (NCBI): domain Eukaryota; kingdom Metazoa; phylum Chordata; class Amphibia; order Anura; family Ranidae; genus Lithobates; species Lithobates sylvaticus. Next base: position 138,921,688 of record CM053027.1, read on the forward strand.
AGGTGATTGAGAAATGAGATGTGTAATTTATGCTTTCCTGACAGACTCCATGGCAGCCAACGTATGGGTTAATCCCGCCTCTCCTACCTCATAGGACCCCACTCCCATAAATCTTTGCTCCTCCTTAGGACTAAAGAGGTAGTTCTTACCTTAAGGAGTAGTTGATCCAGGCCTGGCGTTTCCCCTTGCGTTGGCGATGGAAGAATGGCGGTGTTGCAGTCCAGTTACCCAGCTATTAGCAGGGTGGATACGGGTGATGTTGTGGTGCCCTGAAGAGCTTACTATCCAGTCATTGACTGGCAAGCGGCAGTTTGGCCAATCGTCCTCGCTATTAGCAGGAGGCCCCCCCCCCCCCATCGATACCCGGTCATGGTCGCTTAGGAGGCGCTTGAGGGTCAGGTCGGATCATCTTCGTGCTGGATGGGTATCGTATGTTTACTTGTTTCTCCATGGCAGCCTGTGTGTATTCTGTGTGTGTTTCTGTCTTCCTGGTATGGCGGCTGGAGCGCATCTGCGTTCCAGTCCGCCGCTGCTCGTTCCTACTGCGCGTGCGCACGGCCTCGATCCAGATCGAGGCTTGGTTTGCGCCTGCGCGGTTCGACGGGTCAGCGGTGGCCGCGCATGCGCGCGGACGTCGGGGGGCGGCGTGCGACGACACTCGGAGCGCCGTGACGTCATCCAGGCGGCAAATTCAAATAGCTGTCAGATACAGCTATGCCCTGGCTTCATACAGACACTGCAGACGCCGGTTCTTGTACTGACAATACTTGTGGAAGGTAGGCTGGGTGCTTTCTATTCATATGCTATGAGTTTCTGTGGTTATCCTGTTCCTTGGATGTTTATGGTCTATATTTCACCTGCAGTCTCTGCTGTTCTGTTGCCATGGATGTGTCGTCGCCGCCTAGTGGTCAGCCCTTATGCCGCAGGTAGGACGGAATATTTTTTTCCCTCTGCCTGTTTTGCATGGGTTTTTTTTTGAGGATTGGGGAATTATAAAGTATTTTTTCTTTCCTGTTGTGTCCTCAGCCCTTCTAGGTCCGATCATCATTCAGTAGCACGTGAAGAAAAATCTAGGTCACAGCGTGACCAATCAAAATCAAAGTCTTCTTCTAGACATCATACGGATAGGTCAAGGTCCGGATCTAAACGTGATTCCCACCGCCATTCTGGTCGCCCAGAGAAAAAAGCCTGCTGGGGGTGTAGGGCTCATGTCCCGGAGGACAAATCCCTATGTGAAGCATGCTACTCCAAGGCTGTGAGGGAGAGAGGTGCAGGAGACCAGCAGGTGGAAGCACTGGTTAGAAAGGTGGTACAGGAATCTCTGAATAGGACGGATTCAGCCCACACAGCCATTCCTCCCTCAGCACCAGCCTCAGCCGCGGACGTAGTGGATCTTGAAGTTCCAGGTCCTTCTCATGACAATTTTTCATCAAATGGATCCTCCGATAGTGAGGTTGAGGTGGATGAATATGGAGCGGGGTTCGACTTCTCCCAGGTTCCTCATCTGGTCAGGGCAGTTAAAGACGCGCTGAAATGGGAAGACCCAATAGAGATGCCCTCCAAACAGAAAAAGTATTTCAAGCATCTGAAAAAAGAGCGCCCGAATTTCCCCTTCTTGGGGGAGCTAGGTGAAATCATATCTGATGAATGGGGGAAGGTTGAAAGAAAGAACTCTTTGATCACCAAAGTAGCGAAAATGTACCCATTCAGGAGCGAGGAGGTGAAATACCTGGATTCAGCCCCCCTCATTGATGCTGCACTGATGAGATTGGTGAGACATGTTACGCTTCCACTGGAAGACACAGTGTCATTCAGAGACGGTCTGGAAAGGAAGATCGATACTGATCTCAAACGAGTATATATCACCGCTGGGATGGCCTGCAAGCCGGCCTTGGCTCTTGCGGCCTTGTCAAAAGCCATGGAAACCTGGACAGATGACGTGGGTGCAATCCTGGGAAGTATATCCGAAGATGTGCTCAGGAATTCTCCAGTACATGAATTAAGGATGGCATCGGCTTTTCTGGGGGAAGCATCCCTGGACATTATCCGGTTAGTATCGCGTGTCATGCTATCTTCGGTCACAGCTAAACGTGCTCTATGGTTACGTCCATGGGCAGCGGATCCTGCCTCCAAACAGGCATGGTGCAAGATTCCCTTTGAGGGTTCTTCCCTCTTTGGGAACAAGCTGGACTCGGCCATCACACGCGCTACTGGGGGTAAGTCGGGTTTTCTACCCCAGGATCGTCGTCTCTTGAGCCAGAGAAGAACCCAACCCAGACAGGATCAGGAGCGTGCTAGGGACGCACGGCGATACAGACCTGGTAGGGAATTCAGAAAAAACTGGAAAAGAAACCAACCTTCAGGTCAGAAGTCCACAAAGGCCACGTCTTCCGGGGGTCGTGATGCGACTAAGTCCTTTTGATATGGAGCCTGTCCAGGTGGAGCAGGTAGGAGCACGGTTACTCCATTTCCAGCACGTCTGGGCAGCCTCGGTCCAAGATTATTGGACAATCAAAACCATCTCTACAGGTCACACCTGGACTTTCACCAACCCACCCACACACCGCTTCATTCCCACAGTTCTACCGAGATCGGAAGAGAAGAAAGAAATTCTCTTATCCTATACAGATTCCCTGATATCTCAAGGGGCCGTCATTCCGGTACCAGTGGAGGAAAAATTTGAGGGGGTATATTCCCCCCTCTTCATGGTTCTCAAAAAGAACGGGTCATGGAGGCCAGTCATCGACCTAACATATTTGAACTCCTTCATCCAGAAGGAAAGATTCAAGATGGAGACTCTCTTGACCATAAGTCAAACAATTCAGCCAGGCGATTGGATGGTCTCAGTGGACTTGAAGGACGCATATTTTCATGTGCCAATCGCGAGGAATTTTCAGCAATACCTCAGGTTCGCAGTGGAGCAGAGACATCTCCAGTTCACCTGTCTTCCTTTCGGGCTGACAACATCGCCTCGAGTGTTCTCAAAGGTACTACTGGCAGTGGTAGCCCTAATCAGGGTCAAAGGTGTCCGGTTACACCACTACCTGGACGATCTACTCCTGCTCTCGCAGGACAGAGACCAGCTTCGTTTACATCGGGACCAAGTCATCTCGGTCTTGACGGAGTTCGGCTGGTTGTTGAACAGGGAGAAGAGTCAGTTGGATCCGACCCAGTCCCTGATATTCCTAGGGGCGCAGTTCGACACGGTAAAGAGTACCATCTCCTTACCCATGGAGAAGATCCCAGTAATTCAAGACAGGATTCGGCTCGCCCTGACATGTCCTCGCCTCAGGGCTTCATATTGCCTCAGGGTTATCGGCACCATGGTGGCCACAGCTCCCATGGTAAAATGGGCACAGTGGAGGATGCGACCCTTCCAAAAGGGTTTTCTTCAACAATGGATCCCAGAGTCACAAGATCACTTTGTCAGAATGACCCCGTCCATGAGGGAGTGTCTTCCATGGTGGCTTCATCAGGAGAATCTCCTCAAGTGCCACTCTATTGCACCAATCTCCTGGATTGTGGTAACGACGGATGCCAGCAACAGCGGCTGGGGAGCCCTCTGTCTATCAGAAGTAGCCCAGGGGAAATGGGACTTCCCATCTCAAGGGGTGGTGTCAAATGTCTTGGAGCTCCGAGCTGCCTTTCAAGCTCTTCAAGCCTTCCGTCACCTGATTTCAGGAGCTTCGGTTCTGTTGAGGTTGGACAACACGACTGCGGTAGCCTACATCAAGAGACAAGGGGGTACTCGCAGTCTAGATCTACTAGAGGAGGTCAGTCCGATTATGGCTTGGGCCCAGGCGAATTTGTCGAATCTGACGGCTGTTTACCTCCCCGGAGTCCAGAATGTCCAGGCGGACTTCCTCTCAAGAGTAGCATTGGACAACAACGAGTGGTCCCTCCATATAGAAGTGTTCAATTGGATTCTGTCTCTAGGAGTAACACCAGAAGTGGACCTCTTTGCATCACCCTGCAATGCGAAACTCGAGAAGTATTACACGAGGAATCGTTGTCCCCAAGCTTATGGGATAGATGCGTTGACGGACCAGTGGAGGTTTCTCAAGGCGTATGCCTTTCCCCCCAGTACCGGTCATTCTCCGTTTTCTGTCAAGACTCCGCTGGGAAGAAGCCGAAATAATAGCGGTAATTCCATATTGGCCCAACAGGCCATGGTTTCCTCTCCTGACGCAGCTCAGTTGTCGGGACCCAGTCCCTCTTCCTCCCAGGCCAGATCTCCTGCTACAGGGAGCATCGCTTCACCCATGTCCATCCCATCTCCACCTGATGGTCTGGTGGTTGAAAGGGAGAGGTTGACAGCCTTAGGGTGTCCTGACACAGCAATTGAAACCTTGATGAGTGCCAGGAGAGCGGGAACTAACAGAGTGTACCAAAGAATCTGGGCAAGATTCGTGAGTTTCATCCCTACTGTTGGAGGTTCATTTAAAGACCCGAAAATATCGGACATTCTGGGTTTCCTGCAGACAGGCCTGGAGTTGCCCTTGGCCGTCAGCTCTCTTAGAGTTCAGGTCTCTGCGATTTCTGCATTCACAGGCGTTGCTTGGGCAAAACATCCTCTCGTCAGGCAATTCTTTAAAGGTGCATCAAGACTCAGACCTCAAAGGAGGCCAAGATTCTCCAAGTGGGATCTTCCCCTCGTTTTGGACTTCTTTTCAGGAGAGGATTTTCGACAAATGGATCAATTGTCCATCAAAGATCTTTTTCTCAAGACAGTGTTCCTGGTGGCCATAACATCTGCCAAAAGGGTATCTGAGATCAGCTCTCTGGGTTTCAAAGAACCGTTTATCACCTTTTTTCCGGATAGGGTGGTCTTGATCCCTATGTTGGGATCAAATCCCAAAGTGACGTCCGTCTTTCATGAGAATCAAGAAATAGTTCTCCCAACATTCCATTCATCTGACGATTCTAGTATCCATCCTCTAGATGTCGGAGAAATCCTAAGAGTCTATCTGGAAGCAACGGCTCCCTTCCGGAAATCGGATTACCTCTTCATTTACTTTCAAGGGAAGAATAGAGGATTACGTGCTTCCTCCAGATCCATATCAGCCTGGATTGTCCAGGCTATTCAAAGGGCGTATACGGCTAAGGGTATGGTCCCTCCAGAGGCGGTGACAGCACACTCGACTAGAAGTGTTTCGACGTCTTGGGCAGCTTCCCGTCATGTGTCTGCGGAAGTGATTTGCAAAGCAGCATCATGGTCATCGATACATACATTTATGACACACTATTGTGTTGAGCCGGCGGCTCTTTCTTCAGTTAATTTTGGTTTGAATGTCTTATCTGTTGACAATGCCAATTAAAATTTTTTTTCTAAAACCAGCAATTGTCCCACCCGGAAGTGTATGGCTAGTTATTTCCCATACGTTGGCTGCCATGGAGTCTGTCAGGAAAATGGAAAATTTATATCAAATACTTACCGTAATTTTCCTTTCCTGATGGACTCCATGGCAGCCGGAGTTCCCTCCCATTGCTGGAGTAGGCTAAGTTATGGAACACGGTACCTAGCTGGGAGCAAAGATTTATGGGAGTGGGGTCCTATGAGGTAGGAGAGGCGGGATTAACCCATACGTTGGCTGCCATGGAGTCCATCAGGAAAGGAAAATTACGGTAAGTATTTGATATAAATTTTCCATTTTTAGAACGCCTGAAGGTGCTACATCACTGGTGGGCCTCTGTATGTGGCCAGGCTGTGTAAAAGTCTCACACATGTGGTATCGCCATACTCAGGAGGAGTAGCAGAATGTATTTTGGGGTGTAATTTTTGCTATGTACATGCTATGTGTTGGAAATATCTTAAAAATGGACAACTTTGTGGGGAAAAAAAGCGTTTTCATTTTTTTCCCACATATTCCAAAAACTTCTGGAAAAAAATGAACAGTTCAAAAGACTCATTATGCCTCATAGATTATACGTTGTGTCTGCTTTCCAAATTTCCAAAATGGGGTCATTTTGTGGGCGTTTCCATTGTCCTGGTGCTCCAGGGCCTTCAAAAGTGTAATAGGGGATTGAGAAATGAGATGTGTAATTTATGCTTGTAGAACTCCTGAAGGTGCTACTTCACTGGTGGGCCTCTGTATGTGGCCAGGCTGTGTAAAAGTCTCACACATGTGGTATTGCCATACTCAGGAGCAGCAGAATATATTTTGGGGTGTAATTTTTGCTATATACATGCTATGTGTTGGAAATATCTTAAAATTGAACAACTTTGTGGAAATAAAATGCGATTTCATTTTTTTTCCACATTTTCCAAAAACTTCTGGAAAAAAATCAACCGTTCAAAATAGACTCATTATGCCTCATAGATTATACGTTGGGGTGTCTGCTTTCCAAAATGGGGTCATTTTGTGGGTATTTGTACTTTCCTGGCTTGTTAGTATCTCAAGAAATGAGATAGGTCTTCAGTACATCAGGTGTGATCAGGTGAGATCAATTTTCAATGATTTGCACCATAGCTTGTAGACTAACTTTCACAAAAAACAAATAATATACACTAATTAGGGTTATTTTTTACCAAAGATATGTAGCCGTATACATTTTGGCCAAAATGTATGAAGAAATATTACTTATTTGCAAAATTTTATGACAAACAAAGAAAAAGGCATTTTTTTTCACCAAATTTTCAGTCTTTTTTAATTTAGAGCACAAAAAATAAAAAAGTGAATATATACCACCAAAAGAAATCTATATTTGTGTGAAAAAAAGGACGCAAATTTAATTTGGGTACAGTGTTGCATGACTGAGTAATTGTCATTCAAAGTGTGAGAGCGCTGAATGCTGAAAATTGGTCTGGTCAGGAAGGGGGTGAAAGTGCCCAGTAGGCAAGTAGTTAAATGAGTCGTGTTCTGACAAAAACACAGGACTGCCATTGCTTATCTCCTCCTCCTGAAAATGCCAGGTGCTTGGCTGTCTCTGGCTTCAATGCTTTCTTAGTCACAGACCTGGAAAAAGCATGTAGCTAGTGAAGTCAGAGAAAGGTCAGATCGCCTAATACTTACACTTGTTCCATGTCAGTGACTCAGAAAGTCCTGTAAGCTTTGGGTCAGCCAGGACACTAGTATTTCCAGAAGGAGATCCCAGCAATGGCAGCCTACATATTTCTCTCTGTACAGTCTTCACTTATTACTGAATACGGATGTCACAGAATCTGTACAAATGGCGCTAGTAGATGTGTATGGGGAAGATCATGATAACACAATGAATGTTATGATTACCTACAATACATTGTTATCAGCTGTGCCATTGTAGTGGTGACAGGGTCACTTTAATGCCGCGTACACACGAAGGGACTATCCCGTGGGATTATCCGCTGGACCGAAGTCGAGCGGATAATCCCCTCGTGTGTGGGCGCCGGCGGACTTTTTTTGGCCAAAGTACGGCGGACTAAAGTTTTAAGTTTTTGTTTTAAAATTATCCGCTGGACTTGGCAGTCCAGCGGACAATCCGGCCGTGTGTAGTATGGTCCGGCGGACCAAAAAGGACGCATGCTCAGTAGCAAGTATTTTTCTAGTATTTTTCGTTTTCTAGTCCCGTCGTACGTGCTGTACGTCATCGCGTGAACCGTCGGACTTTTTGCGTGATCGTGTGTGGTCAATTCCGTTCGCTTTTTAGTCCAGCGGACCCAGCTGGAAAGTCCAGCGGATTGTCCGCTGGACTTAGGTCAGCCGGGAAAAGTCCCTTCGTGTGTACGCGGCATAAGAGAATCTATATATACTCTGATTATACTATATTTCTGTACCGCCCCACAAAGTATTCATTCATAACTTTATTAGTCTACTTACACCGACAGTTTATGTTAATTCTACCTTTTGAAAACAATATTCAACACACCCACACAGATGAAAAAAAATGTGCATTTATTTATTTTTGATTTTGAGCCTGAAAAGCATTACAACCAGGATCAGTGGATGGTGGGTGCAATGCTCAGGCTCCTGCAGACTATTCCTCCAGCTGCAGTTCTATACAGAGGTATGGACATTCAGTTACAGGGATGGAAGAAGTGATCAATGGACTACGGATGAGGATGTCCCATTCTTGTGTTCCATTCAGTGGAGGCACCAGGATGGGGGGGTGCTATACCACCTTCAAAATGTATGTAAGCACCCCCATCCATTGGGCATCTGCCTGGGTTTCCAACACCAGTACATTCACAGTGCAGTGCAGGCTATACCTGTGTTCAAGCACAGAGGAGGTACTACTGCATATACCTCCTTCCTCAGCCAATATTGTGCTGTGTGTCACCCTAGAAACGCCCCCTCTTCCCGAACTGTCACATTGGATACAAAGGTAGCCTAGGAGAAAAGCCAGGGGACCCAGTTGTCTGCCACAGCTCCATATCCATATCATGTAGGAGGAGGTGAGCCCGACACCAGCAAAGGAATACGTCTATGACTAGCGCACAGGGATTTTGTCTTTGACCAGTTGGATGACCAGTTGGATGAGCGCTCCCCACCCCAGAAGTCATGGCATTAGAGGTTATGTGTGGGCTCATCTTTTCATTCCTACCCCAGTCATAGTTTGTCTTCTTCTGGGTGCCTCGTCACCCCTCACCCCAAACTCTTCAGTTCTCCCCCCTCTGTTTATCACTTTTCACTCTTGTTCCCCCCTCTGCTCTCTCTCCAATGATGGAACTTGTTTTATTCCCAGTGACACAAGAATGGGACTTATCCCACTGACAATGATGGGACTCATTTTATTTCAACTGACCCTAATGGTGGGATTTATTATATTGCCTTTGACACCAATGATAGAATGTACTTTATCCCACTGACACCAATGATGGAGTGTACTTTATCCCACTGACACCAATGTTGGATTGTACTTTATCCCACTGACACCAATGTTGGATTGTACTTTATCCTACTGACACCAATGATGGAGTATACTTTATCCCATTGACATCAATGATGGAGTGTACTTTATCCAACTAACACCAATGATGGAATGTACTATATCTCACTGACACTAATGATGGAGTCTACTTTATCTCACTGACACTAATGATGGAGTGTACTTTATCTCACTGACACCAATGATGGAGTGTACTTTATCCCATTGACACCAATGATGGAGTCTACTTTATCTCACTGACACCAATGATGGAGTGTACTTTATCTCACTGACAACAATGATGGAGTCTACTTTATCTCACTGACACCAATGATGGAGTGTACTTTATCCCACTGACACCAATGATGGAGTGTACTTTATCTCACTGACAACAATGATGGAGTCTACTTTATCTCACTGACACCAATGATGGAGTGTACTTTATCCCACTGACACCAATGTTGGAGTGTACTTTATCCCACTGACACCAATGAGGGAATGTACTTTATCCCACTGACACCAATGAGGGAATGTACTTTATCCCACTGACACCAATGATGGATTGTACTTTATTCCACTGACACCAATGATGGATTGTACTTTATTCCACTGACACCAATGATGGAGTGTACTTTATCCCACTGACACCAATGATGGAGTGTACTTTATCCCACTGACACCAATGATGGAGTGTACTTTATCCCACTGACACCAATGATAGGACGGATTTATTCACTGACACCAATGATGGGCTTTGATTTATGCTCATTGTCACCAATGATAGGACTTATTTCCTTTTACTGACACCAGTGATAGGACTTATTTTATCCCACTGACACAAATGATGGGATTTATTTTATTCTCACTGACACCAATGATGTACCCCCATGCCCTTTTGACAGCACGCCTCGCACACCTCATTTTTCTTCTCAAACTCTTTGAGGTGGCCCTCTTAATTATTTTCAATTGTTTGAAACTGTACTAAAGGATATATCTTTAATGAGAGCCTCACATTAAATCTGAATAAAATGACATTGCTGCTAGGAAACAATGTGGCCAATATCAATGAAGATCACCTTCTCCCCTCTTCTGCCACAAGCTTGATCCATCTTATTCCAGAATTTTTCCAAGATCTGCACAACAGAATGTGCAGTGCACCACAACAAGTGACTTTGCATTGTGGTGTGTTGTGTTGGAAGAATATAATCTATAAATCAATGCTCTGCACATTGCTATACACCCTTTCCATTTCAAACAAACTTTGCATAAAAAGAGGGATTTTTGGTTCACATATATCGCAATACATGTTTAAGCTGGCCAACTGCGTCAAAGTAATCCCTCTCTGGCCAGTTTTTTTTTTTTTTTTTGCTTCCTATACATACAGAGCAAAGCTTAGTGGTTCCAGTATAAAAACACTGCACCTACAGGGAAGAAATTCTTGGTGGTATCACTGTGTCTTTTTGACACAGGTCACAAAGTTTGACAGTTTCTATCAAAAGGGAGACGCTGTAGGTGCAGGACACAAGTCCTTGGTGGTTCCTTCTGTATGTATAGGAATTGATGATGGCATGCTTTGCAGGTGAATTCCATAACTCCCAGTTGATCCAGAGGAAGGCACAAAAACTCTTGTGCAGCATGGTGTAATTTGTTCCAATAGGAAAAAAAAATTCCTTCCTGACGCCCGAAGGCGATCGGATTATTCTCTGGATCAACCATCTGTGGTGAGCTGTCAGTGGCACATGGCCTGTGTAGCAGCTTTGAAATCCCCACTCTTCTACTCTCTATGGCACTTGCAGGATAGATGAGTGGCATTCTGATTGGTCATCACCAGCACAGAACATCGAGTGCTGCAGATAAAAGATGGAGAAGAGCTAGGATTTCAAATCCCCGGACCACTACACAGGCTCTGTGGGCACTAACAGTTCATCACCATGGGTGGTAAGTACAGCTGAAGATGTAAAATGTTAGCTCGTTTTTTTCTCTGTAATACTTCGATATGTACAGGATTTGAGCCTTAACAGCTGTTGGTACAGTTTAAAACTCACCTGTTGATCCAGAGGAAGGTGAAAAACCCTTATGAAGCATGGTGTGATTTGCTCCAACAGGGAAAAATTTCCTTCCTGACCCCTGAAGGCGATCGGATTACTCCCTGGATCAACCATCTGTGGTGAGCTGTCAGTGGGCACATGGCCTGTGTAGTTGCTTTGAAATCCCCACTCTTCTACTCTCTATGGCACCTGCAGGATAGATCAGTGACATTCTGATGGGTCATTGCCAGCACAGAACATCGAGTGCTGCAGATAGAAAATGGAGAAGAGCTAGGATTTCAAACCCCCCAACCACTATACAGGCTCCGTGGGCACTAACAGTTCATCACCATGGGAGGTAAGTACAGCTGAATATGTAAAATGTTAGCTCATTTTATTCTCTGTAATACTTCGGTATGTACAGGATTTGAGCCTTAACAGCTGTTGGTACGGTATGGAACTCACCTGTTGATCCAGAGGAAGGCGAAAAACCCTTATGAAGCATGGTATAATTTGCTCCAACAGGGAAAAAATTCCTTCCTGACCCCCGAAGGCGATCGGATTACTCCCTGGATCAACCATCTGTGGTGTAAACAATGGTGGTAAAAATTCTGTGATGTTAGGAAATTTTCAAAAATGCGTAAAATCGTTTTTTCTAAATCTGCGCAGGACGATATCATTGTCTAATGCAGATTTACATGCGTGCCCACATGCTGTTGATGTATGTGAACTCGGGTATGTATATCTCCTCTCCTGGATTCTTTGACGGATTTGGCATTATAGCCGATTGAGAAAGTCGGTTGTCCGTTTCCATGTCCATGGGCTGTAAAAAGAAAACACAATGCGTCATATTCAATGTTTATAGAACTCTGAACTTATTGTTTAATAATGACCAGCTCTACCAATACAAATTAGAGCCAATCTCTTCTTCCACATTTCCATGTAGTGAGAGAACAGATAGGATATAAATCTAGAAGCAGACTAAGTGTCTATGATCACCACATGGTGATGGGTGACGTCACATCTCATAGACCTCATAGAGATTGTATCATGTACCATTGTACCATCTCACTTCCACTCACTCCCAACTGTGCACCATTGTGTCTGGTGCATAGAAAGTTATGTTCTTATTTTCTCCTCTCATGGAAAAGGGAAGAATTGACTGGTTAATCTGTAAGGTTTTCCTGCAGGCTGGATTACATTTGTGTTCCCTACGTTATCTGTAAAGACACAGCATTGCTGCAATCTGTCAGTTATATAGTAATATCATCCCATTAGGATTTGGGTACTTACCATGTCCATTTGGAAAGGGGACCATGCTTTCCCTTCCTCTAGTTCTTCCCAGTCGATGGATTCCATGAAGATGTGGGATCGGATGTCTTCACTGATCCCCAGTCTCTCCTCCGGATATTTGCAAAGCAGCTATAAAATAAGGAACAGTTATCAATGAGGACTTGTATACATGAGTAATCACTTATCTCTATATAGATTAGGAAAGAACTCTGACTACTGTGCGTCTCCTCCTGGGCGGTTCTTTTCAACCCAATAGAGCATCCTAGCATGTGAAGACACACATATAGACTAGTACAGATGCTGGATGCAAAAATTGCATATCAGTGATTTACCCCATGTGGCATCTTCTGCCCCCTCAGTCCCATGATAAAGTGTTACCATAGTTGTGTAACTGAACCTTTACTGGGGGGACGAAGAAGCCAAACTACCCAACAGTCAAGCCAATGACCAGACTTGTCAGTAAACCTACATTAAACCACTAGAACAGCATCAGCAGTAGTAGGCCCAGAAGCCTTTCCTATTGCTATTTAGAGTTAAAAAGGGTCTTCTCCTACTTACTCCTTTTATGAAGTCCGCCAGGTCTGGGTCCATTTCAGGGGGGTAATTAGGATGATAGAAGTTCACCTCTCCCCTGTATTCATCAAAGGTCCTTCTCCTAAATGGCATACGCTTTGTGGCCAAAATGTAGGTAATGACTCCTAGTGAAAACCAGTCAGGTTCAAACTGGTAAAAGTCATTGTTGACAACCTGCGAAATTCCAAAGAAAAGACATCAATAAGTACATTGGTCAGAACAGAAAACCAGAATACATCAAAGAAGCCCACGAAGCTGGATTCATTTTTAAAGGGGCCGCAAAGGCTGACCCCATTATCTTATTGGAAGCACGAGCCCCTTCCCCCCAATTTAGTCTTTTATATATAATCCCATTTATAATGTATATTCATCAAACACATATTCTAAGGGATGTATTTATAAAGCTGTGGTGTGTCCTTTAAATGGCCATACTGCTGCTTTACAAAAATAAATCTTTATAAAGCAGAGTGGAGTGTGTTACAAAGGTATATGGCACTCCGCTGGCTTCTTAGGACTTTGAACATTAATAAAAGGAATGGGTGTAAAGAAAAATCAGAGTGGTATTTGATGAATTCTGATATACTGAATAGATAAGTTATGAGTATGGAGAAATATACAAACCTCTGGAGCCATGAATCCTCTGGTTCCAGCCACACCAGTGGTCTTTTTATCGTCCCATAGACCTTCTACTGACAGTCCAAAATCGGCAATCCGGACATGTCCTTCTTCATCCATTAGAATATTATCAGGCTTGAGGTCCCTGCAAAGAGAAAGACTGTAAGTGTCATTTTCTGGCACGGGTCATCTAAAACAGATTTTGAGGATAACTTTACCGCCAACTGATATTTCAATTATAGGTGGCTGCTAATGATAGAAGTTTTCCATTAGCTTCTTATATCAGTTGGTTGGGAAAGTGGGAAGACATTAGGTACCCATGTATATATGTGCCTCTCCTCAATCTCACCTCTGCACACATTTTACACAGGTATATGGTCTACAATAGAATAGAATAGAATAGAATTAGTTACCTATGGAGGATGCCATTACTGTGAAGAAACTCCAGTCCACACGATATTTCCGCCACAATAAATCTGTAAAAGAGAAAAAAAAAATTAGATTGAAACAAAATTACATTTAAAAGAAATTAAATTCAGATAGAAGCAGAACCTATGGGCAGCGGGAGGCAGGGGCAGAAAGGGGCTGGTCCAGTGTGATTAACAGTGCCACCTGAGACAGGTGCAATACCTGGTGCAGTTTTTACCAAGATCCCAAAAAAGTCTACTGGGCGATCCCACCTATAGGATCCAATCTGCCCCATTTTAAATAATAGTCACCTCCAACACTGCCCCTATGCTTGTGTCTCGTTACTAGGTAACTATGTACTGTCTCCATCTCCTTTCACATATATTACTATATATACAACCCGACTGCATTACAGTAATAAATACAAAAGATTTAATTGGACTTAAATATCTTATAAAGCTTGCTTTCTTTTCTATTTTAAACTTAGTAATGAAACTTACTTGATGATGTCACGATCAACTGGTGAATAGTTCCAGATAACGTCACTTAAACTCCCTCCGCAGACATATTCCATCACAAAACAGGCGGTGAAGGGGGTTTGGAAGGCGGCATATAGCTGAATTAGAAAGGGGCATCCTTCCGACTTCTCCATGGCGTAGCGTTCTAAATCGAGGTCGTAGGTATTTCTAGTCTTAATGACTGACTTGATGGCCACCTTCTGCTGGCTCTTTTGGTGGGTAGCCAGGACAACCTGAATGAGAGAGAAGATAACAATTAGTGGGGTCCTCGGTGTTGAAAGGGTGTTTTGTGGGTGGAGCAAGTCATTTAAGTAATAGGGAGTAAATGAGCACTTACCCTTCCAAAGCTTCCTTCTCCGAGCACAGAGTGCAATGTGAAGCTTGACAGAGTTATTCTCATGTCATCGCTTGGTGCAGTGGAGTCATGTCCGGTGGTTTCAGTCTCTGAATTGACACATCCTGAAGGTCCTGGAAAGACACTCACCATGCTTAGGGCAGTGTCATGGGTTCCAGCCTCAGCTGAGGTGTGATGGGAAGGGCTGCAAGGTCCTGAAAGGACACACTCTGTGCCCAGGTTGGTGTTGGGGGTTCCATCTTCATCTGGACATGCAGGGCTGCAGTATGATGAAGGTTGCAAATCGACCTCCTTGATGCTGGAGGTGCTAATGGTGGTCCCAACCTTAGCCAAGGTGGGACTGGCAGGGCTATGACACCCTGAGGATTTTGGAGATGACTGGTAGTGGTCCTCATCTCCAGACATGGAATTGGTGGCTGCAGTCACCTTAGCCAAGGTGAGGCAGGAAGGGCTACCAGTCCCTGAAATGACACCGACGCTCAGGTTGGTGTCATTGGTTCCAGTCTCAGCTGGATGTACAGGGCTTGAATGCCCTGAAGGTGTTGAAGACACCTCCATCAGGTTGGAGGTGCTTTTAGTAATCCCAGCCTTAGCCAAGGTGGGACAGGCAGGGCTACGACACCCTGAGGATCTTGGAGATGACTGTTGGTAAAAGTCATCATCATTATTTTTGCGCAGGCGAAACCTGAAGCAATTTCCCATTGTGGAAAATTTCAGAAATTCAAGCAAAACAAGGAGCAGAAAAAAACGATGCCTTCTCTACACCTTTCACAGCTTGAATGAGCTGCACACACTGCTCTCAGCTATCTATAGCCTCTGAGCTCTGATGTCATAGTGTCACTGTTCCACTGTCACTGTTCCAGTGTCCAATGAGATTTGAGGATTGAAGTCAAGTCACATTACCATAGCGACAGGGTTTTTTTTTTTTTTTTTGGCTAAACATGGAGACTAGATTCACATCACTAAAATAATTTTTAAATTTTTTTTTTAGAGTTGACCTTTTTAATAATAATAAAAAAAAAACTTTTGTGATTTGAGCCTTTTAACATTATGTAACCTTTCTGTAATCACTGCATAGGCTGGAAGAGTTGGCTCTGTTGACTTGCACAGAACTTTCCTCTTAACACTGAATATTCTTACAGGAGGGGAAAACACAGGAATGACCAATCAGCAGGCTGGACATGTGCCCTCCCCTTGCTGTGTCCTGTAACTGCCATGGACACCCGGGAGCTGGTTGTGCCATCTATGGTGGTGTCTGGATCAGAAAACTGGCTGAACCGAATTCCCCATCTTTTGGCAGGCACGATAGTTCTGACAAATATATTTCAATGGGCTCTTTATTTCTTTGGAGTTCTGCTTTATATAATTGGTGCTGGTGGGGGGGGGGGGGCAGTATGGTGTCTGGGGAGCTGCTTGTCTTGCTGGTTCCATGGAATTACTTCAACCTCTTCCCTCAATGAAGCTCTATTCTGTTCTAAAATTAATCTGATGTCAGTTCAATCCCTTCTACTTAATGGACTTGTCACCTAATTTGTATTGATGGCACAATTTTGTTGCCCATAGCAACCACTGAGCCTCCAGCTGTCTATTTTACAGCCAGGATTGAAAAGACATAAGGAAGCTGATTGGTTTCCATAGTCATCAGGGCTGTTGTATCATTATCAGACATTTCATATTATTATATGTTCCCTTCCAAGTGTAAAGAACAAGTGTACAAACATGTCGCCAATAGCAACCAATCAGAGGGCTATTTTACTAAATTACAGCATGAAAAAAATGGCGGTGTTTGGAAAGCTTTGAATTAGTCGACTTTATAGGCTTGTTACATGAAGTGTGTTATTGGTAAAAAGAAAAAGATTGGTAAACATTTCCTGTTGCCCATAGTGACCATATAGCCCTATATATGAGATATCTGCTAAAAAGGTAAACAACCTGGTTGTCATAGCAATCAGTTTGTTTACTTGTTTACAAACCTGAGCTGTAATATAGACAGCGGGAGGCTCTTTTTTTTTTTTTTTTTACAGCTCAGGTTTGTAAACAAGTAAACTAAATAGTTGCTATGTCAACCAGGTTGTTTACCTTTTTCGCTATACATCTCATGTATAGTTCCCTATGTTCTCTAGAACAAGTATACATACATGTTGCCAATAGCAACCAATAAGAGGTTCCGTTTTTTTCATTTGGAGTGTGAAGAAAGGACAGTGTTTGTTTGCTATGAGGGTAGTGGGGGCATCTTGTAAAGTCCCCTGGATTGTTTATTATGGGAAACCTGTCCTGGGAGAATACAGAGACTGTGACTGCTGACGTCTCCTTCTGAATATACTAGTTGCCTGGCTGTTATCCTGATCCACTGGTTTCTGTTCATTCTCCATCACTGATTGGGACCAAGTAGGAACAGAAGTTCTGAATAAATATGCGGTGATGCAGAAAGCATGGAAGCCAGAGCCAGCCAGGAGTCTAGCATTTTCAGAGGACGGTCAGCAATGGACACCTTCATATTTCTCTCAGATTGGGTTCCCTTTTAACCATTTGGGGGAATCCTAGTAATTTCCTAAAGCATTCATCCCTGGAAAGAGACTCTGCAATTCACATTGGCCACCTTGTGTACAGTATATGCTCCTTATCCCCTTATTTATTGCTGTCTGGGTAGCTATGGGAGAGATTCTGCTCACTTCCTGTCCTTCTGACCCCAGAAGGAAGTGAGGGGTAAATCTCCACAATGGGGACCCAGACAGTGATAAAGACTTGCCAGATGGATCTAAACCACTCCCACTCTACTATTGTGACCAATCCGATTATGGGATTACATGATGGAAACAGAAATGCATTTGATTGCATTTATGATCTATTACAATTGTATCCTTTGGATTGAAATCCAATTCCCCAATTGTGTTTTATTGATTGAATGGGTTGTAATCTATAGATTGATTATTCCTATTAACTACCTGAGATCCGCGCTATAGCCGAATGATGGCTACAGCGCGGATCTAAGATGCCGGGACGACATCTATTGACGTCGTCCCGGCCACGAGCTGCCTGCACGCCCCCTGAAGGGCGCGCGCTGCGCGCTCTGTGATCAGCGAGTCTGTGAGACTCACTGGATCACAGATCCGAGTAAGGGGTCGAACCCGACCCCTTACCATGTTATCAGCTGTCAGCCAATGACAGCTGATCATGGGATAATAACAGAGCCGGTAATCGGCTTTTTTTTTTCCTTCTCGCGCTGACAGCACGAGGAGAAAAAAAAAAAAGCCGATCACCGGCGGCAGTGAGAGGGATATCAGTCCCTCTCACTGCAATGTGCCCAGCAATGTGCCCAATCCATGGTGCCCACCTTTGCATAATTAAAGTGCCGCCTACCAGTGCCCACAGTGCCATCTGTCAGTGCCCACAGTGCCATCTGTCAGTGCCCACAGTGCCATCTGTCAGTGCCCACAGTGCCAGTGCTGCACATCAGTGTCACCTACCAGTGCTCATCAGTGTCACCTACCAGTGCTCATCAGTGTCCCCTACCAGTGCCCATCAGTGCCACCTATCAGTGCCCATCAGTGCCATCCATCAGTGCCACCCATCAGTGCCACCCATTAGTGCCATCTATCAGTGCCCATCAGTGTCATTCATTAGTGCCCATCGGTGCCACCCATCGGTGCCACCCATCCGTGCCTATCAGTGCCATCTTTGCTGTCCCCATCAGTACCGACTTATCTGTCCCCACCAGTGCAGCCTATCTGTCCCCACCAGTGCAGTCTATCAGTGCCCACCAGTGCAGCCTATCAGTGCCAACCAGTGCAGCCTATCAGTGCCCACCTGTGCCGCCTCATCAGCGCATATCAATGAAGCAGAAAAATTACCTGTTTGCAAAATTGTATTAACTATTAACAAACTATTAAACATGATTTTTTTTTTTTTTTTTTTTTCCATCTTTTTTTGTTTGTTTAGCAATAAAAACCCCAGCTGTGATTAAATACCACCAAAAGAAAGCTCTATTTGTGGGAAAAAAATTATAAAAATGTAATTTGGGTACAGTGTTGTATGACCGCGCAATTTTCATTCAAAGTACGTCAGCGCCAAAAGCTGAAAATTGGTCTGGTCACGAGGGGGGTTTAAGTGCGCAGTAATCAGGTGGTTAAATGGGAGCAATCAGAAAATAAATTGATCATTTATCAAAGCGTGAATGTCCACCATTAGGATTTAAAGTGTATTTTCTGTGCATGGGGGGTTTCTGAAAATGCATAAGCAATGCTGGATTAGAAAAATCATTGACAATAGTCCTGTTTTAATGCTGCTTCAAATGTAGTACATATTTTCCAGTGCTATTGTGTTCGCAAGAAAATATTTTTTTGATTTTTTTTTAATGGTTGTCATACACAATATTTTCCACTAGATGGCAACCTTGTATAAATACTAAACCTCTTATGCCGATCGGAATTCTCGTTGGAAAAGCCTTGGATGTTTTTTCCGATGGAATTCCGCTCAAGCTTGTGTTGCCTACACACGGTCACACCAAATTCCGACCGTCAAGGACGCGGTGACGTACAACACTATGACGAGCTGCGAAAATTAAGTTCAATGCTTCCCGTTCTGCACACGTTCTGTACACATGCAGAGGACAGTCTGCCATTCAAGAGAACCGATCAGCAGATCCAGACCAAAAATCATTGGCCTGGGCCTGTAGCCTGATCGGTTTTGAAGCGAATCCGATTGTCGCGGGGACGGCGGGAGTGCGTGCACATGACCGACGTACACCTACGGTGATTCACGCAGCGGTGCCAACCTGCCGCAGTATAATGACAACAGCTGGTCGGCAACCGGGTAAACATCAATGTTTAGTAACTGAAGTGCATAAACAAAATATATTTGAAAAAACAAACAAAAGATCTTAAAGCAGAACATTTTTTAACTTTCCATCTATTAAATCTTCTGCCCTTGTTGTTTTAACTTTGGATAGCAAAACATTTTTTTTCTGCCAGTAAATACCTTATACAGCCCACTTCCTGTTTGTTGTCTGGTCTTTCGCCTAGACTTATGATATTATGCACAGCTCTCTCTCACTCTCGTGAGAGTTTGCCAGGAAGGAAGGGGGATGAGTCCTAAGAGGGCCAATGAAAGCTGCAGGGCTGCAGAGCTGGAGGTGTGCCTCTGTGTGTCTGTGTAAATCCAGAAAGTGAACAGGCAGGAGCTTCAGCTGCCCACAGTTAAAATGGTTGCAGCCAGATTCAGTGGATGGAAATTTCTGCAGCATATTTGGCAAGTACAGAATGACTGTATATATAAAATAATATGCAAAGTGGTTGGAGGGAAGCTTCAGAATGGCAAAGATGTTTTTTTTTACAAATTATGTGAGCAGACTGCAGTTCCTCTTTAAACTGAATATATTATCAGCTGGGTCCACATAAAAAAAAACGTCAAACACGGTCCTTTCATCACAGCACGTCTTCTTATGACGTTTCATTCGGGCCACCAGGCCTTGCATCTCTTTTTTTGCATTGCTTGCATTTTGCACACATACCTGCTTTACCCATAGGTAGAGAAACTTCATCGAAATATTCCCAAAATGGGTCTCTTTTACGGCCTGCTGCCATTTTGTTTCTCAAAGGAGGAATAAAGCACTTCAAGCTATGTGCAGAAAGATCACAAGATTTATAAGCAACTTAGGAGGTTTCACTTTCATTTTTACTGCTTGCCCTTCCTCCTCACACTGAGAGCCTGGTGCAGGTGCATTTCTCTTCAATCAGTTTGTAGTGTACATAGATGTGCAAAACAATGGGATAAAGGAATATTCCTGAACTTAGTTTTATCTCACGGTTACTGTGAAATTGTGTAAATGCATCCATGCAGTGCATGTTACCTCAGCTTGCAGAGCTTGGATTCATTGAATGAGTTTACAAAAAATGTAAATATTGCAGAATATACAGCCTCATGCTACAGAACTAATCTCCATTTCATGCTGAATAAACTAAATTATTATTGTATCTTAACCGCTTCCCGACCGCCTCACGCAGATATACTGCGGCAGAAGGGCACATACAGGCAGATTAACATACCTGTACGTCGCCCTTTAAGAGGCGGCTTGCGGGCGTGGGCGTGCCCGCCGGGAGCTCCGTGACCGTGTTTTCGATGTCCGCGAGGATACCCGCGATCGTTTCACGTAGAACGGGGAGATGCTAATTTAAACAAGCATCTCCCCGTTCTGCCTAATGACACTGTCACTGATCACAGCTCCCTGTAATCGGGAGCGGTGATCAGTGATGTGTCACACACAGCCCCTCCCCCCCACAGTTAGAAACACTCCCTAGGACACACTTAACCCCTACACCGCCACCGAGTGGTTAACCCCTTCACTGGCAGTCACATTTACATAGTAATCAATGCATTTTTAATTGCACTGATCGCTGTATAAATGGGAATGGTCCCAAAATCGTGCCAAAATTATCCGACGTGTCCGCCATAATGTCGCAGTCTCGATAAAAATCGCCGCCATTACTAGTAAAACATAAATTATCAATAAAAATGCCATAAAACTATCCCCTATTTTGTAGATGCTTGAACTTTTCCGCAAACCAATCAATAAACGCGCAGCCCTGCTCTGTCACATCGCGTCACTGACAGGGTTGAACAGCCATTGGGCACGAAGGACATTTATTGGTCCAGTCACCCCATCCATCACATGCCCATTTATTCTTCTGTAATGTCCAGGTCCCGATACAGGATGATAATGTGCGTTCTTCATTTCAGTGACAACATCCAGTGCCCTCCCCGCAATCATCCAAATTATGACAAATTATATAGAATTCGCCCACTCATTCATTTCTTTTCCCAACGATTTGTAGAACTCTATGCCCCCGAAAAGCACATATATGTAGACGAGTCCCTGGTACCCTTTTCAGGCCGGCTAGGAATAAAACAATACATTCCTAGCAAAAGGGCCAAATACGGAGTGACATTTTATAAGCTCTGCGAGAGACTTACAGGATATCTGTATGCGTTCCGCATATACGAAGGAAGAGAGTTCCAGCTCCAGCCCCCTGAGCGCCCGGCCTACATGGGCACAACTGGTAAAATTGTATGGGACCTGGGATACCCACTGCTCAAGAAAGGTTACCACATATACCTGGATAACTTCTACACCAGCCTGTCCCTTTTCAAACACCTATACCTCGCAGAAACCCTGGCCTGTGGAACCTCCAGAAAGAATAGGAAGGGCTTCCCACTAGACATGTGCACAACAAAAAAATTTGTTTATTTTCGTTTCGTTTTTTTCGTTTTCGGAAAAAAATCGTTTATTTTCGTTTCGCTTTTTTCGTTTCCGTTGATTCGTAACGATTCATACATTCGTAAGTCGCCGTTGTTCGTATTCATAACGATTCGTACAATTTTCGTTCATTCGTTTATTCGAAATTCGGACGCATTCGTAGTTATTCGTACATTCGTAACATTCGTAACATTCGTAACATTCGTAGATTCGTAATCGGAGCATAATTCATAATTTTATGTAATGTGTATGCTATTATTACATTTTAATAATTTACGAATCAAAAAAAAAAAAAGTTACGAATCGAAAAAAAAGTTACGAATGTACGAATTTTTTTGTTCAATCCATTCATTACGAATCGAAAAAAAAAAAAAAAAGTTACGAATCGAAAAAAAAAGTTACGAATCGAAAAAAAAAAATGAGGAATGTACGAATTTTTTTGTTCAATCCATTCGAAGCACGTTAAGCAGCACCATTGTAAGGGACACGGAAAATTACCAATTCAAAAAAAAAAAAAGTTACGAATGTACGAATTTTTTCGTTAATTTTCGTTGCTCCTTTTTTTGTTTTTCGGATTTTCGTTGTTTGGTTTTTCGGATTTTCATTGCTTTTCGGATTCGTTCGATTCGAACGATTCGTTAATCAGATTCGTACAATTCGAACGATTCGTTATTCGGATTCGTTCGATTCGAACGATTCGTTCATTCGTACGAAAACGAACGAACGAGAAAAACGAAAAAAAAACTAAACGAATTGCACATGTCTACTTCCCACAAGCGATAGTAAATAAGAAATTGCGAAGGGGAGAAAGAGCAACCTTGCGATGCAATGAAGTGCTGGCCTTGAGGTGGAAGGATACCAGGAATGTGTACATGATGTCCACCATCCATGATGACACTACAGTTCAAGTTCAGAGAAGACGAGGTCCCATTGTAAAGCCAGCATGTGTACAAGATTACAATCTGTACATGGAGGGGGGGGGTGGATTTCAACTACCAAATGCTTCAGCCCTATTTAGCAATAAGGAGGTCCCGTTTCTGGTACAAGAAGGTAGCACTCTATTTAATTAATTTGACCATTTATAATGCCTACATAATTCACACCAAATCCACAGAAATCCCTGCCCACTTCCTAAAATTCATAGAAGTTGTCACGTCCCTCATTTACCATCAAAGACCCCCCCCAGAAAACCTTTGCTCTGATGCTGTTAGCCCACTTCCCGGACCACGTTCCACCATCTGAAGCAGGCCGAAGACTCCAAAAAAGATGTTGAGTATGCAGCAAAAATGGATTTAGAAGTGATACCAGCTACCATTGTGTCCAGTGTCCCTCCGAACCCGGCCTTTGCATTGGTGAATGCTTCAGTTATATTAAGGTGACCAGATTTTTAAAAGGAAATCCGGGGACATATTTTTTTATTTTTACTAGTAATAGTACCAATTAGCGACAGCGGAACTGCGATATTGCGGTGGACAAATCGGACACGAATGCCGCGTACACACGACCGGTTTTCCCATCGGAATAAATTCAGAAGGTTTTTAAAACTGAGTTCCGACTGAGTTCCGACGGAGTTCCGCTGAAACTGTCTTGCCTACACATGATCACACCAAAGTCCGGTGTGATCCAGCGGTGACGTACAACACGTGCGACGGGACTAGAAAAAGGAAGTTCAGTAGCCAATAGCTTCCGTCTCGTACTTGCTTCAGAGCATGTGTCGTTTTTGGTCCGTCGGAACAGCATACAGATGAGCGGTTTTCCCGATAGGAATTGGTTCCGTCGGAAATATTTAAAACATGTTCTATTTCTAGGTCCGTCAGAATTTTCGAAAAAAATAAAAAGTAAGTCAGAAACGCACGATCGGAATATCCGATGAAAATACTTTTTCTGTCGGACGTTCTGCTCGTGTGTACGCGGCATAAGTGACACTTTGACACTTTTTGGGAACCAGTGACACTAATACAGTGATCAGTGCTAAAAATATGTACTGTCACTGTACTAATGACACTGGCTTGGAAGAGGATAACATCTAGGGCAATCAATGGGTTAAATGTGTGCCTAACAAGTGTTTTCTCACTGTGGGGGAGGTGCTTTTACTAAGGGAAGACATAGATCCCTGTACCTTCTTTGCAGGAACACAGGATCGATGTCTTCCACACTGACAGAATGGTTAACTGCCTTGTTTACATGGGCAGACCACTAGGCGAGTCCGCCGGATCCACTGATTGGCTCTGATAGCCAGAAATGCAGGATCACGTATACTATTGATCCTGCGCAGCGCAACCACACTGTAGCAGTAAATCTGCTATCAGGCGATCGGCAACTGGTTAAGATCATCAGCATTTTGATAACTGACAGGCAGCAGGCACTCTATCATGGCTCTGGCTGGCTCTGTCATAGTGTGTCACAGAACATGGCTGCTGGGTGTTGATTTTGTTAACTTATGACTAATAAGTGCCTGCTGCCTGTGAGTTCTGATACCATCCATTATGCCAGAGAAACAGACACAGTGAAATGTAGTCTATTCACAGACATCCCCAAAGCACACCTGTGTTGAAGCCTTGAAGGCACTGGCAGCCCCACGATTGGATCTGCTTCCCCTCTATTCCTGCTGCTGGACATCTTCAGCTGAGCTCAGCTGCCTCTCTCTGCCCATCGCCGCCTCCGCCTGCCTCAAAGCCTCTCAGGTCTCACTCTCCGCGCCCCGGCTACTACTGGGTGGGGAGCGGAGGAAAATGACTTTGCCCGGGGAAAGCAAGGAGATAAGCAGGCAGGCGGCTGGTCGGGATTTGAGCCAAGGCAGAAGAACATGTGAGCGGAGCTGAATGGGCATGTGCCGGAAACTGAAGAAATAGTCCATCTGCTCTGACCAGCACATCATCATCAGAAAGGGACACAGATAACGGAAAAAAATACACCCCCCTAAGCTAGTAGGAGCGGGGTGTGTAATTCTGATTTTTTTTTTTATTTTGCACTGACTGTCTTTGAAAATTGCCCCAGCTCCTGTTGAAGTCAAATCCGGGGCCAAAACCGGGGACAGACTTGGTCCGGGGACAGTGTCCTCAATCCGGGGACTGTCCCCTGAAACCGGGGACATCTGGTCACCCTAGACTATATCACACATTTTTAAAATATTAGCCTATATTCTTAACCATTTACCCATTTTCAACATCTGTGCTGACCATTCCCCATGCTTCCTCAAATAACCATGCCACTGCCTTCCACATGAACTGACCCTGGCCTGTTTTTTGACTATGCCTCTGCCAACCGTCTGGACTGCTTTCACGTGAAATGATACAGGACATCTGGTCACCCTGCCTTAAGTGCTTTAAGACCGTCCGTCGTCGTTTGACAGTGGCACAATGGCTCTACTGTGCGAATCGCCGTAGTTATATGGGAGCGTGCCCGTGGGTCGGGAGGACTAGATGCCCTCTGGCTGCCCGCGATTGCCTTGTACACAGGCAGAACGGGGAATTGCATTTGTAAACCGTGGAGAATGGGGGATTACAATGAACCCCTGCGTGCACAAAGTACAGCTTATGCATCAACTCAAATACTTTTATTTGGCTACAATGTCATTTTACACAAAACCTACATCAGTCCCAAGCCAGAAACAGATGATCTTGGGTCCTAAAGAGAAGCTGTCCCTTCATATAAAGCAGTCTGTGCCTTATGACACTCCATGACACAGACACCTGTTTATTGTCCCCTTCCAGCCCCTCCCCCACCATTCACTTTCACTTCCTCTTTATCTCCCTTCCAGGACCTCAGCCTACAGAACATTGTCACGTAGATCATTGTCATCGCCTACCTTCGCCCTCTTCTGGCCAAGTGTGGAACAGCACCGAACACAGACAAGCGGTGACAGCAGCGGCCATAGCTTGCGCCATAGGAGGAAGACACAGAGCGATCGCAGGAAACCATCTGTGTTGTATACATCCTGGGTGACGATCGGTGTATGGCCGTCCTCCGCCTGTGCCCCTGATGGGTGTATGATGGGTCTGGGCAGCACACAGAACACGTATGACAGCTGAGCTCTGAACTGTCACCTTGTGCAATGCCAGGTAAGACATTCCTCTATGGCAGATCCAGGATTGGATAGTTTCCTATGTATCCTGTGTTCTTTCATACAAATAAATGGATAACAGTGAGAGAGCATACATTGTATATAGTGATCAGCTGTGCTATACATTGTATATAGTGATCAGATGTGCTGTACATTGTATATAGTGATCAGCTGTGCTGTACATTGTATATAGTGATCAGCTGTGCTGTACATTGTATATAGTGATCAGCTGTGCTGTACATTGTATATAGTGATCAGCTGTGCTATACATTGTATATAGTGATCAGCTGTGCTGTACATTGTATATAGTGATCAGCTGTGCTGTACATTGTATATAGTGATCAGCTGTGCTGTACATTGTATATAGTGATCAGATGTGCTGCACATTGTATATAGTGATCAGCTGTGCTGTACATTGTATATAGTGATCAGCTGTGCT
This sequence comes from Lithobates sylvaticus, assembly GCA_028564925.1. Taxonomy (NCBI): domain Eukaryota; kingdom Metazoa; phylum Chordata; class Amphibia; order Anura; family Ranidae; genus Lithobates; species Lithobates sylvaticus. The sequence goes on from CM053027.1 coordinate 138,948,075, forward strand.
GTACATTGTATATAGTGATCAGCTGTGCTGTACATTGTATATAGTGATCAGCTGTGCTGTACATTGTATATAGTGATCAGCTGTGCTGTACATTGTATATAGTGATCAGCTGTGCTGTACATTGTATATAGTGATCAGATGTGCTGTACATTGTATATAGTGATCAGCTGTGCTGTACATTGTATATAGCGATCAGCTGTGCTGTACATTGTATATAGCGATCAGATGTGCTGTACATTGTATATAGCGATCAGCTGTGCTGTACATTGTATATAGCGATCAGCTGTGCTGTACATTGTATATAGCGATCAGCTGTGCTGTACATTGTATATAGCGATCAGCTGTGCTGTACATTGTATATAGCGATCAGCTGTGCTGTACATTGTATATAGCGATCAGCTGTGCTGTACATTGTATATAGCGATCAGCTGTGCTGTACATTGTATATAGCGATCAGCCGTGCTGTACATTGTATATAGCGATCAGATGTGCTGTACATTGTATATAGCGATCAGCTGTGCTATACATTGTATATAGTGATCAGCTGTGCTATACATTGTATATAGTGATCAGCTGTGCTATACATTGTATATAGTGATCAGCTGTGCTATACATTGTATATAGTGATCAGCTGTGCTATACATTGTATATAGTGATCAGCTGTGCTGTACATTGTATATAGTGATCAGATGTGCTATACATTGTATATAGTGATCAGCTGTGCTGTACATTGTATATAGCGATCAGCTGTGCTGTACATTGTATATAGTGATCAGCTGTGCTATACATTGTATATAGTGATCAGCTGTGCTGTACATTGTATATAGCGATCAGATGTGCTGTACATTGTATATAGCGATCAGCTGTGCTGTACATTGTATATAGCGATCAGCTGTGCTATACATTGTATATAGCGATCAGCTGTGCTATACATTGTATATAGTGATCAGCTGTGCTATACATTGTATATAGCGATCAGCTGTGCTGTACATTGTATATAGCGATCAGATTGCTGTACATTGTATATAGCGATCAGCTGTGCTGTACATTGTATATAGCGATCAGCTGTGCTATACATTGTATTTAGTGATCAGCTGTGCTATACATTGTATATAGTGATCAGCTGTGCTGTACATTGTATATAGTGATCAGCTGTGCTGTACATTGTATATAGTGATCAGCTGTGCTGTACATTGTATATAGTGATCAGCTGTGCTGTACATTGTATATAGTGATCAGCTGTGCTGTACATTGTATATAGTGATCAGCTGTGCTGTACATTGTATATAGCGATCAGCTGTGCTGTACATTGTATATAGTGATCAGATGTGCTGTACATTGTATATAGTGATCAGCTGTGCTGTACATTGTATATAGTGATCAGCTGTGCTGTACATTGTATATAGTGATCAGCTGTGCTGTACATTGTATATAGCGATCAGCTGTGCTGTACATTGTATATAGTGATCAGATGTGCTGTACATTGTATATAGTGATCAGCTGTGCTGTACATTGTATATAGTGATCAGCTGTGCTGTACATTGTATATAGCGATCAGCTGTGCTGTACATTGTATATAGTGATCAGCTGTGCTATACATTGTATATAGTGATCAGCTGTGCTGTACATTGTATATAGTGATCAGCTGTGCTGTACATTGTATATAGTGATCAGCTGTGCTGTACATTGTATATAGTGATCAGCTGTGCTGTACATTGTATATAGTGATCAGATGTGCTGTACATTGTATATAGTGATCAGCTGTGCTGTACATTGTATATAGCGATCAGCTGTGCTGTACATTGTATATAGCGATCAGATGTGCTGTACATTGTATATAGCGATCAGCTGTGCTGTACATTGTATATAGCGATCAGCTGTGCTGTACATTGTATATAGCGATCAGCTGTGCTGTACATTGTATATAGCGATCAGCTGTGCTGTACATTGTATATAGCGATCAGCTGTGCTGTACATTGTATATAGCGATCAGCTGTGCTGTACATTGTATATAGCGATCAGCTGTGCTGTACATTGTATATAGCGATCAGCCGTGCTGTACATTGTATATAGCGATCAGCTGTGCTGTACATTGTATATAGCGATCAGCCGTGCTATACATTGTATATAGCGATCAGCTGTGCTATACATTGTATATAGCGATCAGCTGTGCTGTACATTGTATATAGTGATCAGCTGTGCTGTACATTGTATATAGTGATCAGCTGTGCTGTACATTGTATATAGCGATCAGCTGTGCTATACATTGTATATAGTGATCAGCTGTGCTGTACATTGTATATAGCGATCAGCTGTGCTGTACATTGTATATAGCGATCAGCCGTGCTATACATTGTATATAGCGATCAGCTGTGCTATACATTGTATATAGCGATCAGCTGTGCTATACATTGTATATAGTGATCAGCTGTGCTGTACATTGTATATAGTGATCAGCTGTGCTGTACATTGTATATAGTGATCAGCTGTGCTATACATTGTATATAGCGATCAGCTGTGCTGTACATTGTATATAGTGATCAGCTGTGCTGTACATTGTATATAGTGATCAGCTGTGCTATACATTGTATATAGCGATCAGCTGTGCTATACATTGTATATAGTGATCAGCTGTGCTATACATTGTATATAGCGATCAGCTGTGCTATACATTGTATATAGCGATCAGCTGTGCTATACATTGTATATAGTGATCAGCTGTGCTGTACATTGTATATAGCGATCAGCTGTGCTGTACATTGTATATAGCGATCAGCTGTGCTGTACATTGTATATAGCGATCAGCTGTGCTGTACATTGTATATAGCGATCAGCTGTGCTGTACATTGTATATAGCGATCAGCTGTGCTGTACATTGTATATAGCGATCAGCTGTGCTGTACATTGTATATAGCGATCAGCTGTGCTGTACATTGTATATAGCGATCAGCTGTGCTGTACATTGTATATAGCGATCAGCTGTGCTGTACATTGTATATAGCGATCAGCTGTGCTGTACATTGTATATAGCGATCAGCTGTGCTGTACATTGTATATAGCGATCAGCTGTGCTGTACATTGTATATAGCGATCAGCTGTGCTATACATTGTATATAGTGATCAGCTGTGCTGTACATTGTATATAGTGATCAGCTGTGCTGTACATTGTATATAGTGATCAGCTGTGCTGTACATTGTATATAGTGATCAGCTGTGCTGTACATTGTATATAGTGATCAGCTGTGCTGTACATTGTATATAGTGATCAGCTGTGCTATACATTGTATATAGTGATCAGATGTGCTGTACATTGTATATAGTGATCAGCTGTGCTGTACATTGTATATAGTGATCAGCTGTGCTGTACATTGTATATAGTGATCAGCTGTGCTGTACATTGTATATAGCGATCAGCTGTGCTGTACATTGTATATAGTGATCAGCTGTGCTGTACATTGTATATAGTGATCAGCTGTGCTGTACATTGTATATAGCGATCAGCTGTGCTGTACATTGTATATAGTGATCAGCTGTGCTATACATTGTATATAGTGATCAGCTGTGCTGTACATTGTATATAGTGATCAGCTGTGCTGTACATTGTATATAGTGATCAGCTGTGCTGTACATTGTATATAGTGATCAGCTGTGCTGTACATTGTATATAGTGATCAGATGTGCTGTACATTGTATATAGTGATCAGCTGTGCTGTACATTGTATATAGCGATCAGCTGTGCTGTACATTGTATATAGCGATCAGCCGTGCTATACATTGTATATAGTGATCAGCTGTGCTATACATTGTATATAGTGATCAGCTGTGCTGTACATTGTATATAGTGATCAGATGTGCTGTACATTGTATATAGTGATCAGCTGTGCTATACATTGTATATAGTGATCAGCTGTGCTGTACATTGTATATAGCGATCAGATGTGCTGTACATTGTATATAGCGATCAGCTGTGCTGTACATTGTATATAGCGATCAGCTGTGCTATACATTGTATATAGCGATCAGCTGTGCTATACATTGTATATAGCGATCAGCTGTGCTATACATTGTATATAGCGATCAGCTGTGCTGTACATTGTATATAGCGATCAGATTGCTGTACATTGTATATAGCGATCAGCTGTGCTGTACATTGTATATAGCGATCAGCTGTGCTATACATTGTATTTAGCGATCAGCTGTGCTATACATTGTATATAGCGATCAGCTGTGCTGTACATTGTATATAGCGATCAGCTGTGCTGTACATTGTATATAGCGATCAGCTGTGCTATACATTGTATTTAGCGATCAGCTGTGCTATACATTGTATATAGCGATCAGCTGTGCTGTACATTGTATATAGTGATCAGCTGTGCTGTACATTGTATATAGTGATCAGCTGTGCTGTACATTGTATATAGTGATCAGCTGTGCTGTACATTGTATATAGTGATCAGCTGTGCTATACATTGTATATAGTGATCAGATGTGCTGTACATTGTATATAGTGATCAGCTGTGCTGTACATTGTATATAGTGATCAGCTGTGCTGTACATTGTATATAGTGATCAGCTGTGCTGTACATTGTATATAGCGATCAGCTGTGCTGTACATTGTATATAGTGATCAGCTGTGCTATACATTGTATATAGTGATCAGCTGTGCTGTACATTGTATATAGCGATCAGCTGTGCTGTACATTGTATATAGCGATCAGCTGTGCTGTACATTGTATATAGTGATCAGCTGTGCTGTACATTGTATATAGTGATCAGCTGTGCTGTACATTGTATATAGCGATCAGATTGCTGTACATTGTATATAGTGATCAGCTGTGCTGTACATTGTATATAGCGATCAGCTGTGCTATACATTGTATTTAGCGATCAGCTGTGCTATACATTGTATATAGCGATCAGCTGTGCTGTACATTGTATATAGCGATCAGCTGTGCTGTACATTGTATATAGCGATCAGCTGTGCTATACATTGTATTTAGCGATCAGCTGTGCTATACATTGTATATAGCGATCAGCTGTGCTGTACATTGTATATAGTGATCAGCTGTGCTGTACATTGTATATAGTGATCAGCTGTGCTGTACATTGTATATAGTGATCAGCTGTGCTATACATTGTATATAGTGATCAGATGTGCTGTACATTGTATATAGTGATCAGCTGTGCTGTACATTGTATATAGTGATCAGCTGTGCTGTACATTGTATATAGTGATCAGCTGTGCTGTACATTGTATATAGCGATCAGCTGTGCTGTACATTGTATATAGTGATCAGCTGTGCTATACATTGTATATAGTGATCAGCTGTGCTGTACATTGTATATAGCGATCAGCTGTGCTGTACATTGTATATAGCGATCAGCTGTGCTGTACATTGTATATAGTGATCAGCTGTGCTGTACATTGTATATAGTGATCAGCTGTGCTGTACATTGTATATAGCGATCAGCTGTGCTGTACATTGCATGGCATAGTATTGGTGGAATCCAGAGCAGCTTGGTTATTTATAAATAATAATGGATGGGCTCAGTGACACCAGAGCAGGATCATTTTTTATAAATAATAATGGATGGGCTCAGTGACACCAGGGCAGGATTATTTTTTATAAATAATAATGGATGGGCTCAGTGACACCAGAGCAGGATGATTATAAATAATAATGGATGGGCTCAGTGACACCAGAGCAGGATGATTATAAATAATAATAGATGTGCTCAGTGACACCAGGTCAGGATAATTTTTTATAAATATAATGGATGGGCTCAGTGACACCAGAGCATGATCATTTTTTTACAAATAATAATAGATGGGCTCAGTGACACCAGAGCATGATCTTTTTTTTATAAATAATAATAGATGGGCTCAGTGACACCAGGGCAGGATCATTTTTTATAAATATAATGGATGGGCTCAGTGACACCAGAGCAGGATAACTTTTTATAAATAATAATAGATGGGCTCAGTGACACCAGAGCAGGATAACTTTTTATAAATAATAATGGATGGGCTCAGTGACACCAGAGCAGGATAACTTTATGAATAATAATGGATGGGCTCAGTGACACCAGAGCAGGATTATTTTTTTATAAATAATAATAGATGGGCTCAGTGACACCAGAGCAGGATTATTTTTTATAAATAATAATGGATGAACTCAGTGACACCAGGGCAGGATATTTTTTTATAAATAATAATGGATGGGCTCAGTGACACCAGAGCAGGGTAATTTTTTATAAATAATAATGGATGGGCTCAGTGACACCACGGCAGGATTTATTTTTATATAAATAATAATGGATGAACTCAGTGACACCAGAGCAGGATATTTTTTTATAAATAATAATGGATGGGCTCAGTGACACCAGAGCAGGATAATTTTTTATAAATAATAATGGACAGGCTCAGTGACACCAGGACAGGGTAATTTTTTATAAATAATAATGGACGGGCTCAGTGACACCAGGGCAGGATAATTTTTTATAAATAATAATGGACGGGCTCAGTGACACCAGAGCAGGATTATTTTTTTATAAATAATAATAGACGGGCTCAGTGACACCAGAGCATGATCATTTTTTTATAAATAATAATGGATGGGCTCAGTGACACCAGAGCAGGGTCATTTTTTATAAATAATAATAGATGGGCTCAGTGACACCAGGATAACTTTTTATAAATAATAATGGACTGGCCCAGTGACACCAGGGCAGGATCATTATAAATAATAATGGATGGGCTCAGTGACACCAGGGCAGGATTATTTTTTATAAATAATAAGATGGGCTCAGTGACACCAGAGCAGGATTATTTTTTTATAAATAATAATAGACGGGCTCAGTGACACCAGAGCAGAATGATTATTAATAAACAATAAATAAAGGCAGGTCGCTCAGGTTATGTTGTAGTGTGCTTTCCAATAACTAGGGGGTGTCCTGGTGTAGTGTGATGATTACCAGGCTACAAGCACAGGCTGCTGCACTAATCCCGGCCCCCTCTTGACAGCTCTGTTTATTTTGGAACAAGGTCACCAGTTGCCTCCCAGTGTCATTGAGTGGTGAATGAATGGGGACGGGTCCCTGAGAGGCAGAGGACATCGGGCATAGCTCAGTAGATGACCCCGGACAAGGGATCTGCCTACCAACATGAGGAGTCGGAGCAACTCTGGGGTTCGGCTGGACGGTTACGCCAGGCTAATCCAACAAACCATTCTCTGCAATCAGGTAAGTGAGCTCTGTATACATTCATTGTCTCATTCAAAAGATGGCACTGGCTGATGCCAGGATGGCATGTAAGAACTCCTATTATTAGCCCATTCATGTCACAAGGAGTGTGCTGCAGTGTAAATTTAAGCTGAGCAGAGAAGGATTTTTTATTTTTTTTTATTACAGCCAGATGGCTAATCAAAAAAAAAAAAAATGAACAAATTCCCCCATCCACACATTGGAGGTGGATGAAGGAATCCCCGCCTGCTGCAATAGTGTATTCTGACAGCAAGGACTCCTCTACTGTCAGAATACAACGATCAGTGCTGCAGCTAATCAGCCTGATCGATCGAATGAAAAATGTACAGCATTCCAGTTCAGGAGAAGCGGATCATTAGATGGACATCTCTCTAGCAGAAACGGCCATAGATGGATCCAGATTTATCCTGTCCTCGCTGAACCAGACACATTTTAATCCAGCTATGGCCAGCTTTATCCTGATGCTGTATTTTATATTTGGAGAATGGGGGTTGCAAAAGCATAAATCTGGCCATACACTATGCAATCTGATTGTACAATCTCAGAACATCATCCTTGACATCTACCAAAACGATGTAATGGGACGAACCTAAACAATAATTCATATATATATGAATGAATGAATAATTTTATAGCGCTACAATGCGAACTGAATCACCTCAAGCGCTGTATTGGTGCTTTGTTGTCAAGCTTGTTATATATCATATATGTATTGTATCAGGCAGGCCCCAAAGCTGGCCATACACTGATCGAAATGCAGGGACGAGTCAGATCAGTGTGTGGACGTCCCCATAGTGGCCGTCGTTTTAATCGACTTCTGTTAAAGGGAGATATTGGAAAATGTTTCTCACTCAGTTGCTGCAGCAAAGTCCTAGCAGGTGGCAATTCCTTCAGCCACCTTTGTTTGAACTGGTTGAATGAAAACGGTGTATAGCCAGCCTTACACTACATAGTTTATGGTAGAACGGAAAGAGATTGTACAACCAGATTGTATATTGTCAGTTTAACCACTTGAGCTCCGGAAGGTTTTACCCCCTTCATGACCAGGCCATTTTTTGCTATTTAGCACTGTGCTACTTTAACGGGTAACTGTGCGGTCATGCAACGCTGTAACCAAACCAAATTGATATCATTTTTTTTCACACACATAGAGCTTTCTTATGTCGGTATTTGATCAGCTCTGCATTTTTCTTTTTTTATTATATAAATGAAAAAAGACCGAAAATTTGGAAAAAAAGACAATATTTTTTACTTCATCATAAATCTTTAGAAATTTGGGCAAAAATGTATTTTACATGTCTTCGGTAAAAAGAAAAAATCCCAATGAGTGTATATTGATTGGTGTGTATGAAAGTTATGGCGTCTACAAACTATAGTGTATATATATATATATATATATATATATATATATATATATATATATATATATATACACTGTATTTTTTTTTTTTTTTAGTAATAGCGGCGATCAGTGACATATAGTGGGACTGTAATAGTACGACGGCAAATCGGACACTAACTGACATTGGGTGGGGACTGACATCACCAGTGACACTAATACAGTGATTAATGATAATACTATACACCAGTGATGGTGAACCTTGGCACCCCAGATGTTTTGGAACTACATTTCCCATGATGCTCATGCACTCTGCAGTGTAGTTGAGCATCATGGGAAATGTAGTTCCAAAACATCTGGGGTGCCAAGGTTCACCATCACTGCTATACACTGTCACTGTACTAATGACACTGGCTAGGAAGGGGTGAACATCTCAGGGTAATAAATGGTTAGGTATGTGCCTAACAAGTGTTAATGGGGGTTATTTACGAAAGGCAAATTCACTTTGCACTACAAGTGCAAAGTGCATTTGAAATTGCACTGAAAGTGCACTTGGAAGTGCAGTCGCTGTAGATCTGAGGGGGACATGCAAGGAAAATAAAAAACAGCATTTTAGCTTGCACGTGATTGGATGATAAAATCAGCAGAGCTTCCCCTCATTTCAGATCTACCCCTCAGATTTACAGCGACTGCACTTCCAAATGCACTTTCAGTGCAATCTCAAATGCACTTTGCACTTGTAGTTTTCACTTGTAGTGCAAACTGGATTTGCCTTTCGTAAATAACCCCCAATGTGTGTATTATGTGCTGCTTGTTACAAAAAACCTCTTTGTTCCTTCTCCCTGCTTTGCGGGGAGAAGAAACAAAGAGATTTTTTCCTTTGTACAGAGCCCTGTGTTGTTTGTCATCACAGGGCTTTGGGCTGTGATTGGACATAGCCAATCAGCAGTTCCCGGCCATGAATCATTGGCTGGGACTTGCCGACAAACTCAGTCATCGGGAAAGGGGCACAGGCGCACGCGCCCTAAACAGGGAAGAAGCCAGCGATGTACAGGTACATTGCTGTGCCTGTAGGAGACGCCCGTCAATGCAGATGGGCAGTCCTAAAGTGCTTAAATATTATTCGATTAATGTAGAAACAGAGAAACAAATGCTAACTTCCGATCCTAACTGCCAGCTATCGACTGTGATTCGCTTTCCCGTGTGTGACATATTAGTTGATTGAGTTGTCTACTATAGATCGATTATTCCTTCTAGGGAAGATAAATTGGAAAGGAAATCAGTTATTTATTGAAATGTGTATGGCTACCACAACACAATTAGTGTTGTCATTGTAAAGCTGACTATACATGGCCCAGGTTTTCATTCAGCTAGAGGGCTGATCGAAAAAAAATTGAACCACATGTTCAAGGTAGATATGGAGGATTCCTCCCCACTGTGTCATTGTATTCTGACAGTGGGGAGACTTCCCCAACATCAGAATACACCGATCAGTGCTGCACTTGATTGGCTGCAGACGCTGATCAAAGCAAACATTTCCAAGTCAGGATTATGATTGTCAATCTATTGATTGACTTCTCATAAACGGGAACAGCCATAGATGGATCGAAAATTCGACCAGTTACTGCAGAAGTGGTTGAATTTTGAACCATGTATGAGCAGTTTTCCAGACCTGAACACAACAGGATCAGCCTTGTTAGGGAGTCAGGGAAATGATTCATGAAATCCCGTCTAGGAGCAAAGATCACTAGGTGGTTTGTTTAACCACTTAAGGACCGAGCCTCTTTTTGAGATTTGTTGTTTACAAGTTAAAAACCTTTTTTTTTTTTTTGCTAGAAAATTACTTGGACCCCCAAACATTATACATTTTATTTTCTAACAACCCCAAGAATAAAATGGCGGTCATTGCAATACTTTCTGTCACACGTATTTGCGCAGCGGTCTTACAATCGCACTTTTTTTGGCAAAAATACACTTTTCTGAATTAAAAAATAAGACATCAGTAAAGTTAGCCCAATTTTTTTTTTTTTATGTTTCAATGTTTTTATTAAAGTTTTTATACAGTGGTATTTGTACAAAATAAAGTTTGATTTATACAAAATACAGTTTGTACAGTATATATATTTGTTTGGTAATATAAACATAGTGCAAATGTAAACCATTGTTTACCACAACGAGGTAACAATCTTAGAAAGAAATAAGAAGGAAAGAACAAAAGGAACTTTCTCCTGTCGGACAGTGATGGCAAGTACATTTTCATAGATAAGTTTCTAGAGCTCAGTGGCCACCAACCCTTTTCACTATTATTCTCTGTCTCTGTGCCCCCACCCCTGGGGCGAACCCGCCCCCATCTTACTAGTCGGGGGGTCATAGGTCTCACCTCCAGGCAGTGGGGGCCCCAGGGACCGGCTATATCAATCTCTGGTGGCCGGCGCCACCATGTTCCATAGTTATAGCCCATGAGCACTAATCATTCTATGTCATTTAGTTCTCACACAGAGAGATTGAGAAAAAAGAGCAAAACAGGGGGGTGAGGTAGCTTTCTAAAGGAGAAGATGTTGGCGACAGGTAAGAAAAGAGAGAAGGTAGAAGAAGAAGAGGGGGGGGGGGGTATTGACGAGCTCTGGCCCTTTTCCTTATTGTCGTTTTCCATTGTCATGTTTATGTAGCTAAGGGTCTGGGGTCACCAGCCAGATAGTCTATCCACGGATCCCAGGTTTTGTGGAAGCGCTCCATTTTGTCCTGGACTAGGGCACTTAGTCTCTCATTTAACATCAACCATGAGATTTTACTCTTAAGCTGGCCTATTGGTAAGGCAGCGGATCTCCAGTTCCTGGCGATCGTGATTTTTGCTGCGATAAATATAAAGGTAAGTAATCGCTTTTTGGGGCCAGAGATCCCAGGTATGCCCACCCCCAGCAATGCGTGTTTAGCTGATTTGGTTAGATTTACCTGGGCGAGGGTATACAGAAGATTATAGACTCTAATCCAGTATCTCCTGACCTTAGGGCAGGTCCACCATATATGGTATGTAGTTCCCTCTTGGCCGCAGCCTCTAAAACATCTGGAAGTTACTCCCATGACAAAAGTGGCCAGTCTTGATGGCACCATATACCATCTTAACAGTACCTTATAATTGGCTTCTATTATTGAGGTATTAATAAGAGACTTGGATGCCGCCCCAGCCAGATCGTGCCATTGTGTCAGATCAAGGGTTTCCTGGAGATCTCTCTCCCACTGGAGCATGTAATTCAATTTGGTTGAGGCGTTCGTTAGTAGCGTATATATTATTGATATATGGCCTTTGACTTTATCATAATCTGAACACAATTGCTCCATTGGGGTCAAGGTCCCCAGGTCACCTCTACGAGCTAACTATTGTAGAAAGTGGCGTATCTGTATATATCGATAACTTTCCGCTGGTGGCATTTGATATTTCTCAACCATGGTTTGTTGTGTTAGGATCCCTTTGTGATTATATAGGTCAGCTATTCTTAGCAGGCTTTTGTTAGTCCACCATTCAAAGGCTTGTGGAGTGAGGCCCGGGGTAAACGCACTATTATTAAGTATTGGAGCCAACGGGGTATGGGGGGATTTAACTTTGTGTATTCTGGTTATCCTATCCCATATCTCCATGGAAAAAGATAAAGATGGGCACAAAATTAGTCATCGCTCCCTACTTGGAAGCCACATGATGTGGGATATTAAGGTGGGTTGGCATGTGTATGACTCCATGGTCATCCAGATCGCCTTTGGGGCCTTAGAATGGTATCTGGTCAGCTGGGCCAGCTGTGCCGCATAAAAATATTTTTGCAGGTCTGGTAGTCCCAGTCCCCCTTTTTGTTTTGGTGTATACATAGTGCTCTTGTTGACCCTAGGCCTCTTGTCTCCCCATATGTACTGGAGGATCCTTTTCTGCAGCTGTTTTAGGTCTTTAGTTAACAGTGCTATTGGTAACGTCCTAAAATAATACAAAATCCTTGGTAATATATTCATTTTCACTGAGTGAAGTCTGCCGAACCACGATGGAGGTTGTATTTGCCACTTCGCCATATCATCAGTTAGTCTCTTAATAAGAGTAGGGTAGTTCCTTTTATAGAGCGTATAGATAGACGGGGTCAGGTGTATACCCAAGTACAGGATATCCTTTTGTTCCCACTTAAAGGAATGGGACTGCTCTAGTGACTCTTGGGTCGACTTGGGCAGTGAAAGATTTAATGCCCTAGATTTGCTATGGTTAACATATAGCCCTGATATCTTTGAAAATGGGTCCATAATTGCATACAGGTTGGGGAGTGTAGTGATTGGGGATGTCAGTGTCAGTATTAAGTCATCTGCAAATAGCAGACATTTATGTTCTAGTCCCCCACATTCTATACCCCTAATGTCGGGACTCGATCGGAGCTTGATTGCTAACGGTTCAATTGCCAAAGCAAACAGTAGAGGTGATAATGGGCATCCCTGTCTGGTTCCCCTCCTGACAATTTTTTTTTTTTTTAAATCGTGAAAGATAATGTTACGCCGAGTAAATTAATACCCAACATGTCATGCTTCAAAATTGCGCCCGCTTGTGGAATGGCGACAAACTTTTACCCTTAAAAATCTCCATAGACAACGTTTAAAAAATTCTACAGGTTGCATGATTTGAGTTACAGAGAAAGTCTAGAGCTAGAATTATTGCTCTCGCTCTACCGATCACGGCGATACCTCACGTGTGTGGTTTGAACACCGTTTTCATGTGCGGGAGCTACTCACGTATGCGTTCGCTTCTGCGCGCGATCTCGGCAGGACGGGGCGCGTTTAAAAAAAATGTATATTTTGTTCTTATTTACTTTAAATTTTATTTTTTATTTTTACACTGTTCTTTAAAAAAAAAGAAATTGTCATTTTTATTTCTATTCCAAGTAATGTAAACATCCCTTGTAATAGAAAAAATAGCATGACAGGACCTCTTAAATATGAGATCTGGGGTCAAAAAGACCTCATATTTACACTAAAATGCAATAAAAAAAAAAAAAAAAATTGTCATTTAAAAAAATTCCCCCAAAAAATGGCCCTTTAGGAGCTATGGGGGCGGAAATGAAGTTTTGATGTCGCTTCCGCCCTGCAATGGTATGGAGACGGGTGGGGGCCATCTTCCCCTCACTCATCTCCATGCCACTGACATGAGAGGATCCGATCGCCTCCGCCGCTGCCGACGGCTCTGGTAAGCGACGGAGGGCACCGGGGGGCGCAGTGGGAAGGGGGAGCCCTCTCCCACCACAAATAAAAGTGATCTATCGGCGAACACGCCACAAGAGACCACTATTATCAAAAAGCAGACCGCCGGCCTAAGAGGATACTGGGGTTATGGCAGCTAGCTCTGACAGCCGTTCTGACTCAGACTCTGTTTACATCACATGATCAGCTGTCATTGGCTGACAGCTGATCACGTGGTAAGGGGTCGGGATCGACCCCTTACTCCGATCTGTGATCAGCCAAGTCTCATAGACTCGCTGATCACAGAGCACACCGCGAGCGCCCTGCAGGGGGCACGCAGGCCGTTTGAGCACGGGAGGACGTCTATTGACGCCCTACCGGCAAAGTAGGTCCGTGCTGTAGCTGTCATTCGGCTATAGCGCGGATAGCTCAGTAAATAGTGGTGGAAGCACTGGGCTTGCGACACCCTGTGTCCTCATATAAAGTCCCAATCTTGTTTTTAACCTTTCTTTGTTTAAAATGTGAAGGATGAGCTTATCATTAAGTGAAAAGGATGTGATTGCTCTGTTGTGGTGACACTGTCCTTGTGTTGTTGTTGATGTTCTGGTGACACTGCTGATTTTTATAGAACGTGAAGACCGGCTCCAGACAGGATTACCTTCCTGGGGGTTCCTTCAGGGAAACATTCTCCTTCCTTTGGAGGAGGCCTCTGTCATCGTTCTATTTTCAGCAAATCCGTAGAGAGACTTATATTTACCTGTTTTCTGTAGCTTAAGGGTTTGTTCATACGTGTGGATATGCAGCCATAACTGTGAAAAGTGAGGACCTTTGAGAGGTGGTGAAGAGGGGCCTCCTTAGGCCCCTTTCACACTGGGGCGTTTTTCATGCGGTGCAGCGCTAAAAATAGCGCCTGTTCACCGCATGAAAAAATCCGGCCCCTTTAACTCCAGTGTGAAAGCCGGCGGGCTTTCACACTGGAGCGGTGCGCTAGCAGGATGACAAAAAAAGTCCTGCTAGCAGCATCTTTGGAGCGGGATAGGAGCGGTGTGTTCACCGCTCCTATACCGCTCCTTCCCATTGATTACAATGGGAGACCGCGGTAAAACCGCGGCAATACCGCGGTTACCGCGGCTACGGCGGCGCTCTGCGGGGGGTGTTTAACCCTTTTTCGGCCGCTCGCGGGGGGTAAAACTGCACCGCGAGCGGCCGAAAACCGCGGTGAAAACGACGGTAAAGCAGCGCTAAATATAGCGCTGCTTTACCGTCACCGCGGCTCACCGCCCCAGTGTGAAAGGGGCCTTACTGACTGTTTTAACCCTCCCAACCAACCACACCTTGACCACTTGCGTTGCGGCACGGTCTCATTCACCTTCTGAATGCAACATACCGTTTACGCCATTGCATTTCTGTGTTAAAGAAGAATTCCAGGCATTGTACATTTATAGTTACATTGGCCCAGCTTAGACCATACCTGACCAATGACCCTGGAAAGCCGAAAACCATGGAAACAGACACTGCTACTCCAGTGATCTCCACTTGCTTCAGCGTCCCATGCCGAGAGATTCTGAACACTTGGTATGGCACCATTCAGAGAAAGCTTTGGCAAAATGTTCCCTAATTGGATGAGATGGAGAGTTTTTTTTTAACAAAATAGAAATAACAAAATTAAATAACCAATATAAATACTAAATATGCATAACATAAACCAGCAAGAGACTGAATGCATACTGGAGTCTCAAGGCTCTTGTAGGCAATTAAGTTATACCTATGACCCATAAAGTAGGCCTCAAGCTGCACCCCACCAACTCGGAGACAGGGCCAGGTACCCAACTACTGCCATAAAGGTTCAAAAGTAGGGGAAGCCTTACTCAAGATGGGTCTCAACCTATTGACCTTCACTACTGCCTAACTTCTTGGGCCTTGAACCCCACCAGCCATCATGATAGATCCCCAAGAAAGCTCAACCACTAAATCAAGCGGTGGGGAAGAGGGGGGGGGTTCTCTGATGTCTGCCGTCTTCCTACTGAAACTTTATTGAGACCGCCCTGCTACAACCCCACCTGTCTCGTCCACTTCACCATTCAGGTCAGTACCACTCCTCCCTGCATCCTACCAACTCTCCACCCCAGTCCACCACTCCCCTTTTAACCCAGTAATGCTGTCCCTTTGTCTACTCCTTCCGGATCTTTTCTCCGTGCCGGACTTTCTAAGCTTAGTCTGAGGTCACATGTCTAAACCTTGCCTTAGAGCTTTCACTGGAACTAACAGTAAAGTGATATTGGCCTACTTACAGTGCCTTGAAAAAGTATTCATACCCCTTAACCTTTTCCACCTTTTGTCATGTTACAAACAAAAACATAAATGTATTTTATTGGGATTTTATGTGATAAACCAACACAAAGTGGCACATAATTGTGAAGTAGAAGGAAAATGATAAATGATTTTCAATTTTTTTTACAAATAAATATCTGAAAAGTGTGACGTGCATTTGTATTCAGCCCCCCAGAGTCAATACTTTGCAGAACCACCTTTTGCTGCAATTACAGCTGCAAGTCTTTTTGGATATGTCTCTACCAGCTTTGCACATCTAGAGAGTGACAATTTTGTCCATTCTTCTTTGCAAAATAGCTCAAGCTCTGTCAGATTGAATGGAGAGCGTCTGTGAACAGCAATTTTCAAGTCTTATCAATCGGATATAGGTCTGGACTTTGATTGGCCCATTCTAACACATGAATATGTTTTGATATAAACAATTCTATTGTAGCTCTGGCTGTATGTTTAGGGTCGTTGTCCTGCTGGAAGGTGAACCTCTGCCCCAGTCTCATGTTTTTGCAGACTCTAACAGGTTTTCTTCTAAGATTGCCCTGTATTTGGCTCCATTCATCTATCCATCAACTCTGAGCAGCTTCCTTGTCCCTGCTGAAGAAAAGCATCCCCACAACATGATGCTGCCACCACCATGTTTTACGGTGGGGATGGTATGTTCAGGGTGATGCAGTGACGTAGAGTGGGTTGTCAGCGCCCGGGGCAAGGCAAGTAATTTGCGCTCCCTAACCTGTGGACTTTTAGCACTCCCTGAGTCCCTTCCCTTCCTACAATAGTACTGACCAGCCTGGTTCCTACACTCTGACCACTACACTGACCTACCTGACCACTACACTAACCTACCTGACCACTACACTAACCTACCTGACCACTACACTAACCTACCTGACCACTACACTAATCTACCTGACCACTACACTAATCTACCTGACCACTACACTAACCTACCTGACCACTACATTAACCTACCTGATTCCTACACTGACTTACCTGATTCCAGGTTGGCTGGCTGGCTGCTCCCTCTCCCCAGACCGTGTCCACTCCCCCCGTGCCAGCAACACGACTCACGAGGGAGTCTCTCACCTGCTTTTCTTCCATCTGCGCTCTGCCTGTGCGGGCTGTCACGCTGCCTGCCCCGACGGGGAAACGATCTGGGATCTGGTCTGGAGGAGAGGAGGAGGAAAAGACATTGGCGGCTCACAGCTAAGCTGAGGCCAGCCTCGCTCACCAGCAATCGAGGATAGGCCAGCCCCACTCACCAGTGATCGAGGATAGACCAGCCCCGTCGCCACACATGACCCCATTTGCCCAATCACAGAGTGCCAGGGGCCAGCCTGAGATTAAACATGACGGCCAAAGCATGGGGACATAGGAGATCGAAATTAGGAGGACGGAACCAGGGGTGACACTCACAAGTGCAGAATTTTGCCCCCCCCCCATGTTGCGCCCGGGGCCACGGCCCCCCTCGCTATGCCACTGGGGTAATGTGCAGTGTTAGTTTTCCGCCGCACATAGTGTTTTACTTTTGGGCCAAAAAGTTCAATTTTGGTCTCATCTAACCAGAGCACCTTCTTCCACGTTTGCTGTGTCCCCCACATGGCTTCTCGCAAACTGGACTTCTTATGGTTTTCATTCAACAATAGCTTTCTTCTTGCCAATCTTCCATAAAGGCCAGATTTGTGGAGTGCACAACTAATAGTTGTCCTGTGGACAGATTCTCCCACCTGAGCTGTGGATCTCTGCAGCTCTTCCAGAGTTACCATGGGCCTCTTGGCTGCTTCTCTGAATAATGCTCTCCTTGCCCGGCCTGTCAGTTTAGGTGGATGGCCATGTCTTGGTAGGTTTGCAGTTGTGCCATACTCTTTCCATTTTTGGATGATGGATGGAACAGTGCTTCATGAGATGTTCAAAGCTTGGGATATTTTTTTATAACCTAACCCTGCTTTAAACTTCTCCACAACTTTATCCCTGACCTGTCTGGTGTGTTCCTTGGCCTTCATGATGCTGTTTGTTCACTATGGTTCTCTAACAAACCTCTGAGGGATTTACAGAACAGCTGTATTTATACTGAGATTAAATTACACACAGGTGGACTTTATTTACTAATTAGATGACTTCTGAAGGCGATTGGTTCCACTAGATTTTAGTTTATTTATCATTTTCCTTACACTTCTCAATTATGTGCCAAGTTGTGTTGGTTTATCACATTAAAGCCTTAATAAAATACGTTTACGTTTTTGGTTGTAACATGACAAAATGTGGAAAATTTCAAGAGGTATGAATACTTTTCCCGGTTTGCTCCGAACCTGGAAGTTACCGGTCACTGTATGACCAACGAGCTGCAGCCAAGGATTCCCCACCCGGAAAATTACACACAAAAAGGGACAGGGGATCTTCATGACATCAGTGACCTTATATGGGCACATGGGACCCAGAAATGGCAGCTAACTTCCAGGTTCAGACCGTGGGTGTCCGCAGCTAGGGGCGTCAAGTGCCCCCCCTGGAATCGGGCATCGAATCGGCACATTCAGCACAGTGGCGTCTATATGGAGGTGCGGGCAGCCAGCGGGGTGACACCATCAAGGTGCTGTCAAGCCCCCCCCCCCCATCAGTGCAGTGTTACTGCGGGCTCTTTTCCCTGCTCAGTCCAGCAGAGAACTCAACGACTCTGTGTCAGGAGAAAGGCGTCCTGCGGGCTGTCAGAAGTTTCCCTTGCTGACCCCCCCTTCTCCTGTCAGGGAGAAGAGCCTGGTCCCGGCCCAGCTTCCTGCCCGCTCCTTTCCTTCCACGTTGGCCATAACTGAGGGCCAATCAAAGGAGACTAGGAGAGGAGAGCATCACGGGGATTGGCAGCCCCATTTTCCACAGGAAGGAGGCTACAGCTCGATCAAGAGAGAGATTGAGAGACTGTAGCCTGGAAAAAAGCTGAGGGAGTGAGTGCTACAGGACAAAGAAAGAGGCGTGTGCTGGGCAGAAGCCAGAGAGAGAGCCACACTGCCCAGTATCACCAGAGAGAGAGTCACGCTGCCCAGTGTCACAAGAGAGAGCCACACTACCCAGCGCCACCAGAGAGAGCCCCGCTACCCAGCACCACCAGAGAGACAGCCACGCTACCCAGAGCCAGAGAGAGGGCCACGCTACCCAGCACCACCCGAGAGAGAGCCACGCTACCCAGCACCAGAGAGCCACGCTAACCACTGCCAGAGAGAGAGCCACGCTGCCCAGCACCAGAGAGCCACGCTAACCACTGCCAGAGAGAGAGCCACGCTAACCAGTACCACCAGAGAAAGACTGAGCCACTGCCAGGGTACAGACATGCTGCTACACTACTGACCAGAATCGCCCCCGGGGAACCCAGAGTGAGCGATCGTCCCGCCGGAGGGATCACTGCTGTAGTTTTGCTGGGTCTGGTAAGAGGGCCTGTCGGCCATTATCCATTACATTGCGGCGCATGGGTGGCCCTAAAATGATGCCCCCCCCTGAAAAAAGTTCTGCGGACGCCCATGGTTCAGACCCAACCTAAGCTCATCCTTAGATTTTTTTTTACAAAAAACTGTTGTTGTAGCTTCATAAATACATCATGGATGGTTTGCCCTTGTAATACACTATGGGCTCTAGACTGACGTTAGCAATTACAAATCCACACCCTTTTTTGTGTAGATTTCAAAGTGTCATGTGACAGCCATGTCTCTGTGAAGTGACAGCTGAGAAGTGTCTAATAATATATATGATGCCGTGTCTCAGAAATGTGGTGCATGGACAGTAACTTGTGCTTGTGGTGAGGGAATCCATCGTATCTGCAGCTAGAAACATTTCAAAGCAGTTCGCTTTCATGTGCAGCTTGCTGATATCTGTGCAACTTCATTTAACAGATGTCAATGCAAGTCGCACTGAAATCGCACAGCAATAGTGCTGAAACCTTTTTCATAATCGCTGCAACTTAAATCGCAGCAAATTTGAACAGTTCCATTGCCACAAATGGGGTGCGACTTGTCGTGTGACTTTGAACTGTCAAGTCGCATGACAAGTCGCACTGGTGTGAACCAGGGCTCCCTTCTCTCCACTCCGCCATGTAACTGGACAGTGAAAGGTGGAGCAGCACACTGATGAGCTCGTCTTTCTGTCACTCTGCTGTCTCCTCCTGTCAGCATGCTCCTTGCACAGCAGCACACCTGACTGGCTTTTTGTTTGCTGCTCCCTCCTCTTCTCTAAACGCTACCGTGCAGTAGATTGCAAAAGGCTGATACCAAGTCAAATTGTGGTTCTTACACAGCTTGTATTTTAAAAATGACATTTAACAATGGATTTTTGTTTACAGACCTTTTATTTCCGTCTGGAGTTCTGCTTTAAATGGATTAACCTGATATAATACATTTTTTCAATGTGTTATTTTTTTTAAAACTTTCTTTACATGCATGGTTTGTAATTACTGTACATATGTTAATGGGCCGCATTCGTAGTACTTCTGCTTTGCAGTGATACACAATGATTGTGCTTTACTGTTCCTTCTCACAACGCAAATCAATTGGGTTGATTTGCTAAAACTGAAGAGTGCAAAATCTGCCGCATCTGTGCATAGTAGCCAATCAGCTTCTAACTGCTTGTTCAACTAAAGTGGCTGTAAAGTCTCGAGCCTTTTTACCTTCATACATTCTATGCATGAAGGTAAAAAACCTTCTGTGGGCAGCAGCCTCCCCGTCCCCTAATACTTACCTGAGCCCCATTTACGGGTGTATCAAGGCATTTGCCTTGGGCGGCATTTTTCAGGAAGGGACACTGCAAGGACTGCAGAGAAGCAGTGGCGTCAGTGTGGGAGGTGCAGACCGCACCCAGGTGACACCCGTCAGAGGGGTGACACCAGGGGCAGGTGCGGATAAATTGTTTGGTGATAGGGGAGCGAAGCGGAAGCAGGAGATAGTGATGGTGGCAGCCTCCAATCCCGGAAGTAGCTTAATTGGCAGAACAGGTCGGAGTCCCGGGCTGTGATCGTGCCTCGGCAGCCTCGCTACACATAGCTGGTAAAAAGGAGCCAGCGGGCTGCAGAAAGGTGAGAGTCCGGTGTAGTTTCTTTTGAGTGGGGGGATGGGAGAGTCTCCTGGTGTAGTATGGGGGGATAGGGGAGCCCATCTCTCTCTTACCCCCCTCTCTCTCAACCCCTCCCCTTTCTCTCACCCCTCCCCTCTCTCTCAACCCCCCTCTCTCCTCCCACTTCTTTACCCTTTCTATCTCTCTCTCACCCCCCCTCTCTCTCACTCTCTCCCCTCTCTCGTTTGGATGCGGTGTGTTGGACACTATCCTGTTAAATAAAGAATTTGAAAAAAAAAAAGACCTTTTATAAAAGAAAATAAAAGTTATTTCTGAGGTCTTGGGAGATCTCAGTCAGCAGGCTGCAGGAAGGTGAGAGTGCAGTGTAGTTTCTTATGAGTGGGGGGATGGGAGAGTCTCCTGGTGTAGTATGGGGGGGGATAGGGGAGCCCATCTCTTTCTCACCCCTCTCTTTCTCTCTCTCTCTCTCTACCCCCTCTCTTTCAACCCCCCTCTCTCCCCCACCTCTTTCCCCCTTCTATCTGTCTTTTACCCCCCTTTCGCACCCCCCTCCATCTCTCTCACTCCCCTCTCTCTCACTTCCCTCTCTCGTTATCACCCCTTCTCTCTCCCAACCTCTTTCCCCCCTCTATCTCTATCTCACAGCCCTCCATCACTCTCTCACCCCCTCTCTCTTTATCGCCCCCTCTCTCTCCCCACCTCTTTCCCCCTCCATCTCTCTCTCATCGCCTCCATCTCTCTCACCCCCTCTCTCTCACTCACCCCTCTCTCTCTCTCTTAATCACCCCTTCTCTCTCACCCCCTCTCTCTCACTCACCCCCTCTCTCTTTATCACCTGCCTCTCTCTTTATCACTCCCCTCTCTCACACCCCCCATCACTCTCTCACCCTCCTCTCTCTTTATTACCCCCTCTCTCTTCCCACCTCTTTCCCCCCTCCATCTCTCTCTCACTCACCCCTCTCTCTTTATCACCCACCTCTCTCTCCCCTTTGCTCTCTCACTCACCCCCTCTCTCTTTATCATCCACCTCTCTCTCTCCTCCCCCTTCCTCTCTTACCTGCCTATTTCTATCTCTCTCAACCCCCTCTCTCTCTCGCCCTTCTTCCCTCTCTTTCCTCCCTCCCTCTCTCCCCTTCCATTTCTCTCCTTTTCCAACCCCCCATCTCTCTCCTTCCTATTTCTAACTCTTCTCCTAGCGGGGGAGGGGGAGCACTGTGACAGGCTAGTGAGGGAAGTGGGGGGAGCACTGTGACAGGCTAGTGAGGGAAGTGGGGGGAGCACTGTGACAGGCTAGTGAGGGAAGTGGGGGGAGCACTGTGACAGGCTAGTAAGGGAAGTGGGGGAGAACTGTGACAGGCTAGTGAGGGAAGTGGGGGGAGCACTGTGACAGGCTAGGGAGGGAAGTGGGGGAGCACTGTGACAGGCTAGTGAGGGAAGTGGGGGGAGCACTGTGACAGGCTAGTGAGGGAAGTGGGGGGAGCACTGTGACAGGCTAGTGAGGGAAGTGGGGGCAGCACTGTGACAGGCTAGTGAGGGAAGTGGGGGGAGCACTGTGACATGCTAGTGATGGAAGTGGGGGGAGCACTGTGACAGGCTAGAGAGGGAAGTGGGGGGAGCACTGTGACAGGCTAGTGAGGGAAGTGGGGGCAGCACTGTGACAGGCTAGTGAGGGAAGTGGGGGGAGCACTGTGACAGGCTAGTGAGGGAAGTGGGGGAGCACTGTGACAGGCTAGTGAGGGAAGTGGGGGGAGCACTGTGACAGGCTAGTGAGGGAAGTGGGGGGAGCACTGTGACAGGCTAGGGAGGGAAGTGGGGGAGCACTGTGACAGGCTAGTGAGGGAAGTGGGGGGAGCACTGTGACAGGCTAGTGAGGGAAGTGGGGGCAGCACTGTGACAGGCTAGTGAGGGAAGTGGGGGGAGCACTGTGACATGCTAGTGATGGAAGTGGGGGGAGCACTGTGACAGGCTAGAGAGGGAAGTGGGGGGAGCACTGTGACAGGCTAGTGGGGGGAGCACTGTGACAGGCTAGTGAGGGAAGTGGGGGCAGCACTGTGACAGGCTAGTGAGGGAAGTGGGGGGAGCACTGTGACAGGCTAGTGAGGGAAGTGGGGGAGCACTGTGACAGGCTAGTGAGGGAAGTGGGGGGGAGCACTGTGACAAGCTAGTGAGGGAAGTGGGGGGAGCACTGTGACAGGCTAGGGAGGGAAGTGGGGGAGCACTGTGACAGGCTAGTGAGGGAAGTGGGGGGAGCACTGTGACAGGCTAGTGAGGGAAGTGGGGGGGAGCACTGTGACAGGCTAGGGAGGGAAGTGGGTGGAGCATTGTGACAGGCTAGGGAGGGAAGTGGGGGAGAACTGTGACAGGATAGTGAGGGAAGTGCGGGGAGCACTGTGACAGGCTAGTGAGGGAAGTGCGGGGAGCACTGTGACAGGCTAGTGAGGGAAGTGGGGGGAGCACTGTGACATGCTAGTGATGGAAGTGGGGGGAGCACTGTGACAGGCTAGTGAGGGAAGTGGGGGGGAGCACTGTGACAGGCTAGTGAGGGAAGTGGGGGGAGCACTGTGACAGGCTAGTGAGGGAAGTGGGGGGAGCACTGTGACAGGCTAGTGAGGGAAGTGGGGGGAGCACTGTAACAGGTTAGTGAGGGAAGTGGGGGGAGCACTGTAACAGGTTAGTGAGGGAAGTGGGGGGAGCACTGTGACAGGCTAGTGAAGGAAGTGGGGGGAGCACTGTGACAGGCTAGTTAGGGAAGTGGGGGGAGCACTGTGACAGGCTAGTGAGGGAAGTGGGGGGAGCACTGTGACAGGCTAGTGAGGGAAGTGGGGGGAGCACTGTGACAGGCTAGTGAGGGAAGTGGGGGGGAGCACTGTGACAGGCTAGTGAGGGAAGTGGGGAGAGCACTGTGACAGGCTAGTGAGGGAAGTGGGGGGAGCACTGTGACAGGCTAGTGAGGGAAGTGGGGGGAGCACTGTGACAGGCTAGTGAGGGAAGTGGGGGGAGCACTGTGACAGGCTAGTGAGGGAAGTGGGGGGAGCACTGTGACAGGCTAGTGAGGGAAGTGGGGGGAGCACTGTGACAGGCTAGTGAGGGAAGTGGGGGGAGCATTGTGACAGGCTAGGGAGGGAAGTGGGGGGAGCACTGTGACAGGCTAGGGAGGGAAGTGGGGGGAGCACTGTGACAGGCTAGGGAGGGAAGTGGGGGGAGCACTGTGGTAGGCTAGCCAGGCGGGGGGGGGGGGGGGTTTGTACTGTGGCAGGATCTGAGCTGCCTGACTGACGCTCACCAGTGACTGCAGAGACTGCCTGTTACTACCCGCATAGCCTTTAGAGACCCTGCATAGCCTTTAGAGCCACCAGAAACCTAGACAGAAAGGCACATGGACATATGTAAGTGCACTTGTTGGTTTGGGAGGGGGGAGGGAGTTCACTTTAATCCACTTTGCATCTAATGTCTAATCTGTAAATCTTCACATTTCAAAGAACAAGAATATGGAAGAGCAATCATATAACAGTATAACATTCACCTTGCGGCAATACCTCTAAGGCCCAATTCACATAGAAGAAATGCGCGTCCCCGCAGATGATTTTCAAAGTGCGATTCTCACGCGATTCCACGTATCACACATAGGGCAGCCCATTAACTTGAATGGTCTGCCCTTTGCGCATTTGTCACCCAAAAAACGCTCCTGCTCCTTTTTGGGCAACAAGCTTCATGTGGTTTGATGCATGATTCTGTCTTTCGACAATCGTGACAAAATTGCACCGTGTTCAGGGTCCCATTTAGAATAAATTTGGACTTATTGATTTATTCAAAACCGCAAAAAAAGGAATTTGTCTGGAGTTGGGCTTTAAGTGCGAGCCGCAACAGGTTATCAGATAAAAAGTCTCTTCATATGAGTAGATGAGTAGTTAGCAGTGCCTGGATATGGTCATTAAACTGCAAGCCCCCCCACATGATGTGTGAGCATCAATTCAAGCCTCAGTGAAAATCCCCTCCCCCCCCCCCCCCCCCCCCCCCCCCCCCCCCCCCCCCCCAAGCATAAATTCCCTTTGTAAGCCAGAATTCTACTCAAACAAAAATGCAAAAATTCTCCAGTACAAATCCCCCCTCCTAGAACCAATCTTTGCCCCCTCTCAACTCAAACCCCTGCTCCCCAAATTTTCCGACCTAGAACAAATCTCCCCCAAATCCCCCTCCCAAATCCATCCGTTGAGCACAACCAACACAAATTCTCTCCCGCCTCAAAATCCCCTCACCCAGCACATTTTTCTCCGCCCAAAGTACAGTAGCACAAATCCTCTCATCTCCAGTACAAATGTTTGTTAATGTTGTAATATACCAGGCCTGAATATTTGGCCACCTAGATGTGAGGCCAGGGAGACAGGGTGAACCGGTTGGCACCTGCACTCAGAATAGACTGCCTACAGATGTGAGTCCCCTAGAATCAAAGTCTCTGGTCCCCAAATATTTCTCTTTATTAAAGGGTGATGGAGAGTACGGTGCTATGACACCGACAAGCTGCCTGCTCTAGGACTAGTTACAACCAGGCTGCTAGCAGAGCAGTGTGAGGGGCGCCAAAAGATTTCTAGGAAACCCTCTGAGATGCTGGCTTCTGCCATCCACCTTCTGTTCAAGCCAACTCAGTACAGCAAAACCCAGCCAAAAAGATGCCCCCGCAGCACGTTGCCATCTTTCAGACAATGACAACGTCAAAAAGGAATTCAGCTGCTTCTGGGCTGGGGTCCAAAGTTGGCCATACACCAGTAGAATATCTTTCAATTATTATCTTCATGTACAAAACGTTCGGTTTTCTAATGGTTTGTGGGCTAAAATCGATAATCACTTTTTGACCACAGTGATGAGAACGTTTGAAGGGGCAGGATGGAGAATTTTTTTTCTCAGACGAACAAAATTGTGAATGTGGTTTTATTTCAGGAAAAATTGTACATATTGTATTGTGTATGTTCTAAGCACAAAGCAAAAACTATTTAATACATCTGCAATTATATTCAACTAGCAGGTCTGGATTACATTTTATGCGCTTTTGAAATTAATTGACTTAAAGAGGAACTTGATTGATTTTTTTTTTTAATCAGCAGCTACAAATACTGGACCTGCTGACTTTAAAAAAATCAGGTACTGTATGTACCAATGGCTGGGGTCCTGCACTGTCTTGCCGCTGCCGGTTCTTCTTACCGCTGAAAGTCGATGGCGCTACCATCTTGGATATGGGGACTGACTATGGCTTCCTGAGTAATTCCACTGCATATGTGCAAGCTTGTGCAGTACGTTGTGAATAGTCCTACAGTAAAGCGCCCTGTGTGCATGAACCCTAATCGGTACTCGCTCCTACTTCTGCAATCCTTGCCTAAGTGAGAATAACATTCCTTGCCCTATTATATGTTCCAAGAGGCTGTGGGAGGGGAGAGGGCGGGGCAAGGAAGGTCTGTGTTTGTCTGGCATGGGGATGCAAAGGTGCATCGCCGTACTGGCATCCCACTCATTTCTATTGGGACACGCAGCTACAAGGACACAGCCACTATTTCCTAATATGACATGTGGTTGAGCACTGGTGTGGGTCCCGAAACACACCCTGTATGCGTTTGGGGACCTGCTCCCATATGTCATATAAGGGCACATCGGCTATGTCCATGCAGCCACGTGTCTCAATAGAAATTAATGGAATGGTGGCACGGGGATGCGCACAACACCTCTGCATCCTTGTGGTGGGAAAGCATGGACCAGCATGGGGCCTGCAGTTCAGTGCCCTGCAGGGGAGGACTGACCATTCGGCCACTCGGGCACTTCCCAAGGGCCCTGGGCCACTAGGGGGCCCCATCAGGGTTGACAGCCTCAGTAAAACCAGGGACAGTATGTCAAAATCTGTTTCTGAAATATCCCTTACCGACATCCGTTTGGTCTAAAAATCCAGAGATTATAGCTGCCCCACCTCTCCAGTACCTTCTCAACCAATAGAAACATGTCTGTGTATACTGTGTGTACATGTATGTGTATATTGTGTGACTGTATACTGTGTGTGTATACTGTGTGGCCCCATAATCTCTGATTGTCTGGGGGCCCCATAATCTCCTATTGCCCGGGGGCCCCATAAATTGTCAGTACGCCCCTGGTGCCCTGTGTAAATGGACCCTCAAAATCAGTACTCGCCCCCCCCCAAGAAAAAAAACTGTAACTAAGGTTTAGGGAGGGAGGAAATGAACCAGCAGAACTTCAATTTTCACTTTTTGAGTGCAGTTTTGCTTTAATCATGATTTTTTTTTTTTTTGGATGAGTTTTCAGAGATTGCCTAAAGGTGGACAGAGTAGGAGATAATGGGACAGAGTGAGGTGGGGAGTTTCAGAGGATGGGAGAGACCTTGTGGAAGTCCTGGAGTTAAGTGTGGAAGAGCAGAGAGGACAGCTAGGGTGAAATTTGAGACAAAGTTGGGGATGCAGCTTCGGGAGGGAGTTGTGGATTGTTAATATTCTGAATTTATTTTGTTGGGTGAGTGGAAGCCAATGGAGGAATTGGCAGGAAGGAGCAGCAGACACTAAATGGCTGGTAAGGCGGATACGTCTGGCAGCAGCATCTATGATAGACTGAAAGGAAGACTGTGTAGCGATAGGCCAATGAGGAGGGCTGAGTTGAGGTCATACAAAACCTGCTAAATTGTGAAACAAGTAGCCAACCAACCACGCAGAGGAACATACAGTCGATATAAAAAGTCCACACACTCCTGTAAAAATGTCCGGTTTCTTAGATAAAAAAAAATCAGGCCAAGATAAATCACTTCAGAAATGTCTTTAACTTTAATGTGACTTGTATGTGCAATTCAATCAAAAGTAGGGTTGCAGCGATACCACTTTTTTAAGACCGAGTACAAGTATGGATACTTTTTTCAAGTACTCCCTGATACCGGTTACCGATACTTTTTTTAAATGTCTTTCTTGGTTTCTGTCAGAATTTTGTAAATAAGTACTTTTTTGCCTTCACTGATGTGTGCTAATGACGCTGCACTGATGGGGTACTTATAGGCTGCACTGAGGGGGCACTGATAGGTTGCACTGATGGGGCTCTGATGAGGAGGCACTAATATGCAGCACTGATGGGCACTGATAGGATTAGGTGGCACTGATGAGGTAGCACTGAAGGGCACTGATGAGGAGGCCCTAATATGCAGCACTGATTATGCAGCACTGATTATGCAGCACTGATAGGATTAAGGGGCACTGATGGGCGCAGATATGCAGCACTGATAAGCACTGATATGTGGCACTAATTATGCAGCTCTGATGAGCACTGATAGGTGGCACTGATTGATGGGCACTGATAGGTGGCACTGACGACTGGCACTGATAGGTGGCACTGATAGGCAGCACTTATGGGCACTGATAGGTGGCCTCTATGGGCACTGATGGGCAGGAACTGATGGGCACTGAAATGCAGCACTGATTGGCAATTGCTGGCCTGGCATAATAAATTTAATTAATGATGAGAGGAAAGGAAGAATTTTGTAATGCTATATGCTGTGACACCCATCTTGGTACATCGTGCACTCGGCCGCAGTAAGCAGCAGCGGACATCTTGTTACACCCAGCCCAAACTATATTGGCTGGGTTTAACAAGATGTCTGCTGCTGGCTTACTGTGGCTGAGTGCAGGGTGCATCAAGATGGACGTCGGGATGTTCAACCTCTAAAGGAGACACAAAACGTCACTTCCGTTACAGAATGTGTTGGCCCCGATCACCGATTCTGATGGAACATGTGGCTGCGCCCTGCACCCCTGCCAGCTTACCTTCTGCTACTGCCAGCCTTTTAAAGACTCGCTCTCCACTCCGCACTCTCCGCCCACTTACTTACGGTTGCCTCTTCATTCCCAGGTATCAGATTAGGCATCGGGAGCATTTGGGCGCGTACAAGTACTCGCGCAAATGCTCGGTATCGGCACCAATACCGATACTACGATACTGAAATTGCTGTTTAGTTGCAAAAAATTAAAAATAAATGAATGTGGTTGCATAGATGTACACACCATCTTGTAACTAGGGGTGTGGTTATGTTCAGAATTAACCAATCGCATTCAAACTGTTGGTAAATAGTAGTCAGTACACACCTGCCATCAATGAAAGGGACTCTGATTAAGCCCATATAAAGTTTGGTTATTCTAGTAGGATTTTTCTGACATTTACTCAGTTGCCCCTTACAGCAAAAGCCATGGTCCGCAAAGAGCTTACAAAGCATCAAAGGGGTCTCGTTGTTGGAAGGTATCAGTCAGGAGACGGTACAAAACATTTCCAAGACATTAGAAATAGCATGGAACACAGTGAAGACTGACATCAACAAGTGGAGAAGATAAGGCACAACAGTGACATTACCAAGAACTGAATGTTCTTCCAACATGGATAAAAAAACACGAAGACAACTGGTCAAGAGACCTACAGCAACATTAAAGTTGCTGCAGACATTTCTGGCTAGTAATGGTTGAATGGATGAAAAACATCCAAGCCTGGTATATTTTGCAAAAACCTACATCAAGTCTGCCAAAAGCATTTGGGAAAATGTGTTATGGTCTGATGAGGCAAACTATGTGGCCATAACTCCAAAAAGTACTGTATGTTTGGTGCAAAACCAACACTGCCCATAACTCCAAAAAGTACTGTATGTTTGGTGCAAAACCAACACTGCCCATCACCGAAAAACACCATATTCACAGTGGTGGCAGCATTATGCTTTGGAGCTATTTGTATTCAGTTGGATCTGGGGTTTTAGTCAAGGTGAAGGGACTTATTATGAACAGTTCCAAATATCAGTCAATTTTGAGTAATAACCTTGAGGCCCATTTTAAAAAATTGAAGATGAAGAGTAATTTGACCTTTCAGCACAACAATGGCCCAAAGCAAACCTCCAAATCAACAAGAACGGTTTCACCAAAAAAAGTTAAACGTTTTGGAATGGCCCAGGTGGAGCCTAGATCAGAATCCAATAGAAAATCTGTGGGGTGACCAGAAGAGGGCAGTGCACAGGAGATGCCCTCACAATCTGAAAAATTTGGAGTACTTTTGTAAGTAATGCCCCGTACACACGGTCGTAAATTCCGACCACAAAATTTTTTTCGACGGATTTTGTCCGACACTGGTGTTGCATACACACGGTCGGACAAAGTTGTCGGAAAATCCGATCATCCTGAACGTGGTGACGTTCGTTGCGTACGACGGGACTACGTAGAGGCTAGTAGCCAATAGCTTTGGTCTTGTAATGTGATCTGAGCATGCGTGGCACTTTGTCAGTCGGAATTCGCTACACACGATCGGAAAAAGTCCGATAGGACTTTGTTGTCGGAAAATTTGAGAGCAGGATCTCAAAAGTCCGATGGAGCCCACACACGGTCGGAATTTCCGACAACATGGTCCGATAGGACATTTTCCGCCCCAAAAGACTCAATGCTGTCATAAATTCAAAAGTGTGTTTCAACAAAGTATTTTTTTAAGGGTGGGAATATTTGAGCCACCACATTATTGTACGTTTTTTTTTCCCTGTTAAACATTTCAGTTTGTTTTAAATTGAATTACACAGATTATAGGTAACATTAGGTGGAAGAAAAATTTATCTTGGTCTGATGTTTTTTACATCTCAAAAACCTGCCATTTTTACAAGAGTGTATAGACTTGTTAAATCCACTTTATATTACAATGTATTTTATAGAGAGGCTTAATATTTTTATTGTGAAATAGGGGTTGTTTTTTATAGCTATTTGGAGACAAATATTGCTTAGAAGAATACGTTGTTAATAAATATAAAGAGCTGTATAGTTTAATGTTGCTGATATTTTCTCCTGTGGTCCATGTCTTTTCCTGGTGCTTGGCTTGCATGGTATATTGGATAGAAGTGCAGTATATTTCCAGAGTATTCAGGAGAAATCAATATGCTTTGTGTGCCTTGAGCCATGGCTTTGTGCTTGGAGCCAAGAAAATAAAAGTTCATTCGAGGACACGATGAAAACTGAGAATGCAGTTTTACTGTAAAATGGTCTGGCTGGGTGGCATAGATAATGTTCTGTGCACCATTTAGCCTACACGAGTCCAAAACATGCTGACCAAATGAGAACAAATATTTTGATTGTTTGTTACTGATACGCTGAATGTTATAAAGCTGAGCTCCTGGCACTTTTATTAGGTGAGTATAAAGTTGCTTCCATGCCTTTAAATATTTTTTTCTTGTGGGACTGCATCGTCCCCCTATTTTGTCTAATAGGTTTATTTCTTATGATTGTCAGCTCCATCTAGTGGGCATAATGCAGTATTGTATCCTAGTTGAGGCATTTCAGGAAAATACCACATTATGTCCACTAGATAGAGTTGATGATCATGAGAAATAGACCTATAGGCAAAAGGGAAATTTGTTACAGCAGGGTGAATGCTTGTAACATTCATCCAGCGAACATTCTATAAATAGACTTCAAAGTCATCCAGGTAGTGGAAAAGACATTTTTTTTGATAGGGGAAAAACCCTATGTTCCTTTTAGATCTGATTCA
This sequence comes from Lithobates sylvaticus, assembly GCA_028564925.1. Lineage (NCBI taxonomy): Eukaryota > Metazoa > Chordata > Amphibia > Anura > Ranidae > Lithobates > Lithobates sylvaticus. The sequence continues at coordinate 138,979,780 of CM053027.1, forward strand.
TAAGATGGGTGGCCACTATGCCTGCCATCCCCCTGACCACCGGTCTTGTACTTGTCCAACTTTAGTTCTTTAGAAAGTGAACTGTGATGTAATTATCTCACAGCTTGCTTTAGTGGGCAGACTCAGACCTAAAGGCCCACTTTAATGGCACCAGACACATGCCTATAGTGCTTTGCATTCTGTGCTCTAATTTTTAGGAAATTCTATTGCTGCTTCTGAGATACCTCCTGCCAGTGCGTAGAGCAGCCATTCTCAACCAGGGTTCCTCCAGAGGTTGCTAAGGGTTCCTTGATCTGTGGCTGATGAATCACCTTTTTGATGGTGCCTACAGAGTTCAAGGTTCAGCATCACATAGCAAAGCCTTTAGCTGTCTTTAAGGGTGGCAATCTGAGCACCACTTTAAGGGGGACATTCTTCCTATTGGCCCCCAGTATCAGGGGCATTGTTCCTATTGACCCCTGATGAATTGGTCTTAGTAAGGGTTCCTCGAGACCTGAAAATAATTTTTGGGGGTTCCTCTAGGGTTAAAAGGTTGAGAAAGCCTGGCGTAGAGGTTACAGATTCTTACATATGCAGCTACAATTTCAACACTTTTTAAACAGTGGGGGAAATGTATTAAAGTGGTTAAAGTTTTTATTGCATTCTGTGTGCAGCTGCCCCCCTCAGCCCCTCTAATACTTACCTGAGGCCCATCTCAATCCACCGATGTTGCACAAGAGACTCAGCTGCCCGGGACTCTCCTTGGCTGGGACAGCAGCGAAGCACCATTGCCTACCGCTGCTGTCAATTAAAAGTCACTGAGCCAATGAGGAGAGAGAGGGGGGTGGGGCCAGGCCGTAGCTCTGTGTCTGAATGGACACACAGAGCTGTGGCTCGGGTGCCCCTATAGCAAGCTGCTTTCTGTGGGGGCACTCAACAGAAGGGAGAGGCCAGGAACACCGAAGAGGGACCCAAGAAGAGGAGGATTCAGGCTGCCCTATGCAATAACAAAAAATAACAACAAAAAACGACTTTAGTATCACTTTAAGACTGGAGCAGCCAGAATCAGGAGTGGTTGTGCTTGGCAACCAATCAGCTTCTAGTTTTCATTTTCAAAGCTTATTTGAACAAGCTGAAGCTAAAAACGAATTGGCTAATATGCACAGACTTTTCAGATTCTGTTTCTAGTTTAGTACATTTCCCCAGTATGTGTTTTACTAAACTGTGACATTTTAATAAAAGAAAAACTACATATGCAGTTTTCATGACTTCATTACCATCCCAGAGTTTATCTGTAAATTCACTTCATTTATTAACTTTTTTCCTAAATGAGTAGTTGTTGAGTGATGAACCTGCTACTTGCTATTCAAGTCAATGGAGGAGAAGAAAGAATATCAATCTCTTATATTTATTACTGTGACAATAGGCAGACATAGGAGACCAATCCCTCAAATATACTACTCACATTGCTTGAAATTTCAGTTCAGTGTATCGTTAGTTACAAGGACACTAGATTTATGGCAGGATCAGCTAGCTTTTTTTGGGATTTGCAGAAAATGGGCTTAACCTGAAAACGAATACAGCTACCACATCTAAGGACTCCAATATATATAATTAGTATTCTTGGGTTTACATATAATAGCTACAAATATCGCCATATAGCTCTGGCCTAGATCATTACTACTAACAGCAGTGCTGAGTGTGTCTGCTGGGTACTTAAAGTGGACCTTCACCCCCTGGATGCACTGGACATTATTGCTCTCCTCCCCACCTCAACAATCTAAAATGAAAGTTTTTCTTCCTTTGTTTACTTTTTTTTGCCTGACCCCCCTGACCAACATTCTAGGTGAGAATGGTGTCTCTGCAGCTCTGAAGCCTCCTGAGATGCCCCATATCCCAGGAGGCTTCACTGTACAATCACAGTGGTTGGAGGAGGGCAGGCCTGGTGCCCATCATTACTGGGGTTGGCTGCCCAAACCAACATGATTCCAGATGACGTCAGGAACAAAGATGGTGATGTGGGACGAGGCATGGGGCAGAAGCATGATGGATCACAGCAGGACAGCTCTGGATCCACTGGGCAGGTGAGTATGTAATTTGAGGAAAACCCTAAACAATGAGTTAAAAAAACATGGATGGGAGTGAAGTTCCTCTGTAAACCTGTTTTTAGTGTATTATATGTATATCTGTGTATTAAATACAGGCATACCCCACTTTTAAGTACACAATGGGGTTTATTTACTAAAGCTGGAAAATGGAAAATCAGGCTCACTTCTGCATAGAAACCAATGAGCTTCCATGTTTTATTACCAAAGCTTAATTGAACAAGCTGGGGTTAGAAGCTCATTGGTTTCTATGCAGAAGGCTGTCATGTTGTAGTTAACCACTTCCCGACTGGCGCACACACATATACGTCAGCAGAATGGGACGGACAGTCATAAGGGCATACAGATACGTCCCTTTGAATATGCCGCCGTGCCATCACGTGTGCGCCGCATGCTTGTGTTGGAAGTGAGAAAGATAGAAAGCGAGAAAGAAAGGAAGGATGGATAAACAGCTTGGGGACAAGCAATTAAGTTCTCCGTCAAGATAGATTACACATTTAATAGAAAATAGCTGAAACCGGGCTTGTAGCTTATAGGCCACCAGTTCCTTTATGAATCAGCTCCGGGGATTAGGGGAGGGAAAACATATAAAGAAAATGAGACTATAAGAGAGAAATAGAAGTGGGGAACGGAGAGAGAGAAGGCGCAACAGAGAGTGGTTAGAGGAATGTGGTAATATGTGTACATGTGAGTGAGAGCGGTCGGAACCCCCGTGATTCCGGTCGCGGGTCCCGCAAACTCGCTTGCCGTGGGGATACCCGTGATCGTCTCAAGGGGAGGATGAACGGGGAGATGCGGAAGTAAACAGCATCTCCCCGTTCTGCCTAGCAACAAGTGACACTGATCTCTGCTCCCTGTGATTGGAGCAGAGATCAGTAATCAGTAACACACAGCCACGCCCCCCACAGTTAGTAACACGCCCCTAGGACACACTTAACCCCTACACTGCCACCCCCTGGTTAACCCCTTCACTGCCAGTGTCATTTACACAGTGCATTTGTATGTGTCAAAAATGTCCGATGTGTCTACCATAATGTCACAGTCACAATAAAAATCGCTGATCGCCGCCATTACTAGTAGTAAAAAAAAAATATTAATAAAAATGCTATAAAACTATCCCCTATTTTGTAAACGCTATAACTTTTGCGCAAACCAATCAATAATCGCTTATTGCGATTTTTTTTTTTTTTACCAAAAATATGTAGAAGAATACGCATCGGCCTAAACTGCGGAAAAAAAACGATTTTTTATGTATTTTTGGGGGATATTTATTATAGCAAAAAGTTAAAAATAATGTGTTTTTTTTTAAAAATTGCCGCTCTTTTTTTTGTTTATAGCGCAAAAAATAAAAACCGCAGGGGCGATCAAATACCACCAAAAGGAAACTCTATTTGTGGGGGAAAAAAAAGACATCAGTTTTATTTGGGAGCCACGTCGCACGACCGCGCAATTGTCAGTTAAAACGACGCAGTGCCAAATCGCAAAAAGTGCTCTGGTCTTAAGCCAGCAAAATGGTCCGGTCTGAAAGTGGCTAAACTTTTCTCAGTTTAAAGCAATCTGAACCTTTGCTCGTTTTTTTTGCTGTATGTTACTCAACCTTTCGTATTTCTTTTGATTTATATGTGTTGCTGTCATTCAAATGAAAGATTGTTTGACATACACAACCTCTGGCTGGAGTTTTTGGCGAGCTCTTCACTAATCTTCACGTACCTCCCTTGAAATTTGACCTGTGTGCCGTGTAAATAAGAGATGTTAGCAGCAAAAGCAGCCAGCATTGTATATAAATAGACTCTTAGTGCTGATAATAGATGCTCCAGTTACACATTAGGACCAAGCTGCCTACTGGAAATAGCTTTTGCCCCTGTTGATTAGATCTTAATTGTAGCTTTGGAATGAGCAATCTACAGAGGGCCTTTCTAAGAGAGATGTGACATCTTCCTGGACAGCTGGGTATGAAAGGGTCAGTCCATACAATACTGGCAGATGCTGGAAGATTGAGCCATCTGTCAAGCAGTGGAGATGTCCCCGACCACCCCCCTGCGCTGTCCTCACCACTGAGATACCTATTGTTGATCCTGATAGGATCCTACCACTGGACAACCAATAGGTAGTGACTATATCACACAGGCAATGACGTTGATACCTGAAGAAGACTTGGGACTACAGAACCCGCAGATTTAGGTGGATGAAAATGATGTAGGGTTGATGGCAAAGGTTAGAGGCAGGTGGGGCTAGCTGTATGTGTGGTATTGGGCTTAAAAGTTAAACTCCAGGCATTGAAAGATATAAACTGCCCGATCCTCTCCGTAGATATTACCCCTAGGTGTGCTAGTAGCGCAGTTCGTTCCCTAATTTTTTTTATAATTTTTTTTTTTTTTTACGTCTGACATCCGCTGACATCCGACCCGGACCGATCCGCCAAAAGCAGACGGATGGCTCTACGTCCAGATCCGTCGCTGGCAGATCGGATTGGGTGAGATCTGATGAAAACGGACACGCTGTCCGTTTTCATCCGATCTCTCCATAGAGACCAGTGGCTCTGGACAAGCCCCTCCCCGCTCAGTGAGCAGAGAGGAACCTGTCATCCGCCGGCTCAGCGGAGATCAACGGAGAGATCTTCCAATGAGCCGGCGGACAGAGGCGGACTCGGTGGAAGCGGAGTCCGCCTCGTGTGAAAGGGGCCTATCTCTTTGCCTTCCACTGTCAATTACAATGGTGACAGACCTGATGGGTAACTAGTCTGTAAGCATCCCAATAAGGCTTTCGCCCACTGCAGTGTTCAGCCCCACATCATTGGTTAGTAGGACACTGGTGGCCTGCATCCTAGCAGCCAATGGAGTAAATACATTACAAATTAAAGAAACCCCTGTAAGCCTCGTACAAACGATAAGTATATCGGACATCAATCAACTGTTTTTTGTTGCATGCTAGTCTCATATCGAAAATGAAGTGGTAACTAAAGTTACGACAGAATACAACTTCAAAAGGTGTCGTGATGTAATGTATTGTATTGTATTGTAATGTATTCTTTCATTTCCGAGGATATGCAGTTGGTCTTCCGATTTTTTTCAAACGAATACTGTACTGATTAAACGAAAATCGTCCGATCTGGTAAAAAGTTTTCCTGCTTGTTTCCTTTGGATATTCTTGGGTGAACTGTCCTGATCGGCTCTCGAAAGCTGTGTACTAATGATCAGATTATTGCATGATTGTTTCGAAATCGATTTTTGTTATTCGATTTTCTCATCGTGTGTACTGGGCATTAGCTCTGTTTGAGTTGGTCCTATCCAGTTTTGTTATCTATTAACTGGCAGTAATTCTTTTTGAATTTGTTGCACCCCCCCGACACAATTTGTTATAGTGATGCAAATAAGAAGTGCCCGAATCTGTCACAGAACCATCGCAAGGCTTTCAGGAAATAAGATTGTTTAAAGGGCCAATACTACTGGGAAAAGTGTCATAAATGATGTATTGAATTCTACCCGGAATCTTTTCTGCATGGGGGGATGGTAAAGGCTGGAATGTGGACCTGCTCCAAGGTCGTCTAATATTTAGACATGCTTTGTACAGTGCCCGAGTGATCAGCCACTCATCAAGATCGCTAGATGAGTCACTCTGATTTAGCAGGCACATGTTGTTTCTTTCAGTGATTCTGTTCTAACAAGCTTAAAGTGGTTGTAAACCCTTTTGTCTTACTTTTATCTATAGGTAAGCCTAGAATAAGGCTTACCTATAGGTAGTGGAAATATCTCCTAAACGTGCACCGTTTAGGAGATATTTCACTTGTAGTGCACCAATGTCGTCATCGGTGCATGCGCTGTAAAGAAACGGACCACCGTGCCGTTTCTACCCCCAGCGCGTGCCGCGACTGACGGCTCCCACGCACATCCACGGGAGTGACGTCACGCGGCTCCGGCCAGTCACAGAGCTGGGGTCCGCAGCCCCGGAAGGAAGAGGGGTGAAGATGGACGCGGCCTGCACAGGGGGACAGCGCGGGCTTCGTTTGCAGGGAAGTGTCATATACCGTATTTATCGGCGTATAACACGCACCCCAAGTTTAGGAGAAAATTTTAAGGAAAAAAAATTACATTTAAATGCCCATCAATGCAGCCTTATCAGTGTCCATCTGCAGCCTTGCACAGCGTCCATCTGCATGCTTCTCAGTGTCATTTGCAGCCTTGCAGCCTTCTTATGCCGCGTACACACGAACGGACTTTCCCGCGGGATTGTCCGCTGGACTCGAGTCCGCCCGACCATCCCCCCGTGTGTGGGCGCCGGCGGACTTTTTGGCGCCAAAAGTCCGGCGGACTAGGTTTTAAGTTTTGTTTTAAAATTATCCGCTGGACTTGGCAGTCCGACGGACAATCCCGCCGTTAGTATTCTAGTCCGCCGGACTTTTGGAAATGAACGGACTTGCCGATCATCGGAAAGTCCGTTCATTTAGCACGTGACTTCAGGTAGACGGAGCTAGCGAAGGCAGTGAATGCCGCCGCGCTAGCCCCGTCACCTGGTATGGATTTAAAGGGAATCCCCACGCCGAAAAAACGGCGTGGGGGTCCCCCCCAAATCCATCTCAGACCCTTATCCGAGCACGCAGCCCGGCAGGCCAGGAAAGGGGTGGGGACGAGCGAGCGCCCCCCCCTCCTGAGCCGTACCAGGCCGCGTGCCCTCAACATGGGGGGTGCCCTGGGGAAAGGGGGGCCGTGCGGCCCCCCCAGCCCAAAGCACCTTGTCCCCATGTTGATGAGGACAAGGGCCTCTTCCCGACAACCCTGGCCGTTGGTTGTCGGGGTCTGCGGGCGGGGGGCTTATCGGAATCCGGGAGCCCCCTTTAATTAAATACGATGTACCCCTACCCATTCACCTAAGGTGTAAAGTGTAAAGAAAAAAAAACACACAATTTTTTAAAAATATTTTATTGCACTGCTCCGGGGGTCTTCTTCCGTCTTGGGGGGTCTTCTCGCCGGACTCCTCCGCTATTTACCTAGCTCTTTTACTGAGCAGAGGAGGCCGGCTACCTTCTTCGTCGTCGCGGTTGTCTGGGGGTCTCGATCCGCCTTTGGGGGTCTTCCGGGGTCTCTTCTGTTCTTGCCGCTGTCGCCGCCTTTCTGCGCCGCCGCCTTCTTCTTCCTCTTCTTCTTCTTCTTCTTCTTCTTCTTCTGATGTTGACTCAACGCTCTCTCTGGCCGGAATGGCAGAGCCGCGCTGTGCTGGGACTTATATAGGGACAAGGGGACAGGGTCACATGGTGACCCCGCCCCCCTATGATGTCAGAGTCCCAGCATCCTCCGGGACATATGACTCATGCCCCCCGCCCACAGACCCCGACAACCAACGGCCAGGGTTGTCGGGAAGAGGCCCTTGTCCTCATCAACATGGGGACAAGGTGCTTTGGGGTGGGGGGGCCGCACAGCCCCCCTTTCCCCAGGGTACCCCCCATGTTGAGGGCACGCGGCCTGGTACGGCTCAGGAGGGGGGGGGGGGCGCTCGCTCGTCCCCACCCCTTTCCTGGCCTGCCGGGCTGCGTGCTCGGATAAGGGTCTGAGATGGCATGGGGATTTCGGCATGGGGATTCCCTTTAAATCCATACCAGGTGACGGGGCTAGCGTGGCGGCATTCACTGCCTTCGCCGAGAACGGACGAAAGCTGCAGAGAAGGGCCGAAGGTGGCCGAAAGCTGCCGAGAACGTCCGAAGGCGACCGAAAGCTGCCGAGAAAGGCGGAAGGTGGCCGAAAGCCGCTAAGAAGGGCCGAAGGCGGCTTAAAGCCGCCCCAGAGGCTCACAACGCCGGGAATCGGCGTATAACACGCACCCCTGATTTTCCCCTGCTTTAAAGGGGGGAAAAGGTGAGTGTTATACGCCGATAAATACGGTAATTTGCAGGCCTTGCGGGGAGCAAAAGAGGAAGTAAAACCCATCAGTTTACAGAGTGCAAACCTTAAAGTGTATTTCCACTTTTGCAGTCAAATTTAAGAAAACCTCACTATTTTTTTTTTCATTCTGTTGTTCCTATTCACATAGCATGTGGATGGAAGAATCTGTTAAGCTGGCCATAGAGAGATCAATTCGCGGACGGTTCAGCAGGTACCGGCCGAGATTCGATCCATCTATGGGCAGACTGGTTGTACTGAAGTCAATCCATCGATCGATTTCAGTACAACCAGCTTGTCTGATTTTTTTGCCTGCAGTCGCTGCCGACAGCTATAGCCACTAGTAGTGTTCTGCCGGCAGGGAAGCAGAACACAATAGCGCTGCAGGAGGGATTTCCCCATCAACACTGACTGTGTTGATGGGGGAATTTAGGAAATTGTATATCTATGGCTTGCTTTAGTTTAAAAAAAAATAGCCGTATAAGGCCAGCTTTGTTTTTTTTCATTAACGTACAATGCAGAACCAAAACTCTGAGATATATAATCCTTTCTTAGGACAGGCAGTGTTTAAATCTGATTTACAACTGATAAGGTCAGCCAGCATAGTAACAATAGTGTTAATTATGGTAAACATCAACTCCCCAGCCCTGTCCTTAAAGCGGTGTTTCACCTAAAAAAAAAGAAAAATGTAAAAGTCAGCAGCTAAAAAAAAAGTAGCTGCTGACTTCTAATAAGTACACTTACCCTCCCAGGGCGCCCGCGATGTCGGTCGTGGGGGCCGAGATGTCCCTCGGCGATCCGGTTCCAACGCCGCCATCCTCAGTAAGGGAAACGGGCAGCGAGCGCTGCCCATTTCCTACTGCGCATGCGCGAGTCGCGCGCGGCCAACTGCGCATGCACGAGTCGGCGTGCGGCCTACTGCTCATGCGCGAGTCGAATTTGTGAATGGGGAACGCGATGTGTTGTGGGACATAGTTCCCATAACACACCGCGCCCCATTCACTAGAAGGCGGCGCTCGGAGCAGAAGAGAGAACAGCGCCGCGGAACAGGAAGAGGCAGATTAAGACGATCTGCCTAGCAACAGCCATTTCTGGTAAGTAAAAAAAAATAATAATTTTTAATTTTTTTTTTATTTTACATTTTTATTAACATTTTTTTAAAGTTTTTTTTTTCAGGGTGGCCCTCAATGGGGCCGTGCGGCTATACCGCCGGCAAAGTGCCGCTGCAGCGGCACTTTGCGGGCGGTTTTAACCCTTTATCGGCTGCTAGTAGGGGTTAAAACTGCCCCGCTAGCGGCCGAATAGCGCCGCTAAAACGACGGTAAAGCAACGCTAAATATAGCGCTGTTTAACCGCCGACGCCGCTCCCGCCCCAGTGTGAAAGGGGCCTTATTGTTTTTTTTGCAGTAATGCTGTGTGAATGGGAACATAGGCAGCACAGTAGCTAAGTGGTTAGTGCTTCCACCTGGTTGTCCGTTCAAATCCCAACCATGGCACTAGGCAGGCTATGCACGGAGCAAATTTCTTTCTTGCAGCTATGAGGATGGGGGAAGCTGTCCCTGCTGGGAGAAGACAGTGATTATTGCTAGCGGCTAAAGCAGATAGCTAAAGCAGCCTCTAGCGATAATCGTTTGTAAAATCTGGCAGGCTGGTTGCATCCAAGTTGATGGGTACATTCCCCCTGCTTAAACATGGTTGGAATCTCAGGAGAAACTGGCCCTACTTGTCTGGATTATAGGTTGAATTTAGATGGACTTGTGTCTTTTTTTCAAGCTGACTATGCAACTATGGATTGTGCGTGGTTTTCCTCCGGGTGCTATGGTTTCCTCCCACATTCCAAAGACATGCTGGAAGGTTAATTGGCTCCTGTCCAAATTGGTCCAAGTATGTGTATGTATGACCTTAGATTGTATGACAAGTATGTGAGTAAGTGACCTTAGATTGTAAGCTCCTTGAGAGCAGGGGCTAATGTGAATGTACAATATACTGTATATGTATAGCGCTGTGTACATTGTCGATGCTATATAAATACCTGAAATAAATAAATGTAACAAATATAAAATTGGTGTTATCCCTGCTGGCTGCAAAAGTGGAAATTCACTTTAAGCTGGCCATACATGGATTGTAATATTGTACAGTTCAGCAGGGACCAGCTGAATTTCGATCAATGTGTGCCCACTGCAGTTGAACAGAAGTTGATCTACAGATAGACTTCTGTTCACCTAAACTGTTAGATAGAAACCGCTCATTTAGTGCTGCAGGCAACAGGCTGCAGTGCTGATCTGTGTATTATGATAGCATAGGAGTCCCCCCCCCTGTCAGAATACAATAGCACAGTGGGGAGGATTCCCCCATCCACACATTTGAGGTAGATGAGGCAATTGATTCATCTTTTTTTTCCGTTCAGCCTGCAGGCTGACCAAAGAAAACTGAGCCGTGTAGGACCAGTTTCAGGGTCCCTTTGTACACCACTGGAGAACAGGATCTCACAGGACCCAGCAGGCAGTGTTTACCATGTGGCAGAAAGGAACGTTCCTCTTCTGTTCAAGAAAGTACCTCGTCCTGAATATAGAGTCGCTGACATTTAAGCCCCATACACACAATCAGAAAATCGTATGGAAAATACCGCTTTCGAAGCGATCGTACGATAATCGGATCGTTCGTACAGAGCTTTCAAGAGCCAATCAGGACAGTACATCTGATATTATTCTATCGGACATGCACAATTTTTTTTTTTTGTACAGCACAGTGGTGTAGTGGTTAGCACCTTCACCTAGCAGCAATAGGGTCGCTGGTTCAAATCCCGACCACGACACCTTCTGCCTGGAGTTTGTATGTTCTCCCTGTGCCTGCATGGGTTTTCTCCAGGTACTCCAGTTTCCTCCCACACTCCAAAGACATGCTGGTAGGTTAATTAGATCCTGTCAATAAAATTGGCCAAATATGTGTATGTTGTATGTGTTTGTAAGCGTGTCGGGACCCCACATGGCAAGGACCACGCTATACCACAGATAGACACCAGTGGCAAAAGCGCCCTGAGGCGATTCAGTTTGCATAGGTAGTGCTATACAAGTCATTCATTCACAATGCCAGATCATTTGATTTTCCTTTAATCAGTACAGCTATCATTCGAAAATGCATTACAACACATGACATCACTTCCGAAATGTTATTTCTGTCGTGCGGGAATTTTCATGACTTTAGTAAACGCATCAGATTCGATCTGAGATTAGCATGCAATAAAAAAACGACGATCATTTGACCAATAATCTCATTGTGTGTATGGGGCATTATTCCCATCATTTGATACTAAGAAGGTGACCGATCGAGGTAAAATTGATGTTTAAAGTTGGACGGAGGTAACCGATAACATCTGCTTACTGCGAAATGTCATACAGCTGAGGTCTCTGTAGGCTACCAGAACATTGCACCAACATCTACTCCGTAGGCTACCAGAACATTGCACCAACATCTACTCCGTAGGCTACCAGAACATTGCACCAACATCTACTCCGTAGGCTACCAGAACATTGCACCAACATCTACTCCGCAGGCTACCAGAACATTTGCACCAACATCTACTCCGTAGGCTACCAGAACATTGCACCAACATCTACTCCGTAGGCTACCAGAACATTGCACCAACATCTACTCCGTAGGCTACCAGAACATTGCACCAACATCTACTCCGTAGGCTACCAGAACATTGCACCAACATCTACTCCGTAGGCTACCAGAACATTGCACCAACATCTACTCCGTAGGCTACCAGAACATTGCACCAACATCTACTCCGTAGGCTACCAGAACATTGCACCAACATCTACTCCGTAGGCTACCAGAACATTGCACCAACATCTACTCCGTAGGCTACCAGAACATTGCACCAACATCTACTCCGTAGGCTACCAGAACATTGCACCAACATCTACTCCATAGGCTACCAGAACATTGCACCAACATCTACTCCGTAGGCTACCAGAACATTGCACCAACATCTACTCCGTAGGCTACCAGAACATTGCACCAACATCTACTCCGTAGGCTACCAGAACATTGCACCAAAATCTAAAATGAGAAAAAAAAAACATTGAGCACAGGTTTTTGCTACAGTAGATATATACATATTTTTTTTTCCTTTATTAATTGACTAATTGCATACAAGGTTTGTGTGGCTGACAAAGCCAGTGTATTTACCATCAACTAGGAGATTATGATCTACTGGTGTATAACAAGAGCTTGTCAGACCAGTAAGAAGCTCAAGCGATAAAGCCTGGATACAGATACTTTTGGGAGGACTGGAACAGCTGTCAGCTGTCAATGTGCAGCAAAGTCACAAAAGGGCGGATTGAAGCAAAACAAATACTTAAAAATGACTGGAGCATTTTTTAATTGGTGAAAAGGGAATGATTTGTGGTCAGTCTGAAAATGGCATCCCTGCAAATTGATTTGGCTTCCAGATAAAATATTCTTGTGAAACACAAATTAACATGTAGAGTAAAGGATTTAGTTCCATGTATTTATTATAGGTTTATATTGTACCAGCTTTTTCTACAGCCCTGTACATTCTAAGGATGTAAAACAAAAAAAAAAAAAAAAAACACAAAAATTTAAACGTCTATATACAAAAAAGATTATAGTCTAAAATTAAAACGGATAACTGCAAATGCTAGGGCAGGTTTGATAGTAGCAGGTAGATTGTACATTGTGCCTGTCTGATGTGCTAAATGCGATCATTAAAGAAAAGTGCAGCTCCAGCCAAAACATTTTTTTATTCTTTTGGTGGATTCTGAAACGTTTACAAACTCTATAAACTTTGAGTTGCTATCTCTCTCCCCATTTAGCTGACATTCTCCCCACTTACTTTATATTTGATGGTTGTCAGACAGAACAAGAAGTCAGAGGGACCCCTCCCACCTTGACCAAAAACACAGACAGAATCTAGTAGAATTAGGAAAGTCAAAGTGATTGTAAACAATCACTTTTGTAAAACAACCCATTCAGTTTAAAATATAGTTACATAGTTAGTCAGGTTGAAAAAAGACACAAGTCCATCAAATGCAACCAACAACAAAAAAAAATATTAATTACAATCCCATATACACAAACCTACACCAACAGTTGATCCAGAGGAAGGCAAAAAAAAACAGAAAAGCATGATCCAATTGGCTACAGCAGGGGAAAAAATTCCTTCCTGATCCCCTAATTTTCCCTGGATCAACTTTACCTATACATTTTAGTACCCAGTTATATTATGTACATTTAGGAAAGTATCCTGGCCTTTTTTAAAGCAATCAACTGAGCGTTAAAACCACCTATGGAGGGAAACCTTTCCATATTTGGAGATGAAATCTTTTTTCCTCTAGACGTAAAGAGTGCCCCTTTAGAAATAGAAATGAAAAGCAAAACATTTTTGTATAGATATAAAAAAAAACATTATAAATACCTCTTTTCCCTTTTTTATAAATGATCACATTCCCTTTGTTCTCAGCTGCCTAAGAGCTGGGGGAGGAGAAGCAGCAGCACACTGAGCTTGCCAATGAATGGCTGTGCAGCAGGGGCATGTTAGGATAGGTCTGATCATTAGAGGAGAGTACACCAAGTTCCCAGCAGAGCTAGAAAACTGACCATGGTGTGCTCTCCTGCTTAGTGTGGTCAGTTTTTAATAGGAAAGCAGAGGGACTGGCAGGAACATCAGGGATTTTACACGAATAAAGCAATACAAAGAGAACAGGATACTTTCCCATACAAGTACATGGTACAGCAGGCACATATCAGAAATATGATATGTTGGGGTAACAAACACTTTAATTGATGCATGGAACAGGCTTCCAGCAGAGATATTAAGTCAACAGCAAGTAAAATAGTTTTAAATCCTCCATGGAAAAATAAAAAGAAGACACAAATAAAAATATGGAGTCTTTGCAGCATACAGTGCATCCGGTAAGTATTCACATCGCTTCACCTTTTCCTTATTTTGTTATGTTACAGCCTTATTTCAAAATGGATTTAATTCATTATTTTCCTCCCAATTCTACAAACAATACCCCATAATGACAACATGAAAGAAGTTTGTTTGAAATCTTTGCAAATGTATTAATAATAAAAAACAAAACAATCACATGTACATAAGTATTCCGCAGCCTTTGCTATGACACTCAAAATGGAGCTCAGGTGCCTCCTGTTTCCACTGATCATCCTTGAGATGTTTCTACAATGTGATTGGAGTCTACCTGTGATAAATTCAGTTGATTGGACATGATTTGGAAAGGCACACCCCTGTCTATTTAAGGTCCCACAGTTAACAGTGCATGTCAGAGCACAAATCAAGCCATGAAGTCCAAGGAATTGACTGTAGACCTCTGAGACAGGATTGTATATAGGCACAGATCTAGGGAAGGGTACAGAAAGAATTCTGCAGCATTGAAGGTCCCAATGAGCACAGTGGCCCCCATCATCCACAAATGGAAGAAGTTTGGAACCATCGGGACTCTTGCCAGAGCAGGCCGACTGGCCAGTCTGAGTGATCGTGGGGAGAAGGGCCTTAGTCAGGAAGATGACCAGGAGCCCGATTGTCACTCTGACAGAGCTCCAGCATTTCTCTGTGGAGAGAGGAGAACCTTCCAGAAGAACCACCATCTCTGCAGCACTCCACCAATTAGGCATGTATGGTAGAGTGGCCCTTCCAGAAGAACCACAATCTCTGCAGCACTCCACCAATTAGGCATGTATGGTAGAGTGGCCCTTCCAGAAGAACCACAATCTCTGCAGCACTCCACCAATTAGGCATGTATGGTAGAGTGGCCCTTCCAGAATAACCACCATCTCTGCAGCACTCCACCAATTAGGCATGTATGGTAGAGTGGCCCGACAGAAGCCACTCCTCAGTAAAAGGCACATGACAGCCCGCCTGGAGTTTGCCAAAAGGCACCTGAAGGACTCTCAGACCATGAGAAACTATTTTTATCTGGTCTGATGAAACAAAGATTGAACTCTTTGGCCTGAATGGCAAGTGTCATGTCTGGAGAAAACCAGGCACCGCTCATCACTTGGCCAATACCATCCCTACAGTGAAGCATGGTGGTGGCAGCATAATGCTATGGGGTCTTTTTCAGTGGCAGGAACTGGGAAACTAGTCTGGATCAAGGGAAAGATGAATGCAGCAATGTACAGAGACATCCTTGATGAAAACCTTCTCCAGAGAGCTCTGGACTTCAGACTGGGGCAGAGGTTCATCTTCCAACAGGACAAAGACCCTAAGCACACAGCCAAATTAACAAAGGAGTGGCTACAGGACAACTCTGTGAATGTCCTTGAGTGGCCCAGCCAGAGCCCAGACTTAAACCCAATTGAACATCTGGAGAGATCTGAAAATTGCTGTGCACTGATGCTCCCCATCCAACCTGATGAAGCTTGAGCGGTCCTGCAAAGAAGAATGGGAAAAACTGCCCAAAAATAGGTGTGCCAAGCTTGTAGCACACTCAAAAAGACTCAAGGCTGTAATTGGTGCCAAAGGTGCTTCAACAAAGTATTGAGTAAATGCTGTGAATACTTACTGTATGTATGTACATGGGATTTTTTTCCTTTTTTATTTTTAGGAAATTTGAAAAGATTTCATACAAACTCCTTTCACATTGTCATTATGGGGTATTGTTTGTAGAATTTTGAGGAAAATAATGAATTTAAACCATTTTGGAATAAGGCTGTAATATAACAAAATGTGGAAAAAGTGAAGTGCTGTGAATACTTTCCAGATGCACTTTACTTTTGCCTCTGAAAGTCTGGTGGGTGCAGTTTGCTGGTGCTCCTTTGCCTTGCAGGGTCCTGGCTGGGACTGAATCTTTGGTGCTGTAATTGCACCAGAGCGCTGGCCATTTGGCAAATGCATCCCAACCAGGGTTGATTTGATTTAAATCAAGTCGATTTAAATCGCGCTTTAACTGACAATTGCTTGCGACGTGGCTCCCAAACAAAATTGACGTCCTTTTTTTCCCACAAATAGAGCTTTGATCACCCCTGCGGTTTTTATTTTTTGCTGGAAAAAAAACCATTATTTTTACATTTTGCCCCAAAAAACCATAAAAAATAATTTTTCCTCAGTTTAGTACTTTTTGCATTTTTATTAATATTTTTTTTTACTATTAATGGCGGCGATCAGCGATCACACATCGGACATTTTTGACACATTTAACCACTTAAGCCCTGGACCATTTTGCTGGCCAAAGACCAGAGTACTTTTGCGATTCGGCACTGCGTCGCTTTAACTGACAATTGCGCGGTCGTGCGACGTGGCTCCCAAACAAAATTGACGTCCTTTTTTTCCCACAAATAGAGCTTTGATCACCCCTGCGGTTTTTATTTTTTGCGATATGAAAAAAATAAGAGCGACAATTTAGAAAAAAACGCATTAATTTTTACATTTTGCTATAATAAATATCCCCCAAAAATGTATAAAAAATAATTTTTTCCTCAGTTTAGGCTGATACATATTCTTCTAAATATTTTTGGTAAAAAAAAAGTGTCTATTGATTGGTTTGCGCAAAAGTTATAGCGTTTACAAAATAGGGATAGTTTTATGGCATTTTTATTAATATTTTTTTTTACTATTAATGGCGGCGATCAGCGATCACACATCGGACATTTTTGACACATTTTTGGGACCATTGTTGTTTATACAGCAATCAGTGCTATACAAATGCACTGATTCCTGTGTAAATGACACTGGCTGTGAAGGGGTTAACCACTAGGGGGCAGTGCAGGGGTTAAGTGTGCCCTGGGGAGTGTTTCTAACTGTGGGGGGCGTGGCTACGTGTGACACGTCACTGATCTCTGCTCCTGATCACAGGGAGCAGAGATCAGTGACACTGTCACTAGGCAGGACGGGGAGATGCTTGTTTACATTAGGGTATGCAGGGTACCCCCACAGTGATCGAGTCTGCTTGACCCTCGACCCAACTCATGGAGGTCCCGGTCGGCGTGCACGCGCGATGGCATGGCGGCAAATTTAAAGGGACGTACAGGTACGCCCATTTGCCCAGCCACGCCATTCTGCCGATGTACATCGTAGTGCGCTGGTTGGAAAGCGGTTAAATGACTAGTAAAAAGGCTTGATTTAAATCATCTTTTTTAAAGAGCAACTGTCATCTCTGTCCCGCATAGGCTCCTCCTCTGACCCGCTGTTGACTCACCGACAGTCCCATTTACTTTAATGGATCGGCTGGTGATGCGGCAGTGACACAACAAGGTGAGGGACGTGGCGGCAGCAGGTGAGTGGATGCCTGCTAACAGGCGCTGCCATGATGGATCTGAAATGACAGGTGCTCTTTAAATGTAAGGAATTATTCTTTCTGGTAGTTAGAATCTTTAATATTTGCAAACAAAATTAAGGTTTTTGATTTAGAATAATAAGCTGTCAGGTTAGTAAAACAGCGATATCAGGGCCAATGCAATCATACAGTTTGTAGTGTACATAGATTTTCAAAACAATGGGATAAAGAAATATTCCTGAACTTTGGTTTATCTCATGTTTACTGTGAGATTGTGTGAATGCATCAATGCAGTCCATGTTATCTCAGCTTGCAGAGCTTGGATTCATTGATTGAGTTTACCAAAAATGAAAATATTGCAGAATATACAGCTACATGCTACAAAACTAAGCTCCATTGTATGCGGAATACACTAAATTATTAATGTATTTTAACCACTTCAGCCCCGGACCAATTTGCAGCTAAAGGACCAGGCCCCTTTTTGCGATTCGGCACTGCGTCGCTTTAACTAACAATTGCGCGGTCATGCGACGTGGCTCCAAAACAAAATTGGCGTCCTTTTTTTCCCACAAATAGAGCTTTCTTTTGGTGGTATTTGATCGCCCCTGCGGTTTTTATTTTTTGCGCTATAAACAAAAATAGAGCGACAATTTTGAAAAAAATGCAATATTTTTTTACTTTTTGCTATAATAAATATCCCCAAAAAATATATAAAAAAACATTTTTTTTCCTCAGTTTAGGCCGATACGTATTCTTCTACATATTTTTGGTAAAAAAAATTGCAATTAGCGATTATTGATTAGTTTGCGCAAAAGTTATAGCGTTTACAAAATAGGGGATAGTTTTATAGCATTTTTATTAATATTTTTTTTTTTATTAGTAATGGCGGCGATCAGCGATTTTTATTGTGACTGCGACATTTTGGCGGACACATCGGACATTTTTGACACATTTTTGGGACATTTGTCATTTATATAGAATTCAGTGCTATTTAAATAGCACTGATTCCTATGTAAATGACAGTTGTAGTGAAGGGGTTAACCACTAGGGGGCGGGGATGAGTCAGTGTGACGTGTTGTGTTTATTTTACTGTAGGGGGGCGTGGCTGTACGTGTGACGTCATTGATCGGCGTTCCCGATGACAGGGAACCGCCGATCACTGACAGTCAGTGTAGGAAGCGCGGGGAGAGGTTTGTTTACATAGACCTCTCCCCGTTCTTCAGCTCCGTAACCCGATCGCGGGATACCAGCGGCGATCGGGTCCGCTGGTCCCGCGGCCGGGGTCACGGAGCTCCCGACCGGGTCGCGAGCGCGCCGCTAGCGGCGCGCGCGCGACCCACGGGCAGGCACATGCACGATCACGTACAGGTACGTGATTCTGCCTGCCCGTGCCATTCTGCTGACGTATATCTGCAGTGGCCGGTCGGGAAGCGGTTAAATAGAAAACTATATTTTGGTTAGATTTTTACTCCAAAAGCATTTTAATAAAATAAATTTGATAAAAATTGGGCCCAATTTGGACATTTTCACTTAGGGGTGTACTCACTTTTGTTGCCAGCAGTTTAGACATTAATGGCTGTGTGTTGAGTTATTTTGAGGGGACAGCAAATTTGCACTGTTATACAAGCTGTACACTCACTACTTTACATTGTAGCAAAGTGTAATTTCTTCAGTGTTGTCACATGAAAAGATAGAATAAAATATTTACAAAAATGGGAGGGGTGTGCTCACTTTTGTGAGATACTGTATAATGTTTGGGGGGTTCTAAGTAATTTTCTAGCAAAACATATTGTTTTTTAATTGTAAGCAACAAATGTCAGAAAAAGGCTTCCTCCACGACTCTACACACGGTCGGAATTTCCGATGGAAACAGTCCGATGGGAGCTTTTCATCGGATTTTCCCACCGTGTGTATGCCCAACGGTCTTTTTCTGTCGGAATTTCCAACGGACTTTGAATTGAGAACCTGTTCTCAATTTTTCCGACGGAAAACCTTTCTATCGGATTTTCCGATCGTGTGTATGCAATTCCGACACGCAAAATTCTGACACATGCTCACGTGTGTATGCAATTCCGACCGTGTGTACGCGGCATTAGTCTTTAAGTGGTTAAACTGCCCTCATTTACCGACTGAAGTTCGTCCCTTTGATCTAAAAGAACCAAATGATACAATGTTTCTTTTTATCTCTCAGCTCTGAGCAATGTTGTGATAGGCTTTGCCAGTTGCTTTTTTTTTCAGTTTTTTGACAGCTCTGGGCAGAGAATGGCTCTGCACTTGTTACATGAATAATGGAAATGCCGGATTAAAGCGGTTCTGCACACATTTCATTTAGTAAATCTCTTTGCCTTCCAAATCAGGCAAAGAGTACTAAATGAAATGTGTTTTTTTTTTTTTTTTTTTCACTTACCTTGATAATCGCTGACTTCCTGTCCTCTGTCTCTGCGGCGGTGGGCGGGGTCACTGCGCCGATCGTCGTCAGGCCGCACTGTCTCCTGGGATCTGGTGTCATTGATCCCAGGAGTCAGTGCGGGCATCTTCCGAAATCTCGCAAGATTTCGGACACATCTTCCGAAATCTCGCGAGATTTCGGAGAACATGAGCTGCACTTTGCTGTTACTGCACACGCGCGAGCTCGGCGCAGTAACGGCGGTGCATGCCATCTAAAGTGCCTGTGGAGTTTCACATGCCCACAGGCAAGATGGCCCCCAGCAGAAAAGCATAATCTAAATAATTTTATTGGAGGAAAACCGGCTGCGATCGAGATGGAAGATGGAACACGTGAGTCCCCCAATTTACCTCGTAATCCTTGGCATATTCCCCCCAAAAAAAAAAAAAACACAGTGCAGAACCGCTTTAAGATCGTGAGGGGGGGGGGGGGTTGAATCAAGATCACGATTAATCGTGCAGCTCTACTGTACATGCGTCTGAACATATAAGTACAGGTGTTATGTTCAGGTGCATGCAAACTATGACAGCTAGCATGGAATTATGGGACTTGTAGTCCTGAAGATCACTGGCATACCCAGGGAACGCCCCCAACCTGAAGTTCTGGGAGGTGCTGAAGAGAGAGACCGCAGATCTCTTAATAAAGAGAACCTGTCATGCCTATTTCTATTACATTCTTTGTAATAGGAATAAAAAAAAAAGTGTAAAAATAAAAAGTACCTAGCAACGCTCCTGGCAGTAGCTATATCCTGCAACGCAGATCGAGCATGGAAAATCTGACAGGGCGGTTGAACAGAAGTCGATCAGTAGATGTACAACCTCCCTGCCTGTCCATACAGGCATTGAAATCCTGATCCGTGTATAGCCAGCTTTGTAGTAACAAATGTATCAACAAGGTGTTGTTGAGCTCCGCAAACCTTAATGGATTGAATGTTAGTACTGTTCCGAGGTTACCAGATAAAAAGATCTCATTGTTTGCATTAATTATAGGAATCAATACGTGAAAACAGTGTTTTTGTATTCATTTATTTACTAAACTAATTGAACAAGGCAAGCTGCGTTTGCTATTATCCTTTTTTTACAATGTTATTAGTAGTCTTCTGTTTTGTTTTTTTTTGGAAGTAAGATATTAGTCAAATGACTGGAAAAATGTACTTGACTACAAAGCCACAGAACGTTGCCTACGGCCAGAGAAGGTTTAGGACATTTTGCATTCCTGACCACAAGGAAGCCATTGTGTAGTGATGTTTTATCATGAGGTCATATATTGTTATCGTTGGAGCATGGGAAGTATCATTTGTGGCAGAATCTGTGCTTTCAACATTTTAGCCTTTCAGCAGTTCAGTCCATTTCTATAGCCATTCATAGTGAAAAATAGCTTCCTGTAGAAATCCAGCTGGTGGTTTATTGCAATTTTACTCAATAATGAATAAGACCACATAAAGATATCGTGCTGGTATATTCCTAGTCTGGATACAATATACCAATAATGTGTCCTCCAGGACAGGCTTGGGCACAGTAGGTACAGTATATGCCTATAGACAACACAGGTAAAAAGGTGGCTTTTTTATGTATAATTATTTTTCTTCATCATTAGTAGGATTAATCTTCTCCTAATGAGGTCTTTCGCACCTTCGCCCAATATTAAAAAAATTATTATACAGTATTTATTATTATAACCAGGAAAACAAAAACATTTAGTTTTGAAGCAGTCATCCTAAATGAGGGGTGCACCTATAGGCTCCAGAGATGCTAAAATAGGCCCAGACAGTAATACCAACGCACCTGCAATGCATCTAAATAGTGAACATGGAGCTAATAATCATAAACGAGTGTCACTGAAGAAACCCTGAAGATGGTGATATAGTAATGATTGTTTAAAGCTATTAAAAAAAATCTATACCTAGAATTGCTGGATTTATTAAAAAGGATAAGTTGAGACCTTTATGCCGCATACACACGATCGGACTTTCCAGCGGGATTGTCCGGTGGACTAGAGTCCGCTGGACATTCAGACCGTGTGTGAAGCAGAAGGCGGCGACAGCAACGGCGACAGAAGCCCGGGCCACCACTAGTAAAAGAGCTGGAAGAAGAAAGAAGATGCCCGGCAAGAAGAACAGAAGAGACCCCCAAAGTCAGAACAAGACCCCCAGATGGTGGCGGCGACGAAGAAGAAAGCCGGGCTCCTCCGCTAGTGAAAGAGCTAGTAAAAGAGCAGAAGATAGCGGAGGAGTCCGGCGAGAAGACCCCCCAAGACGGAAGAAGACCCCCGGAGCTGTGCAATAAAGTATTTTAAAAAATTGTGTTGTTTTTTTTATTTACACTTTTTTCCTTAGGTGAATGGGTAGGGGTACATCATACTCATTCACATAGGGTGGGGGGCCAGTATCTGGGGGCCCCCTTATTAAAGGGGGCTCCCGGATTCCGATAAGCCCCCCTGCAGACCCCGACAACCAACGGCTGGGGTTGTCGGGAAGAGGCCCTTGTCCTCATCAACATGGGGACAAGGTGCTTTGGGGTGGGGGGGCCACAGGGCCCCCATTTCCCCAGGGCACCCCCCCCATGTTGAGGGCATGCAACCTGGTACAGCTCAGGAGGGGGGGGGGCACTCCTCTGTTTTTGAACCAGTCAATGTCTGCTGATGTTCGTCCCGTGTATACTAGGCATTAGATTTAAAGTAGAAGTCCACCCTAATACTAAAATCCCTGCATCTACTGACATCTGTGATCCAACACTAACCTATCTAGCACTGTAAAAATAAATCTGTATTCATACCTTTTTTAAAGCCGATCCGACCCGATCTCCAGAGGTGGAAGCTCTGCAGAGGACACAGCTGACGACGGCTGTGCAATGGATGGGGAGTGACGTCACCCATAGAGTTACTATGTGGCTTCCATTGTCAGCTGTGTCCTCTGCACCCACCTCCACAGCGAAGCTGCAGCTGAAAGCTCAGCGTGGGATCAGGTCGGAGCAGCTTCAGAAAAGGTATGTATACTGATTTCTTCTTTACAGGGCTAGATAGGTTTAGTGTTAGATCGTGGATGCCTATAGTTAGTTTTAGGGTGGACTTCTACTTTAACCACTTGCCGAACAGCCACACCATCATTTTACTGCGGCAGGTCGGCACAATCCAACGAGCCGTCGTAGCTATATGTCGGCTCGCCGGATCGGGATAGAAGCCGCCGGAGGCCCGCGCCCACTGCATAGTGGGGGTGCCAATGCTCCTGGCCGATGGTCGCAATGACCTCTGGCCACGAGCAATCGCGGGCACGAGAGGCAGAACAGGGATGAGTGTGTGTAAACACACACTCATCCCTGTTCTGTTCTGAGTCGTGACAGATTGTGACTTCCTATTAGCTAGGAACCACGATCTGTCACTTCCTCTAGGTCAGTCCTCTCCCCCTACAGTTAGAAACACAAACAGGGAACACACTTAACCCCTTGATCGCCCCCTAGTGTTAACCCCTTCCCTGCCAGTGACATTTTTACAGTAATCAGTGCATTTTTATAGCTGTATAGATGCCAATGGTCCCAAAAATGTGTCAAAATTGTCCAATGTGTCCGCCATAATGTTGCAGTCACGATAAAAATCGTAGATCTCCACCATTACTAGTAAAAAAATAATAATAATAATAAAAATGCCATAAAACTATCCCCTATTTTGTAGACGCTATAACCTTTGTGCAAACCAATCAATATAAGCTTATTGCGATTTTTTTTTACCAAAAATATGTAGAAGAATATATATCGGCCTGAACTGAGGAAAAAATATGTTTTTATATATTTTTGGGGGATATTTATTATAGCAAAAAGTAAAAAATATTGCGTTTTTTTTTTTCAAAATTGTCGCTATTTTTTTGTTTATAGTGCAAAAAATAAAAACCGCAGAGGCAATCAAATACCACCAAAAGAAAGCTCTATTTGTGGGAAAAAAAGGAGGATTTTGTTTGGGTACAAGGTTGCATGACCGCACAATTGTCAGTTAAACCAAAGCAGTGCCGAATCACAAAAAATGGCACATGTCATTCAACAGCCAAATCTTCCGGGGCTGAAGTGGTTAAAGGAAGTTTGACATTCAAACTGGGTTGTATAATGGGTGTTTGGCTGTTAAAAGGTATTTATCAGCTTTCAATAGTGACTTGACCAGATCTCCAAATCTGGTAAGATTAACAGTCTTGGATGCAATGCAGATTTACATCTATTAGGCCCCTTTCACACTGGGTCGGGATCGGTGTACAGGCGCTATTTTTAGCGCTGTACCGCCTGAAAACCGCCCCAGTGTGAAAGGGGCCTAAGGCTCCAGGCACAGGAAGTGCACTGCTGTTTTTCAAGAGGGATTTAAAGTGACAGTAAATGCAAGTTAAAGAAAAATAGGCTTTAGTACCTGTAGTTTTTGCTAACGGTGCCCCTTCTAACAGGAATGTTGGACATCACAGCCATGGAAAATAAGATTTAAACATTTTCAGCTGAAACTTCCTTTATTAGGCACCTGAAGTCACTGAAGCCAATTATAAGTTGTTAATGTCATGGTAGTTGGTACCCTTCCGTCGTTTTAGCCGCGGGATTCGACCACTCGCGGTGCGGTTTTACCCCCCGCGAGCGTCCGAAAAAGGGTTAAAATCCCCCGCAGAGCGCCACCGTAGCGGCGCTTTGCGGCGGTATTGCCGCGGTACTACCGCAGTGTCCCATTCAAATCAATGGGAAGGAGCGGTATAGGAGCGGTGAATACACCGCTCCTATACCGCTCCAAAGATGCGGCTGGCAGGACTTTTTTTACCGTCCTGCTAGCGCACCGCTCCAGTGTGAAAGCCCACCGGCTTTCACACTGGAGTGAATGGGGCAGTTTTTTTCAGGTGATGTACAGGCGCTATTTTTAGCGCTGTACCGCCTGAAAACCACCCCAGTGTGAAAGGGGCCTAAGGCTCCAGGCACAGGAAGTGCACTGCTGTTTTTCAAGAGGGATTTAAAGTGACAGTAAACGCAAGTTAAAGAAAAATAGGCTTTAGTACCTGTAGTTTTTGCTATCGGTGCCCCTTCTAACAGGAATGTTGGACATCACAGCCATGTAAAATAAGATTTAAACATTTTCAGCTGAAACTTCCTTTATTAGGCACCTGAAGCCACTGAAGCCAATTATAAGTTGTTAATGTCATGGTAGTACCCTTCCGTCTTTCACACACAATACATGGGTATCCCTCCTGGTGCTTTAGTTGGTGCAGTGCTGAGGGCACATTTAGACATATGTGGTGGGACTCTCTGAACAACTGTTGTTTTTGGTGTCGCACTTGCCTGATAATTTATACTATTCTAGATAGACCCCAATGAAAAAAAAAAAAAAAAACAGATGGAAGCCCTTCTAAATCAAAAATTTTTTTTTGAATTTACTAAATTAGAAATCTGTTTACTTAGCCATATTTTTACTGCCCCAAAACAAACCATAGCTAGGTCCTGGAGACAGCTGAATATCTCTTTTGAGGAGCTTAAGCCTTGTATTAACTTGTGCATGACAGGAGAAAATGGTGGCCACACTGAATGATAGCCTATCCAAAATTTCACAAACTCTGGGAGCCCTGGATTACATACTACTTACCCGTAGACTTTGACTGCACCCTTGTCAATATTATTTTCTTAAAAAGACCCTCAACATTGAGACCCCATTCAAGTGACCACTAGTTATTCCTTCCCTCTTCTCTCATACTACTCCCCCCACCACCACCATCTTTTTTCTCTCCTCTCCTACTTCTTTTCCCCTTTCTCCAGCTACCCGTTCCCCTGCCTGGCCTTCCCCCTTATTCCTTCTGCTGATCTTTTCTAGATACTATTTATTTTCTTCTTTCTGTTTGCTTACCACAGTGGTTGTATCTGTCCCTAGCTACAGTTCCAAGATAAAATATTCTTGGGATTGTTATTTGTAGTGCACATTCTGATTGTTGTAACAGATTAATAAAGTCTGTTACACACTAGCAGTTTTTTTTTTTTCGTTCAGCCCGAAAGAGCTCAAGAGGAGCCGCTGTACTATTAGTTTGTACATCGATCTCCTCCGCTGAACTATTGTGTTCTGAGAGGGGGGCAGCCCCCCCCCCCCCACCATTGACTGAGAACGCTGATCGGATGCCGATCTGCAGACAATTTTTGGTCATGCCCCTTTGAGCCCCTTGGGCTGGCTTCTGTCGGACCGGCTGCTGTACACATGGGTCGAATGTTGGCTGGTTTCTATTGAACCGGCTAATACCTGCCAATATTTCGGCCCGTGTTTATAGCCCTTAAAGCGGAAGTAAACCCATCGATTTAACAGTTTAAAAAAAAAGGCATGCCGGGAATGCTAACTGCACATTGGCTGTGCTCTCAACCAAACAGTCAAACCTCTCCCCGCGCTTCCTACACTGACTGTCAGTGATCGGCGGTTCCCTGTCATCGGGAACGCCGATCAATGACGTCAGACGTACAGCCACGCCCCCCTACAGTAACCACAACACAACACGTCACACTGACTCCTCCCCGCCCCCTTGTGGTTAACCCCCTAACTACAACTGTCATTTACATAGGAATCAGTGCTATTTAAATAGCACTGATTTCTGTATAAATGACAAATGTCCCAAAAATGTGTCAAAAATGTCCGATGTGTCCGCCAAAATGTCGCAGTCACAATAAAAATCGCTGATCGCCGCCATTACTAATAAAAAAAAAAAAATATTAATAAAAATGCTATAAAACTATCCCCTATTTTGTAAACGCTATAACTTTTGCGCAAACTAATCAATAATCGCTAATTGCGATTTTTTTTACCAAAAATATGTAGAAGAATACGTATCGGCCTAAACTGAGGAAAAAAAATGTTTTTTTATATATTTTTTGGGGATATTTATTATAGCAAAAAGTAAAAAATATTGCATTTTTTTCAAAATTGTCGCTCTATTTTTGTTTATAGCGCAAAAAATAAAAACCGCAGGGGCGATCAAATACCACCAAAAGAAAGCTCTATTTGTGGGAAAAAAAGGACGCCAAGTTTGTTTTGGAGCCACGTCGCATGACCGCGCAATTGTTAGTTAAAGCGACGCAGTGCCGAATTGCAAAAAGGGGCCTGGTCCTTTGGCTGCCAATTGGTCCGGGGCTGAAGTGGTTAAAATGTTGAAAACTCAATAAAAATTTATAAAACAGAAAAAATTGTAAGTTAAAGCTTTGGGAATCATAACAAACTTGTGATGGTTATAGTACCTTGTGATGGATAGAGATTTGATTATAACTTGAATTTTTAGGGTACTGTTTAGGCACAATTAACATTTCCAGATGTTTCCTATAACATATCTTCATGGTTTGAGTTTAGGTCCACTTTAAATGGCAATTAAAACAGCAAGTTGTGTCCTAAATGTAATATATGTTTTCTTTGTGTTTCCATAGAATCCAGTCACCGGACTGCTCCCTGCTAGTAAGGAACAGAATGATGCTTGGGTACGAGACAATGTGTACGGTATCCTGTCTGTGTGGGGCCTGGGAATGGCCTACAGGAAGAATGCCGATCGGGATGAGGATAAAGCCAAAGCCTATGAACTAGAACAGGTACTAGAAAAGAAAAAAAAATGACAACGTAAATTTACCACTAATGTTTGCATACAATGGGAAATTGTCCCAATAGTTTAAACACAGAGGGAATAAAATAGAAAGTGATAAAATTGAGTAGTAATTATATATTGTTATTATTTTGTAAGCAGTATTCTAATAATTCTTCTCAACCGAGACAAAATCCTGTGCCAGAGATTCACTTACATGCATGACGTATGGTACTTTGTATTTATGTATTAAGAGATGTATAAAATATATTCAGCATACAGTGCGATATAGGAACCAGAGTGATTCCTCTGGGTGTTCCCGCATCACATCTGAATCACAGGCAGTTCACACTGATATCTGCGAACCGCTGCGGGTGTTAATATAAAGTTAATGACACCCCCAAATCGGTTTGCAGAACACAGTGTCGACTGTGGAATTGGATCGCATGGGTCTAAACACCCATGCGGTCTGATTTCAGTGAGGACCAAAAAAAGGGTCCTGCACCATTTTGGTGCAAATGCGATGTGATGCAATTTCAATGCGATTTCAGCCATACAAACTGTGGCTCAATTTGTGTCGCAAAGACATTGCATGTGATGTGCACAGCAATGCAGTACACCGCAACACCCCCATGAAATAATTGCACTATATGGGCTAGGTGTAACAAGATGTCAGTTCCCACCTTCTGACTTCAGGCCTACTGCCGCTGAGTGCAGTGTGTGCCAAGATGGGCGTTGCAGTATTCTGACAGAACGTCTCTTCACTTACCGAATCTGACGGGTCGCCCATTCTGACGGAACTATTTGTCTTGGGAAAACATAGCGGCTGCGCCCCTGCCCCAGCCAGGTTACCTGCTAACGTGTTGTTGAATGCTGACAGCCCCCTCTGTCTTCTTTTCCCCCACTGACTTCCAGGAGGTATCGGAGTAAGCACTCGGTATTAGCACCGATAGCGATACTAGTATCGTATCGGTGCAACCCTAATTCTAACAGCAGGGAGACTTCCCTACCGCCAGAATACACTGATCAGTGGCCTGTAGTGTTAATTGAGCAGAAGTTTTAAAACTGGGCCATACATGGATCGAAATTCAGCCAGTCCCTGCTGAGCCAGACAAATTTGATCCCTGTATGGACAGTTTTAGTTTGTAATTTCTGCTTAGGGAGTGATACTGAAAGATGTATTCTACAAAGGCTTTGTGGGAACAATATGCGTTGAACCCACAGTTGTAACCCTTTGGTTTGCTTGGCTGGTGTCAGAGTAGTAAAAATGGACAGACAAACCTATAAAGGCAGGTCAAGGAAAGTTCTCGGAATCTTAAAGCAAATTAGCTTTCAACTGCTTTCAGAATCTTGAAGCAGATTCGATTTTTAACTGCTATCATGGTTCACTAGGCATTTTTCACTTACTTCTTGTGTCAGTGACACCACCGTTGGAATAATCTGAAATGAAGGGAGATCTGTCCCTTGTAAGTTGTCATTGGAACAGCAGTCCCCATTGGGATATATTACCTCTACTTCTCCAGTAAGAACTGTAAAATATAAAATGTCCTTTCACTCTCTATCATGATGACATTTGTCCCCAGGATAAAAAGTGAGGGTAATCTCATAATAACTTGGCAAAGGTTTAAAAGATGATCTCTGGCCTGGCCCAAACTCATATGTATGATATAATGCTTGTTTTGTATAGGAGGGGTATAAAAAGAGTAATACAATAATTCACAGTCCTGCGATCTCCTCTGCCCCAGAATATGGTGAGTCTTCAGTCTTGTCACCTTCAGTGCAAGGTTAGAGGTGGCCACGGAACAAGCATGGTTCTTTTCGCGTGAAACGCGTCAACTGATCATCATTGCAATTTTGTCTGGCTCATGACAATAAAGACATTTCTACAGCATCTTTTGGATTCAAGTGTGCGATCAATCTTTTCTTCTCTTCTTGATATTGCCTGCGATGATGAGCCGGGATTAGCACCTTGGATCGGGTGTGTCCATTTTTTGCCTGAAGCAGTGTGTACACCCTTGTTCTGTTTCCTGTATTGTAGATAATGACACTAGTTAGAAGGACAGCGACATAACCAACCAGATAGGGCATTGGCCATAGATTAAGGTAAGTATTACTCTCAATTAGATCCTCTCTAGACAAAACAAGCATTATATTATTATTGTTATTATTATATAGGATTTATCGCCAACAGTTTTCGCAAACACTTTACAAAGTTAGGGCAAACAGTACAGTTACAATACAATTCAATGCAGGAGGAATCAGAGGGCCCTGCTCGTTAGAGCTTACAATCTAAAAGGGAGGGTCAAGTGATACAAAAGATAATGACTGTGGGGGATGAGCTGATGGACAAAATAAAAGTACAGTTGTTAGGTGGAGGCAGGATAAGCTTCTGTGAGAGAAAAGTTTTCAGTGGACAGAGTAGGAGATAGTTGGACAGATTGAGGTAGGGAATTCCAAAGGATGGAAGAGGCTTGGGAGAAGTCCTGGAGGCAAGCATGGGAGGAGATGACAAGGGAACTAGAGAGCAGGAGGTTTTGGGAGGAACAAAGTTAATGATTAGGTTGGTATTTTGAGACTAGGTCAGTGATGTAGCTGGGGGCAGAGTTGTGGATTGCTCTGTAAATTATTGTTAGTATTTTGAATTTAATTTGTTGGGTGATTGGAAGCCAATGGAGGGATTTGGCGGAGAGGGATATAGCAGACACTGAGTGGTTTATAAGGTCAATGAGTCTGGCAGCAGCATTCATGATGGACAGAATAGGGGATAGCCTATTTAAATGTAAGCCAATGAGGAGGGAGTTAGTAAGGAGTAGTAGAGGCAAGAGAGGACCAGGGAGTGAATTAGGAGCTTTGAGGTGTCATTGGTTAGGCCGGCTTCACACTGGGGCGGTGCGGGGCGGCGACGGTAAAGCAGCGCTATATTTAGCGCTGCTTTACCATCGTTTTACCCGCGGTATGCGGCCGCTAGCGGGGTGGTTTTAACCCCCGCTAGCGGCCGAAAAAGGGTTAAAAACCTCCGCAAAGCGCCGCTGCAGCGGCGCTTTGCCGGCGGTATCCCCGCGGTCTCCCATTGATTTCAATGGGTAGGAGCGGTATAGGAGCGGTGAACACACCGCTCCAAAGATGCAGCTAGCAGGACTTTTTTTTACCGTCCTGCTAGCGCACCGCTCCAGTATGAAAGCCCTCAGGGCTTTCACACTGGAGACACAGCAACAGCTGTTTCGGGTCGGTTTGCAGGCGCTATTTTTAGCGCAAACCGCCCCAGTGTGAAAGCAGCCTTCGGAGGGGACGTATTTTGGAGATGTTGCGGAGGTTGAGGTGGCAAGCTTATACTCTGCATATGCTGGGAGTAAGACAGATAGAATATTTTCTGAGAACCTTAACACTTCCTAAACTTGATCCAAACCTAGAAAAAATTCGTTTGCGTTCAAGATCTCTGGCAATGGGATCCTGGCTCGCTGTTATGCTGTCTGTGTTTGGCTTTAGGGTGTGAGTGTACTGGAGAAAAAATGTTCTAAGAAAATATGCACTGTGCGTGTCCGCTGTTATACTCATATGGAAAAATGACTTTTAAATAATGTTTTTACACTTCATTAAAGAGCAATTTATAATTGGAATTGCTTGTGTGAACGTTCCAGTGCCATAGCTGAGTCATACAGATTTATTTAAAAAAAAAAAAAAAGGATCTGTAAATCTAAAGCACATGCTGGTTTTGGAAAAACACATATTTGCTGAGAAAGAAAAATAGTCCCATCCAAATCATCACTATATATTGCTAGCGTTACTTGCAAGCAGTGTTGCATCCTTACTTGCTTCTATTCTGTAGATGATGAGAAAGGCAATTTTAGTGCACTTGCTGAAATGTTTCATAATGATTACTAAGTAGAAGAGAGTATACAGCACAGCATTGATAGGCTGTATAATGTATAGGACAGCACAGCAAGTTCTCATTACATCCTGTAAGGCCCCTTTCACATGTGCGGATCCGTATTTAGACATCCACTTGCTCAGCAGGGATCGCTCCGTTGATCCCTGCTGAGCTGCCGGATGACAAGTCCGTCTCTGTGCACTGTGCAGAAATGGACCTGTCAGATCTCCACTCTCCTCTATGGGTGGATGGGATGAAAACGGACCGCCTGTCCGTTTTTATCCAATCTGCCAGATGGATGGAAAATAGGGTTTCCATCCGTCTGGATTTAGCGGAGCGGATCGGGGTGGATCGGATGTCAGCGGACATGTCATCCATCGCTCCATAGAGATGTATGGAGCGACCGTTCAGATCCGCCTGAAAAAACTGAACGATACGCACGTGTGAAAGGACCCTTAAAGTATTTTTTCCGTACAGGCAAACAGAAGGTCCTGACATCATGTAGTATAAGCAGTACAGATTATATTTCTCTGGATGCAGTATTCATTTTGACGTCAAATTTCAATTAAATTTTGGTCATAGTCTTTTGACTATTTTAGTTTAAGTTGTATTTTTGTCGACTAGTCGATTTGCAGTGTTAATTTTGACATCAAAATTCTATTTAGTTTTAGGGCTGGGTTCACACTATTGCGATGTCAGACCGCATTGCTGTGCAGATCATATGCGATGTCTGTGCGATTGCGAATTCAGCCATACAGCCTGTATGGCTGAATTTGCATTGCATTCGGACCAAAATGGCGCAGGACCCTTTTTTTGGTCCGCACTGGAATTGGATCACATGGGTGTTCACGCCCATGCAATCTGATTCCTGAACCATTTCACAGTTCGCACTGTGATCTGCGAACCGATCTGGGGTGTCATTCAACTGTGTATTGACACACCTGCAGCGGTTCGCATAGGGCAGTGTGAACTACCTGCTCTGTGCAATGGTTTTGCACAGAGCTGCCCCAAACCTCCTCTTCTGGGGTCCCCACCAGTGCTCCTGGCTCTTTCTCTTTGGTGAGTGCCCCCATAGAAAGCCATTTTTATGGGGGCACTCATGCCGGCTTGCTCATGAGCCGCCCTGTCTGCATCTATTGACCAAGACAGGGCAGCTGGGCCCCAGCCCTTGCTCCCTTATCGGTTTCCCTGCATCCAATTCGCATATGAGGAGATTGTGACCGTCTCTCAATGGAACTGTTTTACACATCTCCGGAGCGAATTGCACAGGGGTCCTGTGCGTCTTCTGGTCCGTTTCAGGTCAGAATTCAGCCCAAAATTTGGACCGAAATCGGACCTGAAACTGAGAACTGGGACGCACCAGACCCCCTGCTGTGAGCCGCTCCGCACGGCAGTGTGAACCCAGCCTCAGGCTTTAGAATCACTTTAACATATACTAGCAAAATGAACACCATTATTTTTTTATTGTTCCACTGACCAAATTTTACTGCCACCTACATGTTAGCTGCATTCTTGAATCTAAAAATTGAATTAATTAATATTACAGTATGTATATTGAATTAATCACTTTTATTTATTTATAAACGGGAATAATTACTCTATAACAATTACCATGTTTATAGTTAACATTTAAATGGTATTTTAGAGCACCGGGAAGTACATATAGGATTTTCGTATGTAATAATATATTTTTTTACAACTCTTACTGTACTGTTTATGGTGTTTGCAGATGTTGAATAATTGTCATATTATCATATAATGGTCCACTGTTTAATTTTAAACCATTCTTTTGTTTGCTTTCACAGAGTGTAGTGAAGCTGATGCGTGGGATTTTGCACTGCATGCTCAGACAGGTAACTTACTTCTGTTGTGTTCTGTTTGTGATGGTGTTTTGAATGGCCGAAAAATAACTGTTGCAGAAAAACGGATAATACCTGTGATTTTTGGATTGAGTAAAGAATGGTTATAATCCCTGTCAACATTTTTTTTTTGCCATCTGTGTCCCATTGTGGAGATTTCCCTCCACTTCCTGCCCTATAGCCAAACAGGAAGTGAGAAGAAATCCCTTTAAATTTAGGGAATCTTTTGGGGACCCCCAGGTCACCAGAACTAGTATCCCCCATTGGAAGATGTCCCCTCTATTACTTTTCTGGGGGCAACCCAAAATTTGGAATTTCCTTTTACTTTCAGTTTGAATGATAATGGTAAACGGGACAAATAGGGAGGATGTATCTCCTTAACAGGGGCACAGACAGCAATAAAAACTGACAGGTGTTCCAAGCTCTCTGCATTCTGCCCAAAACTAAAAATAAGTTTTGCCTTTAGTTATACTTTAATATTAATGAAGCTTGTTAAGAGAAATGTGTGTGTGTGTGTGTGTGTGTGTGTGTATATATATGTGTGTATATATATATATATATATATATATATATATATATATATATGTGCATAGACTACTTCTATTAAATGGTCCTATTACCGTAATATATTTTGGAGTCTTTCTTTTAGTTTACTGGTCCATAGAGTGGCACTGACATCCCCAATGCAGCACTGCACTGCATTGGTGAGGACCTCCCAGCTTGGAGCAGTGTCACATCTCTGGACCGATGTCTTCAAAGGGGATGAAAACACAAAAAGCATAAAATACTGCAAGTAGGGGTCACAGCGAGGAAGGGTTGATTTAGAGCAGCCTTTCTCAATCTTTTTACACCCGAAGAACCCTTAAAAGAATTCGGAACCCCTGCTAAAATTTATTTACCAGGAGTTATGGGAGAAAATGCCTCCAACATTCATCGTCATGGGCAATAACGCCCTCCTTTACACTGGTGGTCAAAATTCCACCCTTCCAGACAGCTAAAAAGTCTGCCAAGTGGCATTAGACCTTGAATTATGCAGACACCATTAGATGGGAGGACAGTCAGCCACACTCAAGGAACCCTTAGCAACCTTCAGTTGAACTCTAGGGTTCCATGGAACCCTGGTTGAGAATGGCTGATTTACAGGTTAGCACAGAGCCAATTTCTCTAATGCCGCGTACACACGGTCGGACGGTCTTTTTCCGACGGAATTTCCGACGGACTTTGGATTGAGAACCTGTTCTCAATTTTTCAGACGGAAAACCTTTCTATCGGATTTTCCGATCGTATGTATGCAATTCCGACAAGCAAAATTCCGACGCATGCGCGGAAACAATTCGACGCATGCTCGGAAGCATTAAACTTCCCTTTTATAGTGCTGTCAAACGTGTTTTATGCCGCTGCGTCGGAATTTGGTGTGACCGTGTGTAGGCAAGACAGTTTGAGCGAAATTCTGTCGGAATTCCGACGGGAAAACCATCAGAGCTTTTTCCGATGAGAATTCCGACCGTGTGTACGCGGCATTAGTCTTCTCTCCTCACTATGCTCTCGCCAGATCTCCTGCTGTGTGTTTAATGTAGAGATTAGAAGGCCGGAAAGATGACAGTTCAGTGCTGGGAGAAGGGTTAGTTGAGTTAGTTATTTAGTTGAGAACTGTTTTTATGAGTGACACAGAGCGTTTGTCATGGGGTACACTATGTGGTTGATTTACTAGAACTGGAGAGTGCAAAATCTGGAGCAGCTGTGCATGGTAGCCAATCGGCTTCTAACTTCAACTTGGTTAATTAAGCTTTGCCCAAAAAAAAAATGGAACAATAAAAACCCTTTAAAGTAAAAAAAAAAACCCTGAAAGTTGATTGGTTTCAATGCAGAGCTGCACCAGATTTTGCACTCGCCAGTTTTAGTAAATCAACCCCTTTGTAAAACAGTGGTTTCAATTTACATATGGCGCACTATTTTATGCCTCTTGTTGTGCTTCCAAACTAGTAGAGTTTATGATGGTAATATGTCAAGGATTACTTTCACAAATGTTTCTGTATTCTGTTTTGCAATTATTTCCAACATAAGAGTGTTTGTATAGCAAAAACTTTTTTTTTCAGTTTTGGAGTAGATATTTAAAGCCTTCATCAACAGTTTTTTTGTCTGTGTCCCATTGAGGAGCTTTCCATTTACTTCCTGTTGTGGGCACACACCAGAAGGAGATCTTACCAAAGTGATAAGGAATACCCTCTTAAGGCTGTCACACACACAGCTTAAATTAAATCCTGCCGAATCAGTTGAAATTCAATCTTTGGGTGCCCTTGTTTAATCGACTTTTGTTAAAGTTTTTTTTTTAATAACAAACATGTTATACTTACCCGCTCTGTGAAATGGTTTTGCACAGAATAGCCCGGATCCTCCCCTCTTCTTGGGTCCCTTGCCGGCGCTCCTGGCTCCTCGCTCCTGCCGAGTGCCCCCACAGTGGGAGCACACAGGCAGACGCACTACCAACCCATGGCTCTGTGTGTCCCTTCACACATGGAGCCACGGTTCAGCCTGCCCCCCCATCTCCTGATTGGCTCGCTGGCTTTAATTGACAGCAGCAGGAGCCAATGGCTCCTGTTGCCAAAAGCCAATCATGAGTGCGAGTCCCCGGAGAGACAAGGCTCTTGTGGACATCGTTGGATCAAGAGGGGGGTCTGGGGGTCTCCTGCACACAGAAGGTTTTTTTCCTTCATGCATAGAATGCATGGAGGTAAAAAAACGTGTGCCTTTACAACAATTTTAAAGGAGCGGGTTGAGAAATTTTCCATGGAATAGTGAATGCATCCAATCAGATGCAGCCACTGTTTGGGTATTCTAACAGACGTTGTTGTCAGCTGTCAGAATACATTAGATCAGTGTTTCTAAACTCCAGTCCTCAAGGTGCCCCACAGGTCATGTTTTCAGGCTTTCCATTATTTTGCACATGTGATTTGATCAGTTTCACTGCCTTTGTAATTATCACAGCTGTTTCATCTGAGGGAAATCCTGAAAACATGATCTGTTGGGGTGCCTTGAGGACTGGAGTTGAGAAACACTGCTTTAGATGACAGGGGAGGTTCCTTCATCTTGAGGTTGAACCAAAGAGATCTATGCATGTATGTCCAGCTGTAGACTGCTGTCAGTGGAACAGATATCCCCATTGGAAGACTTCCCCTCACAAATTTTTCAGGTCACAACTGTAATATTCTTTAATCCCATCATTTTTTGTTTTGGAAGATAAATTAGATAGGGTGAATCTTTCCAGGAGAGGCGCAGCAATAAAAACTGACAGAATTTCTTCACTGTATGTAAAAACTAAAAGAAAAAAAAATTGGCTAGACATACAGTACATTTTAACCTACCAGAACTAATGTTTTACGATGATTTGTTTTTATTAGGTTGATAAAGTTGAAAAGTTTAAGCACTCTCAGAGTACACAAGATTGTCTTCATGCCAAGTATAACACCTCTACGTGTAGTACTGTTGTTGGAGATGACCAATGGGGACATCTACAGGTTGATGCTACCTCACTCTTCCTGCTTTGCCTAGCAGAAATGACAGCTGCAGGTAATATTAATCAACTTTCTTTTAAAAAAATTGTTAGTTCTGCAGGTAAAAACCTAGAAAGTTAGTGCTGAGCACTCCAGGGGTTATTTAAAAAAAAAAATGGCGGTAAAGTAGTTTGCCATGGTGGATGGACTATGGTCACAGAATGAGGTTTTATTTATCTTTACTAGAAGTATAAATCGTTTTAACTTTTAATTAGGTACTACATGGATTTAGAAGGTATTCGAAGCAAATATGCAATTATACATCACTGTTACACAGGAAGTACTTTGACGCCTTGTTGCTTACATAGCGCGTTTCCCCAAAATTAATACCTACCCCGAAAATAAGACCTACTGTGATTTTCGGGGAGGAATGCAATATAAGCTCTACCCCGAAAATAAGCCCTAGTTTAAAGTGCTGGTAAAATACTAGAATCCACGCTATTACAGTAGTATATAATGTAAACTGTGCATGTTTATGTAATCTAATTGTGCCAAATACCTTTGGTATAGCGCTGCTCGGCACTCAGCAGATTCCCCACTGCTCTCCTCTTCTCCAAGTTGATAGCGGGGGATCTCAGGCCCCAGTGCCGATCCTAACCTCCCTGGGGCCCTAAGCAAAATTCTGCTAAGGGGCCCTCTACCTGACCCGTGATGCCGTGAGCTATGTAAACCATTTGCCATTGCCACACAGTCACACCTGACACTTCAGTGCTTCCAAAAAAATCCTCCCTCCTTTAAACAAAACAGTCAAAGAACAAGTACAACAATATAGAACAGAATGAGGTTCAAACAAACAATATTTATTGAATAGAGTACATCAGGGTCCCCAGAGAGCCTCCCCCTACATCAGGGTCCCCAGAGAGCCTCCCCCTACATCAGGGTCCCCAGAGAGCCTCCCCCTACATCAGGGTCCCCAGAGAGCCTCCCCCTACATCAGGGTCCCCAGAGAGCCTCCCCCTACATCAGGGTCCCCAGAGAGCCTCCCCTTACATCAGGGTCCCCAGAGAGCCTCCCCTTACATCAGGGTCCCCAGAGAGCCTCCCCTTACATCAGGGTCCCCAGAGAGCCTCCCCTTACATCAGGGTCCCCAGAGAGCCTCCCCTTACATCAGGGTCCCCAGAGAGCCTCCCCTTACATCAGGGCCCCCAGAGAGCCTCCCCTTACATCAGGGCCCCCAGAGAGCCTCCCCTTACATCAGGGCCCCCAGAGAGCCTCCCCATACATCAGGGCCCCCAGAGAGTCTCCCCTTATATCAGGGTCCCCAGAAAGCCCCTCCTTACATCAGAGTCCGCACAGAGGTTCCCCCTTTACATTAGAGTCTGCACAGAGCCCCCCTTTACATCAGAGTCTGCACAGAGCCCCCCTTTACATCAGAGTCTGCACAGAGCCCCCTTTACATCAGAGTCTGCACAGAGCCCCCTTTACATCAGAGTCTGCACAGAGCCCCCTTTACATCAGAGTCTGCACAGAGCCCCCCTTTACATCAGAGTCTGCACAGAGCCCCCCCTTTACATCAGAGTCTGCACAGAGCCCCCCCTTTACAGAGTCTGCACAGAGCCCCCCACCCCCCTTACATCAGAGTCTGCACAGAGCCCCCCCCCCTTACATCAGAGTCTGCACAGAGCCCCCCCTTTACATTTACATCGGAGTCTGCACAGAGCCCCTCCCCCTTTACATCAGAGTCTGCACAGAGCCCCCCCCTTGACATCAGAGTCTCTAACCCCCCCCCTTATAGAACAATAGGACAGAGTGTCCCAGTCCTATTGTGACCATACAATGCTAGTACTGTCTGCCTCCTATTGTGCCCACACCGCCCAATGACACTGACCTGCTCTCTTTCTGGTGGTGCGGTACAGCTTGAATCTCTCTGTGGTGGTGTGGGTACAGCGTGGCTCTCTCTCTGGTGGTGCAGGTACAGCGTGGCTCTCTCTCTGGTGGTGCAGGTACAGCGTGGCTCTCTCTCTGGTGGTGCGGGTACAGCGTGGCTCTGTGTTGTGATGTGGCGCAGCGTGGCTCTCTCTCTGGTGGTGCGGAGCGCAGCTTGGCTCCCTCTCTGGTGGTGCGGGCGCATCGTGGCTCCCTCTCTGGTGGTGCGGGCGCATCGTGGCTCCCTCTCTGGTGGTGCAGGTGCAGCGTGGCTCTCTCTCTGGTGGTGCGGGTACAGCGTGGCTCTGTGTTGTGCTGTGGTGCAGCGTGGCTCTCTCTCTGGTGGTGCGGAGCGCAGCTTGGCTCCCTCTCTGGTGGTGCGGGCGCATCGTGGCTCCCTCTCTGGTGGTGCAGGTACAGCGTGGCTCTCTCTCTGGTGGTGCGGGTACAGCGTGGCTCTGTGTTGTGGTGTGGCGCAGCGTGGCTCTCTCTCTGGTGGTGCGGAGCGCAGCTTGGCTCCCTCTCTGGTGGTGCGGGCGCAGCGTGGCTCCCTCTCTGGTGGTGCGGGCGCAGCGTGGCTCCCTCTGTTGGTGCGGATACAGCGTGGCCCTCTCTGGTGGTGCGGATACAGCGTGGCCCTCTCTGGTGGTGCGGGTACAGCGTGGCCCTCTCTGGTGGTGCGGGTACAGCGTGGCCCTCTCTGGTGGTGCGGGTACAGCGTGGACCTCTCTGGTGGGGCGGGTACAGCGTGGCCCTCTCTGGTGGTGCGGGTACAGCGTGGCCCTCTCTGGTGGTGCGGGTACAGCGTGGCCCTCTCTGGTGGTGCGGGTACAGCGTGGCCCTCTCTGGTGGTGCGGGTACAGCGTGGCCCTCTCTGGTGGTGCGGGCGCATCGTGGCTCCCTCTCTGGTGGTGCAGGTGCAGCGTGGCTCTCTCTCTGGTGGTGCGGGTACAGCGTGGCTCTGTGTTGTGGTGTGGTGCAGCGTGGCTCTCTCTCTGGTGGTGCGGAGCGCAGCTTGGCTCCCTCTCTGGTGGTGCGGGCGCATCGTGGCTCCCTCTCTGGTGGTGCAGGTACAGCGTGGCTCTCTCTCTGGTGGTGCGGGTACAGCGTGGCTCTGTGTTGTGGTGTGGCGCAGCGTGGCTCTCTCTCTGGTGGTGCGGAGCGCAGCTTGGCTCCCTCTCTGGTGGTGCGGGCGCAGCGTGGCTCCCTCTCTGGTGGTGCAGCGCAGCGTGGCTCTCTCTGTTGGTGCGGATACAGCGTGGCCCTCTCTGGTGGTGCGGGTACAGCGTGGCCCTCTCTGGTGGTGCGGGTACAGCGTGGCCCTCTCTGGTGGTGCGGGTACAGCGTGGCCCTCTCTGGTGGTGCGGGTACAGCGTGGCCCTCTCTGGTGGTGCGGGTACAGCGTGGCCCTCTCTGGTGGTGCGGGTACAGCGTGGCCCTCTCTGGTGGTGCGGGTACAGCGTGGCCCTCTCTGGTGGTGCGGGTACAGCGTGGCCCTCTCTGGTGGAGTGGGTACAGCGTGGCCCTCTCTGGTGGTGCGGGTACAGCGTGGCCCTCTCTGGTGGTGCGGGTACAGCGTGGCCCTCTCTGGTGGTGCGGGTGCAGCGTGGCCCTCTCTGGTGGTGCGGGTGCAGCGTGGTCCTCTCTGGTGGTGCGGGTACAGCGTGGCTCTCTCTGGTGGTGCGGGTACAGCGTGGCTCTCTCTCTGGTAGTGCGGTGCAGCGTGATTTTCTCTGGTGGTGCTGGGACTATTAGTCCCCCAGCACAGTCCTCTCTTTTGTTTTCCATATCTTCAGTCTATTTACTTCCCTCATCCCTTCTAGCTTGTTTCCGGGTTTTCTCTTTCACCCCAGCAGAGTGCATGCTGGGGACTGTAGTCTGCTCCCTGCTGAGAACAAGTGGGCCAGCTATCTCTGGGACTACATTTCCCATGATTGCGTGTGAAAAGGAGCTGCGCTAAATAATGAAATACACCCAAGATGGTGTATGTGCTATCTCACACACCAAAAATTATTGAAAGTGAAAAATGATCTGCGTGACTGGTATTATTCTCTTCTGTGCATGTGAAATGGAGCTGCACTGAATAATGAAATATACCCAGATTGGTGTATGTGCTATCTCACAAAAAGAAAGAAAATGTGTCGTATGGTGACATACAAAAAAAAAAAAAAAAACAACTTAGTGAAAATTGGTAAACACCCTGCAGAGCATTCGATGACGTGTTATACCTGTTTCCAACTATAACAAAATAAATGCGAACTTAATAACAGGTGTGCAAACTATATCTTTAGAATATAGCTAGTGAACCTTGGTGACAATAGTACAGAAAAAACAATATTACTTCAACTCTGTGAAATTTGGTAAACACCCTACAGAGCATTCAATACCATATTATACCTGTTTCCGACTAAAAAGATATATGCAAAAAAAATTATATTACATTGTGTGTTAACTATATCTTAGAATATAGCCAGTGACAATATAGCTTAGTGACAATAAAACAGAATAATCAATATTATATCAAACAATAAACACCCTACAGAGCTTCAGTGTTAAATTGGTGACCAAATATGTATATGGTCCTCAGGGTGTGAGTGAAAACAATCCCTTTGAGGTTATATGGCAACTGCTTCACCAAAAACCTGTGATTAATCCCAAATAAGTTCTTTAAATAAAAGTGCGTTTTGAGATACGCAATGCAGTAAACAAGTTCCGTGCATAAACAGTCTCTTATGAAGATTCCAGCTATCTTTGAATAAAAGTGACTTGTATAACACCAGGAAAGAGTGTGAAGACCTCCACCATTTCCCATGATGCCCCTCTAGTTGCATCGGATTGGCCCTCCACTTTGGCCAATGGGGAGGGAAGAATTACAGGCAGCACAGGAAAGCCTTCCCCTGCTGCCGACATGAGAAGGGGAGGGGGGCGGGAAAACATTATATCAGCAGCAGCCTGCAGCTCTCCCCACCGTACGGTACGGATGCCCATGGCTGGAGGAGGAGGAGAGCGGAACTGTCAGCGGGGCTCTGAGGCTGAGCTGTGTGTGAAAGAGACACACAGCCCAGCCCATGCAGCCGCCAGAGATCACACAGGCACGGCCGCTTAGCGGTAGGCGAGTGGCGGCCGCGGCCTGTGTTATCCATGTTCAGGCCGTGGTCGCCGCTTACCTCCCCCTGTGCGGCCTGATCAACAAGTGGTCCGGACCTCACAGAGCCGATCCGCCTATGGGGGCCCCCCACAGCGGCGGGGCCCTACGCAGCTTGCGTAGTCGGCGTATAGGGCGGATCGGCTCTGTCAGGCCCCCTCCCTCGGCAGAGCTTCGGTGGGTCACGGAAGCACCCAGCGGTGCTATAAGAAGGTATATGGCACAATTAGATTACAGAAACATACAGTTTACATTATATAATACTGTAATAGAGTGGATTCTAGTATTTTACAAGCACTTTTACATGGTTCCTCAGGGGATTCCTGACAGGCAGGGAGGGAGAGGGGGAGAGAAGACAGCACATGGCATGATAAGACCTAACCCGAAAATATGCCCTACTGTGTCTTTTGTTGCCAAAATGTACCGTATTTATCAGCGTATAACACGCACTTTTTCCCCCTTAAAATCGGGGGAAAGTCGTGGGTGCGTGTTATACGCCGATACCCCCCCAAAAAAAGTTACCAAAACCCCCACCCGCAGCCGAAAAATAGCGAGCGCTGCCGAAAAAGACCGAATCGCGGCCGAAAAAAAACGAAGCGGCCCCGGAAAAGACTGAGCCGACTGTTCGGCTCCGCTCGTAGTCCCGCCTCCCTGCGCTCACTCCAGAAACAGCAGGGAGGCGGGACCGCGAGCGGAGCCGAACAGTCGGCTCGGTCTTTTCCGGGGGCGCTTCGGTCTTTTTCGGCGGCACACGCGACAGAGCGTCTCGGCGGCGGGAAATTTAAACCCGGACAAGTCTGCAAATGACGCTGGCAAGCTACAATGACACTAGGCAAGCTACAATGACACTGGGCAAGCTACAATGACACTGGGCAAGCTACAATGACACTGGGCAAGCTACAATGACGCTGGGCAAGGCTGCAACGATGCTGGGCAAGCTACAATGACACTGGGCAAGCTGCAAATGACACTGGGCAAGCTGCAAATGACACTGGGCAAGCTGCAAATGACACTGGGCAAGCTGCAAATGACACTGGGCAAGCTGCAAATGACA
The DNA here is from genome assembly GCA_028564925.1 of Lithobates sylvaticus. Classification (NCBI taxonomy): domain Eukaryota; kingdom Metazoa; phylum Chordata; class Amphibia; order Anura; family Ranidae; genus Lithobates; species Lithobates sylvaticus. Next base: position 139,022,335 of record CM053027.1, read on the forward strand.
CTGGGCAAGCTGCAAATGACGCTTTAATGTAAGTTTTTTCTTCCCTAAACTTCCCTCCTAAAACTTTTTTTCCTTAAAATGCCTCCTAAACTTGGGGTGCGTGTTATACGTCGGTGCGTGTTATACGCCGATAAATACGGTATATAAGACGTGGGCTTATTTTTGGAGAAACACGGTAGGACTCTCTTTTAATGCCTTTGACAGAACGGAAGTTAAAAAATAACTCCACTTTTGTTGAGAAAAAAACATTCCCTTCTGGGAACATGGCTAAAAAAACGCCTTACCATTGATCTTGACCAATGACCAGTTCACAAATCAACAAATTTCAGAATGTGAAACCAAAAGCTGGACTGAAAAGCCAAGCTGTTTCTTTCACTGCGTCGTCTGCAGTTTGGAGGAGGGGTGGTGCATGTGCAGCATAAAACACAAAAGCTCTGGTTTAGTTATTGATTAAGCTAATTGGATGCAATCTAGCACAGTCTGTTGGGATCATTCTAATATATATTAGTATATAGTGTCTGAAAATAAGACATATCAGTAGACCTTCCAGCTGACCTACAATTGTTAGGAAAAGACGATTATGACTTATACCGTATATACTCGAGTATAAGCCGTGTTTTTCAGCAAATTTTTTTGTGCTGAAAGTGCCCCCCTCGGCTTATACTCGAGTCAAGCACTTTTCTGCAGCAGAAAATGTAATTTTCTGACCCGACTTTGGGGCCCTGTATCTCAGGGCCACTTGGTGCTAAGATGGGGTCCCTAGCACCAAGGGACCCCGAGATACAGGGCCCCAAATTCGGTTAGGAAAATGTCATTCTCTGCTGCAGAAAAGTGCTTGACATTTTCCGACCCAAATTTGGGACCCCATATCTTGGGGACACTTGGTGCTAGGAACCCCAAATTTGATATGCCAACACAGTAGACCTATCACTACAACATATCCAAAGATGGGGTTCCTAGCTCCAAGTCCCCGAGATACAGGGCCCCAAAGTTGGTCAACTGTGTCCATCTGCAGCAATGTAATTTCGGGACCCTTTGGGTCCAGAGACCCCAAACTTGGCTGCAGCTAGGAACCCTTAACTACCATGTTTGAAGTTTGGGGGACCTATGGCTGCAATTGGGCACAGTGAGGCATGCAAATAGGCACAGTGAGGCATGCAAATGGGCACAGTGAGGCATGCAAATGGGCACAGTGAGGCATGCAAATGGGCACAGTGAGGCTGCAAATGGGCACAGTGAGGCTGCAAATGGGCACAGTGAGGCTGCAAATGGGCATTGTTGATCCTCTTTTCCACTTACAGTAGCTGCGCATTTCTCACCCTAAACTTATACTCGAGTCAATAAGTTTTCCCAGTTGTTTGTGGTAAAATTAGGTGCCTCGGCTTATATTCGGGTTGGCTTATACTCGAGTATATACGGTACACGCATTCAAGCGTTTTAATACTAAATGGCCTTTTAGTTAAGATAATTTGCAGAGATTTGCATTAGACTGCAGTGCAAGGTAGTTAGTATAGCCACAATGAGAACATTTGTCAAGTAACCCTACTTAGTATATCATAATAATTATTGTCTAATAGTGTTCATGTATTTCTCCATGGTACAGGTCTTCGTATTGTGTTTACACTGGATGAAGTGGCCTTTATACAGAATCTCGTATTTTATATAGAAGCTGCTTATAAAGTTGCTGTAAGTAAATGTTTTCAAATCTTTCAAGTATATCCAACCAGGTATTTAGTAAAGGGCACTTTCTAGTCTTGTATATTGTGAGTATATGTGTAAACCACTGCAAACCTTATTAAGTTGAGTTTTTAATGTATGTGTATGTGTGTGTCTGTGTATTGGTTCCACAGAGCATGCCTAAAGTTTATCTTTGGTAAAATTACGCTTATATTGTGTCTTTACCTGGCCTTAGCCCCCTCTGGAAGTTTAAGCCTGGGTTCACACCTATGCGAATTTGCAGCGGCCTACCACGCTGCGAATTCGCAGGACATTTCAAAATACATTGATTTTAATGAGGCATGTTCACATATCTCCGGTGCATGCGCACTGCGCATTGCAGAAAAACCGTGTGCGATTTTTGGGCAGTGCGGTGCGGCTCAGGTGCGAATTCAGGCCCATTAACTTCTATGGGCACGCATCTGATTCGCAGCTGGCTTGCGTCGTGAACACAATTATTTCCTTCTCCTCACTACACCTCCCCCCTCTCCCCCCCTCCCCCCCCCCCCCCCCTCCCCCCCCCCCCGCCCCCCCCCCCCCCCCCCCCCCCCCCCCCCCCCCCCCCCTCCCTGCTCACTGATCCGCAGCTAAAACGCTGACAAACCGCAGAACAAATGACGTTTCAGTGCACAGTCACGCCGGACATTAAATTTGCACCACACTGGTGTGAACCCAGGCTACTACTCCTGTGCCCCTGATCCAGCGAGATATCTCCCTTGAGACCACAGAGCAGTTAGTCAAATTCTAAGCTGGGCCTGCACATGTGCTGCATACTCTTTATTCAATCCTATGCAGAGTTCTTGCTCTGCCAGAGAAAACAATACAAACTCTCCATAGGGCTGAAAGAAGAGCTTGGAAGTTTCATGGTACTCTGCACCATCAGTGATATGTGAATGGATTGAGGGCATGTGAGTATAATACCTACAGTGTGGGCGCCGGGGGCAGACCAAGGTACACTATAGGTGTAACTGCACCAGAGTTGCAATTACAATTTCAATGGACAAAAATAATGGGAAGGAAGATGAGACTTTGTGAAAGAATGACTTTTTGCACAATAAAGTAGTTATTCACACTGATTACCCATCTTGTCCTAGAATGTTAAAGAATGTCAAGAAGTTTTGAAATGTCTTTGAAACTGATGCGTTTTATTTCTATGGACCTAGGTCTCTGTTTTTTAACTATATTTAAAGAAAACGTTATATTTTTTTATACTAGAGCAATGGGCAAGGATAGATAAAGGGGATTATCACGGTACCGATAGCATAGAAATACTATTGGGTAAAAATTTAAATTTAATTTTATTATAGAAGAAAAGCCAATATATTATAACAATTGCGATTTACAAGTATAGTACGATACATATAGCACTCAATGTGATCAACAGAGAAATATAGGATTAATAGGCCTATAATTAAAATAGACCAAAGGTACATATTTTTTTAAATACCATTGTAATCTTTGCGTACGGAGATAGTCCATTTATCCCTCAGTTGGGAGCACACAAGGGGTGCTCCTAACCTCTTTCCAGATCCTTGTCCTAGAAGTAAATTTTGCAACCTCTCCAGTACTTCCTAGGGCTATCTATGATGGTCTGGAATGTTTTGCTTAAATTCCTAAATGTCTCACCAAGAATAATGGTCTAAGAAATACCTTTGTATCTTCAGATGAAAACTGATACTTTCCATGACTGGTAAGATGGGTGCAGCTAAAGTTTTTGTTTGCATTTCCCTATAGACAAAGGAGCAATAAGCCATTGTTCTCAAATATATTTTTCAGCATTCTGGTATTGTGCTATAACGTTTGAGTAAAGCTATAAAATTCTCTTTTCTTTACCTCTGTGCACCTCTCAGTGCCTGCTTATATTGTCCATATACGCTCAGTCTATTGCCCCGTACACGCGATCAGACTTTCCGACAACAAAACCGTAGAATTTTGTTCGAAGGGTGTTGGCTCCAACTTGTCTTGCATACACACGGTCACACAAATGTTGGCCAACAACTACAAACATAGTGACGTACAAGACGTACAGCGAGCCGATAAAAAGAAAGTTCAATAGTCATGTGATATCTCCATTTCGAACGCTAGTTTTACAAGACCGAACGCTTCCGGCTCATCCTCGATTCCAAGCATGCATGCTTGTACTTTGGACTTTTGTCCAAAGGACTTGTGTACACAAGATCGGAATGTCCGACAAAACACATTTGTTGGCGTAAAATTTGAGAGCATGCTAGCCAACACTTGTTGGCGGAAAGTCCGAAAACAAATGTCCGATGGAGCATACACACGGTCGGACTTTTCGCCAACAAGCTCACATCCAACATTTCCTGTCGGAAAATCCGATCGTGTGTACGCGGCATTAGATTCTACTATTTAACCTGCCAAAAAAGATAATTTTTATGAGGAAGAACCCAAAGCAAAAACCTGGTCCATCAATTTCCATCAATTTGGAATACTTCTCTTCTCAGCATTTGCTTTGTATATTTAGTTATGTCAACTCAAGTGAAAGGTTTTCCTGGTCACTGAAGAGAATGGTCCATCATTGATTGCAGAGATTTTCTAACTACTTCTGACTGTCATTCATACTCGTTATCATTTGCTAGGTTGCCCTCCACTGAGATGACAACATCAGTTTCAATGTCTATGAAAATCAGCTTAGTCTAACTTTGTATCCTTAAAGTGATTGCAAAGATTTTAAATTTAGTTTTTTCTTAACACTGATAAAGATGTTATACTATATATGCTCAGTGCTCTCATCTGGGTTCCTTCACCAAGAGCAAAGAGAAGTAAAAAAAAAACTTTTAGCTTTTACAACCACTTTAAGTAAGCTCTAAATAAACTAGAACTTTGGTAGTTGTATATGGTTTTAGTGGAATGTTAGTGCTACATGAAAAGTGGTTTTATTAAATACATATAAGTGTTTCAATTAAAGTGAACCTTTATTTTGCTCATACTTGCAAAGTGATAGGTTCTCTTTACAGGAGGAATTGTTAGCACGATTTACCCACATTCTGCGCGTTCGCTTACTTCACCAATCAGCCACCAACCTTTTTGCAAGTTGAAGTATTGGGCATGTTGTATAGCCTATTGTATAGTTGTGGGAAAGGTGGAGGAACCCAGGGAATGTAAGTAGAGCCTGATTAAAATCATCCATATAAAAGACAGGTTTTTAGTAGGTTCCTGTTATGCAATTGCTTGTTTAGCCAGGCAAGCTAACATGCACTAGATCTTTAGATCATTTCATTCCCTGCATTTGCAGCAGGGGAAATATAGCTGTGCATGTCACATAGAGGTACGTCAAGAGTCCATTGCAATATTGTACCACGTGACATTTAGGTTAAAGGCAAAATTATGGTAGTTTTATTGTAAGAAACAGAAGTTGGTTGTGATGAATAATATAACAAAGCCAACGAGAGGAAAAATTACAATATATAATGGCATAAGTTACAAGTATACTTTCTCCTGTCACATTATGCGTTACTAAATTTTGCTGCTTAACAATATATCATTTATAATTAGAATGTCTCGTAACAACCTACTCTTGATAAGTAGCCCACATAGTACACTTATCGATGCTCTTGAGGCAGGCTCTTTTCCCACATGTCACCCAACACTATCTCTGATAATAAAGCTCTGGCAGACAGCAAAGTCCATGCTGGGATACCAGGGCATAACAGAGCTGGCCCCCTTGTGGCACAATAAACATTTAGAAGAACTAGCCAAGATCACCAAGTCTAGTGCCTGGGAACAACAGGGCCTCACGCGACTAAGCCAAATGTACTCTGGCGAGAATTTGAAAACTTTCGCTGCCTTGAAACAGGAATTCTCCCTCCCTAATTGTACTTTCTACAAATATCTCCAGGTGAGGCATGCAGCCCAGACGCAATTTGGACTACAGGTACCGAGCTGGGTTCAGATACCTATACTGGCCCAGCTTGTGTCCTCAGAGCCAACTAAGGGGATAATCTCGGGGCTGTATGCCAAACTCGGGGATAGGACTAGAGAGAGCGGGGGACTAACCAAGAGCAGGGTAACCTGGGAGAACGAGCTTGGACCACTGCCAACGGAAGAATGGGAAAGGGTCATTGGGCAAGCGAACCGGGTATCAATATCCCCATCTCATAAGATGTCACAACTTTACTTTATGTACAGAGTATATCACACTCCAAGCAAAATGTTCAAACTGCATTGGCGGGATAATGACCGCTGTCCCAGATGCGGCCGAGTCGGGGACTTTATCCATATGTTTTGGAAATGTCCAAAACTATTTAGATACTGGACCAGCATTATTGAGGCAATTAACACGACCTTGAGGCTAAATCTGGAGGCAACGGCCAAAACCTGCTTATTAGGTCTCATGGAGAGAGAGAGGATCCCGTACAACCTTACGGACTCTATCCTACGGGCCCTCTTCCAAGCCAGGAAGCTGATCGCTCAGCACTGGCAGGCACAGCTACCCCCGACACTAGAGGAATGGAATAGAAGTATAAATACGGTAATGGGCAACGAGAGAACTTTCTTTACAAAGCAGGGCAACTATAGAAAGTTTCAAACGATATGGGGACCCTGGACAACAGCATCCATAGACGAAAGGTGAATTTATTCTGAGCACGGGCGTACCTATAGCTCAGCACCAGTTCCTTCTCTACTGTTCCGTTTTCACAAGCGGTCCTTTTTCTTACTTTGTCCTTTTTTTTTTTTTTTTTTTTTCTTATCTTCCCTTTTTTTTTTTTTTTTTTGTTGTTGGTTTTTTTGGTTATGCTCCTGCTACTCTCCCTCCCAGCTCTCAGTGGCACGGGGAGGGGATAGAATAGTCTGTGGCTTGACAGGGGGGGGGATGAGGGGGGGGAGGATGGGGGGGGGAAGGCTTAGATTAAGTAGGGGGACCACACCCGCTCTGGAATTTTTTGTGTTTGTCGCCGTCCAATGTACAAGTTACCATGCCGGGTGATGCTCACCCCGAAAGAAGTTAAGGACTCGATGTTGAATGTCTTTTGTATTTGTAAATGTTCTCAGTTGAAAAAATCAATAAAAATTTAATATTTAAAAAAAATAATTAGAATGTCTTGATTTGTGCTTCTGCTAATGAACAATTCTACATTTTTGTCATCCTCAGGATTATGGAATGTGGGAAAGAGGAGACAAAACAAATCAAGGAATTCCTGAGCTCAATGCCAGCTCTGTGGGAATGGCCAAAGTAAGACAGATCATTTTTTTAATGAAGTTTAGACAAGCAGTACACCCAGGCCATATATATCCTAGGGCTTTTGGTAACTCTTCCCCACACTTCTGCACGATAAAGAATCCTTAAGGCCCCTTTCACACTGAGGCGCTTTGCAGGCGCTAAAGTTCCAAAAATATCGCCTGCAAAGCGCCTTCAAACAGCCGCTGCTGTGTCTCCAGTGTGAAAGCCCGAGGGCTTTCACACTGAAGCGGTGTGCTTGCAGGACGCTGAAAAATGTCCTGCAAGCCGCATCTTTGGAGCGCTGTAGGAGCGGTGCATTTACCGCTCCTAAAGCGCCCCTTCCCATTGAAAACAATGGGGCAGCGCCCTTTTTCGGCCGCTCGCGGGGGGTAAAACCGCCCCGCTAGCAGCCGAAAAGCGCCGCTAAAACGACGGTAAAGCGGCGCTAAATATAGCGCCGCTTTACCGCCAGCGCGCCCAGCGCCTCAGTGTGCAAGTAGCCTAACGCTATTATTCTAAACCTGAATGCAATTTTCTAATAAACTGCAGTTGATTGGACACATGATTCTTAAAGACACCCTGTCACCAGTTTACACTTCTTAATTTGAACCCATCTTTCATTACAGCAAAAGTAATACATACTTGTGTACAAACTTGTTTTCTTATTTTTGTTTTAGTTTTTTGTTTTAGTTACATTACAGCAAAGTTATTAGGTAACCAACACCTCCATGAGTGTCAAATCCCACTATCTGCTTTCCAACCTCCCTCCTTAGGCTGCTAAGTCACTTGGATCTTTGAGCAGTTCCCAGCGAAGCCTTGCACTGAGTCTGACAGTCAGGAGCACCACTTGCTGACAGCACCGGAGGCATTTGGGAGTCACATTTGTGTGGTAGTGGCCGGGGCTCCAGGAAAAGCCTGATGGTGATATAGTGATACTGACAGTGAGAGAGCGCTTGTAGACAGCTCAGCGCTGTCAGGAACAGCTTGAGGCTTTGCTGGGAACTGTGGCCACTGATGCACACAAGTGACTTTTAATCTATTCAGAGTCACCTGCACGTAGGCAGGTGTTGGGCTGCAGTTTGCATTCTGACCTGAAGATGGCACTGCGCTGTTTCTTCAGGCTGGCAGGAAACCATTGGAGACATGTTTTTCCCCAATTATGGGCTCTAGGAGTGTTGATTATGCAAAGAGTTCAATAAACAAGAGCACATACCATGAGCAGGTCAGCTGGAACTTGTAGTTCACCACTGCAGATGAAGGTAGAGGTTGGCTGGTGCTTGTGGTTCACCGCCACAGATGTAACAGGAGGTTGGCTGGTGCTTGTGGTTCACTGCTGCCGATGTAATGGGATGTTGGTTGGGAAGCCAAGTAGTAATGCCGAGTCTGCCACTACAGTAGAATCAGGCAAAGCATAGCCTAGTCTAGTCTAGTCCAAATGGTACCGAATCAGAAGCGAGCAAAGCAGGGTCAAAACTAGCCGGGTCATACACTATATAAACAGAGCAGATATCAGCTGGGTCAAGCAGGAGCACACAAGGTAACAATGCTATCATCAGCACTGGTGGTACGCTGATACAGGTGATTTAAGGGTGAGCTGGCCAATCACTGATGTTTTCCAGGCAAAGGCTGTGTCAGGTGAGTTTTTCTGGGTCTTAAAGGGATCCTGGTACTGACAATTAGTAAATAGAGTCCACCTGTGTGTAATTTAATTTCAGTATAAATACAGCTGTTCTGTGAAGCCCTCAGAGGTTTCTTAGAGAACCTCAGTGAACAAACAGCATTATGAAGGAAGAGTCCCCCAGCAGGGACAGAGACAGCAAAAAACTAAGCGAAGATTCACATAGCCTGGTGAATGAAGTTTAGCTGTGTCACCCAATCACCTGCAAGCAAATATCCAGTTCTCTCATTTTCACATATTCAAGTACTCTTTGCAAAATTAATTTTCACCTGGTTTACCTTATTGACTAACATATGTAAAAATTCTCTACTGTTCGCTACTGTCCTTTAATAAATCACCCCTGGTGTTTCCTCATGTGTCCAGCAGGGGCTTATTTTGTGGACAGCATGTAGAAAGGATCATTACTACGTTGAACTACAATTGAAATAAACAGAATTACATGTATTTTCTCATGCAAACTATTGTTATCTTTATATTTCCTTAATGTATTAGAAAAATACTGTTACCTCAATGGCAATACTCCGCTGTTCCCTTTTTGTTTAAAGCAGCTCTAATGTACTAATGCATGGTTTAGGGTTTATATTGTAGCACGTGTCACCAGCTCATGGCATACAGTTTCATTGATCTAATTCAGAGGTCTCCAAACTGTGGCCTGAGGGCCAGATGTGGCCCTTTGCTAGCCTTTATCCGGGCCTTGGGCCACAATTCTTCCCACTGATACCAGTGGCGGCTGGTGCTCAAAATTTTTGGGGGGGGCGCAAACAAACAGCCTCACTGTGCCATCAAACGCTGCCACTGTGCCCATTAAACGCTGCCACTGTGCCCATTAAACGCTGCCACTGTGCCCATTAAACGCTGCCACTGTGCCCATTAAATGCTGCCACTGTGCCCATTAAACGCTGCCACTGTGCCCATTAAATGCTGCCACTGTGCCCATCAAACGCTGCCACTGTGCCCATCAAACGCTGCCACAGTGCCCCAAGTGCTGCCACTGTGCCCATCAAACGCTGCCACAGTGCCCCAAGTGCTGTCACTGTGCCCCAAGTGCTGCCACTGTGCCCCAAGTTCTGCCACTGTGCCCCAAGTGCTGCCATTGTGCCCCAAGTTCTGCCATTGTGCCCCAAGTTTTGCCATTGTGCCCCAAGTTCTGCCATTGTGCCCCAAGTGCTGCCATTGTGCCCCAAGTGCTGCCACTGTGCTCCAAACGCTGCCACTGTGCCCCAAACGCTGCCACTGTGCCCCTTAAGTGCTGCCACTGTACTCCTTAAGTGCTGCCACTGTACCCCTTAAGTGCTGCCACTGTGCCCCTTAAGTGCTGCCACTGTGCCCCCTGCCTGCCCTCTGCACTTACCTTGTCCCGGTGTGCAGCTGGTGACGGCGTCAGGCGACGAGCGGTGTCTCATCTTCGGATGTCTTCTCCCGCGCTCCTCCTGTCTTCTGCTATGATTGGACGCCTAGCGTCCAATCACAGCGCCTGTGACTTCAGCCAATCAGGTGACAGGTAACAGACCTGGCAACCTGATTGGCTGAGAGGCGGGTCTGTGTTAGGGAAGCGATGTTTTCGCTTCTCTAACACAATACTGTGTAATCAGCGAACGCACAGCAGTGCGCCCGCTGTTTACACTTAGGGAAGCCTATTAGAGCACACCGCTCTAATAAGGTCCCCTATTAGAGCTTACAGCTCTAATAGGGGCGCTTCCAGAAACACACCCCCCCCACTGTAATTCAGATGCCCGGCGCCCGATCAGGGGCCGGACACCTGAATAGGGGGCGGCAGCGGTGACAATAGATAGATTCATGCAATGCATGAATCTATCTATTGGTGATAGAGCGGTGCAGGAGAGGGGGGGGGCGGCGCTCCTGCGCCCTCCATGCACGCACCGCCACTGACTGATACCAACAATGGGGCACTATATCTTCCATCGATGAGATACTATTCCTCCTACTAATAGGGGGAATACTCCTCGTCCTATTGACCACCAACCCTGAGGCCATATTTATTCTCACTGATGCTGGGCCTGTGACATTTTCTACCACAACCCGGCCCTCCTAAAGTCTGAAGGACAATAAAGTGGCCCTTTGTTTGAAAGGTTTGGAGACCCCTGATCTAATTGCTGTATTTCCATTTGTAGGCTGCTCTTGAAGCTATTGATGAACTTGACCTGTTCGGTGCTCATGGAGGTCCTAGGTCAGTGATCCATGTCCTACCGGATGATGTAGAACATTGCCAGGTAAACATTACAGAACCTTATATACTATGCTTATGAGACATACCATAATACTTACTTAGCAAAACCAGCCCCTTTCAATTACAGGGTGGTGTAGTCAGTTGGTTGGCACAGTAAAAGCTGTGGCTGTGAACTTTAATTTGCAAAAAGATGTCAAACACTCCCAGGTTAAAAGTACTAAAATCTTGCATCGTTCTAGAATTAGCATCCACTCTAAATGCTTTTATCTTGTTAAACTCAAGAATGAATACATTTCAGATGTGCAAAAGTACCACCATCTTTAAAAACTAGACAGTTGTATGCTTCCCATAAGTACGGTACATATCTACAAGAATACAATTTTCCCTCCACAAGAATACGTTTTGTTCTTTAGTCTGTAAACAGTTTTGGGCAAGATTCTTATCCTTCTTTTTTCTGTGCACCTTTATTGTTAAACCCCCCTATTGATTAATTTATGCAGTTTGGTGGAAGGTATTGGTTTTTATGCAAATCAATAATAAAACTACAGTTAATGTACATTTTTGTGATTTTTTTTCTTTTTGTCCTGTATATTGTTACATAGCGAGTAAAGTGGACTTACACATATGTGTCCTGTTCTTTTCAGTCTATTCTGTACTCTATGTTACCTAGAGCATCCACCTCCAAAGAGATCGATGCGGGTCTGCTGTCTATCATTTCATATCCAGCATTTGCAGTGGAAGATATAACCCTTGTGAATGCGACCAAAAATGAAATCCTCACAAAGCTGCAAGTATGATATATGTAGAATATTCAATCTTTATATTTGTGCCATCATTTGTGCGCATTTGCATGTGCATTTTATTGACCTCATCCAATATTAATATATTGCATTACTGCATACGTTTTTTTTTATTTATTTTTTTATTCTTTCTTCCTTGCTGTTAGTGTTGCCTGTTGTTCTAGCTGCCACAACCATTTATTTAAAATAGCCTTTCTTTATAAAACAATTGACAATTGTATGTTTGTCATTACCAATATTTTATTTTTTACTTAGGGAAGATATGGCTGCAGTAGATTTCTGCGTGACGGATATAAAACTCCAAGAGAGGTAAACTAAACATTAAATGTGATAGTCTTTGTTTAGACGTAGAATGCAATGTGTGTGATATTTCATTGTGCCAAAACAATTTGTATTCCTAAGGCCTTCCAAGACAAACACAGAGGAAGGGATAGATCAGAGTAGGACATTTATTTGTTTCATCTATCCATACACTGGTATCTTTCCTTTACTGGTGGGAAGATGAACAGGAATTTAGGTCTTGAACCGATGCTTCTCCATAAGGTTATTTTTATGCCTCTACATTTTAGTCTAATGCTGCGTACACACGACCGGACTTTTCGACAGCAATTCGATTGTGTGTGGGCTCCATCAGACTTTTACTGTCGAAAAATCCGACAGACTTTAGAAATAGAACATGCTTCAAATTTTTCTGCCGGACCCAGTTCCTATGGAAAAATCCGCTCATCTGTGTGCTAGTGCGACGGACAAACAACGACGCTAGGGCAGCTATTGGCTACTGGCTACGAACTTCCTTATTCTAGTCCAGTCATACATCATCACGTTCAAATCCGTCGGACTTTAGTGTGATTGTGTGTGGCCAAGTCCGTTCATTCGGAAAGTTCGTCGGAACTCCGTCAAAAAGTCTGCTCGTGTGTACATGGCATTAGCGCATAAAAAAAATCCTGCTTGTTGCATTTTTGGCTTGCCATCCAGCAAAGCAGATTTTGCACTTTCAGGAAATACAGCGTACACACATGCATAGATAAACGCCTATGCACAGGATCATCTGCATTTACTGTATATGAGTACAGCCATTCACTTACATGGCTGGCTGTAGGCACCACCTGCAGCTTCTGGGCACATAGAAACACTGTGAATATAACATTTGAGCTTATCTGAGCCTCTAAATGTCTGTGTGTATGAGGCCTAATAAATTAGCGCCTATATCTGGTGTGTTATCTTAACCTCATCAAACATCGCCTAAAAAGCTTGTACTGTATGATGGGAACTAAGCTATTTTTCATTTCCAGACCTATTTGGCTGTCAAATGCTGTGGTGTTGCCACTAAAAGGAAGACTAGAAGCACATCTATGCCATAAAATAATGGCCACTACAATTTTTATGCAAAAAAACAAAAACAAAAACAAAACAATAGCTTTAACTTAATTTGGACCGTGTCTAGAAATAATGTTTTTTTTATTTTAAATATTCTCAGGACTCAACCAGATTACATTACGACTCCACAGAACTAAAGCTGTTTGAGAACATTGAGTGTGAGTGGCCTGTGTTCTGGACATACCTAGTCATTGATGGAGTTTTTAATGGAGACCAAGTTCAGGTAAGAGGGAAAGGTTTTCATCCCAACGGTGAACACCTCTTATTACCCTTTCTAAAATGTTCAATAAAGCAAAATGAAACCCACTAGTTTAACTGTTTCCCAAGACCATTATATTGAAGACATGCCCTTGATAATAATTATTACAGTTACTAGTGGGCTTATGTTAGCGTTCAATCAAATTGTCAAGCCATCAAATGGCTGGTGTCATAGCTGATCACATGTGCAGCACCAGGGCAACTGCAGATCAAACAGAGTCTAAAATGTCTGCTTCCATGGCTGTAAAGTAGATGAGGGTTCAGCTCCAATATCCTGGATTGTGGCTGATATGATGATGACAGTTATTAATATTATTTAAAATAGCATTTATAGCTTTTGGGTCTATAATTGCAGAATATTAAAACTGAAAGCCCCTGCTATATCACCTGTTGAATTGCCGTATATAATCAAGTATAAGCCGAGTTTTTGAGCCCTTTTTTTAGGCTGAAAAACCACCCCTCGGCTCATACTCGAGTGAGGGTGCCCATCTGCAGCCGTACCTTTGATTACTAAAACAGCAGGTGTTTCCTGCTGTGTTATGCAGTCTGTTCGGCGGTCCCCCAGTGTAACAAAGCCCCGCCTCCTCCTCGTCCGTGATAGAGGAACACTGATACAACGCTGGGAAACTGTATCAGTGTTTTGTCTATCACGGACTATGAGGAGGCGGGGCTTTGTTACAATGGACGGCCGCCAAACAGACTGCATAAGACAGCAGGAAACACCTGCTGTTTTAGTAATCAAAGGTACGGCTGCAGATGGGCACAGTGATGCTGCAGATGGGCACAGTGATGCTGCAAATGGGCACATCGAGGCTGCAAATGGGCACATCAAGGCTGCAAATGGACACAGTGAGGCTGCAAATGGGCACAATGAGGCGGAAAATGGGCACAGTGATGCTGCAAATGGGCACAGTGAGGCTGCAGAGGCTGCAAATGGGCACAATGAGGCTGCAAATGGGCACAGTGAGGCTGCAAATGGGCACAGTGAGGCTGCAGATGGGCATTGTTTACCAAGTAGCTGTTGCATTTTCCCACCCTAGGCTTATACTCAAGTAAATACATTTTCCCAGTTTTTTGTGGTAAAATTAGGTGCCTCGACTTATATTCAGGTCGGCCTATACTCAAGTATATACGGTAACTAATTTGGTTGGTTAACTAATTTTCCAGCTGCAGTTATGCAGTACAGCTTGGATACAGACCCCTACCTGCCTGTAAATGGACAATGAAGGAGAAATAGCACACCGAATAACTCATCACTCTGCTCTTTCTTCTTGTAAGACTGACAGCATTGTGAAAATCAATAGAACCCTGTTGCTAGTTCTATGCAAAAATGCATTTATATATTTAGGTACACATACATGTTGCTGTTGCTTTTAAAAGGTAAAACCCTGGGTGCTCTGTTGAAGTGTGCTGACAGCCTCACCAATGTTCTAAATGGTACAAAACTAGAATGAATGTGGACCTCTCTCCAGGAGCTCTCAGATATCTAAATACATAATATACAGTACATAAATCCAATGAAATAGATCAACATAAGACACATATTCAATGAAAACAAATTCTTTAAACTTGTGTCATTAATCAAAACTATCATAAGATATATCCGAATGTCCAAACCAAAATGCCAAGAATGCCTTATTATTGTTATATCAATAATAATCAGTCCAATAAGTGAAGTGCTCCAGCTTCTTTCATCTATCACCCAAGCTTCCCCCTCTAAATTAGGTAAACTCAGTAGATCTTGATGCATTACTCCAAAGCAATAGTCCGTGTGCAGTTGATGTCGGCAATCCATATGGCTTTTTTCAGTTGTGATTCGTCTTTTACCATCAATCCATCTGGTGTTTCTCCCGATTAGATGTTAGTAGGGCTGTTACTGATTAAAATTTTCGTGTTCGATTAATTGATTTTTTTTTTTAAATCAATTAATCGACTAATTTCGATTAATTATAATGCACATACAGATCCAACTACTTTTAGCTGATCTCCTTGCATTTCAACTCTGCATTAGTCAGTGTTAAATGTGGTATACACTATATACAATCACCCAACGCTAGTTAGTTTCCACAATCCATGACTTAACTTCACAGTTCACACAAATACGTTTTAAATTTAAACTGTAGCACTGACGTAAGTAATTTTTTTCCCCACAGTAGCGTGACAATCCCTCCACCTCCGGTCTAACTAATCACTCTCACCTTATGGCATGGACCCCTGTGCAAACAAGTGGTCATGCAAGCGGAAGCCAGGTCATGGGTAGAAAGAAAAGATCTAAGTGCTCAACGCTTAAGTATAAGATTTAATTTTTGTGTTCAAACACAAACTACTCACATAAAGATGATAAAAACACAGCATGTAAAGCCGACAATCTGGTTGGTTCCGTAGGGCAGCAGCGGGTGACGTCATGCGTAGCTCCTCCCCCGTACATATTACGCTCAATGAGAACTTCAACGTCACCGGACTCCTCCCCCCTTCCCTTCGTTAGCAGACGAAGGCACTTGGGAAAGGGGGAGGTGTCCAGTGAAGTCGATGTCCGTGATGTCACCGGATCTCCGACGGAACTCCCTGAAGACCTGGAAGCTGGAGGAGAGGTGAGTACCGATCAAAAGAATTTTGATCGATCAAAAAAATTAATCGATTAATCGAGGAATTAATCTTTAATTTCCAAAGCCCTAGATGTTAGTGTTAAATTAAAACAACTACCCTAGTGTAAACCTCTTATGCCGCGTACACATGATCGGAATCCTCGTTGGAAAAAGCTCTGATGGTTTTTCCGACGGAATTCCGCTCAAACTGTCTTGCCTACACACAGTCACACCAAGAACGCGGTGACGTACAACACTACAATGAGCCGAGTTCAATGCTTCCGAGCATGCGTTGAATTGTTTCCGAGCATGCGTAGGAATTTTGCGTGTCAGAAACTTTTTCCGGCTGAAAAATTGAGAACATGCTCTCAATTTTTTGCTGTCGGAAATTCGGCCAGCAAAATTCCGATGGAGCCTATACACGGTCGCATTTTCCGATGAAAAGCTCTCATCAGTCTTTTTCTGGCCGGAATTCCGATCGTGTGTACGTGGCATTATACATAACTAGACATTCTACTCACATTGAAAAAAGTGCAGCAATACCACAGCAAAACCACACTTTCAGTCCCGCTGAAATATAAACTCAGGCCTGTGAACTATAAATTTCCAGTGTGCCCAATAAAATGCTCAGATGAATGTTCCAAATGGAACATTGGCACTTCATATTGCACAGGAGACACAGCTAGATTGAATACACTGAGCATATTTTTGCTGCAAACCAAACCCCCCCCCCCAAAAACACACACACACCACTACGCCAGATCACCCCCCCCCCCGACCACACCACCAACCCCCCCCCCCCCCCGACCCACCACCACTGTGCCTGCCCCTCTTTCCTTCTCACCACCATGCCTGAAAAATCCCCATCACTGTGCCCTCACCACCGCAGCTGACCCCTATCCTCCTCCCTGCACGCCACACCTGCACACGAACCCCTAATCTCACCACTACAAATAATCCATCATCCTCCACCCCCACCCCCCCCCCCCCCATTGCTGACCACCTCTCCCATATATCCCCCCTTAATTGCATGAGCAGGTGCTGCAACTACACTGATACATGGCACAGTGGTTGCCATCACTCTATCAATGCTCACTTTGGTGCATTCCTTCTGTTATCATTCCAGGCACACCTTTGCTATTATATACAGTATTGTGCAAAAGTTTTAAGCAGGTGTAAAGAAATGCTATAAAGTAAGAATGGTTTCAAAAATATATAATTTAATTGTTTATTTTTTTTCAATTTACAAAATGGAACGTAAGGAAACAGAAGAAAAATCTAAATCAAAACAATAATTGGTGTGACTATACTTTGGCTTCAAACCAGCATCATTTCTTACACACAGTTTTTGAAAGAACTTAGCAGGTAGGTTGTTCCAAACATCTTGGAGAACTAACCACATATCTTCTGTGGATAAAGGCTGCCCCAAATCCTTCAGTCTCTTCTTTCCAGACAGACTCAATGATGTTGCGATCAGGGCTCTGTGTGGGCCAAACTATCACTTCTGTTCTTCTATACACTGAAGATAGTTCTTAATGACATTGGTTGTATGTTTGGGGTCGTTGTCCTGCTGCAGAATAAATTTGGGTTCAATCACATACCTCCCTGATGGTATGGCATGATGGAAATTGAGCACTGTTGAGGACCAAAGACGCAGTGATCGGACAAAGAAACCTATTGCAGCAGATGAGACACCTCATGCTTACTTCCCTTTGACATCGGAAGATGTCCAACAGTGCCATCAGCACAGGACTGGTGGAAACCAGTGGGACCCAGGTACACCCATCTACTGTCTGTCCAGAAGTGGTCCTCATGGAGGATTGCGTTCAAAAAGCTATACCTCCGACATGGAAACAAAAACATAGGTAAAGAAAAATAGCAGCAGGTGATCTGGACTGATGAGTCAAAATGTGAAATATTTTGCTGTAGCAGGAGGCAGTTTTCTTCCTGAAGGGTTCGAGAGCAGTACAATAATGAGTGTCTGCAGGCAACAGTGAAGCATGGTGGTGGTTCCTTGCAAGTTTTGGACTGCATTTTTGTAAATGGAGTTGGAGATTTGGTTAGCATCAATGGTGTCGTCAATGCTGAGAAATATAGGCAGATATTTATCCATCATGCTATACCATCAGGGAGGCGTGTGATTGGCCCCAAATGTATTCTGCAGCAGGACAATGACCCCAAACATACAGCCAATGTCATTTAGAACCATCTTCAGCATAAAGAAGAACAAGGCGTTCTGGAAGTGATGGTTTGGCCCCCACAGAGCCCTGATCTCAACATCATTGAGTCTGTCTGGGATTACATGATGAGACAGAAGGATTTGAGGCAGCCTACATCCACAGAAGATCTGTGATCAGTTCTCAAAGATGTTTGTACCAACTTACCTGCTGAATTTCTTCACAAACTGTGTAAAAATTAGAAGAATGTATGCTGTTTTGATGGCAAAGGCAAAACATTGATTTGATTTGGATTTCTCTTGTTAGTTTAGTTTCCTTTTTGTCCATTCATAAAAATAAACTATTAACACTTCTACTGTATTTCTGAAAGCATGCTTATTTTACAGCATTTTTTCACACCTGCCTTAAACTTTTGCACAGTACTGTATGTATCTACATATATGTTATAAAACTGTAATTACCACCTACAAATGTTACAAATGGGAACCATAAAAAAGTGCAGTAATAAAACTAAACAGCAGATGGTGCTGAAAGTAACAGAGTACATAGGAACAACGCTAACTATAGAATGCTGAGTATGTGTTACAATTTAAAGCGAACTTCAGTAATTTTTTCAACTTTCCATCTATTAAATCTTCTGCCCTTGTTGTTTTAACTTTGGATAGTAAAACATTTTGTTCTGCCAGTAAATACCACTTCCTCTTTCTTGTCTGGTCGTTAGCCTAGGCTTATGACATCATGTACAGCTCTCTCTCTCTCTCTCTCTCTCTCTCACTCTTGACAATGGGGGTTGGGTGAGTCATAAGAGGGCCAATGAGAGCTGCAGAGCTGGAGGCTTGCCTCTGTGTGTCTGTGTAAATCCAGGAAGTGAACAGGCAGCAGCTTCAGCTGCCCACAGTTAAAATGGCTGCAACCAGACTTAGTAGAGGGATATATTAGCATATTTGGCAAGTACAGAAACACAGTATATATAAAATTTATATATGTTGCCACCTCTTTAAAAAAATTAGGAAGGCATGAAAATTAATAAAATTTAAAAAGAGGAGAGAGAAGAAAGAGAAAAAAAAAAAAAAAAGTTAGCAGGTTTCCAATAAGGGGCAAACAGCCAAACCAGGCTTCCAGATCTATATACATGCGCATTAATGTCTGGTAATTTAGGGTGTCTGACCAAGAGGGTCGAACAGCTATGGCTATTTGAGGAGGGGTGCCAGTGTCCATTTAACTCATAAAAGACAGAAATATAGGGGATTCCAGAAACTGCACCCACGTGGTCCAAACCTCGCTGAACTTAGAATTGTTTTCGTTGGCTGTAGCTACCAACTCTTACATACGCATGGTATAGTTTACTTCGGTCACCCATTCACATATACAGTGGTACCTTGGATTACCAGCATAATTCATTCCAGGAGACACTCGGTTTCCCCCTTATTGGACACCTGCTAACTTTTTTTTTTTCTCTTTCTTCTCTCTCCTCTTTTTTATTTTTATTAATTTTGATACCTTCCTAATTTGTTTAAAAAGGTGGCAACATATATGATAGTAAATGCTGCAATATAGTATAACTGTTTAATTATATGTCTCCGAGCGTCTCAGAGTGTCACCGGCTCCCCCGGACCTCTGGCCAAATGCGGTAATGCACACCCCATTTGCTTGAATCCTGCTCGTCTTGCGAGACAACGCTCGCAACCTGAGTCAGTAAATAATAGCTCGTATTGCGAAACGCTTGTAAACCACGTTACTCGCAATCCGAGGTATTACTGTAGTTGATATGAGTGCCGATTTCCAATATCTGGGGGTCAGAGCTCTACCTGCCATCAGCAAAAATCTAAATATTTCCTTTTTGATAGATGTAATTGATTCCGGAATCAAGGATAAAAGGGCAACCTCTGGGGGTCTCTGGCCGTCTCTGGCCAGATCTTACCCGTAATCAGGTGGCTAAGGTGAAATATAGCTGACCAGTATGGTTTTATTATCAGGCAGGACCACCACATGTGTACCACTGGGCTCACCACATCACCAACATTGGTCTGGTATAACCGGAATTCATTTTATTTAATAGGGCCGGACAACGATACCATCTTGTTATGATTTTATCATTTCGCTCTTGGGAATGGGAAGCTAAAGTTGATTTGAACGAAAGAGAGAAGACTTTATCCCATTCCTCAGGAGCCAACTCATTGCCTAGTTCTTGCTCCCAGGAATGCATGTGACAGGAGGGTTCCATATATTTTAGAAAGAACAAGTGGGCATTTTTGGTCAGAAAGACACGGCTCCTCAAACATAGTCAGATCCCCACTAAGCTGCTCCTTGCCCAATCCATCATAAAAATGACGTAGTTGGAAATATTGGAGCCAATCTCCTCGCCCGGCGCAAGAGAGGGAGCTGAGCTCACTTATGTGTTCTCTCTTATGCTTTTCAGGTGCAGGAATACAGAGAGGCCCTAGAAGGGATAATAATTCGAGGTAAACATGGAATTCACCTGATTCCTGAACTGTATGCAGTCCCACATGACAAGGTAATGAAAACATTAAAAACATTTTTTTATGGAATTATAATAAAATAAAACAGTATAATTCACTGCAGATGACGGTTCCACTATTAACTAGTGATCTTATTGGTTGTCTCTTTAGATCGAAGAGGAGCATCACAACCCTCATACAGTTGATCGTATTCCCTTGGGGAAGACACCACATTTGTGGGCACAGTCTCTGTATATTCTGGGATGTCTTCTTGCTGAGGTACCCAGAAAAAAAAAAAAATAATAATAAGAAAAAATATGCATGTATGTGTGTGTGTGTATATATATATATATATTATTATTATTATTAATAATTTTTTTTTAATTCAGTTCATTTGTTAAGGTCTGTTTGTGCTCTTGGTTTCCAGGGATTTTTAGCTCCTGGAGAAATTGACCCTCTAAATAGAAGATTTTCAACTGCTTTTAAGCCTGATGTTGTAGTACAAGGTATTATTATTATTATTATACAGGATTTATATAGCACCAACATTTTTCACAGCGCTTTACAACATGAGGGCAAACAGTACAGTTACAATATACCGTATATACTCGAATATAAGCCGAGATTTTCACCCCTTTTTTTAGGGCTGAAAGTCCCCCCCTCGGCTTATATTCGAGTCACCACCGTCTGCCTACATGAACAGCGTGTCATGCAGACAGACGGCAGTTTTCAAAAGCCGCGCCGCCTCCTCCCGCCCATCCGTGATAGGCGGACACTAATTTTCCCAGCAGTACAGTGTTCCGCCTATCACGGATGTCCTGTCATTCTCATCTCATGGACGAGGATGAGAGAATGTCCGTGATAGGCGGAACACTGCACACTGACTGCTGGGAAAACAGCGTTCCTCCTATCACGGACGAGGAGGAGGCGCGGCTTTTGTAATTTTAGAATGGCGCCGTACACGCTGTGGGGGGACAGAGCGAGACTGCATCGGCGGAAGACCGATGACAGATGGCACAGGACAGATGGCACAGGACGGATGGCACAGGACCCGCAGATCGGCACAGGTAGGCTGCAATGGGGACACAGGGGGGGGTCTGTACAGGGGACAGGCAGCTGCAGATGGGCATTGCTGACCCTCTTTTCCACTTACAGTAGCTGCTGCATTTTTTACCCTTGGCTTATACACGGGTCAATGCATTTTTCCCATTTTTTTGTGGTGAATTAGGGGCCTCGGCTTATACTCGGGACGGCCTATACTCGAGTATATATGGTAATCCAACACAGAAGGAATCTGAGGGCCCTGCTCGTTGGAGCTTACAATCTAAGCTATGCTATGTGCCAGTTTAGTGGTTTATTAGTAAGGATGTTTATATTTTACAATCTGCACATTTTATATGCTTTGCATGATCTGCACAAAAAATAATCTGGAAATAATACAATTAATGAATTAATTTGTTTTTCCTCAAAAAAATCTGCTAATTGCCTAGTTGTTACGCTGACTGTTTTTACATATTCTGCACATGAGCAGATGTGCGGCAGGTCTCTGGCAGGTCTTTCGGACCTGTCAGCAGATCTGTGCTTACGCAGGGAATTCCCACACATGGGCACACACAGAGCTGGGACCTTTTAGACACTAGCCAAGCGTGCGCATTCGTGGATATTCCCTGCACTTGCGAAGATTGTGCTGCAGGTCTTGGCCAGGTCTTAGAGACCTAAAGCACATCTGTGCATGTGCAGAATCTTGCCATTAGCCCCTCAGCAAATTGCTGCCTTCTAGGAAGTGACGTGGACCTCCCAGGAGAGAATGGGGAGCATTCTCACCTAGGCAAGAAAGCAGGAAGTGTACGCACTTGTACGCACACAAGTAGGGGACCCGTATACACACATTTAGATGGAACTGCCAACCAATGGGCACAGGATAAGGGATGCAGATGTTTTCTTTCACACACCTGTGGGTTCTAAGTAAGCTATTTTTGCCCAATATGATTCTTTTAAATATCACTGCTTCTCATTTTTGTCTTATCTTTCTAACTTTATAGTTTCCGTTCTGGCTGAATCCAAAGAAATACAGGAAATGCTAAAGAAACATGACATTGATGTTCAAAGTTACAGTGATATTCGACCATTCCGAGTGCAGCCTGCAAGAATTCTGAGTCATCTCTATGTAAAATTGGGTAAGTGGTAGGGAATATATTTACAGTAACCTGTATTGGCCCAGTAAACATTCTACATGCAGTGCAGGTCACAGTCACATCAGCAATCATATCATTTTTATTATAATTATTATATAGGATTTATAGTTTGCGCAGCTCTTTACAACATGAGGGCAGACAGTACAGTTACAATACAATTCAATACAGGAGGAATATGAGAGCCCTGTAATATTGGCTTCTTACATACTTTCTGCGTGTGTGGAACAAAAATATGTACCATATTTATCGGCATATAACATGAACCGGCGTATAACACGCACCCCAAGTTTAGGAAGGAAGTTTAAGAAAAAAAAATACATTTAAATGCCCATCAATGCAGCCTTATCAGTGTGCATCTGCAGCCTTGTCCATCATTGCAGAATGATCAGTGTCATTTGCAGCTTGCCCAGCATCATTTGCAGCTTGCCCAGCGCCGTTTGCAGCCTTGCCCAGTAGCATTTGCAGCTTGCCAGTGTCATTTGCAGCTTGCCCAGTGTCATTTGCAGCTTGCCCAGCGCCGTTTGCAGCCTTGCCCATGTTTAAATGTCCCGCTGCCGAGACAAACAGAGCGAGCGCCGCCGAAAAATACTGAGCGCCACCGAAAAAGACTGAGCGCAGGACTGCGAGCGGAGCCGAGTACACAGTACAGTCGGCTCGGTCTTTTTCGGCAGCGCTCGCTCCAGAAACAGCAGGGAGGCGGGACTGCGAGCGGAGCCGAGCAGTCGGCTCTGTCTTTTTCGGGCGGCGCTCTGTATTTTTCGGCGGCGCTCTGTATTTTTCGGCGGCGCTCTGCATTTTTTGGCGGCGCTCGCTATTTTTCGGCGCCGTTCGCTCTTCCCCCGATTTTAAGGGGGGGAATTTGTGTTATACGCCGATAAATACGGTAATTCATGGGACAGTATAATATATTTCCTAATTTTATTAATATCAAAAATGCAAATACATAGAACAATACAATTTTTTTTTATTTCATATGATTAGGTGATTGGAGGATTAAAGCCAGTGGCGTATCATCCATGTGTGCAGGGTGTTCACTGTACACGGGCCCCGAGGGTGGGGGGGCACTGTGACCCACACTACACTAATGGATGAGTGTCCCTGGTTGACAGTTGGGGATGATCGGTGCGGCAGGGGAGACAGTTGCAAGCACTGATCCCCCTGTATAGTTTTCAGTGAAGCAGCTGACAGACGCTTCTCCTCCTCTCCCTCCTGCGGCTGTCAGCTGAAAAGCTATACAGGGAGATCGGTGCTTGCAACTGTCCCACCGATCATCCCTGACTGTCCACTGTGTCCTCCTCCTCCGGCCCCAGTGCTCCTCCTCCACTCTCGTCCCTCTGCAGCTGGCTTCCCTCCTCTCCCGCCGGCTGCTGTGGGGACTATGTCAGGATGGAGAGCGGAGGAATGGGCCGGTAAATATGTAATCTACTGGCCCCTTTCTTTTCTGAATTGGACACAGTGAGCGATTGATACCGACCACTCCTGTTTTGTTAAATTCTGACACTGTCTATTGCCCTACTGACACCATCCACTGGCCCCCAAAAAGCATTTGGAAAAAAAAAAAATTCTATTAAAACTACAAAATGTAATTGTAAATAATGTTATAAAATAGATAACTACTTACACCGTCCACTGACACTATCCTGCACATACTACCCACCTCCATACACTTCGCACTCCTCTCCTGCACATAATACCTACCACCATAAACTCAATACTCCTCTTCTGCACATACTACCCACCTCCATAAACTCCACACTCTTCTCCTGCACATCCTACCCACCTCCATATGCTCCGCACTCCTCTCCTGCACATACTACCCACCGCCATACACTCTGCACTCTTCTAATGCACATACTACCCACCGATATACACTCCACACTCCTCTCCTGCACATACTACCCACCTCCATACACTCTGCACTCCTCTTCTGCACATACTACCCACCTCCATACTCTCCACACTCCTCTCCTGCACATAATACCCACC
Organism: Lithobates sylvaticus; assembly: GCA_028564925.1. NCBI lineage: Eukaryota > Metazoa > Chordata > Amphibia > Anura > Ranidae > Lithobates > Lithobates sylvaticus. The sequence goes on from CM053027.1 coordinate 139,046,936, forward strand.
ACCATACAATCCGCACTCCTCTCCTGCACATACTACACACCGCCGTACACTCCACACTGTACATTCCCTATTTACCATTACCGCATTCTGCACTATGTAAGTCATCTCAGACTCTATTAAACCACACCCCAATTTAAGTCACCCCCCCCCCCCCCCCCCACACACACACACACACTTCTAACACTTATGATAACTAACCTGAAAAAATATATACTTACCTATTTGCAACCCAATCTGTTTCGGTGTGCCAGTGGTGACTGCAGGGGAGAGAAGAGCTAGTAAACCCTGAGGCGGTGACATCGCCCATAGGCTTCAATGGCCCATACTTTGTCTGCACTCCCACCTCTCCCCTGCAGCAGCATTGGCTGACACAGGGGAGCAGGATTACATGACTGGAGCAGACTTAAAATAGGTAGGTACAGTGGGTATAGAAAAGAATCACCCCGTTTAAAATAAGCACATTTTGTTGCTTTGCAGCCTGAAATGAAGACAGACACAGTTTTTGTTGTATTCAGCTGTATTTACTAAAAAAAAAAAAAAAATCAAAAACAGAATCACTGAGTTAAAAAAAGGATCATCCCCCACCCCCCTCCTAAAAATTATTTGTAAACTCAGCCATGTGTAGAAAATCACATTCTCAGTGGCACACAAAGCCATTTGACTTTCAACCGTGATCAGCTGTGATCATATTTATTAGCTCAGCGTGAAAAGAGCTTTTCTGGAGCATGTCAGTCCCTGGTAGTGCAACTGAAGCAAACAATCAATTATGGGTGGCAAGGCACTGTCACCGGGATCTCCGGGATATAGTTGTGGACAGGCACAAGTCCAGAGATGGATACAAAAAAAATGTCAGACTTTATCAATGCCTAGAAGCACAGTGAAGTTTATTATAAAGTATTGAAAGGTATTTGGTACAATACAGGCCCTCCCTGGATTGAGACATCACTCCAAACTGGATGAAAGAGACAGGAGGAAACTTGTCAGAGAGGCTACCAAGAGGCCTACAGCAACTGAATCAGTTGCAAGAATTTATGACAGAGAGTGGTCATTGTGTGCAGGTGACAACAATATCACAAATTCTCCACAAATGTGGCTTGTATGGGAGCATTGCAAGAAAAAAAGTCACTCCTCAAGAAAGGTCACACGACTGAGCTTAGACATAACGCACCCTGAAGATTCTGAGGCCAAATGGAAAGATGTGCTATGGTCAGATGAGACTAAAATTGAATTATTTGGCATTAACACTAAACGATATGGCGGAAATCCAATACAGCTCACCATCCAAATAATACCATTCCTACAGTAAAGCACGGAGGTGGTAATATCATGTTATGGGGATGTTTTTCTGCAGCAGGGACTGGAGCACTTGTCAGGATAGAATGAAAAATGGATGGGGCAAATTCTTAAGAAAAATCTGTTGCCCTCTGCCAGAAAGTTGTGAATAGGAAGAAGGTTTACCTTCCAACACGACAATGAGCCGAAGCACACAGCAAAAGTGATCACACAGTGATTGAAGGAGAAGAAGGTGAATGTCCTTGCATGGCCTAGTCAGAGCCCAGACTTAAACCCCATTGAAAATCTGTGGAATGACTTGAAGACTGCAGTCCACAAACGGCCACTATCAAATGTAACTGAACTTGAGCAGTTCTGCTAAGAAGAGTGTGCAAATATTGCAAAGTCTAGATCAGTGATGGCGAACCTTTTTGAGCCCGAGTGGCCAAACTGAAATAAATACATTGGTTTTGTGTTGCAAAGTGCCAACACAGCAATTTGCATGCGAGAGAGATGCTGACAGGGAGGGGGGCTGAGAGAGGAGGGCAGATAGAGAGGGGTGTGAGAGATATGCTGAAAGAGAGAGGGAACAGAGAGAGGGAGGGGGGCTGAGAGAGAGGGAGGGGGTGTGAGAGAGAGGGGTGTGAGAGAGATGCTGAGAGAGAGGGGTGTGAGAGATATGCTGAAAGAGAGAGGGAACAGAGAGAGGGAGGGGGCTGAGAGAGAGGGAGGGGGTGTGAGAGAGAGGGGTGTGAGAGAGATGCTGAGAGAGAGGGGCAACAGAGAGAGGGAGAGGGGCTGAGAGAGAGGGGTGTGAGAGAAATGCTGAGAGAGAGGATGAACAGAGAGAGGACGGGGGAACAGAGAGAGCGAAGAGGGACAGAGAGAGCGAAGAGGGACAGAGAGAGAGAAGAGGGACAGAGAGAGAGAAGAGGGACAGAGAGAGAGAAGAGGGACAGAGAGAGAGATGCTGAGAGAGGGGTGAGCTGAGAGAGAGGGACACAAAGAGGGGGGGGACACAAAGAGGGGGTCTGAAAGAGAGGGATGGGGGCTGAGAAGAGAGAGAGACCTCTAGCTCTGTCCTGGACCCTCTCGTGTGCCCACAGAGATGGCTCTGCGTGCCAGCTGTGGCACGCGTGCCATAGGTTCGCCATCACTGGTCTAGATGTACAAAGTTAGTAAAGGCATATCCCAACAGATTAAAGGCTTTAATTAAAGAAAAAGGTGGTTCAACAAAATACTGACATGAGGGGGGTGATCCTTTTTCCAACTCAGTGATTCTGTTTTTGAAAAAAAAAAAATTCTGACATGTTGGCGTTATATCTTTCAGTTGGATGTTATAAGTTGCATTAGTAAATACAGCAGGGATAAACAAAAACTGTGTCTGTCTTCATTTCAGGTTGCAAAGCAGGTGGGTGATTCTTTTCTATATCCGCTGTATATGTATCTTTCTTATACAGCTTAGTTAGCATGGGTGTTAGGAGTGGGGACAGGACAGTTTTAGGAGTAGTTAGGATGAAGCTGGTATTCCACTTTAATGATTTATTAATTAAATTAACACAGAGCTGCATTAATGCTGAAGTTTCCAAAAAAATTTTATAAAATCCCTACAACTTTATTCACATCACTTACCTGTAATGAAGTATGACTCAAATTGTGCAGGCAGCTGGATTCTGAAGAAATCATCACTGCAGGAATGCCTGTCCTCTTCCTGTATCTAAACTTCCGGCACTGCAGTGGTTACCAGCCTTGGGTCTTCAGGCAGGACAGCAGTACAAATGGTCTAATGGGGTCATGCTCCCTCCTTTCTCCTTCTGTGGTTAAACACTTTTCTACCACAAGTAGACATCATAGGCAACCTTTCAATAAACACAGAAAATGCTCATCGATGCACATGGCTGATTTACTAACGGAGCTGAGAACCTTCACACAGTACATTGTCTGAATATTCACTCAATTCATCCAATCATGTGCCGATGAAATAGGTAAAGAGGAATGTGCGTTCTATTTGATTGAAGAAAATGTGAACACAGTTTATTGTGTGAAGCTTCTCAACACCTTTAGTAAATGAGCCTCTATATATGCAGGTTGATTCATGCAAATTGACAGAAATAAGCAATAAAGCAGCTTGTGTTCTTTTAGATTAATGGACCATTGTGAAATGATTTTGCCAATGGTCGTAAACCAAGTAATATTGTGCATGTAGTAAAAATCTTACTCTGCCCATGTTTATAGGCATTAATAGGGCCATGAAACTGAGTGGACGTCCTTACCGCCACATTGGAGTCCTGGGAACATCTAAAATGTACACAATTAGGAATCAGATCTTCGCTTTTACTCCTCAGGTGGGTGTAAGAAAACAAGTATATCTGTATAATTAGAGTTTTGTTTATGTTAACCAAATCAAAAGTAACAAAGGTCTTATGGCGCGTACACATGATCGGAATTCTCGTTGGAAAAAGCTCTAATGGTCTTCCCGACGGAATTCCGCTCAAACTGTCTTGCCTACACACGGTCACACCAAATTCCGACCGTCAAGAACACGGTGACGTACAACACTACGACAAGCCGAGAAAAAACGAAGTTCAATGCTTCTGAGCATGCGTCGAATTGTTTCCGAGCATGCGTAGGAATTTTGCGCATCGGAATTGCTACAGACGATCGGAATTTCCGATGAAAACTTTTTCCGTCGGAGAAATTTAAAACATGCTCTCAAATTTTTGCTGGCGGGAATTCGGTCAGCAAAATTCCGATGGAGCCTACACACGGTCGCATTTTCCGATGAAAAGCTCTCATCGGTCTTTTGCTGGCCGAAATTCCGATCGTGTGTATGCGGCATAAGGCAGCCCATACATTATTCATTTTTTTGTTGTTCAACCAGTGGCCCGATTTCATGTTGAGTTATTGTATTGACAAAGAGCAAAATGGATTGGGGAGGGGACTTTTGAGGCACCAACAAAACACTTTAACATTTGACTGAATATATTAAAAAAGGTTTTATTGATACAAACATGTTAAAATTCATGTGAAGATAAAACATGTTGCAGACACAAAAGAAGATTGAGACATATCCTATTCTGATTCAACATATCATCACAGCAATATCCCTACGCGTTTTGACTAAAGGCACGTCTTCTTCAGGGGGTCTTTTGTGGAGGAATAAAATAAATAGGCAAATATTTTTGTAGAAAAAACAAATACAGATGCCAGTACCATCTCAACAAACATCCAAGAATCAGGGGGCAATTCAAGGGAAGGTATTCTTGTTGGTCCCTAAAAGTATCACAGATGGCCCACTGTATGAAGCCCCAAATTGTTAGATGCACTAAGGAGGAGATAATATAACTCCAATTTTGAATGCTTAAGAGCAGGGCACATTCATGTGGGGATGGCAACGCAATTCCAGATGGATAATGGTGGCCAAAAGGAATCTGTCTTTTCAAGTGTAGATCAGCAATCCTCCATGTGTTACAGAGGGTGAGCACCCCCCTGTAACACATGGAGGATTACTGCTCTACACCTGATTCTTGGATGTGCGTTGAGCTGCTACCAGCATCTGTAGCTGTTTTTTCTACAAAAATATTGGCCAATTTATTGTATTTCTCCAAAAAGAACCCCCTGAATGAGACTTGCCTTTAGTCGAAACCCATAGGGGTATTGCTGTGATTATATGTTGAATCAGAATAGGATATGTCTCAATCTTCTGTTGTAGATATGAAATGTTTGTGTCTGCAACATGTTTTATCTTCACATAATATTTTTTGTATCAATAAAACCTTTTTTTATATATTTAGGCAAATGTTAAAGTGTTTTGTTGGTGCCTCAAAAGTTCCCTCCCCAATCCATTTTGCACTTTGTCTATATTACTGGGATGTGGCACCTGTACAACACTTGGACAGATAGGCTTTCTTGATAGAAGTTATTGTATTGTGTGGAGACTTCCCTGCCTTCAGAATACATTGATCAGCACTGCCGGTGGCACTAATCGATCGGTAAAAACATGAGTGGTTGTACAGAAGTCAATCGGTAGATCAACTTCTGTACCACCAGCCTGCCCATACATGGATCAAAATTTGGTTGGTTTAGCATAATTTCAATCCATGTATGGTCTGCTTTACCAAAGCCAAATTTGTGTTTGGTCTTGCAATTTTGTGTTTTTAATGGGGAAACTGGGCTCTATGAGGGGGATGAGGCTGACGTCAACACATCAATGGCTTTGTACTTTCCTCCTTATTACCAGGCTGCAGGATCTTTATCAGGTTTTGTTATACACGTGTATTTCCTGACGGAGATGAATTAGTATCAAGCAGGTGGCTTCTGAAGTGGTTGTGATATGACTGCATCAACAGATGGGGTCTACCAAAATTGGTCATTTTATATCTATCATGAACTAGGTTGTACAGTGCATTGATAGTGTTTCATGACATCTCTTTCCTTCCACAGTTTACAGACCAGAACCACTTCTATCTGGCTTTGGACAGCAAAATGGTTGTTGAGATGCTCCGAACTGAATTGGCTTACCTGACCTCTTGCTGGAGGATGACAGGAAGACCTACCGTCACGTTTCCCATTACCCATTACATGCTCAGTAATTACTCTCATAAGTATTTTTTAACAAAACTGGTATTAATACTAATAACTTGTGTGTGTGTGTTTGTGTATATATATATATATATATATATATATATATATATATATATATATATATATATATATGTGAAAATCAAGACGGGACACGTACTTCAATTTGCGAAAATCCTTTACTTCATTATTTCAAAAAGCACAGCTGTGCTTTTTGAAATAATGAAGTAAAGGATTTTCGCAAATTGAAGTACGTGTCCCGTCTTGATTTTCACATGAATATTGGTGGAGTATTGGAGGTACCACTTGACGCCTGCTTCTAATACTTTTATTGCTGAAGAAAAAGTAACCTGCCCAAATTTGACTATATATATATATATATACTTTGGATTATATAGTTTAGGGAATCAGTGGCTAGACATAGTGGGGAAGAGTTACTAAAACTGGTGCACACAGAATCTGGTGCAGCTGTGCATAGTAACCAATCAGCTTCTAGCTTTTATTGTCAAAGCTTAACCACTTGACCTCCGGAAGATTTTACCCTTTTCATGATAATTTTTTGCTATTTGGTATTGTGCTACTTTAACTGGCAATTGCGCGGTCATGCAGCACTGTACGCAAATGAAATATTTATAATTTTTGTAATATATTTATATTTTTTTGCGATATAGATGAAAGAAATTGACATTTTTGATATTAAAAAATATATTTTTTTACTTTCTGCTATAAAACATATCCAATAAAAATGTAAATATCTAATTTAGTGCATCGTGAATTTAGGCCAACATGTATTTGGCTACATGTCTTTGGTAAAAAAAAAATCACAATAAGTGTATATTATTTGGTTTGCGTGAAAGTTATAGCATCTGGTATAGATATTGGGATTTTTTTTTTTTTTTATATTAGTATTGATTACATAGTTACATAGTTAGTCAGGTTGAAAAAAGACACAAGTCCATCTAGTTCAACCATAAAAAATAAAATAAAATAAAAAATATCATGGGGATGGTCAGCTACTTATAGTGGGACTGTGGTAGTAATGGCGGGCAATGTGACACTAGCTGATGATGGCTGGGGGAGGGGTACACTAACTGACACTGACATCAATGGTGACACTAATACAGTGATCAGTGCTAATACTATACACTGTCACTGTACTAGTGTACAGTGGGTGGGGTTAACATCTAGGGGCAATCAAGGAGTTAAATGTGTGCCTAATAATGTATAATGTGTAATGTGTGTATTATGTGCTGCTTTTACTAAGCGATCTTGCTGTTTTTTCCCCCTGCTTTGTTGCCTGTTTTTGTTCGGAGCTCCGTGTTTATAACGCAGAGCTCCTTTCCTTGAATGGCGGAGCTGATCAGCAGGTCCTGGCGATCAATCATTGTCTGGGATGCGCTGATTGGCTTGTGCTGTAACAAATTACAGCACAGCCGGGGCAGATACCAGATACTGTACATGATCCAGCGCACGGCGGGCGCCCCGCAGCAGTATATCTGCGTGGGATGGTCGGCAAGCAGTATGAACAAGCTGAAGTTAAAAGCTGATTGGTTACTATGCACAGCTGCACCAGATTTTGTGTGTACCAGTTTTAGTAAATCTCCCCCAGTAAAGTAAGTGTTTTTTTTTTTTTTAGGTATATTTGTTGTGAATCTTGTTTATTTTTTTTAATGAACAAAAAATACATTTTTGTATATTTTCTCTAGATGAGGATGGCTCTGACATAGACCCTGCTATTCTGTCAACTGTCAGAAAACTTGATGATGGATATTTTGGAGGAGCAAGGTACATAACCTACATTAAAGATGTATTTACACAGACATAAAGTCCAAGCCTTGTTTGTCATGATGTGTTTAGAAAGTAACTATCGCCATCCAAAGCAACTACTCAGATTCTCTTTATAGATCTCCCAATGCAGAAAAAGGGAGAAATGTATTAGCTGCTGTAACAAGCGATAACAGACTCCTTTTAGAAGCCTTTGTAAATAAGGCTGAAGCTTCAGATGATTACTCCAGCCATACACTGCTCGAATTTTGCCTGCGAAATTGGTTTAAATTCAAAGCGTGAGTGGCCCTGTCGGCAAAAATCAATTGAGCTTGGTAGAAAATTCTCAATTGAATAGTAAATGTATATTATCAGTTGCAGTCAATGTTCAGGTATTCGGGCATTCACCTGTGTCCTGGCTGCTTGAATACAATAACTGTCAGAGGAGATTCCTCCATCCATGCTGTTTAGCATGGATGGTGGAAGCAAGTTTCTTTTGAAAACTGAACAAGAAAAATCTAAACGTAACTTTTCTGAAGCCTCGTACACACGATCGGACTTTCCGACGGGAAATGTTCGATGACAGGCTTTTGGCGGTAAATCGGACCGTGTGTATGCTCCATCGGACAATTGTTGTCGGACTTTCTGCCAACAAATGTTGGCTAGCAGCTTTTCAAACTTTCTGCGGACAAATGTGTGTTGTCAGATTTTCCGATCGTGTGTACACAAGTCCGTCGGACAAAAGTCCAAAGTACAAACACGCATGCTCGGAAGCAAGGACGAGCCAGAAGCGGTCGGTCTTGTAAACTAGCGTTCATAATGGAGAATTAACATTCGTGACGTGGCAAATTGTGAAATCTCCAAATGCAGCGCACGTTCTCTTCTTCTTTAATAGGATATTAATGAAGCTGCTTTGCTGGTGATACTGATGGAATTATTGCAAACAAATTTTCAAAAGCTTTTTTTTTCTAGTGATATCAAGAATATTATTATGCTTTTTTATTTTTTATTTGGGCAAGTTACCAAAACACTATTATCTCATAGTTTGAAGTAAAACACACAGCCACGTATTATTCTCCACATTTTTTTTATTGTGCATTAAAAAAAGAAAACAAATAAAATTAGACATGCTATCTGCCAATAGAACTTAACCAAAAAGTGCATTCTATGCATCCAAAAATATAGAAAATATAACAAATCAAATCATTAATCAACCAAAAAAATAATGTCAAAGCAATAACTCCAAGGCCAATAATAAATAACACGTTATCTCCTCTGATTCTACAACATGTCTGGTTGACGAACTGCCATTCAGAAACGAACTGAAAAGCATGAAATGAAAAGCGCAAACTGAAATACGCTGAATGAAAAACGCGAAAAGAAAAGCACGAATCAACACTCACCAAACTTCTACTAACACGGAATTAGCAGAAGGAGCCCAAAGGGTGGCGCTAGAGAGCAGAAAAACAACATAGTACGCCACTACGTTCGTAATTGTTGGCCAACAATTGTGTGGCCGTGTGTATGCAAGACAAGTTTGGGCCAATGCCCTTCGGACAAAATTCCACGGTTTTGTTGGCCAACAATCCGATCGTGTGTACGAGGCTTAAGAATTTCCTGGTCTGCGTACTTGTTCTAGGTCAGTGGTCACAAAGTATGGAAGGCAGAGGATCTGCATAGCCAGCCAGGCAACTAGCATCTTCAGAGGAGTTAGCCATTGCAGCCCCTCATGAAAGGTTGACTTTATACTGTAGACAGGATAGCGCTGTTGACATTTTTTTTTTTATCGGCTAACATAATCTGTTTTTGCCTTCTGCCCTTGATGTATAAGGTTCTCCAGGTCTAACTCATAAACGTATTTTTATTTCAGGGTAAAACAGGGGAAATTGTCTGATTTCCTTACCACCTCGTTCTTCACTCATCTGAGTTTCCTGGATATTGACTGTGATGAAAAGCTTTTAGATGGAGATAATGAGGGATACTATAGCCCAGACAATGACTATGAATATGATTTGGCTGGATTTCAAACAGAGCCAACAGAAAATGGTAGGAAATGTCACCCTTATTCCCTGTTATGAGAAACAGAGTTTCATTTGTTTTTGTGGGTCTGTGTATTCAGCATTGGAGCTTCTTTTTAATTTATTCAGATTGTGCTGACATCTTTCTCACTGCTTTACAACGATCATTTAACCTGTCACCTATGTCCCTGTTCACCTGACCCAAAGAAGCTTACAGTCTAATATCTCCAACACTCCACATTATGAATGTAAAAAAGGGAAATGGGTAACTAAGTATGTATGAAATCACAGCACTGAAATACAGGATCTGTACACATTTCCCATTGTTTTATAACAACATCACAAAATCTGCAGCCCAGATGAAGTCTCCTTAAAGTTAAAGTGTTACTAAAGCCACAACAGTAAAATCAGTCTATATATTCAGTAAAGCATGCTTGTTATACTCACTGTGGAATCTAAGGGGTTAATCCTCTGCATTGTGTAAATCATTGATCCTGTCTTCTCTGATCATCCCCTTCTTTTATTGTCCCCAATCCATCTGCTGATCGAACACCTGCACATGCTCAGGTTGGTCTGTATTGCTAGACAGTTCTTTTTTTTTTTCTTGGGAGGGTGCACGTTATCAGCACGGGACCAATCAGCATTGTCCAGACAGAGGGTCAGGGGTCATGCAGCCTCATAGGACAGTCAGAGGAAAATAAACTCTTCCTACAAGCTTTAATCGGACACTAAACCCACAACAGTAAAATCAGTCTGTATATGCAGTAAATCATGCTTGTTATACTCACTGTGGAACCTAAGGGGTAATCCTCTGCATTGTGTAAAAATGCTGTTTAATCCTGTATGCACAGATCCTCCTCTTCTTCCACTGACTCCAAAACATGTCCGGATAAGACCGAGTTAGTGGAGTCAGGCTGCACATGCTCAGTTTGGTGTGTATTGCTAGAGAGTTTTTTTTTCTTTGGAGAGTACATGTGAGCAGCACAGGGCTAATCAGCACTGTCCAGACAGAGGGCCAGGGGTCCTGCATCCTGATAGGACAGCCAGTGTAGTATGAAAACTCCTCCTACAAGCTTTATATAGGCACTGATAGAAGTCACAAGACTGTTATACACTGCTGATGAGAAAAGGTATTTAGCTGTTTATATTTACTAAAATCGTTGCATTTCCATGTTCTGTGTACTGTGGGAGACCAGATATAATGAATTCAGGGTCCTGGGTTTAGTAACACTTTAAAGTGTTACTAAACCCACAACAGTAAAATCAGTCTGTATATGCAGTAAAGCATGCTTGTTATACTCACGGTGAAACCTAAGGGGTTAATCCTCCACAGGCTGTTTGATCCTGTCTCATCTGATTCTCCCCTTTTTCCACTGTCCCCAAACCATCACTGGATAATACAGAGCCAGGGGACAAACTGCACATGCTCAGTTTGGTCTGTATTGCTAGATTTTTTATTTTTTATTGGGATAGTGCAATGAAAACTCCTCCTACAAGCTTTAACCAGTCACTGATAGAAGTCACAAGACTGATATATACTGCCGATGAGAAAATGTATTTAGCAGTTTATATTTACTAAAACTATTGCAGTTCCATGTTCTGTGTATTGTGGGAGACCAGGTATAGTGAATGCAGGGTCCTGGGTTTAGTAACACTTTAACCACTTGCCGCCCGTCCATTGTCAAATGACGTCGGCAAAGTGGTTGCAAAATCCTGACAGGACGTCATATGAAGTCCTCAGGATTTTGAGCCGCTGCGCGCCCCCGGGGGCGCGCATCGCGGCGATCGTTGTTGCGGGGTGTCAGTCTGACACCCCGCAACTACGATCTTGGTAAAGAGTCTCCGACGGAGACTCTTTACCACGTGATCAGCCGTGTCCAATCACGGCTGATCACAGTGTAAATAGGAAAAGCCGGTAATCGGCTTTTCCTCACTCGCGTCTGTTAGACGCGAGTAGAGGAGAGCCGATCGGCTGCTCCTCTGACAGGGGGGGTCTGTGCTGATCGATTATCAGCGCAGCCCCCCCGAGGATGCCCACACTGGACCACCAGGTACACCGCCAGACCACCAGGGATGTGCAATAAAAAGGTATGCCACCGGACCACCAGGGATGACGCACAGTACCCCCAATGGATGCTAATCAGTGCCCCCAATGGTTGCCAATCAGTGCCCACAATGGGCATCACTGATTGGCATGCATTATTGTTTGGCACTGATTGGCATCCATCAGTAAAAAACAATGCTGCCTATCAGTGCCTATCCGTGCCACCTATCAGTGCCTATCCGCGCCGCCTATCAGTGCCCATCCATGCCGCCTATCAGTGCCCATCCATGCCGCCTATCGTGCCCATCCGTGCCGCCTATCAGTGCCCATCCGTGCCGCCTATCCGTGCCCATCCGTGCCGCCTATCCGTGCCCATCCGTGCCGCCTATCCGTGCCCATCCATGCCGCCTATCCATGCCAATCCGTGCCGCCTATCCATGCCAATCTGTGCCAGCTATCAGTGCCAATTTGTGCCACCCATCAGTGCCCATCCGTGTCGCCCATCAGTGCCGCCTATCAGTGCCCATCAATGCCACCTCAGTGCCACTTCATTGGTGCCACCTCATCGGTGCCCATCAGTGCCGCCTTATCAGTGCCCATCAGTGCAGACCTATCAGTGCCCATCAGTGAAGGAGAAAACGTACTTATTTACAAAGTTTTGAAACTGAAACAAAAAAAACATTTCTTTTTTCAAAATTTTCGGTCTTTTTTTATTCGTTTAGCAAAAAATAAAAACCGCAGAGGTGATCAAATACCACCAAAAGAAAGCTCTATTTGTGGGAAAAAAATGATAAAAATTTAATTTGGGTACAGTGTTGCATGACCGCGCAATTGTCATTCAAAGTGTGAGAGCGCTGAAAGCTCAAAATTGGTCTGGGCAGGAAGGTGTTTAAGTGCCCTGTATTGAAGTGGTTAATGAGTGCAATGCTCAAGTATTTGCATCCATTTTATAAATATAATGCCTAAATTGAATCTGTGTAGAACACTACTGCGTAGAGGTAAACAATGTTTGTTGCCAGGGTTTCAAGGTGGTATGCCCCCTCCAAGGTCTTCAGTAGTTCTAGAAGAAGGCTCCTTTTTTTTTTTTTATCTCAATAGGGAGGCCATCAGGGCCCAGTGCTTTATTATTCGATGCCTCTTTCCGTTACCAGGTCCTCAAGAGTAAATGGGGCATCTAGAGTTATTTTGGATTTTTTCTGATCGAGAAGATAATGGAATCACCATCATTAGATGCAAACAGGACTGATTTATAACAGAACAAAGTATATTTGGGACTACTGCCATCCATTTGGGTGGTTTCGGAGCAGCAGACTGTTGTGAATAATATATATTTATTTGCCTCTAATTTTATGTCAGTCCCATCACAAAAGCAGTATTGCCTTTTGGAAAAGTAAATGTTGACTATTTTTTTCAGATGAAACACAAGATGAGCTGGACCAGTACATAAATCAACTACAGCAAAGTGTGGCTTCTACCACTCATTTGCCCCCTTTAGTGGCTAATTCAGCAAATCACTCTGCCTATAGTGCCCTGCACTCCACCCGGGATATCCTCTCTATCATGGCCAAATCTAAAGGTCTTGAAGTTCCAAGTAAGTGATTTAAGTGGTGAGTGTTGTTATAAAATTGGTCCAACAAAGACGCATTCACACTCCCATGACAATCCTGATGATAACAAATAAATAAGAGATGGAGCTAACATACTTGCACTAAAGTAGAGCTTAAGGCCCCTTTCACACGAGGCGGACTCCGCTTCCACGGAGTCTGCCTCTGTCCGCTGGCTCAGCGGGAGACCTCTCCGTTGATCTCCGCTGAGCTGACGGATGACAGGTTCCTCTCTGCTTACTGAGCGGGGAGGGGCTTGCGAGCGCCGCTGGTCACAATGGAGAGATCGAATGAAAACGGACAGCGTGTCGGATCGGACCGGGTCGGATGTCAGCGGACATGTCTCCGCTGACATCCGACGCTCCATAGACTAACATGGAGCGCCCGTTCAGGTCCGCCGTCAAAACTGACAGGCGGGTCTGAACGGTCCGATCGTGTGAAAGGGGCCTTATCTTATTGCCTGGAAATTCTTCAGAATCATTTGATGGACTTCCCAAATTTTCTTGAGTTTTGGTGCTGGATGAGTAGTTTCGTCAAATTCTTTGTTGTTTTCGAAGTGCAAATATTTCATTATCAGGGAAAAAATTTTTTTTTTTATTTGTTTGTTGTCCAATACCACTTCTTCAGGGCTTTCCCCACCACTCCCTGAAGTCTTATTAAGGCCAGACATTTCCAAATGTCATCTTTGGTCACTGGTTCCCACTTTCTACTTCTTGAAAACTTCCGATGCGTAGTAGCTTGTTGCTCTTGTTACCGGTTTGTCTCCGTAACTATTTTTTAAATAACCTCATCGGTCAGAAATAGTTGTAGGTATGCCAATGGGTTGTCATCCTCAACGTCCACTTTCATACCAGGTGCTCCAGTAAATGGGAATCTCGGGGGGGGGGGGGGGCGCTGCGTGATCCGTACCGCAGTCAATAGAGAACCAAGTCCGCACATCACTGAGCTCAGTCCAAGAGGCAAAAGAGGCACATCCTGTGTAATTATAAAAAGTGAGAAATCCACCCCTCCCCCACATAACAAATCCTGTGATCAATGTATCCTCAGAAACACACACACTGCACTATAACAATCATCAGATCACTGCATGTTCTACTCTGCCCAGCTCTGACTACATACACCTCCCCTATATTCTTCTTGCTGTTCACTCAAATAAATTTATTTTCACTCTGGTCTGTGGATCTGTGGTCTGTGCCTGTCTCAGGCTAGTGCATGAGATATGTAAATCACCTGTCACTCACAGCAAGGGGGCGTTTTTGACAAAGATTTCAGCACTTTGGCAAGATCTTTCTAACTGAACAATAAAATAGGATTTCTCAGGCCTCGAGTAAATCTGTGTTGCAAGACTGGGCTCAAATGAAAGGAAATCTTATTCTCTACATTATGACATCAACAATTTTTTTTTGGGTTTACATCCACTTTAAGGTTTCTTGTCTGTCTCTTGGCAACTGGAAGTTTCAGCTCCCGTCATAAATTTTCCTTAGGATTAAGGTCTTGAGACTGGCTAGGCCACTCCTGGACCTTAATGTGCTTCTTCTTGAGCCACTCCCTTGTTGCCTTGGCTATTTGTTTTGGGTCATTGTCCTGCTGAAAGACTTATCCACGACCCATCTTCAGTGTTCTGGCTGAGGGAAGAAGGTTCTCATCCAAGATTTTACAATATATGGCCCCGTCCATTGCCCCCTGATTGCGGCAAAGTCGGCCTGTAAATTTATCAGAGAAACAACCCCAAAGCATAATGTTTCCACCTCTGTGCTTGATTGTAGGCATGGTGTTCTTAGGGTCATAGTCAGCATTTTTCTTCCTCCAAACTCGGCGAGTCGAGTTATTGACAAAGAGCTCAATTTTGGTCTCATATGAACACATCACTTTCTCCCAATCCTTCTCTGAATCATTTAGATGTTCTATGGCAAACTTCAGACGGGCCTGTACACGTGCCTTCTTGAGGAGGGGGACCTTGCGGGCGCTGCAGGATTTCAATCCATGGCGGCATATTGTTTTACCAATGGTTTGTTTGGTGACTGTGGTCCCAACTGCCTTGAGATCATTCACAAGCTCCTCCCATGTAGTTCTGGACTGATCCCTCATTTTTCTAATGATCATCCTTACCCCATGAGGTGAAATCCTGCATGCACTCGTGCAGAAAAACTCACATCTCTGCACACTGGTGTGAATAAGGCTTAAAAGGATAGTTCACCTTTACAAAAAAAACTGCCTATGCAGGTAATTGAAGCTTGTACAATAAAACAAACTGTGCAGCTCTGACTATAGATGAATAATACCCTTGCTAAAGGTGTAGGTAATTTACATACCTTATAAAGTCTGACTGGAATACTCCCAGGTCATTGCTAAGTGAGGCCTAGTCATCACTGCTCACCTCCACCATCACAGGAGTGAGCTCTTTCTCTGATTCAAACCCCCTCACATACTCTCCCCTGGTGCATTAACTCTGAGCTCAGCATTTGAGAGCTCATTCCTGTGATGGTGGAGGATGACTAGGCCTCACTTAGCAATGTCCTGGGGAGTACCTAGCAACATCCTGGGAGTATTCCAGTCAAGTTTCATAAGGTATGTAAATGGCCTACACCTATAACAAGGGCTTTATTCAACTTTAGTCAGAGCTGCATCCTTTGTTTTTATCTATAGATGCCCCTTATCCGCATAGGCAGTTTTGTGGTAAAGGTGAACTATCCCTTTAAAGGTCTTATGTCTGAAACAGTAAGGGCTCATTTACACTTGCTTCGGCTTCAACACACATTAAAGTGCCTAACGCTTCAACATGCTTTTATGATGTGTTTGTGATGCTTCAGTGGTGCT
This sequence comes from Lithobates sylvaticus, assembly GCA_028564925.1. NCBI lineage: Eukaryota > Metazoa > Chordata > Amphibia > Anura > Ranidae > Lithobates > Lithobates sylvaticus. Next base: position 139,063,036 of record CM053027.1, read on the forward strand.
TCGATTAAGCTTTGGTGATGCTTCGATGATGCTCTTTTGAAGCTTGGCAAATGCCCTGTGTGTGTGTCGATATCTCATGCCTGCAATTTCTCCAAAACAAAGGGAAGCTAAAGAAGCTAAAGCTGAATTAAAGCCTCTCAAAATCTGCAGGTGCTTCAAGCGAGCTTTGTCATAGAGTTCTATGGAGGCTTCGAAGACGCTTTTGAAGCCCCACTAAAGCGACATGGGGTATAATTTTGGAAGCAAAGCCGAAAGAAAGCAAAGCAAAAGCAAGGTGTAAACAGGAATGTAAGCTAATGATTTTATTTAGTGACAGGAGCTTTGACTGGCATTCAGAGAGCTTTAACAAAGCATGTCCGAAGCCTTGTTTTGAAGCAAGTGTAAACTAGCCCTTAATTCAGATTTAGCTTCACTTTGTTTTGGAGAAATTGCAGGTATGAGATATACACACACACACACGAGGCATCTGCCAAGCTTCAACAAAGCTTCAAAAGAGCATCACTGAAGCGGCACTAAAGCTTCATCGAAGCACCACCGAAACTTCATTGAAACATCAAAAACACATCATAAAAACGTGTTGAAGCCGTAGGCGCTTTAATGTGTGTTGAAGCCGGAGCAAGTGTAAATGAGCCCTTACTGTTTGGCCCCTTTCACACATGCGGACCGTATGTCCGTTTTTCATCCATCCGTTTTTGGATGAAAAACGGACATACATGCATGTCTATGGGGTAGCGGGTGTCAGCGGATGAGCATCCGCTGACACCCGCTATTGTCCGCCTCCGCAATTGTCCGGTTCTGCAGACGGAGGAAAATCCTATTTTTTCATCTGTCTGCAGAGCGGATCGGATGAACACGGACAGACGGTCCGTGTTCATCCGATCCTCCATAGAGGAGAGCGGAGAACTGACAGGGCGGTCCCTGCACAGTGTGCAGGGATCGCCCTGTCATCAGCCGGCTCAGCGGGAACAGCTGTGCGATCCCCGCTGAGCTACGGATCTTCACGGGGTGGATCGTTACGGATCCGCCCCGTGTGAAAGGACCCTTACTCAAAACAGTTACATTCAAGGCATGCCATAAATGTGAATTGTCAGTTGGTTGTGCTCCCAACCAAACTGTCAAATGGCTGGTGCCATAACTGATCACATGTGCATATGGCAACTGCAGATCAAACAAGCTTGTAGTTTCCTTCACTGTAAAGGAAAATGATGGGAGGAATCTGATTTAGGAAGAGTGAAAGATCTTTTATACTGACAAATAGAGTTAAGGCTCGGTTCACACTGGTGCGACATGAGATTCCACTTCTGAGACTCCAGGTCGGATGACAGGAAATTCAATGTTTCCCAATGAGAACTGTCTTAACTGATACTACACATGTCTGTCCGACTTTAGAAAAGGTTCCTTCACTACTTTGGGCCCCTTTTATGACTTGTCCCACGATTTGGGACTACAAAGAAGCATGACAGGTCGTTTCCCCATGATTTCCAATGACAGCCATTCATATTAGTACGACTTCAAAGTAGTCCCTGCACTATTTTCGTCCGATTTTGATGCCGCTTACACAGGCATTCCTTGAAATCGTGGTAAAATTGCGTGACTTTGAAGTCGCACAAGTGTGAAAAGGGCCTTGGTCTGACTTTGATACAACTTCAATGCCACAAGTCACATCAAAATCGTATCAAAGTCGACCTCCAAAGTTGCACTGAAAGTCTTGCGACTTTGGAGTCAGACTATTGTGAACCGAGCCTAATAAAGAGGGACAACATTTTTGAAAGGTTCATGGCAGTATCAAAATGTGTTGATAAATAGTCGCTATTTACTAAGATACTAGTTATGTATCATTTATGTATTGTTTTTATTGCATGACAATAGCAATCTTTATAATGATTTCATCATTTCAGACACTTCTTTGTTCCTGCCGGCTAAAAATCTGAGTGCTCACCGACGCTCTCTAAATCTTTTAGAAGTTCCCCAAATGCACAAACATCAGGTAAGGTCAGTTGTGTTTGTCAGACTGTTAACCGGACAAAACCTCCACTGAGGGCTTCCTGCTGTCATTCCCATACAGAATGCACAATTAAAAAAAAAGTCACAATGCACGGGCTTCAGAACACTCATAATAAATCTGTGAGGTACTTTCAGGATTCTGGGTGCAGTGGTTTACAGGCATTAAGGTCATTTGAGGGTATATTTCTTATTTTAGTATACTTGCAGCTTTTCCTGTATAGCTTACTAATACTATACTAATTCACTGCTTCTTCTTCACAGTCCAAAAGAAACAGACTGCACATACTGTAGCATATCTGGGCTTGGAGATACTAACAGATCTTCAACAGATCTATCACATTAACCAATTAAGGACCAAGCCTCTTTCTGAGATTTGTTGTTTACAAGTTAAAAACAGTTAACAGTACAGGTTACATGTTTTAAGTTACAGAGGAGGTCTAGGGGTAGAATTATTGCTCTCGCTCTACCAATCCCGGCGATACCTCACATGTGTGGTTTGAACACCGTTTTCATATGCGGGCGCTACTCACGTATGCGTTCGCTTCTGCACGCAAGCTCGTTGGGACGGGGCGCGTTTAAAAATAGATAGATTTATAGCATTTTTATTAATAATTTTTTTTTTACTAGTAATGGCGGCGATCAGCGATTTTTATTGTGACTGCGACATTATGGCGGACACATCGGACATTTTTGGGACCATTGTCATTTATCATGCATTCAGTGCTATTTAAATGCACTGATTCCTGTGTAAATGACACTGGCAGTTAAGGGGTTAACCACTAGGTGGCAGTGTAGGGGTTATATGTTTCTAGAGGCGTGTTTCTAACTGTGGGGGGGTGTGGCTGTCAGCTAGTGAATGCTGATCTCTGCTCCAATCACAGGGAGCAGAGATCGGCGTCACTAGTTGCTAGGCAGAACTGTTTTTTTCCGCATCTCCCCGTTCAGCCTTCCCGTGAGATGATCGCGGGTATCCCCGCGGTGATCGAGTCCGCGACCGGCGATGCACGGCGGCATCTTAAAGGGGACGTACCTGTACGCCCTTATGCCTGTCTGTGCTATTCTGTCGACGTACATCGTCGCACGCCGGTCGGGAAGCGGTTACATTTTTTTTTTAAAATGGCCCTTTAAGAGCTATGGGCGGAAGTGACGTTTTGACGTCGCTTCCGCCCTGCAATGATATGGAGACGGGTGGGGGCCATCTTCCCCCTCACTCGTCTCCATGTCAGGCCACAAGAAGGATCCGATCGCCTCCGCCGCTACCGACGGCTCTGGTAAGCGGTGGAGGGACCAATAAAAGTGATCTTGCAGCGAATCCGCGGCAGAGACCACTTTTATCTTAAACCAGACCGCTCACTGAAGAAGAGGATACCGGGGTTATGACAGCAGGCTGCTGCCATAACAACGATATCCTCCTTCAAAGAACCGACGTATAACGACGGTGGGCGGTCTGGAAGTGGTTAAAACGCTTTGATGTGTTTCACCCATACAGAGCTTAATCATCAGGCAGCCTTATGATTAAATTGTATGGGCGACACACGTCAAGGTTCTTAATGTCGTATATGCCTGGACATACTGGGGTTGATTTACTAAAACCGGAAGGTGCAAAATCTGGTGCAGTTCTGCATAGAAACCAATCAGCTTCCAGGTTTTCTTGTCAAAGCCTAATTGAAAAAGCTGATTGGCTACTATGCACAACTGCATCTAATTCTGAGTGTTCCAGTTTTAGTAAATTTCCCCCAGAGTCTGTGCTGTGTTTCTTTAGGAGTGTCAACCGATGAACAGGCAAGTGATAGACCATGAACCATTGGTGGCCTGGAGGTGAGTTTGTCTCCCTTGTAACAGAAGATTTAGTTGTATGTATTAACCCTGGTACTCCTGCAATTACCTTAAAATGTATCAATCAACTTGTTTGTATATCTTGCCCATAAATTAATTAACGCTCACTGACTGATAACTGATGTATTTTATTTGTGCCATTGGGATTGTTGGGAATATTTTGCTATTAGTTTTCTTCCAAAGTCTTCAAGCTATAGGGTGTATTTGCTAAAGTATGAAGTCAGTAAAACGTTTAGTACAGTGCAGTAAAGTGAACACAGGCATGCAATTATGTGTTGGGGAAAAAACAGAGAACCTTGAGAATTTGAGTGTTTGCACTGGAAAATAATAAAAAATATAAAAAAAAAAATATATATATATATATATATATAAGAAAATATCTGAACTGTTTTACGCAGTACATTTTCTCAAAACGTCTTCCAGGGCAGCCCATGAGACCTAGGGCTCCTCCTACCAGAACAGGAAACACATTCCCCCCACCAGATAAAAGGGCGGTCCTCCAGGCCCCATGTCAGTTATTAGTGTTTCCTCCGGACGGGGGGTAACATGTTCCAGGAACCTGGTCCCCTAGGTCTCATGAGCAGGGGCTCTGTAAGGCTATTTGGGGGCATATCACTAACCTTCTCTTCTGCCAGAAGCAGCACACCGCTGGGGAGGTTGGTTGTGCTGCTGTCTCCTGTCTCTCTGTGCCTGGAGAGGGCCATGACCGTGGTGATGTCTGCTCCCAAGCGCCTGTAGTCTCTATGAGAGCAGCAGTTTCCTCTCCTCACCCACAGCATGGCTGAAAGGTGTGAGGAGAAACAGGAAGCAGCAGCACTTGAGGGGGCGGAGCTTCTGCACTCCAAGCTGGCCCACAGGAAGTGCCGAGTGATAGGTCACTTCCGGGGCATATGACATCATCATCGGGCGCCGGAGACACTGGTTCCAGTCTTTTTAAGCGGTGCAGATGGGAGACGCTGGCTACTGGTGTGTTTTGGTGGAAAGCAGCCAGGCTGTGGAAAGCTAAACAGGGCAGGATGGACCAGTCTGCAGTTCCTGCACAGGCAGTGGATGCAGTGCCCAACACCAGCACCTCACAGGTAAGCCTGAAGTGTTTTGTCACTATCTTGCTATCCCTGTGAGTGTTCCCTCCCCCTCCCCTCTCTGTAGTAGTGGGTTATGGGGACACATTTCTTCCCTCCTGCACGTGGTGTTTCGGAGTGTCAGGGTGGCTGTGAGTCTCATTTGGGGTCGTTTTATTTTTTTGTCTTACAGACCAAGACCCAGGAGAAAGCTCAGGCACAGCCACCTAAAAGGAAATGTGCGGTGTGCGCAAACAAATTGAGCTGTATAGAGGGCCTTGTAAAAGATGACCCGGTTACCTCTTGCCAAAAGATGCTAGCTTCTGTCAGAGATGAGCTTGCGTCCACCTTTAGTTCCTTTAGAACGCTTATTGACAAGCTCCAGACTCCAGCAGAGGGTCCGTCGTCACAGAAGACGACAGTCAGCACTCCGCAGCAGGCGGACAGTGAAGACTCTGAGGCTGAGGTCAGATCTACCTGTTCCTCTCCAGAGGAATCAGGGTCAGAGATAGAGCCCGGGGATAGAGAATCCACTCGGAGCTCGAGATTTAAGTTATCCGTAGAAGATGTGGATGACTTATTGAAGGCCATTTATACTACCCTTGAATTGAAAGAAGAGGAGGTTCAGCTATCCAAACATGATCTCATGTATAAGGGATTGCACAAGAAAAAATCTAGAGTTTTTCCAGTCCATAGCTCATTGATTGATACTATCAAACTGGAATGGGATAATCCTGAGAGAAAACCTTTCTTCTCTAATAACCTAAAAAGGAGGTTTCCTTTTGATGAGGACACTACGCAGCCGTGGAATAAAAATCCCAAGCTAGACGCACCCCTTTCAAAGGTTTCAAAGAACTCGGACCTAGCGTTCGATGATATGGGTACGCTTAAGGATCCGATGGACAAGAGGGGGGATATCCTCCTCCACAGAGCCTGGGACTCTGCGGTTGGGAACCTCAAACCTGCTCTGGCCTCCACTTGTGTGGCCAGAAATCTGGAGTTGTGGTTAACCCAAATTCAGACTCATCTGTTGGCGGGTACCTCCAGAGAGCAGATTTTGAAGTCTTTTCCTCTCCTCTTTCAGGCAGTAGGTTTTTTGGCGGATTCTTCCGCAGAGTCGGTGAGAATGTCGGCCAGGACCTCGGCTTTAGTGAACTCGGCCAGGAGAAGCCTTTGGCTTAAGACCTGGTCAGGGGACTCGGCCTCCAAGTTACGCCTTTGTGGGCTCCCCTTAACAGGCGATCACTTATTTGGCCCAGGGCTGCAGGAGGCACTGGAACGCACTGCCGACAGGAAGAAGGCTTTCCCAGAGAAAAAGAGAATCCCAGCAGCCAGGAAGTTTTTTTCGTGGCCAAGGCAGGCAGCAGGGTCCTAAAGGAAAGGACAGCAGGCCGAAAAAACACTGGACAGGGCACAAGGGCAGAGGCAAAGGGGGAATCCTGTTTAACCCTCCTCAACAGCCCACCAAACCACAGTGACTTGCGTTCCCCGGTGGGAGGAAGATTGAGGGCCTTTATCCCACAGTGGGCAGCAGTTACTTCAAGCCCCTTTATTCTGGACCTTGTGACCAATGGGTACAGGCTGGAATTCGCCCACCAACCACCAGAGCGGTTTTTGGTCACCTTTCCTCCCCAGGATCGGGAGAAAGCGCAGGCCCTGGGTCTCCAGATCGGAGACCTGTTGGATCAGAAGGTCCTGATTCCTGTTCCCCAGTCAGATCAGGGCAAGGGATTCTATTCCCATGTATTTGTTGTCAAAAAGCCGTCAGGGAAGTTTCGACTTATCCTGAATCTCCGAGCTTTAAACAAATCAATCAGATACAAACATTTCCGGATGGAGACGGTTTTCACTATCAAAAGCCTACTCTACCCAAACTGCTACATGGCCACGTTGGACTTGAGGGATGCTTATCTTCACATCCCTATCCACTCAGCCTTCCAGAGATATTTAGGATTAGCAGTGAAGATGAGGACAGGGACCCGACACTTCCAGTTTCAGGCCCTCCCCTTTGGTCTTTCCTCAGCCCCACGCATTTTCACAAAAGTGTTGGGGGAAGCTCTAGCTCCACTCAGGCTGAAAGCGATAACTATTATCCCTTACTTAGACGACCTCCTGGTGGTAGCTGCGTCATACCGGAAGCTGTTGGAGGATCTCCAGGCTGTACGGGACTTCCTACAGTCCTTAGGCTGGTTAATAAACGTAGAAAAGTCGTCCTTAACTCCGGCCCAGAAGGTGACTTACCTGGGTTACGACTTATGCTCAGTGGATCAAAGGGTCTTTCTTCCTCAGGAGAAGATTACCAAAATGATCCAATCTATGTCAGCATTGCAGACAAACCAGTCGGTCTCCCTAAGACAGGTTTCGAGGGCAGTGGGTCTGATGACCTCATGCTTTCCTGCAGTCCCATGGGCAAGACTTCATCAACGTCCACTACAATTGTTCCTATTAAGAAACTGGAACGGGGATGCAAGGTCCCTGGAGTCAAGGGTCCGGCTTCCCACCAGGGTAAAGAGAAGCCTGTGGTGGTGGAGAGCAAGCCAGCACCTAGCAGGAGGTCTCCCATGGTCCATTCCCATTTCCCAAAGGATTACTACGGATAGAGATCAGGGGCCACAATCTTCAAATTCTGTCGGACAACGTCGCGACAGTCGCATACCTCAACAAGCAGGGGGGCACGAGAAGCCGGATACTCCAGTCAATTGCCCAGGAGATCCTAGTATGGGCAGAGGGGAATCTGGCTTCAATTTCAGCTGTGCACTTGAAGGGCACACACAATTGTTTAGCAGACTACCTCAGCCGTCACCGGGTAGATCGAGACAACTGGTCCCTTCATCCCGAAGTCTTTGCAGACCTCACCAGCAGATGGGGATTCCCAGTAGCGGATCTGTTCGCAAACAGGAACAACCGCAAGACGGAAATGTTCTTTTCCATGAACCCAGCAGACCGATCCTTGGGGATCGATGCGCTGGCAAACCCATGGGCTTGCGGCCTATGTTATGCCTTCCCGCCGATCAGACTTATTCCAGAAGTTCTCCGGAAGTTTCTTCTAGAAGAAACGGACCTCATTCTAATTGCCCCGTTTTGGCCCAAGAGGCCATGGTTTTCCCTGCTACAGACTCTAGTTTCAGAGCCTCCACTGAGTCTTCCAAAGAGGGAAGACTTATTGTGGCAGGGTCCAGTATCTCACCCCCAGGTGATTTCACTAAGATTGTCGGCTTGGTATCTGAAGAGAAGATGCTAAGCGCCCAGGGGTTCTCCGACAAAGTAGTCAGGACTCTGGTAGACTGTAGAAAACCAGTAACCAGAGCCATTTATTCCAAGGTTTGGAAAAAGTTTAATTATTGGTTATCGGAGAATCGGAGACTAACCCACGATATTCTGGCAATTCTGGAATTTTTTCAAGAGGGGGTTGACAAGGGTCTTTCCGTTAGTACCCTAAAAGTACAAGCGGCAGCTATTAGTGTTTTCCTCCAGTTTTCTCTCCTGGAAAATCCCATTGTAGTCAGATTTTTCAAATCAATTTCAAGGGCCAGGCCAGTAGTGGTGAAAAGTTGTCCATCTTGGAACCTGTCCCTAGTGCTTCAGGCTTTGGTTGAATTTCCTTTTGAGCCTCTCGAGGATATCTCAGTTAAACTACTTACATTAAAAGTCGTTTTTCTGGTAGCTATTACCTCAGCACGTAGGGTAAGTGAGCTGCAGGCCCTGTCAGTTAGGGAGCCTTTTCTCACGATTTTTGATGATCGAGTCGTTTTAAAGACTGATCCAGGTTTTTTGCCTAAGGTGGCTAGTACATTCCACCGAACTCAGGATATTGTACTGCCATCCTTTTGTAGTTCACCGCACGGCGAACAGGAAAGAAAGTTTAGTTGCTTAGACGTAAGAAGGATCCTCCTTGTCTATCTTGAGGTCACTAAGACCTTTAGGAAAACTGATGCCTTGTTTGTCCTCTTTTCGGGGGCACACAAGGGAAACAGTGCATCTAAAGCCACACTAGCCAGGTGGATAAAGCAAGCTATCTCTGAAGCTTACAAAATTAGGGAGGTTTCTCCACCTTTTGTCACAGCACACTCAACTAGAGCCTTATCTACGTCTTGGGCTGAGAGGGCTGGTGCCTCACCGGAGCAAATTTGCAGGGCTGCCACATGGTCCAGTTACTCGACCTTCATTAAACATTATCGCCTGGATCTCCTATCAGCTCAGGAGCAGGCGTTTGGTCGTAAGGTCCCGCAGGCAGTTGTCCCTCCCTAGACTGGTAAGTTTCTGGCTCATCGTCTCATGGGCTGTCCTGGAAGACGTTTTGAGAAAAGCTGAGTTAGACTTACCGGTAACTCCTTTTCTGAGAGTCTTCCAGGACAGAAGGATTCCCACCCGGTTTTGTCTAAAGTTATGTGTATTATGCATATGTTTTTCAGGGATGTCCTACGGTTCTTGAGTACACTGACATGGGGCCTGGAGGACCGCCCTTTTATCTGGTGGGGGGAATGTGTTTCCTGTCCTGGTAGGAGGAGCCCTAGGTCTCATGGGCTGTCCTGGAAGACACTCAGAAAAGGAGTTACCGGTAAGTCTAACTCAGCTTTTTTACTAAAAGAATTAGCAAGAGTTGTAGTTCAACATTCTTTTTTTGTATCTGAAAGAGGTCTATGATATATATACAGGCATACCCCATTTTTAAGTACACAATGGGGTTTATTTACTAAAGGTGGAAAGTGCATAATCAGGCTCACTTCTGCATAGAAACCAATCAGCTTCCAGGTTTTATTACCAAAGCTTAATTGAACAAGCTGTGGTTAGAAGCTCATTGGTTTCTATGCAGATGTGAGCCTGATTTTGCACTTTCCACCTTTAGTAAATAAACCCCATTGTGTACTTAAAAGTGGGGTATGCCTGTATATATTTACATTGAATTTTAATGTATTTTTTAATTAGTGAGATGTCTGTACGTTGAATAAAAAAAAAAAAAAAAAAAAATTGCAGAACCCCTTATAATGTGATCTTCTCACTTCTTGCAGCGGAGTGTGCCTCTGTACCAGGGTGGGCAGATATTATAAAATTAATTGTGATACCCATCAAGACTATCAGCATGCAAGTACAGCTGGTTGAAGTTTAGTTCATTTAACCAGTGGTTCTCAACCTCAGTCCTCAAGTACCCCCAACAGCCCATGTTTTCAAGTTTTCCTTTACTTTCCTTTACAGCTGCTTTAAATCAATATCAATGACATATTATATAATATAATATCAATGAGCTATTTTATCCAAGGGAAGTTCCCAAAACATGGCCCATTGGGGGTACTTGAAGACTGAGGTTGAGAACCACTACAATAAACAACACATAAACCAAGATCAAAGTGCTTACACAGTTTACTGTTTGATTTCTTTACAGAATAAAGAACCCGAGCTAAACTTACCCAGGGACTCGCATGGTGATGTCGACTGTCAGAAATTGGTGGATCAACTTAAAGATTGCCCTACCCTTCAGGATCAGGCAGATATAATGTACATACTCTATGTCATAAAGTAAGTTACAACACACTGCCATTTAAATTATAGATTTTACCCTATGTCACGACCAAGCAATGGACGTTGTACTTATTGTACCTTTCTGTTAACCACTTGCCGACCGCCCCCTGTATATATACGTCGGCAGAATGGCACGTACAGGCAGAACCACGTACCTGTACGTGCCATTCTTCCGGCGGGTGGGGGGTCCGATCGGACCCCCCCCGGCCGGCGGGGACGGTCGGGATCGCTTCAGGAGCGATCCGGGATGAGGGGACGGCCAGTGGTTTCTGGCCACCCCCTCGCGATCGCTCCTGGCGAATCAGATGCTTCCTCTGTCTGTGTCAATCAAAACACAGGCAGAGGAAGTGATGTCACGCTCGGTGCGCCGGTCTATGTGACCGGAACGCCGAGCTGTGAACATCTAAAGGTTAGTGCACCAACAGTACACTGACACCAGTACACATAGGCACACAAAACACCCCCCTGTCACCCCCAGATCACCCCCCAGATCACCCCCTCCCCCCCCAGTCACAGTGTCACTAATTGCAGTGATCATTTTTTTACTGATCACTGCATTTAGTGTCAGTGTGACTGTAATAACTGTCAGTGCAGTTAGTTTTAGGTCCAAGGTAGCCCCCCACCCCCCCTAATAAAGGTTTAACCCCTTGATTGCCCCCCAGGTAACCCTTTCACCCCCTTTTGCCAGTGTCACTAAGCGATCGTTTTTCTGATCGCTGTATTAGTGTCACTGCTGTCGCTAGGTAACCATTTTTTTTTTTTTAGGTAACCGCCATGTTTATATAGGTTCATAAATAGGTTTATAGGTCAGGTACCCCCATATTACAACCTAAATAAAGGTTTTAACCCCTTGATTGCCCCTAGAGTTAACCCTTTCACCAGTGATCACTGTATAACTGTCACTGGTGACGCTGGTTAGCCAGTTAGTTATTTCGTTATTTAGGTTCCCCGTCAGGTTTTTATATAGCGTCAGGTACCCCCATATATTACCTAATAAAGGTTTTAACCCCCTGATTGCCCCTAGTTAACCCTTTCACCCCCTTTTGCCAGTGTCACTAAGCGATCGTTTTTCTGATCGCTGCATTAGTGTCGCTAGGTAACCATTTTTTTTTTTTTAGGTAACCGCCATGTTTATATAGGTTCATAAATAGGTTTATAGGTCAGGTACCCCCATATTACAACCTAAATAAAGGTTTTAACCCCCTGATTGCCCCTAGAGTTAACCCTTTCACCAGTGATCACTGTATAACTGTCACTGGTGACGCTGGTTAGCCAGTTAGTTATTTCGTTATTTAGGTTCCCCGTCAGGTTTTTATATAGCGTCAGGTACCCCCATATATTACCTAATAAAGGTTTTAACCCCCTGATTGCCCCTAGTTAACCCTTTCACCCCCTTTTGCCAGTGTCACTAAGCGATCGTTTTTCTGATCGCTGCATTAGTGTCGCTAGGTAACCAGTTTTTTTTTGTATTACTGTTACGGGTGACGCTGGTTAGTTAGCTTGTTTTTTATACTGTCAGGGCACCCGCCATTTATTACCCAATAACGGTTTAACCCCCTGATCGCCCGGCGGGTGATATCAATTAGGTTTTAGGGTCAAATAAGGTCTGCGTCGCCCCAGGTTAGTGCCAGTACCGCAAACACCCACGCGCAAAGCATACACCTCCCTTAGTGGCACAGTATCTGAACAGATCAATATCTGATCTGATCAGATCTATACTAGCGTCCCAGCAGTTTAGGGTTCCAAAAAAAAAAAACGCATTGTTAGCGGGATCAGCCCAGATACCTGCTAGCACCTGCGTTTTCCCCCTCCGCCCAGCCCAGCCCAGCCCACCCAAGTGCAGTATCGATCGATCACTGTCACTTACAAAACACTAAGCACACATAACTGCAGCGTTCGCAGAGTCAGGCCTGATCCCTGCGATCGCTAACATTTTTTTTGTGGTAGCGTTTTGATTCAGTCGCTTCAGTCAGGAGCTTTTTTACCTGTGAATCTCAAAAAAATAAAAAAATAAAAAATAGTTGTCGTTTTATTGTTCTCTCTCTCACTCTATTCTCTCTCTATTGTTGCTCTTTTTTTACTCCATTCTATTCTGCAATGTTTTATTATGTTTTATTATGTTTTATTATGTTTTATCATGCTTGCTTTTCAGGTATGTAATTTTGTTTACTGTGTGTTTTAGTGTTGAGCATTTTTTTGTTTTCAGGTGCGCCATTCAGTTGCAACGCGGATTTATTTATCTTGACAGCAACAGCGTTTGCTCCCACGATACATAAAGCCGCGACTCCAACGCTGTAGGAGGTGATTTCACCACCACAGTTAAAAAAAAGAGCATATATGCCGAAGCATGGGGGCAGCAGGGGGGGGGGAGGAGCGATTGGCTCCTAATGCCACGTACATACGGTCGAAATTCCGACCGTGTGTACACGGCATAACTTTTGCGGGAGGATGCCCCCATGCATCGGCATATATAAATGGTGCATGTATGCCCATCATTAGAAGTGGGTGGATGAAGGGAGGTATTCTAATGGTGGGCATACCCACCAATCAATCTCTTTTTTTCGTTCAGCCAAGAGGCTGCATGAAAAAAAAAAGATTACAATATATGTCCAGTATGTTGCTGGACTTTGAATGGTTATACCAGAATGATGCCTGCAGGTTTAGGTATCATCTTGGTATCATTCTTTTCAGCCAGTGATCGGCTTTCATGTAAAAGCAATTCTAGCGGGTAATTAGCCTCTAGACTGCTTTTACAAGCAGTGGGAGGGAATGTCCCCCCTCCCGGATATAAACCGCGCCATTGGGAAATTGGGAAAGCATTTTATCACACCAATCTTGGTGTGGTCAGATGCTTTGAGGGCAGAGGAAAGATCTAGGGTCTAATAGACCCCAATTTTTTCAAAAAAAGAGTACCTGTCACTGCCTATTGCTATCATAGGGGATATTTACATTCCCTGAGATAACAATAAAAATCATAACAAAGAAAAAAAATGGAAGGAACAGTTTAAAAATAAAATAAAAAAGCTAAATAAATAAAAAAAAAAACAAAAAAAAAAAAAAAAAAGCACCCCTGCCCCCCCTTCTCTTGCGCAAAGGCGTACACAAGCGTTGGTCTGGCGTCATATGTAAACAGCAATTGCACCATGCATGTGAGGTATCACCGCGAAGGTCAGATCGAGGGCAGTAATTTTAGCAGTAGACCTCCTCCGTGAATCTAATGTGGTATCATGTAAAGGCTTTTAAAGGCTTTTAAAAATGTATGTAGTTTGTCGCCACTGCGTGTTTGTGCGCAATTTTAAAGCATGTCGTGTTTGGTATCCATGTACTCGGCCTAAGATCATATTTTTTATTTCATCAAAAATTTGAGCAATATGGTGTGTTTTAGTGCATTAAAAATAAAAAAAAGTGTATTTTTTCCACAAAAAATGCGTTTGAAAAATCGCTGCGCAAATACTGTGTGGAAAAAAAAAATGCAACACCCACCATTTTAATCTGTAGGGCCTTTGCTTTAACAATATATATAGTGTTTGGGGGTTCAACGTAATTTTCTTGCAAAAAAAAAATATGTTTCCATGTAAACAAAAAGTGTCAGAAAGGGCTTTGTCTACAAGTGGTTAGAAGAGTGGGTGACGTGTGACATAGGCTTCTAAATGTTGTGCATAAAATGCCAGGACAGTTCAAACCCCCCCCCAAATGACCCCATTTTGGAAAGTAGACACCCCAAGCTATTTGATGAGAGCAATGTTGAGCCCATTAAATATTTTTTTTTTTTGTCCCAAGAGATTGAATAATGAAAAAAAAAAAAAAACACCCCAAAATACATTCTGTTGCTTCTCCTGAGTACGGGGATACCACATGTGTGGGACTTTTTGGGAGCCTAGCTGCGTACGGAACCCCAAAAACCAATCACCGCCTTCAGGCTTTCTAAGGGTGTAATTTTTTTATTTCACTTCTCACTGCCAATCACAGTTTCGGAGGCCATGGAATGCCCAGATGGCATAAAACCCCCCAAAATGACCCCATTTTGGAAAGTAGACACCCCAAGCTATTTGCTGAGAGGTATTGTGAGTATTTTGCAGATCTCGCTTTTTGTCACAAAGTTTTGAAAATTGAAAAAAGAAAAAAATTTTTTTTTTTTTCTTTACTTTCTTCATTTTCAAAAACAAATGAGAGCTGTAAAATACTCACCATGCCTCTCAACAAATAGCTTGGGGTGTCTACTTTCCAAAATGGGGTCATTTGGGGGGGTTTTGTGCTATTTTGGCATTTTATGGCCTTCGAAACGGTGATAGGTAGTGAGGAGTGAAATCAAAAATTTGCACCCTTAGAAATCCTGAAGGCGGTGCTTGGGTTTCGGGGCCCCGTACGCGGCTAGGCTCCCAAAAAGTCCCACACATGTGGTATCCCCATACTCAGGAGAAGCAGCAAAATGTATTTTGGGGTGCAATTCCACATATAACTATGGCATGTGTGAGCAATATATCATTTAGTGACAACTTTTTGAAAAAAAAAAAAATCTTTTTTATTTTTGTCTTTATTCAATCACTTGGGACTAAAAAAAAAAATATTCAATGGGCTCAACATGCCTCTCAGCAAATAGCTTGGGGTGTCTACTTTCCAAAATGGGGTCATTTGGGGGGGTTTTGTACTTCTCTGCCATTTTAGCACCTCAAGAAATGAAATAGGCAGTCATAAATTAAAAGCGGTGTAAATTCCAGAAAATGTACTCTAGTTTGTAGACGCTATAACTTTTGCGCAAACCAATAAATATACGCTTATTGGCATTTTTTTTTACTAAAGACATGTGGCTGAATACATTTTGGCCCAAATGTTTGACTAAAATTGAGTTTATTAGATTTTTTTTATAACAAAAAGTAGAAAATCTCTTTTTTTTTCAAAATTTTCGCTCTTTTTCCGTTTATATCGCAAAAAATAAAAATCACAGAGGCAATCAAATACCATCAAAAGAAAGCTCTATTTGTGGGAAGAAAAGGACGCAAATTTCGTTTGGTTACAAAATTGCATGACCGCGCAATTACCAGTTAAAGTAGTGCAGTGCGAAATTGAAAAAAGACCTCTGGTCCTTTGGCTGCCAAATGGTCCGGGGCTGAAGTGGTTAATCTCTAATAGAAATTATTGGAAAAGAAATTGTAGATTTTATGAGATTAGTTGGTTAGCCAGGTGCTAAATTTTACAAAGGAAAGAGAAAATAGTATTGGTAGGAAGCCTTAGATCGGGGGGTCAGCAACCTGTAGATCGCAATCTACCAGTAGATCACAGACTGGTGATTGGTAGATCTCGGTCTGGGCTTGCTGACCTGCTAATTCCAGAGCATCAGAGTGCAATGCAAAGGGACTACTTGTAAAGTTGGAGCTGTAGTAGGGAGCAAAAGCAGCAAAAGCTGATGCCTCCTCTGTAGTGCTGGCTCCTGTCCCATGCGGAGTGATACCAACTGCACTCCACCTCTTATCCTGGCTAGCGGTCTCCAGAGTGGTGCCAGCAGCAGCAAAGAAGAAATCTTCAGGTCAGTGTGAAGCATAATGTGGGCATAATAGTAGAGGGCTGCTTTCACACTAATGCAGATGCACTGCGCTGCACCCACGGTGCAGGTAAACCACAGCACATCATTATGAAAGCAGCCATAAAGGGGGCTCAGAACAGTAAGGGTTCATTTACATTTGCAGTTTTGGGGGGGTGGTAAAGCCCATAATTAAGACGTGTTTTTATCACCCTTGCTCCAACCGCACCTCCTTTAGCTGCAGTGACCAAGGTTGTACATATGCTGCAGCAACAGCAGGAGTTACACACCCTGTCATGGTTGGTGGGTGTAGCAGCTGCCAAGCATGACCCCTTCCAGTGAATGAGTCCCCCCAAATTCATGTGTGAACGAGCCCTAAGGCCCCTTTCACACTGGGGCGTTCTTCAGGCGTTACAGTGCTAAAAAATTAGGGCCTGTACAGCGCCTGAAAAAATCCGGCCCCTTTCACTCCAGTGTGACGAGTGGTGATGGTCAGAAAAGTCCTGCTAGCAGCATCTTTGGAGCGGTGAAATGGCGGTGTTTTCACCGCTCCTATACCGCTCATACCCATTGAAATCAATGGGACACCGCGGCAATACCACCGGCAAAGCGCCGCTGCATCCGCGCTTTGTGGGCGGTTTGAACCCTTTTTCGGCCGCTAGCAGGGGTTAAAACAACACCGCTAGCGGCTGAATACCGCCGCTAAAACGACGGTAAAGCAGCTCTAAATATAGCGCTGCTTTACCGCCGACGCCGCTCCCGCCCCAGTGTGAAAGGGGCTCATTCACAAGTGCAGGAGGCACTGCTGCTCCTCTGAAAAGTGATCCGACTATGTTTGACAGGTGATGAGGAGGAAATATGTTGCCTCCTCACCACCTGATTTAAACTCATGATTGCCGTGCAATGCACACGATTGTGACACGGTAGTACAGCAATTAGAGGTTTAAACAGGTGTGAGGAGGCGAATCTGTGACTGGTGATCTTTGACTTCTCTCATGTTGTTCAGGTAGATCTCCACCACTTTAAGGTTGCCTACCCCTGCCTTAGATTCTTTCAAGAGATTTTACCTATAAATGTGAGTGTAAGCTCAGAAATTATGAGGGTTGCTAATATACAAACTAGATGACACTCAAGAAAATGTTATGTTCATTTCCTCAGTACATTTGTCTTTGGTTAGAAGTCTAAAAATACATTGTAATTTTAGCAGTATACTCAGTTGATGGATTATTGTGTAATTAGCTTTCATTCATTTAGCAAGGATGCTGATTTCACTATCTATCATATAGAAAAAATTAAGACCTACAAATTTATCATGAAAAGAGGGTTCAGCAAGTTTTTAACAAAGTGGCCTAGTTGAGACAAGCAGCTGTTATGGCAGCTCTGATGTACAAAATACATTTAGAAACAAGAATTTTTCAAACTTAGGCCCCTTTCACACGTGCGGGCCGTATGTCCGTTTTTCATCCATCCTTTTTCGGATGAAAAACGGACATACATGTACCCCTATGGGATAGCAGGTGTCAGCGGATGAGCATCCGCTGACACCCGATATCGTCCGCCTCTGCTATGGTCCGATTCTGCAGACGGAGGAAAACCCTATTTTTCCATCCGTCTGCAGAGCGGATCGGATGAACACGGACAGACGGTCCGTGTTCATCCGATCCCCCATAAGGAAGAGCGGAGATCTGACAGGGCGGTCCCTGCACAGTGTGCAGGGACCGCGCTGTCATCCGCCGGCTCAGCGGGGATCAGCGGAGCGATCCCCGCTGAGCAGCGGATGTTCACGGTTTATGGATCCGCCCCGTGTGAAAGGACCCTAAGAGACATGGTAGTTGATTTACTAAAACTGGTGAGTGCAAAATTTGGGGCAGCTGTGCACAGCCAATCAGCTTCTAATTTCAACTTGTTCAATTAAGCTTTGACACCAAAACCTGGAAGCTGATTGGCTACCATGCACAGCTGCACCTGGTTTTGCACTTTCCAGTTTTAGCAAATCAACCCAATGGTAAGGTTAATTTATATCTAAGTGATCTATTTCAGATGTTTCTCTAGAAACACAGTTAAAACTGCATAAAAATACCTTCCTTTAAGGGTATGTATATATATATAGAGAGAGAGAGACAATACTTTTTTTTTTAGATTTGGAAAGAGTAAGGAAGGATTAAAACCCCTGCCAACTTTTTATTGCTGTCTGTGTCCTTTTGGAAAGATTCATCCTTTTTTGTGGTTTTTGTGGTCACCATTGCCAGTGGGACAGTGATAGAAAAGCCAAAATGTTACAAGAACAAAAAGTGAGGGTAGTCTTCTAGTGGGAACACCTGTTCCAGTAACATCTGCTGTAAGTTAGGTACAGACAGGTCAAAATGTGCCCAGTTTAGCAGGGACCAGCTGAATTTCGATCTTTGTGTAGTTCTTTCTGTTCGACAGAAGTCAATTGGTAGATTGACTTCTGTCTAACAGCCATGCTGGAAAACTCGAATTCGATCAGCTGCTGCAGCCAATTGGCTGGAGTGCTGATCAGTGTATTCTGACAACGGAGGAATCCCGCTGTCAGAATACAATTGCACAGCCAAGAGGATTCCTTCATCTACCTCACTTGTATGGATGGAAGCATCTGTTAGTTTTTATCCTGGCTGAATGAAAAGAAAAAAAAATCTATGTATACCAAGCTTTAGAATAGAATTCCCCTGGCTTAGTAGGGAGTTTCTTTTACTTCATGTTGCTTCTCCAGGACAGAAGGTTAAGGGGCATCTCCCCAACTGGCCACAGACCACAAACCATAAAGTGACAAGGGTGTAACCCTTGCCTGTTCTATCCAAGACTAAAATAAAATGTTTTAGCTATACATACACTTTAAATCGGTAATAAAGTAGAAAAAAAAAAACGCTCCCCTTGGAAGGTAATTGCATAATGTACTAGTAGGCATTGCATACAAGCACATTAGGAGAGAATTACCTTAAAACAAAGCCTTCGAGGGGCATACTGTCACCGCTGAAAGGGCTGCCATCTTCATCCAGTCTTCCTTCCAGGTTTGTGGGTTCCGGCCATTTTAAAGGCCAAACCACAATAATTTCACTCCCACACATGTACACGGGAACCACAGTCGCGTTAGCACATTTTGAAGGGACAACATGCCATCCCTTCAGAGGACAGTGCACATGTGCTGGTGACGTCACCAACTGCACAAATAGTGAATATCTCCTAAACAGTGCAAATTTAGGAGATATTCCTTGTACTTATAATAGCTTATAATAAAGCTTACCTGTAGATACAAGTGAGCATCCAGTGTTTACACGCGCTTTAAGGTCTGGTTCACACCTATGCAGGTTGCAGTTTGCATATTCCAGGTGCATTTCATTTTTTCAATACACATTTTTGATCCATTGAAGTCTACGGAACCAAAAACCAGAACAAAGTCCCTGGCCCTTTTCATAAAATGCACAGATGTGAACTACATCCATTGGAAACCATGTTATATGGACTGTAGTGTGTTTCTTCAAAACTGAAAATGCACTAAAAAATGCATAGGTGTGAACCAGGCCTTAGTGCTGATGATATACATAGCAGGCACCCTTGCTTTTGTCTAGTAAGGTCATCCTTACAGTAATAGTTAATAGCTAATAGTAAGGCTTAAGAGTATGCAATTCTAGGCTGGAACAAGTAGCTAGGTCAGCATTTACATGTCAGAGAATCCCAAAATTAGGGGATCCCGAGGAGAGGAAAACTATGTAAATACTGCATTTATCAGCGTATAACACGCACATTCATTTTAAGAGGGAAGTTTCAGGGGAAACATTTTTTTAAATAAGGAACTTTGAAGCAAAATAAAGGCCAGTGCCCATCTGCAGCCTCACAAGTGTCATTAATGCAGCCTCATCAGTCCACATCAATGCAGCCCCACCATTGCCATCAATGCAGCAGCCTCACCATTGCCATCAATTCAGTCTGATCGATGCCCATCTGCAGCCTAGAGAGGACAGGGAGGGGGGCGGGACAAGCACCGACAGATTCCATACAGTGAGAATCTCCTATGATAGACAGAACAGTGGTCCAATGGCAACCCAGGAGACGGCACTTCCTATTACAGAGGCCGCCAAGTAAACAGGAGATTCTCACTGCATGTAATCTGACGGCGCTCCTACAACCCCCCTCCCTGTCCCCTCTGAGGCAGCTAAAGGTGAAGTATCAGCGTATAACACACACACGCTATTTGCACCCGATTTTCAGGGTGAAAATGTGCATGTTATACGCCAATAAATACAGTATTCAGAACCTTAAAGGTGCTTTCTGTGTGCTTCAAGTAGCATGTCACTTTTTTTTATTTCACAATTCCTTACTTACTCCAACCCATCAATTTTCATTATCCATTGTTATTCTTACATACTCCAACCCATCGGTTTTCATTGTTATCTACATTCTAAAAAAACATTGAGGGATTTGTTTTTAGCAAGGAACAACAGTACTAATAAGCAATAATGCATTTTTTTTCGTAATGTTGGTAGAGTGTTTGTTAAAACACATATAGTACACCTATAATAGTAGCCTGTTTTAATTCTATACAGAGGACTAGACTGGGATACCAATCTGAATGGACAATGTGGAGTCACCCTGCACTGCCTACTGAATGAGCTATACGGCAAAGCCGGACTTAACCGAGAGTGGGGTCTGATCCGCTACATCTCTGGACTGCTGAAAAAGAGAGTGGAAGTGCTTGCTGAGGTATATCAGAACATTATTTTACTACTACTGTATGACTTCTCCAAACATTACCAAATCAGCTTCTGTAGTTGTAAAGATAATATAACAGTCACTTTCCTTTCAACTAGGCATGCACTGATATCCTGTCACACCAAAAGCAGCTAACAGTGGGTCTTCCCCCTGAACCTCGTGAAAAGACTATTACAGCGTAAGTGATAATTAGAATTTCACCAAATTTGTTTAAATCAACTTATATTTTAATTTTCCACAGCCACAGTGTACAATTTGTAAAAAAAATACAGAAGGAATACAGTGAAGCTAACAGTCACAAATACATTTGTCAATCAGCATAGCACAGGTCAGATTAGTTAACAAATGGCAGTACTCCAGTAACATGCATGCATCCCATGACCCAAAGTGCATTGAAAATACAAATAACTCAACACTTCCCACGACCCAGTTGCCAGTGCCTTTGGGCAGTGGGTGAAGAGCCTCAATAAAGAATCTTAGGATAGCTGCCATCTGAATCCGATTGGACTAAGAGTGGAATTTCACTTGGTAATTTATGATCTCTATAGACACCCTGAATCAAAATTCATACTACGCACAATCTGCCAGAAATATCCAATGCGAGCTACATACACTCATATTGGATGAATGCTTTT
Organism: Lithobates sylvaticus; assembly: GCA_028564925.1. Lineage (NCBI taxonomy): Eukaryota > Metazoa > Chordata > Amphibia > Anura > Ranidae > Lithobates > Lithobates sylvaticus. The sequence continues at coordinate 139,084,335 of CM053027.1, forward strand.
AACTGTGACGCACATAGCATCCATTGTAGAGGGATCTACAAACAAACAATTCCCAGTCTGGTGAATGCCCACTAATTTCAGTCGGCAACTGTCAAAAATTTCCTCCATTTACCGTTGTTTCCCTTGAGATAAATCATATCTAACAGGGGTTCATTTACTAAAACTAGAGAGTGCATAATCTGGTGCAGCTCTGCATAGAAACCAATCAGCTTCCAGGATTTTTATTGTCAAAGTTTAATTGAACAAGCTGAAGTAATGCACGCAATCCGAAAATCGGACGACAGATCGTCCAAATTTTTTTCGCTTGCTAGTCGCAAGTAGACATTGAAGAGGTTACTAAAATGACGAAAATTCTCGTATGACAGATTAATAATTCAGAAGTGATGTTGTGTTGTTTGGAGTGTGGGAGGAAACCGAGTACCCAGAGGAAACCCACACAGGCACAGGGAGAACATGCAAACTCCAGGCAGGTAGTGCTGTGGTTGGGATTTACTGCTAGGTGAGGTTGCTACCCACTACACCACTGTTTCGCCCATAGTTTATTTGTATTGTATTTTTAGACAAAATCGTACAATCTGGTATCGTACAAGTAAGATTCTCGTGCTTGTACCATCGGATAATTTTGTATGGACTGCCGTGATCAGCTCTCGAAAGCTGTGTACTAACGTTCACATTATTGTACGATCGCTTAAATTTTATATCAGATTTTTGGATTTTTTGTACGGGGCATTAGATGCTGATTGACTACCATGCAGAGCTGCACCAGATTCTGAGTGCACCAGTTTTATTAAATCTCCCCCACAGTGTCTGGCAGCTCCCATTTTCCACTGCGTATTGTCGGCTCTCTTCTTCCCATTTCTCTCTAAAGAGACATAAACCTGCAAAGCCTAATAAATGATCGAGTTTTGCCAACACGTCCAAATCACTTTATGTAAACTAAAGGGAGTCGAGGTACATGTCTGAAATGGCTATTTACAGAACCACAATACAGCTGTTACAGCCCTGTGTATCTTTACGATACTTTACATTTATGTAGTTATAAAAGCATAGCCTTCAGTTCCTACTAGAGGGATTTTCACTGTCAGTAAGGAAGTATATTAAAGCATTTGTTAACCCCCCAAACAAAGAAAAAAAAAAAGATCCTGTTCCCTTAAAGCATGTTACACAGCACAGTGCTTGTGCTGTGTCATTTGGCTCCCCGTATCACCTAAAAAACCTGGCTGATCCTGCCTGGCTATACCCTCCCCTCTGTAAACTGACCACGGTTTATCATGGCGGCTGAACCCTGACACCCTGGTCAGTTTACGTGCCTCCATCATCCACAGCCCTGCTCTGTCCTCCTCTGTGCTCCCCCTCCCTCCCTGCCTGTCTGCTCTTGTCAGTGCCTGCCCCCTCCGCTCCTGCTGCTCAAATAACTTTTCATATCCTATATAATCCTCACTGTGACCTAATGATAGGTGCTCCTGTCTGTGTGATTTATAAATAAAATGGCTACTTTAGCGTATTTCGGAGTAGCTCCCCGCGATCACGTGACCGGCCAGCTCTCTTCTCCTTGTGTCCCGGCTGACGCCAGCGGGGGAATCTCGGCCCCCTCCGTTGCAGCTGTCAGCTGGGCAGAGGAGAGAGCCGGCCGGTCACGTGATCACCAGGAATCGCTCTGAAAATATAAGGGTGTGATCAGGAAGAAAAAAAAATGAAGGTTTTGTGCAAGTATTTTATCATTTGAGTTATGTAATTAAAGAAGAAATGATTAGCTCAATAATACATTGGCAATGTAAATTGTATAAAGCTAAAGTATGGTGTTGAGAAGGAAAGTGTCTTGGAAACATGCGTATGTTACTTTTTCCCACATAGGCCTTTACCTCCAGAAGAGCTGGCTGCCTTGATTTACGAAGCTAGTGGACAGGATATCAGTATTGCTGTACTCACACAGGTAGGACATCATGGGAGAGTTCCCAGTGCTGGGAAAGCAATGTACCGCATTATACAATTGTCTGCAAGGTGTCTTTGGTTGTATGTGATATGCCATATGCCAGCACTACCTGGCTCCAACAACTTTGATCTAAAAATCAGAAGAAGCTGTGAAGAAAAATCTTAGGGGAAAAGTGACTGCATAAAATCAGATGCAGCGTTCAACTAAAAATAATACCATGAAACTGTATTGAAAACAAGAGTAATGAGCATACATATGTGGTATAAAAACACTCACAGTATTAAAACAATAGAAGGAAGATTTTGGTTGTTTGCTGCAGATTTAGGCTAGACATGTTAAGTTTCTCTGGTTAACCTCCACAGGCTGAATAAGAGAAACAGCATGGATGGGGGAATCTCCCCTGCTGGCTACTGTATTCTGACAGCCACTGGCCTTGGCTGTCAGAATACAGTAGCAAGCAGGGACGATTGGCCCAGCTTGGATCAATGTAAGTATGTATGTGGGATCCCTGAATCTGGAAATTACTGTAGTAGGCACCACTTCTACAGTAATTGCTGCTAGCTTCCGGGTCCCATGTCAAGTAGCTGCCCTGCTGCTAATTAAACATAGGAGGTTGCTCGCTAGGCACACATGCCACTCAAGGATTCAAAAGGAAAGTCAGCAGGTAAAGACTAATATCCAAAACTAAAAGCAACATTTCTTCAGAAGATTGGGAGAGGAATAAAAAGCGGGATAAAATGCCATGCAGGAAATTGGTACAAGTGTAATATTTAATAGGAAAAAAGCATTCAGTTTTAAAGTGATCAAAGTAAATATATAATATATTATATATACGTCTGTACAGTTGCAAGAAGCCCAATGGTGATCAAAGCAAACCTGATAATAGTCTTGCAGAGGATATGGGCTGCACAGTGGTTAGCACTTCTGCCTGGCAGCACTAGGATAGTTGGTTCAAATCCCAACCATGGCACTACCTGCATGGAGTGTGCATGTTCTCCCCGTGCCTGCGTGGGTTTCCTCCATGACCAAAGACATACTAGTTTGTAAATTGGCCCCTGTAAGAATGTGAGTTAGGGAGCTTAGATTATAAGTTCCTTGAGGGCAGGGACTGATGTGAATGTACAATATATATGTAACTTGTCAGTGCTGTATACTGTAAGTCCCTGTAGTGATATTATGTCTTCTTTTGGATACAGTAAGTCTTCAGGGTGGATTTAATGATCCGTTTTTTTTTTCCGGGTATGAAGTGGATATCAGAATTTTGATCCCCCAAAAAATTGGAGATAAGGTCAACAGAGGTGCCCCATATTTGAAATAGGTACTTAGGAATCATTTCTTAAAATAGTGGGTATTTGTCATTTAGAAATAAGCAAGATGGTGATTTATTTTACTAAATGACTAATTACTACCTCTTCTGACGTTACCTATCATTTTTTGGGTGGGCTCAAAAAATCTTTACTGCAATAACTAAGATTGCACCCTACATGAAAAAGAATAACTTAAATGTCAACTACTTACTTAAAAAAATATATATACAATCTACTTTCATTATATATGTGTATTTTTTATGACACTCCTAATAAAGGAGACACTTAAGGATATTCAGAGCCAACAGACTCTAATATGTGCATTTTGCAGGAGATCATGCTGTATCTGGCCATGTATGTCCGCTCCCAGCCCATTCTTTTTGGAGAAATGCTCCGGCTTCGGATTGGTCTAATCATCCAGGTGATGGCTACGGAGCTAGCCCGCAGCTTAAACTGTTCAGGTTAGTCACACGTCTTTAATCTCCAGTTTGAATTCAGTTTTGCTGCTGATATTATGAAAATAACTCCTTAACAGGTTTCATACATAACTAGATGTGCCTTAACAGTAACCATGTTAAACCTTCCCAGGCATGTCTGTTTATTATGTGTCCTGCATTCTGTGATTTCAGGTGAAGAGGCTTCAGAAAGCCTGATGAGCCTTAGTCCTTTTGACATGAAGAATCTTCTTCATCACATCTTGAGCGGAAAGGAGTTTGGTGTTGAACGGAGCAGTAAGTGAATATGTTGCGTCAATGTTGAAACGCAGTGATATAAATAAGCATGGTCACTATGTAGTGATCCACTAAATGGACTAATGGGTGGTCCAAAAGGCAATTGATGAATGGATGCAAGGCCCAGTCCACCCACTTCTGTTTTTTTGATAGCCACTAGCAATATTTACTGTGTTCATCCTCCCCCCTTCTCGGAGAACACAATGGCTCTGCGAGAGGGATTCCCCCATCGTCGCACGATTTTATTTCCTGCAACCACGTCTGTGGCCAGCATAAATCCTGGTAAACACTACAGTTTATTTTTTTCGTGCAACCCATCGGTTTGAATGAAAAAAAACTGACAGCTCCAGTCGGAGACCCATGCGAACCCATACTACCCATGCAAAGTTGGTCCAGCGATCTCCACACAGCCCCCCCCACCAGAACACTCCAATCAGCCATTGGCTGAGAGCGCTGATCGGGAGAAGGTCAGCTTCTGGTTTTCCAGCATGCACGTTCAACAGAAGCTGGGCGAACAGACAGACTGACCGTAATACATTTTGGCCGCTCTCGGGGGGTAAAACTGCCCCGCTAGCGGCCGAAAAGCACAGCTAAAACGACGGTAAAGCAGTGCTAAATATAGCACCGCTTTACCGCCAGCGCACCCAGCGCCTCAGTGTGCAAGTAGCCTAATGCCCTGTACACACGTCGGAATTTCCGACGGGGAAAATTTGAGATCCTGCTCTCAAATTTTCCGACAACAAAATCCGATCTGACTTTTTCCGATCGTGTGTTGAGAATTCAGACGGACAAAGTGCCACACATGCTCAGATCAAACTAGGAGACCAAACCTATTGGCTACTAGCCTCTACGTAGTTCCGTCTAGCCTCTACGTAGTTCCAACGAACGTCACCACGTTCAGAATGATCGGATTTTCCGACAACTTTGTCCGACCGTGTGTATGCAACACCAGTGTCGGACAAAATCCGTCGGAAAAAATCCATCGGATTTTGTGGTCGGAATTTCCGACCGTGTGTACTCAGACTCAGTTAGCTACAAAACTTGCCATGCTGAACTGGCTGAGGTTCTAACCATCTTTGGCTGGCTTTAACCAGGTAAGAAAATTGAACAACTGACAAGATGGGTTAGACGTCGGTGGGAGGGAGGAATAGGGAAATGATAGAGTTGGACCTTAATGTCAGCTTACATCGATGCAAGGTGCCCTATTCCAATTTATTAGTGTCACTCTATAAGGATTGCTGAGTCTACTTGATAGTAAAGGTAGTAAAGTTAAAAGAGTGTTCTGCAACATTTGCTGTCCCAGAATAATTGTCTGTTGCTACCTCCCTAGTGCGTCCGATTGATTCAATTGCAACCAGTCCAGCTATTTCAATCCATGAGATGGGACACACAGGAGTCACCAAGACTGAGAGATCCGGGATTACTAGGCTACGGAGTGAAATGAAACAAGTGAGTTTAGTTTTTTCACCTTAATAAATCATAAAAATGTAATAAATGTGGCCCATTTCATGGATACATAAAGGGATCAGTGATCTCTATGGATTTCCTCCTGTGTGTTCCTTAGCAACTACAGCCACTCTCCTAGAATTATCAGGCTAAATTGTCATAAAGCATTGATGTTTAGTGTCCCAAGAAAGACACCAAATACAGAAATAAAGTGGCATTTGTGGGCAGTTTGTGAATGTGTAAAAATAACCAATCATGCATTAGACTTTATTTGATAATATAGCAGAGAAAGCAATATAGAGATGAAACAGCCGCTTTTGTTGTTTGGGGGCCTCATATATGTCCTTTGCCTTCTCACATGGGTCACGCATTATACTTTTTCTAACTGGATTATTAAAAAAAGGAGGAGGTCCACGTGTCTGATTGTTAGGGATATGTGGGCCTCACAAACAACAATAATAATGCATTAATCTTTTTTCACAAAAAGGGATACTATTTTTCGAAAATGTCATTAGAGTTATGTTTTATTACTATTTTAAATCTAAATAATGCTGGATTTTTTTTCTTATTTAATTTTTACTTTATTTTTATTTTTTTGTAATGAAGTTGTTACTTTTTCTGTTTTCAGATGGACAGGAGGTTTAGTGCTGATGATCAGGTGAATTCTGATAAGGCTCTTTGTACTTCTGATGTGTTCTTAATATTGTGAACATTTCTAAATATCTATTGTTGGTCCTAATTCCTGTCTTCCACTCTTTGTTTCTTTTGGTGGTGTGGAGTTCTTACTTTTAACATCATTTTGTGCTTTTAGATTTAACAAGCTTGTCTCCAAAAACATCCGTAGTATCTAATTTTTAACATGTTTTATATTCCTAATAATTGTATAGTTTGCCATTTTGAGTATTTATTATTATATCCTTAGGCAGGCCATAAATTATGCAATTGTGCATAATTTTATGGAAAATTGCTAAATTTCCCTATCAACGCTGAGAGCTATTGTGTTCTGCCAGCGGGGAGCGCGGGTAGACATTCCCACTGGCAGAACACAATGATCACTGATGGTGGCTATAGCGGCTGGCAGTGATTGCGTGAAAATAGCGACAAGCTGGTTGTACTGAAGTTGATTGACGGATCGACTTCAGTACAGCCAGCCTGCCCATAGATTAATTAAAATTTCAATTTACCTGAGCCAGCCTTAAGATTGGGATATAAGTAAGTTACCTATTCCTGTCTGCAATCTGTTTATTAACACAATGTCAATAGTCATCTTCCCTTTGAGAACCAGCAGCTGATACTTTATGTGGCTACTGGCTCTCAGTCCTGGCTGTCACTGATGATCACAAACCAGAGTGGTTCCTGGTCATGTGATCACTATGTCAGATACTGTATGACAGTTGGCTGAAGGCTCCATTGACAAAATAAGCCCTTAGCCTGCAGTAAAGACTGCTGCCTTTCAGCTGCAGTTGGATCTGTAGTCCAATCTATTTAACCACTTCAGCACCGGGCGATTTCACCCCCTTCCTTACCAGAGCACTTTTTGTGATTCGGCACTGCGTCGCTTTAACTAACAATTGCACGGTCGTGCGACGTTGCACCCAAACAAAAAATTGACGTCCTTTTTTTCCCACAAATAGAGCTTTCTTTTGGTGGTATTTGATCACCTCTGCGTTTTTTATATTTTTCGCTATAAACAAAAGAAGAGCGACAATTTTGAAAAAAAACACAATATTTTTTACTTTTTGCTATAATAAATATCCCATTTTTTAAAAAAAAACAATTTTTTTACTCAGTTTAGGCCGATACGTATTCTTCTACATATTTTTGGTAAAAAAAATCGCAATAAGCGTATATAGATCGGTTTGCGCAAAAGTTATAGCATCTACAAAATAGGGGATAGATTTATTGCATTTTTTTTATTTTTTATGAGTAATGGCGGCGATCTGCGATTTTTTTTTCGTGACTGCGACATTGCGGCAGACACTTCGGACACTTTTGACACATTTTTGGGACCATTCACATTTACACAGCGATCGTTGCTATAAAATTGCAGTGATTACTGTGTAAATGTGACTGGCAGAGAAGGGGTTAACACTAGGGGGCGCTTCAGGGGTTAATGTGTTCCCTAAGGTAGTGATTCTAACTGTGGGGGAGGGGACTCACAAGGGGAGGAGACCGATCGGTGTTCCTCCGTACTGGGATCACATGATCGGTCTCCTCTCCACTGACAGGACGTGGAGCTGTGTGTTTACACACACAGCTCCACAGTCCCGCTGTTTTCACGGGCAACCGCGGGTGCCCGGCGGACATCCCGGTCGCCGGGCATGCGCACCGGGTCCCGAGCGACGCCGCTGGCGCGCGCCCCCTAGGCGGCCGGGAATGGGAGGACGTCATATGATGCCCACCCAGGATGGTAGATCCACCTTGTGGGCGTCGTATGACTATGGGCGGGATGGGAAGTGGTTAAACTAATGTCTACTTTGCTAAACCCCACTGTAGCGATGTGACATCTTCAAGCTCGCTTGTCACCCCTGACATCTCAGCCTGCTGTTCTTCCAGGTTCAATACCTATAATAGCCACTAGCAATAATCACATGTAAAATCTGACAAGCTGGTTGTACCCAAGTTGATCGATGGATCACCTCGGGTACATTCAGCCTGCCCATACATGGCTCGAATCTTGGTCAGTCCCTGCTGAATCGGTCAAGATTCGAACTGTCTATGACTGGCTTAAGACTGGAAATTCCTCACACAAACCTTATTGTTGTTGTTTTGAGTGGCCAAATAGAACTGGGAAAATGTTCATTTATATTGTTCAATATGTAGATTTCAAAGTATTTGTTTTTCAGTTAACATGATTGAAAAGTTTTACCATATGTGTCCAGTCTGCAGTCAAGATATTGTAAAAGACGCATTATCAAGACTATTTATTAGCTCATGGATATCTTGTATGCCCACCAGTGTTTTTTTTATCAAAGTTGCTGGCTTGGTGAAAACTTTTGTTTCTCTGTGGGTTTTGCTAGTTAAACCTGACATGATTTTCATGTACAATGCTCTCCTCGGGCATGTTTACTGTATGAGATACACTCCTAGTCTGTACTCTCTGAGGACTCTCAGGTTCTCCCAAGAGTCAAACTATTGTCCCCTGACACACCATCTACTAATAGCAGCCACATGATGAGAGGCACCTGCTCTCCCACCCGTACCCTTAGTAAATGTGCTGTACAGATCTGCTCCAGAGGCCTTGTTATCCAGCATATAAGGAGAACAGCACACTAAGACATTTATTGTATTTTTAAAGTTATTGTGTCTTTGTCGTATACCGTATGTAAAAAAGGTTAGGCAATGGGTTTCAACATCATATACAGTATATTGTTAATTAAGAACTGTGGCACCTAATACCAAATTAATTTTCACTGATATCGGTGAAGGAAATAAAGCCATTTCACTCTAATTTTTTAAAGAGAATTAGTCACCATTGGGTATACGGTCTGCATCCTCATTCTTGAGTTTTAATAATAGTGCCCTTAAAACTTGTTTTATTATTTTCTCGTATGCTTTCCTTGCTAGGGCAGGAGTGGCAGGCTGAGTGTGTGTCTGGCAGTAAGGCCTTCCTTACCTCTGTGAACCCATACAAAGAAATTTAGGGTGCTGCTTAAGGCTCTATTAAGTCCTTATATGCTTATAACCTCTAAGAATGCAGGCAGGAAAAGAGCTTGTCTCAGCTCCATAGAAGTCAAAGGAGAAGAAGGTGAAGAAGGAAAAAAAGTCTCGGGAGCTGCACATCACACAAAACCCTCATGTAAAGAGTGGAAGCAGCCTTCAGTCCAGACCCTGGCTGAGCTACATCCCCTAACATGTTTTGCCCTACCCACGGGACATCCCCCAACATGTTTTGCCCTACCCACGGGACATCCCCCAACATGTTTTGCCCCGCCCACGGGACTTAGTCATGGGAATCATGTGAATTCCCGCGACTAAGCTATATGGATGGGGTGAAAAATGTTGGTGGCATGGCCTGGATGGAGTCTAGGATGAGGCTGCTTCCACTCTGTACATGAGGGTTTTGTGTGATGTGCAGCTCCCGAGACTTATTTTCCTTCTTCATTGACTTCCTAACTCCTGCCTAAGCTCAGTGCTCATAACAGACACTCAAAAAATTTGGTATTAACAAAAGTGTTGTCATGTTTCCTTGAAAGTAATCTAAAGGCTTTATTATTTGACAGTTGTGTCCCTTTCCATCAGCATGGACAGAGTGTCTATTATCAGCCCTAAGTTGCAGCAAGAGACAAGTCAACCTCCATGGAAGCTTTTAACAAAGCCTGGGGAATGCCCAGGAAAAAAACAAGCCTACTTACCACCAGCTCGCAGACAACCAAATTAACCTGTCTAACAGTATGCGTTAAAAACAGGGGTTTAGTCCGCACGCATTTGCAAACGCATGCGAAAGCCACAGAGCCTCGTCAAGGCACCCTTATATCTGTGGTCCATGGAAGCTTTACAAGCTTGGTACTGAGCTGCCTTCACAAGCTAAATAACAGCACAAACACCCAACCTGAGAAATAAAACTGTGCTATTTTATCAGCAGTGTTGATTCAGATTCTTAAAAATGATCATTCCTGACAGATTCTCTGTTGTGGGTTACTAAACCCACAACAGTAAAATCAGTCTGTATATGCTTGTTATACTCACTGTGGAACCGAAGGGGTTAATCCTCTGCATTGTGTAAAAAAGGCTGTTTGATCCTGTATGCACAGATCCTCCTCTTCTTCCACTGACTCCAAAACATGTCCGGATAAGAGAGTTACTGGAGTCAGGCTGCACATGCTTAGTTTGGTATGTATTGCTAGAGAGTTTTTTTTTTCTTGGGAGAGTGCAAGTGATCAGCACAGGGCCAATCAGCACTGTCCAGACAGATGGTCAGTGGTCCTGCATCCTAATAGGACAGCTAGTGCAGTATGAGAACTCCTCCTACAAGCTTTAACCAGGCACTGATAGAAGTCACAAGACTGCTATATACTGCTGATGAGAAAAGGTATTTAGCAGTTTATATTTACTAAAATGATTGAATTTCTATGTTCTGTGTACTATGAGAGACCAGATATAGTGAATGCAGGGTCCTGGGTTAAGTAACACTTTAAGATATGCTAGCATCAGGATCAACATAGCAGAACTGCGCTGTTTGATATTGTATATATTTAATTGACAGACACCATGATTTCTCCATATAAATGTTTTGCTGAAAACTAGACAAAGAAAAAGAATACCACTTGTTCCATTCTCTTTCATCACCCTTTGCTCAGCAGCATCCATGGACACTACCATTAATGCAACTCTGCTCGAGCTGCTTTCAGTAACATTGGGTTAACCTTGCAATTATCATTAGTAGCATGAGATAATAATGAGAGCTGAAGTTATTCTGTGACCTCAAGTGCATGAATATTATGTTAGTCTTTGTGCTAACATACTGACCCTTACTTACTAACTATGTATCCTTCTCCTGTCTGCGATCCATTGGCTTCCATGGCATGTCTAGTAGTATTATTGTTTACACCCTTTATTTTTGTGTTCCTCTGTAGTTCTTGTTTGGGCATTCTGTAAGCAGCATCCATTCATCAAGGTCTACGGTAAATTCATCACTTTTCTCCTGGCTTGTCTTTGTCTGTCACTTATACAATATACCGTATATACTCGAATATAAGCCGAGATTTTCAACCTTTTTTTAGGGTTGAAAGTCCCCCCCTCGGCTTATATTCGAGTCACCGCCGTCTGCCTACATGAACAGCGTGTCTTTCAGACAGACGGCAGTTTTCAAAAGCCGCGCCTCCTCCTCCTCCTCGTCCGTGATAGGAGGAACACTTTTTTCCCAGCAGTCAGTGTGCAGTGTTCCGCCTATCACGGACGTCCTGTCATTCTCATCTCATGGACGAGGATGAGAGCACGTCCGTGATAGGCGGAACACTGCACACTGACTGCTGGGAAAAAAGTGTTCCTCATATCACGGACGAGGAGGAGGCACGGTTTTTGTATCATTGGAATGGCGCCTTACACGGGGGACAGAGCGGGACTGCAACTGCATCGACTGCCAGATCGTACAGGGAGGGACCGAGGACCCAGGACCGAGGACCCAGAACCGGCGGATCGGCGCAGGTAGGCTGTACAGGGGACACGGGGGTCTGTACAGGGGACATGCAGCTGCAGATGGGCATTGCTGACTCTTTTCCACTTACAGTAGCTGCTGCATATTTCACCCTCGGCTTATACACGGGTCATTACGTTTTTCCCATTTTTTTGTGGTGAATTATGGGCCTCGGCTGATACTCGGGACGGCCTATACTCCAGTATATACGGTACAGCATATCCATCATGGGCTCTGTATTATTTTCTGACTTTATAGGCAAAAGTACTTTTAATAAGTTTCATTCAGCAAGTCTCATTTTAAATATGACTGCTGATATGACATTCAAGAAGGATAGGGGATAGGCAGCTCATCATGCAACAGTGAGAAGAAGCAGCTCCACTTCTCACGCCACCAATGAAAGTATATCTCTAGACATTTAAATCGCGTGATACTCTCATACAGGTACTTGGTTATATTCTGAAGACCAGATGTTTAGCACAGAGCCAAAACTTCTGATCTGTCAGAGAAGCATTAGGAATGGTTGACAGGAGATTACATTGCAGACATGCATTAATAATGAAGATGATTTAATTCAAGTAGCTTATTTTAACAGAGTCTTCCTTGCCCTTCCAGGCAGTCCATGCATTTTCAGCAGCTGCAGTTCTCTTGTAATCCAAGAGGTATATGTATTGAGCAACATAGAGACAATTTAGGCACTCTGGACAAAAAAATGAAAGGCATGGTACATATTTAGGCCTCATGCACAGTGAGCGTTTTTTAATGTGGCATCTAAGAGCAGCAGCGTTTTTGCAGAAAAACGCTTGAAGTGTGTAAACACGTCTAAATGTGCATTAACACTAGGCGTGTTTAGCTCTTGAGTGTTAATTAATTTCAATGGCCAGCATAAATAAATTAGTGTTCTGTGTTTACTTTGGTGCCATTTGTGATCATCATGATACTGTTTAACACGCCTATTCAATATAAACATAGATTTTATTCAAACTCAGGAGGTGTGCGCTTCTTATATATTGACCATTTATTGTCAGAATCAATCTACAGTGGGCTAATCTGACCTACAACAGGTATATGTGTGAGTTGTATGACATCCCTTTCCCTCCATATCTTTAATAAGGTGGTTGGCAGTATCTGCACTGAATCTCAATGAAGGAGATTAATAAGACTACACATCACTGAATATGGAGATCTTTCTTGGCAATAACCAAACATCAAAGAGCCAGGTGCACCTTTGAAGTTTTCCTCTTCTGTCATGTTCCTGCAAAAAGATACTTGGACTTGCATTTATTTTTATATTTACATTGTCTCTATTCATATTCATATATGTTTCCTTTAGAGGGACCATATTTGACTAGCGCTACACATAAACAAGAGATGAGAATCTCATATATGGGGAGTCCCTGTAGGAAGATGCTTGGGCTGTTCAATTAATCGATCTTCCCCGGTTTCTATTGTACCTCCTACTGATTATTGATCCCTCCTCTTCTCATCATTGACACCTTCTTCCTTCATCACTGACACTACTTGTAAGCTTGAGTAAGTTCAGTTTATAAGTATTTGGGGCACTCATCAGCTTTGCAAAGACAGATTCCACTGAGGGTTAATGGATCATGTCTGTAGCACTGACCCCTGAAGGAGCGGCTGAATTTTTCTGGGCTTACCGATACCTCCTCCAGCTCGTACTCATTGTTCTTGTCTAGGAGTTCCCAGAGTTGATACCCAGTAACTGTAGAGACCGACACCTGTATTCCTTTTCAGGATTTTTATTTTGCATAAAACGTTGAACAAACTCAGTCTAAGTTGGGAATAGAGGGTAGGGTATAGAAGCTCAGGCACTTCAGAACTGCTGACACTCAATAAATGTCTCTCTTTAGATTATCCAGGGAGTAGCCACTTGCAACTGGATAACTCAACTGTTGGATAAATCCTTGTTTGTAGATCTAGCAGCCAACAAGTGATTTTAGCTTAGCAAAGTCTCTGCCACAGACTTGGTTGTGAAACTTTAGTTGAACACAAAAGTCTCTCTCAGGAACTTAGTTGCAGGAACAAATTTCCGGATTTCCAAAAGAATTTTTTTTCGAAGTTATTATCACCCTGCTGTTATTTTAACGGTTTTGCTGCCAGGATTTTTTGGACACCAATTTCGAAAACTGAAGATTACCTAAAAACCTCAAAATTTTTATATATTTCTAAAACCAGAGACCATGGAGAGTAAAATGTTAAAATGGTGGTAGTTACAATATTTTATGTCACATGACATTAGCTCAATAAGCAGAGCATGTAATTAGGCGGGGAGAGAGTGTGTTATCCAAGTGGATATTGAAATCAGGTGTAGATGGAAATAGTCCAAGGAACCATCTAAAGCCACATATGAATTCTATATAATATATAAAGAACATTAATTAAACTTATTGTTAGAATGATTGAAACGTCTTAGCGCAGATCTAATCCTAATGAGAGTAATCAAAAAGAAACACCAACCTATCTGAAACAGCTCAAAGCATAATGCCAAGATCACATCATGTGGGCTGGATATACTCAATAGGGATCCAAGCTTCAAACAATGTTCACAATGAAATATTCACAGGATCTCGGACAAACACCAGATCCACTAGGATCTGTGGAAAAACATATCTTTAAACAATGGTTCATACAGGAACACATCATAAAGATCATACCAGCACATATAGCAAGACACATACCAGTCAATCAATTCCACAGAATGTCTTTCCATCGCCATGCAAGCTGCCACAGGGAACATCTGAAAAAATCAGTTCCCCTTAAATACTATGAGATACACCTGATTGCTATCCATTATGATGTCAATAGCATGCGCAGAGGCGCCGCAATATAACATCAATGGATACGACTCCAGACTGTGCATGTGGACATGCCCAGTACTGCACGACGATTTGTAAGTGTGAAACAGAAAAAACAAAAAACGTTGGCCCATCTACAAGTCTAATATCTGTGTATGCCATCTAGTGGATATAATGCAGGAAGGATGGGGAATCACACACTCGCCAAAGAGAAATAGACCCCCCCCCCCAAAAAAAAAAGAAAACAGACCTTGGACATGGGGAGTAATCACCCCTATTCACAAGGATCCAATCCAAAGCCGAGGAATATAATTGAAGGAAAAAGAGGGGATAAAGAATTATATTAATTCAAAAATACATAAATACATATTAATCCATTAGATAGTATTAACTATGTGGGTTCAATATCAAAGTGTCCAAATAACCATTGTTTATGTAAAATTCTAACCCTACAATATCGCAGTATCCACAAATTCGGGTACCATGAAGCTAGAACCACTGACAGAGTGGAAAGAAAAAAGAAGAAATAGAAATGGTGGCTTTCAAAAGAAAAAACAAACAAGGATTTTGAGAATTTTATAATGAGAGACAGGAATGGCGCCATGAAGTCCTAAGGGGGGTACCATTGGTCCCATGGGATTAACGCCTACAAAGAAGGTCTGTAGGAGTTGACCTCATTAATCCCTGGGGGATTAAGAGCAGAAAGCTTTTCGAGGGGAGACAACTTCCAATACAAAAAATGAAATCACTGAATTATCAAATCTGTGATGTGTCGAGTGACTGGTGTCACAATTTTACCTCCACCGGAATAATAAAGATGATCTCTCATCCTTAATCCGAGCTCACGAATGGTCTTGCATGGCATTGACAAGTCATCAAGTAAATCACTCCACGGGTTGCACAATCAGCATATTGTCTTGATTGGAACTATTGACCATTAGGTAGATATATGCCAGCGCCCTCACAGATCCATGGGCAGCGGCTACATCTACAACAGCGGTAGGTTCCCTTACATGAGCGAGATAAAATCTTCGAATTGGTTTGGTAATGGCTGCTAGTTAAGGTGTCACGCAGTGAAGTCGCCCTCCTAAAAACCAACTCCAGGGTAGAACGTACGTATTTAGCCAGTGTATAATCTTCGGCTAAAAGGTGCCAATTATTAGAGATCAACGAACGTAAAGATCGTTCATGAGCAGAAATACGAGTAATGAATTTCACTGTATTAATTTCAGCTTTTTTGAATATAAGTTCAGCTCTGGGTCTTATTCTAGCTTTATATAAGGCTTTCCTCAACAAAGTTCTAGAATATCCCCTGTCAGATAGTCTTGATCTTAAAAGATCAAACTGACAAAAAAAATCTTCAGATGAGCAATTCCTGGGAAGACGCAGGTATTGCGAATATGGTATGCTTCTGATGAGTGGAGCAGGGTGATAGCACGAGTAGCAGCAAAATAACACTTACAAAGCTGAAAGTATAACTAAAGTTTTAGAATTTAGCTTTGGATAGAGTGGAGAGAGATTAGAACTGTCAGTTTTTATTGCTGTCTGTGCCCCCATTAGGGAGATTCACCCTCTCGATTTGTCCTGTTTACCATTATCATTAAAAGTTGAAAGTAAAGAAAATCACAAATTCCGGGTTGTCCCCAGAAAAGTAATAGAGGGGAAATCTTCCAATGGGGACAGTAGTTCTGGTGACCTCATGACTTCATGATCAGGCCATTTTTTGCGATACGGCACTGCGTTATTTTAACTGACAATTGCGCGGGTGTGCGACGCTGTTCCCAAATAAAACATTTTTCCTTTTTTTCCAACAAATAGAGCTTTCTTTTGGTGGGATTTGATTAGCTCTGCAGTTTTTATTTTTTGCGCTATAAACAAAAAAAAACAAAAATTTCGAAAAAAAAAATATATATATTTTTTTTACTTTCTGCTATAGACATACCCAATAAAAAAAAAAAAAAAATCGAATTTCTTTATCAGTTTAGGCTAATATGTATTCTGCTACATATTTTTGGTAAAAAAAATCCCAGAAAGCGTGTAATGATTGGTTTGCGCAAAAGTTATATTGTCTGCAAACTATGGGAATTTTTTTTTTTTATTCTTTACATTTTTTTTACTAGTAATGGCGGCGATCAGCGACTTATAGCAGGACTGCGAGATTGTGCCAGGCAAATCAGACACCTAACTGACATTTTTTGAAGAACCAGTGACACTAATACGGTTATCAGAGCTAAAAAATATGCACTGTCACTGTACTAATGACACTGGCAGGGAAGGGGTTAACATCAGGGGCAATCAAAGGGTTTAATGTATGCTTAAGTTGTGCTTACTAACTGTGGGGGAGGTGCTTTGACTAGGGGAAGGCAAAGATCCGTGTTCCTGCTTAGCAGAAATGCAGGATCAGTACCTTCCCCTCTGACCGAACGACAATCTGCCTTGTTTACACAGGCAGACTGACATTCTTCTTGTGTCCTCAACAACCCGCTTATTGGCTCCCACTGTGTCCAATCTCAGGGGCAGCGCGATGCACAGCATCATGCGCGCCCCAGACACGGAAGTGCAGGATCACGCACCAGTACGTGATTCTGTACAGAGAGGGTGCCCCATCTCAGTAAATGTATGTGGGGAGATCGGAAACTGGTTAGTTTGCAGGGATTTCCTCTCACTTCCTGTTTGGCAGTGGGACAGGAAGTGAAGGGAAACCTTTGCAATGGGACACAGATGGCTAAGCAAAATCTGACAGGGGTTATAACCCCCCCCCCCCCCTTACTCTATCCAAAATGAAAAAAAAGTTTTGCCTATAGTTCTACTTGAAGTTTTAAAATGTTATGTGTTTTTGAATTGAGAATTGAGATCTGAGAGTTATGAAGTAACTAAGGTGCGGTATCAAAGAAATAACAGCTGAACAAGAGAAAGACAGGTTTGTGAACTGAACCTAGAACATATGCTTATAGCATTGACATAATATAACTGTAATTAAGATAACATTGGCTACAGAGTTTTTCAGAGATTTAAGCGCCTTTCACACTAGTGCGAATTGTCCTGTGACTTGGGACTGCAAAGTTGCATGACAAGTTGTACCCCATGATTTCCAATGAGCACCATTCATATCTGTGCGACTTCAAATCACACCAACATCAAAGTAATCCCTGTACTACTTTGGTCCGACTTTAATGCGAGTTGAGGTCCATAGACCCCAAGTTTACACAGGCATTCCCTTAAATCGCGCAAAAAAACACATCAAAATCGCGGCCACAAAATCACACGACTTTCAAGTCACGGAAGTGTGAAAGGTAGTAGTATATGGTTCAGTGATGGCTTTTGTATGGAAAGCTTACATTAACTACTTACATTTAATGTGTAGTTGTGTACATAGAGGAAGTGGGTGTTATGCAGTATGTAAAGAGGAAATAATCATGTGACCTTCCAAACATCAGGACATGCTGGCAATTGGCCTTCCAGAGTCTTCAGTGCCATATGTTACCTATCTTGATATGCTGGGATTTGTAGTTCCATAATACTGGGAAGCCACAGGTTGACTATTCATGATACTTTTCTCCTTTTCTTTTTTTTTTCAGTGTGTTAATTCTTTTTATCTTGCAGAAAATCACAGTTTTTACTTTCCTTCATGGAACTACTAATCCTGGATGATCCTACTAACCCCAAACTTTGGATTTCATGTCTATATGTAAGCTGATAACTGATGGGGCTTTCACGTTTTTTTTTTCAGAGATGCAGCAGTCCTTCATCTCCTACTGGAACTTTGTCTCCAACAGCATCTAGTGGACCCCAGCTTATATGGGATGATCACCAAGGTCAGTGGCTAAGAAGGAGAAGACTTGATGGAGCCATCAACAGGGTACCAATGGGTTTCTACCAGAAGGTGTGGAGCCTCCTTCAAAAGGTAAGAAATAAAAATGAATCTATTTTCTACGAGCATACCAGGACAGTACAATATTATATGAAAGAAAATAAATTGGCTAGAGACTTATATTAAAATATTTTATACAGTACATGGCATTGTTTGCTTATTTACAACACAACCATGTTTTGGCCATGTCACTATTTTGCAGTTGTTCAACAATTCTGGGAGTAGCAATGCAATGCACAGAGGTTTATTGAAATTTAAAGCACATATACATCTGGAAAAACAGCTAATGCCTTAATGCTTTTCGTATCAGCAGGTCCTTAATAATAATGCTTAATCAGATTGCCTGAAGGTAGCTAGAGTAGGGGGATAGCCGGACAGGTTGAGGCAGCGAGTTCCAGAGGATGGGAGAGGCTCTGGAGAAATCCTGGAGACGAGCATGGGAGGAGGAAACAAGAGAGCTTGACAGGAGAAGATCTTGAGAAGAGCAGAGAGGACGGTTTGGGATATGTTTGGAGACAAGATTGGCGATGTAGCTCGGGGCAGAGTTGTGGATGGCTTTGTAAGTTGTGGTTAGTATTTTGAATTTAATTCGCTGGGTGATTGGGAGCCAGTGTAGGGATTGGAGGAGAGGGTTGGCAGACACTGAACTCTATGCGTTGCTCCTTTGAGCTTCTCTTTTTTTTTTTGTAGATTAAAGATCATCAAACCTTAGCAGTGTGTCAAGTCCTCACATATGATGATGTTATGATTTGAAAAAGTGAATGAAACCAAAAGCAGCAATAAGATTTGTGATACTGAAAGGCCATATATCCTCTATTATCAGTTTCTTCTTTTTGCCTTGTTTACCTTTCCTTTTTCCCTGCATTTCCCAGCATTACTACCAGCACATTCATAGTTCAAAAAACTCAGATCCGGATAGCACGTTCTGAGAAAGACTTGCCGTATGTGACTATGACAATTCTTTTTTTTTTTCACGTATGGCAGGCCTGTACTTTTTTGTAAATTTTAAATAAGGATTACCGTATACAAAAAATGCTCAGATTCTCAAATATTGGATAGGAGGCCACCCTGCAAATATACATATACATACATATAAAATAAAAAAAAAGCCATACTTCTCTTAGATAGTCAACCTTCAATGGCTATACATCTTACATTATCAGAGTGGTTCAGAAGATGAATGTGCTGGCGTTCTGCTTGTGTGTTAATGTTAGTGGGTACATCTTGCAGTTTTGGTAAGAATAATGGTCTCTCGGGACTAGTTATGTATGAACCATGTCAAACCAATGCATAGGGTTATGTAGAGAATACAAATGAGATGAAGATAATACATCTAGTTTGAATTAATACTTTAAAATTATACATATTATTCTTATACCCTTTCCTTTTAACTGTGTGATTATTACTTTTTTACAGTGTCATGGATTGTCAATTGATGGATATGTTCTTCCATCCTCAAGCACAAGAGAGGTATACTAAACACTAAAATGTACATAATACAATTAAAATTAGGTTATAAAATTAAAAAAGTATATAGCTTTAAAGAGGAGTTCCAGGCCCGGACAAAAAAATGAAAAGTCAGCAGCTACAAATACTGTAGCTACTGACTTTTAATATTAGGACACTTACCTGTCCAGGGAGCCCGCAATGTCAGCACCCCAGCTGATTTGCGGATCGGCTGTCGGGTGCTGCCGCCGCCATTCGTAGTATGGAAACTCAGCAGTGAAGCCTTTCGGCTTCACGACCAGTTCCCTACTGCGCATGTGCGAAGCCTGCTGCGCTTTCTAATTGGCCCAGGAGGGGGCTTTTGAGGGGAACTCCGCTTTAAGCAAACAAACATTCCTTTTTTATAAGCTGTTTTTTGTGGAGACCATATGCAGCAAATTATTTTATTGCTCATGGCAGCTAATAATTATAAATGATTATATAGTCCCACCTGGTGCTATATTTGAGAAGTCTACAGAAGTTGACTTCTTGATACCTGTATTGTTAAGAGCTACCAGTGCAAAAAAAAAAAAAACACAACAGATTTTTTTCAGTTTTTTGTATGTTTATAGATATTTCTATTATTCTATCATTTTTACAAACATCTTATAATGGCTTTATTTTTTTTATAGATGACACCTTGTGAAATAAAGTTTGCTGTCCATGTGGAGTCTGTCCTCAATCATGTTCCTCAGCCTGAGTACAGGCAGCTGCTAGTAGAGGCCATACATGTTCTCACTCTAGTGTCAGACATGGAAGTGAATAGCATTGGAGGCATCATCCATGTGGATCGTATTGTGCACATGGCCAGTGATCTGTTCCTTCAGGACCAGGTATGGAATACTTTCTTTTGTGCCTTTGAAACAAAACTTGTGCCTCTCTTTTTCTCTTCATTCTTACATCATAACCCCCAGTATTGCCTGTCTTAGGTCCCTTTCACACGAGCAGTCAGTCTGGATACGTCTGTCAGTTTTCCAGACAGATCCAGACTCAACCACAATGTTTGTCTATGTGCAGGTGAATGTAAAGTGACATATATTCGATTACATCTCTGTCCGAGACAGAAAAGGTCTGCATCCAATGACAATTTTCCTTAAAGTGGAAGTAAACCCCCCTATCGTTTTCAGCCAAGGAAGCTGCCATCTTTGCCTCTGTTTAATCTTCAACTGCTACAGTGCTGCACATGTGATCCGTTATGACACCAGCCATTGGATGGTTTGACTGTTTAGTTGAGAGCACAGCCAATGTGCAGTTAGTATTCCCGGCATGCCTTTTTTTTTTTTAACTGTTAAATCGATGGGTTTACTTTCGCTTTAACGAAAAAAATGGACATGTGAAAAACTGATGTATACAAATGTAAACTGAACTGAACTGAAGACAGATGTAAACTGATGTAAAAGGATGAAGTTTTCATTCTTTTTTTCTTATCAATTTACGTGACGGAACTGATGATGCTTGTGTAAAAGGACCCTGATAAGTGATAAACATATAATGGGGCTCTTATTGACAAAATGAGAAGGAAACAATCCAACACTCGAGCTGGACCCTGCCAGGAGCTAGAAGAAATACATTATAATAAACCATGGGAATCTTTCTTTATAATGCCAATATGACTTCTTTTAGGCCAGGCAACCTAATGAATATATATATTATCAGTGGAAGAAATCCAGAGAAGGTATATTAGCTGCAGAGGGAAGACACTCGATTTGGGGAACAATGAGAATCAACATACTGTTGGATTCCTCTAAAAGTAGACATTTTGACTATTACAGTATTTTCTACTTTCATCTGTCACCTGTTGTTGCTTCTGCCTCTCCACTTACTTGTTGCCAAATGCATAATAATAACTCTTTAAGATTTGGAGATGGGAAGGAATGAGGTTTTGTATAAGGGTATATAGGCTTGAGGAGAGTTTCGGTGGTGGTAGGGTTCCTTGGATCAGAACTAAGAAAACATGTACAATGTTGTAGATATCAGTCTGTGCTGTATAACCAGCTATGGTTAAGGACAAGAACGCATCTAATTTTACACTGAAGGCTCTAAGACCTTTTCTGTCTCGGACGGAGATGTAAGCAAATGTATGTCACTTTACATTCACCTGCACATAGACAAACATTGTGGTTGAGTCTGGATCTGTCTGGAAAACTGACAGACGTATCCAGACTGACTGCTCGTGTGAAAGGGCTCTAAGAAAAGTTATGAAATCACTAGGCTTGGATTTAAGGAAAGAGGTAGGGGTGGTGACAGAATGCCTTTTTTGCAACAATTATTTATTTCATATGTCTTATCTTTCAAGTAAAAAAATATAAAGAACACCATTTACTTATTTACAATACATTGTTTCAGCTGTACGGAAAAGTGGAAATGGAGCAATGAAAGTATCCTGGGGTCACAATAAAATGGCCTAGGGACACATAATTGAAATCTCAGCATAATCCTGACAAGTTTGTTATATAGTTTGAATGATTTTTGGTATATGGCAGATTTTATTAACAAATAGATATCACGGGACCTTAATTCACACCTTAAATCAAGGAGCAGATTTATACAGTGCCTTGAAAAAGTATTCACACCCCTTGAAATTCTTCAAATTTTTTTCATGTTACAACCAAAAACGTAAATGTATTTTATTGGAAATTTAGGTGATAGACCAACACAAAGTTGCACATAATTGTGAAGTGGAAGGAAAATGATAAATGGTTTTCCAATTTTTTTACAAATAAATATTTACAAAAATGTGGCGTACATTTCTATTCAGCCGCCCCGAGTCAATACTTTGTAGGACCACCTTTCGCTGCAATTACAGCTGCAAGTCTTTTTAGGTATGTCTCTACCAGCTTTGCACAACTAGAGTGACATTTTTGCCTATTCTTCTTTGCAAAATAGCTCAAGCTCTGTCAGATTGGATGAAGAGCTGTTTTTTTCCCCCACTTTGTGTTGGTCTATCACATAAAATCCCAGTAAAATACATTAACGTTCTTGGTTGTAACATGACAAAATGTGGAAAACATCAAAGGGTATGAATTCTTTTTCAAGGCACTGTATAACCTGTCTTCCAGGGTAATATAAAACTCCAGACAAATAATCTTTGAGTTGTCTATATGATATGCCTAAAATTTACTACTTCTAGGTATACATTTCCTGCTTTATGTGCATTTGTTTAAAGTTAAACTGTAAACCTTCTGTTATTTTCTCTTACAGAAAGCTCTTGGAGCTGCAGATTTTTACCTCGACCAAGATCCAGCCACAGGGATCTGCAACTTTCTCTATGACAGTGCTCCCAGTGGGGCTTTTGGTACAATGACTTACTTGACCAAAGCTGTGGCCACTTACCTACACGACTTTTTACCCAGTACAAGTTGTATGATGCAGTGAGAGGTCAGGCTACCATATAGGATGAGTTGGTCTGTGTCTGTAAAAGAAAAAAAAGCTGGGCAGCTGTTACTTCACATTCAGAAGCATTTCAGTAAGGTTACCTGTTTATTCTTGTTACAGATGGAATCTTTTAATTATAACATGAACCAAGAACTATTCTTGTAAAAGCATGGGCTGTGGGAACAATGTCATTTAAAAATCCAGTTTACACACAATATTTATTGCAATATTTCTTACATTTCAGAAGAATATGTCTTCACTTAAATAGCATCAAACTTTAGAAAAAGTTAACTCTTGAACTAGTCCAATGCTTTCCTACAACCCCAAATAGTCCCCACTGTACCAGCTTTTCCTTTGTAACCAAGTGCAAATACGGTACTTATTTCACCAAATTAGTCATTTTTGGGCAGGATCAGGCTCAGTGGAATTGCTGAAAAAAGTCTGCTATGTTTAGGAACATACCAGACCCACAGAATGTAGGGTTTGCTCACAACATAAAATGTACAACAGCTTTGTTAAAATACACATTGGTTTTTATTTACTACAGGAGCAGAGCAGGTTCACTTTGCAAAATGAATTTTTACTTAGTGAATCAGATGAAGCTAAGAGGAAATTCACTTTGCAAAGAATGCTCAATTACGTGCAAGGATTTTTACTTGCACATGATTGAATGTTTGAAGTCAGCACAGCTTCACCTTATTCACTAAGGTAAGTAAAAGTCCACGTTGCAAATTAAACATGCTCTACTCCTTGAGTAAATAAACACCAATGTAATTGTATTTGTCCGTGAATTTTGCCTGCATTGCAAAACTAAACTAAATGCATGGCAATATTCTTAATTATTGGGGAGCTCATACATATAATTGTGATAAGCTCCTGACTATTTTAAACCTTATTAGTATCTTGAGAACCATTTAATTTTGGGGATACTTATTCTCTAGCAAAAAATACTAGTATAGAGTCTACTCTATAAAGCCCACAATGAACTTTTCCATAATCGTTAAGGTGTAAAGCAGCCATTCTCAACGAGGATTACGTGGAACCATAGGGTTCCTCCAAAGGTTGCTTGGGGATCCTTGAGCTGTGGTTGATAGACTGCCCATCTCATGGTGTCTGCAAAGTTCCAGGGCCAACACCATATAAAAGAGCCTGGTCATGGTACCTCTGATCTTTTTAACTACCTGTAAAAGTGGGCTTTTTGACCACCACTGTAAGGGGGGCATTCTTTACACCAACCACCAATGTAAGGGGCATTGTGGCCACCACTGTAAGAGGGACACTTGTTTTACAAAAGTTTTATTGGATTTTTGAAATAAACAGTGGCACAGGCCATGGGTATACAAGGACACCAAATGAAGGGTGGCATAGAAAGTACCCAACATCAGTACCAGAATATGAATACAGAGGCAATTTAAAACACATATCCAAAGAAAGGAGGACACTCTTTACACTGGCAACCAATGTAAGGGGCATTCTTCACAATAGTCCCTGATGAATTCATTTTAGCAGGGGTTCCATGAGACCTGGAAATGAATTCAAGGGTTCCCCTAGAGTTAAACAGTTAAATAAGGGTGGTGTAAAGTATAGCATTTTTGTAAACATAGAAGACTTTCTACCCAGAATAGATGGTCATTTGTGGTATTATAATTGTACAAAATGGTACAGTAATGTAATAGACCAATATTTTAATAGGGCGAGATTTACCTATAATGTTGAAGATTTGCAGATTTTACTAGTCTACATATATGGTACATAGTATGGATTTAGTAAACTGTTCATAGAACCTAAGAAACTAGTGTCCTTATGGGTGTAGAACGAATGTTGCTGGTATCTTTATGAGTGCATCACTAATGAGGTTGTGGATCGACAAGAAACACTGAAACAGAACATTGTTCTACCGCCTGTAGCAACCAAAGTTTTCCTTTCATTTTGTGACCTCTACTGAAGACATACCTTCAAAATTGCATTGGTTGCTTTGAACAGTATTTCCTCATTCATCTGCAGTAGTTTTTTGTAAATGAGGGCTATCAATACTATTCTCATCTGTCAAACATGTCCTTAGGAGAATCTTGTTAGAAAAGCTATTTTAAAATTAGTCAGCAATTTTATTGGGATACTGAAGTTATACTTTATTTAATCTACTGGTCTGTGTAAATTGTATGAACTCTGTGCCTATTATTATGTTACTTATACAGCATACAATTTGACTGGACTACTGCCTGTATGTTATTTCAATTTTTATGTTTTTCTATTTATTTTAAATTAATGTAAATAGTTAATATAATGATAACCATAGTAAACTATATTTAAAAACTATTCATTTACAATTACATACAGATTTATGTTGTGCAAGTGCATGTATGCTTTTTAAGTCAGCTGTGCTTCCTGTTACGGCTCTATGAACATATTCAGAGGTCTATGGGTAAAAGATATTAAAGTGTATTATCAGAGCGCAATCTAAGTCGATGAGGTGATATTGACTTGTCTTCCTTTTTTCTTCCTATAGTGACCTCATACAATATTTTTGTGTTTAAATATCCCATTATTTTTGCCATAAACATTTTTCAGGTTGTAGATGCAGTCATACTGCTATGTGACCTAGTTACGTCTACAGGGTATGCTTACAAAAGCACGTAAATCTGTGATCTTTGCGGTAATATGTTGACTTTGACATTTATTACCAGCCATCTTTGGACTTTTGTGCTATAAACCTGCAGTAAATGACACACGATGGGGCAAATCTGTGCATAGATGGCATAAAAATTAATACACTTGTATTTTTGGTCGACTGGTATGAGTACTATTGGGGTCACCTGTGTCGTACATGAATCTTCATTCATAAAACAGATGGACAGTAGTCTGCAAAGCATATGAGCATAAAGATTAGGGATCTTCCCATCTATGTAAGTTCATCTTACAATATACCGTAAGTAAACAAAGGATAGGGTTTATTTGTATGTCCTACTCTCTTTATCCCGTACTTTTGTGATAAAAGGTTTCATCTTTTATCTCACTTTGTTCCCTTTAAGGATGCCTAATTTGGACAACAGTCCAGAGGTTTTCCTGGTGATCTCTTAAACAGACTAAACTAAATGGAAAGTCTATAAGGCTAACGGGCTTGGACTTTCCATTGTAGAGAGTAGAGTATTCAGTGTACATATTCTGCATAGCAGAACTCTGAAACTTTGTGGAGGTACACAGTGCAGGGCTTGTTAGGGAAGTGCTCAGAGAAAGAGGCTTAGTAGGATCTACTACAAAATTGCTGTGGACGAGGGCTAGAAAAGGATAAAAGTACTACAAATGTAGTTCGATACCGAGTAATGAACTATTCTAAGAATACCAGTGAATTATTAAGTGTCATTAAACCCACAACAGTAAAATATGTCTGTATATTCAGTAAAGCATGCTTGTTATACTCGCTGTGGAACCTAAGGAGTTAATGCTCTGCATTGTGTAAAAAGGCTGTTTGATCCTGTCTTCTCTGATTCTCCCCTTCCACAATCCCCAATCCATCTACTGAGTACAGAGCCCTAGGAGGCACTCTGCACATGCTCAGTTTGGTGTGTATTGCTAGAGTTTTTTTGTTTTTGTTCTGGGAAGGTACATGTGATCGGCACAGGGCCAATCAGCACTGTCCAAACAGAGGGTCAGGGGTCATGCAGCCTCATAGGTAGTCAGAGGAGAATGACAACTCCTCCTACAAGCTTTAACCAGTGCTGGGTCGGACACTGATAGTTTCAAGACTGCTATTTACTGCTGATGAGAAAAGGTATTTATAGCAGTTTATATTTACTAAAATAATTGGATTTCCATGTTCTGTGTACTGTGGGAGACCAGGTATAGTAAACACAGAGTCCTGGGTTTAGTAACACTTTATCTGACTGTAGATATACTGTGCTTAAGATGGCCATACACAGTTATTATTATATTATTATTATTATTATTATAATTGTGTTCAAAAAATGTTAGTTCTCAAAACGTTCATTCGATTTTCTAATGGTTAAATTGGACAAATCAACAATTATTTTTGACCATGGTGCCAGGAAAAGGCACCATGGTCAAAATAACCAATAAATAATAATGAAGGCAAAGAATGGAAAATTTGTCTGCAACCTAACAAAGTTGTTCCTAAGTATTTATGGGCCTATTACACCTGCCAATTTGCAAACACATTACTGCATGTGTTTATGCACATTTGTGAGCCTTATAAATTTATAGTCATGTGTTTTTGTGCATTTAATACACTTTTTTTTGTACATGCGTTATGGCAAGTGAGACAAAAACATTCAGCATAGATATTTTTCATGGTGCAGATGTGGTCATTGTTTTCTTTGTGCATTACTATTGATTTCCGTGGGTTTGCTTAACATGCATAAATGTAGCATGCTATGCTTTTCAGAAACATGCTGAGCTGCAGTATGTGGCTACATGGACTGGAATGGGATTACTAGTTGAAATGCATTTTCATGTATTAGAATGTGTTTTTCTTTAGGAACATGCTAAAATACCCCAAGCATTCCTCTTCTTCAGCTGGTGCAGGTAAAAGGGACTCTTTTTTACCGCCCACAGCTTGTGGACAACAGTAGGGCCGACTAACATTTCCTTGAAATACCCTTGAAAAAAATGTCTTCCTCCTACTTATCTATTAAAGGGAAGGGGCACATTGAACTCTGATTATACATAGCCCTGGTTTTACAAAGGTAGTGGGGACGTGTGGCTTTTTAATTGGGACCATTTATAACCCATTCACTTTGTTGCAGGAAAACATTCATAAAATATATATTGTCACCTATTGTCAGCAAAGAGTCTGTGCACAATACGTCACAATATGTCTCTAAACTGCTGCTTGCTGTAGTTTGGCTACAGTTTATTTATTTATTTCAGGTACTTATATAGCGCCGTCAATTTATGCAGCGCTTTACATATACATTGTACATTCACATCAGTCCCTACCCTCAAGGAGCTTGCAAGCTAAGGTCCCTAACACACATTCATAGATATACTAGGGCTAATTTAGACAGGATCCAATTAACCTACCAGCATGTCTTTGGAGTGTGGGAGGAAACCGGAGTACCCGGAAGAAACCCACGCAGGCACAGGGAGAACATGCAAACTCCAGGCAGATGTCGTGGTCGTGATTCGAACCAGTGACCTTTTTTGCTGCTAAGTGAAATCCACCTGGTACAGTAATAGTGTACAACAAGGGAGCTTTTTTTTGAGTTTTAAATTCAGATGTGTCATTGGTCACCTAAATTGGACCTATCCTGGTCAGGCCTTTCATCTAACATGAGTAGTATCTGACTGTGTTTAGGTAGATTGGCTTGTCACATTGCTAACAGACTACAGGGAGCAATAAAGTAAGATAGTATCAGAGTCTGCACCCTGGCAGCAATCCACAGATCAACAAATAGGATTCAGATGACAAATTCTCATTGGTGCTCTGTAGCGGTTGCTTTAATATGGGTTTATTCATAGACCTCACTTTGATGTCAGGTAAAAAGATTCTGCTTTGCTCTAGTCTTTCAAATTGCTGGCTATATATAAATGTCTTTGTTCTATCTGCAACCTGCCTGTCATTCTGAATGTAGACCTTTTACACTGCTGTTTTTTTAAGTACTGTATATTGAATGTATGAACAAAAAAAAAAGAATATATATTTTAGCTACTGATCATTTCCTAGGGCGGTGTGGTATATAAATGTTATTTTCATTCAGAAACAATGAATCATGTATGCTTTTTTTGGAAATATGCTATAATTTAGCCTATATTAAAAGCTATATTACCCATGTTGTGTCTGCATTTTTTTCATTCCTTATTGAACTCCAGGAAAGCACATAAATATACAGTGGAAATACATATATGGGGAATATTTTATATGACAAAGGTTTTGTAACCATCAATGGACATTTCAGAAGTTAAACAGCATGAGTCGGATTGGACAAAGGAGCAGCAGCACCCTGATGAGGTCAGCCCGCTCCTCAATCTGCTCTCTTCTGTCGGCATGTTTGCTCAGCGTACATGCACAGAGCTAAGCTTGATTGCCTAATAGAGCTGCTTGTCCCTTCCCTAGTTAGAGTTCTGCTGCAAATGGCATTACAGGAGGCTATTAACCACTTCAGCCCCGGACCAATTTGCAGCCAAAGGACCAGGCCCCTTTTTGCGATTCGGCACTGCGTCGCTTTAACTGACAATTGCGCGGTCGTGCGATGTGGCTCCCAAACAAAATTGGCGTCCTTTTTTTCCCACAAATAGAGCTTTCTTTCGGTGGTATTTGATCGCCCCTGCGGTTTTTATTTTTTGCGCTATAAACAAAAAGAAGAGCGACAATTTTGAAAAAAATTCAATATTTTTTACTTTTTGCTATAATAAATATCCCCAAAAAATATATAAAAAAACATTTTTTTTCCTCAGTTTAGGCCGATACGTATTCTTCTACATATTTTTGGTAAAAAAAATCGCAATTAGCGATTATTGATTAGTTTGCGCAAAAGTTATAGCGTTTACAAAATAGGGGATAGTTTTATAGCATTTTTATTAATATTTTTTTTTTTTTATTAGTAATGGCGGCGATCAGCGATTTTTTTTGTGACTGCGACATTATGGCGGACACATCGGACATTTTTGACACATTTTTGGGACATTTGTCATTTATACAGAAATCAATGCTATTTAAATAGCACTGATTCCTATGTAAATGACAGTTGTAGTGAAGGGGTTAACCACTAGGGGGCGGGGAGGAGTCAGTGTGACGTGTTGTGTTTTTTTTTTTACAGTAGGGGGGCGTGGCTGTACGTCTGACGTCATTGATCGGCGTTCCCGATGACAGGGAACCGCCGATCACTGACAGTCAGTGTAGGAAGCGCGGGGAGAGGTTTGTTTACACAAACCTCTCCCCATTCTTCAGCTCCGTAACCCGATCGCGGGATACCAGCGGCGATCGGGTCCGCTGGTCCCGCGGCCGTGGTCACGGAGCTCCCGACCGGGTCGCGCGCGCGCCGCTGGTGGCGCCCGCGTGCCCCCCGGGCAGGCAAATTAAAGGGGACGTACAGGTACGTGCTTTTGCCTGCCCGTGCCATTCTGTTGACGTATATCTACATGAGGCGGTCGGGAAGCGGTTAAGACATATTTTTTAACGTACCGTATATACTGGAGTATAAGCCGCCCTCGGCTTATGCTCAAGTCAATAATTTTTCTGCTGCAGAAAATGAAATTTTCTGAACTGACTTTGGGGCCCCGAATCTCGGGGCCACTTGGTGCTAGGAACCCCGAATTTGGTGTGCAAAGTCACAAAGTCGGTTTGGAAAATGTATTTTTCTGCTGCAAAAAAGTGCTTGACATTTTCGAACTGACTTTGGAGTCCCGTATCTCTAGGCAACTTAGTGCTAGGAATCCCAGCTTTGCACACCAAATTTGGGGTTCCTAGCACTAAGTGCCACCGAGATACGAGGCCCAAAGTCGGTCAACTGTGTCCATCTGCAGCAATGTCATTTCAGGACCCTTTTGGTCCAGAAACCCCAAATGTTGGCTGCAGATAGGGGGCATCTAGGAACCCCTAACTACCGAGTTTGAAGTTTGGGGGACCTATGGCTGCAAATGGACATTGTTGACCGTCTTTTCCACTTACAGTAGATGCACATTTCTCACCCTAGGCTTATACTCGATTCATTCCCATTTTATTGTGGTAAAATTAGGTGCCTCGGCTTATATTCGGGTCGGCTTATACTCGAGTATATACGGTATACTAGTTGCATTTAAAATACAGTTAATTGGGTCTTTTTTTCTTGTGATGAATGCAGAAATAAATATTTGTATATCTGCCTACTGTTCTGATTGCTGCACAATATTGTTCTTTGCGTTACCTTCATTTCCTATTGATCTGCAACAGTGCCGGATGAACTGTATTGTATTGATTTTAATCTTTTGGTCTTATGTGGACTGGTAATGATATTGTGGAATTTAACTGCAGATATGCTTATCATAAAAAATCAGCGGACAGTATTCATTTTAAATAATATATTTTAAAATATGATAGATTATAATTTTACTTTTTTATGTTATATTATAATATAATATGTATTTTAGCAAGTACCGTATTTATCGATGTATAACACGCACAGGCGGATAACATGCACATTAATTTTAGGGAAGGGAAGTTTCAGGAATAAAATAAGGGTTAGTGCCCATCTGCAGCCTCACAATTGCCATCAATGCAGCCTGATCAATGCTCATCTGCAGCTTCACAAGTTCCATCAATGCAGCCTCATCAGTCCACATCAATCCAGCCTCACCATTGCCATCAATGCAGCAGCCTCGCCATTGCCATCAATGCAGCAGCCTCGCCATTGCCATCAATGCAGCCCCCTCTCGATTGCCTTCAATGCAGCCTGATCGATGCTCATCTGCAGCCTAAAGGGGACAGGGAGAAGGGCGGGACGAGCACCGACAGATTCCATACAGTTAGAATCTCCTATGATAGGCAGAACAGTGGTCCAATGGTGGCCCAGGAGACGGGACTTCCTATTACAGAGGCCACCAAGTAAACATGAGATTCTCACTGTATGTAATCTGACGGCGCTTGTCCCGCCCCCCTCCCTGTCACCTCCGAGGCAGCTAAAATTGTATTGGCGTATAACACGCACACGCTATTTGCACCCGATTTTCATTGTGAAAAAGTGAGTGTTATACGCCAATAAATACAGTATATTAATATTATAGCTTTATTGAATTAATAGATACTATACTGTTCTCAGACTATGACATGACCTTTTGTTTTCAGCTGTATTTAGAAATGTGAGAGGTGGGGGTGGAGACTGCAGGGGGGCATGCCAGCAAGGGCATATGTTCATCAGTACACTAATCTTCCAAGTGAAGAGCTGTGCAGGGTGGGCAGCACAAGTCTGACCATTAGAGGACTGGCAAACTGATCACACTGGGATGGACATCCTTCCATAGTCAGTTTGAAATAGGAAAACAGGGGGACTGCCTGGTTCACCATGTATTTCACACAAAGGAAGTAATGTATAGCTAAAAGCATAGTTTTTAACATAAGTATATGATACAACAGACTCATATCAGGAATATGAATTGTTTGGGTAACAGACACTTTAAAGCATATCTAAACCTATAAACAACAAATGTAATATATTGCAGTTTACTAGTCCATAGATGTGGTAACTGAATTTGTTTTCTTTTTCAGGCTAAGAACAATTTTAGCAAGCACAGCACAAACCTGTGGATTATGTCAGAAAGGAAGTGTCCTTGTCACTTAAGCCCCATACACACGCTCGGATTATCCGAGGACCAGGTCCGTCGGATCATGTCCGTCGTACTTTGTCCGATGTTGGTTTTGCGTACACACGGTCGGACAAAGTTGTCGGAAAATCCGATCATTCTGAACGTGGTGACATTTGTTGCCTACGACGGGACTACGTAGAGGCTAGTAGCCAATAGCTTTGGTCTTGTAATGTGATCTGAGCATGCGTAGCACTTTGTCCGTCGGAATTCGCTACACACGATCGGATTTCCAGCAGGAGATAGGACTTTGTCCGTCGGACAATCCGATGGAAACTGTCCGATGGTGCCTACACACGGTCGGAATTTCCGACAACATTGTCTGATAGGACAGAATCCATCGGAAAATCCGACCGTGTGTATGGGGCTTTAGAGTAAGCTACCATGATGTCCCTCTATTCCACCATGTCTCATCAATTAACCATGTAATAGGTATGAACAAAGGTACACGTGTTTGAAGTCAGGCCTATGTGACAACCATGGTTACTTTCATAGATACACGATATTGTCAAAAGTATTTGGACGCCTGCCTTTACACGCACTTGAACTTTAATGGCATCCCAGTCTTATTGATATTGAGTTGGCCCACCCTTTGCAGCTACAACAGCTTCAACTCTTCTGGGAAGGCTGACCACAAGGTTTAGGAGTGTGTCTATGGGAATGTTTTACCATTCTTCCAGAAGCGCATTTGTGAGGTCAGAAGGCCAAAGAGAAGGACAGTCTTCCTTTTTACAATGTATTGCAGCTGTTGAGAAATGAGCGTTGACACAAATAATATATAATAACCAAAATTTTATTTTATTGACTATCGCTTTTTACAATTGTAAAAAAAAAAATGCGTTTTTACATTATATATTCTCTAAAGGTCTTGACAGATTGGTGTAGCTCCACTCCAAGTTCCATTCTCCATGCAGAAGCTATACACATCACCTTCGGTCATAGTATATCCTGGATAACAGTAGTACTGAATGTAGTATTGATACTGGTTTGGGAGAGGATCTTTCAAAGTAAGAAACCTGAAAGTTCCATAAATAGGTACCGGAGGATAAAAGCACCGCACTCTTCTTTTCAAAGCATTCTTGAGAGCACCATGGTGTAATTGATTTATATTGGCTTTAGTTGTATGTGGAATACGTGTGGAAGATATGACTCTTGGCGTGGTTACAGTTATCTCCTCATTTCCATGAATGGCTTTGCTGGGCTTTTTTGCTAAAAGCAAGCTTTGTATGGATGTTGTGTTATATCTAATTGTTGGCAGCTTAGCAGTAACTTCATAAACAGCTTCATTGTATTTATACTGTTTGTCATGTGTGGTATTGTTAGTCTGAGAAATGGAACCTTGTGTTAGTTGTTGGTGAAAAGATACAGGTAACATTTGAGTATATTTGATGACTGATGCTGTAATATTTGTTAGAGTTATCGACGGGACAGTCTTGGGGGTCTTCTCGCCGGACTCCTCCCCTCTCTTCTGCTCTTTTACCTAGCTCTTTCACGTGTTCTTCTTCGTCGTCGCCGCCGTCAAGCAGTGTTGGGACTTATATAGGGACATGGGCGACAGGGTCACATGTTCATGTCACATGGTGACCCCGCCCCCTTGCGATGTCACAGTAGCAGTTAGTTTCTCCTCAATGTTGGCATATTCAGAATGGTTCGTAATGTATTTTAGATTTGCACTGGTGGTGACATGTTTTGGTGACCCATACGTTGACCTTAACATAGAAGATTTATTTGTGGTGGCTTCTGGTATAACTGTTCCAGCAAGTGAACTTAGTAAATGTAAAATGGAAGACTGGATACTTACTGAATGTGACTGAAGTGTGTGATTAATATTGGTAAAGACCTCCCCAGGCTGTGTCCATCGAGTTGTTCCTTCTACCTTGGATGGCGTTGTTCTCAGGTGGGATAAGGGACCAATAAATAAGCTCGTAAAAACATTCCTAGACGATACATCATTTTCAGTATTTGGATAATGCTCCTTGGGAACTAAAGATCTTAGTGTGTAATTATTTAATGTTGTTGGAAATGGGATGGTTATCATTTTTGATGTTTTATTTTCTGCCCATTTTGATGTTTGTCTTTCAGTTTGTACTACGTTTGATAAGTTATACCAGTTGGTGACATTTATCTTAGGGGACTCTGTACGTGACTCTAGTATAGATGAAAATACTGAAGAGTAGCGTTCTCCAGCACTGGATTTATTTGTTGGCTTTAGTTTGTCTCCAGTTGTCAGATTTAGTGAATTTTGATTTTCCCGAAACGTCAACAGTTCTTTGTGTTGGTAGGAACTCTTTTTGTCCTGGATAGCCTTAATCCTAATTATGGTTGTGGAGTCACTTCTAGAACTTATATCACTCTGATAGTTATCAGATTCATTTTGTGTAGTGTTATAAAAGATTCTGTGAAGATCCTCTGATGACTTTCCTGAAAGCGATAAGTGCCTCATGATCACTGAGCTGCTGATTTGTGCAATTGTCTTTCTTTGACTGGAACTCATCATGTCAGAATCTAAAAAGGCAGAAGCAATTAAGTGATTAGCTACAAAAAAATAAATAAACATTTAGTGTGCCTGATGTATAAAGGGCTCATTTGACTGTTTTACCTAGGCAACAGTGAAGATAATTTACTGAAGGAATAGTTTCACTCTGGTCTGTATCCACTTTAGGAACTCAGTAGGTTTAAGTGTAAGATGCTGTTTTTAGATTTCTGTGAACCCAACTGAGTGCTTGAAGTAGACAAAGACTACAAAAAACTGTCAATTCAATTGTTGTCAAATAAGAATTTTATTTTGGAGATGTGGTCGGAAGTATAAGATCACACCATGACTTTAGAGATGTTCGAACATGACACAAACATTATCTAAGCTACATATTTAATGTCAGACTTAAAGTGGAAGTAAAGGGAAAACCTAACTAACTGTAAACCTACTCTCAGCCAAATTCTAAGCCTAATCTATCTAGCCCTGTAAAGAAAAAAAATCACTATACTTACCTGTTCTTCAGCCACTCCGGTCTGGTCTCCAGGGGTGGCTGCTGCGTGCAAGAGAAAGCTGACAATGGCTGGGAAATGCCTGGGAAGTGACGTCACCATAATGCCGCATACACACGGTTGGATTTTCCGACGGGAAATGTTGGATGTGAGCTTGTTGGCGGAAAGTCCGACCGTGTGTATGCTCCATCGAACATTTGCTGTCGGACTTTCCGCCAACAAATGTTGGTTAGCAGGTTCTCAAATTTTCCACCAACAAAACTTTGTTGTCAGAAAGTCCGATCGTGTGTGCACAAGTCTGCGCACAAAAGTCCACACATGTTCAGAAGCAGAAGTGAACGGTCTTGTAACCTAGCGTTCATAATGGAAAATGAACATTCATGATGTGGCAAATTAGGAAATCTCCAAATGCAGCGCACAATTCTCTTCTTCTTTAATCATAATGAAGCTGCTTTGCTGGTGATACTGATGGAGTTATTGCAAACAAATTTTCAAAGGCTTTTTTTTTCAAGTGATATCAAGAATAATAATAATAGAATAAAAATAAAAAAATGCAAAAAGAAAAGCGCAAATCAACACTCACCAAACTTCTACTAACACGAAATTAGCAGAAGGAGCACAAAGGGTGCCGCTAAAAGCTGAAAAACCATGTAGTACGTCTAGTACGTCACTACCTTCGTAATTGTTGGCCAACATTAATGTGACCGTGTGTATGCAAGACAAGTTGGAGCCAACAACCTTCAAACAAAATTTGATTGACGGGGTGTGTACTATGGGTCTTCCATTGTCGGCTGTCTCTTCTGCGCACTCCTACAAGTTGCCACTGACAGCTCAGCCTGAGACTGGAACAGAACATCTGCAGAACAGATAAGTATAGCGATTTTTTTTCCTTACAGGGCTAGATAATTTAGGCTTAGAATGTGGCTCAGAGTAGGCTTATGCCCGTACACACGGTCAGATATTCCGATGGAAAAAGTCTGATTGGATAATGTTGTCAGAAAATCCGATCGTGTGTGGGCTCTAGCGGACTTTTTCCGTCGGAATTTCCGACAGAAAAAAATTGAGAGCAGGACCTTAAATTTTCCGACAACAAAATCCGATCAGACTTTTTCCGATCGTGTGTTGAGAATTCCGACGCACAAAGTGCCACGCATGCTCAGAAGAAATTTGGAGACGAAAGCTATTGGCTACTGGCCTCTACGTAGTCCCGTCGTACGTTTTGTACGTCACCTCGTTCGGAATGTTTGGATTTTCCAACAACTTTGTCTGACCGTGTGTGTGCAACATAAGTTTTAGAAAAAATCAGACGGATTTTGTGGTCGAAATGTCCGACCGTGTGTACGGGGCATTAGATTTAGTTAGTTTTTGCCTTTACTTCCACTTTAAATATATGCTCATTGTTAGTAACTAATCCTTATTTTATTCCTGTTAATTTTGAACTCTGTTGTAATGTTTTATATATTTAACTACGGTACCTTTAAAATATATACTATATATTTACAATATCTCAGAAAAGCGAGTACACCCCTCACATTTTTGTAAATATTTTATTTTATCTTTACATGTGACAACCCTGAAGAAAGGACACTTTGCTACAATGTAAAGTAGTGAGTGTACAGCTTGTATAACAGTGTAAATTTGCTGTTCCCTCAAAATAACTCAACACACAGCCATTAATGTCTAAACTGCTGGCAGCAAAAGTGAGTACATCCCTAAGCAAAAATGTCCAAATTGGACCCAATTAGTCATTTTTTCCTCCCTGGTGTCATGTGACTCGTTGGTGTCTCAGGTATGAATGCGGAGCAGGTGTGTTAAATTTGATGTTGTCGCTCACACTCTTTCCACTGGAAGTTCAACATGGCACCTCATGGCAAAGAACTCTCTGAGGATCTGAAAAAAATAATTGCTGCTCTACATAAAGATGGCCTAGGCTATAAGATTGCCAAGAACCTGAAACTGAGCTGCAGCACAGTGGCCAAGACCATACAACGGTTTAACAGGACAGGTTCCACTCAGAACAAGCCTCACCATGGTCGACCAAAGAAGTTGAGTGCACGTGCTCTGCATCATATACAGAGGTTGTCTTTGGGAAATAGATGTATGAGTGCTGCCAGCATTGCTGCAGAGGTTGAAGGGGTGGGGGGTCAGCCTGTCAGTGCTCAAACCATATGCCGTACACTGCATCAAATTGGTCTGCATGGCTGTCGCCCCAGAAGGAAGCCTCTTCTAAAGATGATGCACAAGAATGCCTGCAAACAGTTTGCCGAAGTCAAGCAGACTAAGGACATGGATTACTGGAACCATGTCCTGTGATCTGATGATACCAAGAAAAACTTATTTGGTTCAGATGGTGTCGAGTATGTGTGGTGGCACCCAGGTGAGGAGTACAAAGACAAATGTGTCTTGCCTACAGTCAAGCATAGTGGTGGGAGTGTCATGGTCTGGGGCTGCATGAGTGCCACCTGGCACTGAGGAGCTACAGTTCATTGAGGGAACCATGAATGCCAACATGTACTGTGACATACTGAAGCAGAGTATGATCCCCCTCCCTTCATAGACTGGGCTGCAGGGCAGTATTCCAACATGATGACGACCCCAAACACACCTCCTATATGACTACTGCCTTGCTAAAGAAGCTGAGGGTAAAGGTGATGGACTAGCCAAGCATGTCTCCAGACCATAAACCCTATTGAGCATCTCTGTGGCAGGTGGCCAGACCATTTTTGCAATTTTACCTTTGCTTTTTTATTTTTCACTTAAAGCTTTCAGAATTTGTGAAAGACCCCCAAAACCATATATTTTCTGAAAGCATATGACCTCTAGAATAAAAGGAAGGTGCTACTGATTTTTTTAGTCCCCCGCGGTATTTGCGCAAATGTTTATCAAAACAATATAGTCACAAAAAATACACTAAAACCATTATTAGCAGATAAAAACACAGCTAATTTTCAAAACTCCTGCTAAATCCCTACTAAATATAAAAGTGTAACCTGTATGGAGTAAATAAATAACAAATATATTTGTAAATTTTTAATTGCGCCTTTTTGAAAAATGGTGAAAATCGAATGTACCCAAAAATTTCTTTAAAAATCTGGAGGTTTTCATTTTTCACTTACAGCTTTCAGAGTTTGTAAAAAAGTTTGTAAAAAAGCATATGACCTCTGGAATAAAAATAAGGTGCTACTGATTTTTTAGGCCTTGCGGTATTTGCGCAAATGTATATCAAAACAATATTTTTGCTAAAAATACACTAAAACCATTATTAGCAGATAAAAACACAGCTAATTTTACAGAATTCCTGCTAAATAACAACTAAATATAAATGCTTAACCTGTATAGAGTTAATATATAACAAATGTTTGTAATTTTTACTTTGTGCCCTTTTGCAAAATGGTTCAAAACGAACGTACAAAAAATGTAAATATACAAATTTCTCAAAAAATATGAAGGCATTCAGAACCCCCCCCCCCCCCCCCTTTAAACCATATATTTTCTGAAATCATAGGACCAGTAGAATAAAAAGAATGTTCTATTGATCTTTTAGGCACCATGATATTTGCGTAAATGTTTACCAAAGCAATATTTTCGCAAAAAATACACTAAAATCATTAATAGTGGATTCATACATTTCTGCTAAATTCCTAGTAAATATAAAAGTTAATACTGTATTGAGTTAATAAATAACAAATATTTGTACATTTTAAATTGCACCTTTTTGTGAAATGGTGAAAACTGAAGGTACGCAAAACTGTAAATAACAACAATTTACTCTAAAAATCCTGAGGTTACCATTTTTCACTTACAGCTTTCAGACTTTGAAAAGACCCCCTCAAACTAGATATTTTATAAAAGCACATGACCTGTAGAATTAAAAAAAGTGCTACTGATTTTTTGGGCCCTGCAATAATTGTGCAAATGTTCATCATATCTCTGTTTTCACAAAAAAATACACTAAAATCATTAATATTGCACATAAACACAACGTAACTTACAAAATTCCTGCTAAATTACTACTAAAGCATCTCTCACATGGGGCATACTAAAGTGTATGCCGATGGGGGGCCATGTTTACCCGCACAGGGATGCACAGGTGTTAAGTGCATCCCCATATAGGCAGTCCCATTTATGTCAATTGGGATGCAACGGCTGCACAGGCATAGCTGCTGTTCTCAATCTAACATCTGTGTGGGTGTGGGTACACGCCCCCGAACGCAGACAGTGTGAGCTCAGGGACATGCATGCAAACCTACATGGATGTAAAATTGGGAGAAACGGCTCTATTCGTGCAGTTGCTCCATCCCAAATTACATCAATGGCACTGCCTGCACAGAGATGCACGGAACACCTGTGCATACCTGTAAAGGTACGCTGTGTATGCCCTGTGTGAACAAGGCCTTAGGCCCCTTTCACACAAGCACACCGATCGGGTCTGCCTGTCCATTTTTCAGGTGGGCCCAATCGGACCACCCATTATTCTCTTTGGAGAGGCTGATGTAAATGGACATGTGTCCGTTTACACCCGCCTACATCCG
This sequence comes from Lithobates sylvaticus, assembly GCA_028564925.1. Lineage (NCBI taxonomy): Eukaryota > Metazoa > Chordata > Amphibia > Anura > Ranidae > Lithobates > Lithobates sylvaticus. The sequence goes on from CM053027.1 coordinate 139,124,243, forward strand.
ATCCAGTCAACTAAAAACAGACGGATGGGGATTCCATTCCGCATCCATCTACCAGATCGGATCGGATGGTATCCGATGGAAATGGACAGGCGGTACATTTCCATTTGACAGCAGAGCAGACACGGACTTGTCATCCGCCTGCTCAGCGGGGATCAGCGGACAGAGCAGGCAGATCTGATTGACAGAGTCCGCTCCATGTGAAAGGGGTCTTACCAGGAGCGTCCTGTCCATTAGGGGCACTGTTTTTTTTTTTTTTTTTCGAGCCACATGATTAGAGCCTGAGGCTAGTGGGCTTGAAAAAGGTTGGGGTCGGGGTGCAGAGCATTGCACCCTGAATCCACCCACTTGTGACAATAGCAAATTAATATTCGCTATCATCTTCCAGCTCCTCCTGGCCAATCAGGACGGATCGGGTTGGCCAGGAGGAGCAGCCGTAGAGGGGTGAGTGCGGGGGGGGCATCACCGTGGAGGGGTGAGTGTGGGCAGACCTGGTCTTACCAGACCCCCATATCTCTTTTTACTTAAATGAAAATGGAATCTGTATAGAGATTCCATTAATTCAGAAAATGACAGTCTGATACATTGTAACATTCGCGGTTACTATGTATCAGCTGTCTGTGGATATAGGAGAGATTGCCCCTATATCCACTGTACTACAGGGGAGAGCTAAGTAAACACATGTTTACTAAGCCCCCCAAGCCCTTACTTCACGCCCACCCACAACGCTTCCCCCCCCGCACCACTCCCCAGCCTAACCGATCGCGGAGATCAGTGCAGGCTGTGGGACGGGAGGGGAAGGAGAGATACAGTCGGAGCGGCCCTGGAACGGGGGTGCGGGGGCAGTTGGGGGGTGATCTGACTGGCAGGGGGGACACATCTGGATCCCCCAAGCCCCATGCAGCACCTGAAGCCGGTGGGAGTGGAAGAGGAGGGATGCCGGCTAATGATGGTAGCTGCGGGTTTGCAGGGGGGGAGGATCGAAAGGAGGGGGGTAATCGATGCTAGGGTGTGAAGGGGATACGAGAGGAGAGTGGGGGGCAGTTTTAGATGGAAGGGAGATTATGGTTATTGAAGTGACCATAAGCTTATAGGAGAGGGAGAAATGAGGTCCGTACGGCGTATGGACTTGGCCACCTGCGGGCACTTCTTAAGTCCGTACGGGTGTATGGACCTGGCAGTGAAAGGGTTAATGGCTGTGTGTTGAGTTATTTTGAGGGGGGGACAGCAAATTTACACTGTTATACAAACTGTACACTCGATACTTTACATTGTAGCAAAGTGTCATTTCTTCAGTGCTGTCACATGAAAAGATATAATAAAATATTTACAAAAATGTGAGGGATGTACTCACTTTTGTGATATATATATATATTATATATATATATATATATATATATATATATATATATACATACATACAGTATCTCTATAGATATATATATATATATATATATATATATATATATATATATATATATATATATATATATATATAATATATATATATATAAAATCTATAGAGATATATATAGATAAATAGATAGATATATCTATATAGATATATATGTATAGTTATGACATATGTAGAAACGCACACCACATCCTATATTCCTGGTGCCCAATTTGTAACTTGCCTCTTTTAGCATGTTTACAGTCTCCTGTGACATGTCCACAGTCTCTGACCATCTCCTGTATCATGTCTGTGATCTCTGACCATCACTGGTACTATGTCTACAGTCTCTGTATCATGTCCATGGTCTCTGGCTATCCTCTGTATCATATCTGTAGTCTCTGAGCATCTCCTGTACTATGTCCACAATCTCTTACCATCTTTTGCACCATGTCTGCAGTCTCTGACCATCTCTTGTATTATATCCGCAGTGTCTAACAATTATGTATCATGTCATTATTTTTTTACTATATCCTGCTGTCTCTGACATTGAATATTCATTGAATTTTATGTGTGGTCCTTTGGTAATGTTGAGGGCCACACTTAACCTCCCTAGCGGTAACCCCGAGCCTGGCTCGGGTCCAGCTTTTTGTGCTGGGAGCGGTAACCCCGAGCCAGGCTCGGGCTTGCGTGCAGGATGCAGGGGGGAAGTTACTTACCTTTTCCCCTGGATCCTGCGATGTCTCCCCGCTGTGTGAGCGAGCCGTCCGCTCGCTCGATTCACACAGTGCCGGTCTCCGTTCCCTGCGACATTCCGACGCACGGGAGTGGAGATCGGCGCCAAATTTAAAATTTTTTAAAAACACAGTACACATACAGTACTGTAATCTTACAGATTACAGTACTGTATACAAAAAATACACACCCCCTTTGTCCCTAGTGGTCTGCCCAGTGCCCTGCATGTCATTTTATATAATAAAAATATTTTTTTTTCTGCCTGGAAACTGGAGATTGTCCATAGCAACCAAAAAGTGTCCCTTTATGTCAATAGTGGTTTTAGACCAGCTAGAAAACACCGATAAAAAATTAAAATCACAATTTATCATCAAACAATAAATTTAATGACAGCGACTATTCTGCAACTGAGCAAATTTCAGTTTTTTTTATTTGATTACATTATTGAATCATTTTTATATATATTTTTATTATATTATAATTTATTATTTTGTGTTTCAAACTTTATCATACCCGGGATGTCTACTAGACTCTGGTTCGGACAGATTTAAGTGAGTTATTCATAAGAATTGCATGCCTACAATATAAAAACGCCAAATTTCCATGCAAAATAATTGTACCGCTTTCAGCACCAAATTCCAGACAGAATCATACCGCCAGGGAGGTTAAGCCCACCAAATCAAGAAAGTTGATCACCACTGACCTACCGTATATACTCGAGTATAAGCCAAGTTTTTCAGCACATTTTTTTGTGCTGAAAGTGCCCCCCTCGGCTTATACTTGAGTCATGCACTTTTCTGCAGCAGAGTGGCCCCGAGATACAGGGCCCAAAGTCGGTCAACTGTGTCCATCTGCAGCAATGTAATTTCGGGACCCTTTGGCTGCAGCTAGGGGGCATCTAGGAACCCTTAAACTACCAAGTTTGAAGTTCAGGGGACCTATGGCTGCAAATGGGCACAGTGAGGCATGGGCACAGTGAGGCTGCAAATGGGCATTGTTGACCCTTTTTCCACTTACAGTAGCTGCGCATTTCTCACCCTAGGCTTATACTCTAGTCAAAAAGTGTTCCCAGTTTTTTGTGGTAAAATTAGGCGCCTCGGCTTATATTCAGGTCGGCTTATAATCGAGTATATAGGGTATTTATATTCAAGGGACAGTTTGAGTTTCTTTTGCATAGATCTCTCACCTCTACAAACAGGCATTGTGCCATTCCATCTCTTTCCATTGCAATAGATTAACGAAGAACCAAATAGCTTGTAGCCTTTGTTGCATATGAAAGTAATGACCGCATTGTTGTGACTGGTTTGAAGACTGCCATGTAAAATACCAGTAGGCAAATGGCATCCATTTGCTGGAAAAGAAAAGGGGTGCAAGAGAAACAGGTGATTTAGAGACAAGTTCCATTTTCCTATGGTTAAAGCAGCATTTGCTGAAAATCATGACCTAAACTGCTGCCAGATTAGAGAGATAATGGAGAAAGAATGCACTAATATCACAGTACATTTCTGGTTAGGTCCCCTTTCCTTATACTATATTTCTGCCACTGCCCCCTACACAACAGTATGATAACTTTGAGAGGTTTTAGCGTTACATAATTGTTAGCTTGCAGTGGGGTAGTTGACTTCTCTCAAGTGCTGGTACATAAATTGTAGATTTAGTCATTTGATTAGTTGATGCAGATGTCAGCTAGCGGGTGGTCCCTAAACCACACTTTCAACTACTCCACAGGATTTCCTTCTTCACACCCCTGTGAGTTCATAGGCCTTCATAGGCTAAAGGGGGAAGTCAAAAATAAAGCTTTGGGACACAGCACATAGCAAGGGTAGATGTACTACAGAGGGGAGATATTTTGCAGGACAGAGCTACACTACTAGGGAGAGAGGTTATAGTTGGGGCAGATGGGACACTTACCTATAAAGCTCCTTATGACCAAGTACACCATGGTGGTGATCTATTGCACTATTGTAAATAGTTGTATGGCATTTGAATAAATACTCCAAAACTTGGTACAGACTTTGTACCAATCTTTTGCTTCAATGTGTCTGATATTTATGATGTTTATCTAGACGATGCGTAATGCAAAATTGCTGTCTCCAATGGTACATCAATTTTTTTAAGATCCAAGTCGCTATTAATCTATACTTTACTGATAGCTGTGCTATGGAGCTTACATTGTGTGTACTCTAATATTGATGGCTGTACTATGGAGTGCTCTTTAATACTGATGGTGTTATAATGCTTGCACCATGTTCCCTCTTATAATTATGAATGTGCCATGAAGCCTACACCATATGCTCACTTATATTTATGGCTGTGCTTTGGAGCTTACACCTTGTGTTTTCTTAAACTAATGGCTGTGCTATGGAGCTTACACCACAAGCTCATTTATACTGATGGCAGATGACTATGGAGCTTACACTATGTGCTCTCTAAATCAAAGACAGTAACTCACCCACACAAACAGGTAGTGGCTTCCTCCACTTTCCTCTGATACAGCTGTTACTGACATGTCCAAGTAATCTAAGCCCATGATTACATGTAAAAGTGGTGTATAGTCCTCCGTAACGAAAGAAGGTTGTTCCATTTTGTAGCTGTCCTTGTCCAGGACACAGAGCTTCAGAGAGGTCTGCAATAATATAGATGCATATTTTTTCAGCATTTATGTACACAGAGCATAAATTATTTCACATCAGTCTTTGCTCACCTAAGAAGCTCTCAGTCTAATGCCATGACCATACATACAAAGGGATAACATACAAACTCAATGCACTATTTACCCTGATGGAACTCAATCCCAAGACTCTGCACAAGGTCACTTTCAACATGCTCCCTGTGAATATTGTGCCAATACTTATTTTCCAGTCTATGGCATAATGCAGATATTCACAAAAACACTTGTGCAGTAGCATTGCTGATTTATTTCAATCAGCATATTCAAGAGGGATTAAACTCTGTAATCTGTGCCCACAAAATGGCAGTACAGGGCAAATGACTAGTCACCAGCATGGTCTGTGGGATCCTTGCAGCTGATCTTTTCACCATCACTGAATTAGCATGCTATGCTCTGTACTGTGTCTCTGTGTGGAGGTGGAAATCTATGTGGAGAAAGAGTTTTGCAGTCTTATGTTAGAGCCTCCAACAAGAAGATCCGTGTGCAGCATAGTACTGACATGGCCAACGCTTATGCCAGATCTTCTGAGATTAGCAGTTAGAGGCAGCAGTAACTTAGATCTCACACTGCAGGTATACAGCTATGAAGTACCTAGTCAAACTCACATACCATGAAGCACACTGCTATTTTTAGAAGGAATTCCAGACAAAAGGTATATTTTTCAGGGTACTGCTTAGGCACAATTAACATTTCTAAACTTTCCCTATAACATATCAAATCTTTGTTTTTTGAGTTAAGGTCTTCTTTAGTATCTAATATTAGGAATATATTTTGAATAGCATTTGGGTCAGAAGCAAGGTCAGCTGGCCAACTATGCAGAGAAATAATTTAAAGTGCTTCACTTTCTAGGCATAAAGCATGTGTTCTGTTCTATGTAGTCCTTTGTATAAGCCATTGATGGCGAACCTTGGCACCCCAAATGTTTTGGAACTACATTTCCCATGATGCTCCACTAAACTGCAGAGTGCACGAGCATCATAGGAAATGTAGTTCCAAAACATCTGGGGTGCCAAGGTTCCCCATCACTGGTATAAGCTAACATGTTGTATCATTCATAGACTGTTCAAATATAGTCATAAAGGAGAGACAACAGTGCTTTCATGTTTTGAGTCGTGATTGTCATTTTTACCTTTATTTTTTTTACATAATTTTCAGTTTAAGTGATTGCTGTTCTATACTTTAATTATGATATTTGATCGATTGATCTAGCTATATATCTATCTGTCTATCTTCTGCACTTGGGATACAAGTAGAGATGTTAATTCAATTCATAGTGATTAGAAACTTACTAAAGTTTCTCCTGACCATCAAAATTGAGTGATTAAGCGGAATACATTGGTATGTGCAATTTGGTAAATTTTTTGAATACTGTACTATAGTTTCCTTAAATTTTATTGGCTACAAATATCACACAAATAGCAGGAAGGCTTGAGATAATAAATATTGCCAATAGCAATGTTCTGTTCTTAAAATATCTGAATGTCAATGTAGAGTCATTCTTTTAATTTTTATGTTTTTAGGCTGAAAAGTAATGGTTATCTGGAAACACAAAAAAAACACTATTAACATATCAAAGCTATTTAATACACCAAGTATGACATAGGGTCTAATTGGCTTGAATGTTGCATTGATCATATGGTGAATATCACTTGGGATACAAGTAGGGCTGAGAAATTCATTTCATAGTGATTAGAAACTTACTAAAGTTTCTCCAGCCCAGCAAATTTGTACTAGCATCTAAATCTCAGTGACGAGCTTTGTCCTTTTTAAAAAAATTCCCCTCAGCTGTCCATATTGTCTGAATTTAATACAGGTTCACTTGCCCAAGCTTTTTTAGCAATTGACCCTTTAGAAGTCACTTTTCATGTTATAAGAGGAACAAACCAAAAAATTAAAAAAACTTACTGAACATCACCAGGAAGACATTTATAGACAGAAAGAAGTGCGGTATCCCCATTGAATATTTGGCATCCATCGTTGTAGTTGACCAGAGATGTCTTGTGGTTTTCAGTATAGGCTATAGATGTGTCATTGCTGAGAGTAGTTCTATGTCCTATGCTAAACAGATTATAGTTAAAAACAACTTCATTGCACCAGACAGGTCGCCTGCTGCTACCTTTTGTGTTGAAGTAAAATTGCTCCTTCTTAATCACGGGTCTGAATTTGAACTGACAAGGATAAATGCGGAGCTGCCTAGCATGTTCTACATAACTGGATAAATAGCTGTAACCTTCCCCCACCGGTCACAGCCTGGTAATAAACTGGAGAACACCTAAGGGCATGAGTTCATATACAAACAAGTATTCAGGTTTAGAATCTCTAACTTTATTCTAAACATGCTCTTTTTTTTTTATAATTAACAGTTTTTATTGATTTTTTTACCACATAACAACAAAAGAGATGAGATATCAGACAGGGGACAACATATAAAGTCCTTAATCAATTAGTAGTCTAACAAAGTCACATAGCTAAAAGATATGCATAAGTAAGAGTGACCAAATCAACTACAGAAAACAACAATGGCTTAAAAAGAAAGAGCATATCAACTGGTCTAGCTGCGTAAATGCAAGAAATTGGGCACTGTTCCCAACCGGGCCGATTCAAATTTAGCCAGGCGCAGGGATAGCATCCAAAGCTCTATTAGATGTCCTAAAATAGTTTCTTAAAGGAAATTAGCAACCAACAAACTAGAAAAAGAAAATAGAGAAGAGGAAAGGAAAGTGATATAGAAAGGGTCCTGAGTCTATTTTTCCCAGATGTTGGAGCTCACCACCACCACAGAGAGTAAAGCAGGATCATTAGACATGCTCTTTTTTGAGCAGAAACATTTAGGCCTGGTTCACACCTAAACTGGCGGCAGATCACACAGTAACGCTGTCTGTCCCTGTTCTCCATTTCAGGGATGAATCTGGACAGAAACTTTGCCTGAATTCGGCCCTGAAGCGGAGGCAAAGATGCGTTTCTGTGCAGTGCACTATGCAGTCGTCCTGGAGACATGTGAACCAGCTCCATAGATCGGTGGTTACAGGTCTCCTGCTATGCTAATTGGATGGGGAGAAACCTGCAACCTCCAATTTGCATAGGTGTGAACCCAGCCTAAAAGTAGAACCCTGCTAAGTAAAATTTACACCTGTACTAACTAGACATAGCATAACTCCTGGACTATTGCAGATAAACATTTATTTCAGTGGGAAACATTTACTATCATTTGCTTCACCACAGGTGGAAGGAAAGAAAATAGCTTGATTTCCCCATCAACACAGTCAGTGTTGATGGGGGAATTCCTCCTGCAGCGGTACAATTATCATTGGCAGCAGCTAAAGCCGCCAGCAGTGATCGCATGCAAAAAATAAAACAGGTTTGTTGTACTGAAGTTGATCAATAGATCGGCTTCAGTAAAACCAGCCGTCCCATAAATAGATTGAATGTTGGCCAGTCCTTGCTGTACTGGATGAGATTTGACCCATCTATGGTTGACTTTAGACAGACTTGGGCAGTACAGTGGTTAGAACTTCTTCCTTACACTGGATTACCTAGTTTGAATTCTGATCAGGATACCCTTTGTATGGAGTTCGCAGTACGGTAGTGGAGTTCTTCCTGTGTATGTCTTTTAAAAACGCCCTGGAGGAGGGGCGAAACGCGTCGACGTAATTTCCGGCCAAGGATCTAACCACTGACGCCACTTCCTGTTCCCGTGGAGCGCACGCTAAACCAGCTGCAACCGCGGAAGTATCTGAGAAGTTTGCCTTCCTTTATGCATCCTGTAAGTAGCGCAGAGCACGCATTTTAAAAATCCTTCTACAACACTTTAAAATTTGCTCTCTTCTATTATCGGTACAATATCTCCAAGAACATCACTGTGCCTTGTGTGCATGCATCGCTCCCTGGATCCTCTCATCCCACTGGCTTGTTTATTCAGCTCTGCTTTTGTGCCTACCTGCCGAACCACAGCTTGTCTGCATATCTGCCCTCTGCTTTGCTGCTCTGTCTGTCTGCTAGCCCGGTGAGTCTATTCCAAGAAGGAGCTCATATGTACATTTATTTTGGTTCTTGGTTTTTTGGGACAATAACTGGACTTACTCACATTCATTTTTATTTATATATTTTCTTACCACATTTAGGTTGTGGCTTATCACTTATTCAATTTTGGTATCTATGAAATAATTTTATGGTTATTATTCAATCATGTCACTTATGTAATAATTTATCACACACATTATTTGATGATAGTTTATTTTTTATGGGATTGGTTTGTGTCAGACATGTAACCAATTCACACACATTATTGATGTTTGTCAATTTTGTGGGATCATTTATTATTTTGTCACAATTTTTGTTTGCCAGCGCTGTTTTATTGGTTTGAGCACTTCCTGTGTATGGGCTTCTTCCTGCAGTCCAAAGACATGCTGGTTAACTTGCTCCTGTCCAAGTTGGCTCTAGTATGTATGCATGTGTGATAGAGACCTTAGATTGTAAGCTCTTTGAGGCCAGGGACTGCATTGACTACACAGTATGTAAAGCACTGTGTGAATTGTTAGCACAATATAAATACCTGTAATAAGTACAATTCTGCATAGGTCTAAAAAGCTCTACCATAGGACACAATAGACATTTTTTTCCATGCTGCGGGTATGAAAAATATAAACATTACAACAACCGTTTCAGCATCCATGTAAAGATAAGTCAAGGACATTGTAGCTTATTTAGAAAAGCAAGCAAGGAATACACGATACCTTACTATCCAATAGGTGACTCCCAGGAAAAAAAAAATACTTAAACATAATGAACTGTATACAATAATGACAGCAGTACCAGTCATGCATTTAATATAGACAATTTAATGGTTATGAAACTGTAAATGTTCTAGCAGGTTAACACATTATTTCATGTTAGTAATCATAACTGAGAGGTTACAAGACTCTCCCTAAAAAAATACATGACTAATTTCCATACATTTCATAAATCAAATACAAATAAGACAAGGTGGATTCCATTACTGAGGAATTTACTCTAATCACTAATCATGATATCTAAGACAGCCAGAGTAAGAAGGTTTCTTCTTTCTGATGAGCTTCGAACCAATGAAGGAAATCAGTGTACTTAAAGATGAAATTAGATCTGATGAAAAGACCATTTAGGAAAATGTGTGTTCAGATTGGTTTCCAAATTAGTTACTGTGCTCTTGTGCTCTACACTTACTTTATTTGAAATTCTTCTTAAAAAATATCCCTAACATAAGCGTCCATAAAAAATAAAAAAGACTTGTCACCAGCATTGCCAGTGGTCTCCCAGCAAGCTGATCTTTTACCATTACTGATGTAGCACCCTCCTAGTATAGGATGCTAGGTAAATTTTGTTTTTGGCTTGCTTTGTAATCAGAAGAGCAGTTATAATTTGCCTTGGTCTGCTCATGGTTTCACAGGTTGGAAGTTTGATCGTTTCCCCCTGCATCTGGGAGAAGCTTCCAGAGCTTAGGGTGGGGAATTCAAATGACTGGCATGAATATTTACTATGTTCTTGCCATTGCCTGGGGGAGGTGTGCCCAGAAGGTGTGAGAGGTGGTAAATAGCCTGAAGCCTTGAGGAGAAATCCACAAGGGATGGATCTGTGAGCTTCAGGGGGTTGCTTGACCCCAAAGCACCACTGAATGCTGGACTTATCTATCAAGGGATCGAGTCTGAGGATGTAGCTGCTCTAGGACTTGTGAGTGGAGATCCTGACTGACTCTCTACAACCACATAATCCGAGAGACCTGTCTCATTGCCCCCAGCTATGAGACTTTAACTATTCTGCAGCTATCTCATGGTCCCCAGCCGTGATGCTAGACTGTGCTATCTTTACTAAGAGAAGAGTGTCCTCTTTTCTAAGCATTTTGGAGGATCCCCTGGCCCTTATCCCTCTCCTGTGAAAGGTCTGCAGGCAATAAATATTAATAAGACAGGGCTTTTGCTTCCTAATATCAGAGCCTCCAGAAAGAACAACAATGAGCTGCATTAGTGGCATTACTAAGTCTCATTTCCACTCTCATGAGACTAGCAGCAGCAGTTTCTTAAGCTGACCAAACATGGATTGAAATTTGTCGGTTCAGCAGGGACCGGCTGAATTTAGATCTATGTATGTACAGGCTGGTTGTACATAAGTTGATCTATAGACTCAATCGACTTGTGTACAACCAGCCTGTTGGGTATTTTTTGAACGATCAGTGCCACCGGCTATAGCTGGCAACAGTGATCATTGTATTTTGACAGCGGGGAAGACTCAACACTATCAGTATACAATACCACAGTGGTAGATTCACTGGGAAGAACCATTATGGAGATAAAGCTCCATTTATTGTTGCCACCATCCCAAATATAATATGTATATAAAGGCAAGTACTCCCGGTACAAAAGTGACTTCAAGGGGGGAACTTTTTGAGAAGACACAAATATATTATTCAAAAAAATATAGAATAGAAAAATGTATTGAATAAAAAGCACTGTCATAAACAAAGATAACAGTGATGCATAGAGTAATATACAGTATCCATATGTAGTATATAAACAGATAAGCACTTCTCCTATAGCCCAACGTGTTTCAGGAGATTCAGGATAAATCCTGAGGAGACAATAATTTGAGATGCTCTGAAACAGAGAAAACAGATAAACTCTAGACTTACAGAAAAGGGGCAATGTCGAACAAGGAAAATATCATGGCCATAAAAGTGTACATACCAATACTGTTTCGTGGAATAGAATATTAAAATTTGATGATTAAAGATGATACCAAACAGGTGTGAAGACATATATCCAAGCAGGGAAGATGGTTACCCAAGCATAAAATGTGAATCCTCAAGGCTCGAGGGATCCCTCACAAGGGTCCCCAAAAACAAAGTGCGTCCTCTCAACAGAGACGTGCAGGCTAGTATATAGCTACACTGGTTGGATAAAATCAGTCCTACAGAACAAAATAACAAGGGGTAAATAACTAAAAATATTTTACAAAAAGGAAGGCAAAACAAGAGCATGTAATATATAACATATATCGAGCATTGCCTTCATTATACTAATAACTTGAATATGTTAATTATAAAGAATTATGAAACCTGTTTGGTATCATCTTTATCATCTAATTTTAATATTCTATTCCACAAAACAGTATTGGTATGTACACTTTTATGGCCATGATGTTTTCCTTGTTCGACATTGCCACTTTTCTGTAAGTCTAGAGTTTATCTGTTTTCTCTGTTTCAGAGCATCTCCATGTCCCTGAAGAAGGGATTTATACTGAATCCCCCGAAACGCGTTGGACTATAGGAGAAGTGCTTTTCTGTTTATATACTACATATGGATACTGTATATTACTCTATGCATCACTGTTCTCTTTGTTTATGACAATGCTTTTTATTAAAATTATTATTAATTTAATACATTTTTCTAAATTTTTAATAATATTTGTGTATTCTAACAAAGGTTGCCATTAAAGTCCCTTTTGTACCGGGGGTACTTGCCTTTATATAAATACCACAGTGGTAAATATTTCCCCATCTACCACAAATGCATGGATAGGAAAAACAGGCCATTTTGCTAGTTAAATGAAAAAAAAAATGATCATGTGTGGGCTGTCTTAGTCTTACACTCAACAAATACAGCTAGGAGGCTGTAGGCACAGGAGTGCCTAGGCAACCATTACCAAGAAGTGCTCTGCTATTTTTATAGGAGGCTCTAGTCTACAAGAAAACTAATTTTTTTCAGAGCACTGCTTAGGCACAATTAACATTTAAACATTTTCCCTATGAAATACATTTATTTTAAAATTTATGTTTCACTTTAAAGAATATGTAATCCCAAGAAGAAAATGTAATATATTGCAGCTTACCGGTTCTCAAAGGTGGTGGGTGGTGGTTGAGTTTTGTTTTCTTTTTACAGGATAAGAAAATTTTCAGCAAATACAAAAAATACCTGTTGACAGAAAGGCGGTGTCCTTGTCACTTCCTGTGAGTTGAACTAAAACTAGAAATAATATCTTCCTTACAAGATTTTGTGTATTCTACCAATTCCCCTCCTCATGTAATGGAGATGAAGAGAGGAAGACCTTTTTGTAGTGAAATCATGACAGCAGCCTGGGTGACAACCATGGCTTGCTCCATAAATACATTGGAGAAGTGAATATAGGCATGAAGGGACAGGAAGTACATATGCAAGATTAAGACTAGAAAATAAAGGGGTAAAAGCCTAAAAAAGAAAAAACGAACGCAGCAACATCTAAGGACTGGTAAGCTGCTGTATATTAAAAAAATTTTTTGGGGGTTTAGATACACTTTATAGTAAACCAGTGACAAATCTAGGTTGCCTTTAGTGAAAGCTGCATTTAAAGACAAGTAGGTATATCCAGAAGTGTACGTAAGCAGCTAAATATAATCACACATTTTATGTAACAGTTGAGCTTGGCTCCTCTGACTTCTTGAACCTTTCTTGTGGTCCTTTAGTAGGGTAGGCAGCATTCCTGACCAAAAGGGTGATCAGGAGGTGGCGGGGGACTAGGCAAAGCTCAACTTTTAGAAAAAATAAGGGTATCATACAAAGGAGATATTCTTTGCTCTGAAAATGACTTCAGAACTACATAGCTATAATCGTTTTACCAAGCTAAGGAAAAGCCATGTATATATTATGTGAGGCCTAAAGCTGGCCATACACTATGGGAATTTCAGCAGATTCATGATACACTGGCTGAAATTCACTCTGTGGCAGGCCCTGCCACTACCCCCCCTTACCCTCCTTCCATCCGACAGATCATTTCTGTCCAAATAGTCGCTGCATCCAGTCAGATGCAGCTGCTCTTTAAGTATTCTGACATATGCTGTAACATATATTACACTTGTAGCTTTGTTTAGAAAGCATGCCATAAATTATTTAAAATTATATTCAAGAAATGTTATTAAAATATGTGTGTGAACTATTTGTTGAAAATAATTAGGCTAGAACCACACTTCATCTTTTCTAAGAAAGCATTGTATATATACAGTATATAGTAATGATAAGTTGTATCTGAATGCCATCATTGATATCCATTTCAAACAGAATTTCGTGTATATCATGTATTTCTATCAGACAGAACATTTCCAACATGCCACAGAAACTTTGCAATTATCCATGTCAAAATATATCAACATATCAGAATCGTTATTTAGTTGGTCTGTATGGATAAAACCCGATAAAAGTCCACAAAGTTTACTTTTATCTTCACTGCCTGTTGATCCATTGTCCGGAATGTTTTGATTCTCCTCTGAAAGGCCACTCTGTATTTCATTGACAGTTGGCACCATGACTTTCTCCAAGAACAACACCAACTGTAAGGTTCAGAGGAACAACCACAATCTTCTTGTTGTGAGATATTTCTTCACCATGGCCCAAGAGGCATACTGAAAGCTTTCATCTTTTCTTGCTATCCTGCCTTTCAAATTTATGAACCACACGGAATGCTTCCAAAAACTCATTAAAGTCAATGCTACCATCTTTGTTTGAGTCTATGCTGTGGGCCAAGTCATCAATGGTCGCATCATCTATACTGATATGAAGATGAGAGCTAAAAAGTTTCCATGTTTGACGAAATTCCTCAATGGAAATAAGGCCTAAATAGGACATAAAAACACAATTATATGAAGGTATGGGATATAAAGGGTGCATGAAGAAAAACACTTAACCTATCATGATTAATTAACTGATTGACTAAATGCTTAGTTTATTTGAAGTGGTTCTAAAGGCATGAGGTTTTTCACCTTAATGCATTCTTTGCATTAACCAGTTAACAACCGGCCCATAGCCGAAAAACGGCTACAGGGCGGTTGCTTAAGGGCTCTTTCACACGGACGGACCGTATGTCCGTTTTTCATCCTTCCGTTTTCGGATGAAAAACGGACATACAGGTATCCCTATGGGATAGCGGGTGTCAGCGGATGAGCATCCGCTGACACCCGCTCTCGTCCGTGCCGCTCTGCTCCGTTTCTGCAGACGGAGGAAAACCCCATTTTTTCATCCGTCTGCAGAGCGGATCGGATGACGATGGACTCTACGGTCCGTCGTCACCCGATCTCCCATAGGGGAGAGCGGCGCTCTGACAGGTCCGTCCCTGCACGGAGTGCAGAGACGGACCTGTCATCTTCCTGCTCAGCGGAGATCGCTCCGGCGATCCACGCTGAGCAAGCGGCTATCCACGGGGCGGATCTGCACTGATCCGCCACGTGTGAAAGAGCCCTAACTCTACGAGGCCGTTAATTAACGGCCTCACAGAATTCCCCTCTTGCGCGCCCCCGTTTACCACGTGATCGCTCCGTCAAATGACGGAGTGATCACATGTAAGTAAACCGGCGTCATTTGATGACGCCTGTTCCTCTCTCCTCCTCTCTCTGTACCGATCGGTACAGTGTGAGAGGAGAGGGGGAGGGATCGGTGGCAGCAGTGCTGTGGGCGGGATCTGTAGTGCCCACAGCCTGCTCTGCAGTCACCATTGATCCATCCATCCATGCTCAGCCATCCCTCCATACCCTGCAATACACAGCAATAGCCTGCAGTGTATTGCTGGGTATGGAGGGATGGCTGAGCATGGATGGATGGATACCCAGCAGTACTGTGCAATACTCTGCCATACCCTGTAAAACTCTGCCATACCCTGCGATACTCTGCCATACCCTGCGATACTCTGCCATACCCTGCCATTCCCTGCCATACCCTGCGATACTCTGCCATACTCTGCCATACCCTGCGATACTCTGCCATACCCTGCGATACTCTGCCATACCCTGCGATACTCTGCCATACCCTGCGATACTCTGCCATACCCTGCGATACCCTGCCATACCCTGCGATACACTGCCATACCCTGCCATACTCTGCCATACCCTGCCATACTCTGCCATACCCTGCCATACTCTGCCATACCCTGGGATACTCTGCCATACCCTGCGATACTGTGCCATACCCTGCGATACCCTGCCATACCCTGCGATACTCTGCCATACCCTGCAATACTCTGCCATACCCTGCGATACCATGCTATACCCTGCAATACCCTGCGATATTCTGCGATACCATGCAATACTCGCTACGATCAAAGCCAGGATCGTTTTTTTATTTTATTTCAGGCTTTCCAGCCTAGAGGTGAGATGTGGGGTCTTATTGACCCCATATCTCACTGTAAAGAGGACCTGTCATGCCATATTCCTATTACAAGAGATGTTTACATTCCTTGTAATAGGAATAAAAGTGCTCAAAAAAATTTTTTGGGGGAAAAAAAGTGTCAAACTAAAATAAATAAAGTAAAATGAACAATAAAAAAAAAGTCCCGCCCACATATTCAAACCACACATGTGAGGTATCGCTGCGAACGTTGGAGCGAGAACAATAATTTTGGCCCTAGACCTCCTCTGTAACTCAAAACATGTAACCAGTAAAAAAAATTTAAAGCGCCACCCAGCGGGAGCCTCCCATTGCGATCTGGGGGTCCCCTTGTTAAAGGGGGCTTCCAGATTCCGATAAGCCCCCCGCCCGCAGACCCCCACAAACACCGGGCACGGTTGTGGGATGAGGCCCTTGTCCTCATCAACATGGGGACAAGGTGCTTTGGGGGTCTTAGACCCCCAAAGCATCCTCCCAATGTTGAGGGCATGTGGCCTGGTACGGTTCAGGCGGGAGGGGGGGGCGCTCTCGTTCCCCCTCTTTTCCTGCGGCCTGCCAGGTTGCGTGCTCGGATAAGGGTCTGGTATGGATTTTGAGGGGGACCCCACACCATTTTTTTTGGCTGGGTTTCCCCTTAAAATCCATCCTAGACCTCAAGGGTCTGGTATGGATTTTGAGGGGGACCCTACGCCATTTTTATTTATTTTTTTGTCTGGGGTCCCCCTTAATAACCATCCCAGACCTGAAGGGCCTGGTTATTGAATTTGGGGGGACCCCCACGCTTTTTTATTTTTTATTTTTTTTATTTTTTATAAATGACTTTTTTTTTTATGAATGACTTTCAATGAATGACTGTTCTCTATATTACGGGAGCCGACAATACACATTAGCCGCGAGTGATTTTAAATAGCTTTCTTTTCTGCAAAAATGACACTTTTTGCAGAGACAGTTCTAAGCACTGGAAACGTGCGCCCCTTTACATACATACTATAGACACCCCCCAGGTACGAAATTTAAAGGAATATTACACATTTATTGTTTCAATTTAATCATTATTAAAATCACTGCTACCGAAAAAAACTGCAGTTTTTAAAAGTTTTTTTTGCATTGATACATGTCCCCTGGGGCAGGACCCAGGTCCCCAAACACTTTTTATGACTAACTTTTTAAAAATAAATGACTTCAATGACTGTCCTCTGTATTAAAAGCACCCGCGGCTATATGAATATCAATTCATATAGCCGCGAGTGCTTTTAAAAGACATTTTAAAAAGCAACATTAAATCCCCGAACACCGGACCCGAACCCGAACATACAGTAATTGTTCGGGTTCGGGTCCGGGACACCCTAAAGTCCGGTACGGTCCAGAACTTGCATCCAGAAACATACCTATAAAAAGTAGGGAATATACTTAGCGCTTTGGTGACCCATGTGTTGGAACACCACCACTTTGCTGCTCCCTGAACACTGCATGTATTTAACACTTCCAGATGTAGAATGTCTGCTCCCCTATGCATGAGGGTCAGATAAAAAATAAAATTTACCTTCACTACACAGCCCTCACCCTTTTTCCCATTGAAAGAAATTAAAGAAAATGCACCCTGTCACTGCAAATAGCGCTGACCGCTAATCATCTCTTGACCCATGTTTACCATTTAAATTTATATCATTATTCTATACACAATCGCCATCTTGTGCCACTTCATAATAGCAAGTGCTAATCATCATTTTCTAGTAGTAGTATTAGTAGTAGTTGTAGATTTGAGCAGAATTTAAGTTAAGTGAATTTTTGAAGACCGTTTACTTTATTCAAACTTTTTGTATGTCATTTATGTATGGGCTAATTAAATTTCAATAAAATAAAGTAAATATAATCATTGTATGCAAAGTTGTGTTTATGTGAATATTTCTGGGTAGGGTAGCTCCATAGCCATAGCTTTCATCAGATTCCTAAAAGGGTCCTTGACTCAAAAAAGTCCTGCCTAAGAGATTCCAGTGTACAATTCAGACACCAAAGATTTGGGTCCATATGGCATGGAAGGTGGTACAAATTCCTTGTCTATATCTGGTATATAGATTTTCCTGCAAAATAATACTAGGAGGTGCTTTTGTGCACAACACTGACAATAAGTTACACCATTTTTCAGTGATTACATTTTATAATTAAAATGCTTTCTTATAAAAGGGTTTGGGTGAGTATCCTATTATCTTTAAATTTCCAAGAAACAGGAAACATTTAATGGATATGCTTACTACAAGATATCAGTTTACCTGAGTGATCCTTGTCAATTATATTGAATATGCTTTCCAAGTCTGCTCTGTATCTGTATAATGTTTCTACCAAGCTTGGTTGCACCTAGTTTGCAAAACAAAGTATAAAAATGTATATTAAAAGTCTGGATAGTGAACATTACCATAACATGACCCAACAAGTAATCAACAAGCATATACTTGTAAGACAAAATCAATGAATTTTAAAGTGGAAGAAAAGCCTAACTATAACTATTCTTGAAATTGTTCCCTCCCCCATGTCACCCTGCAGCTCCTGCTTCCCTATGTCAGGGAGCTGCTGCTGCAGAGGAGGGAGTGCTGACAACCTCTGGGCCAAGGGAAAATCCGACAGCAGACATTTGTCCACTGAAAATTTATAAGCCTGCCATCCAACATTTGTTAGCGGAAAATCCGACAACAATTGTCCAATGAATCGTACAAACAGTCAGATTTTCTGCCAACAGTCTGTCATCACACAATTCCCATTGGAAAATCCGATCATGAGTATGAGGCTTTAGTTCATTAACCTGTCAGATAGCAACTTTTGGGCTCCCCTGCAAGAAAAGTTTGGAATAAAAACTTTTTGTTTTTACATTTTTGTCCATTTGTTAGCCCATACTAAAAAATCTAGAAAGGGTATTTATTGGAATATAAGTTTTATATGTCCTTAAAACAATGTAAACAATATTTATGAAGACAAGTTATTCATAGATTTATTGTCAAGGTATTCAAAGCACACTAATGCCCCATACACACGATAGTATTTTCCGACTGAAAATGTGTGATAGGAGCTTGTTGTCGGAAATTCCGACTGTGTGTAGGCTCCATCGGACATTTCCGCCACACAAAATTTGAGAGCTGGTTCCGTTGTTGGAAATTCCGATCGTGTGTACACAATTAGGACGCACAAAATTCCACGCATGCTCGGAATCAAGCAGAAGAGCCACACTGGCTATTGAACTTAATTTTTCTCGGCTCGTCGTACGTGTTGTACGTCACCGCGTTCTTGACGTTTGGAATTTCAGACCAACTTTGTGTGACCATGTGTATACAAGACAAGTTTGAGCCAAAATCCGTCGGAAAAAAAAACATGGATTTTGTTGTCGGAAAATACTATCGTGTGTACAGGGCATAATGCTGCTAAAGTTGGCAAGGGCATCTAGGCTTCAAAAAGGCTAGTAACTGGCTATTTTCAAATGGATTACCACAAAAGTAAATAGCATCACCTAATAATTACAGACCTTGCAAGGCTTGCCGTAAAGTAGATGATTTGCTTTGTTTTTTCGATCTATACATAGGCTGCGCTAGCGGATAAAAGTGCCTAATGTGATATTCATTAAAGTGACAAGTGCTATTAAATCAATAATACATCTCAAAACGTGCAAAATAGCTAAATGAAAAATACTGCTGATAGACAAAATGATCACTAGAAACAGTAAGCAGTCAACACGTAAGTGCTAAATCCACTGTGTATAGAGGAAATGGGGTACTTAATTAAGAGAAGCAAAATCCTTAAGCCGACAATCCCCTCCAGAAACCCCACTCACCAAAAGTGGTAGACCCACGGCTTTTCAGTCCTAGGGTCAAAATAGCGGTGTGGGGGATTAATTGCTGTATGAAGAAGTTCCTTTCTTGTAAACTCCAAAAGAAAAGGGTCCAGAGGATTGTTAAGCCGAAAAATGAAAGAGAAAATAACATGTGAAGTATTGCTACTAATACCGCTCAAAAAACAGGTATCAGCGTGTTCCGGGTGCACAAAGATGGCGTGCGTTCCACAGCAACAGGAAGCAGCGTCACTGGCTTTCAACACCGGAAGTTACGTTGACGCGTTTAGCCCCTCCTCCAGAGCGTCATCAAGGACATCCAAATGTCCAGATGACATCCAGATGTCCTTGATGACGCTCTGGAGGAGGGGCGAAACGTGTCGACGTAACGTCCGGTGTTGAGAGCCAGTGACGCTGCTTCCTGTTGCCGTGGAATGCACGCCATCTTTGTGCACCCGGAACACGCTGATACCTGTTTTTTGTTCAGTGAGTGCTTCAATTAACAGCGGTATTACAACCTTTAGTAGCAATACTTCACATGTTATTTTCTCTCTCATTTTTCGGCTTAACAATCCTCTGGACCCTTTTCTTTTGGAGTTTACAAGAAAGGAACTTCTTCATACAGCAATTAATCCCCCCACACCGCTATTTTGACCCTAGGACTGAAAAGCCGTGGGTCTACCACTTTTGGTGATTGGGGTTTCTGGAGGGGATTGTCGGCTTAAGGATTTTGCTTCTCTTAATTGAGTACTCCATTTCCTCTACACACAGTGGATTTAGCACTTACGTGTTGACTGCTTACTGTTTCTAGTGATCATTTTGTCTATCGCCAGTATTTTTCATTTAGCTATTTTGCACGTTTTGAGATGTATTATTGATTTAATAGCACTTGTCACTTTAAAGATTATCACATTAGGTACTTTTATCCGCTAGCGCAGCCTATGTATATATCTTTATATATATTGTATGTAATTTTTAGGGTCTGTACCTTTGCAGGCAGCAGCAGCGGTCTCTATATATGATTTTGGGTGTTTATTTATTACCTTATTTTTATTGGTTCCTTTGGCGCAAGTTTTAGGTTGTTTGTCTTGTTTTTTCATCTGCCAGAATCTGTTGGAGGAATCCTCCCTGCTGTGCTATTGTATTCTGACAGCGTGTACTCCTGCACTGTCAGAATACACTCATCAATGCTGTAGCCGCTGATCAAATGTTTCATTAGACATAAGATGATCATTAGATAAACATCTATCAAGGAAGTATGGGCATAGATGGATCGATATTTGGCTGGTCTTTGCCTAACCTGCCGAATTTCGATCTATCTAGGGCCAGCTTAAATCTAACATCAATTTTAGTGAAGATATTTGTGGTATTGATATAGATCATAAAAAAAGCATCTGCTAGCAAATAAAGCCATAAGCAATAACCAGCATTGACTTAAAAATGACAGAAGCTGTCAAACACATCTTCTTTCTTTTGATGAGGAAATAAGCAGAAACTTATACAAAAGTGTGGCTGTGGTTGTAGTATATTTAGACTTTGCATTTGGTTAATGGTTAATGAGTAAGTTAAAAAAAAAAAAAACATTTTCAGTACATACTCTGCAATACTTGCACATTTCCCTATGTTTTATCCAATTAGATTCCCCGAAAATATGGAAAATGTCCAGTTGATCTGCCAGAAATGCCTGTTATGGACTGACAAAACACAGCATTCTTTTGAATTAAATGGTGTCAACCTTCCTAGTTGTTTTTCGTTAAACTACTCAAACCTTCCACCTAGTCTGTTATCCACAACATTGGGACTAATTATTTTGTAGTCCCTAGGTATGAGCTTGAAAGAGCTAAATAAGCTCCTTAAGTCTAGGTTCACATCATTGCGGCTTTTTTATATCCTCGTTTTTTATGCGTTTTTGCATGCAGTTTTCAAGCATTTTGTGTTTTACAGTTTTTTTTTCCTCTTTAAACACACTGTAAACACACTGTATATAGCTGGTTGCTAAGAAGGGCGCCAGGAAGCAGGCCTCTGCATCCTTAAAAACCGATGAGTCATCAGCTGGCAGCTGAATGTAAAGAAAAAAATAGTCTGCAAAAAAAAAAAAAAAACGCAAAATAAAAAATAAAATCACAAAAAACATTGTGAACCCCCCCCCCCCCCCCCAGGTCCATACAAGGCCCTTCAGGTCTAGTATGGATTCAAAGGGGACCAACCCCCCCCCCACATTTTTAAAAACATGGCATGGGGTCCCCCCCAAAATCCATACCGAACCCTTATCCGAGCATGCAGCCCGGCAGGTCAGGAAAGGGCGAGGACGAGCGGGCCCCCCCATCCTGAAACATACCAGGCCACATGCCCTCAACATGGAGGGGATGGGTGCTTTGGGGGGGCTCTGGAACAAGGACTTATTCCCAACAACCCTGGCCGGTGGTTGTTGGGGTCTGCGGGCAGAGTGGCTTATCGGAATCTGGAAGCCCCCAGATCCCATTCACCATGTCTATGAGCAGCCAAATCCTCCGGGGCTGAAGTGGTTAAGGAAATCCTTCCTTCTGTCTACAGCAGACGGATGACATCACTTTCCTAGATTGCACCTCTCAGCCTAGGCACAGTCATTTCCCCAGAGGTTAGGAATGGCACTAATGATGGGTCATTAGAACATTAGTATCCTAAAAAGACAGCAAAATACTACTCACTTCTTTAATGGGTTTTTCTATCTGAAGATCTTCAAAACAAGACATGTATTCCAGACTCCCGTCAGGTGTCAACCGTGCGAGACGAGAACGTAAAGTCCGCCAAGGCAAGTCTAGATGGAGAATTGCCTCCACTGCTCTAGCCCAATCGCTGGTGGAGATTTTTCCTGTTTTAAATATATTAGTTAATCTTTTGTAACACGTTATGTTACTTTCACAGTAGCCAATACCCTTGTACCCCATCTGCACACAGGGTTGTTGGTTAAACCATATTTATACCTGTTCCAGTTGGATCATACTCTTTAAATGCTTTAATAAGGTCAGAGCGATGGGCATAGAATTGTTCGCGAAGAGCTCTAAAAGCTGAGTCTTCTGCAGCACTTACCCTGTTAGGAGGAATGATAACATGATTTAATTTAGCAAAAAAGGACCAAAAACAAAAATAACATTAGCCAAGTCTATTGAATACAAAATGGGTTTTATTTATTAATTGGCTAAAATGTAGGTTAATGCCTTGGATGTAGAGAAGTGGAGAGAGAGTTAGTGTGAAGAAGTAAGCAATAGAGAATGGTTAAAAAGCTTAGTAAATATAGGGAAGCTGTGTTCACTTTGAATACCCAATCAACTGCAAGTGAAAATAAAACAGGATTTTTGCTTGTTTGGTTGAAGTGTACATTTTCATGCTTCATTTTCCTTATTATTTACAGTGCCTTGAAAAGGTATTCATACCCCTTGAAAATTTCCACAGTATTTTGTCATGTTACAACCAAAAACAGAAATGTATTTTATTGGGATTTTATGTGATAAACCAACACAAAGGGGCACATAATTGAGAAGTGGAAGGAAAATGATAAATGGTTGTCAACATTTTTTTTACAAATAAATATCTAAAAAGTTCGGCATGTATTTGTATTCAGCCCCCCTGAGTCAATACTTTGTAGAACCACCTTTCCCTGCAATTGCAGCTGTAAGTCTTTTTGGGGGTGTCTCTACCAGCTTTGCACATCTAGAGAGTGACATTTTTGCCCATTCTTCTTTGCAAAATAGCTCAAGCTCTGTCAGATTGGATGGAGAGCGTCTGTGAACATCAATTTTTAAGCCTTGAAACAGATTCTTAATTGGATTTAGGCCTGGACATGAAAACCATTTATAATTTTTGTATAAAAGGGGGGGACCAACTGCGCAAACCAATATAGGATAAAAAGTCAATGTAAACAACTAAAAATGAAAACCAACAACTGCCGCGGCCACCATCAGGGTGTTCACACACCAATGCACAGTAAAAACAATATATAAGAATATATAGAATGGGGTGCTGACGATAAAATTAATAAAAATAATTAAATAGGCATAATAGAGCACTGAGAAAAGTAAAATTAATATCAATAAATACAATAATATATAATAATAATAAAATATGTGGCGCTTGCTGATGGGAAGGATAGCAATCCTGTGGGAGGGCTCCAAAGGATGGCTTCCAACAAAGCGTCTCAGGATTAATAACTTCAATAATGATGCATAGCGACCAAGTAATGAACCGTGCTATACCAATAAAATGATCAATATATAATCAAAAAAAGAAAAAAGTGCATCCAACAGTGAAAAAAAGTGTCCTGTGCAAAGTAAATAAAGTGCGTTTC
This sequence comes from Lithobates sylvaticus, assembly GCA_028564925.1. Taxonomy (NCBI): domain Eukaryota; kingdom Metazoa; phylum Chordata; class Amphibia; order Anura; family Ranidae; genus Lithobates; species Lithobates sylvaticus. The sequence continues at coordinate 139,148,330 of CM053027.1, forward strand.
AAGTAATAGTGCAAAACTATCACTTTAAATCAAGTAGTGAGCAAATAGTTCATGAAACATAAGCAATATTCATGCAAAAAAATTGTGAAAAAATAAAAGTCCAAGCAATAAATATTGCTAAAAAATAGTAAAATATGCATATAGATATAATTAAATAATTATCATATCAATGCAAGTTGTGCAAAATCTGCATGTGCAAAAAAGTGCAGCAAAGAGATATTGTGCAACACAAAATTGCTGATATGTGCGGTGATCAAAAACAAGCAGGAAAAAATATATATAAAGTGTTTTTTAAAAAAATCCACTGCAATCTCTATAAGTGCTGATTTCAGTAGCTATTAAATCCTCCTGGTAGCCGTGTACTTCTCAGCAGTGGTCTCCTCCATGCATGATCTGTGTGCCTGTTAGAAGTGTTTTCCCCAGCCCCTTACCTCAAAGTAAGGGTAAAAACGCCTTACACAGACCCAGCTGGACAGAAATCCTTCTCCTATCAGTCAGCAAACCGGTCCTTGCAGCTCCTTATCTCTTCTCAACAAATAAGCTCAACATGAGGGCAAAAGAGAGGGAAGGAGGGACTCCATTGTGCAGTATAATTATACAAATTTTATTTAAGAACAAAATATATAACTGACAGTTACAGAAATGAACCAACAGCGCTGTATTAGAATGTGTGTGATCCCGGCCGAGACCACACACAGCGTCACCAGACTCTGATTCTCCTGACTAGTTGCGTCACGCCCACGTGACTTCTTCTACGGATATTCCTGCTGAGATATATACTGCTGAGAAGTACACGGCTACCAGTAGGATTTAATAGCTACTGAAATCAGCACTTATAGAGATTGCAGTGGATTTTTTTAAAAAACACTTTATATATATTTTTTCCTGCTTGTTTTTGATCACCGCACATATCAGCAATTTTGTGTTGCACAATATTTCTTTGCTGCACTTTTTTGCACTTGCAGATTTTGCAAAACTTGCATTGATTGATATTATGATAATTATTTAATTATATCTATATGCATTTTTTACTATTTTTTAGCAATATTTATTGCTTGGACTTTTATTTTTTCACTAATTTTTTGCATGAATATTGCTTATGTTTCATGAACTATTTGCTCACTACTTGATTTAAAGTGATCGTTTTGCACTATTACTTGAAACGCACTTTATTTACTTTGCACAGGACACTTTTTTTCACTGTTGGATGCACTTTTTTCTTTTTTGATTATATATTGATCATTTTATTGGTATAGCACGGTTCATTACTTGGTCGCTATACATCATTATTGAAGTTATTAATCCTGAGACGCTTTGTTGGAAGCCATCCTTTGGAGCCCTCCCACAGGATTGCTATCCTTCCCATCAGCAAGCGCCACATATTTTATTATTATTATATATTATTGTATTTATTGATATTAATTTTACTTTTCTCAGTGCTCTATTATGCCTATTTGATTATTTTTATTAATTTTATCGTCAGCGCCCCATTCTATATATTCTTATATATTGTTTTTACCATTTATAATTTTCCTTTCACTTCACAATTATGAGCCACTTTGTGTTGGTCTATCACATAAAATCCCAATAAAATACATTTACGTTTTTGGTTGTAACATGACAAAATGTGGGAAATTTCAAGGGGTATGAATACTATTTCAAGGCACTGTATTACAGGTATTTATATATTCGCGCCAATTTACACAGCACTTTCTATATATACTGTACATTCACATCAGTCCCTGCCCTCAAGGGGCTTACAATCTAAGGTCCCTAACTCACATTAATTCTTACACATACTAGGCCCAATTTGGACAGGAGCCAATTAACCTACCAGCAGATAAAACAATAATTCTCCCGCTCTACAAGACTCTGGTCCGACCACACCTAGAATATGCTGTCCAGTTTTGAGCACCAGCCCTCAGGAAGGATGTACTGGAAATGGAGCGAGTACAAAGAAGGGCAACAAAGCTAATAAAGGGTCTGGAGGATGTTAGTTATGAGGAAAGGTAGTGAGCACTGAACTTATTCTCTCTGGAGAAGAGACACTTGAGAGGGGATATGATTTCAATTTACAAATACTATACTGGTTACCCCACAATAGGGATAAAACTATGCGGAAGGGAGTTTAATAAGACAAGTGGCCACTCATTCAAATTAGAGAAAAAGAGGTTTAACCTTAAACTACGTAGAGGGTTCTTTACTGTCGGAGCAGCAAGGATGTGGAATTCCCTTCCACAGGCGGTGGTATCAGCGGGGAGCAACGATAGTTTCAAAAAACCATTAGATAAGCACCTGAATGATCACAACATACAGGGACTACAATGTAATCACATAGGTTGGACTTGATGGTCTTGTGTCTTTTTTAAACCTCACCTACTATGTAACTATGTCTTCATGAAATGGGAGGAAACTGGGAGTACCCGGAGGAAACTCACAGAGGCACAGGAAGAACATCAAACTACATGCAGGTGGTTGCTTTTTCAAACTGATGACCCCAGTGCTGCCAGGTGAAAGTACTAACCACTTAGCCACTGTGCTGCCCTAAACTAATTTCAAAGTGAACATTTTAGACATCTTTAGTAAATCTACCCACTGAATCACTGACTTTGAACAAATATACAGATAAGGACTTCCAACTTTCTTTCCTGATCTGTATACTTGATCTAGGCCAGAGCATTACTATCATGCAAATAGACTTTAGGACCAATGTCAGCCTTTGGATTGCCCATGTAGCATGTCAATTTGAACGCCATAGCTACGTTCTGCTTCAGGAACCATCCGTTCTCTATCCCAGCAGTGGAAAAATGTAAACTCGAGATTCCAACCAAGCTTGGAAGCCACGTGTTGTCTATGATAACAGAAGCTGTACACAATATTCAACTGCTGTCCAGCTTTACCAATTACCATGTCCACTCATGACGCAATTAGCCCCTCCCTCTGAGGCATTTTGCAATATATACATTTTTCATGTGTACTTTTACACATGAATCCATATTTCTGATGTCATTTGATGCACATGTCTTTCCAATGGACATGCTGCTTTGCTTTGAAACATTACAAACACTGGGAATTTATATGTGTTCCCTGTATAAAGCATCAGTATGGCCATACCGTGGCTTGATTTAAGAAGAAAATACCCACATAGGGATATGTTTACCAAATTTGCTCAGTTCTCCATTTGCTGTAGGACTCTAAAGCAAGTGGATTGTTTGTCAGATAATTGCTCCAGGGACTTTTGTGTCAGAGGAAGAATTCTCAGCTTCCTTTTCCACTGTGTTGGGACAGCTGGTGGATATCCGTAAGATGACAACAAGAGGTCTAGGTCTCCATCCCCACAGGAGCGACCTTGTGAGTTTCCCCTACCACCCTTTTCTTTAATGAGGAGCAAGAGAAAGAAAAAAACCAGGAGGGGAGCCTGGTCAAGTAACCATCTTCTCCTTCAATCACGGAGCACTAAGCAGACAGAACACCTTGATTGATGATGAACTTCATGGTGTACCAGGAAGAACAGTTAGCAATATCAGCTCAGTTCTATAAAATAGAACCCTAAGAGCTTTCATGAACCGAATGATACCACATTTTTGGTTGTTACTATTCATTCCTATGGATCAGAAAAGCATGTTACTGCACAGAGCTGTATTTACCATTAAGGCCCTTGTATGTCAAAGACTAGGGCAGCAGGCTAGAGAGGGCAGCAGCAAGCCTCAGCATTTACAAATTGTTTTAAAGCCCAATTGTGAGATTTTTTTGTTATAAATAAAAACTGTTAAAAAAAAAGTATCTAGCACGTGCAAGCTAAAACCTCATTCACACAGACATTGTAGTCCATGCAAACAGGCATGCAGGGACAGGTGAGTGGCCCCGAACGCAGCCAGGGGGTGTTCAAGCTGTTTACCTGCCTCTGCACACCTGTAACATTAGAATGAGTTAGCTGATGGGGTGCATTACAGGTCCACTGCTGTGTTCTGCTGTGGCAAAGTCCTGTCCCTGAGGACTGTATTGGGCATGCCTATCCTGGAGAAGGTTAAGACTGAGCTGGTTTTCTGGCACTCTGAGTATGGGTTAGTGCTTCTTCTCTGGGGGGTCCCCTGGCAGCTTTTCCAACCTGCCACACCTATGGGAGCAGCATGTCCTAGCTGGTTGGTGTCACTAGAGGGCACTGTGGGTGAGGGCGCACTGCCCTATTTGGGCACACTGATTCCTTCCTTGGCTGCTCTGTGTCCTTGTGATGACACTGTGCAGGTGCAACTCACCCACCTGTGTGCAGGCACAACCAGGAGGATGTGATGTGCATGTGCAGGCATAATCTTGGAATTGCTTTTGTTCCTCTTGGGGCAACAGCTGAGCAGGACCCACTTTGATGAGCTCCTAAACAGCACCGGCCATGACCAGGGGCCCTGGGGCCTACTCAAGAGGCTGGAACAAAAGAAGCTACCCCTTGGTGCTAGCACTAAAAAATGTGAGTACTGCGCCCCCTTGCGTGCCTGGTGAGAATGGCAGATTTGACACTAGGTGGATCGGGACTGTCAGGAGACAGTCATCCCAGCACAAATTAATTTACTGTATGGTGTAGCAAACCGGCTATGGCTCAGGCAACATCTATCTGGTTTCTCCCTAACTCCTGTAGGAGCGCCATCCTCAGGGACCTTTGTGTCAAAGGAAGAATTCTCGGCTTCTTTTTCCACTGTGTTGGAACAGCTTGTGGATATTTGTAAGAATTTTTCAGAGAGTTTACCGCAAGAGGTCTAGGACTCCATCCCCACAGGAGCTACCTTGTATTTTTCCTCTACCACCCTCATTAGCATGGGATGCTAAGTGCAAATCACAGTACCTTCCGGTGCTCTTTTGTGCACATCTGTACATAGCAATGCCCAGGCCTAATATTGCTGTTTATTTTTCATTCATCTTTGCGTGACATATCTTTCTTACACTTTTTCTTTCCTACAATGTACTTTAAGAAAGTTAGAGAAATAAAGAAATAAGAAATCAGCGATAATCAAAGGTAAATACATGATGATAATTAACATCTGTAGGGGGCTGTGATAGTTTGATTCTTATTGTACTTTTATTCCATAATATGAGCATTTATGGAATAGGCAGGCATTTATTTAGTTATAACAATTTACACGCAGCGATTTTACATGTTGTACATGTTCCTCAAGGAGCTTACAATCTATGGTTCCTACCTCACTTGCATCTATACACATACTAGTGCAAATTTAGACAGAATCTATGGCGAAGATTTTACCCCCTAGCATTTCTGACCTTGGTATCTTAAATAAGGGCAGATGATTCAGGTAGCATTTACTTTCAGGAATCCATGTGCCCTTAGCTCAGGCATGCATGCAGAAGGGTGTGCTTAGCTGAGAAAACTTCTCGTCCCCTCCTAAAGACCCCTGAAATGTATGACATCTATCGCCTAGGCCTGAAAACCAGAAAGTGATTGAAAAAATGTAAAAAAGAGTTTAACACAAGTAAATATTATACTTTCCTGTCTATTTATTAATGCTAGCAGCATAAGGATTAAACATAGTAAATGTTGACTAAGAGAGCTTTTGCAGAAATATGCATCATGACAACATAGGAAAAGCATGGAGATAGAATTCCTAACAATCCTCAGTGCCTGGATTCTGCAAAGAGTTATTTAACATCACCATTATTACCATACATTTGCATTACAATATAACAGTTATAGCATATACAGTTTTTTATTTATTTGGCAAACTGCTACAAGTCCAGGTGTTTTTTTTCTTAACAGAGGAAAAGATGGCAGAAATTAATACATACAGTGGAACCTCGGATTACGAGCATAATCCGTTCCAGGAGTATGCTCGTAATCCAAAGTACTCGCATAGCAAAGCGAGTTTTCCCATTGAAGTCAATGGAAAAGAAAATAATTTGTTCCGCATTGACTTCAATAGGATGCAATACCGCATGCAGCCAGAGACAGGGGGCGCCGGAGAGCCTGGGAAATGGACGAAAAGGCCCGAACACACTTTGTCAAACCTCGGAAAGACTCCGTTCACGAGCCTTTCCGAGGTTTGCGGAGGTTAGCCGAACTGTCCTCGGGCCTTTCCGTGCATTTCCGAACGCCAACGATGTTCGACTCCGGCGCCCCCCACCTCAGGCCAAAAGCGGTACTGCACACCGCTTTTGGCCTGAATCATGCTCGTTTTGCGAGACCACACGCGCAAACAGAGTTAGGATTTTTAGAAATACAGTGCTCGTTTTGCAAAACGCTCGTTAACCACGTTACCCGCAAACCGAGGTTCCACTGTAGTTATTTTAGGATATACATACTGTAGTTGATTTCTATGCTGACTGCATGCACAAATACTAGAGAGACTTTCTTTTACCTTTGGTTAAGGGTGAGTTTCCGTGTGGTCTTGCTGACTTGATACTGCACAAAACGTGGGGTCAAATCTGAGCATAATTTGAGATATGCTCCTCTGTTACTGCCTTCATCATAGTAATTAGAAGCTGAAAATATTGTCACAACCTAATGACAAGAAAAACAGCTTACATTGATTGCCACACTTTATTAATGTAGAACTATAGGCAAAACTTATTTTTTTTTCATTTAGGATAAAGCAAGGAAGGATTATAACCCCTGTCCGATTTTTTTTCACCATTTGTGTCCCATTGTGAAGATTTCCTTTCACTTCCTGTCCCATAGCCAAACAGGAAGTGAGAGGAAATGCCTGCAAATTAAGAGAATTCCTTGGGGACCCCCAGGTCACCAGAACTAGTGTCCCCATTGAAAGATTTCCCCTCTATTACATTTATAGGACAACCCACAATTTGGGATTTTCTTTTACTTTCACTTTCAATGATAATGGTAAACAGGACAAATAGAGAGGGCGAATATCCCTAATGAGGGCACAAAAATAGGGGTAGCCTCTAAAATCCGTACTAATGAGTAGAGGATGTAGGAAGGAAGGAGTTGTACCATCATCCAGAGGAATCGGGAGCCTGGTCCCCAACCAGTATGTACAGTATGTATTCTGCTACATGTTTTGGGAAAAAAATCCCAATAAGCATATATTGATTGATTTGCGCAAAAGTTATAGCGTCTACGAACTATGGGATATTTTTATGAATTTTTTATCTATTTTTTTATTTGTAATGGCGGCGATCAACGACTTATAGCGGGACTGAGATATTGCGGCGGACAAATCAGACACCTGACACTTTTGAAACTTTTTTGGGAACCAGTGGCACTAATGCAGTGATCAGTGCTAAAAATATACACAGTCACTGTACTAATGACACTGTCAGGGAAGGGGTTAACACCTAGGACGATCAAGGGGTTAAATGTGTGGCCAACATGTGTTACTGTGTACTGTGTGTGCTGTTTTTACTAAGCAATGTCCTGAGCCGATCATCAGGTGCCGGCGACCAATCAGCAGCCAGCAGCCAATTGCAGTATAGCCGGGGCGGGGGGGTCCTGCAGCCAATCGCAGCATGGCCGGGGCGGCAGGGGCACGTGGACGCGCTCTGTACCCCATACTTGGTACGTGCTCCAGTGCAGAGTGGCCGCCCTGCCACGGTATATCTACACTGGGCTGTCCGCAAGCGGTTAAAGAGCTCCAATCTGGAAAAAAATACAAATACTGTAGCTGCTGACTTTTAATATAAGGACACTTACCTGTACAGGAATCCCGAGTCTATTTGTCAATCGGCTTTGGGTGCAGGCACCGCCATTGTAAGTAAGGTATGCCGCCAATGTAAAGTAAACTGGCAGTGAAGCCTTGAGGCTTCACAGATGGTTTCCTAATGTGCATGCGTGAGACACGCTGGCCTTTCTGAATGGTCCCACCCCCTTCTGGGACCTGTGTGTGTCCCAGGAGGCAGTGGGGGGAAGAAGGAGGGGCCAGAAATGCACATAGATCGCCGATCTTACCCAGAAGTGGCAGTGGAGAGGGGGAGGGTGCGAACAAGCGGAGCTTCCCCTTTTGGGTGGATCTCCGCTTTAAACACTTCCAGATTTGTCCGCCGCAATGTCGCAGTCCCGCTAAAAATCGTAGATCGCCACCATTACCAATAAAAACAATAAAAAATAAAAGTCCCTAAATCTATGCCCTATTTTGTAGATGCTGCTATATCTTTTGTGCAAACCAATCAATATACGCTTATTGGGATTTTCTTTACCAAAAATATGTAGAAGAATACATATTGGCCTAAACTGATGAATAAATTAGTTTTTTACATTTTTTTTTTTTTTTTGGGTTAAAAAAAATATAATTTTTTTAAAAAATTGTTGCTCTTTTTTTGTTTATAGCACAAAAAAAAAAAAAAATGCAGAGGTGATCAAATACCACCAAAAGAAAGCTCTATTTTTGGGAAAAAAAAGGACATCAACTTTGTTTGGAACAAATGACTCAAGATCTGGTGTTATCCCAACATCACCTCCATCCCTATCTCAATACATATATACAAGGGGTTTGCCCTGGGACTTTGAGTGAGGTGAATATTGTTAGTCAAGAAACATGTCATGGAAGTAAAATAATGTAGATTTATTACAATTGTGCATCTGAAACACAACAGCAATAACTACAGGCCGATAAAATATGCATATAATGAGAACATGAGACAAATCACATACATGGTAAAACAATATATACCAATATACAAACAGAGAAATTTTCAAGCATGAGTAGTACCCGACGAAATCAATTGATTTACTACTTGTATTACAGATTTAGCAAAGCATTTACCCCGGAAGAGCGAGCGCGGTCTCGTGAAACGTCGTTGGGTACTACTCATGCTTGCAAATTTCCATAAGCTATAGTTCCTACTAGCAGGTGTTTCATCAGATTAGGCCACACCATCAGATTTTGTAAAGGAAGTGACTTTCCGGCACCGCCATCTTGTTACACCTTGCGCTCGTCCACAGTAAGGATACAGTGAGAAGGCGCAAGTGGACATCTTGTTCCACCCACCGGAGTCTTGCATTTCACACTTATTTTTACCAGTAAACCAGTAAACTCAGCTTATATAGTGAAATACAGGATTTAAAAATCCATCTGCCTGTTTAGATGTTGAATTTTTAAGACATTGGTGATCTCAGAGGTTTGCTAATATGACAGAACACCACTGCTTTGAAGTCAAGGCATGAACTTTGAAGTTCATGCCTTGAAATCAACATCTAAACAGTCTGAAGGATTTAAAAATACTGAATTTCACTATATAAGCTGAGTTTACTGTTAAAAATAAAATGTCTTGAAATGCAAGATTCTGTTGGGTGTAACAAGATGTCCGCTTGCCACCTTCTCACTGTATCCTTACGGTGGACGAGTGTGGGGTGTAGCAAGATGGCGGCGTCGGAACGTCACTTCCGTAACAAAATCCGACGGATCTCCTAATCTGATGAAACACCGGCTCTTGTCATTCCCAGAGTGCACAGCAGCTCAGTTTCCTCTTTCTTTGTGTTTCTGAGTGGTGGGCGGGGCTTACTCAGGCTGCATACAGCCCCTGCAGCAGAGGTAGCATCCTCTCTCTTTCTCCTGTCCTCTCACAGAGCCATTCCTGTCTATGACAGCACAAGAGGGGGTAGAGGAGATGCAGGGGTGGCAGCAGCAACAGTGGGCCGGTCTCTGCTGCCAGACAGCGGTGCTGTAGACCAGGACAGCTGAGGACCAGAGGCTACACAAGCTTACAATTTTTCTATTTGAAGAGTACTACCACTTTTAAGTACACAATGGGGTTTATTTACTAAAGCTGGAAAGTGCAAAATCAGGCTCACTTCTGTATAGAAACCAATGAGCTTCCAGGTTTTATTACCAAAGCTTAATTGAACAAGCTGGGGTTAGAAGCTCATTGGTTTCTATGCAGAAGTGAGCCTGATTTTGCACTTTCCAGCTTTAGTAAATAAACCCCATTGTGTACTTAAAAGTGGGGTATGCCTGTATTTAGCATTTGGTCAGCATGGCAGCCAGTCAACTAACATTGAAAAATGATAAGTTAGCAATGCCAATTTGAAGATTTATCTGATTAAAGAATCTCTCAATACCGGCCTATAGTCATATGAAATCCGCAGGAGGGATCTCCCATCCTGGGCGGGCGTCATATGACGTCATCGGCTTCACGGCCATCTTGGGGACGTGTGCGTGCCGCGTCACTCGGGAGCCGATGCGCGTGCCTTTCGGCTGCGATGTCCGCCGGGCACCCGCCATTTCCGGTAACAGAGCCGGGACATGGATCTGTGTGTGTAAACACACAGATCCACATCCTGTGAGGTGAGAGGAGACCGATCATGTATTCTCAGTACAGAGAAACACTGATTGGTCTCCTCCCCTTGTGGGTCCCCTCCCCCTACAGTTATAATCACTCCCTAGGTAACACATTTAACCCCTTGATAGCCCCCTAGTGTTAACTCCTTCCCTGCCAGTGACATTTATACTCTAATCAGTGCATTTTTATAGCACGGATCGCTCTATAAATGTGAATGGTCCCAAAATAGTGTCAAAAGTGTCCAATATGTCGTCAATAAAAATCACAGATCGCCGCCATTACTGGTAAAAAATATAAATAAAAATGCCATAAATTTATCCCCTGTTTTGTAGACACTATAACTTTTGCGCAAACCAATCAATATACGCTTGTTGTGATTTTTTATTACCAAAATGTAGAAGAATACATATGGACCTAAATTGAGGAAAAAATATATATATATATTTTTTTTTTTAAATTGGGATATTTATTATAGCAAAAAGTAAACAATAGTGTTTTTTTTTAAAAACTTGTCACTCTTATTTTGTTTATAGCGCAAGAAATAAAAACCGCAGCGGTGATCAAATACCACCAAAAGAAAGCTCTATTTGTGGGGAAAATTTGTCAGGGTACAGTGTTGCATGACGGCGCAATTGTCATTCAAAGTGCGACAGTGCTGAAAACTGAAAATTGGCCTAGGCAGAAAGGGGGTGAAAATGCACTGTACAGGCATACCCCACTTTTAAGTACACAATGGGGTTTATTTACTAAAGCTGGAAAGTGCAAAATCAGGCTCACTGCTGCATAGAAACCAATGAGCTTCTAACCCCAGCTTGTTCAATTAAGCTTTGGTAATAAAACCTGGAAGCTCATTGGTTTCTATGTAGAAGTGAGCCTGATTTTGCACTTTTCAGCTTTAGTAAATAAGCCCCATTGTGTACTTAAAAGTGGGGTATGCCTGTATTGCAGTGGTTAAAGGACGAGTCCTCAAAACCTGGGAATATCACTGTGGATGGCAGACATTGTCAGGTTGGATATTTGTCTAGGTTTTCTGTGTCAGCTAATGCCTGTTGTTGTGTTAGCCATTGCAGTTTGCTACTGGTATGTTGTAGTCGCATTATACAATATGACAGCCTTAATGATGAACAACATGCAAAGAGTCATTTTTCCTTAGGCACTCTCTTACCTTTCCATTGTGGCATAATTCATACCCTTCCTGCTTGCATTCGTGTGACCTAATCAACATTTTTAAATTATATTTGTCCAGTAATTTTGTAGTCACATCCGGTCCAAAGTAGCAACCACCACCACGGAAATTGTTTGGACAGCAGCCATTCTGATTTCTTGGGTCACTCCATAATATGTCAACAATCTTGTGTAATAAATGTAAAAAAACAGCCACAAAAACACATTTGCATTATGCAAAACATCACAGCTGAGGCCATTGCAAATCTTATCTACATATTTAAAGCTGAACTTTAGGAAAACAGCTAAATACATGGTTAAGATTAAGATACAACCCCTTTCCTATGCAATAGTTTGTACTTGTGTCTATCCAGTCCTGAGACAGCCCTGTCTGACTGTGCAGCCAGGTTGGTGACTTTTTCCCTATTGCAGTAAGGCAATACAGCTTGGCCACCTACCTTCCTTGAGCTTGTGGTTGGCCAGGGAAAGCCAGCAACAGGTAAGGCACCTCATTCCTCTGCCTACTGTCAGTGCAGTTTTTTAGGAAGTTACTTTGATGCAGATATGTGCATGACGTCATAACGCCATCACAAGTAGGGTGCTCTCCATCTGGAATGCACACCATACAGAGCAGGCCTCCTCCAATTATTAACAGAAAAGACAGTGCTACTACCCATACACCACATAGATAGCAGAGCTCCCAGGTGCTCGATCCAGAGTCACTGGCTGAGTAAAGTAATGTAGAAAAAATGATCCGCAGTCCGGTTGTTGCTCTTAAAATTTCTTCATTTTATTGAATAGCCACAGTAAACAAACACTGATTAAATCAGTTGATGTGTTTCAGCCTATGAGGCCTTAGCCTATAAGGCCCAGTTATAACTAAGGCCTTATAGGCTAAAACCAGTGGTGGCTGGTGGGTTTTTCTTTTGGGGGGGCGGCAAACAATCCTCCCCATCTAGGTGGCAGGGTGTGAGGGCAACAGCTCCGGTGTCCACTCCTCCAGCAGCTTCCTCCGCAATGGGTCTCCTCTCTCTTTCGCCTAGGCGCTAGGCATCCAATAGGATCGCCTGACACTTTGGCCAAATGTGAAACATGTCTCACGACCTGCCTCCTGATTGGCAAGGAGAAACTTTAGTGTGAAAAAAGCGAAAATTTATTTGCTATCGTCGTACAAATGGGTGGGCTTGGAGCACAGTGCTTTTTTTGAAGCCTATTAGAGCCTCTGGCTCTAATCACATGTTTCAAAAAACACCCCCCCTCCCATTTGAAACCATAGTCCGGTACCTTGCTATGTAGATCAGGGGGCTGGACACATGGACAGGGGAGCTCTATAGACGGGCCGCCACTGCTGCTAAGCTGTAAATAGACCCAAGAAGTGTTGTAGCCCTCAATATCAGATTGCACACACGCACCCATACTTTTGATTTACTAAAGGAAAATGAGCTGTTCACTTTACAAGGTATTTTATCTTTTGCAAGGGCATTTTCCCTTAGCTTAGTGCAGTGTTTCTCAACTCCGGTCCTCAAGGCGCCCCAACAGGTCATGTTTTCAGGATTTTCCTCAGATGAAACCGCTGTGGTAATTACTAAGGCAGTGAAACTGATCAAATCACCAGTGCAAAATAAGGCCCCTTTCACACGGACGGTCCCTTCAGGTCCGCCGCTCAGTTTTTCAGGCGGACCTGAACGGATGCTCCATAGAGGTCTATGGAGCGTCGGATGTCAGTGGTGACATGTCCACTGACATCTGACCCGCTCCGACCCGCTTCGATCCGAAAAAGTGTGACGGATGAAAAAGCTATTTTTCCATTCGCCATCGGATCGGATCAGATTACGACGAACTCTACGGTCCGTCATCACCCGATCTCCCATAGGGGAGAGCGGTGCTCTGACAGGTCCATCCCTGCAGTGTGCAGAGATGGACCTGTCATCTTCCTGCTCAGAGATCGCTCCGGCGATCCCCGATGAGCAAGAGGATATCCACGGGGCGGATCAGCCCCCGCCTTATGGAAAGCCTGAAAACATGACCTGTTGGGGTGCCTTGAGGACTGGAGTTGAGAAACACTGGCTTAGTGAATGTGGGGAAGCTGTGCTGACTTTCATCCTCCAATCAAGTGCAAGCATAAATGTTGTTTTTAATCATTTCCTTGCACGTGGTTGGGTGCTATTTGCAAAGTGCAACTTCCCCTTAAAAGTGAACGTCCTATTTGTCATTAGTAAATCATCCCTACAGAGTCATAGAAGGGACACAACCCTATTTGTCATTGCCAACAGAGTCAGTGCCTCTCTGATGGCAGTCTAAACCAATGCAGAGGTTTTGTTGGGCTTTCTTATGAGAAAGCCTAGTATGCTCCGCTAACAGACTAACATAAAAGCTCAGCGTACTAAATGCTTCTTCGTAAAATATTTTTATAAAATAAAGAAACAATTAAATAAAGCACCAGCATATAAATGTTTATACAATAAAAACATTGTACATTTACTAAAGCTGGAAAGTGCAAAATCAGGCTCACTTCTGCATAGAAACCAATGAGCTTCTAACCCCAGCTTGTTCAATTAAGCTTTGGTAATAAAACCTGGAAGCTTATTGGTTTCTATACAGAAGTGTCGGATTTTGCACTTTCCAGCTTTAGTAAATAAACCCCATTGTGTACTTAAAAGTGGGGTATGCCTGTAAAATAAAAATGCTATTATTCGTTTTTCTTTAAGCGAGTACACACCTGTTTCCACTCTTCTCTTTCCACTTTAGATAGGTCTGAGGTCATATCAGGCAGACAAATACTGGAATCCCGGTAATGTATTTCCAGAATGCCCCTCTTCCCGAATTCCTCACTCAGTACATTAGTATGCGGACTGGAACGCAATGTTGGTGAATAGCATGGCTGAGGAGCAGCGTGTGCTTTGTAGCTCATAGTACCCAAAGGTTTTTCTGAATTGGTGAAGCTTCTCCAGCCATCCAGGGGTGCTTTGTCAAGTTTTGGAACTCTGGCACTGTCTTCTAGTTTTGGTGGTCGCAGAGCAGATTTATACTGAAATGCAAAGAAAATACATCATTATTATTTGATCTCACAGCTGTAAATGAAACCTTACAGGTCTTTGTGAACTCACTGTTGCCCAGAGGCCAACCATATGTAGATGCTTAGGCCAAAATTGAACAGCTTTAAGGTTTGTCAGTTCACTTGACATGCCTACATACTTTTTTCTACATTTTTAAAGTACACATATACATTATATTGCCATAGGTATTGGGACACCTGACTTTACACGCACATGAACTTTAATGCATCCCAGTCTTAGTCCGTAGGGTTCAATATTGAGTTGGCCCACCCTTTGCAGCTATAACAGCTTCAACTCTTCTGGGAAGGTTGTCCACAAGGTTTAGGAGTGTGTCTATGGGAAAGTTTGATCATTCTTCCAGAAGCTCATTTGTGAGGTCAGGCACTGATGTGGACAAGAAGGCCTGGCTCGCAGTCTCCACTCTAATTCATCCCAAAGGTGTTCTATCGGTTGAGGTCAGGACTCTTTTAGTAGCTAAGAAAATGTATACAGTATATGAAAGCAAACACTGTGCAGGACCAGTCAAGTTCCTCCACCCCAAACTCGCTCATCCATGTCTTTATGGACCTTGCTTTGTCCACTGGTCCGAATCATTTGGTGGAGGAACTTGACTGGCCTGCAAAGAGTCCTGACGTAACTTATGTAATATATGTGTCAAAACTGACATAGTGATCACATGATTGGAAGCCATTCTGATTGGTACCCAATTGTCAGTAGGGACCCGAGCAGCCCAGAGCTACATTAGGTATTGGCTAGTGGCTCTCCAAAACGAGAACGTTTATAAATGTTTATAATAGATTGTTGGCGGGAAGTCGCTAAACACAGAAGTTTTAACTCTCTAAGGCTTCATGTACAATACAGCTCCTAAACTTGAGTTTAGAAGCTTTTGGTGTTTTTTTGCCAAAGCTCCTAAATTCAACTCCATAAAAGCCTATGTGTCAATGTGCACATAGGCTTTTACCAGAGTTTAGGAGCTGCTGCGGTTAGGGGAGCTTCAACCTCCCTTTTCTGAATGCGTAAGAATCGGATTGTTTTGACCACCGGACGCCGGAAAGCGCAGACTGCGGCAAAATCGATTTTGCAGCTTTTTGTGTTTTCCCGCTGCCAGCGGACAGAGTAGGCTATATGTACATGAAGCCTAAGGCCTTATGCACTCTGCTGTTCCTAAACTCACGTTTTTGAAGATTTTGCCTTTTTTTTGCCCCTGAACACAACTCAATAAAAGCCTATGGGGTTGATTTACTAAAGGCAAATAGACTGTGCACTTTGCAAAGCGCAGTTGCGCCAGAGCTTAGTAAATGAGGTACAGCTTTACTTTGCAAAAAATACCCAATCACGTTCAAGGAAAATGGAAAAAAATGCATTTTTGCTTTCACATGATTGGATGATGGAAGTCAGTAGAGCTTCTGCTCTTTACTAAGCTCTGGAGCAACTGCTCTTGCAAAGTGTACAATCTATTTGCCTTTAGTAAATCAACCCCTATGCATCCTGGAAAGTGCAAACTCTGGTGCAGCTCTGCATAGAAACCAATCAGCTTCCAGGTTTTGTTGTCAAAGCGTAATTGAACAAGCTGAACTTATAAGCTGATTGGCTACCATGCACAGCTGCACCAGATTTTGCACTTTTTAGTTTTAGCAAATCCACCCCATAGGCTTTTCACAATGTTTAGGAGCAGCAGCATTTAGAGGCAGTAAATGTTCCTCTCCTGAACATAGACGAATCGCATTCAGGAGAGGAGAGTTTTGGCAAAAAAATGCATGTAAACGCGTCTAAACACACATTAACGCTAGGTTGTTAATTCATTACAATGACCAGAATAAATAATTATTCTGGCCAATGAAATGAATGCCCAAGCACTTGCAGTTGTTAAACAAGGGTAAATGCGACAAAAAGCAGTACACATGTTTATCAGCGTCCAATTGTTTTCTCCTGCCAGGAGAAAGGCGTCTAGGCAGTGTCCAGTGTGCAAAAAATAAATTTAAATACATTTTTGTACTCACCGTAAAATTATTTTCTCAAAGTTTTAGAGAGGGACACAGCTTTATAGTAAGAAAGCTATGGCTATACTGCCGCCTACAGGAGACGTGGCCAATAGGCAGACAGAAACTAAAGACCAGCCCTCATATATAACTACTTCCACCTGCTCAGTTTAATTTGGAAATTCATTCAGAATTCATTTTGAAAGGGCCGAATTGCACTGGACCGCACCAAAATGAGTGCATGCACTACTTTAAAAAAATGCACTGCAACCAGATCGCATGGTACTTCTGTAACATGCGATTCGGTGCACGCCTGTGTTTGGGGTGTCGTTAACTTTACCTTGCTTAAAATTGCAGATCGCAATTGCAATGTGTTTTAAACGCAGTTCGGGAAACGCACACATGTTCTGGTGTGAACGGGGAATTGGTGTCCTTAAGAAAATTAATGTTTCTTTCTAAATTTTTTTAAACATTTTTATACTGTTAACAGCTACTTGTAGATTCAGGCCAGATATTGGAAATCCTGGAAGATAGCCAATGAGTTTCCCAGTTTATTTTGGTATACTGGTGTTCTCTCAGTGACTGTACTGCAGTCTGTACTGCCTGCCTACCCATCTGTACTTCAATTAACACAGGGCTCTGCTTTCTCCTGTAGGTGGCAGTATAACCCTATAACCCTAGATGTTCTACTATTTAAGCAGTGTCCTTCAAAGGGCAATAGAGAAATACAGTACTGTGTGGAGCTGGGCTTGAAAAAAAGCGGTTACCTAGCTATGTAGAGTTGGTCTATGTACTTTACTCTAGCAGTTGCATGGGCTACTCTGGCTATAATCACAACCTTGGATACCATAAAATGAATATCTCGTGTACAACCAGTGCTCAGGCACCACCAGCAGGGTTCAAGAAAGAAAGTCCAAAATGGAAAGTTACATTTTATGCAAGAGAGAATTGTAATAATATACATTCCAAAAACAAAAATATTTATATCAGTTTGTATGAAGAATGAAAAGAACACTTTTCAATGTTGGCCTCAGGCAAATGAATGGTTAGGTACACTTGGGAGAAACCACCTATAATTACAATTTTATATAACCTCAGCAGTGTCACACAAGGCGATGTATAATGCTGTGCTGAAAATGCTTTTGTAATGACATACATTGGTTCATTCACTAAATACAGCCTGGTTATGTCATATACGGCAGGATTTAAAAAAAAAAAAAAGCTGCAGTTTAGTTAAAATGGCTGTAAACCCTCACATATACACAGAGATTAAACAAATCCTCCTAAATAAGTTGCACCTGTTTATCTGCAGCCATTTTGTCTCTACATCCGTTCAAAGTGCTGAATTTTAACCGCTTGCCGACCAGCCGCTGTCATACTGCGGCAGGTCGGCACGATCCTGCGAACCATCGTAGCTATACGTCTGTGGGATAGCAGACGCTGCATCACGGGGGTGCTGATGCTCGTGACCGGTGTTCGCGGTGTCCACTGGCCGCCAGGGATCGTGGGCACTAGAGGCAGAACAGATCTGTGAGGACAGACAGATCGTGAGTTCCTAATAGCTAGGAATCACGATCTGTCATTTCCTCTAGGTCAGTCCCCTCCCACCACAGTTATAAACACACCTAGGGAACACAATTAACCCCTTGATCGCCCCCCCCCCCCCCCCACACGTTCCCCGCCCCCCCCCCCCCCCCGAGTGTTAACCCCTTCCCTGTGACGGTTTTTACAGTAATCAGTGCATTTTTATAGCGCTGATCGCTGTATAAATGCCAATGGTCCCAGAAATGTGTCAAAAGTGTCCGATGTGTCCGCCATAATGTCACAGTCTCGATAAAAATTGCAGAATGCCGACCATTACTAGTAAAAAAAAAAAATGCTATAAATCTAGCCCCTATTTTGTAGACGCTATACCCTTTGCGCAAACCAATTAATATACGATTGCAATTTTTATTACCAAAAATATGTAGAAGAATACATATCGGCCTAAACTGAGGAAAAATTAGCTTTTTTTTAAAAAAAAGGGGGGGGGATATTTATCATAGCAAAAAGTACAAAATATTATTGTTTTTTTCAAAATTGTCGCTTTTTTTTTTGTTTATTATAGCACAAAAAATAAAAACTCTCCTCCACTAAGCACACAGGAACAGAGCTGAGGCTGTCAAACAGCTTGAGATCCCTCCCCTGTCACCATTTTTCTCTTGGTGTCAGGAAAACTTGTGACTCCTGCAGATAGCAGAGGAACAAAGCAACAGACAAAAATGACACTTAGTGCTTTAGTGCTCTTAATTGAGACAAGTACAGCACACTGAGAACGGAGCGATCTAACACCGCAGGTCGCTCGGTTCTCAGGGCTTCCTGAGCAGAGAGTTGGTGAATGTCAGTCACGGGTCACAGGAGTGCAAAACGAACTGCACTCCCGTGATCCATAGGAGACGTACAGCCAAATGAGCTTTGGCTATACTTCTCCTTTTATAGCTTTGGGTCCAACAATAAAGTACATTAACTGCTTCTGGACCACCCCACATACATTTACTGCGGCAGGGTGGCCCGGGTGAACAAAATCACGTACCTGTATGCGATTTTGTGCATGCGGTTTAGGGGCTGATTGGACACAGCAGGAGACAATCAGCAGGTCCGGCGGCCGCGGTGGATGCCGCAACCTGCTGATCGTTCACAGGAGTGGTTAAAGAAGGTCCAGATGGGTGCCTGCCCCTTTCTGTCCTCTCCTCCACTGACAAATATCCTATTGTTTTTTACAGAATGCAACCCATTCTGTGATTGGGGATGAGATGGATGAATGACAGGATCCTCTCCAACGTTCACAGACTGTGTTATATTCTGTGAGAGCAATGCAAGGACTTTTATCATTGGAAGAGGGGAAAGAAAGGGGCAGACGTTCAACAAGACCTTCTTCAATGTACTATAATGTTAGACCCAAAGTTATTAACCACCACAGTGCCAGAGGTTCAGTGCTGCAAAGAAGATCGGGGCGGGCACCACTGGAGAGAAGATTTCTAAAGGAACTTGCAGCCTGCAGGACATGGAACTTATTTCATTAAGGTATGGGACTGCAGCTGTAGCAAAAAGAAATAAATAAACATAACTTAAATTCAGCTTTAATAATACTGAAAGAGTCGGGCAGATGGTGATGAGAGTGGAATGGAGAGAAATTTAGCTTTTTGTACCAATACCAGAATGTCATTTTACTAGAGACTCCATCCAGGTAGGCATATGTGGCAGTGGTTGTCACTCTGAGCCCATCTGTCATCAAAATCTCTCTGCCAATGTCTGCCAGCCTTGGTTTTGCTCTTATATGTTCATTTGATCACTGTCATGGTATCCTTTCGTAAATTTTAAAACTGTTACAATGTATAGCAGAGGTTACATTATTTCATATACACTGGAAATTCTGAAGACACCATAATGTTCAGGATTATTTATGGAATTTAATAAGAGATCACATATCTAAATAAGAGGATTATTCAGAAGAATTCACTCATCCTTGTCCCTCAGCCTCCATACCTGCTCGCTTCAAAAATGGCTACATGGAGATTCAATTAGGCAGACACAGTTACAGCGAAACCAAATGTTCTGGGTTATAGTTTCAAAAACCATAAGGATCTGCAAAACCAGCGCCAGGGGCGCACTCCGTATTAAATGCTGATTTTTTGAATAAAATAAAGTGTGTGTGTGTCTGCTAACTTTTTATTGGCTGTAATATTTATCATGCTGTTCATTACAGGACCAGACAGAAGAGTTATATAGCGGCACCATTGACATCTGTTCTACTTTTCAAACTTTTGATCATTTTTTAACTTTTTGTTTATTTATTTGCTCTTTGCAACAATAATCTGTAGTGCTTTTATGAGTCTGTATATTAATCAGTGGAAAAGTGTAACTGGATGGATAACTGGCCAAAAATCTAGACAGACAGTAACTGATTGTCTACCATAAAGCTGCAAAGTTAGAACCAATGACGTAAAACAGGTTCAGAATAGCAAAAAGCATGCATACACTGTGGCAAAGGTGTGCATGCAGGGTGTGCCAGGTGTTCCCAGAGACCCCCATGCGGCCCAGGACCCCCTCCTACAGCACTTCCCTCCTCTCCTGCCGGATGCCGCTGCGGGCACACACAGATGATGTTTCAGGATGAATGGGGGAAGTGGTGCCCTATGCACAAAGTGCAGAGTTCAGGGGTGCCCTATGCAGGGATGTGTTATGTACAGAGTGCAGGGTTCAGGGGTGCACTATGTACTGAGCGCAGGGTTTATGGGTGCGCTATGTACAGAGTGCAGTTTCAGGGGTGCCCTATGCACAGAGTGCAGGGTTCAGAGGTGCACTATTTACTGAGCACAGGGTTTATGGGTCCACCATGTACAGAGTGCAGGGTTCAGGGGTGCCCTATGCACAGAGTGCAGAGTTCAGGAATGCATTATATACATGGTTCAGGGGTGCACTATGTACCGAGCGCAGGGTTCATGGTTGCGCCATGTACAGAGTGTAGTTTCAGGGGTGCCCTATGCACAGAATGCAGAGTTTAGGGCTGCACTATGTACAGAGTGCAGGGTTCAGGCATGCACTATGTACCGAGCACACAATTAATGGATGCGCCATTTGCAGTTTAAGGGGTGCCCTACGCACAGAGTGCAGACTTGGGGGGGGGGGGCTACATACAGTGTGCAGGGTTTAGGGGTGTGCTATGCACAGGGTTCAGCTCTCTTTCACAGGCTGACCACATCTCACTTTCACCCTCCTCGGGTCTGGCCTCTGCACCACTCTCTCCCATCCCCCAACTCTGAACACATTTCTAATACCTCCCGGCAGTGTAGGTGGCTCCTCCTTTCTCTCTCATTTGCGATCACAGTGCAGTTTAACACCCCACCCCACACTGCACCGGTATTTGCATCTCCCTTGTCCCTGCCATTAATGCAGCGCAGGCAGGGATCTGTGACAGCCACCGAGAGGAACGCTGTCCTTGTAAACACAGAAGGTTTCTATGTTTACAAGTGACAGTAATGAGTGGGTAGCGGAGAGCCGGAGGTGGTGGAATTCACATTTGAGCTGGAAAAAAAGCCCTGGGTTCGAGGGCCACATGAAATGGCCTGGTGGGCCACATTTGGCCGATGGGCCTTGTGTTTGACACATGTGTATTAGACTTTCTTCCAATCATTTTTTTTTTTACCACATCGAGCCAATAATCCAAGGACTAGCAGATCAGAACAGTCCAGAACAATTGTTCTTGGTGGACAAAATGGTTGAGTGGGTTAGAAATCTTTGCCTAATCACTATTGTTTTCCTCCTACAGATCTTACCGCCAGACTTCCTGAAAGACAAATGCTGATGGATGATTCCATAATTAAAAATGAGGTTCAGGTGGACTAATCCTTTAATAGGCCTTTTGATTTGTTAATCTCACCTTAGTTCTTTCAAGAGAGGTCAGCAAATCCAGGTCAGTCGTGTCTGATATTCCTCCATGCAAAATAAGAATCTTGCTGTCTATAATGGTGGCGAGGGGCAGCTGACTATAGATGTCTTCCAGAAGAACCAGAATTTTCTTTGTATGAATCTGCAAAGTAAACAGTTCTTATATCTTACTATGTGAAGGGGTTTTCTTACATAACAATTGTATGCAACAGTGTGAAACTGCACCTGTTCTGAGATAAAACATCAAACTGCAAAGCCATGGAACCAATGAAACGAGTTAAGCCCCATAACACACTATCAGATTTTCTGCAGGTTTTTGTCTTCAGATTTACCAAAACCATATAATATGAGGTCAAACCTTAAGAGTTTCAATTTGTATGCAATCAGGCCGGCCCTTGCACTACATGGTTTTGGTAAATCTGAAGACAAAAATCAGCAGAAAATCTGATAGTGTGTTATGGGGCTTTAGAGAACCGAAGCAAACACGGCAACTGTGCTAAATTCAGAAATTCAACACAATCTACCCGAATCTGAGTTCTCTGTAATAAAAGCATTGACACAGCTCCTCACGTGTTTAATAGGAGACTGTTAAGTCCATGTAACTTGCACCCTATTTGTTTACTATATTAGCAATCAGAAAATAAGCCCCATAGTTTTTATATTAGCAATCGGAAATAGGCCCCATAGTTTTTATATTAGCAATCGGAAATAGGCCCCATAGTTTTTATATTAGCAATCGGAAATAGGCCCCATAGTTTTTATATTAGCAATCGGAAATAGGCCCCATAGTTTATATATTAGCAATTGGAAATAGGCCCCATAGTTTTTATATTAGCAATCGGAAATAGGCCCCATAGTTTTTATATAACCAATCGGAAATAGGCCCCATAGTTTTTATATTAGCAATTGGAAATAGGCCCCATAGTTTTTATATTAGCAATTTGAAATAGGCCCCATCGTTTTTATATTAGCAATCGGAAATAGGCCCCATATTTTTTATATTAGCAATCGGAAATAGGCCCCATAGTTTTTATATTAGCAATCGGAAATAGGCCCCATAGTTTTTATATTAGCAATTGAAAATAGGCCCCATAGTTTTTATATTAGCAATCGAAAATAGGCCCCATAGTTTTTATATTAGCAAACGGAAATAGGCCCCATAGTTTTTATATTAGCAAACGGAAATAGGCCCCATAGTTTTTATATTAGCAATTGGAAATAGGCCCCATAGTTTTTATATTAGCAATTGGAAATAGGCCCCACAGTTTATTTTTTTTTGCTATTTGGACAGTTGCAGTGCATCTTTTATATATATATATATATATATATATATATATATATATATATATATATATATATAAAAATATGTATGTATTTATTTATTTATTTTTTTGAATGGAGTGTGTAGTTGGTGGCCAAGACACACATTGGAATTCTGTGTATATGCTCCAGTGGAGAAAAAAAAATGAATCTGCTTCTAAAGATTTGGGTGCTATGGTTTGGGTTGTTTATGACGTAATCAACTACAATCTAAAAGTGCTGAATGATACCATCCATCAACAGATATGGTAAGCTTAAAGTGACACTAAACACACACTGTTTAATTTACATTGCCCCTTCTATTTCTGTATATGGACGATGGCACTGTAATGATTTTCATACAAATAACCATCTGTGCCCTTTTCCTAATCAATATACAGTCACGTGACCCAGATCTTTACAAGCCTGTCTGCAGGGAAACATAAGCAGGAGGAGCTCCTAGTGGTCGGCCGCTTGTCACATGTTAAAAATAAAAAAGCAGCCTTTGGAATACAACGTAAAAATATATAAATAATGCGAATAAACTGCTTTAAATTAGCATACGGTACCAACATATATTTGAAATCAATTTTGTGGAAATAACATGGTGTGGGCAGATTTCTACCAGATACAGGCTGTGTCACGCCCCTCCAGCCTGTGACTTAGAATACAAGGGAGGTGAAGCCACCATTAATCTACATGTAATATCCCCCCCTATTGTGTTTAGCTGGTTAGTGGGCATAGAGGAGGAGGGAATGAGTAGGCTGTCATTTAGTACTCACTGTGTATACACCCCCATGTGTGACTCTATAGTCACATGGGCTGCTCAGATATGCATACCTCACAACTATCTGAGATTAGCAAAAGTATGTAGGCATAGGAAACACATCCTGCCATGCCCCCCTATACAAAAAAATATTAGTTAAACCCACTAGTGCTTTTTTTTTTACCACTACTATTCCTTTATATTGGCTTTTGAAGTTTACAAATGCAGCAATTTAGAAATTGGATGACAGGTTTAGCACTGTAACACACTTTTTGATAGATAAATAGTGCATTTTATATACAACTATATAGATCAGACCAAAACGAGGGACAAGTGAGGAGGAAGCAAGGATAGAGGGATTGTGTTCCAAATGTGGGACAGTCCCTCGAAATCAGGGACAATTGGGAGCTATGGATATGTTAGGGGGAAAATGCTCAGCGCAGAAACTCACTGACAACTGAGCATGTGCAGAGTTGCCACAACAGCTGAAAAATCCTGCTGAATTGGGGAAATGAACAGAAGGTGGCGATAGAGAGCAGCAAGATCAACCAGGTTTTTTTGCAGAATACAGAAAACGAATCTCTTAGTGGCTGAATATGAACAGCATGTAATACACCATTTAGTGATAGTTTTTTATGATGTGGGTTTACTGACACTTTAATATAGTTTTTATCACAGTACAGGTTTATTTAAAAATGTTTTCAGGCAAAATTTCAATTCTGCCACCTGTACTACTCCTGTAGGAAGTGCTCAACGGCAACCAACAACTATTTTTTGCATAAATAGTAAAATAAGGAAAAGAATATGACCACCAAGAGCAGCAGTAATCGTTTTTTCTTTGCATGCTTTTCTAATTAAAGCTGGCTGTGTGGTGTATGTGTGTCATAAACACTGGAAGAGTAGATTACATCCAACTATATGGAGGATGTTTAAATGCTTGGAAATTCACTACCTGTAGATATATATATATATATATATATATATATATCTACAGTATCTTAGAAAAGTGAGTACACCCCTCCCTCACATTTTTGTACATATTTTATTCTATCTTTTCATGTGACAACACTAAAGAAATTACACTTTGCTACAATGTAAATTAGTGAGTGTACAGCTTGTATAACATTGTCAATTAGCTGTCCCCTCAAAATAACTCAACACACAGCCATTAATGTCTAAACCGTTTATATATATATATATATATAGTATAATAGTATTGGGACGCCTACCTTTACACACACATGGACTTTAATGGCAACCCAGTCTTAGTCCATAGGGTTCAATATTGAATTGGCCCAACCTTTGTAGCTATAACAGCTTTAACTCTTATGGGAAGGCTGTCCACAAGATTTAGGAGCGTGTCTATGGGAATGTTTGACCATTCTACCAGAAGCTCATTTGTGAGGTCAGGCACTGATGTTGATGAGAAGGCCTGGCTTGCAGTCTCTGCTTTAATTCATTCCAAAGGTGTTCTATCAGGTTGAGGTCATGGCTCTGTGCAGGCAAGTCAAGTTCCTCCACCACAAACTTGCTCATCCATGTCTTTATGGACCTTGCTTTGTGCACTGGTCCAAATCATTTGTTGGAGGGGGGGGGGGGGGGTTATGGGGTGGGGTTGTTTTTCAGGGGTTGGGCTTGGCCCCTTAGTTCTAGACATGTGCACAACAAAAAAATTTTTTTTTTTTTCGTTTCGTATTTTTCGTTTCCGTTGATTCGTAACGATTCGTACATTTGTAAGTCGTCGGTGTTCGGATTCGTAACGATTCGTACATTCGTAAGTCGTCGGTGTTCGTATTCGTAACGATTCGTACATTCGTAAGAGTTTTTTTTCGTTGATTCGTTAGTTTAATTTTCGGACGCATTCGTATTTATTCGTACATTCGTAACATTCGTAGATTCGTAATCGGAGCATAATTCATAATCTTAATGTGTATGCTATTATTACATTTTAATAATTTACGAATCGAAAAAAAAAGTTACGAATCGAAAAAAAAAAGTTACGAAACGAAAAAAAAGTTACGAATGTACGAATTTTTTTGTTCAATAGAGACACAGAAAACTACAAATCGAAAAAAAAAAAAAAAAAAGAAGTTACGAATCAAAAAAAAAGTTACGAATCGAAAAAAAAAGTTACGAATCGAAAAAAAGTTACGAATGTGCAAATTTTTTTGTTCAATCCATTCGAAGTACGTTTAGCAGCACCATGGTAAGGGACACGGAAAATTACCAATTCAAAAAAAAAAGTTACGAATGTACGAATTTTTTCGTTCGTTTTCGTTTTTCGGATTTTCTTCATTAGTACATTCGTTGTTTCTAATTAGTTTTTTTCGGATTTTCGTTGTTTTTCGGATTCGTATGATTTGAACGATTCGTTATTCGGATTCGTACGATTCGAACGATTTGTTCATTCGTACGAAAACAAACGAACATAACGAAAAAAACTGAAAAAAACTAAACGAATTGCACATGTCTACTTAGTTCCAGTGAAGGTAAGTTCATGCTCCCAACTGTGTGGGAACATGACTGTTCAAACATGACTGCTCACCAGTGCACAACGCAAAGTCCATAAAGACATGGATGAGCGAGTTTGGGGTAGAGGAACTTGACTAGCCTGCACAGAGTCCTGTGACCCAATAGAACACCTTTGGAATGATCTAGAGCGGAGACTGCGAGCCACACCTTCTTGGCCACATCAGTGCCTGACCTGACAAATGTGCTTCTGGAAGAATGGTCAAATATTCCCATAGACACACTCCTAAACCTTGTAGACAGCCTTCCCAGAAGAGTTGAAGCTTTTATAGCTGCAAAAGGTGGACCAACTCAAGATTGAAGTCTATGGACTAAGACTGGGATGCCATTAAAGTTCATGTGCGTATAATATGAATGATAACACAAAAACTTTTCTTTCACTCATGGTTAGCGTTTGGCTGAAGTCATTTATTATCAGTCAATGGTGTTTACTCTTTTTAAATCATAATGACAACAGAAACTACTCAAATGACCCTGATCAAAAGTTTACATACCCTTATGATTTTGGCCTGATAACATGCACACAAGTTGACACAAAGGGGTTTGAATGGCTATTAAAGGTAACCATCATCACCTGTGATCTGTTTGCTTGTAATTAGTGTGTGTGTATAAAAGGTCAATGAGTTTTGGACTCCTGACAGACCCTTGCATCTTTCATCCAGTGCTGCACTGACATTTCTGGGTTCTGAGTCATGGGGAAAGCAAAAGAATTGTCAAAGGATCTGCGGGAAAAGGTAGTTGAACTGTATAAAACAGGAAAGGGATATAAAGATATCCAAGGAATTGAGAATGCCAATCAGCAGTGTTCAAACTCTAATCAAGAAGTGGAAAATGAGGGGTTCTGGTGAAACCAAACCATGGTCAGGTAGACAAACTACAATTTCAGCCACAACTGCCAGGGATGCAAAGAAAAATCCACACATAACTTCAGGTGAAATACAGGACTCTCTGAAAACATGTGGTGTGGCTGTTTCAAGATACACAATAAGGAGGCACTTGAAGAAAGATGGGCTGGATGGACGAGTCGCCAGAAGAAAGACATTACTACGCAAATGCCACAAAGTATCCCGCTTACAATATGCAAAACAGCGCAGAGACAAGCCTCAAACCTTCCGGCACAAAGTCATTTGGAGTGATGAGACCAAAATTTAGCTTTTTGGCCACAACCATAAGGCCTATGATGAAAGGTACATCATTTCTACTGTGAAACACGTAGGTGGATCGCTGATGTTTTGGGGATGTGTGAGCTACAAAGGCCCAGGAAATTTGGTCAAAATTGTTGGCAAGATGAATGTAGTATTTTATCAAAAAATACTGGAGGAACATTTGCATTTATCAGCCAGATAGCTGCGCATGGGACGTACCTGGACATTCCAAAATGACAATGATCCAAAACAAAAGGACAAGTCGACTTGTCATTGGCTACAGCAGAATATAATGAAGGTTCTGGAGTGGCCTTCTCAGTCTCCTGAACTCAATATCATTGAGCCACTCTGGGAAGGAGATCTCAGACGTGCAGTTCATGCAAGACAGCCCAAGAATTTACAGGAACTGGAGGCTTTTTGCCAAGAGGAATGGACAGCTTTGCCATCTAAGAAGATAAACAGCCTCATACACGGTATTAAGAACTGGGGTATGTTAACTTTTGATCAGGGTCATTTGTGTAGTTTCTGTTGTCATTATGAATTAAAAAGAGTAAACACAGTTGATTGATAATAAATGGCTTCAGCCAAACACTAACCATGAGTGAAAGAAAAGTTTGTGTTATCATTCATATTCTCTGAAAAATGGCCAAGAAATCATAAATTCTGCCAGGGTATGTAAACTTATGAGCACAACTGTGTGTGTATATATATATATATATATATATATATATATATACACACACACACACGTGTGTATGTATAAAGGTGCGATTCATGGTCTCCACTACAGGTGGAGCTCAACCACAGCAGCAATGCAGAGGCAGAGGAAGTCATGGGGAACATGGTTCCTCTATGATTTCCTCAGTCACTGGGGCACCGATCTGATTGGATGCTGATCGCCCATAGGACTCTAGTGGCCATTTTAGGTGTGGCAAAGTCTATTTAGGACCTTGGCCCCTGGGTTTGGCACTCATTCACATGTAGGTAGTGTAAGGACAGGTCACCCGTCTGTCAGGGACACTATTAACAGCTGGGAAAGGTTCCAGTCGAGTAGGGAAAACTTAGGGGTCCACATTCTCCTTGGACACCTTCTCATTTGGGTCTCGGAATGGACAGGCGCATTCCGCCCCTCCAGACAGATGCTGTCAGTTCGGATGAAGTCTGCTCCACTACACACTGTTGGTAACCATGAGTGTTCCCAGCTGGGCCTTCTCCCACTGGGATTTGGTGAACTGTTTGCCTTTAATTCAATACAAGTTCTATCATTTACACCTGGACTGTGTGTGTTATTGCCACTACACCACGCGCCACCCACCCATATATACACTGTATTACCAAAAGTATTGGGACACCTGCATTTACACGCACATGATCTTTAATGGCATCTTAGTCCGTAGGGTTCAATATTGAGTTGGCACACCCTTTGCAGTTATTACAGCTTCAACTCTTCTGGGAAGGCTGTCCACAAGGATTAGGAGTGTGTCTATGGGAATGTTTGACCATTCTTCCAGAAGCACATTTGTGAGGTCAGGCACTGATGTGGATGAGAAGACCTGGCTCGCAGTCTCTAATTCATTATAAAGGTGTTCTATTGGTTGAGGTCAGGACTCCGTGCAGGCCAGTCAAGTTCATTCACCCCAAACATGCATGTCTTTATGGATCTTGTTTGTGCACTGGTACACAGTCATGTTGGAACAAGAAGGGCCCATCCTCAAACTGTTCCCACAAAGTTGGGAGCATGAAGTTGTCCAAAATGTCTTGGTATGCTGACCTTAAGGGGAACTTAAAAATTCCCGTTTACTGGAACTAAGGGGTCAAGCCCAACCCCTGAAAAACAACCCCACACCATAATCCCCCTCCACCAAATGATTTGGACCAGTGCACAAATCAAAGGAGCTTGACTTGCCTACACAGGCAGGCATCCCAATACTTTTGGTGATATAGTGTACAGTATATTACATATAAAACACAACATTGTTTTAACATACACTTACCTTGTACTTTTGCATCACTTCTTTTGTAAATCCATATCTGCATTAGATTTAAATAGCCACAGTAAATTAGATTATATGCACAGCATATTGCCAAGACACACTACTTGTGGTTTATAAGAAAATATGGCTTTATGGTTCCTCAAACTGGCCATTAGAACTCTTAGCTTTAAATGTTTACATTTTGGAACATTTGTTGTTTAGTGGGGTCAAATCATTGATCATTTTCCACCGTAGTGATGGGAAAGTTCAAAGGAACGGGATGGAAAAATTTTCTACTGAATGTAATGAGTCTGTTCACTTGCAAGGGCAGTTGCACTTTGTAAGGGATTTTTTTTAAAGAGCTTCGTGAATGAGATGTAGCTCAACTGACCTTCATCATCCAATCATATGTAAGCAATAATGTTGTAGTTTTACTTTCCGTGCACTTGATTGGGTAATCTTTGCAAAGTGAAGGTTTACTGCTTTCACTAAGCTCTGAGAAAATTCATTCCCTTGCAACGTAAATAGCCTATTTGCCTTTAGTAAATAAACCTTAAGGATAGCAAGGAAGAATGTCCTGACAAAAGAATTTCTGGAATTTCCAAACAAACGTAACGAAAATCTGTGTATGGCCAGTTTTAGTCTACACAGAAATTACCTCTTGAGGTAACATAGTTCCAAATCTTTAATGCCCCGTACACACGAGCGGATTTTCTGTCGGAAAAACCTTGGATGGTATTTCCAACGGAATTCCGCTCAAGCTTGGCTTGCATACACACGGTCACACAAAAGTTTGCTGAACTTTCGACCGCCAAGAACGTGGTAACGTACAGCACTATGATGAGCCGAGAAAATTAAGTTCAATGGTGTTTTTCATTTTCATTTCACATGAGCGCGAAATCATTTCAATATTGTATGTTCTTTTATGGGATTGTGTTTCACCATTAGATTTTGCTGCACATTTTAGGAGGTACTCTCCACATTTAACACATTTATTTGTTTATCAACTATTTATTCATTGTTTATTATTGAGTGTGTGTAGATTATCTAGTTTATCAACAGCGCGAAGGTCACCCACACTCCTATGCGTAGGAATTTTGCGTGTCAGAATTGCTACAGACGGTCTGAATTTCTAATCGACCTTTTTCCGACTGAAAAATTGAGAACATGCTCTCAAATTTTTGATGGCGGGAATTCGGCCAGCAAAATTCTGATGGAGCATACACACGGACACTTTTTCCAATGAAAAGCTCTCATCGGTCTTTTGCTGGCCGAATTTGCGATCGTGTATACGTGGCATAAAAGCAAAATTGTGTTGGGTTCCCTGCTTATATTTCCACCCCCAAGGGAGCTATGAAAAGCCAATCAGAGTGCACAGAAGTCAGGGCCAATCAGTGGCAATTCAAGAGGTGGATTGTGTTTCCTGGACACTGGGACTTGTGGTTCCCTATGGAGGCTGTACGATCAAAGTGAAAGGTGCAGACCTACTGTCGGGGTCTGTGCCCTACATCTGTGGAGTCTTACAGAGAGACAGAGAATTATTTCTGCACTCTGTGAGGATCAGAGCCTAGAGATTGAGCCACTTCAAGCCTCCCATGTGCAGGGGCCTGGAACAGTGCAGGCCCATTGCTAGGGTATCTACGCAGGGGCCAAAGGACAAGACACCAAGATTTCTCCTGCCGTACTGGAACCCAGAACTGGAGGGGCCCATTGCTGAGAAAGTCTACAGTCAGGGAGAACCAGAGATGGACCATTCGTGGGGACAGAGACTTTTGAGACAGTTAACTGTCAAGTACCTGGGACCAGACGTGCTGCCTGCCAGGAGTGGTGAGCTGAACTACACATCCAAAACTCTTGCCAAACACAATAAGTGCAATAGAGTCTGCCACTCATCACCCACACTCTTAAAGAGACAGTGCACCACCTACAGAAGGGCCTCAACATAAGCCAGCCAATGCAGAAAATTAGGTGCCAGGTACTTTCAAACACTTTCGAGAGTACCCCTACACCAGGAATGCATATGCTCACCAGCTTTTGGAGTTGTATGCGACTGTGGATGTGGTTAGCATATTTTATGGAGCCAAATCACACTGAAAATACACCACAATAGCACAGGAACCTTTTCCAAAATTGTACCACACAGATTTGCATTGGTGTGAAAGGGCACCATGAAAATAATGTGATTTCCCTTGTCATGCAATTCTGTGCAAATCTGAAATCACACCAGTGTAAACCAGCACTAAAAGTGAGTTCTACATTACCTGAGGTTCATGATGGGGTCCTCATGGTTGCCTCTATTCAAGTGTAAATTATTTGGATAGACCAGAAGGAACGCAAAGAGGATTATTAGTATTTCTATGGAATTCTTCCCTCTGTCTACAAAGTCTCCATTAAAAAGATATGTGTTCTCTGATGAGGGGAGACCATTCTGCAGAACACAATCACAGGTGACATGACAGCAACAAAATATCTAAACATTTAACATACAGAGGTGTTGCAGTGTATATGCATAACAAACATAATATATCAGTCCAGAGAATTAGGCCGGTCATAGATAGTTCTAATCTCAGCCAGTTCAACAGGAACCAGTCAAGATTCAAACTGTGTGGGCAGGCTGAACGTACTAAGTTGATCGATCAACTTGGGTACAACTAGCCTGCTGGATTCACTTCTGATTATCCATAGTGGCTGCTATAGCCCCTAGCAATAATCACTGTCTTCTCCCAGCAGGGATGACTTCCCCCGCCCCCTGTTGGGAGCACACAAGTGCTTGGCAGGAGGGATTCCCCTGTCAGCACTGTCTGTGTTGATGGGGGAATCGTGTAAATTTCTTTCCTGTAACCTGTGGCTGCAGGAAAGAAATTTGCACCGCCTATGGCCTGCTTTAAGCCTGGTACACACTATGTAAACTCGGGTAGGAGCCGCTGTACTAACTATGCAAAGTTAGTATAGTGATCTCCCCTGCTGAGCTGTTGTGTTCTGACAGGGGGGCGCTATATGTGTTTTTCCCTCAGAACAGTAATGGGGTTCTGAGGGTTAATTGTACAGGTTAACTTTGGCATCAGTTTGGCTGGGCTGTACTAGGTTTCTGCCTGGTCATGCGTACAGTGAGGTACACATGACAGGCCTAGAACCAGGCCTGGTTGGACGTCTTAGGTATCAGTCTTCCCCAGAGCCAATCAGTGGGTGCGCCTGGCCCCGCTGGGTAGTCTGGGGAAGGGTACTTAAGGTGCTGAAGTCACGTGTTCGGGGTTCGGCCGCAGTCCTTTTTCCTGGTTCTGGACCGGGGTAGCACTGCGAGGTGTTCCGGGCCTGGGAGCACTAGCCGTCCTGCAAACATGGTCAGTTTGACTAGCCCCACAGACACACATGGTCTGGGACAAGGATCCGTCTGTTCCCGAGGCCCAGTAACTGAAGGAGGATTCAAGGTGTCCTGGTGTGCTCTCATTATTGGAGGGGCACCACAGCTCGTATAGGTGACCGGGGGAGGACTCTTCGGAGGAGGGCCAACAAGCTGGCATCTCAAGAGGAGCCTGGTTGCTGAGTTGAATGGACAATAAAGAATCCACACTTCCGTAGTACTGCCAAGGAGACAGATAAAGTTCCAGTTACTGTAGGAAAGGTTTCTATTCACCTTTGTTTGCAAGTTCATTCTGTGTCAAAGACTTTTAACAGGTTTCCGGATCACATTGTCAGCTGCCATACCTCTGGCAAGAGGTTTGTCTGGCATTTGAAGTACCCAGCTGCGAGTGGCTACTCTCTGGGTTTGATTAGAGACATTTGTGGATGTCAGCAGTTCAGTGTGCCTGAGTTTCTTCACCCGTACCCTCTATTCCTATTTGAGACTGTGTTTTGTTGGATGTTACCACTGCAAGAATAAAAACCTTCAAAAGGACTTTTATTGTGTCTGCAGCCAAAGTTGTTGGGTACTAACCCTGGGAACCCCTGGACATCGACAAGCCAAGCAGAGGTAACCGGTAAGCCCAAAAGTCAAGGCCGCCCCTCAATGGGGTTATGGCCGCTACATATATATATACACACTGTAGATATATATACTTTGTATTTGCTTGTAAAATATTATTATGTTTTCATTAAGGCATATTGGTGCAATGAGTGTAAAAATGTAATTACCTTATAGAATATTAATAGCAGATCATCCAGTTTTCCATGAAGGTCACCTAAAAAGGAAAATCAAGTGAAGATATCATAGAGAAATGTTGTAATGGACCAATCATCAAAGTGTATCTAAACCCAAAACAAAAGCGTAATACATTGTATTTTACCAGTCCTTAGATTTACTTAAAGTGGGGTTGCAACCAAAAAACAAAAAGGGGCTTAAAAATCATAAAAAAAATTAAAAAAAAATAATTGGAAAAAAAAAAAATTTTTTACTCACCTCTAAATGCCTGTTGCTAGGGGGTCCCTCGAAGTCTGCCACCTTCATAGCCCGGGCTAAAAGTCACTTCCTGTAGGCAACGCACAGTCATCTGGGACATGTCATGTGTCCCAGATGAGTGAGCGTCGAATCACGGCGCACGGCGCCGCTCGCGCATGCGCAGTGGGTGCCCGGCTGTGAAGCCCAGCCGGGTTCCCACATTAAGAATGCCGGCGTCGTGAGCGGAGCGGGGAACGAGGGGGGGGTCTCGTTCCCCCGCATCGCTGGACCCCGGGACAGGTAAGTGTCCGATTATTAAAAGTCAGCAGCTGCAGTATTTGTAGCTGCTGACTTTTAATTTTTTTTTTTTGCCCGGCCCTCCTCTTTAACTAGTTTTCTTTTATTCTTATTTAGTTTTTTTTTTTATATGGTAATCCAGCCAGAAATACTTTCTGTTCTAGGATGCCAATGCTCACTTGCTGCACTTTATCTGTGGATGAGCCATTGTCACCTTGCTTTTTTGATTTGGACAACAAACTCCTCCAACCTCTTCTCTTCATCACATAGAGAAGTTATTTGCCCTAGCTAACAGAAGATAGCTGAGAAGACGGAAAAGAGTTTGATACAGAATTTCAGGTAAATACACAGCACCTTCCAGGATCAACAGATATTTTTCTGTACTCGCAGAAAATATTGTCTAAAAAATAAGAAAGGAAGGAAGGGAAAGAGGCGCTGTGGGATTTATTCAATATAAAAGGTTAAAACATTGAAGGCTAAAAAAATAAAGAAAACAAATGTAGACACTACATTTAAACAGTGGTAAGTTGTAATATATTAAATTTGTGTTCTTGGGTTTAGATCTCCTTTAAAATCTGTTTTACATCCACTATCTCATGGCTTTTACAGCTGTTGTGGATAAAATGTCTATTTTAATTTTGCATTGTAAAAAGTATTATTTTCAGCAAAGTGACCTTATGGGGCCTTGCAGTTTAAGCATTATTGGGCCTTATGGGGCCTTGCAGCTTTTCATTTGCAAGCCAGCACTTATTATTATAAAATGATTTCACCAAAAAATGTTGCATTGCATAATAGGTGGCTTCCGCATGAAATATTGGCAGTAAAACCTGTTGAGGCATTTTGCTCCATACTGGCTGCTGCCATTATTCATATGATCCAAAGAAACATTTTGATAGTGGTGATGGACTATTGAAGTGTGCTTGTTCAATGAAAAATAACAGCAGCAAAAGAAGGGTGTCTTCTTTATAAAGGTAATGCATTCCAGCTAGTGATTTTTAATGTAAAATAAAAAAGAAAGAAGTGAAATCTTACTTTTTTTCTAAAATATTTAATAAATTAATAAATTAAAATCATGCATAATTTAAAATTCATTATTGGTAAGTATTATAACAAATATCAAATAATGTTTTTTAATAAAGCTCTCTGTTTTAAATAAATTATCTGTCGCTTAAACATCAATTGGCAACATGCCTAGATCACAACCTAGGTGAACAACAATGTGCCTAATAGCAATGATGAATGACCAGCTGAGGTCACATGGTGTGGTATGATTGGCTTGGTTGATCTTACTGATGGCAACACTCACCGCATATTGTTATTTGCCTGGAAAATGATGTTGTTAAATGGACAATATTTGGCATTTGTTTCAGGAATTTTCTGGTCTCATGTAAAAGTTGAAGGACATATCGCGCATGAAGTTGCTGCAACATTCAAGGAGATGAAACATCAGTTCAGAAAGCAGAATATTGCTAAAGAGAATCTAACATGGGAAAAAGACTGCAGTAGGTATAAAGTACAGGCACCTAGATTCATTCAGCAGCCTTCAAAAGTCTACTATTACAACTATGCACTTGACCCCAACTTCCTGATCCAGATTCACCCCCTTCTTGCTTCCTTCACACTCATGTGAGCCAGTTAGGCAATCAATCGTAGTGATGGGCCTATAGGAATGTTCAAGGGTGGGAGGTAGCAGCAAGCTCCAGACCTACCTAGAGTGTCTGAGCTTTGTCCATCAGAACAGCTTAGGATTCAGCTGGATCCTCAGGCTTTTGGGGGTTGCTTCAGCTATAGGAGCATTACGCCTACAGCAGTTTTTTGCCCTGACATTTTGGCGTTGATTTACTAAAGGCAAAAAGTCTATTCACTTTGCAAGGGAAATTGCTCTTTTCAAGGCAATATTCCCAAGAGCTTAGTGAAGGTGGTACAAGATTACCCAATCATATGCAAGGAAAATAATGCTTGGATGTGATTGGGTGATGGAAGCTAGCAGAACTTCACCTCATTCATTAACCTCTGGGGTAAATTCCCTTGAAAAGTTAAAATTCCTGTGCAAAGTAAACAACCTATTTGCCCTTAGTTAATCAACCCCATTCTATATAAATATATGTCAAAGTTTAATAACATGAATTTTTCTTTATAATGACTTTCTAGGTTCTCAGCTAAGGAAAACAGGTAACATTAAGAATTGGCTGTGCTTAGTGATGGAGCTGTACTTGTCTGTGCAAACATGAAGAGGTCCACAAAGTATGCACTATTAGTGAGGTCTAAGCTTTCAACAGTTGCTCTGTACTGCCAGCATAGACTGTTGTGGCCAAATAATCTTGAGGGTATGCAAGCCATCTGAATATATTCCATGGTACTGGTGCATAATTTCAAGGAGCAGTGACAATATTTGAAGATGTCTCATTGGATATTTTTGTCACCTGAAATGACATGAGTATGAACATATCTGCAGTCAAATCATTTTCTAAACCAATCATTTCATACGCTGATGGTTAAGAATGTTGGTAAATGTATGTATACAACATCTTATTTTCATCTATTTTAATTAGGTCAACTTTAATAACTAGCAGATCTGAATGCCTAGATGTTGACAGGTACCTGAGCAACAGGCCTCTGGCCAGGAAAATGCATGTGGGCAGGCTTCAGGCCAGGAGAAGTGGCAGAAAATCTCCAAACCACAGGAAGGTGACTATCCCATCCACGAAGAAGTGGGGTGGGTCCAGAGT
Organism: Lithobates sylvaticus; assembly: GCA_028564925.1. Lineage (NCBI taxonomy): Eukaryota > Metazoa > Chordata > Amphibia > Anura > Ranidae > Lithobates > Lithobates sylvaticus. The sequence continues at coordinate 139,185,305 of CM053027.1, forward strand.
CAGCTTGGCGAGAGCAGGCACCCAATAAGGTACCCTTACATAGGTCTAGTTTTCTTGATGAACTTGCAATGAAGTAATCCTCTATGTACGGTTTCCTTGCTTAAAGTGGAAGTAAACCCCCCTATCGTTTTCAGCCAAGGAAGCTGCCATCTTTGCCTCTGTTTAATCTTCAACTGCCACGGTGCTGCACATGTGATCCGTTATGACACCGGCCATTGGATGGTTTGACTGTTTGGTTGAGAGCACAGCCAATGTGCAGTTAGCATTCCCGGCATGCCTTTTTTTTTTTAAACTGTTAAATCAATGGGTTTACTTCCGCTTTAATAGAAATTGATGAATGGACAACTCTTTTTCCTTTTTTTTGGCTGTTAGTCACACATGAGAGAATATAAGTTGCTTGGGGCTAGTCTAGCTCTCTTATGTATCAGTAAGTGCGTCTTTATTACTAGTTATACATTGATCAGCTGCTAGGGATATTTCTTTGCTATAGTCAGTTTTAAAAATATGGTTTTATTAAAAAAAGCAAAGTAATATAAGCAAGCAGAATTCTTCTTTCAGTACTGAGACTATAGGTAAGTGAAATCTTGCCTTCTCTTGCTTGAAAGCATGAAGCAGGTTGTTGGTGTCAGACACAGTTAGTGGGAATGACAGCCTTGGTCCATCGTATGAGTCAGGAACTTCTATCATGTCATAAACCATAAGGTTCTCTTGGACTTCTTTTGAGCACTTGAATATATCAGAAATCAAGTCTGCAAAATATGATAGCTGAAAAAGTACTGGATCATGGCATATTCAGCTTCGACAATCAGAAGACATTACAGTTGGACCACATTAGCTACATAAAAAGGACATTGTTGGGCTTATTGCATAAACAACTAATTATATACAAGGTGTAACAACTCCTGTCAACCAATCTGATTTCAGTATAATCTAATCAGAATACAGGAACATTTCATTGCTGCTTTTACAGGCTATATTCTACACAAATAATAAGCATATACTTGTGTGTTTGGCATACAAATAATATTTAGAGGGCTCATGTGTTATATTGTGAAAAATGCTTATACTTACCTATTCCCTGGGCGCTCGGGTCCGGTCACATGATCTCCCCAGTGGCCAGCTTCAGTGAAGAGGAGAGATAGCCAACAATGGCTGCAATGCCTATGAAGTGACATCATCCATAAGATTACTATAGGGGATTAATATCTGCTGTCCTTCCTCTACCCTCAAGCTGGTGCTAGGAACCAATCACCTGACCAGACCAGAGTGCCCTCAGAATAGCAAAGTATAAGCATCTTTTCTCTACAGGGTAGTTAGAACAGGGTTTAGAATGGGGGTGAGAGCAGGTTTCGTTTTTGACTTGACTACTACTTTAATTTATCCACTGCGATATATATGCTCCAACTTGGAGACCTTCAAAAATTCAAGTTTAGGATCCCTCTGTATAGTGCAGTCCTAATGAGGCAGTGCGGCTTCCACATATATTTGCAAATGCTGTGCAACTAAAACCTCTGATTTTAAAGCAATTTTTTGCTGGCTAACAGCTAAATGTTTTGGTAAAACTTTGGTAACTTTTGGTAAAACTTTGGTAAAACTTTGGTAAAACTTTGGTTTTGTTTAACTTTTTGACTGGAATTCTTTTGTAAGTGCAGCCCAATCCTCCTTAAAGGCACGTGGACACAGTAGAAGCCCAGCAAAGTACAATGGCAGCCAAAGGCACCCAGTGTGTCCCCATTCCTATCCCAGCTAGCTCCCATGTGTGCCTTACTAGATGACTTCGGGCTATTGCCATTTTTGTTTAGCTTGCTGGAATTGGCATGGAGACACATTGGACACAGGAGACTTTTGTCTGGGCCACTTTGGATGTCTAGACCCTGTACTAATGTATTCCACATGACTTGGCACTTGAGGGTCTCCATTTTCACCTGCACAGCTATAGTACTTATAGGAATTTGTGGTTCTGTTTCATTTTTGTTACAACATAGTTATTTTATTTTCAGTGCAGGGAAGCCTCTATGAAAGCCACGTATTCACCTTCCCTGGCCAATTTGTACATGGGTTTGTGGGGGGGACTGTTTTTGTTTTCCCATTCCAATCCTTGTACAGAAGCCCATCAAGTGGTATGGAAGATTTATAGATGATCTTATACTGGTATGGGACAGTAGCATTGCAGATTTATCATTTTTTGTATCGTATGTTAATGATAACCACCTTAATCTGGAGTTTAGCCATGAAAGCCATGCTAACACCATCAACTATCTTGATGTCACATTGGTGGGTGATTACATATGGGGCAGTGTACAAACTTGCACCTTTTGGAAAGAGTGTGCTGGTAACTCTCTTCTTTTAGCTACAAGCTGTCACCCTACACCCCATCCGATCGATTCCGGTAGATGAATGCATTAGCGCAAGGCGCAATTGCTCCAGTGCCGACAGCTTCAAAAAGGAATGTGACAGTATCGCTTCCAGACTTAAAGAGAGAGGATACCAGGACTGGCATATTAATAGAGGTATTGCTATAGCCTCTAAAAGGAGTACAAATACACTCATCAACAAAACAACTGCTAGTAAACATCAGCATAAGAATAGTGGTAATAACCTGGTTACGATTGTAACCTTATTTTCTCAGTAATATAGCCAAATTAAGGGAGTCATATCTAAATATTACCTGCCCTTAATGCTGATGAAGCTTTGATTCCTGTCCTTTCAAATGGATGCAGGCGTGCTGATACAGTTGGAAACATTCTATCCCCTAGTTTATTTCAGTCATCAAACCCTAACTATACTTGGTATGGCTCCTTTCAGTGTGGTTTAAAAACATGCCGCTATTGCAATAAACATGACAGGAATAATAAGTCTGTTGTCTCTTGTTCTACAGGCAAAGAGCTCAACATTCATGGCTTCATCAACTGCAGCACAAAATATGTAATGTATATAGTAGAATGTACCACATGGTGTGACGAAGACCCTATCAGAAGTGACTGGGAGGTGTGTGAGCGAACCCAAAGAGACAAGGGACGAATGGTGGGGACGATGTGGATGAGCGTGGAGAGCAGTATGACCCCCTCCTCCCTGATCGGCGGATCGGGGGGGGGGAGGGGCTGGAGATTTGCGGGCCTGAGGGGGGCTGAGAGGTACCCTGCATGAGACAATAAGGTATGACATATTGGGAGGGTTGATGGGTGGGCTAGAGGGTGGCAGTCCACCACACCCACTTGGATCACGTAAGGAACTGGGAAGAGTGTATTATGACCAATGTTAATCCGGGTTTGTTTCTCCCCCTTTCTCCCCCGTTCCCCGCTCACCCCTCCGGTAGCGGAACTGTATCTCATTTCCCTTCCCTATGAGAACACTACTTACACCTGATGACCTGTGTTACACATCAACGATTGTATATACACCCTGCACATGTAGAACATCTGTCGCACTTGCAATATGACACACTGTACCGTTGTATTTCTATGTATTTTTTCCTCATTTTGAAAATAAAAACCGTTTTTGTTAAAAAAAAAGAATGTACCACATGGGCCCTACAGTATATGGGCTGTACATCTAGAGCCCTTAGGGTTCGAATAAGCGTGTCAGAACAACCTGGGCCCAGGTGACAGATTCAGCCCGTTGGGGTCTGGAGTGCACCACAAGGTAGTGGACCCTACGGCTGACTGCTGCGGATGGAGCTCGAGGATATACAGGAAAACAGGTACTCTGTAGTACCTACACGGATGACGACACTGGGAGCTAAAGCATGAGATTTCCCAAGGCGCGGAGTATAAGAGCCAGCGGTGTTCACCAGAAGCTCCTAGTGGTGGGGATGGATTTAGCTGCAGTCTGGCTCCAGGACACGACCTCTAGGGCCTCCCAGCTCACGGTAGACTACAGGGAGGTAGAGTGGAAGCAGCAGACAGCGACAACAAAGGATAGTCAGGAGATAGCCAAAGATCGGGGCAACAAGCAGGTAAGGATAGTCAAGAGCAAGCCAAGATCGGTAACTGGAATCAGATGTATAAGACACAGCAAGTCACACACGAAAGCTAAACACACAATATTGATCAGCAGAGCTGGCTTGCAGTGCACAGGTTAATATAGAGTTCCCTGATAGGGGGTGGGGTGGAGCCATGCTTTGAGGAGAGATTACTTAAGCAGCCAGGTGAGAGTGGCTGGCCTCTAATCTGAACACATGGAGAGGTAAGCTGACAGACAAACATTACTGCATTACCATGACAAAGCGAACACTACAATGGCGCATCATACTCCAGTGACAAAAATCTGTCAAACCTTCTAAACATTTTAAGCATGTGCATGCTGGGAACATGGACTCTTATTTTCAAAGGTCTTGAGAGGGTTAAAGAACTTCCTCAGGACAGGGGATCTCCACCATTGATTCCTGGAGAGGGAAGTCTGGTGGATTATCTCCTTGAATACTTGAATTCCCTTTGGCATGAATTCCAGATGGGATATAGATTTATTTTTTTTGTAATCTTCTATAGCCATAGTTTTCTGAGTGTGTTTTAGTTTGAGGCATTTTTGTATCACTGAGGATTGTTGTTTATATAGATAATAATATAATATAATGTTTTCTAGATGGGTGACAACATTTCACATTTTTTGATACTTCCTTTCTCCAGAATGGTTCATATACCATGTGATTCTAGTGCTGATTTTTTTCTCTGTCCACTGATTAGACTTGATTTTATGTAATTAATTGTTTTATTGTAGTATCCACCCTCAAATGAGGTGTGTATTGTCTATATATGTTTGTCTTTCATTTGTAAAAATATTCTGTAATCAAGGCTTTGTAACATGTAAGCCGTTTTTATCCAGCTATATGTAGCAATAAAGATTATTAATTTTACTGGATTCTGGAGTTGCCAGTTACCTTTTCTTCTGAATACTTGTTACAACGGATGGAGATCTTTGCCCCCAACGGAAAGACTCCACTTCAGATTTGTCTGGAGTCTCCTTTGTTGAGAGCACTGCTCTTGTATGTCGGTTGCCTACATAGGAGATGTTGGATGCCTTCAGCTGCCATTGTGATATGCTGGGCTTCTGATGGTTCCCTGCACCTTTAAGAAGCAATGGGCTTCCTCAAGGCATACCTGGCCTTAATTTATCCTTTGCTATACTGTATATGCTCCATCATGGAGCTTCTCTGGGATTAGAGTTAGGACTGCACTATATACAAAGGGGCTTTGACAAGGCAGTGCGGCTTTCACATATATTTGAAAATGTTGTGCAAATAAAACCCTTTTTTATTCTGCACCAGCAATATAACACACAGGGTGACGTCAGGGAGAGCTAACTGCATGCTGGTTCTAGGGCAGAGTAGGGGCACTATTACTAACATCTGCAGCAGCTGCTCCATAAAGATGGAATTGTTTGCACAGCACCATAATGATGATTATGCTACACCCCTGTACACATGCAATACGCAATATACATTCCAAACATTAGTGAAAACCTCATCAATTCTTTTGTAATTGTTCTACAGTCAGATAGCACACCTAATTAATTATTTTATTGAATTTGATCAAATCTAGAATTAGGAGGTTTCCCATATTTCTTCCAGGCATTCTGTTATTAAATGAATTAATGATGTGCATCCTTTCCCTAGAAACTAACGAGTGTTTTATGGTCAGGAGTCAGGCTCGGAGACCAGTAGCTATAGCAGTAGAGAGGCGACCACCCAACCAGCTGGATAAGTACACAAGCAGGTCACCCGTTCGGATAACAAGGGCTCACCCAAGGTGCGGGGTCTAAGTACTAATTCAGACCCCGCACCAGATGGTGGAGATGGGTTTTGCTGCACGTTAGTACCAGGTTTGCGGCCCTCAGGATCACCCCACCAAGAGGTGAGCAAGCTGGGGTCCAGTAGCAGATAAAGCAGGTAGGGATCATGCAGAAGCATGATCAGTAAACAAGCCAAAGTTTAGTAATGAGTGGTAACAAAGATACAGACAGCAGCAGGAGTGTCAAGAGCAAGATATTGGCTGGAGAGAGCACAATCATCTGGCAAACAGAAAGTGCAAAGGCAATGTTAAAATAAGAAGTTCATAAGAGGAGAAAAGATTCAAGAGAAACAAGACACAAGCTAAGGTTCTCTAAGGAATCAGGCAAGATTCTGTCCAGCATCTCACGTGGCTCAGTAAGAAGAGTTATTGCCAGACATAGCAGAGGTTGCTGGTTCAGATCTGGCTCCTGACAGTGTGGTGTTAGAGCACATGTTCACATTCAAGAGTGTTGACTGTGATGTGCACATTAGCATCTATTGACTATCAGATGGCAGTGCAGCCACGTCAATACGGAAAGTACCAGGCCACACAGGTTATGTAATGTATTGATGTTTGTTGTGCACCTCTAATATCCTTTCCCTAGAAGTCAGACTTAGCCAAGTCAATGTGCAAATTAATTCTTCCCTCTCCCTTTGCATTTTAGTCTTTATCATATCTTCTATGAATAGTATCCAGCTGTGGGTTTAGCCTCTGTCTCTAGGTTAGAGTCATAAACATTGTTTCTGCCCTTCTCCTGGCCAATATCATGTGACAAGCATATTGTATTAGTAAATGCTAGTATACTAGGCTACTTGTTAGTCAAGCCTGCTTTTTCATTTGGGTCATATAAAATTAATGTTAAAGGAGTTAAAAGGTCAACAAAACACACTTCTTACCAGGCCCTGGAGTTTGCTCATTCATCTGCGCAAAATGATCCATCATGAATGTGAAAAAGTTGGAGAGCTGAAACGCAAAAAAAGATGCATTAACAGTGAGATCATTTTATGTTAACATTTACATGTTTATAAAGTTTAAAAATGAAGAAGGGATGTATCAAGTCTTGTACTGGAATGCACAAATCCTGCCTACACCTGTGACCCACAACCCAAGTTGTCAAGTTAGGCTCCATTCACATTTTTGCGAATTGTCATGCCACTTTTGACATCAAAGTCATTCCCCGTGTTTTCCAAAGATATCCATTAATATATATGTGTAACGTAAAGTTGCAGAAACTTCAAAGTTGTTCATGCACTACTTTAGTCTGACTTTCATGCAACTTGAGGGCCATAGACTTTAATGTTAGTGCTCAAAGGTCGCATGAAAGTCGTGCCTGAATGTTATACAATGCAACTTGTGTGCAACAGTTGTCCATTACACTAGTCAAAGCCAAAGTTGTATCCAAGTTGCACCCATCCAAAGTCACGTCAAAGTTTTGTCATCCAAAGTTGCACTCTAAAAATGGCGCAACTTTGGAGTCGTGCAAGTGTGAATGAAAACTGCTTTTAGACCACAAAGAATCAGGATAATCCCATCTTTGTTGGAGGGTATGTATTTATTGCAATGGAAAAAAGAATAGATATGATACCAACCTGAAGTTGAGCCTGTTCCTCAGCATATTCTATAGATTGAAATATACTAAGCGTATAGCGTCTCCTCATTTCTAGTCTTGCCATGTAGAAGCGGTACCATCTCTGGATCAGAATTGCTGCTTTAATTGCTGGGAAAATCATTAAACCATAGTTTTAGGACATTTTTTTTCACCTTTGATATTTAAAAGATATACTTTGAAACATGCTAGTCGATGAATCTAGTAAACTGAGATGTAAACAGTTATATCATACGTTTTTTTTATGCTGGTACCTGAATACACAGAATTGTATTACTATCAAGCGATGATACTTTACATTATTGAGTGGTATATTCCTTATGTGGACTATCCTCAGGTGATACATAGAGATCCTCCTACATTAGTTGTATCTGTCGGTCTGAAGTCTTCTCTTCTCTACAGCCGTTCACAGTGCTGAATTTTTAAGCTTGTCTGAGAGTTCAGAAAAAAGGGAGTGGAGAGCTGAAGTTACACTCTGCAGAGCTTAGAGAGGGGAGGTCTGAGAGCTGATTGGTAGGAAGAGACAAACCCATCTTCACACAGCCCACAATGAGTGGTTTCTGCAGGGGAGAGGAGGGAGAACCGGCTATGACTGTGCCATGGGAGTCTATGAGTGGCGTCACGGCTCCCGGAATTACCGGCCGTTGACTGGATGGCAAGCACAAACATCTTCTTTATACAGGTTAGGCAGGATAGGTAGAAAGAGGAGGTGAAACAGTTGTTAGCCTGACAGGTGTTCTTAATCATTCTCAATTTTTTAAATTTTTTGGGCATTTTCAGTTTTTGCATAGCTTGAAATTTAGTTCAGTTTGCACAGATGATTTACAAATAGCTCCCTAATGTCCCGTACACGCGGTCGGATATTCCGATCGGATTATGTTGTCGGAAAATCCAGTCGTCTAGCTATGAGTAAGCGCTGTATTTAGCGTGAAACGCGTCAGCTGTGTGCCCACCCTTCCCTGTTTTGCTGTGTTTTTGGACTTTGATGTGATTCCTGTTTCTAAATAAATCCATTTGATTTTTCATCTTCGTCTGGTGTGCGGCTGTCCAGAGTTCCCCTTGTTATTTTCTAACTAACGTGTGTGGGCTCTAGCGGGCTTTTTCCGTCGGAAAAAATTTGAGAGCAGGATCTAAAATTTTCCGACAACAAAATCTGATCAGACTTTTTCCGATCGTGTGTAGAGAGCTATTGGCTAGTGGCCTCTACGTAGTCCTGTCGTAGTTTTGTACATCTCCTCGTTCGAAACGATCGGATTTTCCGACAACTTTGTCCGACCGTGTGTGTGCAACACAAGTTTAGGACAAAATCCGTCGGAAAAAATCCGATGGATTTTGTGGTCAGTATGTCCGACCGTGTGTACGGGGCATAAGATTTAAATGTAAGATTTAAGATTAGGGTACAGGGGCTTAAGAGTTGGTTTAAATTTTAGGATTAATGCTACTAGTTAAGTTTTAATTTTAGTCATAAATGAAAGGCTTAAGATTAGAGTGACATTAAGGAGTTAGATTTCAGGGTAGGGTTAAGTTAAATGTTAAATGTTTGGAATGTCTGAAGCACGGGCGACCTACAGCAGACCCATGAAATCTGCATTAGGAGTTAGGTTTATATTTGGGACTTGGGTCCAGGCCCCAAACATGTAAGGCCCATCAGTGGAAGGCAATAAAAAAATACTGATTGGTTAAATAAACTTATAATTCTTATATCTGCAATGAGATATAAAAGTAAACACAGGGGATATAAAGTGGAAAACAAACAAGTATGTAGTGCAAATGAAGACAAGACTGCACATGTTTTGTACAAGTGATAAAACACCACATGCTGGTTAACAGAGTACAGCTACAATTAAGGTTTTAGTATCTCATGCAAAATAATTTCTAACAGGACACACTAGTGGACAAGAACACTGGACATAATAATCTTCTACTTTTTATTTTTAAACCAGAATTTTTTTTTTATGTTACAGGTTTTACAAAATGTACAAATAATACTTATTCACCCCACCCTCCCCAGCAGGGACACGAAAATGAGGGGAAAAAAAACCCTTTGGTCCCGAGAAAGGCTCCCGCCATCTGAGAGCTCTTAAACACTTAAGGACCGAGCCTCTTTCTGAAAATTTGTTGTTTACAAGTTAAAAACATATTTTTTTGCTAGAAAATGACTTAGAACCCCCAAACATTATACATTTTTTTTTATAACAACCTAGAGAATAAAATGGCGGTCATTGCAATACTTTCTGTCACACCGTATTTGCGCGGTCTTACACGCGCACTTCTTTTGGAAAAAATACACTTTTTTGAATAAAAAAATAAATAAAAATAAGACAACAGTAAAGTTAGCCCAATTTTTTTTTATATTGTGAAAGATAATGTTACGCCGAGTAAATTGATACCCAAGATGTCAAGCTTCCGCTCGTGGAATGGCAACAAACTTTTACCCTTAAAAGTCTCTGTAGGCGCCGTTTAAAAGATTCTACAGGTTGCATGTTTTGAGTTACAGAGGAGGTCTAGAGCTAGAATTATTGCTCTCACTCTACCGATCGCTACAATACCTCACATGTGTGGTTTGAGCACCGTTTTCATATGCGGGTGCTACTCACGTATGCGTTTGCTTCTGCACGCATACTGGGCGAGTTTAAAAAAAAAAAAAAAAAAATGTCTTATTTATTTTACCTTTTATTCTTACACTGTTCTTTAAAAAAAAAAAAAAATGTGTCATCTTTTATTCCTATGACAAGGAATGTATACATCCCTTGTAATAAAAAAAAGCATGACAGGACCTCTTAAATATGAGATGTGGGGTCAAAAAGGCCTCAGATCTCATATGTACACTAAAATGCAATAAAAAATAAAAAAATTTTTGTCATTTGGAAAAAAATAATAAATAAAAAAAATGGCCCTTTAATATCTATGGGCAGAAGTGACGTTTTGACGTCGCTTCCGCCCTGCAATGGTATGGAGACGGGTGGAGGCCATCTTCCTCTCACTTGTCTCCATACCACACACGGAAGAGGACCCGATCGCCTCCGCCGCTGCCGATGGCTCTGGTAAGCGGCAGAGGACAGCGGAGATGCAGATTGTCTATTGCCACATCACCTGCCTACAGCTTGTCACTTGCCACGACACTTGCCACCAGATGCGGATTGTCACTTGCCACGACACTTGCCACCAGATGCAGCTTGTCACTTGCCACGTCGCCTGCCACAAGATATGGATTGTCACTTGCCAGTGGCTGTGTCCCAGAGTTAGGGCAGGCAGTGAGAGATGATGTAATCTCTCTGCTGCCCGTGGCTGCAAAGTGAGAGCAGAACTGCGGTGATGCAGGGCGGGCGGTGAGAGAGGATGTAATCTCTTTTCTCACTTGCGCGCTCACTGTCCTGCCCGCCCGCTCACCCTTTCAGCTCATTTACTGGCATGACTGTCCACCCGTTCACCCACGGGGGGGGGGGGGGGAGGGGGCTGAAGGAAAAAGTGGAGTGTATATAGAGACTGTATATAGGACTGTACATAGGAAGAGTCTATTCAGTGCTGATGTTTCTCTCTCCCGTTTGGTCTCCTGCTCCGCTCTTCTGTCTCTCGCTCTGCATGACCATATAAGAGTGGGAACTTTCTTGGTGGAGTGGACAGAGCAGGGGGACCTTGCCTTTTCGGATGATCGCTCCCTGGCAGACTAGTCACACCAGCTGTTCCTCGTTCAGGAAGCCGCCTACCTACAGCCTATGTGCCTTATTAGCTTGGCCATCTGGTAAGCGTTCATTTTATCTGGTGGTCGGGCTTCACAACCTTGTATGTCACAGTCTAAAACGCAAGAGAGTCACTGTGGTGTTTCTTCTTTATTTTCGATAATCACATTTGGAAGCCATAAGTTAGGACCTAACAGGACTTGTTGCACTGAATCTAAGTAGACTGTGGACTTTTTTGGATCTAATTATTTTATACAATTCTTTTAGGTTGTTTTCTATGTGCTCCTCCGTGGCCATAGACTATATTGTATTAATTGTCAATTCTGGTTATACAATCATTTTCTATTGTGTATAATTTTATGATATTTTTAAGTTTTTATTGGCGCAGCTTTATACAATCCCCATAGGAAGAGTTGTCCCTTAAGTTGTTCTGAATTCAAGTGGGCATCCCATGACCTCCCATCCCTATCCAAGTTATTATCCCTCAATAAATAACAAAAACAAAGTCACATACTGTTCTCTGCCTCTGAGTGCCTGTGGAAATTTGGTGTGCCTGGCTGTGCAGGGTGGGGGACCCCAGTATACTGGCGGCTCCTTAGGGGGTGTGCTACACATGGGACACACATCGTTAGAGGTACATTATTAAGCTGGTGTGCAAAAAAAACATTTTGACAGGCACACATAGGGGGTCATTTACTAAGATAAATGCGCTGCACCAGTTCATACCTTAACCACTTGACCACTGGACACTTAAACACCCTTAATAACCAGACCAATTTTCAGCTTTCGGTGCTCTCACATTTTGAATGACAATTACTCAGTCATACAACACTGTACCCATATGAAATTTTTGTCCTTTTTTTCACACAAATAGAGCTTTCTTTTGATGATATTTAATCACCGTTGGGTTTTTTATTTTTGCGCTATAAAAGAAAAAAAGACTGAAAATTCTGTAAAAAAAAATGAATTTTTCTTCGTTTTTGTTATAAAATTTAGCAAATTTGTAATTTTTCTTGATAAATTTTGGCCTTTGGTAAAAATAAGTACAAATTGGGGTATATTATTTGGTCTTTGTGAAAGTTATAGAGTCCACAAGCTATGGTGCCAATATCTGAAAATTGATCACACCTGAAGTACTGACGGCCTATCTCATTTCTTGAGACCCTAACATGCCAGAAAAGTACAAATACCCCCCAAATTACCCCTTTTTGGAAAGAAGACATTCCAAGGTATTTAGAAAGAGGCATGGTGAGTTTTTTGAAGTTGTAATTTTTTCCCACAATTCTTTGCAAAATCAAGATTTTTTTTTCTTTTTTTTTTTTTTTAACAAAATTGTTATGTTAGAAGGTTATTTCTCACACACAGCATATGCATACCACAAATTACACCCCAAAACACATTCTGCTATTACTCCTGAGTACGGCGATACCACATGTGTGAGGCTTTTACACAGTGTGGCCACATACAGAGGCCCAACATGCAGGGAGCACCTTCAGGCGTTCTGGAGCACCCAGGACAATTCTGACATATCTCTCCTACATGTAAAAATCATCATTTATTTGCTAGAAAATTACATAGAACCCCAAAACATTATATATGATTTTTTAGCAAAGACCCTAGAGAATACAATGGCGGTCGTTGCAACTTTTTATCTAGCACGGTACTTGCGCAGCAATTTTTCGAACGAGTTTTTTTTTGAAAAATTTTTTTTGTGCTTTACAAAAAAACAAAACTGTAAATTTAGCCCAATATTTTTGCATAATGTGAAAGATGAAGTTACGCCGAGTAAATAGATACCTAACACGTCCCCCTTTAAAATTGCACACGCTCCTGGAATGGCGCTAAACTTCGCTACTTAAAAATCCCCATAGGCTTTATTTTTTTTTACTGGTTACATGTTTTGAGTTACAGAGGAGGTCTAGGGCCAAAATTATTGTTCTCGCTCCAACGTTCGCAGCGATACCTCACATGTGTGGTTTTAACACCGTTTTCATATGTGGGCGGGACTTATGTATGCGTTCACTTCTGCATGCGAGCACACGGGGACAGGGGCGCTTTAAAAAAAAAAAAAATGTTATTGTTCATTTTACTTTATTTATTTTAGTTTGACACTTTTTTTCACCCAAAAAATTTTTTTGATCACTTTTATTCCTATTACAAGGAATGTAAACATCCCTTGTAATAGGAATATGACATGACAGGTCCTCTTTACAGTGAGATATGGGGTCAATAAGACCCCACATCTCACCTCTGGGCTGGAAAGCCTGAAATAAAAAAAAAAAAAAAACGATCCTGGCTTTGATCGTAGCGAGTATCGCAGGGTATGGCAGAGTATCGCAGGGTATGGCAGAGTATCGCAGGGTATGGCAGAGTATCGCAGGGTATTGCAGAATATCGCAGGGTATGGCAGAGTATTGGGTATGGCAGAGTATTGGGTATGGCAGAGTATTGGGTATGGCAGAGTATTGCAGGGTATTGCAGAATATTGCAGGGTATCGCAGAGTATTGGGTATGGCAGAGTATTGCAGGGTATGGCAGAGTATTGCAGGGTATAGCGGAGTATTGCAGGGTATGGCAGAGTATTGCAGGGTATGGCTGAGTATTGCAGGGTATGGCTGAGTATTGCAGGGTATGGCTGAGTATTGCAGGGTATGGCAGAGTATTGCAGGGTATTGCAGAATATCGCAGGGTATGGCAGAGTATTGGGTATGGCAGAGTATTGGGTATGGCAGAGTATTGCAGGGTATTGCAGAATATCGCAGGGTATCGCAGAGTATTGGGTATGGCAGAGTATTGCAGGGTATGGCAGAGTATTGCAGGGTATGGCAGAGTATTGCCGAGTATTGCAGGGTATCGCCGAGTATTGCAGGGTATCGCCGAGTATTGCAGGGTATCGCCGAGTATTGTTGGGTATTGCAGGGCATTGCAGAGTATTGCAGAGTATTGCAGAGCATTGCAGAGTATTGCAGGGCATTGCAGGGTACTGCTGGGTATCCATCCATCCATGCTCAGCCATCCCTCCATACCCTGCAATACCCAGCAATACACTGCAGGCTATTGCTGTGTATTGCAGGGTATGGAGGGATGGCTGAGCATGGATGGATGGATCGGTGGTGACTGCAGAGCAGGCTGTGGGCACTACAGATCCCGCCCACAGCACTGCTGCCACCGATCCCTCCCCCTCTCCTCTCACACTGTACCGATTGGTACAGAGAGAGGAGGGGAGAGGAACCGGCGTCATCAAATGACGCCGGTTTGCTTACATGTGATCACTCCGTCATTTGACGGAGCAATCACGTGGTAAACAGCTGCGATGAGCGGCCGTTTACCGTGATCCCAGGGGGCGCGCAAGAGGGGAACTCTGTGAGGCCGTTAATTAACGGCCTCTCAGAGTTAAGCAACCGCCCTGTAGCCGTTTTTCGGCTATGGGCCGGTTGTTTACTGGTTAATTTGTGTGCCAGATAAATCATTAATTGTGCGTGTGAAGCGGCACACGCATAAGCGCAACAGCAATAATAATATGCCATTGATAATAGCGCACGCCATATCATTAACAGTCCATTCACACAGGGGCAACAAGACTTCCAGCATGACTTTGGGAGGCAACTTGGACACGACTTGAGTATGAATCACGGCGCGACTTGGGGCGACTTTAACACGACTTGGGGTGACTTACAACACGATGACCCCAGGCCAGGCAACTTTAATTTTAAATAAAAAAATGGCATGGGTTCCCCTCCAAGAGCATCCCGGGCCCTTCAGGTCTGGTATGGATATTAAGGGGAACTCGGCATCAATGGGAGGCTCCCGCTGTGTGACGCTTCTCTTCTTCTGACAGTTCTTATATAACGGAGGGCAGGGCCACCTGGTGACCCCGCCCCCCTGTGACGCACGGTTCCGTTATAGAACAGTCAGAAGAAGAGAAGCGTCACATAGCGGGAGCCTCCCATTGATGCAGAGCAGCCCGAGAACGAAGCAAGGAAGAAGAGACGCCGTGGAGCAAGATGCCGGACGAGAACACCGGAGCAAGAAGCAGAGGATCGGAGGAAGAAGCAGAGGAAGAAGAAGATGGAGGAAGAAAGCGAAGGATGAAGGAAGGAAGAAGGAAGAAGACCAGAAGATGGAAAGAATAAGACTTTAATAAAGGAATTGTCAAAAACTGTCTCTTTTACATTTTTGACACTTTTTGTGAAATGGTTGGGGTACTTTTGTACCCCCTTACAATTTCACACAGGAGTGGGGTGGGATCTGGGAGTCCCCTTGTTAAAGGGGGCTTCCAGATTCCAATAAGCCCCCCGCCCGCAGACCCCCACAACCACTGGGCAAGGGTTGTGGAGATGAGGCCCTTGTCCTCATCAACATGGGGACAAGGTGCTTTGGGGGGCTACCCTCAAAGCACCCTCCCAATGTTCAGGGCATGTGGCCCGGTACGGTTCAGGAGGAGGGGTGCTCTCTCATCCCCCCTCTTTTCCTGCATCCTGCCAGGTTGCGTGCTCGGATAAGGGTCTGGTATGGATTTTGAGGATTGTGCAAACATCCTTAAAAAAAAACATAAAAGTGAACCAGCGTAAAAAAAAATAAAAAATCAAGAGAGGTGTGCCCGTTCAACTTATGCAAATGCATTTACGTTGCTGGACATTTACCAAGATTTTGCCCAGCGCAGAGAACCAAAGCATTTGAATGCGCACAAATGCCGCTTGCGCATGCGCAGTGCATAAATTGACCTTGCGCAGTTCTAAGTGTATTTGCAGGCGCAGCAGGCTTGTTCAGAGAAAGTTACTTTCTCATTCTATTTTGGGCATATTTGTTACTTGGACAGTTATAACTATACTTCCTCACAACACCCCACATCCCCCCCATAATATTGGCACTTCCAGCTTCTTTAAATTCTGAGTTGAAGATGCCGTGCGCCATGTCTATAGTGGCACACCGATTGCTGCCTCCCGTGCTCCGAGAATATAATAGTAAATTGGGAATTGCACTGTTATACAGGCGCAAATGTTTTGTAAATATGAAAATGCCCGTTGCGCATCGGGGTGCGCCTGAACTCATGGCGCAAACCGTTCGTAAATCAGCCCCACAGTCAACTTTTACAACATACTTGTACACATTGCACCTTGTGTGGATCACTCTTAAATATTCAACATTACAGATGAAGCACATAGTCACACACAGCATTTCTCTTATACACGTTATTTACCGTATTTATCGGCGTATAACACGCACATTCATTTTAAGAGGGAAGTTTCAGGCAAAAAAAACTAATTTTAAATAAGGAACTTTGAAGCAAAATAAGGGTGCCCTTATCAGTGCCCATCTGCAGCCTCACCATTACCATCAATGCAGCCTCACAAGTGGCATCAATGCAGCCTCACAAGTGGCATCAATGCAGCCTCATCAGTCCACATCAATGCAGCCTCATCAGTCCACATCAATGCAGCAGCCTCACCATTGCCATCAATGCAGCAGCCTCACCATTGCCATCAATGCAGCAGCCTCACCATTGCCATCAATGCAGCAGCCTCACCATTGCCATTAAGGATGAGCTCCGGTGTGTTCGCACACTCCACGTGCAGAGCCAGCCAGGAAGTCGGCACTGTGCTGCGCTAATCACAAGCAGTGAGACATTGTCCCGATGTACGGCTGCAGAGATCGGGAAATGTCTCACTGCCTGTGATTAGCGCAGCGCAGTGCCGACTTCCTGGCGGGCTCTGCACGTGGAGTGTGCGAACTCGCCGGAGCTCATCCTTAATTGTCATCAATACAGCAGCCTCACCATTGCCATCAATGCAGCAGCCTCACCATTGCCATCAATGCAGCAGCCTCACCATTGCCATCAATGCAGCATCCTCACCATTGCCTTCAATGCAGCAGCCTCACCATTGCCATCAGTGCAACCTGATCGATGCCCATCTGCAGCCTAGAGGGGACAGGGAGGGGGGCTGGACGAGCGCCAACAGATTACATACAGTGAGACTCTCTTATGATAGACAGAACAGTGGTCCAATGGCGGTCCAGGAGACGGGACTTCCTATTACAGAGGCCGCCAAGTAAACAGGAGATTCTCACTGCATGTAATCTGACAGTGCTCGTCCTGCCCCCCTCCCTGTCCCCTCCGAGGCAGCTAAAATGTAAGTATTGGCGTATAACATGCACATGCTATTTGCACCGGATTTTCATGGTGAAAAAGTGAGTGTTATACGCCAATAAATACAGTAAATGTTTTTATTTTTACACTACCAAAAACATGAAATCCAACAGTGTCAATGCATAAATTGCATACTGTACAAACACTAGTATGTCTCTGTATTCTACTTATTACTAAAACATAAAAACTTTGCACATAGTGCCACTGAGTACTCATCTGTGCTGTATTGTACATGAAGGGTCGTGAAAATGTGACCACACTGTCTCTGTTTTGCTATATCAACGTTTTAAATATTGTGTTCTATTCACTAAAGAGGCAAAAACCCTTGTAACAGATTATTTAAAAATGACCAGTTATTCTCTACAGAGGAAGAAGGGGGCACAGAAATTGTTTTATTTAAACATAGTTACTTTTTAAAGAAGCAATACTTCTATATGTTAAAAAAAAAAAAAAACAATACTTAACCAGTTTTGCATGTAACTATACATAAAAAACACTTAAATTATAGATTGTGTAAATTAAAAAAAATTAAATATGACTAAGATACAGTTAAAATGAAAATAATTGTATACCATTAGAACTGTCGTCTTACATAATGTTATGTCAAGTGTTATCAAAAAGAACAAACCAATATATTTATGGCTCTTGTATCATGTATGACTCATATTCAGTATGCAATGTATCACTTACCTTTTTCTGATTTCTTACTTTGATTTTCAGTCTTTACAGATGTCCCACAGCCCATAGCTGCCAACCTGGTGCAGACAATAAAAGAGTTCTAGTTAGTACTAGACAAGGCTATCCGCTGATATTCTCTCGTAGTTGTGATCACTCAAAGTCATCATGTGTGTGTTTACCTCTAACTGGTCCTGAACGTAATACAAAGAGAAGGAGGAGTGTCACACAAAGAGGAGAGCAGCTAGAAATTAAATCACATGGATTAGCAGAGTGTGGTTTCAAAGGGACTGCTGTAATGAAATAATTAAAGCTTGTTGGAGCATATCACATGAAGATCTCATA
This sequence comes from Lithobates sylvaticus, assembly GCA_028564925.1. Classification (NCBI taxonomy): domain Eukaryota; kingdom Metazoa; phylum Chordata; class Amphibia; order Anura; family Ranidae; genus Lithobates; species Lithobates sylvaticus. Next base: position 139,203,527 of record CM053027.1, read on the forward strand.
AACCAGATTGTCACTGAAACATCTGCCTGTAGTTACATCATTTCACTGATTTCTAATAATCAAGGCATTCAAAAAGGAGTACAGTAAAACCTTGGATTGCGAGCATAATTCGTTCCACAAACATGCTTGTAATCCAAAGCACTTGTATATCAAAGCGAATTTCCCCATAAGAAATAATGGAAACCCAAATGATTCGTTCCACAACCATTTTTTCATAAGTCCTTCAGTATATAGTCCATATAAAAAGATTATAGCAATGTGATCGGTTGTGTAACCATAAAATGTCCATCCACAAATGGAAGCCTCCACAAGGGGATTAGAAGCAAAATCCAGCAGGAGCTGCAGAGTATAAAAGAGAAGAGAGGCGCCTCTAATGCCGCGTACACACGACCGGTTTTCCCGTCGGAAAAACCTTCAGAGTTTTTCCAACGGGGAAAACCGGTCGTGTGTCTGACGGAGTTCCGCTGAAACAGTCTTGCCTACACACGATCACACCAAAGTCCGATCGTCAATAACGCGGTGACGTACAACACGTATGATGGGACTAGAAAAAGGAAGTTCAATAGCCAGTACAGGGGGTCCCCGGGTTACAAACAAGATAGGGACTGTAGGTTTGTTCTTAAGTTGAATCTGTAAGTAGGAACAGGTACATTTTGTAAGTGTAGCCCCAGCCAAAAAAAAATATTTTTAAGCTTTTTGGATAGCATAGGGAAGGGTTATCACCCCTGTAACATTTGTTTTGCTGTCTGTGCCCCTGTGCAGAAGATTTCACCTCACCTTCTGTCCCAATGACAATTGGATTTTTAAAATTTTGGATTGTTAGGGAAACATGGACTGGTGATAAAGCATCAGTGGAGGCACCTTTTTCCCATATTAACTCTTACAGGAGTGAATTTCTCTTCCTAGGGGTAGATTTCCGCTCACTTCCTGTTGTCTCCCTCCGTTTGTAAGTAGGAGTCGTTTGTAAGTCGGATGTTTGTAAGTCGGGGACCCCCTGTAGCCAATAGCTGCTGTCTCGTACTTGCTTCAGAGCATGCGTAGTTTTTGGTCCGTCGGAACAGCATACAGACGAGCAGTTTTCCCGGTAAGAATTGGTTCCGTCGGAAATATTTAAAACATGTTCTATCTCTAGGTCCGTCAGAATTTTCGAGAAAAAAAAAGTCAGATGAGGCATAAACACGATCGGAATATCCGATGAAAAGATTCCGTCTGACTTTTTCTGCCGGAAAGTCCGACTGTGTATGCGGCATAATTGTAGCAATACGTTGCTAAATGTTGTACCTTCATTAAATGTAACCATATTGCTACACTTAGAGGCTCCTCTCTTCTCTTTTATACTGAGTTGTGACATGACGCTACTTGTATATCAAGACATCGCTTCTATATCAAGTCAATATCAAGGCTTGTCTTGCAAAACGCTCTCAAACCAAGTTACTCTCAAACCAAGGTTTTGCTGTACGTGTAAACAAACAGAGCTTTTGGTATGGCCAAGCCCTTTAATCAGTTGGCCGCAGCCATGACTTCTGTTATACTTACTTGTTCTGTGCAATGGTTTCGTGCACATCACTTAGATCTGGATTAGACTTAGGTAAGTATTAGGGGGGCTGAGGGGGAGCTTCACACTGACGGTTTTTTACCTTCATGCATAGAACAGCCTTTGCAACCACTTTAGGTCCCAAAAGGGGACATCTCTGGAAGATTTACTCCTCTTCCTGGACAGGCCATTTTTGCTATACGGCATTGCATTACTTAAACTGACAATTGCGATACTGTACCCAAATAACATTTGAGTCCTTTTTTCCGACCAACAATTTAGAAAAAAAAAAAAACAATATTTTTCACTTTCTGCTATAAAACCCATTAAAAAAAAAAAATAATGTCTTTATTGATTTAGACCAATATGTATTCTGCTAAATTTTTTTGCCAAAAAATTTCCAATAAGCGTTTACAGATTGGTTTGCACAAAAGCTATAGCATCTACAAACTGGGATATATATTTATCGAATTTTTATTAAAAAAAAATTCTAGCAATGGTCGCGATCAGCGACTTATAGTGGGACTTCGATATTGTGGCGGACAAATTGGACACTGACACTTTTTTGGGGACCAGTGACATTAATCCAGTGATCAGTGCTAAAAATATGCACTGTCACTGTACTAATGACACTGGTTGGGAAGTGGTTAACATCAGGGGTGATCAAGGGGTTAACTGTGTGTTTTATTGTAGGGGGGGAGTACTTGTACTAGGGGAAGGCATAGATTCATGTCCCTGTTTACCAGGAACACAGGATCCATGCCTTCGTTACTGACAGAAAGGTGATCTGCCTTGTTTGATCAGCGGGTGGCGGTGGAAATCGGGTATCAAGCATATTAAAACTATATATATATATATATATATATTTTTTTATTTATATATTTTTATATATATATATGTAGCACTGAGTCATCTTTTGGGTTATTTATTTAGAATAAAGACACAGTCTCTCAATAGAAAGGGTAGAAGGTTAGGGGTGAGTTCAGGTACTTGATGTTTGCGGGGTGGAGGTACTAACGAATTCAGATAATAAAACAGTTCCACAAACTGGATTCAGCAGCCCCCGGATAGGCCCCTCTCACTTGGCCTAGCAGCCGGTGGGGTGCTCGGTAAAGTTTCTGCCACAGACTTATGAATTTGAACTGAAGCGTCACTGAAGGGTTTAGGTAAATTTAAAGAACTGCCATACAGTACCAGAGTCTCTCAGCCGATCCGGCGATACTGTACTGGTGCTGATCTGGGTTGCGTCCTCCAACTGAGTCTCCAGGCAATCTCCAGAGATACCAGCCTTGCGCTCAGTCCTCCCTTGGAAAAAGTCCTCCCCTGGGTCCTCCAGTTTCTGGGCCTCTCTTCACTTGAGACAGCACAGGACCTTCCCTAGATCAATAGGCCTCAAAACTTTTCTGGACCTATCCCCAGTTGCATAGCCTCGGGCCAGCCAGTCCCGAGACACAGGATACATAGGCTGCGCACCCCAGGCCAGGAGGGCCCTAAGGTTTGTGAGGCAGCGGCCCCAAGCACAGCCAGGAAAGAAACCTGACAAAAGCTCTTCAAAAACATGGCGTCAGTACCTTAAATACCATTGCCCAGAAGGCACAGCAAGAGAAAACACTCCCACTGGCTATTTCTGAGCAATAGGTGGCATTCAATGCATCCAGCTGAACTGCGCTTCTACACTTTCCGGCGGTGACAGCGACACCTACGGTCAAGGAGAAACCAGTGCAACCCAGCTGAACTGGTACAGAGACCAGAACTTTAGAATAATTAACCTGAAACCCAACTGTGGTTTCAGGCAACTTAAAGCGGTTCTGCACTCTTTTTTTTTTTGGGCTATATGCCAAGGGCAATTGGGGGACTTACCTGTTCCATCTTCCATCTCGATCGCCGCCGGTTTTCATCTTCATCTTCTTCTTGTCTTCTTCTTGTCTGCTGGGGTCCATCTTGCCTGTGGGCATGTGAAACCCCACAGGCACTTTAGATGGCCCAGCATGCACCGCCGTTACTCGCGCGTGCGCAGTAACGGCACATCTGCCGACATCTCACGAGATTTCGGCAGATGTGGCCGAAATCTCGCGAGATTTCGGAAGATGTGGCCGAAATCTCGCGAGATTTCGGAAGATGCCCGCACTGACTCCTGGGATCAATGACACCAGATCCCAGGAGACAGTGCGGCGTGACGACGATCGACGCAGAGACCCCGCCCGCCGCCGAAGAGAGAGAAGACCGGAAGTCATCAATTACAAGGTAAGTAAAAAAAAAAAAAAAAAAAAACATTTCATTTAGTACTCTTTGCCTGATTTGGAAGGCAAAGAGATTTACTAAATGAAATGGGTGCAGAACCGCTTTAAATTTGAAAAAACAATAGCGCCTGCTCGTCAGGAGCCAGCGCTACATATATATATGCGATCCTGCGCAGCGCGGCCACCCTGTAGCAGTAAAACTGCTATAGGGCGGTTGGCAAGTGGTTAAACCCTCCCCCTCCACAATTACAAAAGCCTTTTTTTTAATGAGTTTATTTTTCTTTCTATTTTTTTCTCTGGCCCCACCACCCCTCGCCGTTCTGGCCTTGGCCAGAATAATGTGTCTCTGGTCCTGGAGCCTCCTGGGATACTCATATCACATTTCTCCAGGAGGCTGAAGGACCAGGAACACAAAGCAACCAGAAGGTGGGCCCTTGTGTCATTGGTAGCTGGCTAAACCTGGAAAGGGCAGCCAGCTAAAGAGTACCAAGATGTTGGCGCATGACCTGGGCTATGTCACCTGGACAGTGGATCATAGCGGAACAAGGGGCGAGTATGTGTTTTGAATATAAACCTGCAATACATATAAGAGGGGGGAAATACATGGGGGAGTGAGGTTCAGCTTTTACAAAATATCAATAAAATATTAAATATTTTATTAAAAAAATATCATATATTGAGAATAAAACCTGTAATGTTAGTCCAAACATGCAGGGTAGAGAAACAGGCTCAAAAATAATTTAGCATTAAGAAGAAATCACAAAAGAGAACTTTAAGAAGCTGTGATTCATCCCCAGTCCCTGGAGGTATAATTATCTCATATTAGTGCTCTCAGGTACCGCTGTTAATTAAAGATAAACTTCCTACAAACACGGCTTAAGTCAAATTTGACCAGTAATAATGAAAAAGGGGATTATATCACGTGAAATAGATAGAACAATACTCTGTCGTGAAATGCACAGCCACAAAAAGACCAATTAGAGCGTGCTGGAGGGGACACCAGATCAGCCAATCCAGCGGTTTCCCTTGTTCTAATACACATGGATACTTTCCAATGTAACAAACTCTCACAAGCAGCAGATATTGTAAGTGTTCATTCACACTGGCATCTCAAACACCACGTTTGGATAGCATATAGTATATCGTTTTGTACACATCTAAAAATGACACTGTAGGGATAAATAGGGCCACACACACAGCTGGGACTACAAATGAAAATGTGTATTAGCCCTGCTCTGAAGAGCAGGGCTAATACAGGGTGCCGGACCATGGACTCCATTGGGGGGAGGGAGTGTTTTCGTGAAGCATGTGATTAGAGCTTCAAAAAAAAGGTGGGCTCCGGGAGCACAGCACTGCACCGGAAGCCCACCCGGTTGTGTAATCATAGCAAATGAATATTCTCTATTTTGACACTAAATCTCCTCCCTGCCAATCAGGAAGCGGGTTGTGAGACCTGTTTCTCGATTGGCCAAAACATTAGGCGATCCTATTGGACGCCTAGCGCTTAGGAGGAAGAGAGTGGGGACGCACGGCAGAAGCCGCTGGAGGAGCGGACACCCGAGCAGCTGCCCGCACCTCGCCACCTAGATGGGGCACGTCCACCATGCTGGAGGGGACACTGGAGCCGCTGCCTGCACCTCGTCACCTAGATGGGGCACGTCCACCGTGCTGGAGGGGACACTGGAGCAGCTGCCCGCACCTCGCCACCTAGATGTGGCACGTCCACCATGCTGGAGGAGACACTGGAGCCGCTGCCTGCACCTCGTCACCTAGATGGGGCACATCCACCGTGCTGGAGGGGACACTGGAGCCACTGCCTGCACCTCTCCACCTAGATGTGGCACGTCCACCATGCTGGAGGAGACACTGGAGCCGCTGCCCGCACCTCGCCACCTAGATGTGGCATGTCCACCATGCTGGAGGAGATACTGGAGCCGCTGCCTGCACCTCGTCACCTAGATGGGGCACATCCACCGTGCTGGAGGGGACACTGGAGCAGCTGCCTGCACCTCACCACCTAGATGGGGCCTGTCCGCTGTGCTGGAGGGGACACTGGAGCAGCTGCCTGCACCTCACCACCTAGATGGGGCCTGTCACGCTGTGCTGGAGGGGACACTGGAGCAGCTGCCTGCACCTCGTCACCTAGATGGGAGCTTGTCCGCCATGCTGGAGGGTACACTGGAGCCACTGCTCGCAGCTCGCCACCTAGATGTGGCACGTCCACCATGCTGGAGGAGACACTGGAGCCACTGCCTGCACCTCGTCACCTAGATGGGGCACGTCCACCGTGCTGGAGGGGACACTGGAGCCGCTGCCCGCTCCTCACCACCTAGATGGGGCCTGTCCGCTGTGCTGGAGGGGACACTGGAGCCACTGCTCGCAGCTCGCCACCTAGATGGGGCACGCCTGAGGTGCTGAACGGGACACCGGAGCAGTTGCCCGCATCCTGCCACCTGTTACACTATAGGGTTGTAACAAACCTGAGACCTTTAAGCACTCCAAAGAGAATAGTAATGCATACATAGATAGTGCCGCCTCCTGTCAAAACCTGTTTCGAGCCACCTTCCTGTCTGAATAATGTGTCCGGGTTTCAGGTGGATTTAGGCTCGGTTCACACTGCAGCAATGCAGGAACCCTGCAAATCCACTGCAGGAGCCCACATCGCACGTCTCCCGGCGGCAGTTCACACTGCCCTATGCTAGTTCGCATATAGCAGTGCGATCTGCAAATTCGGACAGAATTTGGATTGCATGGGTGTAAATACCCGTGTGATCTGATTCTGCTGTGGACACAAAAAAGGGCCCTGTGTGAGTGAGGTCCGAATGCGATGCAAATTCAGCCATACTATCTGTATGGCTGAAATCGCACAGACATCGGATGTGATTTGCACTGCAGTGCGAATCACATCCGAAGTTGGACATAGCTGCAGTGTAAACCCAGACACATGATTCAAAACCTGGACTGTCTGGGTGAATCCAGGACAGGTGGCAACCCTACCGTCCATTCAACCCTACCGTCCATGTGAAGAAACTGTGTCTGTCATTCATTGCTTCCTCCCTATGTGCGACACGTGGAAATATGCATAAAAAAAAACACGAGCAAGAACACTCGTTCCCACTACGCAAAGTGTGAATGGGACCTTAGGTTGCTTTATAATTTAAGGTTTGTGTGAAAGAAGAGTCCTTAAATACCCTGCTTAGACCTCACATTACTTTCCCTATAGAAGCTTCATAGATTAGTGTAGTGAGAGTTCAATGACATCCATGGGCGCCACCTAGTGCTATGAAGTAAGTAGAAGTCCAAAAGTTCCCATTGCATAAAAAAAAAAAACATTATAAAAAATACAATTAAGAAGCAAATACTTTGTGTCAACAATATTAGGGAAAAGCCTCTAATAGTTATAAAAATGTTATCGATACATGAACAGACTTTTTAAAATAGATATAGTTCTCTCCCAAAAACAATCACAGCGGTTCCATAGTGTAGTGGTTATCACGTCTGCTTTACACGCAGAAGGTCCTGGGTTCGAGCCCCAGTGGAACCACTTTTTACTTTTTCCCTACCTATATATTTTTACTCATGACTGTGTGACTGTAATTCTTTTCTTTGCACTGTATGGGTCACCCATGTCACCGATCCTTCATGGTTCCTGTTATTTGTATTGCAATCATTTCCATTATTGATAAGTCGATGTAATCTGACTGTACATTACTAGGCATACATAGAAATGCTGGTCAGCTCTGTTTGTTTTATTTGTAAATTCTCCTGGGTGGATTTTTTGGTGTGATTTTTAAATGATTGTGGATCATATATTAGAGGAAAAAATAAACTACTAATAAAGGAAGACTGCCATTGATCAGCAATCAGATAGGGGGCAGTGCCCTCTAGTGGTCATCTGACGTCAATGCAGCTTTTCTGGAAAGAAAAACACCTGTGCTTAATTTGTGTTATTCCTCTTTTATACTGTAAAAATATAGTATAATATACTATAATATATATATAGAAATATATCTATATAGATATAGCTATAGATATCTATAGCTATATCTATCTATCTACATCTATATATATATTTATAGATGTGTGTGTGTATATATATATATATATATATATATATATTATAGTATAATATACTGTAATATAATATATATATAAGAACAACAAGGAAATAACAGGCAAAAATCTGGTGTAATTGGGACTTTAAAAGATGCATACATCTCTCATAAAAATCCATTTTATTACAATAAGATTGCATATATATAAGGAAATAAATCTATGCAATCTTATTGTAATAAAATATTTTTTTTCTAAATCAACATGTGTCTATATGCTTACCTCATGACAGATATATGCATCTTTTAAAGTCCCAATTACACCCTCTAGGGACAGGTTTTTGCCTGTTAATCCCTTGTTGTTCTTTCCACAATCAATCAGGGATGTGGATGCAATGCTCTGTCACTAGGCACTGTCCATAATTGTTTCTATTAAATATGATATATATATTATTTATATATATATATTATGATATATATATATATATATATTTTTAGTATATATATGTATATATATACTTTTCTAAAGTGTGCGCTATATGTGTAAAAAAATTTCCAGAGCTGTAACTGAGTTCTGGGGGTTAATTATATAGGTCATTTACTTTGGTGTCAGTTTGACTGGGCTGTACTGGAGTTCTGCCTGGTCATAGGTGAAGTGAGGCACCTGTGACAGGCTGAGAACACAGTCTGGTTGGACGTGTTAGGTACCCATTTTCTCGGAGCCAATCAGTGGGTGCGTCTGGCCCCACTGTGTATTCTGGGAAGGGGTACTTAAGAGGCTGAAGTCACGTGTTCAGGGTTTGGCTTGCTCTCTGATTCCTGGTTCCGGTCCGGACCAAACCCGTGAGGGGTCCCGGACCCAGAAGTGTCTGCTGTCCCCGTAAGCCTGGTCACCCTGACCAGCCCCAGAGGCCCTCATGGTCTGGGGGGGGGGGATCCGTCCGTTTCCGAGCCTCGGAACTGGCTAGTTCGAGGCCCAGTAACTGAAGGAGGATTCTGAAGTGTCCCGGTGTGCTCTCGGCATTGGAGAGACACAGCAACTCGTACAAGCGACCAGGGGAGGACTCTTCGGAGGAGGGCCAAGAAGCTGACTGCTCGGTAAGAGCCTGGGAGCTGAAGTTGTATGGACACTGACTGGATTTGCATTTCCTATGGTAACGCCGAAACGGCTGGAAGATTCAGGTGCAGTAGGAAAAGTTCCTAAAACCATCCTTCGGTTACAACATAGTCTGTGGCAGAGACTTTTACACCGTTCACTTGAAGTTACAACATAGTCTGTAGCAGAGACTTTGCAAATTTTTGAATCACTTGTTGGCAGCTAGATCCACAGACAAGGGTTTATCCAACAGTGAAGTGCTCAGTTGCGAGTGACTACTCTCTGGGCTATCTAAAGAGACATTCCTTTGATGTCAGCAGTTCTGAAGTGCCTGAGCTTTATCACCCATGCCCTCTATTCCCAACCAAGAGACTGTGTTATATTTGAATGTTACTTTTTTGCAAATAAAAAACCCTTAAAGGGACATTTGAGTGTCAGCTTCTGAAATTACTGGGTACTAACCCTGGGAACCCCTAGACAACGAACGACGAGCTACAAGGAGGAGGTAATTGGTAAGCCCAGAAAATACATACCGTATTTTCTGGCGTATAAGACGACCTTTTACACTTAAAAAAACTGGCCAAAAAGTGGGGGTCGTCTTATACGCCGGGTCAGCCCCTCGGATGCCTGCTGGGTGTTCGGTAATACTGTATGTAGCTTCGGCTACATACAGTATATAACACTGAGCCAATCCCGGTGAGCGATGTATTCAAATGAATACAGAGCCTGCTCGAATTGGAGTAACAACCTCTGCCAATCCGAGCAGGCTACTAGTTTTTGTCCTGTACTTACCGTATTAGACGACCCCCCTTCCGAGGCTTCAGACGCTTCATATTTCTTCCTTCTTCCTGCTTTTGCTGGAGCCAATCACAGTGAGCAATGTATTCTATTAATGAATACAAAGCCTGCTTGGATTGGCAGAGGCTGTAACATCAGCCCGCGCCTCTCTGACTCTCAAAGCCAATCCCAGAGTAGCCTGCTCGGATTGGCTTTGAGAGTCAGAGAGGCGCAGGCTGATGATGTTACAGCCTCTGCCAATCCAAGCAGGCTTTGTATTCATTAATAGAGTACATTGCTCACTGTGATTGGCTCCAGCAAAAGCAGGAAGAAGGAAAAAATATGAAGCGTCTGAAGCCACGGAAGGGGGGTTGTCTAATACGGTAAGTACAGGACAAAAGCGCTTTTAAAACTGTAAGATTAGGGGGTCGTCTTATATGCCAGGTCGCCTTATACACCGGCAAATACGGTTGCCACCACGCAGGGGTTATGGCGATACATATATATATATATATATATATATATATATATATATATATATATATATAATAGTATAATATACTGTAATAAAAAGAAATGAAGCTGAGTGCAGAGTGCAGAAAGGAACACCTCCCTCTCAAACCGCCTATCCCAGAGATGTCAACCTGGGTGAACAGTTTAGGCTTCATTTATCTGGATATCGGGCAGTTTCCTAAAACTTGGGCATGGTTCTCCACCTGGGAGTCACTAGTGCTACAAACAGCCACCAATAGAAATCAATGGCTGAAATGCCTGGTACACATGATGAGATTATCGGACATATTGAAAATTAAGAGGTTATTAAACTTCCGAAAATTCTCGTACGACAGAATAAAAATCCGGAAGTGATGTAATGTATTGTATTGTATTTGTAATGTATTTTCAGACAAAACTGCACTGATTAAATGATCCGGTATTGTACAAGAAACATTTTGTGCTTGTTCCATCGGATAATTTTGCATGAATTGTCATGATTGGGTCTCGGAAGCTGTGTACTAACGATCAAAAGAGGTATTTTTCGTACGATTTTCTGATCTTGTGTACAAGCCTTAAGCCAGTACACTCCCGTACTTGCATAATCATGCACCCAGAGCCTTACATCAGAACACATGTTTAATAGGGGTGAGCTTTATGTTCGGGTCGAACATGAGTTAGACTCGAACATTGGCTGTTCAAGCGTTCGTCGAAATACGAACATCATGGGACGTTCGCGCCAAATTTGAGAGGCGCGCCACGCCCCATAATGCACTGCGACATCGCAGTGCATTGCTGTCTGATGATTGGCCAAGCATGCACTATGCTTTGGCCAATATCAGCGCCGTCAGCAAAGAGAGCCATAATTGGCCAAAGGCAGGGTGCCTTTGGCCAATTATGGATCAGAGGGTTAAGTCCACGCCCCACACTATATAAGGCCACCTGCACGTTGGCCCTGTGTAGTGTGTTGCTGGCGTTGACCGAGAGAGTGTCATTTCATTTAGATTGAGCAGGCAGACAATTCAGTTAGCTGTAGTGTATTTAATATATATATATATATACAGTCAGTCTTGTATATATATATATATATATCCACTGTATCCAGTGTAGCTAGATCTGACTGCAGGCTGTGCCTGGTGTACTTTATCTAATATACTGTCAGGCAGGCAGGTGATTCAGTGAGATGCAGTGCATAAAATATATATATATATATACAGTCTCCTACATATATATATATCCACTGCATTCCAGTCTAGCCAAGCCTATTTATGACTGCAGGTCATTCCTGGTGTACGTTTTCAAATATACTTGCAGGCAGGTAGGTGATTCAGTGAGCTGCAGTGCATAAAATATGTATACAGTCTCCTACATATATATCCACTGCATTCTAGTCTAGCCAAGCCTATATCTGACTGCAGACCATTCCTGGTTTACATTTTCAAATACACTTTCTTGCAGGAAGGCAGGTGATTCAGTGATCTGCTGTGCATAAAATATATATACATTCTCCTACATATATATCCACTGCATTCTAGTCTAGCCAAGCCTATATCTGACTGAAGGCCATTCCTGGTGTACGTTTTCAAATATACTTTCAGGCAGGCGATTCAGTGATCTGCAGTGCATTACATATATATACAGTCTCCTACATATATATATCCACTGCATTCCAGTCTAGCCAAGCCTATATCTGACTGCAGGCCATTCCTGGTGTACTTTTTCTAGTAAACTTCAGGCGGTGTTTTGCTAATAAAATTTTACAGCATGTCTGGAAAGCCACCAAGGAGAGGCAGACGCTCACAGGCCACTAAAAGAGGGCAAGCAGGCTCTGTGTCTACAGCCAACAGTGCTGGTCATGGACACGGTGGATCCTCAGCATGTGGCCATGGGGCACGCTTGTTTTTTTTTTTGGCAGCTGGTCGTGTTGATCCACAACATGCAGAAGAGTTTGTAGAGTGGATAACTAAGCCGTCCTCATCCTCCTCATCCTCTGTCACCCAGGCTCAGAGTAGTTTGCCTGCCAATGCAGCTGCCAAAGTGGCCTATTCCATCGGCTCAATGTCATCAGTCACTTCTTCCCTAGCCCCACCATCATGCACGGAGGAGTCCCCCAAACTGTTCGACCACAGTGTCGGGTACATGCTGCAGGAGGATGCACAGCGTTTTGAAGGTTCCAATGATGGTACCCAGGTTGAGGAAGGCAGTAATGTGAGCCCAGAGAGAGGGGGTGCCCAAGAAGGGCAAGAAACTGGCAGTCGTGTTCCCCCAGCTGCAGCATACTGCCAGGTTTGCTCCAGTGACGAGAAGGGAGAGAATGATGAGGTCACTGACTCTACATGGGTGCCTGATAGAAGAGAGGAAGAAGAGGAGGAGGCACATCTCCAATGAGCCAGGGTGCCCTCCAGGGGCCAGCTTAAGAGTAGCCACCCGACTGCATCACACCGCAGAGCTACGCATGTGCAGGGCGCTGCTGATTCCCCGCGTATTTTAAAAAGTTCTCTGGTATGGGCCTTTTTTGATACGAGGGCAGCAGATCGCACCATTGCTGCTTGCAACATATGTCTGAAGCGTATCAAGCGTGGCCAAAACAGCAGCCGCTTGGGCACCACATGCTTAACCAGACATATGTCGACCTCCCATGCAGTCTGTTGGCAACAGTACTTAAAAGACCCACACCAAAGAACAAGGCGGACCTCTCCTTGCTCCTCATCAGCTGGGATCTCCAACCCAACTATACCTTCAGTCCTCTCAGAAACCTGCACTGAGAGAAATGAAGGTATAGAATTAGGTGTGCCAAGTACTTGTAGGCAATCTGCTATCGCTACACCAACATCCGATTGTAGCAGGCAAATTTCCCTCCCCCAGTTGCTAAACCGTCAAAAGAAATTCTGTCCCAGCCATCCACATGCTCAGCAGCTGAATGCTAGCTTGTCTAAACTGCTGCCTTTTCAGCTGGTAGACTCTGCCCCCTTTCATGAATTTGTGGAATGTGCAGTACCTCAGTGGCAGGTTCCCAAAAGCCATTTCTTTTCACGGAAGGCCATTCCAGCTCTCTACCGCCATGTGGAAGGCAATGTCTTGGCCTCGTTGGACAGGGCGGTCAGCGGTAAGGTGCATATTACCGCTGACTCATGGTCCAGCAGGCATGGACAGGGACGTTACTTTTCTTTCACGGCACACTGGGTAACTCTGCTGGCAGCTGGGAAGGATGCAGGACAGGGTGAAGTATTGTTGGAGCTTGTTCCGCCACCACGCCTCCAAAATGCTAGTAGTGGTGATTCTGCCACACCTCTCTCCTCCACCCCTCCTCTTCTTCTTCCTCTATGGCCTCTTCCTCTGCAGATTTCTCCTCTGAACCAGCGGTGCTTTGTAGGCATTCAAGGGGCTACGCAAGCACTCAGGCAAAAAGATGCCATGCAGTGCTTGAGTTGGGCTGTTTAGGGGACAGGAGCCACACTGGGGCAGAGATTTTGTCAGCTCTGCAGGGGCAGACTCAGAGGTGGTTGACGCCATGCCAGCTTCAGCCCTCCGACAGGGACACTTGACCCATGTTCCCTGTTTGGCTCACATCCTTAATTTGGTGGTGCAGCGGTACTTGTGCAGGTACTCGGGCTTATAGGATCTCCTAAGGCAGGCCAGGAAAGTCTGTGGGCATTTCCGCCGGTCATAGTGCTCAGCTGGCTGACCTTTAAAAGGAATGCAACCTGCCCAAGAACCGCCTAATTTGTGACATGTCCACCAGGTGGAACTCAACGTTGGCAATGCTACAGTGGCTGCACACACAGCAGAGGGCCATCAATGAGTACCTGTGTGAGTATGGCACCAGGATAGGGTCCAGGGAGCTTGGCTTTTTTCGCCACTCCAGTGGCTACTGATCAAGGATGCATGCACTGTCATGTCACCATTTGAGGAGGCCACGAGAATGGTGAGCATTGACAGTGCATGCATCAGTGATACTGTCCCTCGTGTCTTCCTGTTGGAGCACATGCTTTGTGGAATAATGGACAGGGAACTTGAGGCAGAACAGAGGGAGGAAGAGGAGGACTTCCTTACCTCTCAAGGCCCCCTTTATCCAGACAGTATTCCTGCGGGCCCGCTGATCACACAGGAAGAGGAGGAGGAGGATGAGGATTGTGTCAGCATGGAGGTGGAGCCTAGCACTCAGCATCAGCAGCAGTCTTCAAGGGATCGTTTTCAGTCCCCAGAAACCCATGGACTTGTACGTGGCTGGGAGGAGGTGGCTGGGGATCATGTCATCTTTAGTGACCCAGAGGACTCTGGATTGATTTCCTCAGCAAACCTTTGCTGCATGGCCTCCCTGATCCTGCAAAGCCTGCAAAAGGACCCTCTGATTTTTGGTATCAAGGAGAGGGATCATTACTGGCTGGCAACCCTTCTTGATCCACGTTACAAGGGTAAGGTTGCGGAATTTATCCAGCCTTCGCAGAGGGAGCAGAGGATGAAACATCTTCGGGAGGCCTTGCAGAAAGGTTTGTGCAATGCATTTCCAGAGCCTGGGAGGTTACAATTTCCTGGTCCTCCTGGACAACGTGTTGCTGAGTCTTCAGTCAGTCACAGAAGGAGCGGTGGAGAAGGTGGCCGTCTGACCGAGGCATTCAGACAATTCTTTAGTCCGCACCCTTAAGGACTGATCAGTTCCAGCAACCATTGCCAGCGTCTGATTTACATGGTGCAGGAATACATAGGGTAAGATCAGACTTGGAGACCTTTCCAACCGAAAATCCACTGGGTTACTGAGTCTTGAGGATGTATCACTGGCCAGAGCTTGCACAATATGCAATTGAGCTACTGGCCTGTCCTGCATCCAGCGTTCTTTCTGAACGCACATTCAGTGCTGCTGGAGGCTTTGGAACCGATCACAGAGTGCACCTGTCCACAGACTCTGTGGATGGAAACATCAAACTCGGATACGCCAAGTAGAGGAACGAACCAGGAATCCAAACCTCCAAACGACCATCATTGGGACTCCAGTCTGTGGTACCTGAGTTTGATGTTTCCATGACTGTCTCGCGGATTTCTGTCTTCCATGCATGTTTGACCCTCTGCCACTGGCATTACATTCCACACCTTCCAGTAAGAGTACCTACCCTCCTCCCCGGTTGATGGACACATGCCTTTGGTAATCTTCTAGCAGATTATGACCCACGACTGTCTTCACATATAGACTTTTATTTCAGGCACCCTTATTCCCCCTAAATTTTCATTGTCAAAATATTTTTTATTGTTTGTCACATATTTTTCTCAAATTGTTTGCTCAAGTGATTTTGGTGCACAGTTTGATTACTTGCTGTAACACATAGTACAAGCACGCTGGCACTTCATTTCCATTCACTGATATGATTTTTTTTTTATTGTGCACATTTATTATTATTTATATGGTGTTATCTCACACATTAACACTTTTTATTAGTCATCCTTTATAGGATTGTCATTGGTACATTTGTTGAGTCCCACAGCGCTACACTTTCCATTTTTAAAATGTACGTTAGGCAGGCCATGCATGGTGCAAATTTGGTTGCAGGAAAGAAATTCACATGATTCCCCATCAACACAAACAGTGCTGACAACGGATTCAGCAATTTTCTTCTCCCAGAGCTAGCAATAATCGTAAGAGAATCTGGCAGGCTGATTGTATCCAAGTTGATTGATCGATCAACTTGGTACATTCAGCCTGCCCATTAATGGTTCAAATCTCAGCTGGTCACTGCTGAACCGACCAAGATTCAAACCACGTATGGTCGGCCTTAAGCCTCATACACACGATCGGACCGTGGACCAACTTTCCTGTGGATTTTTGTCCAAAGGGCGTTGGCCTCAAGTTGGTATTGCATACACACGGCAGGACTTTTTCAGCCAACTTTCACCAAATCACTTGGTTTTTCTGCTCTTTACCGCCACCTTTGGTCAACTTCTGTATTGTTGTCTGATCTTTTGCATTGGTTCTGCATTGGTTTGTACAAAAGTCCGTTGGTTTTGTGTACACACGGTCGGACTTTGGTCCATCGGACTTTTGTTGGCAGAAAGTTGGTCCGTTCGCATAGCCAACAAAAGTCTGATGAAACCTGGAGAAAGTTGGTCCGATGGAGCGTACACACGGTCGGATGTTGGTCCAAAACAGCTAATTTGCATGTTGGTTGTCAAAAAGTCCGATCGTGTGTATGGGCCTTTAGTTGCACTTATGTGTACTATACATCTTATAGTCCCTAGTCCATATTGAGGGTGAGAAAGAGGGGGTTCCTGCCTATAGTAGGGCAATAGAGAACAAAACATATCCACCCTCACAGCAGCAAAAACAAAATGGAATTTGTAGGAAGCTGAAAGCAATAGAAGGTACTTTTTTGAACTAAGAATGCATACCCAGATAGATTTTATATAAATAAATAAATATATATATACAGTATATAAATTTAAACCAGTTTAGTGTCACTTTAATGAGGAAGAGTATAACAAGATATATTACAAGTGTTCTTTCCTCAAGGTCCTTTGTCATTTCTCTTCCTGAAGGTTATCTTTGGACAGAGTGCCCTTGCCTTTAACCTCTAGCCTGTGGCCAGATTGAATCCATGGTAATTAGGGTTGATGAATGTTTTAATAGAAGCATAGTTATTACACAGTATGCATTCATTTGAAATGCAGAGACGATAGCAGCAAATGGAATGGCAAGAGATAGCTCTGAAATGTGCTGGAGGAGGGCAGGGGGTAAGTCTGCCTATGTTCAAATTCAGAATTCCAATTTTTTTTATTTTTTATCTAAGTTGTATGAATTTTTATTATTTTAATATAATAATATGCATTTAACATATGATGTATGTAAAGAGAGGAAGGATAAACAAATACACAACATTTACACATACACTAAAGTTTTCATTCTACTTCTAAATGATTGTATTTTTTTTTTAGTTTTTTTAGAAACCCAACATTAAGAAAAAGTAGTTATAGCAATTATAGATTTACCTGATCAATTTCTACAAAATAATTTACATACAGTATGATTCCTATACATAAAATTTTCATGTATCTTGTAGTGAAATTGTCTGTATTGAGTATGGTATGCTTAAACCAACTGCAAGGTGATGGACTTTGGCGCTGCTTGTGACAGTAATGATTTGTAAACCCATAGGTACTTGTTGGAGACTAAATGGCAAATAAACATAATGTCAGAGGATTGCAGTTCTCTGAAGAATAATTCCACTTCTGCACCTACCCTAAAGTAATCAAATCTATTACACTGTTATACAGTCAATAATATTGCTTCCAGTGCACATAACATAATACAAAAGTAAATATAAAAGCAAAACATTTTTGAATTTCCCTTTGTCTTTACTCTCGGCCTTTTGCTCATCCAGCTATTTGGTGGAACTCTTGAGAGACTTCTAAATTCCCATGGTACTCTTATGCACCTATGTTCATTAAAGCCCATGTGCACAATACAGAAGGTCTGTCCAATATAAATTGTCCATTATATTTCTTACAAAAGTAAAATTGTTGAGGATATTTGGCTTATGTAGAGGGTGGTACACAGAAGACCCCTTGTGTTACTAAACCCACTACAGTAAAATCAGTCTGTATATGCAGTAAAGCATGCTTGTTATACTCACTGTGGAACCTAAGTGGTTAATCCTTCACATTGTGTAAAAAGGCTGTTCGATCCTGTCTTCTCTGATCCTCCCCTTCTTCCACACTGTCCCCTAATAATTTCCTGATAATACAGAGTCTATTGGGTCAAGCTGCACATGCTCAGTTTGGTGTGTATTGCTAAAGAGGTTTTATTTTTCTTGGGAGGATGCATGGGATCAGCACAGGGCCAATCAGCAATGTCCAGACAGAGGGTCAGGGGTCCTGCAGTCTCATAGGACAGTCAGAAAACTCATCCTACAAACTCTAACCAGTGCTTGGCTGGACACTGATAGAAGTCACAAGACTGCTATATACTGCTGATGAGAAAAGGTATTTAGCTGTTTATATTTACTAAAATAATTGCATTTCCATGTTCTGTGTACTGTGGGAGACCAGATATAGTGAATGCAGGGTCCTGGGTTTAGTACTACTTTAATATTACTTGAGCAATATTGGCTATTACAACAAACAAAGGGTCCTCTTATAGGAAACAGAAAATTTATGAGGGTGTGAGCATTTCTAAACTGGCAGGCATTAGGACTTTGAATGATAGTAGCCAGCATTTAACTTGTGTAATCCTGAAGTGGAAACAAAGCCACAATTTAAAGTTAGAAGACAGGAGATTTAACCTTAGACATTGGCAAGAGTTCTTTACCGTTAGAACAGGAAGTGGTACTAGATGAAAGTGTTGACAACTTCAAAAAACCTTTAGCTGTCTTCCTTCAGGAAGCAGAACCTACAGGGCTATGGGAAAACACACACTCACACACACATAGAGTATGCTGGTTGCAATGGCCTCAAAGGTTAGATAGATCTGTGTCTCTTTTCAATCTTATAAACTGTAACTATATATATTTTCAGACAGTTCGAAGTGGACTACAATTGTAATTCAAGCAATCATACCAAAAGTCTGCAAAACAAAAATGGGGAACAGGGTCCATATTTTTAAAAAGGCCATTAAAGGTAAATGTTGCAGGCCGTGGGAGTGGTACATTTAAAGATTGATCAGGGACAGCAAGGATAGAATAACATCCGAAGAAGGCGAATAAAACAACTGAATGTATGTAAACTCAAAAGAGTGGTAGAAGCAGGGGTCCAAAATGTACTCCCATATCCTGAAGCTCTTAGAGGATCCCAAGTGGGTCTCTTTTATTGCTGAAGAAGCCAACATCCATGATGTCATGACATTAAAACAATTTATTTCTTAGGATGTAAGATACTATTCCATGTTCTAGATGAGTATGCTGGTGGCAATGGCCTCAAAGGCTAGATGGATCTGTGTCTCTTTTCAATATTATAAACTGTAACTATATATATTTTCAGACAGTTTGAAGTGGACTACAATTGTAATTCAAGCAATCATACCAAAAGTCTGAAAAACCAAAATGGGGAGCAGGGTCCATATTTTTAAAAAGGCCATTAAAAGTAAATGTTGCAGGCTGTGGGAGTGGTATATAATTTTTTGTTGTGTAATTGTATATATTTTTTTGGATCTGTGAATTCTTAATAAATGTTTTAATTTTTTATATGTGCCTATAAAGTCCACCTCTTTTCCCATTTTTTGCAAATGTGTATAGTGTATTTTGGGTGTCCTGATTGCCACCTTAGGGCCTCAATATTTTTCTCTTTTTTTTTAAAGTCAGCAGCTACAAAAAAAAAAAAATTGTAATATCCAAAAACGAGGGGTGGAGAGGTGGTTTTTCATTTAAGGCCACCACTCAAAAGTGGGTGGAACTCCTCCCCATCCCCACCTGAGCACTGTTCACAAATTAGTTACGGTGGTCAGGCAGGAGAGGGCAAGGTCTTATCCTGGAGTGGGGCTTTAAACAACATCACTGTGTTTACTGACATCAATTCAAAAAGCTATCATGCTGGGATAAAGATTCTTAATTTCAAAAATAATTACAGTTTTTTTCATTGGAGATTTGAAAATTAAATTTGCATGAATAAACTAAAGATCCTTTTCCTTATTAGACAAAGAGGAGTGGCTGGCCATTCATTTAGTTGCACCATAACCCCATAATAGGTGACATTTTTTAGGTGTCACTCGTAAACTTACCAATGACTTCCATTAAAAAGTCTTTCACTTCAAATTTTTGCTGTACCCAAAGTGCATAATAAACGTGCATAATGAAAACATATTTAAAAGACTAGGTTACTTGAAGTGATTGTAGCCGTATTAGCCGTATCAGACCCAGAAGACAGAGATAAACATCTCAGAACACTGGCGGACTCCTTCCATAAGAAAGGTTACAAAGACAAAACCATCAACAACAGAATACACACAGCCTTGAAAACCCAAAGAGAGAATCTCCTCCAATACAAAGAGAGAAAAACGAACAACCGAGTACCTCTAGTCACCACTTACAACCCAACACTAGAAGGGATCAAAAAGATAATCAAAGATTTACAACCCATTATACTTCTTTTTGACACAAAAAACAATGGCTTAAATTTGGATATTGGTTTCCTCACCCACTATACTAAAGTTTTATGACCCCCCTCTGTGACTGTGATCCCCCCCCCCCCCCCCAGTCTATAGCTTTCCCTCTGTCTTATCTCACTTTCTGATAGCTTTATTACCATTGCCATACTATTGATTTGTATATGTGTTTGTTTTTCTTTTCCTACCCCTCAGAGATTTTTATTTTATTTTAATTTTTTTTTAAACATTTCACCTTCTGCTAAAACTTTTGTGAATCAGTACTGCTTAGACCTTGAAGAAGGGGACCCCCCCCCCCCCCGAAAGCTCGTCCATGAAAAATTATATGTTAGTGCAAATAAAAAAAGTATCACGGACAGTACTCAATTTTCTCAAAGACTAGGTTACAAACACTTAGCCAGAGTATTGACTCTAGGGTCACATCAAGTTTTTCACATGGTATAAAATTACATTGTACCACAGACATGGCACAAAAATACCCCAGATTTCAGTAGACAGACATTATAGTCATCTAATAATGCATATTGGTAAAGATTCTTATTATATCCTTGTGTTAGGGCTCATTTACACTTGCTTCAACACACATTAAGGGCTAGTTTACATTTGCTTCAAATCAAGGCTTCGGACAGGCTTTGTTAAAGCTGTTTGAACGCTAGTCAAAGCTCCTGTCACTAAATAAAATGGTTAGCTTACAGTCCTTGCTTTTGATTTGTTTTGCTTTGGCTTTGCTTCAAAAATTATACCCCATGTAGCTTTAGTGGTGCTTCAAAGCATCTTCAAAGCCTCCATAGAAGTCTATGGCAAAGCTTGCTTGAAGCCCAACCCAAGCCTCATCGAAGCCCCACAAAGCCTCACAGAATCCCCACCAAAGCCCCACCAAAGGCTCATTGAAGCTCCACCAAAGCCTCATCGAAGCACCAAAGAAAAGCAAGGTGTAAACAGGAATGTAAGCTAAACCTTTTATTTAAGTAGGGAAGACCCTCACCATGCCAACATCCAATATATATATTCAATGATTAACCAAGTCAAAAAATTTGCAGACTTTGTGGGCACATAAGGAGAGAGAGAATCAGTAAAAAAGTATAAATTTTATTACAACATAGTTAAAAAACATATAAACAGCACCCTGTATGGACACAGTTACTCAATAATGCAGTTATAGAGGACTGGACCTACGGTACATAGATTAATTTAATACTGTATCAAGGTAAAAGAAAAATTTATGATCTAGTAATGCCTCCAAAAACTTGCTCGTTCACGCGTTTCACTAAAATATTAGCTTCCTCAGGACAGATACTGGGTAGGTGCTGGAACACTTGTGGCTCAAGGTGTGTGATAACTTGACCAAACTGACAAACAGGCCAAAAAAACTAAATTACATATGTGTGTCTAAAGTAGTGGGATACACATGTATCATGTGGTCTATAGTAGATACCACTGGTATATAGTAGTCATGTATAGGTATTTGAGTCTAAATCACACACAGCGGTAAGTGGTCACAAATTCCCACTATAAGCGTGTTCAATACAATATCAATAGTACCAAGAGATGGCCCATGGATACCGGACCAAGTAATGAAATGGGTAAGTATACAATCCCCTTAAGTATAGAGGTGAATGGAATATCTGAATGTGTACAAACTGTACTAATCACATAGGGGGAGACCTTTTGTTGGGGCTCAAGTTGGTATTGCCGCATACATAGGGGAAAAGTGTGCCCCTGTAATGTGTCCATACAGGGTGTTGTTTGTATGTTGTTTATATGTTTTTTAACTATGTTGTAATCAAATTTATACTGCTGTACTTATTCTTTCTCGCATTATGTGCCCACAAAGTCCGCAAATTTTTTGACTTGGTCAATCCTTGAATAACCATTTTATTTAGTGACAGGAGCTTTAACTGGCGTTCAAAGAGCTTTAACAAAGCCTGTCCAAAGCCATGTTTTGAAGCAAGTGTAAACTAGCTGTGGAGATGCGCCCCCATCTCACAGGTGCATATAAGCAGCATATGCCTGATTTTGGCAGGGATGCTAATTGCACACCTGTGGGCTGGGTTCATAAACATCCCAGGAAATGCAGTCAGTGCTCAGACTTGGAGACGGCTCCGCCCAGCAGACAGGAAGTCTGGCTAGGAGGTTGGGAGAGTTCCAAGAGATAGAGACAGGAGCCTAAGACTGGAGGTGGCAGTCTGAAGCAGGCAGGTGTAGCCTGCGACTAAAGCAGCACGAAGCTGACAGGGAGTAAGCCAGGAGGCTATTGGTTTGGTTATGCAGTGATGGTGGAACCCCCTGCGAGGGAAGATTTCTGTTGATTTGAACTTTTTTCGTTTCCTTTAAATAAAAGTGGGCTGCCATGCCCTAAAACACAAGTCTGGAGTGGCACGTTTCTGAAAAATCGCATGCACCACTTGAATCTAATCACCCGGATTGTCACAATTGGTGGAGAAATTGGCGTTGGGCACGGATGGTGTTGTTCCAGATCCTCGCATGCCGGAAACCGTGAGTGTCGGAGACTGTGTGTATTGCTGTGTGAAGCAAAGTGATGGGTGCTGTGTCTCAGCTGTAAGGAGACAGTACACAAAATTTTTTTTTTGAAGGAACTCTGCATCTGTTGCTGCAAAGATGCATGTTGTTGCCCGTAGCAACAAAGGCAAGGTCAGGCGTGAGACCTATGGCCAATGGTGGAATGATCCTGATGAGAGTCCTGGCTGGTGGGCTCAAGAGGATTGTTACAGTTACTGGAGAAGCTCTGCAGGGAGAAGGCAGTCTCCCATAGCAACCAGTGAAGTGTCGTCTGGATGGTGGGGCTCCTATGAAGAGGTGGCTCAATGTTCCCACAAAGAGGGCTGGGAAGCCCGAGAGTCTTTCATTTCACCTGGTAACCGCATGGGGAAATACAGCAGGAGAAAGCAACAGGCTGACTGGACATTCAAGAGGAGAGCGGTTGCCCGTAGCAACGCCTGTGATTCCAAGTCTGCAGACTGGGTGAGAAAGACTGACTATGTGACTGTGCACACGGGAGTGGAAGTGACCCCAAATGGGAGATCCCCTGTTTGTGCTAAAAAGGACTTGCCTTGCTGCAGTGCCCTGTTCAGTGGGGAGGCAAGTGTTAAAAAGCTTGAGGTCTGCAATGAAACTCCATCTGCTCATGCTGATGAGGGTGGGGTACAACAACATGGTGTGATTGAAAATGTGTTGCCACAATGCAGGGTAAAACAAAGTGATGTGTTTAATGCTGAGGAGTGTAAAACTGACAAAAGCAGTGTTTCAGATGCTATTGAGCCTCTTGGTCTGTCCAGATCTCATTGGGATGATGTAGTCCAACAGAGCAATACCTACTGGGATGATTTGGCCAAGAGACTAATAGCAATGCTGGAAGAAGCTTTTGCTGCTAAAAGAGTAGTGGATGCTATGGCTGCTGTGCCAGGAGAGGTGTCTGCGGAACAGCATATAGGCCAAGATGCACGGGTTGTTGCAGAGACTAATCCTCTTATGACTGAAGGCCCCAGCGAGTGTAAACGCACAGCGCAAATTGTGTCCACAATGATAAAAAGGGAAAAAGTGTATTTTGTGACAGACATGCTTAATGAAATGTTAGCATCATGGAGTGTACAGCCAGTGTATATCCTGCCGTCCTCTCCTGTGTTTGGAGAACTGGTACCACGGGGTACGGCTGATTGGCGCTGGATATTGCAGGCTGTACTGTGCAGAAATCGCAAATGCTTGAATCGTTTAATGCAATGTTTTATATTGATGTGGAAAGTTGTCTCACAGTGTGCTGGATTGCTTCATACAAAGATTGTGTATGACAAGCACTATGGAGCCCTGTTAGACAAGGCAGAGGTATCGGAAATACCAGCGGTATACAACAGAAATGGTGAAAACTGATTTGGAAAAAAGTGTTGTGCAAGAACAGTCGCTGATGGAGTGTTGGACAACAGGGGGCAATGTGAAACTGTGGGAAGGTCCCATAGAGAGTAACTGCTTCCCTGTGTGTGGTCCCTCCTCAGACATTGTCCTAGCAAGCAATGGGACCAGAGTTCCTGGTAGTTTTGTATTGGGTAATTTTGAAAAAGCGGTTGCCAGGGGTAACTATGCAGGTATCAGCGAACCTGAAACCCAAAAAGTGCTGGGTAAAGTTGAGACCGATGTCAAAGTAGGACCCCTAAAGTTTTGGCAGCGTAGATCTGGGGGAGGTGAGAAGAAATGTAAGCTCCCAAAAATTGGAAAGAAGTCCGCATGGAAGCATACCCGGAAAAAGAGGTGGGTGGAGTGCCCCTTTAGGAAGAAGGGTTTTGTATTTCTCCCTCCGGTGCGAAACAGGGGGGGAGGATATGTGGAGATGCGCCCCCATCTCACAGGTGCATATAAGCAGCATATGCCTGATTTTGGCAGGGATGCTAATTGCACACCTGTGGGCTGGGTTCATAAACATCCCAGGAAATGCAGTCAGTGCTCAGACTTGGAGACGGCTCCGCCCAGCAGACAGGAAGTCTGGCTAGGAGGTTGGGAGAGTTCCAAGAGATAGAGACAGGAGCCTAAGACTGGAGGTGGCAGTCTGAAGCAGGCAGGTGTAGCCTGCGACTAAAGCAGCACGAAGCTGACATGGAGTAAGCCAGGAGGCTATTGGTTTGGTTATGCAGTGATGGTGGAACCCCCTGCGAGGGAAGATTTCTGTTGATTTGAACTTTTTTCGTTTCCTTTAAATAAAAGTGGGCTGCCATGCCCTAAAACACAAGTCTGGAGTGGAACGTTTCTGAAAAATCGCATGCACCACTTGAATCTAATCACCCCGGATCGTCACATAGCCCTTAAAGCTTTGTGACTTGAGCATTATTATTATTTTTCAGTATTGAAGGTTGTATATACCCAGTTTCTCCAGCAATGAGTTGACTGCTGAAACAATAGGCCATTGTAGCTAAATCCATTATTCCACCTAAATTGAATTCCTCCAATGCACCTGTTGCCCACTCTAGAGACGTCAGCTAGCAAGAGATTCTAAAAACCAGTGGGATCAAGTTGTTCCATTTTTGCAACATGTCTGGTAGAAAATGAAGTAACTTATGTAATGATAATTCATTCGTCATAAAGAAGACTTATTTGGATCACATATGTATTTGAAATTATGAGATACTTATCAGATACAGATATTTATATATGTTTGTCCTTTAATCTGTTTCTGATTATAAAAAAAAAGAAAAGAAAATTATGCACTGAATATTGCTGCAGTGTCCAGTAATGTTATCACTAAAAATATGAAAAGGCTTTAGCTTGTCAAGTCACAATGCACTCCAGTAATATGTACCTTAGAACATAAAGAACATAAAGATTTTATTTTAAGTTTATATACAGATACTGCAATGCGAGGCTTTAAAATTATCCAAACCCAAAAACAAAATGTTATATACTGCAGCTTAACCACTTCTGCCCGGACCAATTGGCAGCCAAAGGACCAGGCCCCTTTTTGCGATTCGGCACTGCGTTGCTTTAACTGACAATTGTGCGACGTGGCTCCAAAACAAAATTGGCGTCCTTTTTTTCCCACAAATAGAGCTTTCTTTTGGTGGTATTTCATCGCCCCTGCGGTTTTTATTTTTTGCGCTATAAACAAAAATAGAGCGACAATTTTGAAAAAAAATTCAATATTTTTTGCTTTTTGCTATAATAAATATCCCCCAAAAATATATAAAAACATTTTTTTTTTCCTCAGTTTCGGCCAATACGTATTCTTCTACATATTTTTGGTAAAAAAAATCGCAATTAGCGATTATTGATCGGTTTGCGCAAAAGTTATATCGTTTACAAAATAGGGGATAGTTTTATAGCATTTTTATTAATATATTTTTTTTACTAGTAATGGCAGCGATCAGCGATTTTTATTGTGACTGCGACATTATGGCGGACACATCGGACATTTTTGACACATTTTTGGGACCATTGTCATTTATACAGCAATCAATGCTATTTAAATGCATTGATTCCTGTATAAATGACAGTTGTAGTGAAGGGGTTAACCACTAGGGGGAGGGGAGGGGTTATGGGCTGTGACGTGTGTGTTTTTTTTTACATTAGGGGGCGGGGCTGACGTCTGACGTCATTGATTGGCTTTCCCGATGACCAGGAACAGCCAATCAATGACAGGCAGAGTAGGAAGCGCGGGGAGAGGTTTGTTTACACATACCTCTCCCTGTTCTTCAGCTCCGTAACCCGATCGCGGGACACCAGCGGCGATCGGGTCCGCTGGTCCCGCGGCCAGGGTCACGGAGCTCCCGACCGGGTCACGAGCGCGCCGCAGTATATCTGCGTTAGGCGGTCGGGAAGCGGTTAAAAGCCCTTAGATGTGTTGGCTTGCATTCGTTTTCTCTTCTCAAGCTTTTTTTCCTTAATTTTACCTGGTGGTTTTGCCAGAAAACAGACATTGATGACATTGATCACTCATTGTACTGTATGAGAACAACGAAAACAAAATAGGACCTCAGAAGCCTTCCATTCCCCTTTGGTTCATGCCATAGGGAGGCATTGTTCTGTAGTTCTCAGAGCAAACTAAAGCAGCCCATACATTATGCTTTTTGTTTTTTTTTGTTCAACCAGAGTGTTGAATGAAAGAAAAATGCCTTGATTCCCCCATCCATACTTTTTGAGGTGGATGGGGGAATTCCTCCCACCACCAGAATGCAATGATTAGTGTTGCAGGCTATGGCTGGAGGCACTGATCATTCTGGAAAAATCTGACAGGCTGGTTGTACACAAGTCAATCGATATATCGACTTATGTACAACCAGACTGCCCAAACATGGATCAAAATGTGGCTAGTTCCTGCTGCTGCTCCCTGCTTATCCTTTATACTGCATTACTAAGAGATATGTGCCACCCTCTTCATAGGTCAAATATCTTCTTGACAAAGTAAATTCTTTTCAATGTTTCCTTCCTCTGTGCTTTAAAATTATTATGTATAAAATGATAACCTTCAAAAATATATACACAAATAATCTGTTCAAAATACCTGTGCAATTCACCAGTACAATTAAAACCAAAACACTGCTGTTACCGTAACATATCGCCCCAAAACATATTTGTTCATAAAAAACATACCATGCAAAATACATGTTCTCTTAGGCCTGATTCACACTTACGCAGGTTGCAGTTTGCATATTGCAGGTGCATTTTGCGTTATTCAATACATGATTTTCATCTATTGAAGTCTATGGAACCAAAAACCAGAAAAACGTCCCTGGCCCTTTCCATAAAATGCACAGATGTGAACTACATCCATAGGAAACCATGTTATATGGACCGTAGTGTGTTTCTGCAAAACTGAAAAAAACGCACTAAAAATGCATAGGTGTGAACCAGGCCTTATACTGTACATGCAGCGCTGTGAAAGCTAAAAACAAAAAAAAACAAAATGACAAACCGCTAGTTAATCAAGAATTCAAAAACGTAAATATGGTTCAAGTGTCCTATTAAAGTCCATTAGTCATGCTTTCTTTAATGATAAAATAGCATGTAAAGTGTTAATCGACCAAAAACACCACTTTGCAAACATGCTCCACCACTTCCTATGTATGAAACACTCACCCCAAGTTAATGTCCCTCATAGCAGGAGAAAGACATAACCTGCTTTTTAGAGATGAATGCCAGCAGGTACAGTATCTCACAAAAGTGAGTACACCCCTCACATTTTTGTAAATACTTTATTCTATCTTTTCGTGTGACAACACTGAAGAAATTACACTTTGCTACAATGTAAAGTAGTGAGTGTACAGCTTGTATAACAGTGTAAATTATCTGTCCCCTCAAAATAACTCAACACACAGCCATTAATGTCTAAACCACTGGCAACAAAAGTGAGTACACCCCTAAGTGAAAATGTCCAAACTGGGCCCAAAGTGTCAATATTTTGTGTGGCCACCATTATTTTCCAGCACTGCCTTAACCCTCTTGGGCATGGAGTTCATCAGAGGTTCACAAGTTGCCACTTGAGTCCTCTTCCACTCCTCCATGACGACATTACAAGGCTGGTGAATGTTAGAGACCTTGCGCTCTTCCACCTTCCATTTGAGGATGCCCTACAGATGCTCAATAGGGTTTAGGTTTGGGGACATGCTTGGCCAGTCCATCACCTTTACCCTCAGCTTCTTTAGCAAGGCAGTGGTTATCTTGGAGGTGTCTTTGGGGTCATTATCATGTTGGAATACTGCCCTGCGGCCCAGTCTCCAAAGGGAGGGGAACATGCTCTTCTTCAGTATGTCACAGTACATGTTGGCATTCATGGTTCCTTCAATGAACTGTAGCTCCCCGGTGCCAGCAGCACTCGTGCAGCCCCAGACCATGACACTCCCACTACCATGCTTGACTGTAGGCAAGACACACTTGTCTTTCTACTCCTCACCTGGTTGCCCCCACACACGCTTGACACCAACTGAACCTGAGTTTATCTTGGTCCCATCAGACCACAGGACATGGTTCCAGTGTACACACGATCAGAATTTACGACAACAGATTTTGTTGTCGGAAAATTTGAGAACCAGCTCTCAAATTTTTGTTGTCAGAAATTCCGACAACAAATGATCTGATGGAGCCTACACATGGTCGGAATTTCTGACAACAAGCTCACATCGAACATCTGTTGTCGGAAATTCTGACCGTTTGTACGCGGCATTAGAGTGAGAGCGATAACACCACATTTAACACACCTACTCCTCATTCACACCTGAGACCATGTAACACTAACAAGTCACATGACACTGGGGAGGGAAAATGGCTAATTGGGCCCAATTTGGACATTTTCACTTAGGCGTTTACTCACTTTTGTTGCCAGCGGTTTAGACATTAATGGCTGTGTTGAGTGATTTTGAGGGGACAGCAAATTTACTCTGTTATGCAAGCTGTACACTCACTACTTGTACATTGTAGCAAAGTGTCATTTCTTCACATGAAAAGATATAATAAAATATTTACAAAAATGTGAGAGGTGTACTCACTTTTGTGAGATACTGTACACTTAACTCCATTGTACATTTCTCCTTCACTGCTCGGCCACAAATTTCATGATATACAGTTGTGCTCATAAGCTTACATATCCTGGCAGAATTTATGATTTCTTGGCCATTTTTCAGAGAAAATGAATGATAACACAAAAACTTTTCTTTCACTCATGGTTAGTGTTTGGCTGAAGCCATTTATTATCAATCAACTGTGTTTACTCTTTTTAAATCATAATGACAACAGAAACTACCCAAATGACCCTGATCAAAAGTTTACATACCCTGGTGATTTTGGCCTGATAACATGCACACAAGTTGACACAAAGGGGTTTGAATGGCAATTAAAGGTAACCATCCTCCCTGTGATCTGTTTTCTTGTAATTAGTGTGTGTGTATAAAAGGTCAATGAGTTTCTGGACTCCTGACAGACCCTTGCATCTTTCATCCAGTGCTGCACTGACGTTTCTGGATTCTGAGTTATGGGGAAAGCAAAACAATTGTCAAAGGATCTGTGGAAAAAGGCAGTTGAACTGTATAAAACAGGAAAGGGATATAAAAATTCAAATCCAAGGAATTGAGAATGCCAATCAGCAGTGTTCAAACTCTAATCAAGAAGTGGAAAATGAGGGGTTCTGTTGAAACCAAACCACAGTCAGGTAAGCCAACTAAAATTTCAGGCACAACAGCCAGGAAAATTGTTCGGGATGCAAAGAAAAACCCAAAAATAACTTCAGGTGAAATACAGGACTCTCTGAAAACATGTGGTGTGGCTGTTTCAAGATGCACAATAAGGAGGCACTTGAAGAAAGGTGGGCTGCATGGTCGACTCACCAGAAGAAAGCCATTACTACGCAAACACCACAAAGTATCCCGCTTACAATATGCCAAACAGCACAGAGATGAGCCTCAAAGACTAGCACAAAGTCATTTGTAGTGATGGGACCAAAATGTAGCTTTTTGGCCACAACCATAAACTCTTCATTTGGAGAAAAGTCAACAAAATGAAAGGTATACCATTCCTACGGTGAAACACAAAGGTGGATCGCTGATGTTTTGGGGATGTGTGAGCTACAAAAGGCACAGGAAATTTGGTCAAAATTGATGGCAAGATGAATGTAGTATGTTATCAAAAAATGTTGGAGGAACATTGGCATTCATCAGCCAGGAAGCTGCGCATGGGACGTACTTGGACATTCCAACACTACAATGATCCAAAACACAAGGCCAAGTCGACCTGTCATTGGCTACAGCAGAGTAAAGTGAAGGTTCTGGAGTGGCCATCTCAGTCTCCTGACCTCAATATCATTGAGCCACTCTGGGGAGATCTCAAACGTGCAGTTCATGCAAGACAGCCCAAGAATTTACAGGAACTGGAGGCTTTTTGCCAAGACGAATGAGCAGCTTTACCATCTGAGAAGATAAAGAGCTGTACTTGGGAACAGGGTTGAGAACCACTGCCCTTAGACAAAAACGAGCAATTAGCACTTGCAAATCAGGCACAGCACCACTGCATAGGAAAACTTTTTTTGTTGCCCAGAGTTAATCTTTAATAACCCCAGCCTAAAATATTATCTTCATGAGGAAAAACTATTTCAAGGACCACTACTAGTACTATTAATAATAATAATAACATAGGTAGAATGAATGAAAAGATAAGTCTAGGAGCCAGACACATTCTGTTTTTAATGGAGTATCCCATAGCACCATATTCATGCAGGATGTAAAGACCCTTTGAAATATCTGAAATAGAAACAGAATTTTAGTTGGCACTAGTGATTCTTTAGATATGGTTCTCTTTTATCTTCAGTTGTGTTTTGAAGTAGCATTCCACACATCTCTATAAATGCTACCTTTGGACTTTTTTTAGCTGAGGGTCATTGCTGTGTAGGAAAGCACCGTCTAACCAGAAAAGTAAAAGAATGCTAACAAGTCCTTTGTGTTTTTTTTTCATTTAATTGATCCCTAGAGGCCTGTACATTTAAGGGCAAGAAAAATCTCAGTAGAATAAATTACAGTGATATCGGTATGGGAAACTGGAAAATCCTTTTTAAGGAACTCTCCAAAATGCAGAAGGATATACTAAAATGGTAACTAAGCATTGATTGTTCAAAAGTAAATCATTACAATTCCAAGAGCAAATAAGCTCTGTAGGCCATACGTTTAATTTGCGATTAGGTTGGGAAAATACGGTAATTGACGGTACTTCACAGTTATCTATCCCTTTAATTTTCTTAGGCTGTCCATGCATGGATTTATTTTTTTGATCAGCCAGTAAGCTAATCGAAGAAAGTGAACCCCAACCATATAAGCGAGGTGGATAGAGGAATCCGCCCCACTGTGTTATTGTATTCTCATAGCGGGGCCTCCTCCTCTGTCAGAATACACTGATGAGCATTGCAGCAGATTGACTGCAGCGCTGATCAAAGGGAAAAAAAATTAACAAGCCAGTTTAAGAGAAGTCGTTCATTGGATCGACTTATCTGGAACAGCTAGAGATGGATCCAAATTCAGGCTAAACAGATCAAATTTGATCCATCTATGGCCAGCTTTACGGTGGGCGCACACAGGTAGTATTCGCTATAGTGCCAGTGATGTTCCCATGAGTAATCACTAGTGATTCCTACACATGCACATGTAGTAGTAATTGATCACATTGCTACAATTTGTAACTATTCACTATTACTTGCTACACTCTGTTGTTCCCTATATATATCAACAGGGCTTTTTTTCTCAGAGAATAGGTGCAGGAACTCAATCCTTCCAAGTCACCTCTTGTGTCCGCCTCCGAGCACCATTCCTTGGTTCCACCCTTACCCACCTCCGAGCACCATTGCTTGGTTCCACCCCCTACCCACCTCCAAGCACCATTGCTTGGTTCCACCCCCTACCCACCTCTCAGTAATGGATACAGAACCAAGTATCAATTTGTGGTGCTAAGTAATTTTCTATGTCATTTATTAATGATAGGAAGTAAAATAGATCCCCTGTAGCCAGGAACAATGGAGCACCCCCAGCAACAATAGACTCTGAATAGCTAGCAACAATAGACCTCTCCCTCAACAGTAGATGTCTTCCAGAAACGGTTGTCTCCCAGTAGCATAAGAGCCCCCCAGCAACAATAGATCCCCCACCAGCGACAACTGACCTCCCCAGCAACAATAGACTCTCCCCTGTAAAAATAAATCCCCTCCAGCAACAATAGATCCCCCAGCAAATTCAGACAAAATTCAAATAGTTTTTGAATTTAAATAGTTTGAGATCGAAACGTTTTCGAATAATTTTCAAATTCGAAAAGTTTTCGAATTTGAATAGTTTTCCAATTTCCAAAGAGAATAAAATAGAATATAAAGGAATGGAATAGAAAAAAAATAGACTAGAAAGGAATATAACAGAAAATAAAACAATAGAATAGAGTAATACATAACAAAATAGAATAGAAAATAAAATAACAGAATATACTAGAATATAATAGAAACAAATAGAATAGAATAACATAGGAAGAATATAACCATCTTCGGAAATTTGAATTTAAAAAATAATAAATTTGAATTTGAATAAATAAGAAAAGAATAGAACATAAACAAAAAAATAGAATAGAATAGACTATAATAGAATAGAAAATAATAGAATTAAAAAAACAATAGAATAAAAAGAATATAACCATTTCCCAAAATTCAAATAGAATCAATTTTAATTTAAATACAATAGAAAATAATATATTAGAATAGAATAGAAAATAACAGAATAGTATAGAAAAAAACATCCACTTGTGTTATTGTCTATTCTATTTTAATCTATTCTTATCTATTCTATTGGAATCGTTTTCTAATTTCCAAAGAGAATAAAATAGAATAGAAAGGAAAGGAATAGAATAGAAAAAAAATGAATAGCATAGAAAAGAATATAATACAGTGAATAGTGCAAAAGGAAAGAAAAACTGCGCTGTCTTATAAAGATATTGAAAAATATATGTATACTAGCGGCCTGCACAACAGGTAACTGTAATGAGTGAATAAAATTTAAATATAAAAAAGCGCGGCGCTCATAGAGCACGAAAATAACAATCAATGTCTAAAAGTGATGATACTAAATAATGATACAGTATACAAAAATAAAAATTAATATATGAATGCGTGTCAATAAAAATAGTGAACAAACAAATATGATAAATCAAATGGATTGTGAATCAAAAAATCATATATATGGAAAGGGTTGGTAGACCTACTAATCACATAATCGCATAGATCACATATACAATAAATATGACAGTAGAAAAATCTATATCACCATATAAACAAAACCATATAGCAATGTGTGTTACAAATAGTGATCTAAGCAAAAAACACCACCTAATAGTGACATAAATTCAACATTGGTGCGTTGAGAAATATATAACAGGTGACTTGGTGCAAGTTGTCTGTTGTAGTCCACCACCTCTTGGGAATGCGCTTACCAGATAGCGTTAACTCAGATAGGCTTACGCCGTATGAGTCACAAAAGGCAGTTGGTGTCACTACACCCGTGGGAGCATCTACTTGGGGATGGTGCCAAACGACAAGATCCTTCACTGGATATATCCAAAGAACTCTCAGGAGGGAGGGATGATGGATGTTATACCACTGGTAGTGCTCAAATTAGTGGGACCGATAAAGAGAAAAATTGAGCCACATAGTGTAATACCATAGGGGATTTATTTTGACAAAGCATATAAAAATGGGTACTCACATTTAAAACGACATGTAAAAGCATATAATGGTCTACTGGTAACGCAGTGGTAACAGCTAACCGAGTCCCGACGCGTTTCGCCTCATACAGGCATCATCTGGGGGTCAGGATCCGGACCCTCCTCTGCCCCCCCCCCCCTCTGTCTTCTGAGAGACACACAGGTCCCAGAAGAAAGCAGGGACCAGTGAGATCATGCATCGCGAATCTCATGCAGTAGGGAACCAGGCTGTGAAGCCACGAGGCTTCACTTCCTGATTCCCTTACTTAAGATGCCGGCGCCTGCACCCGGGAGCCTAAGGACAGATCGGCTTCGGGTGAGGACATCGCGGGCACCCTGGACAGGTAAGTGTCCTAATATTAAAAGTCAGCAGCTGCAGTATTTGTAGCTGCTGACTTTAAAAAAAAAATAATAATTGGCGGAACTCCGCTTTAAGGTAGTGTATAAAAGCATATGTAATAGAACAGTTTTATTCTATTAAACTGAATGTGCTATTCTTCATCTGTTCCCTGGTCACAGTTGCTAGCAAGGATGGAAATGATTAAACTGAATGCATTTATCAGACACTTTATTATACACTGCATGCATTTAATCAAAAATGGGTTTGTACCTTTGTCTTAAAGTGGAACTTCAGTAATTTTTTCATCTTTCCATCTATTAAATCTTCTGCCCTTGTTGTTTTGACTTTGGATAGTAAATACCTTATACAGCCCACTTCCCGTTTCTTGTCTGGTCATTAGCCTAGGCTTATGACATCATGCACAGCTCTCTCTCTCACTCTTGTGAGAGTTTGCCAGGAAGGGAGGGGGGGTGAGTCATACGAGGGCCAATGAGAGCTGCAGAGCTGGAGATGTGCCTTTTTGTGTCTGTGTAAATCCAGGAAGTGAACAGGCAGCAGCTTCAGCTGCCCACAGTTAAAATGGCTGCAGCCAAACTCAGTGGGGGGAGTTTTCTGCAGCATATTTGGCAAATACAGAATCACAGTATATATAAAATAATATGCAAAGTGGTTGGAGGGAAGCTTCAGAATGGCAAAGATGTTTTTATTACAAATAATTTGAGCAGACTGCAGTTCCTCTTTAAACACCTGAACATATTATTACCTTCATCCCACTATCTTATTATTTACTCATCTCCTGTACGGCTACATTACCTTATACACTATATGTATACTTCACAAGACATTTAGGCTCATTAACAGTTTTTCATGTTAATTACATTTTGGCCTATAACTTGTTTTGTTCTTATTCAATACCAAATGGCTCCGGCCCTGTTTTAATATGTGCCTTGTAACGTTACTGTACATGTTTTTATATTACGATTATATACGATTTTGACCTTCCTAATAAAATAATTTGTAAACAAATAAAATGAGTGTGCTGAGGTTACAATATATGAAAATCTCCCCCAGTGGGGTTTTTCCGCAGCAGAAATACAGGCATTGAAGAGATAATTTAAAA
Organism: Lithobates sylvaticus; assembly: GCA_028564925.1. Classification (NCBI taxonomy): domain Eukaryota; kingdom Metazoa; phylum Chordata; class Amphibia; order Anura; family Ranidae; genus Lithobates; species Lithobates sylvaticus. Next base: position 139,238,966 of record CM053027.1, read on the forward strand.
TAATTTTTATTGAAAAAATAGCAACATTGCCTGGACACGTGAACATTTAAAATATGGGCTCTGGTCAGAGATGCATAACACCATTCAAATTCCTACAACAATGTACAAACATACAACAGTACATAATATTTAGTCAAACATCTGGTATGCAAATTCCAACGCGTTTCGAAAATGCGTGGTCAAAGTCGAGTGTGCTGAGGTTTGTACATGTCTGTTACATGCTCGCTTGTGGTATAGTCATTAAAGCATATGCCCCTTTAAGCACTGTTGATGCAATTTGACCACTACCACAGTTTGGCGCGGCCCACTGCATGCGCCAATGTATTCCTTTGCAGTACTTTTTTTTGCGGGGGTGCCAAAAAAATGACCAGCCCTGTGTGCCAGATGTGCCAACTACACCACTGCTCAGGGGCACAAAGACCAGAAAAAAAAAAACAGCCCCGGGAAGACAGCGCTGGATCCCTGAGCTTGTAAATATATTTTTATTAAAAGTCAGCTGCTACAGTGTTTGTAGCTCTTGACTTTTATATTTTTTAAACCTGACGAACTTCACCCTTATCATACAAATTACAAAAGAAGATCCCTTTTAAAAATGTTTAGTATTGGAATCTACAAAGAGGTACAGTACATATAACTAATCCAGGCTTTTTATTCTTTGCATGCCTTATTTTACTTTTATGCCCCATTCTTTTCACACTGGCCATTTTTACCAAAGGCAGATGATTCCATCTCCCTATACTTCCTGGAACTCTGCTTGGAACTTCTGATCTGCCTCCTGGAACATGTGGCAGGAACTTCCCAGGATGCATCTGTGAGGCCCTAGTTACATCACCAGTGCCCCAACCATGAAGTGGAAGTACAGTAATCGTAAGTAAAGGCAAGACATGTTTGTTTAACTAATGAATGAAGATGATTTCACATCGCCATGCAGAGCTTTACTCTGCTGTGATTTCTAGTGAAAGGGGAAAAGGTCCACATAAGTGACCTTAAAGCAGATCTTCGCAGTTTTTCTGACAGGTACCCATTTTCACTTCTCTAACTTTCAAGTGGGCAAGAATTATGTCAACTTGGCCCGCCTCCCACCGGCGAGCCCAGTCTGAAAGTATTGTGCAATGGCATGCATGGGCATTGGGGAGTCGGCTTTGAGACATCAGGAAGTCACAGCCGGCTTCCATTTCCAAGATGAGGATCCAAAGCCCAGCAAAGGATGTGGTGGGTCCTGGGCTGGTTTGTTAATTTTTTTAAAACAAGACTGAAGTTCCAAAATGGAATGCAAAAAGAATATACCGCGCTACCTAAAAGATGTGCAAAAAATAAATAAAAAAATGGCTGCAGCTAAAAAATTGCGAGATATGCACAATCACAGGAAGTTATAATAGAATGGAAGCTGCGCACAAATTAAATAAAATGTAAACCATATGATATCAAGAGTGACTGTTGATGTGACCATATAAACCAATACAACAAATATGATGCAATATTGCTATGTGCAAAAAATGTTAGATGAAACCCAGCAAGTAACAAAAAACAAAATACTCATAGATGAAAAAAATAAAATAAAAAAAAAAATATTATACATGGGGCGTTCCCCATGACTAAGTCACTCTTTGACGAAACGGACGTCGGGAGGGAGGCGCGCTGACGCCATCGCTGTCTAGGACGGGTGTCTACAAGCCGGCCGGCTTACTTCATTTTACATGCATGCGTTTTTAAAGATTTTAAATGTAAGTGCATTACTTTTTGTAAATAAATTGTTTCCTGAAATTGAGTTACACTATGGTGAGCTTTCTTTCCTTGCCGAGATCGTGATTGCTGCCTTTGGACTGCCTATCGATTTGGGACTCCCTGGTTTGCTCTCAGTGTATTCGCAAGAGGGGATCTGAGGTCTTGATGCTGTGTTGATACTACAGGCTCTATATCGCTTGCCTTCTGGTAAGCGTATATGCTGCATGGTGGTGGTTCACTCATTTGGTGGTGTTTTGTGTTAATCACAGAGAAGATAATTCACTCATCAAATTTTCTGTCACCTTCATCACTGGACTTTAATATATATATATAATATATTTTTTTTATGAGTATTTTGTTTTTTGTTACTTGCTGGGTTTCATCTAACATTTTTTGCACATAGCAATATTGCATCATATATTTGTTGTATTGGTTTATATGGTCACATCAACAGTCACTCTTGATATCATATGGTTTACATTTTATTTAATTTGTGCGCAGCTTCCATTCTATTATAAAGACTGAAGTTCCACCTTAAACTTTGAATTTTACATGAATCAACATATAGTGATTTTCAATTCACCTTATTATTTTGAATATAAACTGATGTTGTGCTTGCCATAAATACTGCCCCTGAGCTCCCTCGTGTGATCAAAAGCCCATTCAGCCCAGATCCAATGGTCAATGGTCATGCGGTTCCCAGCATGGGGTTCGGGGTGTCCCTGTTCACCGATTTAGGTGCAAATAAGATTTTTGCCTGAATTTACACCTGAACCGGACCCAAACACGCCCACGACCCTTTTGGAGTATGGACCGCAGCCGTCCAGACCTGTGTGAAGTGGCTCCATTGCGAGCCATGCACACTCGCCTGCCATGCAAATTGTATGTGGGGAAATCCGCATCCAATTCGCAAATATATGAACCCAGCCTGAAGTGCTCGGAGTTTATTTTAATTTTTAATAGCCAGAACTAATTTTGCAACAGAATGAATATTTTTTACAGGCTACAATGAATTACAAAGAGAAGGTAATATCATTATAGACAGTGTTTCTATGTGGGTGGGAAAAAAAAAGTTGTGCTATAGTTGTTGATCAGTCCATAAAGCCAGATCTGCTCAGATGCTCAGGTGTGATGGTCAGGTGTCCACAAACTTCTGGCCGTATAGGTACTTTTCTAGGCTACCTTTTATGCCTCTATTAACGCAACCAAAACTGTTTTTAATTGCTTAAAACTTAATGATGGGTTCATTTGCATCAAGGATCAAATTCACATGTATAAAAAATAAAATAAAAAAGCTCTTGCTAAGAGCCATTGTTGACTGGAGTGTACAGTGTTTATCACCATACTTTTTTTAGAGACCTGTTGCAAAAGTCAGTAAAAAAGCATATAGCAGAATATGTATTTATACCATATATAGTAAAATAATCTTTTTTTTTATTACTATTACCCCCCCCCCCCCCTTCAAAAAAAAAGAAAAATTCAATTATGGAGGCAGTTAATGGCAAAGTTCACTAAAACATTAAAGCATATACATTAAAGCAGGTGTAGAATCTTTATCACATGTAAATGGCCAAATAGGTTTGAAAACAATATCACTATATTGTGGTGGAGCATTTTAGCTTGTGGTCCACATGAGCATCGTCTGGTAAATGTAATGGGCGGCGTGACATTTTGTAAAGGTTACTGCCACCTTCTCATATGCTAAATATTTCTGAGGGTTCTGCTGGGGTTTATAAATCAATGATTTTTGTATGATGACTAAGAGCTGTGCCAAAGGGCCTGGAGGCTGCTGTCTTCAAATAACATTATAGGGTGTGAGTAGCAGTGGTCTGAACTAAATTCTGAAAGGAATATAGCGCTCTATATTTTAATACCGAATTGATTCATTTTCATGTGCCATAAAACTGCCTTAGTTGTTATTTAGGTTGTCTAAATAATTCAGTCAAACCACTAGTATTAGGTTGGTAAGGGTTTGATGTTATATACCTAATTCCACTTAGCTTTATGAATAAACAAAAATGAGTACATGTTGCCCTGGAGTAGATGGCCATTCTCAAAGGCAAACTGGAGTTATGGAGGCATTGGTTTCCGTTTCTGATCAATTTCTGTTCTGTTCAAAACTCAAAATTGTAATGGGTGGCTTCATTTTACCTCTTTCCACATACTTCATAACTTTCTAAAGATGAAAAAAGGGGGACACATTTTAGTACAAAGTATGCAGATCCCCCCCCCCCCTAAATATTGGTTGATCCCAGAAGGGCTTTTTACCCTATCTTTCCATTATAATGACTTTTTAAAATAAGAAATGCAGTAATTTACAGGTTGGACAAAAGGTTTTGTGTGGTATATCTCTTTTGATGGTTTAAGCCCATCATGCTGGCATTAGGAAAAAAAAAAGAAAAGCCCCTTTTAATCCCCAAAAGCTGTGATCACCTGATGCTCCAGTCCAATATCTTTGTTCCTCTTCTGTACAGGAGTTTGTGTCTTTCTTCAGAAACATTGCATAACATGGACACTCCCTATTGGCTGTTGTAAGAGTCCAGGGCTTACTACGCATGCACCAATGGTGCGTTGCCGCAAGAGGAAATCTGTGCCAACTGAGTATGCGCCAAAGACGCCTCAGTGCGCCAACCCGCACCTGTGCAGAAGACTTGATGGAAAAAGGCAGGAAAATGCCAAGGAGGCACACAGGAAGTGACCTCAACCTGATGGAAAAAGGTGAGAAAATGCCCAGAAGGCGCACAGGAAGTGACCCCAACCTAATGGAAAAAGGCGGGAAATTGCTCAGGAGGTGCACAGGAAGTACAGGAAACTACCCTATATAAGCCCAGCCCAGACACTGCACAAATTGCTGGTTTATCTTCAGTCCCCCCTTGTTCCTGTGCTAGTGTGTGATCTGCCTGAACTTGTTGTGACCTGGAAACCTGTTTGACTACTTTTGATTGCTGCTTGCCATTGACCTCGGATTTGTACCTTGACCATTCTACTTCTTTGCCCCTTTTGTACTCAGCTGCCAGATTGGAACTGACCCGGGCTTGGATCTCGACCATTCTTCTTCTGATTAACCCTTTTATACTTCGTTGCTAAACTGGACTTGACCTCGGCTCGGATCTCGGACTAAGGCTTCCGCACTCCTGGCACCGGTGCCACTCGGTGTCCACCAAGTCTCTGTCTCCAGAGTCTTAAAGGACCCGAGGTGCAAGGGAGGCCTCCCCACTACTTCGGTCTCACATCCAGTACGTGGCTCTCGTGACAGCTGTCCAGTAGCAGATCCTCTCATGATCTAGAAATGGGGACAGGCACAGCAGGGGATTAGTGGTCCCATGCATTTGGAAATGGCGCCAGCAAGGGACTCGGATGACTGACTTATGTTAGTATATCCTTGTTCACAAAATAAGGCAAAAAACAACCATGCAGAATTGGTTAGAAGGGGGTGGGAGGGAGGAGTGGAAGGGGGGCTTCACATTTTCTTGGAGATGGTCTTTAAATATACATTTTTTTAGAGGTCAGATCAAAAAAGGGTCTAAGGCTGATAAAGTCTCTCCAAGTGGTGTCCCTTATGCAGTTCATTGAGTGCTGTAGAATGCACATTTCTATTTATAACACAAATTGCCTACACTACACATCCCTCTTGCATGGTTAATTTATGTGCATGCAAGTAGTACGGAACCATTGCATGCTTGTAAGTATATTTTTATACCTAGACCTGGTATAATAAACTGATGCTGTAGTGGGGAAGTTTTTTCTCAATCATTTAACATATCTGTTAATTGTTTCCTTCAGACATGTTTATAGACTTTAGCAAGTAATAGAGGACATGACAGTGAATCTGTTAATCTGGGCTCAGTATCATAGACAGGGCTTGATTTCCCATTGGTACAGTAAGCCTGTGTTTCCAGTTGGCTTTTCCCTATATAATTATAAGCTATACAGATTAGAACCCATAAAAATAAGGCCATATGCTGTGTAAAACAGATGATCCAGGCAACTCCAGTGATGGAAATCTTGCCCTAATTATAAATAGCTAATCCCCTTATGAACTCTTCAGTGTCTCAGCGAAGACAGCCGTCTGATTGGACGCTGAAATCTCTTGAACCATTTTGGTGAGAGACCTTATATATAGGGTCTCCAGAATCATCAATTTGGTTGTGCCTGAAATGAGTGGTAGGTCAGGGACAGGTATCTGTCCGGTATCCTGGCTGGTAGAGTCGGAACAGGGACAACACTCACAGCAAGGAACCTACCGGAAAAACTGATAAGTAATGTGGGACTCTCCCTGACAGCATTATAGTGCTATCCCAGTGCACCCCAAACCTGCACTCCTTCAGTGGAAGTCCTCGTCTGGTTATACAGATCTCTCCCTGACTGGGTACCTTGGGCCTAAGGCCCACCTACAGACAGGTCACTGTCAGATTTAGTATTGCTTCCATAGAAAAATAGACCACCTTTTCACTAACAAAACAAGGTGGTTGTAAACCTCTGTCATGAAATATGAACAAAGCATATCCCTCTACAGCAGTGGTTCTCACCTCCAGTCTTCAGGACCCACTAACAGGACAGATTTTAAAGTGGTTGTAAACCCTTACAAACCACTTTGACCTACAAGTAAGCCTAAACTAAAGCAAAAAAGAATCTATCTTCTATTGATTTGGCTCAGGAAAGTTAATTCACTTTAGCTACTATAGTTTACTGTGCTTTAAGCTTAGCCCTTTGCTTCTTGCATTATAACCTTATACATCTAAAAATATCTTGTGACTAACAGCTATGAGCACATATTTTACAGGTAAAATGATTTCATGGACATGAAATTTTTAATGGTCTTACAAATTAAATTCCAACTCCAGATAATACGGTTTAACCAGTTACAGTTGCAGAATATTTTCTTTCAGAAAAATGGTTTAAGCCGTATGAATAAAAGTTGACCATTGTATGTATCCCCCTTTAGTGTAATAGGGTTTGTTGCTAACTCTGTAACTATTGATTTTTCAGGATAGCATAGTTTGCAGGTGTATGTAGAGTAAAAATATAAATAAAGGCATGTGGAAAAAAGGAATTCATATACTGATTGCTATTATTGCAGGTATAAAGCACATACAGTCACTGGAATACAATATTTTTCACTATAGTGAATAAAAAACATTTTGTATTGTGTATCAGATTTACATGCACTAAAATCTGAATAATTCTGACACTTATGCCCTGTACACACGACCGTTTTTCTCGTCGGAATAAACTCTGAAGGTTTTTTCCGACGAAGTTCTGATGGAATTCCGCTGAAACTGTCTTGCATACACACGATCACACCAAAGTCCGACCGTCAAGAACGCGGTGACGTACAACACGTACGACGGGACTAGAAAAGGGAAGTTCAATAGCCAGTAGCCAATAGTTTCCGTCTCGTACTTTCTTCAGAGCATGCGTCGTTTTTGGTCCGTCGGAACAGCATACAGACGAGCGGTTTTCACATTAGGAATTGGTTCCGTCATAAATATTTAAAACATGTTCCATTTCTAGGTCCATCAGAATTTTCGAAAAAAAAAGTCTGATGAAGCTTCCGTCTGACTTTTTCTGTTGGAAATTCCACTCGTGTGTACACGGCATAACTGTGTATGTAGGATTTTTTTCTAGCCCTATGCTTTATTCATGAGCTTTTCAGTAAGGTAGCCAGACATCCCTGGTTTCCAGGGATAGTCCCCAATCCAAGGAGGATTTCCATGGCTGTAAAGTGTCCCTGATGGAGTCTCCATGTTTAAAATTGAGGAGGGAGTAAAGTGAGGATTGAGGTACTGGAACTGTAACTCAATAAAATGATTATACAGTAATCATTTGCTATTTTTAGCTCTGATCGCTGTATAGATGTCACTGGTCCCAAAAAATTGTCAAGTGTCCGATCTGTCTGCTGCAATGTCACATTCCGCTAAAAATCACTGATCACCACCATTACTAGTAAAAATAAATGAATAATAATAATGCCATAAATATATCCCTCATTTTGTAGACTCTATAACTTTTGCGCAAACCAATTAATATACGCTTATTGCGATTTTTTTTTATACCAAAATTATGTAGAAGAATACATATTGGCCTAAACTGATGAAGACATTTTTATTTATTTTTTGGATATTTATTATAGCAAAAAGTAAAAAATATCGTTTTTTTTTTTTTTTTTTTAAATTGTTGCTCTTTTTTTTGTTTATAGCACAAAAAATAAAAAAACTGCAGAGGTGATCAAATACCATCAAAAGAAAGCTCTATTTGTCGGAAAAAAAGGACATAAATTTTGTTTGGGCATGACCATGCCATTGTCAGTTAAAGTGGAAGTAAACCCTCCTATTGTTTTCAGCCAAGGAAGCTGCCATCTTGGCCTCTGTTTAATCTTCAACTGCCATGATGCTGCACATGTGATCAGTTATGACACCAGACATTGGATGGTTTGACAGTTTGGTTGAGAGCAGTGATGTAACAAACGCTATTAAAGTAAACAGCGTTATGTAACGCCGTTACTTTAGAGGGTAACGAGTAATCTAACTGATTACTCTTCACCTCACGGTAACGCTGTTCCCATTACTGGGGCGGCGTTACCGCATTTACTCGCCGCGATCCGCAGAGCCGTCCGCGGCCTCGGCCTTAGGAAAGGCCGCGGCTTCGGCCTAGCTCTGGAGCGGCGGCCATCTTGGTGCACCCGTCAGCCGTTTACAATGTGATTGCTCCGTCAAATGACGGAGCGATCACTTGTAAACAAACCAAGATGACGCCGGTTCCTCTCTCCCCTCTGTGTACAGATCTGTACAGTGGAGGGGAGAAATCGGATTCCAGCACATACCCTGCCAATACTCTGCAATACCAGCCAATACCCTGACAATACTCTGCAACACCCTGCAATACCCAGGTAATACCCTGCCAATACTCTGCAATACCCTGCCATTACTCTGCAACACTCTGCCAATACTCTGCCAATACTCTGCAACACCCTGCCAATACTCTGCAACACCCTGCCAATACTCTGCAACACCCTGCCATACCCAGCCATACTCTGCCATACTCTGCAATACCCCGTAATACCCATCCATACTCTGCCATACCCAGCCATACTCTGCCATACTCTGCAATACCCCGTAATACCTAGCTATACTCTGCAATACTCTGCCATACCCAGCCATACTCTGCAATACCCCGTAATACCCAGCCATACTCTGTAATACTCTGTAATACCCAGCCATACTCTGCAATACTCGGTAATACCCAGCCATACTCTGCAGTACTCTGCAATACTCGGTAATACCCAGCCATACTCTGCAATACTCTGCAATACTCAGTAATACCCAGCCATACTCTGCAATACTCTGCAATACTCGGTAATACCCAGCCAATACTCTGCGATACCCAGCCAATACTCTGCAATACCCTGCCAATACTCTGCAATACCCTGCCAATACTCTGCAACACCCTGCCAATACTCTGCAACACCCTGCCAATACTCTGCAACACCCTGCAACACCATGCCAATACTCTGCAACACCATGCCAATACTCTACAACACCCTGCCAATACTCTGCAACACCCTGCCAATACTCTGCAACACCCTGCCAATACTCTGCAACACCCTGCCAATACTCTGCCATACCCAGCCATACTCTGCCATACCCAGCCATACTCTGCAATACTCGTTAATACCCAGCCATACTCTGCAATACTCTGTAATACCCAGCCATACTCTGCAATACTCTGTAATACCCACCCATACTCGGCGATACCCAGCCGTACCCAGCCATGCTCAGCCGTCCCCAGCCATACTCAGCCAATATTACAGTTGAGGAGATGACGTGGATATCACAGTGGGTGAGATTGTGGATATTACAGTGGGGGCTTTATGGTGGTGGAATTTTCACAGGTTTTTGCAAATTCAATTATTATTTGCTGATCCGAAAAATGATCCGATCCGTGACTCTGATCCAAGCAACGATCCCATCCGTGAGTTTGGGGGGGACAGATGTACAGAAGGGGAACAGATATATGTGTGTGGGGGGGGAACAGACGTGTAGTGGGGTACAGAGGGGGAACAGATATACGTGTGTGGGGGGGACAGATGTGTAGTGGGGTACAGAGGGGAAACAGATATATGTGTTGGGGGGAACAGACGTGCAGGGGGGTGCAGAGGGGAAATAGACGTGCAGGGGGGAACGCGCCCCTTGCTTACAGTAATACTAAACCTGCCCCTAAGAATATGAAAGAAAAAATCACAGTTACTTTTCTGAGTAACTAATTACTTTTCCAATGTAGTAACTGAGTTACTAACTCAATTACTTTTTTGGGAGAAGTAATTTGTAACGTAACTAATTACTTTTTTAAAGTAAGATGACCAACACTGGTTGAGAGTACACCAATGTGACAGTTATATTCCTGGCGTGCCAGAAATGTAACTGTTTTTGAAACTGTTAAATTGATGGGTTTACTTCTGCTTTAAAGTGACACAGTGCTGTATTGCAAAAAATGGCCTGGTCATTAAGGGGGTAAATCCTTCCGGTCCTTAAGTGGTTAATGGTCCTGTACTGGGGAGAAGTGGTGTCTGCACTGAGGGTTCTGTACTAGGAGGAGGGGTGTCTGTACTGGGGTAAGGGGTGTCTATACTGAGGGCTCTGTACTGGGAAGGGGGTGCTAAGTTGTCTGTACTGGAGAAGTGTCTTTACTAAGGGGGCTGTGCTGAAGTGTTGTGTAGAGGGTCAATATGTATTGAGCTGGGAAGGAGGGGGGAAGAAAGGTTCTGTACTGAGGGTTCTGTATTAGAAATTCATACTGACACACAACGTCTTTTCATTCGATGGTTCCCACTTCCTCCAGACTATATCAGAAAGAGACAGCGGGGAATACAATCCTGCATGATGATAGCTCTCACCAAAGACCCCTTATACAATCCCCTACAGTCAATACCTTCATATTCGCAGAAATTGTTCAAATAAGGCAACATTTCAGCTTGAAACAAATAATTTGAAATCACGACTCTTACAAAGAGGTTATTCTACAACATGCCTCAAAAAAGCATTCAAGCGAGCGAGGGACCAAACTAAACAGGATCTCCTATTTGGGAGAAAGAAGGGAGGGATAGACCGACAGGGTACGGAAGAAAACCAAATTAGGATCATTACGAGGTACACGCAACAGCACAACAAGATTAACTAAATATTGGCACATCTTACATCTTAGTGGATTGATCCACTACTGAGCCCCTTTGTATTAGAAACACCTTGAATCACATATAGAAGAACGAGGTTTCTTAAAGACCATCTAGTGAAGAGTAAATACACAGGAGAATTTAGGAGAGATCCGTGCAAATAGAAGGGAACGTTCAAATGTGGGGGGTGCAATTACTGCCAGTATATGAACACCGGCTCCAATATATGGTTACCTAATGGACAAAATAATAAACCTGTGCACTATGCCAACTGCAGGACAGCTGAAGTGGTATGTCTACTCAGCTGTCCATGTGGTTGCTTCTACATATAGGAAAGACCATCTTGGGATTCCACAAGAGGGCCTATAGGCACATTCTAATGCCTTGTACACATGATCGGACATTCCGACCACAAAATCCAACAGATTTTGACCGAAACTTGTGTTGCACACACACGGTCGGACGAAGTTGTCGGAAAATCCAATCGTTCCGACCGAGGTGACGTATAAAACTTACGACGGGACTAGAGGCTGTAGAGGCCAGTAGCCAATAGCTTTCGTATCCAAATTTCTTCTGAGCATGCGTGGCACTTTGTGCGTCGGAATTCTCTACACACGATCGGAAAAAGTCAGAACGAATTTTGTTGTCAGAACATTTTAGATCCTGCTCTCTACTTTTTTCCATCGGAAATTCCACGGAAAAAGCCCGCTAGAGCCCACACACGATCTGATTTTCCGATAACATAATCTGATCGGACTCTTTCTATCGGAATATCTGACCGTGTGTACAGGGCATTAGTATGAAGACCTGCAACCCGGATCTACCCCTGGTGAGACATGTATGGGATGTCCACCAAGGAAGGTTTCCGAACATTAAATTCCTGATAATTTACCAGATCCACCCCAATGCGAAGGGTGGGGACTGGGACAAGATTCTCCTCCAAAGGGAGACCAGGTGGATAGTGTTTTTGCGTGCCACTTATCTACCTGGTCTCAATAACTCAGTCAGCTATCGCCCATTTCTGGAGGGGTTCACATTGGGATTATGGGAGGGACTTGGCTAACCTTAGTGATCATTAACAGCAATGAGTAGATTAAATTCCTTATGTAATTGGAAGTAACACCAGCAGAGAGATACTTAACTATCTACCACGCTCAAGTTTTTATGATCAAAGTGCATTTCATTTTCTCCAGTGCTCCAAATACAAGTCAGTCTGTGATTTCTATTCTTTGGTGGCAGTCTTGCTATATGTATATATTATTTTTGTTAATAATGATTTAATATCAACATTTTAGTTTGTTTTTAGCTATACATGCTTATCTCCTTACTGTTGATACATCTTGTTGCTCCGTGTCTTTCTCTCCTGTGGGATTGTGCAATCCTACCAGGATTGTGCACTCATACCATGTTACCCGGTCTTTTTTCATCTGAGTGTGGTGAATGGTGCAATATCCTTTATTAACACAAGATGGCGATATACATAATGGAGTTTATTATGTGGCCGTTTAGCAGTTCAATTCCATCATAATTGCCGAGAGGCGTTCCTTTAATACAGCTATAAGCTTTTGAGGCTCCAGTGGTTGGTGTCACTATTTATTGGTCCCTCCTCTCTACTGACACACTAGATGAGGCATTCGGCGCCGTTTATAAGACTCGCTTTTCGTGCATACTATGCAGACTTTGCCAGCTATCTTGATAGTGGGTTTGCAAGAGCCCTATAGATATAGCCCACACAGGCATTTTAACATACAGAAAATTAACAACAAAAGCTACAAATCAGATGCATGTCTAATATATTAGGGATAAGGTTAGAATTCGCGGCTATTGTGAACCATACTTATGATCCAGACAAATCTTTGTCCGAATTTACCCTGGCAATTTTTTTTTTAACCATAGTGCACTGCATGACCTTTGAACCATGGTCAGCAGGCTTAGAATATGTCAACAAGGGGCTTTTGGATAAGCCAATAAGTCAATAAATGGGCTTTTGGATAAGCCAAACCCCTCACTATAATAGAGCATTCATAGTGTCAGTGTATTGAAGCTGCTGTAGAGAAAGCATTGGAAAAGATGGCACACTGCATAGGGAGAGATCAGGATCAGCTACAAAATTCTGATTGCTAGCTCTTTGGCCAATCACCCTCTTTGCTTCTTTTTTTGTTAATATTAATCTGTCTGTTTTGCCTTTCGATTTTAGTTATTGGTTAATTTGAGGACAGCTGCCACTTTTAGCTGCTGTCCAGTCCATTGCAAACTTTTGCTGCAAGGCTTTCCGATAAAAGGTTGATATTTTGAGATTCTTATTTCTTTTGTAGGTATATTGTTTTTTATCTTATGTTATCTTTTTAAATTGAAACTTCAGCATCCTGACCTCCACGTCCCCCCCCCCCCCCCCCCCCCCCCCCAAGCCCCCCAGGTCTTATTGAAGAAAAACATACATGTCTTTTTCCTGCAGTACTATTGTATGGTACATACAATAGTACTAAACTAAAGCAGGAGATAAACCTACTAGAACTTTATAATAGGACTACAATGGTGGGGAAAAGTACAAGATTAAACTTCAGATTCATTTATCCAGGGTGGCCATATTTTAGAAAAAATTTGGGGCAGGCTGTACCTGTGTATTCCTGTGGTCTTATATTTAGTCCAGTAATATTATGGGTGCTTCCTCTACATTCTCAGCCGCATGTAAACAAAAGTCTGGGCTTACAGGAAATTGGCAGATTCACACGATTGTCATTCTGCCCAAAAAGGACTGGAGGCAGTGGACCAAGAAGGAAACTAGGTACAATGCTGGAGAGTAAAGAGGCTAAGTGCCTTTTTTTTTAATATAGTGTGGGAGGGGACTGGAGGAAAAAAAAGTGGAGTTTCACTTAAAGCGGAGTTCCAATTAAAAGAAAAAATTTAAAAGTCAGCAACTACAAATACTGCAGCTGCTGACTTTTAATAATCGGACAATTACCTGTCCCAGGGTCCAGCCCAGCTCATCTCCCCCTTCTCTCTGTGGCACCGGAATTGGCACTGTGGGTGCCCGGCTGTGGCTTCACAGCTGGGCACCCACTGTGCGAGCCGCGCTGTGACTGGCCGGGCAATCATCTGGGACCCATGACATGTCCCAGATGATTGCCGAGAGGGAGGGGGAAGAAGTGAACTTCCTTTCCGGTGCCGCGGTGCCCCTGGAGGAAGTGGGAGCTGGAAACCTCTAAAAAGAGGGTTTCCGCTCCCCCTCCCAAAAAAAATGACATGCCAAATGTGGCATGTCAGGGGGTCACCTTCCCTTAAAGTGGAAGTTCCATTTTTGGGTGGAACTCCGCTTTAAGGTTTGGCATGCTCAAAACACAGCGGTTTTTTGAAGCTGTCTTTTGCTCACAAAATGCTGCTGCATTGTTTAAAAAAAAAAAAAAAAAGCAGGAATTTTCACATTATATCACTCACATTAATTGTTGTACTGTACTGTATATTATTATTCAGGTACTTATATAGCGCCATCATTTTACACAGTACTTTACATATACATTGTACATTCACATTGGTCCCTACCCTCCAGTAGCTTACAAACTAAGGTCCTTAGCTCACATTCATATACTAGGGCCAATTTAGACAGAAGCCAATTAACCCACCAGCATGTCTTTGGAGTGTGGGAGGAAACTGGAGTACCTGGAGGAAACCCACACAGGCACAGGAAGAACATGCAAACTCCAGGCAGGTAGTGTCATGGTTGGGATTTTAACCAGCAACCCTTGTTACTGCTAGGTGAGAGTGCTACCCACTACACCACATGAAGTAAAGCATGCTTGCTTTACTAAATGTAGAACCTAAGGGGTTAATCATCTGCATTGTGTAGAAAAGGCTGTTTGATCCCATCTTCTCTGATCCTCCCCAATTTATCTCCTGATAAGGCAGAGCCTTTGAAGTCACTCTGCACATGCTCAGTTTGGTGTGTATTGCTAGATACGTTTTTGTTTCTTGGGAGGGTGCATGTGATCGGCACAGGGCCAATCAGCACTGTCCAGACAGAGGGTCAGGGGTCATGCCGCGTCATAGGACAGTCAGAGTAGAATGAAAACTCCTCCTACAAGCTTTAACTAGTCATAAGACTGCTATATACTGCTAAGGAGAAAAGGTTATTAGCAGTTTATATTTACTAAAATAATTCCATTTTCATGTTCTGTGTGCCATAAGAGACCAGATATAGTCCTGGGTTTAGTAACACTTTAAGCATACACAGGTTAGGTCTATTATTAGTGATTATAACTGTTCTGCCGCTGGCCAATTTTACACTGCTGTATCCTCTGCAGTATCTTAATTAATGTGGTAAAAAAAAGCAGCCTGTGCTCTGTGTCTCTAGTATATTTGGGACTAGTATTGCTTATTAACTACTTCAGCCCCAGAAGATTTGACTGCTCAATGACCAGAGCACTTTTTACAATTTGACACTGCGCTGTTTTAACTGATAACTGGAAACAGAAGGGCTGTGATGATCTCTTCCTGGAATTTAAGGAAGGATCCAGTTCACCCTGAAGCTTTGTATAGCACATAAGCATTCAGCAGAGCCAATTGGAATAAATATACAGACACTTTTTTATACCAGCGTCTGGCCTTATGGGCAATTAGGTATGGTGTCAACAACTGGTCGTTGAGGTCCACCCCTCCCATATTAAGGGTGTATTTGTGGACACAGAGGGGTTTCTCCACAACAGCAGTCGCCATTTGAATTTGAACCGCCGTGTCTGCGTGAAGGGAGGACAGAACGAAAACATTCTAATTATCACTCCACTTCACAGCGAGCAAATTGTTAAATCTACAGCAGGCTCTCTCCCCCAGCCTAAGATAGGAATCTACAAGCCGCTGGGGTAAGCCCCGGTGATTAGATCACACGCGGCCACATGCGCCAATTCGATGATCAAACAAGTGACTAAAAAGCACGCTTGTGTAATTACTGTCCACATACAAGTGGTACCCCTTTCCGAATAAGAGTGACACCAAGTCCCACAAAATCTTACCAGTGCTACCTATGTAGTCTGGACAGTTCTCAGGCTCTATGTAACCATCTCTTCCCTCGTAAACCATAAATCTATATGTATAGCCTGTTGCCCTGTCACAGAGCTTATACATCTTGACCCCATATCTGGCATGCTTGCTGGAAAGATACTGTTTGAATGACAAGCGGCCAGAAAACGTAATCAGGGACTCTTTACGAGGGGCCAAATTATATATATAGCCGATCATATTCAGCGTCACCCCGAGGACGACAGAGTTCATTGTCATTGAAATGCATGAACCGCAAGATCTGCTTGTATCGTGTCCTGATCATGGAGGCAGAGAACAAGGGCAAATTGTGGATTGGGTCAGTGGACCAATATGACTGCAACTCACGTTTTCTAGTTATGCCCATAAAGAGGGATAGGTCCAGGAAGATCTTAAATTCGGAGACCGTAATAGGTCTCCAATTTCTGGCAAGGGTCAACTGGGGATTAGCGGTGATGAATTGACCAGCATACAAATTGCTTTGGTTCACAATAGATCTATAGAGATCTTCCATGAAAAACAGCAAATAAAAATCAAGTGACGTAAAATCAACTGTTTCCACCTGAATTCCAGGTTGGCCAGTGAATGGGGGAAGTACGGGTGCTGCAGAAGTGGTGGGCTCCTAATTCCCTAATAATGGGTAAATTCAGCAGGAAGGGCACTATGGGCTCAACGGCACTAGTACCGGCTCTCTGCTCCATACGAGAGCCCTGCGGTTCTTGCACCTCAACAACAGCAGAAAAACGGGGCTGGGTACTCCTGACCTTGGCAGGGACCACTACTCCATCGTCAGAGCTATCTGTCAGGGTGCCGCTGCTGTCTACAGGTTCGTATTCTGAGCCTGAATCTGACAGATGGGTGAGTTCCTCTTCACTCTCATCTGTCATGCTCAGAAACGTGTAGGCATTTTCACTAGTGTACCTTCGATTGGACATTTTGGCCTCTAAATTTACTGGTACAACTAGTGAGACTCACAGGAAAAAAAGAGCACCTGACTGTCAGCGACTGCATCAAATGCTACAAAAAAAATACTAGCGCTCGCAGGGATCAGGCCTGACTCGGCGAATGCTGCAGTTATGTGTTTAGTGTTTTGTAAGTGACAGTGATCGATTGATATGGCACTTGGTTGGGCTGGGCTGGGCGGGGGGGCTAAACACAGGTGCTAGCAGGTATCTGGGCTGATCCCGCTAACGTTGCATTTTTGGGAACCCTAAACTGCTGGGGATGATATCGATCCATTCACACACTATACTACTAAGGGAGGTGTATGCTGCGTGCGTGGGTGTTAGCGCTACTGCCACTAATCTGACGCTGCCTGGGGCAACGCAGACCCTGACTGATGCTAAAACCTAACTGATATCATGCGCCGGGTGATCAGGGGGTTAAACCTTTTATGAGGTAATGTACGGCGGGTGCCCTGATGCTATAAAAAATAACTAACTAACCAGCATCACCCGTGACACTAAAACCTTTATATGGGGGGGGTTCCTAGACCGATCCGGGCCTACTACTAAGTACCTTAATGCTGATCAGTGTCACAAATCACACCAGTACAGTGACCAAAGAAAAAATGAACACAGCACTGGGTGACACTGTGACAGGGAGCAGGGTGTGAAGGGGTTAACTGGGGGGTGGGGGCGATTGGGCTTGATCAGGGGGTGAAATGTGTGCCTACATGTACTGTGTCAGTGTAGTGTTGGTGCAACTCACGTTTGGATGTCCTCTCTCTTCTCTCTGGAACGTAAAATAATTCCAGAGAGGGAGATGACATCACTTCTCCTGCCTGTGTTTACACTTACAGGCAGGGGACGCATTTCATTCGCCAGAACCGATCAGCAGGTCCAGGCCAGAAATCATTGGCCTGGGCCTGGAGACTGATCGGTTCTGAAACTAATCCGATCGTCGCGGCCCCCTAGGCAGCCGCGTGCCCGACATAAGGTAACGTTGTTTCGCCCACCTGTACCATTCTGCCGTAAAAGTAAAAACGACGGCGGCTGGTTGGGAACCGATTAAATCTGTCCTGTATCTGGCCAATTTTACATTGCTGTATCATCTGCGGTATTTTCATTCTTGTACATTGTGTTTCTAGTACATTTCAGTCTATTCTAGTCTTTCTCATTAAAATAGTCTGCTCCTGGTCAAATTGAAACTGCTGTATCATCAGTGGGCTCTTAATTCTTGTACCTAAAAAGCTGCCTGCCTGTACGCTGTGTCTCTACTAGATTTTGACCTAGTCTTGCTCTTCAAAACTGACCCTAATCAATTTTACAATCTCCTAATAAGGAGTTTGGCGTTAATAGAAATTAAATGATCTCATAACCCTCATTAGACATGCGTTTTAGTTTACAAATACCCTGGCTTAAAACTGTGCAAATCCAGAGCTCTGTATTGTCTTCTTAGATAGAATTTATTTGCATCACTTCCTCCAGTTGTACCAGTTTTATGGATTTGTATCCGTATAGGAGTTTCACTGCAGTGCAGTCACCCATTATTTTGTTTGTATGGATGTGCACGCACCCAGTATTTTGCGGGCAAGAGTAGACCAGCCTGGAGTGGTATTGCATATGTTTTGTCCATCTTGAAATTGAAATGCTTCTAGCTATAGCTGTTTGTTGTAGGTTTTCTGGTGCATCACACCATGTCTAAAGTTCATTCATTAATAAAACATTAGAAAAAAGAGTGACAAGTTCACAACTTTTTAATATGCCATTACTCACTGAAGACCTGAAGTACCCAGAGATTAAAGAAACTGTATCACAAGTGGATGAATTTTATCATCACTCACCCTGGGGTTAGAAGCATTAAACTTATAACAAATTAATGTTTGACAATTGTAACCAAAGGCTACAATCTTTGTTGTGTGAATCATCATGGTTGGATAGAGGAGATCTGGGATCACTCTTCTGCTGTAATACCATGATGGTTCTCCGAGACTCACTACAGTTACCTGTGCCAAACTCTGGAACCCAGTCCTAGTCATATGATGATATTCTAATGCCTTTCACATTTCTAACCACAGCCCACGAATGGCTCCTAGTGTTCTATTTAGCTGACCCATTCTTGTAATTCTTTCCCCACTCCTTTTAGACTTTCACCAAATCCAGACCTAAATTCTTCAAAAGTGCCCAGTCATTACCATATATGTGTGTAAAAAGTACACTGACATCTAGTGAGAGTTTTAAGCATTGAAGCCAATAATCCAATCATCCCACCATCCCAATATGCAGTTTAGTACATCCCCGTCTAAGTAACTAATTCCCATCACCTCCAGCTATTGCTCTCTTCTTAACTCATTGTATCTAGCACTCACCCATCTCTTATGCCACGTACACACGAGCGGAATTTCCATCGGAAAAATCTTGGATGTTTTTTCAGACGGAATTCCGCTCAAGCTTGGCTTGCATACACACGGTCACACAAAAGTTTGCTGAACTTTTGACCGTCAAGAACGCAGTGACGTACAACACTACGACGAGCCAGGAAAATTTTATTCAATGCTTCTGAGGATGGGTCAAATTGTTTCCGAGTAGGGATGGGCCCGGTGCTCGATGCGAACCCATGTTCGCATCGAGCACCGGGTGTTCGCTCGCTCGGCGAGCCCAGAACTATTTTGGCCGCTCGCATCACGTTCGTGTGATGCGAGCGGCCCCGCAATGCATTGCGGCCGGCGCGGCCGGCGCAGTGCATTGCTGGCTGATGATTGGCCAAGCATGCACTGTGACCCCGCATGCTTGGCCAATCACAGCGCCGGAAACTAGAAGAGCCATAATTGGCTACAGGCAGGACGCCTGTAGCCAATTACAGCTCAGGGGCTTTAGTACACGCCCCCTCTTGTCGGCGCCGGTCACATGCTGTTCCGGCGTAGATAGAGCAGGATCGTTCTGTGTCACTCTGCTAGATTTAGTTAGAGAGATTTACTTAGAGAGATTGAGTTAGATAGATTCATTTAGAAAGATTGATTTAGAAAGAGGGGCTTGTAGTGTGTTCGTGGCAGGCAGGCATTGGCAGGCAGTGGCAGCAAACAGAGCTCCTATATTTTGTTCCCAGAAGCACCTATAGGACTTGTAGTGTGTTCGTGGCAGGCAGGCAGAGCTCCTATATTTTGTTCCCAGAAGCACCTATAGGACTTGTAGTGTGTTCGTGGCAGGCAGGCAGAGCTCCTATATTTTGTTCCCAGAAGCACCTATAGGACTTGTAGTGTGTTCGTGGCAGGCAGGCACTGGCAGCAAACAGAGCTCCTATATTTTGTTCCCAGAAGCACCTATAGGACTTGAAGTGTGTTAGTCCCATCACACAGACCTACATTTTCTTCCCAGAAGCACCTATAGGACTTGTAGTGTGTTAGTCCCATCACACAGAGATCATATATTTTGTTCCCAGAGGCACCTATAGGACTTGAAGTGTGTTAGTCCCATCACACAGACCTACATTTTGTTCCCAGAAGCACCTATAGGACTTGAAGTGTGTTAGTCCCATCACACAGAGATCATATATTTTGTTCCCAGAAGCACCTATAGGACTTGAAGTGTGTTAGTCCCATCACACAGACCTATATTTTCTTCCCAGAAGCACCTATAGGACTTGAAGTGTGTTAGTCCCATCACACAGAGATCATATATTTTGTTCCCAGAGGCACCTATAGGACTTGAAGTGTGTTAGTCCCATCACACAGACCTATATTTTCTTCCCAGAAGCACCCATAGGACTTGAAGTGTGTTAGTCCCATCACACAGAGATCATATATTTTGTTCCCAGAGGCACCTATAGGACTTGAAGTGTGTTAGTCCCATCACACAGACCTACATTTTCTTCCCAGAGGCACCTATAGGACTTGAAGTGTGTTAGTCCCATCACACAGAGATCATATATTTTGTTCCCAGAAGCACCTATAGGACTTGAAGTGTGTTAGTCCCATCACACAGACCTACATTTTCTTCCCAGAAGCACCTATAGGACTTGTAGTGTGTTAGTCCCATCACACAGAGATCATATATTTTGTTCCCAGAGGCACCTATAGGACTTGAAGTGTGTTAGTCCCATCACACAGACCTACATTTTCTTCCCAGAAGCACCTATAGGACTTGAAGTGTGTTAGTCCCATCACACAGAGATCATATATTTTGTTCCCAGAAGCACCTATAGGACTTGAAGTGTGTTAGTCCCATCACACAGACCTATATTTTCTTCCCAGAAGCACCTATAGGACTTGAAGTGTGTTAGTCCCATCACACAGAGATCATATATTTTGTTCCCAGAGGCACCTATAGGACTTGAAGTGTGTTAGTCCCATCACACAGACCTATATTTTCTTCCCAGAAGCACCTATAGGACTTGAAGTGTGTTAGTCCCATCACACAGAGATCATATATTTTGTTCCCAGAGGCACCTATAGGACTTGAAGAGTGTTAGTCCCATCACACAGACCTACATTTTCTTCCCAGAAGCACCTATAGAACTTGAAGTGTGTTAGTCCCATCACACAGAGATCCTATATTGTGTTCCCAGAAGCACCTATAGGACTTGAAGTGTGTTAGTCCCATCACACAGAGATCATATATTTTGTTCCCAGAAGCACCTATAGGACTTGAAGTGTGTTAGTCCCATCACACAGACCTATATTTTCTTCCCAGAAGCACCCATAGGACTTGAAGTGTGTTAGTCCCATCACACAGAGATCATATATTTTGTTCCCAGGGGCACCTATAGGACTTGAAGTGTGTTAGTCCCATCACACAGACCTACATTTTCTTCCCAGAAGCACCTATAGGACTTGAAGTGTATTAGTCCCATCACACAGAGATCATATATTTTGTTCCCAGAAGCACCTATAGGACTTGAAGTGTGTTAGTCCCATCACACAGACCTACATTTTCTTCCCAGAAGCACCTATAGGACTTGAAGTGTGTTAGTCCCATCACACAGAGATCATATATTTTGTTCCCAGAAGCACCTATAGGACTTGAAGTGTGTTAGTCCCATCACACAGACCTATATTTTCTTCCCAGAAGCACCAATAGGACTTGAAGTGTGTTAGTCCCATCACACAGAGATCATATATTTTGTTCCCAGAGGCACCTATAGGACTTGAAGTGTGTTAGTCCCATCACACAGACCTACATTTTCTTCCCAGAAGCACCTATAGGACTTGAAGTGTGTTAGTCCCATCACACAGAGATCATATATTTTGTTCCCAGAAGCACTTATAGGACTTGAAGTGTGTTAGTCCCATCACACAGAGATCCTATATTTTGTTCCCAGAAGCACCTATAGGACTTGAAGTGTGTTAGTCCCATCACACAGACCTATATTTTCTTCCCAGAAGCACCCATAGGACTTGTAGTGTGTTAGTCCCATCACACAGAGATCCTCTATTTTCTTTGCAGAAGCACCCATAGGACTTCTAGTGTGTTAGTGGCATCACACAGAGCTCCTATATTTTCTTCTCAGCAGCACCCACAGGACTTCTAGTGTGTTAGTGGCATCACACAGAGCTCCTCTATTTTCTTTGCAGAAGCACCCATAGGACTTCTAGTGTGTTAGTGGCATCACACAGAGCTCCTATATTGTCTTCTCAGCAGCACCCACAGGACTTCTAGTGTGTTTAGTGGCATCACACAGAGCTCCTCTATTTTCTTTGCAGAAGCACCCATAGGACTTCTAGTGTGTTAGTGGCATCACACAGAGCTCCTATATTTTCTTCTCAGCAGCACCCACAGGACTTCTAGTGTGTTAGTGGCATCACACAGAGCTCCTCTATTTTCTTTGCAGAAGCACCCATAGGACTTCTAGTGTGTTAGTGGCATCACACAGAGCTCCTATATTTTCTTCTCAGCAGCACCCACAGGACTTCTAGTGTGTTAGTGGCATCACACAGAGCTCCTCTATTTTCTTTGCAGAAGCACCCATAGGACTTCTAGTGTGTTAGTGGCATCACACAGAGCTCCTATATTGTCTTCTCAGCAGCACCCACAGGACTTCTAGTGTGTTAGTGGCATCACACAGAGCTCCTCTATTTTCTTTGCAGAAGCACCCATAGGACTTCTAGTGTGTTAGTGGCATCACACAGAGCTCCTATATTTTCTTCTCAGCAGCACCCACAGGACTTCTAGTGTGTTAGTATCAGGGACCTCGTCCGCTGCGCGCTGTAGGGCGCATGCGCACAGGGCTGGCGCTCCGGCGCACAGGAAGAGATGGGGTAATGCTGCGGCGGCGCATGCGCGCTCGCGGCTCCACTGAGCGGCGCGCGCGCATGCGCACTAGCGTGCGTCCCATGTGACCAATCAGCTGGCCTATAAAAGAGAGGCCTTCACACCAAAACAATGCTGGTTCGTCTCTCAGCTGTCCTTGTTCCTGGTTCCTTGTTCCTGTACCTGCTGTTTGATTCTTGGATTGATCACCCGCTGCCGACCCGGAACTCCTTGACCATCCTGCCTCTCTCTAACCTTGACCCTTGGCTTGCCTACCGGACTTCCCACTTGTCTCCAGTGTTTGACCCTCGGCCTGTACCCTCGGATATCTGCTCCTTGCTGCCAGTACCTGACCCTCTGCCTGCCTTTGACCCTGATTTATCTCTCTGCCTGGTTACCTCACTCTGGACTGTCTACCCGTGTTGACCCCCTAGCTTGTGCCTGACTAATCTTCTGTGTTTCACCCCCAGCCTGCTTACCAGTGTTTGAGCCTCAGCCAGGATTCCAGTTTCCAGCACCTGTCCTGTCTACAGCACCTGAGCCCACGCCTAGCCATCACCAACAGGTGGCTTGTGCCTCTTGGTGCCAACTGCCTCCTGTATCATCTCCAGGGGCAGTGGGCGCTGAGTCGCAAGGGCAACCGCTCTTGGCATCTTGGCCTCGGTGAGTACTTGATTCCTGATAGTACGAACCAGCCATGACAGAGGCCAACAGAGCGGGATCTCCTTTGGAGATGTTATGTCAACAAGTGTCATCTCTCATGGAGGCGGTGCAGAAATTGCAGGAAGGCTATGCCCAGGTTGATACCCGTCTCCAACAACTAGCAACTGCTTCTCCTCCGGCCAACCCAGCTTCCGGGTCAGCCAGTGGGGCCTCCGCACCCCAAATGCAAAATCCACCTGCCATGATGATGGCTGTACCAGAACCTAGGGTGCCTATCCCTGAGCGTTTTTCAGGCGACCGAAGAAAGTTCAGATCATTTAAAAACGCCTGCTCCTTGTATCTCGCCTTACAACCCCGGACTTTCGCCTCTGAAATTGTAAAGGTGGGATTCATCATTTCTCTACTTTCAGAAGAACCCCAGACCTGGGCTCACGGCCTCATGGAGCAAAGGAACCCCTTGCTCAACACCGTGGATTCTTTTTTTGAAGCTATGGGCCAACTGTATGATGACCCCCAACGTACTGCCACGGCCGACCTGTAGAGGACTATACTGCGGAGTTCCGTAAATGGTCGGCCGATACAACATGGAATGAGGCAGCCCTCCGCTACCAGTTCCGGCTAGGACTGAACGAGAGCCTCAAGGATGAATTAGCTCGTGTTGAGACCCCCACGACCTTAGAAGAACTCATCCAGTTGACTACCAAACTGGACCGGCGCATGCGTGAACGCCGTTCCGAACGCCTACAAGGGTCTCGGCCAGTATGGGGGTCCCCAAGAGGTCCTTCCATGTACTCAACCACTCCCTTGCCTACCGGCACCTTGGCATCAGACGGGGAACCTATGCAGCTAGGTCTAGTCCGCCCCCGGCTGTCTCAGGAGGAACGCCAACGTAGACGCAGATCCAACCTATGTCTCTACTGTGGAGGATCCGCTCATTTCCTTCAGAATTGCCCCATCCGGCCCAGTAAGTTGCCATCTCAGCACACTATGAACTGTCAAAAACCTAACCTTACTCAGGCTTATGTGACTCTCTCTGTCTCCCTACAGCTGGCGGAAAAGAGGATTCAATTACCGGCCGTAATTGACTCTGGGGCTTGCAGTTGCTTTTTAGATGTCTCCGTTGCCAAGGAATGGCAAATCCCATATGTTAATAAAGGAAGACCACTATTGGTTCATTTGGCTGACGGGTCTCTTCCACACTCAGGGCCAGTCACACTGGAGACACACCCTATCCTCACCACCACAGATTCTGGACATCAGGAACTTCTACGCTTCGACCTCATCTCATCCCCTATGTTCCCTATTATTCTAGGACTTCCCTGGCTACAAGCCCATGATCCTCAGATCCATTGGGACCGGAAAGAGGTCTCTTTCTCCTCTCCGTACTGCCATTCACATTGTCTGGCACCACCTCCAAAAGCTCATCTGGCTGTTGTCATGGCACCTGAAAACTTACAAAACATTCCACCAGCATACCAAGACTTTAAAGATGTGTTCGATAAAAAAAAGGCCGATCATCTACCTCCACACCGGGCCTACGACTGCCCTATTGAATTACTCACTGGGTCTGAGATCCCTTTCGGGCGCATATTTCCCCTGTCAGAGACCGAGCTAAGAGCTCTTAAAGCTTATATTGATGAGAACCTCGAGAAAGGTTTTATTCGACCATCTACTTCTCCAGCCGGGGCTGGCATCTTCTTTGTGGGCAAAAAGGATGGCTCTCTTCGACCCTGCATCGATTATAGGGAGCTAAACAAAATTACTGTCAAGAATCGGTACCCACTACCGCTTATCCCAGAGCTCTTCCAGCGGTTTCGAACAGCCAAGGTATTTTCCAAACTCGACCTGCGAGGTGCCTACAATCTCGTCCGGATCCGCGCAGGGGATGAATGGAAGACTGCTTTCAGGTCCAGGTTTGGCCACTTCGAATATCTTGTGATGCCTTTCGGCCTATGCAACGCTCCGGCCACTTTCCAACACCTGGTGAACGACATTTTCAGAGAGCACTTGGATGACTTCCTAGTCGTTTATCTGGATGACAT
Source organism: Lithobates sylvaticus (assembly GCA_028564925.1). Lineage (NCBI taxonomy): Eukaryota > Metazoa > Chordata > Amphibia > Anura > Ranidae > Lithobates > Lithobates sylvaticus. Next base: position 139,264,780 of record CM053027.1, read on the forward strand.
CCTCATCTTTTCAGCAACCTTGGAACTCCATCGGGAACATGTCCGATGGGTACTTACCGTCCTCAGGGCCCATCAGCTATATCTCAAAGCAGAGAAATGTGAATTTGAAAAATCTACAGTCCAATTCTTAGGTTTCATCATCTCCACCAATGGTACGTCGATGGATCCCCAGAAAGTCAAGGCAGTGGTAGAGTGGTCACCTCCCAAAGATAAAAAGTCGGTACAACGATTCATTGGCTTCGCCAATTTCTATCGGCGGTTCATCGTGGGATTCTCTGCTATCGTTGCCCCGATTACCCAATTAACCCGCCAGCAAAGTCGTTTCCAGTGGACACCGGAGGCTCAGGAAGCCTTTATTAAGTTGAAAACACTTTTTACCACTGCTCCCATTCTACAGCATCCGGACCCACTGCTCCCTTTCGTATTGGAGGTAGATGCCTCAGACTCGGCCACTGGGGCCATTCTCTCTCAACGGCATGGGCCAAAAGCCCTTCTCCATCCAGTGGCTTTCGCCTCTCGGAGACTAAGTCCTCCCGAGAGGAACTATGACGTGGGCGATCGGGAATTACTCGCTATTAAAAATGCTTTAGAAGAATGGAGGTATCTTCTCGAAGGGGCGGTCCATCCGATTACCATCTTCACCGATCATAAAAACCTCGAATACCTACGGACTGCCAAGAGGTTGAGACCCCGCCAAGCCCGATGGGCACTCTTTTTCTCAAGATTCACGTTCCACATCTCCTATCGGCCAGGGTCCAAGAATGGCAAGGCAGATGCTCTCTCCCGCATCTCTTCGGAATCCGCCCAGATAACAGAACCCAGCACCATCCTAGCTCCCCAGAATTTTTTACTACTTACCCCGACGGACCTATCTTCTGCTCTCCATACAGCATCAACTCTTTGCAGAGATCCTATTGTGGCTTCCTTGGAAAGGCGTGAGAACCTGCTTTGGCATCAAAACAAGGTCTTTGTCCCTCAAGAGGTGAGACCCTTAGTCCTAAGAACCCTCCATGACCACAAGCTAGCAGGGCACTTCGGAGTCCGGAAAACAGCGGAACTCATCTCCCGCACCTTCTGGTGGCCAGGCTGGCGACAGGATTGTCAAAACTATATCTCCTCCTGCATACCTTGCCAACGGAACAAGGGGGCCAAGACTAGACCTTGGGGGTTACTAAAACCACTACCCATCCCGGAGCGCCCCTGGGCCGACATCTCGATGGACTTCATCGTAGACTTACCACCCTCAGAGGGGTTTTCTACCATCCTGGTGGTAGTGGACCGGCTGTCCAAGATGAGTCACTTCCTGCCTATGGTTGGCACTCCTACGGCTCTAGAAACGGCCAACATTTTTGTTAAAGAGGTTGTCAGGCTCCATGGGGTCCCCAAGAGCATTGTCTCGGACAGAGGCTCTCAATTTACTTCAAAATTTTGGAAGGAACTGTGCAAGTCTCTAGGAATCAAGGCCTGCCTTTCATCAGCCTACCATCCACAGAGCAATGGACAAACAGAGCGTACTAACCAGACGCTGGAACAGTATTTACGCTGTTTTTGTTCCGCAGCACAAGACGACTGGGCCTCCCTACTGGCTTATGCAGAATTCGCGTATAATGACTCCGTCCATTCAACCACTAATCAAACTCCTTTCTGGGCAAATTTTGGCTTCCATCCATCTTTCCTTCCAAACGCCTTCCCTGAATCACCAGCTCCAGCGGTACAAGAAAGGCTAAAATCTATCCAGTCCAATTTTCAGGAACTCCGGAAAACAATGCAGCAGGCACAAGAGGACTACAAGAAATTTCACGACAAAGGTAGAAGGGCTAATCCCTCTTTCAAAACAGGGGAGAAGGTATGGTTGTCGACCGCCCATCTCAAACTCTCGTGTCCTTCGCGCAAACTGGGCCCCAAATTCATCGGGCCATTCGAGATCAAGAAGATGATAAACCCTGTGGCCTTTGAGCTTTCTCTACCCAAGACGTACAGAATACATCCGGTATTTCATGCCTCGTTGCTAAGACCTCTGGTTCCCAGTCCTTTTCCGGATAGAGTAGAACTTCCTCCACCTCCTGTCACAGTGGATGGTAACGAAGAGTATGAAGTGGAGTCGCTACTGGGTTGTAGGAAGGTGGGCCGCCAGCTCCAATACCTGGTAAAATGGAAAGGGTACCCGCCAGAAGACAACTCCTGGGAACCATCCAAAAATTTCCATGCCCCTAGGATGATCAGGATCTTCCATCAAGAACATCCTGAGTTGATGGATAGCTTGGGCGTCCGGAGTCCGCCCCTCAGGGGGGGGCACTATCAGGGACCTCGTCCGCTGCGCGCTGTAGGGCGCATGCGCACAGGGCTGGCGCTCCGGCGCACAGGAAGAGATGGGGTAATGCTGCGGCGGCGCATGCGCGCTCGCGGCTCCACTGAGCGGCGCGCGCGCATGCGCACTAGCGTGCGTCCCATGTGACCAATCAGCTGGCCTATAAAAGAGAGGCCTTCACACCAAAACAATGCTGGTTCGTCTCTCAGCTGTCCTTGTTCCTGGTTCCTTGTTCCTGTACCTGCTGTTTGATTCTTGGATTGATCACCCGCTGCCGACCCGGAACTCCTTGACCATCCTGCCTCTCTCTAACCTTGACCCTTGGCTTGCCTACCGGACTTCCCACTTGTCTCCAGTGTTTGACCCTCGGCCTGTACCCTCGGATATCTGCTCCTTGCTGCCAGTACCTGACCCTCTGCCTGCCTTTGACCCTGATTTATCTCTCTGCCTGGTTACCTCACTCTGGACTGTCTACCCGTGTTGACCCCCTAGCTTGTGCCTGACTAATCTTCTGTGTTTCACCCCCAGCCTGCTTACCAGTGTTTGAGCCTCAGCCAGGATTCCAGTTTCCAGCACCTGTCCTGTCTACAGCACCTGAGCCCACGCCTAGCCATCACCAACAGGTGGCTTGTGCCTCTTGGTGCCAACTGCCTCCTGTATCATCTCCAGGGGCAGTGGGCGCTGAGTCGCAAGGGCAACCGCTCTCGGCATCTTGGCCTCGGTGAGTACTTGATTCCTGATAGTTAGTGGCATCACACAGAGCTCCTCTATTTTCTTTGCAGAAGCACCCATAGGACTTCTAGTGTGTTAGTGGCATCACACAGAGCTCCTATATTTTCTTCTCAGCAGCACCCACAGGACTTCTAGTGTGTTAGTGGCATCACACAGAGCTCCTCTATTTTCTTTGCAGAAGCACCCATAGGACTTCTAGTGTGTTAGTGGCATCACACAGAGCTCCTATATTTTCTTCTCAGCAGCACCCACAGGACTTCTAGTGTGTTAGTGGCATCACACAGAGCTCCTCTATTTTCTTTGCAGAAGCACTCATAGGACTTCTAGTGTGTTAGTGGCATCACACAGAGCTCCTATATTTTCTTCTCAGCAGCACCCACAGGACTTCTAGTGTGTTAGTGGCATCACACAGAGCTCCTCTATTTTCTTTGCAGAAGCACCCATAGGACTTCTAGTGTGTTAGTGGCATCACACAGAGCTCCTATATTTTCTTCTCAGCAGCACCCACAGGACTTCTAGTGTGTTAGTGGCATCACTCAGAGCTCCTCTATTTTCTTTGCAGAAGCACCCATAGGACTTCTAGTGTGTTAGTGGCATCACACAGAGCTCCTATATTTTCTTCTCAGCAGCACCCACAGGACTTCTAGTGTGTTAGTGGCATCACACAGAGCTCCTCTATTTTCTTTGCAGAAGCACCCATAGGACTTCTAGTGTGTTAGTGGCATCACACAGAGCTGCTATATTGTCTTCTCAGCAGCACCCACAGGACTTCTAGTGTGTTAGTGGCATCACACAGAGCTCCTCTATTTTCTTTGCAGAAGCACCCATAGGACTTCTAGTGTGTTAGTGGCATCACACAGAGCTCCTATATTTTCTTCTCAGCAGCACCCACAGGACTACCGACTACAATGGCTGGAAGACCGCCAAGGGGAGGCAGAGCGTGCAGAGCCAAGAACACAGGGCAGGCAGGCTCTGTTTCTAGTGGACGTGGCCGTGGCCGTGGACGTGGTTGTGCATCGTCATCAGCACGTGGCCATGGGACACGCGCGTCTTTGTTTTCGGCAGCTGGACATGTGGAGCCGCATCATGCTGAAGGCTTGGTAGAATGGATGACCAAGCCCTCCTCATCCTCCTCATCCTCTCTCACCCAGGCTCAGGGTACTGGCAGAGCAGCTGCCAACGCGTACTCAATGGCATCATCAGCCACCCCTTCCCTAGACCCACCATGTCCTCCTGAGGAGTCCCCCGAACTCTTTGAGCACAGTGTTGGGTACATGCTCCAGGAGGATGCCCAACGATTCGAAGGCTCGGATGATGATACCCAGCTTGAGGAATCTGGCAGTACTGTTCCACCAGCTGCAGCTTACTGCCAGGTTTGCTCTAGTGATGAAGAGGGAGGGGATGATGAGGTCACTGACTCCACGTGGGTGCCTGAAGGGAGAGAGGATGAGGAGGAGGACGAGGAGGAGGAGGATGCGGCGTCACATGTCCAATGAGGCAGGATGCCCCCTGGAGGCCAGGTAGAGGCCAGCACAGCAACTGTACAACACCGCAGAGCTCCGCCTGTGCAGGGCGCTGCCTCTGCACGTTATCAGAAAAGTTCTTTGGTGTGGGCCTTTTTTGAGACGAGTGCATCAGATCGCACCACTGCTATTTGCAATATTTGTCTCAAGCGTATCTCGCGTGGCCAAAACATCAGCCGCTTGGGCACCACAAGCATGACCAGACATATGTCGACCTGCCATGCAGCTCGTTGGCAGGCACACATAAAAGACCCACACCAAAGAACTAAGCGGACCTCTCCTTGCTCCTCATCAGCTGGGATCTCCATCCCCACTACACCTTCAGTCCTCTCTGAAAGCTGCTCTGAGAGGACTGAAGGTGTAGAATTAGGTGTGTCACAACCAAGTACTTGCAGTACACCGACGTCCGATTGCAGCAGGCAAATTTCCCTGCCCCAGCTGCTGGACCGTAGAAAGAAGTACACTCCCAGCCATCCACATGCCCAGCGGTTGAATGCTAGCTTGGCTAAATTGCTAGCACTTCAACTGCTGCCTTTTCAGTTGGTAGACTCGGCCCCCTTCCGTGAGTTTGTTCAATGTGCGGTTCCTCAGTGGCAGGTTCCCAAACGCCACTTTTTCTCACGGAAGGCGATTCCGTCTCTCTACCGGCATGTGGAAGGCAATGTCCATGCCTCGCTGGACAGGGCGGTCAGCGGTAAGGTGCATATTACCGCTGACTCATGGTCCAGCAGGCATGGACAGGGACGGTACCTTTCTTTCACGGCCCATTGGGTCACTCTATTGGCAGCTGGGAGGGATGCAGGACAAGGTGCAGTAGTGTTGGAGGTTGTTCCGCCACCACGCCTCCAAAACGCTACTACTGCTACTGGTTGTGACACACCTCTCTCCTCCACCCCCTCCTCTTCTTCTTCCTCCAGTGCTCTGTCCTTGGAACCAGCGGTGCTCCGTAGGCGTACAAGGGGCTACGCAAGTACGCAGGCAAAAAGATGCCATGCCGTGCTTGCGCTGTTGTGTTTGGGGGACAGGAGCCACACTGGGCCAGAGGTTCTGGCAGCTCTGAAGGGGCAGGCCGAGAGGTGGTTGACGCCACGTCAGCTTAAGCCAAGAATGGTCGTTTCTGACAATGGCACCAACCTCCTCTCCGCCCTGCGACAGGGGCAGCTCACCCATGTGCCCTGCATGGCTCACGTCCTCAACCTGGTGGTGCAGCGGTTCTTGGGCAGGTTCCCAGGCTTACAGGATGTCCTGAGGCAGGCCAGGAAAGTCTGTGTGCATTTCCGCCGATCTTATAATGCCAGTGCTCGGCTGACTGAGCTGCAAAAGGAGCTGAACCTGCCCAAGAACCGCCTAATATGTGACATGCCCACCAGGTGGAACTCAACGTTGGCCATGCTGCAGCGACTGCACACGCAGCAGAGGGCCATCAATGAGTACCTTTGCGACTACGGCACCAGGACAGGGTCAGGGGAGCTTGGTTTTTTTTCCCCACGTCAGTGGAGCATGATCAGGGATGCATGCACTGTCCTCTCACCATTTGAGGAGGCCACGAGGATGGTGAGCAGTGACAGTGCATGCATCAGTGACACTGTCCCTCTTGTCCACCTGTTGGAGCATACGCTGCGTGGGATAATGGACAGGGCACTTGAGGCAGAACAGAGGCAGGAAGAGGAGGACTTCCTTGCCTCTCAAGGCCCCCTTTATCCGGACAGTGTTCCTTCTGTCCCACCCATCACACAGGAAGAGGATGAGGAGGAGGAGGAGGAGGAGGAGGATTGTGTGAGCATGGAGGTGGAGCCTGGCACTCAGCATCAGCAGCAGCAGTCTTTTAGGGATGATGTACAGTCCCAACAAACCAGTGGACTTGTACGTGGCTGGGAGGAGGTGGCTGGCGATCATGTCATCCTCAGTGACCCAGAAGACTCCGGACCGAATGCCTCAGCTAACCTACGCTGCATGGCCTCCCTGATCCTGTAAAGCCTGCGGAAGGATCCTCGTGTTCTTCGGATCAAGGAGAGGGACCATTACTGGCTGGCCACTCTCCTTGATCCGCGGTACAAGGGTAAGGTTGCGGACCTTATCTTGCCATCGCAGAGGGAGCAGAGGATGAGACATCTCAGGGAGGCCTTGCAGAAAGGTCTGTGCAACGCGTTCCCAGAAACTGGGAGGTTACAAACTCCTGGTCCTGGGCGACGAGTTGCTGAGGCTTCGGTCAGTAGCAGAAGGAGCGGTGGGGAAGGTGGACGTCTGACCGATGCGTTCAGACAATTTTTTAGTCCGCAGCCCCAAGGTATGATCGGTTCCAGCAACCATCGCCAGCGTCTGATATACATGGTGCAGGAATACCTTGGGGCAAGGTCAGACTTGGACACCTTTCCCACCGAAAATCCTCTGGCTTACTGGGTCCTGAGGATGGATCACTGGCCAGAGCTTGCACAGTATGCAATTGAGCTACTGGCCTGTCCTGCCTCCAGCGTTCTTTCCGAACGCACATTCAGTGCTGCTGGAGGATTTGTCACTGATCATAGGGTGCGCCTGTCCACCGCCTCGGTTGATCGACTGACTTTCATCAAAATGAATCAGTCTTGGATCACCACCAGCTACCAGGCACCTGAGGCGGATATAACCGAATAATTTATAATGTCACATCCCTTCAAGACTGCCTATGCTGATGCTGAGTGACTGTCCTCTTATGTTCACTGACTATCCTCTTCCTCCTCCTCAATGATCCATGCCACCACACCAGTGCCTAAGGCACAATTTTTTAGCCCCTGTTTAACAGGGGCGTGTACATACAATTTTTAGAAAAAAATGCTTCGCAACACGTGTGACTGCTGTGCTCCAAGTACAGTATCTGTGAGGGGTTGCAGTGTTGTGGCACCAGCACCAGTGCCTAAGGCACAATTTTTCAGCCCCTGTTTAACAGGGGCGTGTACTTACAATTTTTTAAAAAAAATGCTTCGCAACACGTGTGACTGCTGTGCTCCAAGTACAGTATCTGTGAGGGGTTGCAGTGTTGTGGCACCAGCACCAGTGCCTAAGGCACAATTTTTCAGCCCCTGTTTAACAGGGGCGCGTAATTACATTTTTTTAAAAAAATGCTTCGCAACACGTGTGACTGCTGTGCTCCAAGTACAGTATCTGTGAGGGGTTGCAGTGTTGTGGCACCAGCACCAGTGCCTAAGGCACAATTTTTCAGCCCCTGTTTAACAGGGGCGTGTACTTACAATTTTTTAAAAAAATGCTTCGCAACACGTGTGACTGCTGTGCTCCAAGTACAGTATCTGTGAGGGGTTGCAGTGTTGTGGCACCAGCACCAGTGCCTAAGGCACAATTTTTCAGCCCCTGTTTAACAGGGGCGGGTAATTACAATTTTTTTTAAAAATGCTTCGCAACACGTGTGACTGCTGTGCTCCAAGTACAGTATCTGTGAGGGGTTGCAGTGTTGTGGCACCAGCACCAGTGCCTAAGGCACAATTTTTCAGCCCCTGTTTAACAGGGGCGGGTAATTACAATTTTTTTAAAAAATGCTTCGCAACACGTGTGACTGCTGTGCTCCAAGTACAGTATCTGTGAGGGGTTGCAGTGTTGTGGCACCAGCACCAGTGCCTAAGGCACAATTTTTCAGCCCCTGTTTAACAGGGGCGGGTAATTACAAATCTTTATCTAATAGTTCACAGCAGGGCCCATTCCTGCGCCCACCAAGAGTAACTATGAGGGCCTACAGTCTTGTGGCAACACCGTCCACCACCACCGCCAAAGGCCCAATTTTTCTGCCCTGTTCATCAGGTGCTTGCAATTACAAATCTTGATCTAATAACTCACAGCAGGGCCCATTCCTGCGCCCACCAAGAGTAACTATGAGGGCCTACAGTCTTGTGGCAACACCGTCCACCACCACCGCCAAAGGCCCAATTTTTCTGCCCTGTTCATCAGGTGCTTGCAATTACAAATCTTGATCTAATAACTCACAGCAGGGCCCATTCCTGTGCCCACCAGTCTTGTGGCTACACCAACATCTAATAGGGCAAATTTCTGCAGAGTATATACGCCAGGCCCCTACTTTCAAACATCCAACTTACAAACGACTCCTACTTGCAAATGGAAAGAGAAAACAGGAAGTGAGAGGAAATCTACCCCTAGGAAGGGAAATTCTATCCTGTTAGATTTAATTTGGGAAAAAGGTATCTCCTCTCTACTGATACTTTATCACCAATCCTTGTTTCAATTAAAACCCCACTTTTTCCAAAAACATTTGTCATTGGGACGGAAAGTGAGGTGACATGTTCTGAACAGATGTGCAAAGACAGCAAATGTTACAGGGGTGATAACCCCTCCCTATGTTCTCCAAAGAGCTTAAAAATAGATTTTTTGGGATGGAGCTACACTTCATAATGTACCTGTTCAGATTCTACTTAAGAACAAACCTAAAGCCGCAAGTGGTTTTAAATGGCTTCTTTTTTTCCTTTACAAATGTCATTTTGTGCAAGGACAGTTCTAAACACAGGAAACACATGCCACTTCACAGGCATACTTTAGACACCCCCCAGGTACCATATTTAAAGGAAAATTTCACTTTTTTTTTTTTTTTCACTTTATGCATCATTAAAATGACTGCTCCCGAAAAAACGTTAGTTTTTAAAAGTTCTTTTTGCATTGATATATGTCCCCTGGGGCAGGACCCGGGTCCCCAAACCTGTTTTATGACATTAACATGCATATTGGCCGTTGTAATTAGCACTTTTGATTTCGAACGTTCGCGTCCATTATAACGTATAGGGTTCGAAAATTCGCGCGAACTTTCGGTCCGTTCGAAGGTTCTGGTGCGAACCGAACCCGGGGGTGTTCGGCTCATCCCTATTTCCGAGCATGCATAGGAAATCTGCGCGTCGGAATTGGTACAGACGATCGGAATTTCCGATTGTAACTTTTTCTGACCGAAAAATTGAGAACATGCTCTTACTCTTTTGCTGCCAGCAAAAGTCCGATGGAGCATACACGGTCGCATTTTTGGACCAAAAGCTCTCATCGGACTTTTGCTGGCGGAATTTCCGCTCTTGTGTACGGGGCATTAGACTGTAAGCTTACTCACATGAGCTCCTGTGTAATGTTCTGTACATGTTTTGCTTAAAATTGATAATTTATCCACCTATATTAAAGTAGAACTATAGGTAAAAATTTGCAATTGAAATGGTGGTTAGCATAAAATTTTACCACTTATGTGTATTTTTCATTGTTTTATCTCCCCCTGAAACTCTTTCTAAATATCTGTTGATCCTGGCAGAGCTCTCTGCTGTAGGTAATATCCTAGTAGCGTTATCACTGTTACATCAGCTGTATCAGCAATTGGACTACAGCTTTACATGACAATGCTGGGGAGAAGTGGTGAACAATACTGTGGTTCCCTCTATATTTAGTTTGTCCATCAGCTGCAGCTCCCACCAAGCACAGCATTCCAAGCTCCCAGGTGCCACAGTTGGTAACAGCCAATGGCCCATGTCCGATTTGCATAAAGCACAAGGGTGTTTGGGAATAGTAGTTTATCTGTAGCCTGAACCTTAAACTGGGATGACTTGCAAGCTGCATGTAGGCAGGGGCAGTCTGCTGTCCCCACTGCAGGTGGCGCTCAACCACAGTGGCAATGCAGAAGGAGAGGAAATCATGAGGAACAGGGTTCCTCTATGGTTTACTGAGTCACTGAGGCAGCGATCCGATTGGATGTTGGCTGCCCATGTGACTCTGGCAACCATCTTAGGTGTGGCAGAGTCTATTTAAGACCCTCGCCCCTGGATTTGGTGCGCGTTATGCAAGTGGGTAGTGTGGGGAAAGGTACCTCGTCTGTTAGGGACAGTACTAGCGATAGGTTCCTGACAAGGAGGGTAAGTGTAAGGTCACATCTCTTCTGGACATCTTCCCAGTTGGGCACGACACGGCCAAGCTTCATTCTGCTCCTCTCTACAGACGCTGTAATTCTGGCTGGAACCCACTTTGTTCACGCTGCTGTAACCATGAGTGCACCTGGTTGGACAGTGTTCCCACCGGGAATGTTGTGAACTGTTGCTGCATTGCTTCAATACAAGTTTATTATTGCACCTGACTGTGTGAATTATTGTCGCTGCACCATGCTGTATCCAGTCTACATGCAGATAGTCCCACTCATCACCAGCTGTAAAGGACAGGCAGTCTGAAGCAATGAAAAGTACAAAATTATGATTATAGAAAAGTAACCAAAGTTTTTATTCTTATAGGCAATTCGAAAAGGCTTTTAACTTTTCCCTTGGCAGTGTAAGTGGCTGCTGTTTTAAAATGCCCATAGTTGTACTTTAAGTGATGACTATAAATGCATAATATGTTGGTGTATTTTGAAGGAGAACAATATAAGGCATTCCTGTTAATCATACAATTTGCCTTGCCTTGCCTTTGGAGATATTTACAACCTTCTTTTTTTAAATAGTTTTTTCTGTTGTAATGCTGGCTGTGTTACTGACTTAATATTTTTTATTACCAGATAATTGTAACTGTTTTTGTTAATTGGGTAATAGACACATCAGGACATGCACAGACATTCCTTATCCAAATCTACTTGATCAGAATTACCGTATTTATCGGCGTATAACACGCACCGGCGTATAACACGCACCCCAAGTTTAGGAGGGAATTTTAAGGAAAAAAAGTTTTAGGAGAGAAGTTTAGGGAAAAAAAAAAACTTACATTTAAGCGTCATTGCAGCCTTGCCCAGCGTCATTTGCAGCTTGCCCAGCGTCATTTGCAGCTTGCCCAGCGTCATTTGCAGCTTGCCCAGCGTCATTTGCAGCCTTTCCCAGCGTCATTTGCAGCCTTTCCCAGCGTCATTTGCAGCCTTTCCCAGCGTCATTTGCAGCCTTTCCCAGCGTCATTTGCAGCCTTTCCCAGCGTCATTTGCAGCCTTTCCCAGCGTCATTTGCAGCCTTTCCCAGCGTCATTTGCAGCCTTTCCCAGCATCATTTGCAGCCTGCCCAGCGGCATTTGCAGCCTTTCCCAGCGTCATTTGCAACCTGCCCAGCGTCATTTGCAACCTGCCCAGCGTCATTTGCAACCTGCCCAGCGTCATTTGCAACCTGCCCAGCGTCATTTGTAACTTGCCCAGCGTCATTTGTAACTTGCCCAGCGTCATTTGTAACTTGCCCGGCGTCATTTGTAGCTTGCCCGGCGTCATTTGCAGCTTGCTAGTGTCATTTGCGGCTTGCTATCGTTTAAATTTCCCGCCGCGAGAAATACCGCGCATGCGCGGCCGAAAAAGACCGAACCGCGGCCGAAAAAGGCCGAAGTGTGGCCGAAAAAGACCGAGCCGACTGTTTAGCTCCGCTCGGAGTCCCGCCTCCCTGCTGTTTCGGGAGCGAGCGCAGGGAGGCGGGACTACGAGCGGAGCTGAACAGCCGGCTTCGGTCTTTTTCGGCCGCGCTTCGGCTTTTTCCGGCCTTTTTCGGCCGCGGTTCGGCCTTTTTCGGCCGCGGTCGCCATTTTTCGGCGCCGCAACCGATTTTTGTCATTTTTTTTTTGGGTATCGGCGTATAACACGCACCCACGACTTTCCCCCGATTTTAAGGGGGAAAAAGTGCGTGTTATACGCCGATAAATACGGTATGTGCATGCCTTAATATCCAGAATAAAATATGCTTGTTATGCAGGTATGAACACACAGATTTACATTTCAATGATTATGGCAGATAATGATCAATCTCTTCCTACAGGATGTTACTCCTATGGCCAACAATAGCTACAAAGCCAGCACAGCTAAAGACAATAGTTTCAAGCGTGATCTAGTTTTAGGACTCCTTGAAACCAATGCTATGAAAAAGACAATGTGCTTTTCCCAATAGGAGATTTTAACATGTTAAAGGACTTTCTTTAGAGTTGACGACTCTAGAGAAGTCATCAAGTCAAGATCTCGGCAGCTCGCTCTTGAGATCCTTACTGTAAGGCCTTGCCTGAAGTCATGCAGCTTTTTCTTCATAATGGGAAGGTCTGCATACTGAAAATGTCATGAGTGGGTTTACAGAAAATGCTGATTATGGTGAATAGATTAATGGGAGGAGGAGGTCCATAAAAAAAAACTTCTCAGGACCCGCTTCCTGATTGGGCGGGAGGAGAATCAGTGTGACAATAGCGAATATTCAATCGCTTTTGACGCACAACTGGGTGGGCTCAGGGCACCAGTCCCCAAAGCCCACCCTTTTTTGAAGCCTATTAGAGCCTTTGGCTCTAATCACATGCTTCAAAAAAAAAAACCATTGGAATCCGTGCGTCCAGCGCCATGCATATAGTTTAGGGGGCCGGACGCATGGATAGGGGGTGCCCTCCATTATGGGCCCCCACTGATACAGACCCTGCCTTATGATGGAGTATCTCTAGCCTAAATTTAGTGCTTCTGGGCTTTAGTCACCCTGTGCTCCAATTAATAGTTCTGCTTTTCTCAGGTTTTACCTAAGCTCAGTGTTATTGCTTGCTTCTGCCTGCTGTTGAGCATTTGGAGTGTAAGAGGATCCAATAAACTGAGTTATGAATATGTATGTCTTGCTGGCCAACCACTAGGAGATTTATTGCCAGCTGTCCATGTTGAGTGAGGATATAAACATTTTTGTTTGATCTTGGTAAGCTATCTTGCCACCCAGGCTTTGCCTTGGGATCCTGTGTATTATGCTTGGTGTTTCTTGTGCTTTCCAGGCCCACTGCCTGGGGAGGATTTGTGTTGCTACAGAGAAATCCAAGCCTGGGGCCTGAAGCTTCCTGCTGTCTTGCGGGAGAGCATATTCATAGGGAAGTGAGGCAGGAAGTTATATTGGAGTACCAGGGGTTAGACGTCATCTGCTCAAGAGTATCTAGAAGAGCTAACTGGTTCCCAATTTCTTGCAACCCACAAAGAGTGAAGGATTCCTCTTTAAGGTGAAATGTTAGACTACCAAGCCATCTAGGGGTCCCTAACTGCCTTCAGAGTGTTGCTACATTGGTACTTAGGGATTCCCACTGCCACAACATTCCTACTATTTGTCTGTAAAAAGTTTTTTAGCTCATCCAAGCCACTTCTTCAGTTTTTATGAGTGCAAGGAAGATACCCCAGTATTTTTATCCACACAGGTAGAACCAACACCTTTATTCAAACACCAAATTGTACAAGAACAGGATAGGAAGTCTGAAAATTGCGGAATACCATAGTCTAGTTACTTAATGCTATCCCTGATGTCAGGAAGGCTTCATATATGTTAATCCTACGTAGCTGAAGGTGTAATTTGTTATTAAAAGTGGCAATATATGTGAAAGACAGATGGTGCTGAAGCCCCCCACCCCTGTTGAATGATAAAAGCAATCCTGCTTCTCCAGGTGAACCAGCAATAATGGTGTCTAAAATCAAGCTTGTGTATGGGGTGCAAGCCCTGTCACTGATGTAGGTATATGTGTAGAGGAAGAAGATATGGATGGCTGAACACCTATACGATGCAAATCAAAACTTTTTTATTGAAAAAATCATCAATAAAAACAGGCACAATAGGCATATTGGCAGGGGGGAAAAAAGTTGACGCATTTCACATGCTAATATGTGATTTGACCCCCACCTCTGTTACATGATAGTTGTTCCAGGTTGGCATAGATGGCCTCTTTCAGGCCTCTGAAAAACCATATCTTTCCCCTGGCCGAAATGTGCATATCACTCTCCTCGAAAGAATATCCTTTTTATTTCAGGTGTACTCTTGACCTGTGGAATTGGTATTCCTATCTTGAGACATCTATTTCTGAGAGGTTTGCTTATGTCCCCAGTGTACATATCCTTGCATGCCTCACTATGCCGCACTTAATATACCTTGAAGGCTGAAGGTTTTTTATATTCATGCATTCAATGCATGAAGGTAAAAAAACCTTCTGTGTGCTGCTCCCCTCACAGTCCCCCTGATATTCACCTGAGCCCCCTCTAGATTCAGTGATGTGCATGGGAGCCTTGGCTGTCCCGGATCTTTCTCTCCTTATTGCCATTCGCTTCCACTGCTGTCAATCACAGCCACTGAGCCGATGAGGAGAGAGTAAGGAGGTAGTTATGGATGCATAGAGCAGGGCTCGGGAGCGAGAATGCATCAGTGCCCCATAGCAAGTGGCTTGCTATTGGGGGCATTGGCCAAGGAGGAGGAGCCAGGAGCGCCGGCGGGGGACCCGGGATGAATAGGATCGGGGTTGCTCTGTGCAAATTTATTACATAGAGCAGGTAAGTATGACATGTTTGTTATTTAACCAGTTGCCAACCACGCTATAGCCGACTGATGGCTACATCGAAGTCGGCATATGGCGGCCTCCCATGATCGCGCCCACGGCTGGGTGCGGTAAGCATGATCTGTGCTCGCAGTGTCCTCAGGACACTGCCGAACACAGATTGAGGTAAAGAGCCAATCAGCGGCTCTTTACCACATGATCAGCTGATTACGATGTCAACAGAAGCCGTTTACCAGCTCTCTTCAACGTTCCTTCTCACGCTGTCAGCGTGTGGAAGAGAAAAGAAAAGAGCCGATAATCAGCTTCTGCAAAAGTGGCCACCACTGCTGCAAATCAGTGCCCACCACTGCTGCAAATCAGTGCCCACCAGTGTCTCCCCACCAATGTCACCTATAAGTGCTGCCTACCAGTGCCCATTAGTGTCGCCTACCAGTGCCCTTCAGTGTCACCTGCCAGTGCCGCCTATCAGTGCTACATATCAGTGTCCATCACAGTGTCTCATCGGTGCCTCTTTATCAGTGCCCATTAGTGCAGTCTATGAGTGCCCATAAATGCCACCTTATCAGTGCCCATCAGTGTTACCTCATCAGAGCATATCAGTGAAGGAGAAAAATTACCTGCTTGCAAAATTATATAAACAAACTTTGACATTTTTTATTTTATTTTAAAAATTTTCAGTATATATTTGTTTAGCAAAAAATTAAAAAAACAGCAGTGATTAAACTGCAATGCATAAATCTATCTATTGGTGATAGAGGGGTGGTAGGAGAGAGGGGGCGGCGCCCGTGCACCCTTAATGCACGGGCCGACCCTG
This sequence comes from Lithobates sylvaticus, assembly GCA_028564925.1. Lineage (NCBI taxonomy): Eukaryota > Metazoa > Chordata > Amphibia > Anura > Ranidae > Lithobates > Lithobates sylvaticus. The sequence continues at coordinate 139,280,390 of CM053027.1, forward strand.
CTAAAGAGACCGTGGTTATAGTTAGTTAGTTACCAACTTGTCCAGGCTTGCCCATATAACTGGATCATGTCTGCCGTGCTGAACTTCGGATTGGCTCCTGCAATATGTGCTGCTTCACTATTGTCTTTTTTAACAGTGAAAGGAAGATAAGTGGCACCCGTCTGTGAGAGTGCCCTGCTCTGCTGGTGGTCTTGCTGTTCTTTATCTCATGTTGCAACAAGTTCTGTCTCCAGAGGGTGCCGTGACTTCTCTGCTAAAGCGTACAAATCCCCATGGCCTCGACCAGGATGGCTCAGCCCAGCCGAGCCAAGATTCCCCATCTTACCACTGCCTGCAAGATCCCGGTTCCAGCTGCAGGTGATAAAGTTACACTACTGGTTGCAGATGAGGCCCAACCTGCTGAAGAGGTGCCCAGGTCCTCACTTGGATTGCTTCCTTTGTCTACCATCGACAGAGTCATGTCTACAGCTCTACTGGACGGGAAGGCTGCAGCTGCAGCTGCACCTGTCTTGTTCCTGGAGCAGACAATGTCACCAAAGATGACACCCTGTTGCCCTCTATGAAAGATGAGGATGATCCTCCACCTCAAGCTTCCAGCTTTCTTTTGTAGTACCCTCTTGTGTGCTACTAGTGTTAGCGTCCGCAAATTTATGCTATGACTCATGGTTAGTTTATGACTCCGAAATTGGGTCAGGGTTTACTGCAGGTCAGGCTGGATGACTTACAGAGGCAGGTCTCTAGTACCTCCCCCTGGATCTGGAAGTTTGGAGAAGCTTCTAGAAGTTAGTGGGTGGAGGCCAGGTGAGCAGATCTGCATACTTGAGGGAATCTGGTCAATCCCCATGCAGAGGGCCTGCCAGGGTGGCTGGGTGCAGAGGAGGCTGTCGTTGGCCTAGAAGGAGTCCCCTAGGTCTAGGGAGGCCTTTGCCTCCAGGCTGGGTTCGGGCTGGCATAGGAAGATCCATTCAGCATCACGGTTTGAAAAGGATTCTTGCCTGAGAGCAGAGGGAGCAAGGAGGACAGAGTGAGTACATCAGCATCCCCAGGGATTTATAAGGAGATAGATTGTCACATAAAGCAAGCTTTCAAATGACAGAGCTGTGCTTAACACAGATATTTGGAAGAGCTGGGTCGGCAGTAGACAAGCAGCCAGGAGGGCTGGTAGTGCCTGTAGTGGAGCTGGGAACAGAAGATACTCCTGCATGCAGCTTTTCAACATTTTGTGCTGTTTTCCAAAGGGACTGAGAGCTCCTCGTCCGTAAGGGACTTTGCCACTGATCTAAGAGACTAGGTGTTTCTAGCAAAGAGAGCAGTCTAGGCAGTGGCGGCCCATCCATTAGGGGCCCCCGCCCCATCCATGCGTCCATCCCCCAAATCTCCATGTGGGTCGCCAGACGCATGGATTCCAATCAGGAATCCATGCGTGCCCTTCCAATCACTGAAAGTGCCCTTGGAAGTGCAGTGATTTTATCATCCAAACATGTACAAGCAAAATTTATGTTTTTTTATTTTCCTTGCATGTTCCATTCGGATCTACAGCGACTGCACTTCCAAGTGCGCTTGCTGTGCACATGTAGTGCAAGGTGGATTTGCCTTTAGTAAATAAACCCCAAAGTGTATTGAAGTGGTTAGGGGGAACCCCGCGCCAAAAATTAAAAAACAAAATGGTGTGGGGTTCCCCCACAAAATCAATACCAGACCCTTATCCGAGCAAGCAGCCATGGCAGGCCAGGAAAAGGGGGGGGGGGAGGAGTGAGCGCCCCCCCCCCTCATGAACCATACCAGGCCGCTTGCCCTCAACATGGGGAGGGTGCTTTGGGGTCCCCCCCAAAGCACCTTGTCCCCATGTTGATGGGGACAAGGGCCTCATCCCCACAACCATTGCCCAGTGGTTGTTGGGGTCTGCGAGCGGGGGGCTTAATGGAATCTGGAAGCCCCCTTTAACAAGGGGTACATTGTACCTCTACCCATTCACCAAAAAAAGTGTCAAAAAAGTAAAAAGACATGAGACAAAAAAAATGTCCCACGATGTCCATCTATCTTCAAGCACGGCGCCCGGATCCAAAAATAGAAAAAAAAAGCTCCGCCTCGATGGGAGGCATCCCGCCGACTGCTGTCTCTTTGCTTTGACAGCTGTTATATAGGCAAGGGCGGGGCCACCAGGTGACATAGCTGGGTGACCCCCCTTCTGACGTCACGTGATGTATCTGCCTTCCATGTACCATACTGATCTTTGCTGCCTTCCATGGGCCATAGTGGTCTTTGCTGCCTTCCATGTGCCATAGTGATCTATCCTCCCTGCCTTCCAAGTGCCTTAGTAATCCTTTCTGGCTTCCATGTGCCATAGTGATCCTTCCTGCCTTCCATGTGCCATAGTGATCTTTTCTGCCTTCCATGTGCCATAGGGATTCTTCCTGCCTTCTATGTGCCTTATTTATCCTTTCTGCCTTCCATGTACCTTAGTGATCCTTCCTGCCTTCCATGTGCCGCAGTGATCCTTCCTGCCTTCCATGTGCCATAGTGATCATTCCTGCCTTCCATGTGCCATAGTGATCCTTCCTTCCTCATTGATTAGCACACATGTCTGCCTAGTGACCCCGCTGTGAGTGCACTTACTAAAAGAGATGAAAGGAAAGATCTTGACAGGCCACGATTATTGACACCACTGATGTCTTTTTTGATGTTGCATCCTGGCTTGCTTGTGAGTCCTCCATCACACACCATCTGTGGGTCTTCTGAGAGGCTACCCGGGCTCCATACTCAGTGGATCAGTGATCAAACTGAGCTCTTTCTGACCCCCCTGAGTAAGGGTGGTCACTTGCTCTCTGATCAGATCACCTGGTGAAAACAGAGGAAAAAAAGCCTAAGAAAATAAATCGGATGCAGCTATCACATCTAATGACTGGTCATACCGTGTGAATGTATGGGGAAGCCTTGGTCCACCCTAACAGAGTGTCTGGTTGTTAACACTTCAAGCCATCCGAGGGACGGAGGGATCATCCCCCATTCTCGCCAGAAGTTATAGCCGTAGACATGGGCGTCCGCATGCACCCATGCGCCGCCCCTTTTCGATAATGTCATTATCATGGTCGGAGACTGCAGAGGTAGTACAGTCCCTAAGATTAGCAATAGATAATGACCAATAGGCCCTCTTACCAGACCCAGCGAAACTACAGCAGTGATGCCTCCGGCTGGACGATCGATCACTCTGAGCTCCCCGGGGGCGACTCTGGTCAGTAGTGTAGCATATCTGTACCCTGGCAGTGGCTCAGTCTTTCTCTCTCTGGTGGCGCTGAGCAGCGTGGCCCTCTCTCTGGTGGCGCTGAGCAGCGTGGACCTCTCTCTGGCTTCTGCCCAGCACACTCCTCTTTCTTTGTCCTGTAGCACTCATTCCTTCAGCTTTTTTCCAGGCTGCAGTCTCTTAATCTTTCTGTTGATCGGGCTGTAGCCTCCTCCCTGTAGAAAATGGAGCCGCCAAACTTTGGGACTACATGTCCCATGTTGCTCTCCTAGTCTTCTTTGATTGGTCCTCAGTTATGGCCAATGGGGAAGGAATGAAGTGGGCAGGAAGCTGGGCGGCAAACCTAGTGAGATCCGCTGTCTCCTCTCCCTGACAGGAGAAAGGGGGGCAAGCGGGGGAAACCTCTGACAGCCTGCAGCTCACCTTTCTCCTGTCACAGCGCCGCTAAGTTCTCTGCTAGAATGAGCTGAGAAAAGAGCCCGCAGTTACACTTCACTGATGGGGGGGCTTGACAGCACCTTGATAGTGTCACATGACTGGTTGGTGGCACCTGGGTGCGGGCTGCCGGCACCCCCATAGCGACGCCACTGTGCTGAATTAGCAGTGCCGATTCGATCCAGTATTCCAGGGGGGGGGCACTTGACCCCCCTTGCCCCTACCTGCGGATGCCCATAGCCGTAGACATTCCATCCTATCGGTGTTTGTACACCATAAGCCTTGGTGACTCCTTGGACATACACCTTTCTGAGTCCATATATTCCGGTGAGACTTCTCAAAGTTTGTGGTGGCTGTCTTCTATATTCAGGTCATTCCTAGGAATTATTGATGCCTTAAGGACTAAACCTCCTTGTTTGGATAAAAAATCAACACATATACATATCATTTTTTTTTCACTCAGTGGACTGCTTAGCTGATCATTTTATCATCATTCTATATGGACACGTTTACTTTTGTCACATCAACCTATGGTTAATATTTACTCATTCGTGAGATTGGTCACTCATGTCACTCCTTAGAGATAGGAGTCTTTTTTAGTGTATTGTTTTCATTGTCACTTATATTGTCCTGTAGTTATACAGAGACCCTTTTCACATTAGCGCTGCACATTTTTACAATTATCTATTCAAATTTGTCCTTTGCTGTGCTGGCTTCTGTATTTAATCCAGGATGTCAGCGCAGTATTTTTTTACCTTTATAATTGATCCTTCCTTCCTGCCTTCCCTGTGTCTTAGTAATCCTTCCAGTCTTCCATGTGCTGTAGTGACCCTTCCTGCCTTCCATGTGCCACAGTGATCCTTCCTTCAATTCCTCCATATACCATAGTGATCCTTCCTGCCTTCCATGTGCCACAGTGATCCTTCCTTCAATTCTTCCATATACCATAGTGATCCTTCCTGCCTTCCATGTGCCATAGTGATCCTTCCTGCTTTTTATATACCATAGTGATCTTTCCTTCCATGTGCCATAGTGATCTTTTCTCCCTTCCATGTGCCATAGTGATCCCTCCTTCAATTCTTCCATATACAATAGTGATCCTTCCTGCCTTCCATATGCCATAGTGATCCTTCCTGCCCTCCATGTGCCAAAGTGATGCTTCCTGCCTTCCATGTGCCATACTGATCATTCCTCCCTTTCATGTAACATAGTGATCCCTCCTTCAATTCCTCCATTTTCAGTCCATAAGGGGCGCAGGGGCATCGTCCCCCTAATCTCCGTTCGCCGCCCCCTTAATCTCCATGCAGGACACCGGAAGCATAGATTTCTTCGAGCCTGAGGCTCTAATTGGCTTCAAAAAGGTTGGGCTTGGGGTGCAAAGAACTGCACCCCGAACCCACCCACTTGTGACATTAGCGAATCACTATCCGCTATTGTCTTCCAGCTTCTCCCCCCTGGCCAATCAGGACAAGAAACTGGTCTTAAGATCTGATTGACCGGGAGGAAAAGCTGGGGAAGCAGCAACCTGGATGGGGTAAGTGCGGACCTGGCGGGAGGTGGGGTTTGTTTGCCGCCACCCCACAAAATGGAGAAACGGGTCTGACAATGCTTCCTGATGGGTTAGAGCCAGAGCTATCCAATCAGCCATAAGCAAGCTTTGCCTGTTGCAGAGCTATTGGTCTGAGCCTCTGAGGCAGTAGGACATGTGGTACCTCAGCAGAGAGTCAACTGCTTCCTCAGAGAGCAAGGATGCCACTAGCTTTTCTACCCAAGTTGGAGTTGTAAGGTCTCATGCACATGACTTGATTTTTTACGTAGGATTTTGCTGGCAGGAAGATACTTCTTTGGATAGAGAGGATAGGGATCAGAACACCTGTCCTGGTGACTCTTATCACCAAGAGTGAAAGTGAAATTAAATTCCACATTTTGAGTGGTCACCACAACAGGAACAGAGAGGAAATATTCCAATGGGGACACTAGTTCTGTTGACAACTAGGGATTTCCTCTCATTTCCTGTTGTGGCTATGGGACAGGAAATGAAGGGAAATCTCCTCATGGGGGCAACCTGACAGGCGTTATAACCCTCAATTACTCTATTCAAAATAAAATAAATGGTTTTATTTCTAAGAGAAAAATAAGTTATGATATTAAATGACTCTCGCTCATTGAGAAGTGAATCAAGATGGCTGGTTTCCAGTTCTGATCCCCGCAATGTATGTACAGATTGCTGTGATGTAGACGTATCAGAAGACTGTCTGCGTCTCGTTAGTGTTGCGTTCCATGTATGGGTAAACGATCGGTATGAGCGCTACATATGTGCGATGTGCGGAGAGATGTCATACTAATCACTGTATGAAACGGGCGTGTCACACACTAGCCACGCCCCGGCCTGTCAACCACGACCATACGCTCACGCCCCCCATGGCTCGTTGCCTGGGAGACCCGAGATTCTCCGCCTGTAAATTCTTCTTGCCTATCCCGTCCCTCCGCATTCCACACCTGCTGTATTCCCCGCCCTCTGCATCGCCCGCCCAACTTCTTCCTTTATTGGTCCTCGCGCCTGTCAGTGAACGTCCTGTCCTGATTGCGAGGCTGTGATTGGTTGCGCTCTTCCTAGGACGCCGCTTTGCAGGAAGAAGTGGGCAGGTGTTGGCGCAGAGGGGCGTGTGTGATTGGCGTGGCTAGAGCGGCGGTGGGCGTGGCTTGCCGTTTTCTCCTAGCTGGTGATATTGAGTAGATACCCGAAAGGAAAACAGCGGCAGAGGAGCGGAGCGAAGGGAGGAGAGGAGAGCGGCACGGGCACAGGTGAGTGACAGCAATGGGCAGCGGTGGGTGATGGGGGGGTTCCCTGCCCTTGCCCCCCCCTTCCTGGGTGTGGGATCACCCTTACCTTTCCTATGGATCCCCCCCTCTATTCTCATCACAGCCATTACCGCCCCCTCACATCTGCAACAGGACACCTGGCACCCCCTCCATGTTCTATATATATATATATATATATATATATATATATATATGTATGGATGGAGCCCACCCTGGCACAGCATGCCCTGGCCTCATCCACTATGATCTCATCATTTATTTGGACAGATCCCTATCACTGTCTACTATGAAGAAGATGATGGGGGTTATTCCTCGGGCAGATGCCACCTCCTCCTCTGTAATGCTGGGTACAATGAGTAATGCTGCCATGGCATGTGTTGCAGTCTATTGTCATCCATACATTGGCTCCTATGGATAAACTATTTTTAACATGCTTCGTCTCTGCTGGCTTGCCTGTCACAGCGTGAAAAATACATGGACATCCCCAGCCAATCACGAGCATTTTATCACCTTTCCCGCATGATCCGCCAACATTTCCCACGCTCATTGTCTCATGGATCCCCCCCCCCCCCCCCCCGCAGACTTTTTACATTTAGGACAGACATTTCTGTGGATTGCACTGTGAACCGCCACAGCAGAAGCAAGGGTATGTCATCCGACATCCGTGCAACAAGGTGTAACCCATAGCAACCACTGAGCATGACGATCTGACTGGTTACTAGGGGTTGCCGCACTTTGCTTCCTGTCATTATTATTATGATACAGGATTTATATAGCGCCAACACTTTGTGCAGCGCTTTACAATATAAAAGGGAGACAATACAAGTTACAATACAATAGGGTTAAGAGGGCCCTGCTCAGAAGAGCTTACAATCGAACAAGGTGGGTCAAGTGGTACAAAAGGTTGTAACTGTGGGGAATGAGCTGATGGAAAGGGATAAGAGATTAGTTGGAGGTGTGATGGGTTTCCCTGAAGAGATGAGTTTTCAGGGATGAAGGCAGCAAGAGTAGGAGATAGCTAGACAGATTGGGGTTGTGAGTTCCAGAGGATGGGAGAGGCTCTGGAGAAGTCCTGGAGGAGAAAACAAGGGACATAGAGAGCAGGAGGTCTTGAAAGGAGCGGAGAAGGTGATATTTGGAGATAGGATTGGTGATGTAGCTTGGGGCAGAGTTGTGAATGGCTTGTAATGGCTTTGTATGTTGTTGTTAGTATTTTGAATTTCATTCACTGGGCGTTTTGGAAGCCAGTGGAGGGATTGGGGGAGAGTTACATAGTTGGTCAGGTTGAAAAAAGACACAAGTCCATCCAGTCCAACCATAAAAAAAAATATATATATCATACAATCCCATATACCCAATCCTATACCCACAGTTGAGAGGGGTGGCAGACACTGAGAACCGTCATAGCGCTTAGCACTGATTAGTTCTGGAAGTCTTTAAAGGGTTTGTTCACCTTTTACTAAAAAAACTGCCCATGCAGATAAGGGGTGACTGTAGATAAAAACAAACGGTGCAGCTTTGACCTAAGTTGAATAATGTCCTTGCTATAGGCATGGGCCATTATGGGCCATTTATGTATCTCATGAAGCCTGACTGGAAAACACCTAGGACAGCGGTAGGCAACTTCATCACGCTGGCTGTGGTGAAACTACAAATGGGAGTCATACCTGTAACTGTCAGCCTTTCAATGCCTCGTGGGACTTGTAGTTCCACAATAGCTGAAGTGCCAAGCTTGCCTACCCCTGTCCTAGGACATTGCTGAGAGACGCCTTGTTTTTTTCTGTTCACCTCGACCATCACAGGAGCCAGCTCTTTCTCTGATTTACATGCACTTCCTTTCCCCTGATGCCGTAGTCCTGAGCTCTGTGCACGAGAGCTCACTCCTAGGATGGCTAAGGTGTACAGTAACAGCCAGGAGTACCCTAGCAACATCCTAGCAACAAGGCAGGGCAGGATGATGGCATCTCTGGGAGTTTTCCAGTTAGGCTTCATGATGTACCTAAATGACCTACACTTATAACAAAACCTTTATTCAACTTTGATCAAGGCTGCACAGTTTTATTTATCTACAGACACCCCTTATCTTTTTGGGCAGTTTTTTTTTTGTTGGTAAAGGCGAACTAACCCTTTAAAGACTTTCTGAACGAATCAGTACAAACCGCTATGACAGACAGCAAAGTTCAGTAACCTATAGGAACCAGTCCGATCCCCATGCTCTATTGTTGCTATTGGTTACGCCTCTTTTTTATCTGCTTATACCTTATTTGGTAACGGTGAACTAACCCTCTAAAGCTGAACTGCAGGAAAAGGAAAAATTCTCCTTTGTAGTGGGGATATCCCCGCACTGCAAAGGTTAGATGCTTGTATAGGTCTTAGAGGGACCACAAAAAAGCATATTCACTTGCCCTGTCCTCCCACAGTCTCCCTCCAGGCCAGTGATGGCGAACCTTGGCATTCCAGATGTTTTGGAACTACATTTCCCATGATGCTCATGCACTCTGCAGTACCGTTCAGCATCATGGGAAATGTAGTTCCAAAACATCTGGGGTGCCAAGGTTCGCCATCACTGCTCCAGGCTATAAGACCGGTCCCGGCAGCCTCTCCTACCCTGTGCTCCGGCAGGGACAGGTCTTCCGACATCATGAAGTCCAATGCAGAGCCCATAGCCCTGTATTGGATGTGAGGAGGGCAAGGGGCAGTCCACTGCTGGAGTGTAGTGCAGGAGAGGAAAAGCTGGCTGCCTGGGCAGTGGAGAATCAGGTAAGTAAAACTGCTTATTCTGGCACCCCAGACCTAAAGGAGCAGTATAGATCCAGGGTCCACTGCAGAGGGGTGGTTTTGTTTTCCCTGGAGATTAGCTGCATGCTAATAGGAGGAGAGAGCAAAGTGGCAGAGAGATGAGCTCATCATTGGGCTGCTTCTCCTTTCACTGTCCAGTCACAGGCTGGGGGCAGGTCCAGGATGACTTAGGCTCAGAGAAAGTGAGTTAAATGGTGCTGGTCATCACACTGAGGACATCTAGCTGCAGAAAAGGGTACTGCAGGGCAATCTCTGGATTAAAGCTGAATATTGCAGCAACATTTCACTATTAGATCTTTAACTACTTCCCGCCGATGTGTTGCTTATATACGGCCTCTCAGCTGGGGGGCTTTAAGGCAGAGAGGCTGTCATATATGTAGCCTTATGTAATCAGTTTTCTGTGCTGAGAGCACGCGCCCCAGCAGGGACTGGAAAGCTACCAATGCATACTCGCAATGAGGAGCTTTCTGAACCATGTGACCTCTGTGACAGCCAATCGCAGTGGTCACATGACCCAAATGCCCGCCTCCTGGCATTTAGAAGCTCTGAAAGGCGGGAAGGGGTTAATTGGGCTATTCATTTTGTCTTGTGGTTTTTGGCTGCAGATTTGCTGTAAGGATATTGGTATCAGGGCAGCAGAGTCCTGTCCCCTAATTTTTGAGAATGAGCACAGATCAGTGACGGTGGAGGCCATAGCAACCGTTCATGTTTGAGCCATTAACCTCCTGCTGAATAGGAAATGCATATATGCAGCAGCAAAGTTGGGGGGGCTTGAACCACCCAGCTGCCACACATATGTGCCCACAGCGGCCTGAGTTTCTCTGCCTAGCATGCAGGCTCCCAGCGCGTTGACCAAGCTGTCACCGGCAGCTCTTGGTCACAGCCCACCATCTCCCGATCACGTGATCGCTGTCAGAGCCAATCACAAGACAGGAAAGCTGCGCCGCCTTCTGTGAAGAGGTTAATTTCCCTTTGCAAGTTGAGCCCCGTACACACGATCAGAAAATCGTACGAAAAATACGATAATCGGATCGTTAGTACAGAGCTTTCGAGAGCCGATCATAACAGTTCATCCGATATTATTCTATCGGACATGCACAAATTTTTTTTGCCAGATCGTACGATTTTCGTTTAATCAGTACAGGTATCGTTCGAAAATGCAACACTCACTTCCGAATTTTTTTTCCGCACGTACGGGAATTTTCGTGACTTTGGTAAACTGATCAGATTCGATCTGAGATTAGCATGCAAAAAAAAAAAAAAAACAGACGATCATTCGTCAGATAATCTCATTGTGTGTACCGGGCGTCCTACTGCCTCAGAGGCTCAGACCAATAGCTCTGCAACAGGCAAAGCTTGCTTATGGCTGATTGGATAGCTCTAACCCATCAGGAAGCATTGTCAGACCCGTTTCTCCATTTTGTGGGGTGGCGGCAAAGGTGAAGCCTCATTGGTTGATATGGGTAATGGTCCTCTTCTTCATCTGTTGCAGTTTTCATAACTCGTCCTCCTATTTTCTAAGTTCCTATGTAATGTTTTGTTTTTATGATTATTATAGCACTGCTCGTGTTGTTGTTTTGTTTTTTATGTATTTCTCTGCCTTCAGTGGTCTTTATGTGGGCAGGCAATATATATAACGGGGGCACCAGCCATGCTATATAGAAACCTACACATGTGTCTTCTCTTCTCTTCCAGTATAATTAATGGAAGTGAAAACTGTGCAACATCCATCAATACAACAAGCGTTATTTCTGCCGTCACACACAATTGGCTAACAAGGCTGCCAAAATAGCTTTGTTCATTTCACTTGTATAGCAGAAGGTGGAGATCGGATTCATTGATCTATTATTTGTTTCTAAATAGGACAATACTGAACATTTGTAATTACATTTATTGCTACACTGGTACCCCTTCCGTTAATTTTGGAACAATTTGCACATAGAATGGCGCTGTTAAAGGGGCATCTAGTACAGGGATGGCAGACTGTATTCATACCACCTTCTCACCAGCTGGAATAAATAGCCGTTCATTTAGGTTGTGTGATCTTTCCTCCGGCCGTGGCATCATTTTCGTTTCATGATATTTTGAACTATTTGCCTTAGCCTTGGATTGCATGCCTGCAAATATTATCCCTTGGGAGGTTAGGAAATAATCATTTTTCTTCCAGTGCTGAAACTGCGTGTCGCTGGTAATCCAGTTTTTTTTTTTTTTTTTTATTCATTCAATAGCTGGAATTTTATATTATAAAATTATATAAAAAATGGAAATCTTATTTAAAAAAAAAAAAAAAAAAAAAGGTTTTGAGTTTCTTTTGGAGGGCAACAAAAACAAGTAGCCAGGTAGCCAATATGCCTTGCCCATTTACAGGTGAGCATAGCGTACGCAGGTGATTTTGAGGCTTTTTTTTTGGTGCTCCTTTGTGCATTTTATTTGCATGTTGTAGGAGTGAAGTGATGGACGTTAGCTTAAAATATGCATAACACACGTTTTTTTTTTTTTACCGTCTTCTATTAAAGGGCTTAAAATTTTGTACCACCTTTTGCACCTAATAAAATAGTTTGTAAACCAAAAAAAAAAAAAAAAAAAAAATGTCCCATTCTGGTTCAAAAGTAGCTCATGTATCTTTTTCATATAAAATATTATTCATATACAGGGGGTCCCCGACTTACGAACGCCCGACCTACGGACATCCCCTACTTACGAATCGGGCGCTCCGGGGACCCTCCGCCATTTTCCGCGGTCCTCCGGCCATTCTGCGCATGCGCGGCCAGACAGAGCCTCGGAAAATGACGGCAAACTTCGGAAATGTCCGTAATTTGCCACGCATGCGCAGAACGGCATTAGACGGAACATCGGAAATGTCCGGAAATGTCCGTAATTGTCCGTAATTGTCGGTCTGCGCATGCGCGGCCGACTTACGAACAATTCCGACATAAGAACAGGCGGCCAGTCCCTAACGAGTTCGTAACTCGGGGACCCCCTGTATATATATTCATATAAAAAGATTATAGCGATGTGATTGGTTGTGTAACCATCAAATGTTCATCCATATAGGTCAGCCTCCACAAGGGTATAGAGGCCCGTACACACGATCTGACTTTTTGACAACAACCATGAAAATTAGCAGTTTTAAGGCAACATCCGACCGTGTGTACGCTCCATCGGACAAACTTTTTCGTTTTTTTTATCGGACTTTTGTTGGCTGTGCAAACGTACAAACTTTCTGCCAACAAAAGTCCAATGGAGCAAAGTCTGATCGTGTGTACACAAAACCATCGGACTTTTGTACAAAGTACAAACACGCATGCTCAGAACCAATGCAAAAGATCAGACAACAATACAGAAGTTGACCAAAGGGTGGCGCTGGAGTAATTGAACGTCCTCTTTTTAAGTGTCGTCAGTACGTTGAAACGTCACTACGTATGTGTTTTGTTGCCTAAAAAGTCTGATCGTGTGTATGCAATACAAATTTACGCCCAACGCCCTTTGTACAAAAATCCACGGGAAAGTACGATCGTGTGTATGAGGCTTTAGAAGCATAATCCAGCAGGAGCTACAGAGTATAAAACTCGTCACCGCGTTCTTGACGTTCGGAATTTCCGACAACATTTGTGTGACCGTGTGTATGCAAGACAAGTTTGAGCCAACATCCTTCAGAAAAAAATCCACGGTTAAAACTAGAACTGTAGTAGACTGTAGTCCTTGATTCCGAGCATGCGTGGACTTTTGTTCGACGGACTTGTGTACACACGATCGGAAAGTCCGACAACAAACATCTGTTGTCGGAAAGTCTGACAACAAATGTTCGATGGAGCACACACACGGTTGGACTTTCCGCCAACAAGCTCACATCCAACATTTGTGGTCGGAAAATCCGATTGAAAACCGTGGATTTTTTTCTGAAGGATGTTGACTAGAGATATGTTCGTAATGGAGATATCACGTACATCTTGTACATCACTACGTTCGTAATTGTTGGCCAACATTTGTGTGACCGTGTGTATGCAAGACAAGTTGAAGCCAACATCCTTGGAACAAAAATCCACGGTTTTGTTGTCGAAAAGTCCGATCGTGTGTACGGGGCATTAGTGTAGCAATATGGTTACATTAATGAAGGTACAACATTTAGACCCGGCTCACACAGGGGCGACTTGTCAGGCGACTTAGCCACCTGACAAGTCACGTTCCGTTCTGTACTATGGAATCGTTCTAATAGCTACGACTCAAGTCGCTCCGACTTAGAAAAAGGTTCCTGTACTACTTCGGGACGACTTCAGGACGACTTGCATTGACTTCTATACAGAAGTCATTTTGCAAGCCGCCGCTGAAGTCCTGTGCAGGTCGCCTCTGTGATTCGCGCTGCAAGTCGTGCTGCCCCTGTGTGAACCGTCTCTTAGCAACTCACATGGTTGATGTGGAGGAGGATGCTTTAGGCCCCTTTCACACTTGTGCGACTTCAAAGTCGCACAAATGTTGTACCTTCATTAAATGTAATCATATTACTACACTTAGAAGCGCTTCCTGTCTTTTATACTCAGTTGTGACATGGCGCTACTTGTATATTGACATCGCTTGTATATCAAGTCAAAACGTATTAACAAATTTAGCTTGTCTTGCAAAACGCCTTGCAAACCAAGTTACTCTCAAAGCAAGTTTTACTGTAACTGTGATTTGGAGCTTTTGAGGCGGGGCATAATATGTAAGACAGGGGCCATCCTGCATGCCATCCAGAGGAAACCCCTCACAAGCTCACAGAGAACATGCAAAACGGATGCAGGTGTCCTGACCAGCACTCAAACCAAGGTGCTGGCACGTGTCCTGCATGCAGGCTGTCTTTGTTTTTGCAGGCAGTCTGTAGAGGTGGATGCAGATACAGCGGCTGCACATACATATGTCAAAATTGAACAGCTGTGCAGTAGCGGCTGCATGGCTCAGAATGTAGAGAGTGGCATGTCTGGGGCTATGCAGGTGCTCTGCATGGCTGTCAAATTATGACATGCGGCTGTGTCTGTGCAGCCGCTGCAGCTGCATCCACTCATATGTGTTGCCTGCACACTGCTCGGGGGTGGGTTCTGATGCAAATACAAAGCCATGCCTGCATGCAGGACAGAAGCCAGTTCCCCATGTCAATGAAGCCTAAAGCTTAGTACTTAGCACATTTGTGTTGCAGCACTGGGGTCCTTGGCTTGAGTCACATCGGGATACTACCTGCATGGACAATCCAAAGACATGCTGGTAGGTTAATTGGCTCCTGTCCTAAAGCAGTAGTAAAGATTGTAAGATTAAAAAAAAAAAAAATTCACCCTGCAAGGCAATGTCATAGAGTGCTAGTATGCATCGCATACTAGCAGATTATGAGAGACTTACCTTAACACAGAGCCCTCCAGCGATGCGCTGTCAATGCTGACAAGGCTTCCATGTGCACGGTTTATGGCGCAGACCTCTGAAGGAACAGAATGGTATGCCGTTACTTCAGAACACATGCGCCGTTGACGTCACTGGCTGCTGCTCTGTGGAATATCTCCTATTATACACATTTAGGAAATATTCATTTTACCTGCAGGTAAGCTTTATTATAGGTAAACATGTCAGACATGACTTTACTACCATTTTAAAGCCCATCTCTGGGCAAAAATTAAGTTTTCCCATGCAGTGGAGCTGTGCTGCACTGCATGGACTACCTGCTTGTTTTTGTCTAAGGGTGAGGAGAAAGGAGATTTACTTACTGTACCTGATCCTCCCAGAGTTCACTTCTGGACCCGGGGGAGCGCTGTTTTCTAATGGAGCAATGGTTTAAGTGAGTATAGGCTCTCTCCTCACTACTAGATAAAACAAGCAGTTGACCCGTGCAGTTCATGCATAGCCCCACTGCATGGGAAAACTTATTTTTTTGCCCCGAGTTGGGCTTTAAAGTGATTGTAAAGTCTCGTCTTTTGTTTTTCTCTAAAAATAACAAACATGTTATACTTACCTGCTCTGTGTAGTGGTTTTGCACAGAGCAGCCCCGATTCTCCTCTTCTTGGGACCCTCTTTGGCTCTCTTGGCTCCTCCCTCCTTCTGAGTGCCCCCCACAGCAAGCAGCTTGCTATGGGGACACCCAAGCCAAGTCCATTCAGACACGGAGCCCTGGTTTGGCCCCACCCTGTCCCTCTCCTGATTGGCTAACTGACTTCGATTGACAGCCAGCAGAAGCCAATGGCATCGCTGCTGTGTCTCAGCCAATCAGAAGGAGAGTCCCGGATGGCCGAGGCACTCGTGAACATCGCTGGAGAGAGATGGGGCTCAGGAAAATATTAAAGGGTGCTGGGGCGGCTGCTGCACACAGAAGGTTTTTTTATATGCATTAAGATAAAAAAAACTTCTGACTTTACAACCACCACTATAATCCCAGTATGTCATTTCACAAAGCCAAGATGGCTGCCTCATCATATGCCCTAACAGCAGACATGGCACTTTGAGTCCCCAGGAAGGAAACTGCTAAAGAAACATAAATTATTAATAGTAATAAAAATAATAAAAAATCTATTTTTGTGGTAACGGGAAGACCTGGTAATGAAAAAAACATGTAGCCGTAAAATAATGAATAACTAAAGATTTGTAATTTCGGAAAGGATTCAGTTTATCGCATGACCAGCCCTGCTATACTGCGTGAAATTCCCTGAGCTTGGTCTAGCATCTTGTTCTTGTTCCTAGATGTTGAGTAAGTCCTGCACACATACATGTACTTCATCCTTCTAGAGTGCGTGGTTATGCCCAAAGTTATAGGCTTAGAGGCCACAGGGCAGCGATGCTCCCCATGTGTCCAGTCCTGGAGCATTGCGCTCCCCCTCTGACCAGTCCTGGAGCATTGCGCTCCCCCTCTGACCAGTCCTGGAGCATTGCGCTCCCCCTCTGACCAGTCCTGGAGCATTGCGCTCCCCATCTGACCAGTCCTGGAGCATTGCGCTCCCCATCTGACCAGTCCTGGAGCATTGCGCTCCCCATCTGACCATTCCTGGAGCATCATGCTCCCCATCTGACCAGTCCTGGGGTATCGCGCTCCCCATATGAGCAGTCCTGGAGCATCTCCCCATCTGACCAGTCCTGGAGCATCTCCCCATCTGACCAGTCCTGGAGCATCGCGCTCTCTATCTAACCAGTCCTGGAGCATCGCTCTCCCCATCTGACCAGTCCTGGAGCATCGCGCTCCCTATCTGACCAGTCCTGGAGTATCGCGCTCCCCATCTGACCAGTCCTGGAGCATCTTCCCATCTGACCAGTCCTGGAGCATCTCCCCAACTGACCAGTCCTGGAGCATCTCCCCAACTGACCAGTCCTGGAGCATCTCCCCATCTGACCAGTCCTGGAGCATCTCCCCATCTGACCAGTCCTGGAGCATTGCGCTTGACATCTGACCAGTCCTAGAGCATTGTGCTCCCCATCTGACCAGTCCTGGAGCATCGCGCTCCCCATCTCCCCAGCCTGACCGAACTCATGATAAATAGTAGGGAATCTATGGGGTACCAGCATTATCCCTATCAGCTGTGGAGAATCTCTTCCCAGCACCTCCACTCAATACACTCTGTAAAATTGTAAGTTTAAGTTTTGTTGTATCTTTACAACTGTGGTGATGCAGTAAGCTTTGGCTCACACTAGATACAGTACACATTCCCAACAAGATTTGGCACCGCATCTAAATCGCAACCTGTCCATGCGAGTGTATGTTAAGGTAAAGGCAGCCCGCAAACGATTTGCAAAACGCTGCACAATTTGCAGAAGCGAAACCCGCGTGGTTGTGAACACCAATGTGACCCGATTCTGGTACTGACGAAAAAAAAGGTCCTGCACCTGTTTGGTGTGAATGCGGTGCAACTTGAGCCATACAAATCCATGGCTCAAATCGCACCCCAGAGACATTGCATGTAATGTGCATAGGAATGTGCTGCGATTCCTTTGCGTATTACACCACAGCAGTGTGAACCGAGGCTAAAGCATGGGGTTCCCCGAAATAATGCCTTAATGATCAGGAGTCGAATTGCAGCTGGAACTGCAGCACCGTATTTTTTTAAACTCTGGTGGTCCCTTCACAGTTTTTATAGTTGACATTGAGCAGCATTCAGTCCCTGATACTACGGCGGCTGCCATGGGGCGGTTGTGGGGGTAATCCTCAGTTTCTGGTTTACAATGAAAAGGTGCTTTTTCGAAAATGTTTATAATTATTTGTAAATGCGTGTTAAAGTGGTTGTAAACCTCAGGCATGAAATATGATTAAAGCATATCCCTCTATAGTAGTGACTTTGTCTCTTTTTATAGCATTACGTGTAATTTCTGTCTGCTGCGTCGTTCCTCTGCTGTCAGCATGTATTCTGTCTAGTTTCCCTGACACCAAGAGATAAATGGTGTCAGGGGAAGGACCCCCAGCTAATTGACAGCCTCTGGTCTGTTTCTGTGTGCTGTGCAAAGGGGGTGTGTCCCTTCCTTCCAATTAGCACTCAGAGCTCTCCCCACTGAGCCCTGCAGAGTGTAACTTCAGCTCTCTTCCCCCTTTTTTTCTGACCGCTCAGACAAGTTTTATAAATTCTGTTCTTTGAATGGACATAGAGAAGATTGCAAACAGACAGGTCAGACTTCTGTAGGAGGATTTGTTTCATATCTGTGTATTACCATAGGCCAGTCACTTCATGTAAGGATTTACAACCACTTTAATTATTGCAATGACAGCAACTTCCTTTTAGACTTTAGGTCTACATTTATGTTTACATTTTTTGAGTCTTTTCTATAGGTATTTGTCAAAGAATGTGACCCATATAGCAGTACCTGTTGGCACCTAGATTGGTCTGACCGGCTTTTGATTTCATGTGTACGTTCCTTTGCTCATGTTTTAGTTGTGAGTTATACTAGTTTTAAACCTCCTCCATTTGATTGCTGTTCTGCAATGTTTGCTAGGAAAAATGTTTGTTTGAACTTTGGAATCCATCCATTTTCAAATACATGAGCTACACATCTGCATTCCTCTTTTTAATACGACATAGTGCAGCCTTTCTAAACCTTTTCACACCAGAAAAAATGTTCAGGTCTCAGGGAACCTATGCTAAAATGAATTTTATTTGGGGGGTCAGTGGGAAGAACGCATTATATTGGTGGCCAGTTCCTTACAATGGTGGTCAGAATGTCACCCTTAGCCCCCGTACACGCGGTCGGAAATTACGACCCCAAAAATCTGTGTTATTTTTTCCGACGGATTTTGTCCGACACTGGTGTTGCATACACACGGTTGGACAAAGTTGTCGGAAAATCCGATCATTTTGAACGTGGTGGCGTTCGTTGCATACGACGGAACTACGTAGAGGCTAGTAGCCAATAGCTTTGGTCTCGTAATTTGATCTGAGCATGCGTGGCACTTTGTCCGTCGGAATTCTCTACACACGATCGGAAAAAGTCAGATCGGATTTTGTTGTCGGAAAATTTGAGAGCAGGATCTTCCGACGGAAAACGTCCGAAGAAGCGCACACACGGGCGGATTTTCCGACAACATGGTCCGATCGGACATTTTCCGGCGGAATTTCCGACCGTGTGTACGGGGCATTACAGGCAGCTAGAAAAGATTTGCCAAGTGGCGTTGGACTTGGAACTTTGCAGACACCATCAGATGGGAGGTCAGTCAGCCACAGCTCAAGGAACCCCTCACAACCTCTGGAGGACCTCTAGGGTTCCACAGAAACCTGGTTGAGAGTGGCTGGCTTAGTGTATTTTATAGCATTTTCTTTTTTTTACATGGAACATACTTAATCTGAATCATTCATTACCTCCTCCACCTTTTAGCATACGTTGCAGGATTCTCCTTACTTAAATGTTATATATGTTAAACTCATTTAAAGTTTTGCCAACTTGGATACATTTTCCATTCCATTTCACGCTCTTGTATAAATCCGTTTGACAGCTCGTGACTATTTTTCTTTTGTTTTACTGTTAATTATAGCTCTATTACAACTATGACCAAATTATAGCTACAGGTAACGTTGGAACTCAGGGTTTATGAGATAATGAAAGGCACATTAATTATATACTGTTGTGTACAATAACTCATGTATACCCAGCTGTCAGTTTCCCAGTCCCGTGCAGTTAGCAATAGGGAGGAGTGCTGGTTAGATATTGACATGTCAATGAGAAATATGACCTAATGTTAAGTAGCAGTTATTTGCTCTTAATTGCCATTTTTGCCAAAGGTAAGTAAGAATAATTCCCCTTCGAGCACCATAGCAACCGTCATGAAGAATTGGCACATGTCCTTTCTAAACAGAAGAAGTTTTGGCAGACTTTAACTTTAATATGGCATCATCCAAAAAAGCAGTTTGCTAAAAGCATATAGTATGCCTTCCTAAGTGCATGATGTAGGGTTTTATTGGTAGCTAAATTTAGCAAAAAAATTCCTAATGTATGTATTAACATATATATATATATATATATATATATATATATATATATATATATATATATATATATATATATATATATATATATATATATATATATATATATATATATATATATATATATATATATATATATATTTATTTTAATTTTTATTTTATTTTATTTTTTTAACGGTGCTCTGCCGCATTGACGTTATGTTAAGAATGTCTGCTTAGTACATTCTTTCCTCTCTCCCTTTATAGGGAACTCTAGGTAGCGGGAGACAAGGTCTGATCTCCTGCCAGGGCTTTACTACCATCTGTGACTCCAGGAGGGAATCTCCTTCATTCCCTTTTTTTTTATAGTGGTCATGCAAATTAATCAGCGGAATCTCTTTTAGCTATATAAACAACTCTAGTGTTGTGGATGGGCCTACCTGAATAATCCATTCAATTCCTGTCCAATCTCTTATGCACAGGAGCGGATTTTCCGTTGGAAAAATATTGGATGTTTTTTCCGACGGAATTCCGCTCAAGCTTGGCTTGCATACACGCGGTCACACAAAAGTTTGCTGAACTTTCGACCGCCAAGAACGTGGTGACGTACAACACTACGACGAGCTGAGAAAATTAAGTTCAATGCTTCCGAGCATGCGTCGAATTGTTTCCGAGCATGCATAGAAATTTTGCGTGTCGGAATTGCTACAGAACTTTTTCCGACCGAAAAACTGAGAACCTGCTCTCAATCTTTTGCTGGCTGGAATTTGGCAAGCAAAAGTCTGATGGAGCATACACACCGTCGCATTTTCCGACCAAAAGCTCTCATCGGTCTTTTGCTGGCCGAATTTCCAATCGTGTGTACGCGGCATTACACTAAACAGTGGTTTGTATATCTAAAGAAGATTGTACAAACTTTAAAGTATATCAAATCCTAGGAACAAAAATGTAATAAATTGCAACTTACCGGTCGTTAGATGTGGTGAAAAGTGATCAGTGAATGGAGGATGAGTGGATGAATGAAATGTCTGCCTCTTCCATTCATGGAATGCTTTCATTAATGGAAGCTATAGCTCGGCTTCTGTAAATGGAGGAGGGGGCGGAAGGGCAGTCATAGTCGGCACTCTTGATGAGTGCCTCTGACAGTTCTAGCACTTGTATTAACCCCCTCAGTACCACTCAGAATACAGCTACAGGTTGCTGGGGGATGGGGAGCAGGGGGACTTCGAATTTCATCTAGGAAAGCCAGCACCAGCACAAAGGGCACTTCTTGTTTAAGGGTTGTTCACACGTGTGCCAATACTTTGTGTTTAACCTATTGCCGACTGTATACTGTATATATAAAGCAGCCGTTCTTCTGTGCAGAATCACGTACCTGTACAGGATCCTGCACTTCTGGGTCAGGGGGGTGCGCACGCGCGCCACCGGCGACCTACTCCCACTGTGATTGGACACAGCGGGAGCCAATCAGCGGGTTAAGCAGACTCGATGTCCGCTGGGACCCGCTGATCGTTCAGGGCAGAAGCAGAACGGTGGTCTGCCAATGTTAACAAGGCAGACTGCTGTTCTGCCTGTAGGAAAGGTAGTGATCCTGTGTTTCTGCAGCGCAGGAACACAGATCTCTGCCTTCCCATAGTACAAGTACATCCCACACAGTGAGTAAGTGCATTTTAGGCACACATTTAACCCTTTGATCGCCCCTGATGTTAACCCCTTTCCTGCCAATGTCATTAGTACAGTGACAGTGCACATTTTTTTTTAGCACTGATCACTGTATTAGTGTAACTGGTCCCCAAAAAGTATCCGATTTGTCCGCTGCAATGTCGCAGTATTGCTATGTCGCTAATCTCCACCATAAAAATTTCATAAAAATATCCCATAGATGGTAGACGCTATAACTTTTGTGCAAACCAATCAATATACGCTTATTGGGATTTAGTTTTTACCAGAATACAGTTGCGCTCATAAGTTTACATACCCTGGCAGAATTTATGATTTTTTCAGAGAATATGAATGATAACACAAAAACTTTTCTTTCACTCATGGTTAGTGTTTGGCTGAAGCCATTTATTATCAATCAACTGTGTTTACTCTTTTTAAATCATAATGGCAACAGAAACTAGCCAAATGACCCTGATCAAAAGTTTACATACCCAGTTTTTCATAGAGCTTGAAGTCTTTTTTGGCATTTGTGGATGAGGCTCTTTATCTTCTCAGATGGTAAAGCTGCCCATTCCTCTTGGTAAAAAGCCTCCAGTTCCTGTAAATTCTTGGGCTGTCTTGCATGAACTGCACATTTTGAGATCTCCCCAGAGTGGCTCAATGATATTGAGGTCAGGAGACTGAGATGGCCACTCCAGAACCTTCACTTTATTCTGCTGTAGCCAATGACAGGTCGACTTGGCCTTGTGTTTTGGATCATTGTCATGTTTGAATGTCCAAGTACGTCCCATGCGCAGCTTCCTGGCTGATGAATGCAAATTTTCCTCCAGTATTTTTTGATAACATACTGCATTCATCTTGCCAACAATTTTGACCAAATATCCCATGCCTTTGTAGCTCACACATCTCAAAAACATCAGTGATCCACCTCCATGTTTCACAGTAGGAAGGGTTTACCTTTCATCATAGGCCTTATTGACTCCTCTCCAAATGAAGCATTTATGGTTGTGGCCAAAAAGCTACATTTTGGTCTCATCACTCCAAATGACTTTGTGCCAGAAGGTTTGAGGCTTGTCTCTGTGCTGTTTGGCATATTGTAAGTGGGATACTTTGTGGCATTTACCTAGTAATGGCTTTCTTCTGGCGACTCGACCATGCAGCCCATTTTTCTTCAAGTGCCTCCTTATTGTTCATCTTGAAGCAGCCACACCACATGTTTTCAGAGAGTCCTGTATTTCACCTGAAGTTATTTGTGGGTTTTCTTTGCATCCTGAACAATTTTCCTGGCAGTTGTGGCTAAAATTTTAGTTGGTCTACCTGACATTGGTTTGGTTTCAACAGAACCCCTCATTTTCCACATCTTGATTAGAGTTTGAACACTGCTGATTGGCATTCTCAATTCCTTGGATATCTTTTTATACCCCTTTCCTGTTTTATACAGTTCAACTACCTTTTCCCACAGATCCTTTGACAATTCTTTTGCTTTCCCCATAACTCGAAATCCAGAAACGTCAGTTCAGCACTGGATGAAAGATGCAAGGGTCTGTCAGGAGTCCATAAACTCATTGACCTTTTATACACACACACTAATTACAAGAAAACAGATCACAGGTGAGGATGGTCACCTTTAGGCTGCGTTCACACTGAGGCACTTTACAGGCGCTATAGTGCAAAAATTGCACCTGCATAGCGCCTGTAAAGAGCCTCTCCTCTCACTCCAGTGTGTAAGCCGTATACACCGCTTCTAAAGTGCCCCTGCCCATTGAAATCAATGGGCAGCGCCGCTGAACTGCCGGCATAGAGCCACTGTAGCTGCGCTTTGCGGGTGGTTTTAACCCTTTTTCGGCTGCTAGCGGGGGTTAAAAGCTCCCAGCTAGCACCCGAAAACCTCTGTAAAAACAACGGTAAAGCGCCGCTAAAAATAGCGGCGCTTTACCGCCGACGTCCCCAGTATGACACTGTTCTACTCAGGGGCTCAGGAATGAAAATACATTGTAATTTCACCAGAGGGAGATGGTCCTGTGAATGAAAGCACACTAGAATGTTTTCATAGATTCAGAATATTTCTGTGTGCATTTAGTTACAGAAGTATCATCCTCTGGTGCAGTGTTAGCACGTAAAAAAAAAAAAAAAAAAAATGCCAAAAAAAACGTATTTAAGTAATTAATAAATATCCCAAAACATAAATATTTAACAAATTCAGTAAATAACACATGTTTTTAAGTTCATTGATTACTTTTAATATAAATATTTGCATTATTTTAACTCAAACATTCATACGGTATTTATCTATTGACCTCTATGTCTGCTATCACACCACAAGCCAACCACACCTCAAAGCAGATCATTTCCTCTACATCACTTTAGGCACTAGAAAAACAACACTTTCATGGACATTTATTAAAGTGGTGTTTCCACCAAAACAAAAAAATAAAATAGCTTAAAAATCATAAAAAAAATAAAAAATATTTGGAAAAAAAAATAAAAAATCCTCACCTCTAAATGCTTGTTGCTAGGGGGTCCCGCGTAGTCTGCCTCCTTCAGTGCCCTGGCACTTACATCACTTTCCCTTGGTGCCGCACAGTCACCTGGGACCTGTCACATGTCCCAGATGACTGTGCGACGTATCACGGCAAGCGGTGCCGCTCGCGCATGAGCAGTGGGTTCCTGGCTGTGAAGCCACAGCCGGGTGCCCACAGTAAAGCCCCATACACACGCGCGGATTATCCGAGGACCAGGTCCGTCGGATCATGTCCGTCGTACTTTGTCCGATGTTGGTTTAAGCGTACACACGGTCGGACAAAGTTGTCGGAAAATCCGATCATTCTGAACGTGGTGACGTTTGTTGCCTACGACGGGACTACGTAGAGGCTAGTAGCCAATAGCTTTGGTCTTGTAATGTGATCTGAGCATGCGTGGCACTTTGTCCGTCAGGAATTCGATACACACGATCGGATTTGGTGTGATCGGACTTTGTTGTCGAAAAATCTATCCAGCAGGAGATAGGACTTTGTCCGTCGGACAATCCGATGGAAACTGTCCGATGGAGCCTACACACGGTCGGATTTTCCGACAACATTGTCCGATAGGACAGAATCCATGGGAAAATCTGACCATGTGTATGGGGCTTAAGAGTGCCGGCGCCGCGAGTGGAGTGGGGAACGAGGGGGGGGGGGGTATCGTTCCCCCACATCGCTGGACCCCGGGACAGGTAAGTGTCCGATTATTAAAAGTCAGCAGCTGCAGTATTTGTAGCTGCTGACTTTTACATTTTTTTTTAGGGGGCACTCCTCTTTAAGTATTCTTGAAGGTTTTTTCAACGCTTCAAAAGCACATCAAAAACCTGTCATAAATGACAATATGATGTGTTTTTGGTGCATTTTTGTTGTGTTTTTGAAGTGTTGAAAAAACACAGAGAATACTTGTAAAATCCCCATTAAGGCTTTGCTTTTCTATTGGGAAGTGGTTAAAGGAGAAATGATCTGCTTTGAGGTGTGGTTAGGCTGTGGTGTGATAGCAGACATTTTGTACATTTTCTGCAAGATGGATTCACATACTTTGATCTCTTTGACATCTGGCTTGGTTCAGCTCCTGGTCTAAGCATAATACCCGCTTGGTGACTTGCTAGATCTGCTTTTTGCGCCAACACTTGCTGGCACTGTCCCTTTCCATGCGCGACACTCGCTGGCACTGTCCCTTTCCATGCGCTGACACTCACTGGCACTGTCCCTTTCCACACGCTGACACTCACTGGCACTGTCCCTTTTCACGCGCTGACACTCACTGTCACTGTCCCTTTCCATGCGCTGACACTCACTGGCACTGTCCCTTTCCACGTGCCGACACTCGCTGGCACTGTCCCTTTCCATGCGCCGACACTCGCTGGCACTGTCCCTTTCCATGCGCCGACACTCGCTGGCACTGTCCCTTTCCATGCGCCGACACTCGCTGACACTGTCCCTTTCCACGTGCTGACACTCGCTGGTACTGTCCCTTTCCATGCGCCAACACACGCTGGCACTGTCTCTTTCCATACTCCGATACTCGCTGCCACTGTCCCTTTCTACGCACTGACATTTGCTGGCACTGTCCCTTTCCATGCGCCGACACTCGCTGGTACTGTCCCCTTCCATGCATCGGCACTCGCTGGCACTGTCCGTTCCATGCGCCGGCACTCGCTGGCACTGTCCCTTCCATGTGCCGGCACTCGCTGGTGAGGTCTCCAGCCTCACGATTTGTATACCTATTCATTTAACCCCCCTTCTTTGGAGCATTACTTATTGCACGTTTAAGGTAGCTTTGTCGTCATCATGTACTTGTAGGTAAAACTAAAGGTCTTTGTTTAGGTACATACTGCGTGTTGAAGTTCTAGTCATTGATGACACTTATTATCTGTTGCTTCAGGTTGCAGATCTGGTTACACATAGTCATGGCCACAACATCTATCAGGAAAAGACCTTTTGTGTTACTCTAGCTCTGAGGTTACAAGGTAATTTCAATGACAAGGTGCTTCTCTTTGGCAAAGTTTCGAGTTTTGACAACCAGAGAATGAAATACGACATTGATTAGGCATGCTATTTAGAAAAAGATAGCATTCAGTAGTATGTTATTACTGACAACAGGGTAGTGCATTTTTATTTAAGTATATACAAGATGCAAACATAACTTGCATGGCAAGAAGGGCTGCACTGTTTATATACAATGATTCGTATAAAATTGTCCGTTCTACAGCTGAATATTGATAATATTACAGTAAGTTATCTCTTTATAAAAATCAATACTGGAACACTTGGTATATGAGAATAAATCATATAGTTCCATTGAGTAAGACAACCCTTATGACCTTGAGTTATATATTTGTTATCTATCATCTGATACCTGCAGCACTGAGTCATATGTCAGTTGGCTGGTTATGAAGAATGGCGTTTATCATATATTCTCAAGACACCAATTTCGTAGGAGTGCAGCACTGGCAAGGCTGAACATTTCTGGATGATCTTATTTTGATATTCCCCAATGGTTCAGAAATAAGTAGAATGCCATCAGTCCCAACACATTAAAAGTCATAGGATATAATCGTTTCCTAATAAAAAGATGCTTTAAAACATCACTGGCTGGATAAAATTTATTTTTTTTAATCTTATATAAGTTTTTAAAGTCTCCGTCACGCAATCCAATAGATAGCAGCAGCAAAATCAGCAGAATATTGCGGCTGGGATGACTGGTGGTTGCGGACAGCTGCGAGTGCTCAGCCTGTATAAAAAGCAATGACAGATAGACAGAAGCTGCAGCTGGCTGCCAATCTTCCTGTTACCTGCGTTTAGAGACCGATGTCCAACCCTAGACACACACAGATGCATCTGTCTCTGGTAACTGCTTGATGTGTGGATACCTACAAAAGATTGGTGGACAGCTGGAGCTCCTGTTTGCCTGTCATTGCTTTGTACATGCAGAGCTGTCAGCAACTAGCTGTCAGCCTATCTACAGTAATCTGCTGATTTTCAGTTTTTCTAAATCTAAAGCTTTCATTAAAAAAAATATACTGGTGATCCTGCCATGAAGGTCTTTGCTCAGACAGTTCCTGTTACGGGTAACAGGACACTGTAGATATCACATGGGCATCTGATGGAGGCTGCCGGTGCACAGGCATTATCCAGTGGTCACCATCAGGAAATCTGTCCTGAGAAATGCCATGTGTCCATATTTTATTGTGCACTCTAGTCATAATTGTAAATGAAGCCTTCAGTTGCTTACAGGGAACATGGCCTCATGTGCATTTTTTTTGTATCCAGGCATTGCTACTGGTGATCCTAAAAAGTCAGTACTAGGATGTTTCTGGCAGGCACCAATTGGATCCAAACCTACCTTGGAAGTTTGAATGTGATTGGTGATACGGGGAGCAGAGAGAGCAAAAGTTACACAGCACAGACGACTTTAGGAAGTGCATTACCAGTGACCCTGTGTGATTCTCTTAGAATTCTTTCTTGCGTTATATTACAAAGAATTCAGATTAATATAAAATAGAAAAAGTGTGCCCATTCCAGAACAGGCAGTGTCGAGGTGGTGGCATAGGGAGGGGGTTTGCAGGCACAGTGGTGAGAGCAGGACAAGGTTGAGGGGCATTGTGAGACATGGATTGAGAGTGGGAGGAGTGAATAGGCTTGGTTAGAGAGGGGGTTTAAGCGTATCGGTGAAGGGGTTGGTGCAGAAAAAGGGGTGATGGTGGATGGTGTGCATACATAGTGTTGGGGGGGGGGGGGGTATGAATGCTTTGTGTAGGTATGGAGTAAAAGATGGGCCCCTGGGGAGGTGGTGATAGTGGTGATGCAGACATATTGGGCAGAGTGAGTTAAAGAGGAGGGATAAATGTGCAGCTGTGGAGAGGGCGGGGAGGGCAAGAGTGGTGGAGGGTGTACAGGCACAGTGCGGAGGGGGTTAGGGGTTGCACTTTATACAGCCATAAAGTGAGAGTGGTGAGAAGCATCCACAGGCAAAACATGTGAGGAAGTAGAGGTGCAGTAATGAGAGCAGGGGGTTTATGGTGGTGAAAGGGGAAGTGGATGGGGGGGCTTTAGGTGTGAAGTTGAGGTTGGGAAAGGATGTGGGGCGCAGGTGCAGTGGGAGGTGAGAGAAAAAGGGGGCACAGGTGTGGTTGGTAGTGGAAAAAGGGGGCTGCAAAGGAATGGGATGAAAATTGCACCTCACCGATTCGCACAGGAACATGGTCCGTGTTCCTGTGCGAATCAGTGAGGTGCAATTTTCATATATATATTCATATATATATATTTATGTGTGAACCTGGCCCTTAAAGCCCTTGCTACAAGCTGACATTTTGTAGACAAATGGTAAAATATAGCACCCAAGAATTTGAAATCTACAAATCTTTATAAATATACAAAATTGGGTGTGAACCGGCCCTTACACTTATCAAACAGACCAAAAAGGAAGTTAATAATATGAAGGTTATTGTTCGGTATACGAACCTGTTTAAAGCCGAAGTGCAGGCAAAATAAAAAAAATTGAAAAATCAGCACCAGGGACATAACTTACAATCACTAGGATGCATCACTTGTGCTGATGCCTCTTCGTTTAGTGCAAATCCCCCTCTGTCCACCCACCTTTGCTGGGGTAATCATCCAGCACAGCAGGGGTTAATGGTAATCATCCAGCTCTGCGGGGGTGTTTAACCCTTTTTCGGCTGCTCGCGGGGGGTAAAACCGCACCGCGAGCGGCCGAATACCGCGGTTAAAACGACGGTAAAGCAGCGCTAAATATAGCGCTGCTTTACCGTCACCGCGGCTCCCCGTCCCAGTGTGAAAGGGGCCTAAGAGTGCCAGACTATGTCTGTTGTCTCTGCCCAGATGCCCCAGTCATAGAAGGCCTTACTACAAGATCTATGAACGGAGGGGGCAAAGCTATCGATGATCCACCCGTCCTCCATTCATAGATCACATTTTATTCATAGAAGCTGTAGTACATAATCAGGCACTCTTGATAAGAGCCTGTGACAGCCCCATAGTTGTATTAAAGTGGATGTAAACCCACTCTCATCCTTTCTAAACTACTGCCATAGTGGTTATCTATAAGGCTATACATGCCTCCTGCATGTATCCTTACCTGACAAATGTCTCCCCTCTGTCTGTTATGAGACCCAAAAAACTGCAGATTCTGTAGGCATATCTGTTGTCCGAAGCTCAGTGGGTGGATTTGTGATGTCACTAGACTGCCCGCCCACCTCTGCACTCCCCTTGTCAACATGCATTTTCTCCTGTGTATTTCTTACACTGAACTTCTGCTATGATCACTAACATCCAGTAAAAACCCTGAAAAGTCACCACATGACTTCAGCATGCCCAATCATGCTGAGGTGTGGAGCAGCCAATCCTGGGAGAGCTGGAGAAGAAGGGAGGAGGGGATCTGAAGTACACAGCATGTCTCTCTCAGGCTCCTGCATGAGATATGTAAATCGCCTGTCACTTGCAGCAAAGGGGGAGAAACTGACTCCTATTTCTCTGTCTGTCAGTTTTTATCTCACTGAAAAAAGATAAGAGGACTGCTCAGAGCTGGATTAACTCTCTGTGGCAAGACTGGGCACAGATGACATGAAATCCTATACTGTACAAGGTGCAAGCCTTAAATAAACATTGTATTTTTAGGTTTACATCCACTTTAAGCCCTGCCACACTAGTTGGGGGGTATGATGGAGAAGGATTTTAACTGAAAGGGTTTTTTTTTTTTTTTAAATTTTCGGACAGTTGGGTGGTTGAGCCACCTTTGCATGTTCCAGATCCTCCTCAGTAATATGCTATAAATATAAATTAAAATAATAATATACTTCTATATATACTTCTCAGTAATATACATTAAGTTGTGTTTCTCAACCTTTTTTTCACTCAAGGCATCCTTTTAAAATTCTGTACAATCTAAAGGCACCCCATTCTAAAATGTATACAATTCTCAGTAACATAGCATAGAAACCAATCAGCTTCTAGCTTCAGCTTGTTCAAATGGAAGCTGATTGGCTACCATGCAGAGCTGCACCAGATTTTGCACTCTCCAGTTTTAGTAAATCAACCCCAATGAATATAAAGTAAAATTACATTAATATAAATAAGCTCCTTCTCAGTAGCCTGCTATAACTTTAAAGTAAAATAATAATAATATATAGTAAATGTGCTCTCTCAGTAATATAATATAAATATACACTATAATAATATAAAAAAAAGCTCCTTTTCAGTAATATACATAAATAAAGCAGTATTTCTAAACCTTTTTTCACTCAAGGCATTTAAAACTCTCATTCTAAAATGTCAAAAATGAAGCTCCTTCTCAGTAACATGCTATAAATACACTGTAAAATAATATTATTAACCACTTCCCGACCGCCCCATGTAGATATACGTCGGCAGAATGGCACGTACAGGCAGAATCACGTACCTGTACGTGCCATTCTTCAGGCGGTTGGGGGGTCCGATCGGACCCCCCTCCGCCGGCGGGGACGGTCGGGATCGTGTCAGGAGCGATCCGGGACGAGGGGACGGCCAGTGGTTTCTGGCCACCCCCTCGCGATCGCTCCTGGCCAATGAAAAGCTTCCCCTTCCTGTCTATTGTATAGACAGGAAGGCGGAAGTGATGTCACGCTCGGTGCGCCGGTCTATGTGACCGGAGACGCCGAGCGGCGAACATGTAAAGGTTAGTGCACAACAGTACACTGACACCAGTACAGTTAGGCACATATTCCACCCCCCTGTCACCCCCTGATCACCCCCCAGATCACCCCCTCCCCCCCCAGTCACAGTGTCACTAATTGCAGTGATCATTTTTTTACTGATCACTGCATTTAGTGTCAGTGTGACTGTAATAACTGTCAGGGCAGTTAGTTTTAGGTCCAAGGTAGCCCCCTACCCCCCCCTAATAAAGGTTTAACCCCTTGATTGCCCCCCAGGTAACCCTTTCACCCCCTTTTGCCAGTGTCACTAAGCGATCGTTTTTCTGATCGCTGTATTAGTGTCACTGCTGTCGCTAGGTAACCATTTTTTTTTTTTTAGGTAACCGCCATGTTTATATAGGTTCATAAATAGTTTTATAGGTCAGGTACCCCCATATTACAACCTAAATAAAGGTTTTAACCCCTTGATTGCCCCTAGAGTTAACCCTTTCACCAGTGATCACTGTATAACTGTCACTGGTGACGCTGGTTAGCCAGTTAGTTATTTCGTTATTTAGGTTCCCCGTCAGGTTTTTATATAGCGTCAGGTACCCCCATATATTACCTAATAAAGGTTTTAACCCCCTGATTGCCCCTAGTTAACCCTTTCACCCCCTTTTGCCAGTGTCACTAAGCGATCGTTTTTCTGATCGCTGCATTAGTGTCGCTAGGTAACCATTTTTTTTTTTTTAGGTAACCGCCATGTTTATATAGGTTCATAAATAGGTTTATAGGTCAGGTACCCCCATATTACAACCTAAATAAAGGTTTTAACCCCCTGATTGCCCCTAGAGTTAACCCTTTCACCAGTGATCACTGTATAACTGTCACTGGTGACGCTGGTTAGCCAGTTAGTTATTTCGTTATTTAGGTTCCCCGTCAGGTTTTTATATAGCGTCAGGTACCCCCATATATTACCTAATAAAGGTTTAACCCCCTGATTGCCCCTAGTTAACCCTTTCACCCCCTTTTGCCAGTGTCACTAAGCGATCGTTTTTCTGATCGCTGCATTAGTGTCGCTAGGTAACCAGTTTTTTTTTGTATTACTGTTACGGGTGACGCTGGTTAGTTAGCTTGTTTTTTATACTGTCAGGGCACCCGCCATTTATTACCCAATAACGGTTTAACCCCCTGATCGCCCGGCGGGTGATATCAATTAGGTTTTAGGGTCAAATAAGGTCTGCGTCGCCCCAGGTTAGTGCCAGTACCGCAAACACCCACGCACAAAGCATACACCTCCCTTAGTGGCACAGTATCTGAACAGATCAATATCTGATCTGATCAGATCTATACTAGCGTCCCAGCAGTTTAGGGTTCCAAAAAAAAAACGCATTGTTAGCGGGATCAGCCCAGATACCTGCTAGCACCTGCGTTTTCCCCCTCCGCCCAGCCCAGCCCACCCAAGTGCAGTATCGATCGATCACTGTCACTTACAAAACACTAAGCACACATAACTGCAGCGTTCGCAGAGTCAGGCCTGATCCCTGCGATCGCTAACAGTTTTTTTGTGGTAGCGTTTTGATTCAGTCGCTTCAGTCAGGAGCTTTTTTACCTGTGAATCTCAAAAAAATAAAAAAAAATAAAATAGTTGTCGTTTTATTGTTCTCTCTCTCTCACTCTATTCTCTCTCTATTGTTGCTCTTTTTTTACTCCATTCTATTCTGCAATGTTTTATTATGTTTTATCATGTTTTATCATGCTTGCTTTTCAGGTATGTAATTTTGTTTACTGTGTTTTAGTGTTAAGCATTTTTTTGTTTTCAGGTGCGCCATTCAGTTGCAACGCGGATTTATTTATCTTGACAGCAACAGCGTTTGCTCCCACGATACATAAAGACGCGACTCCAACACTGTAGGAGGTGATTTCACCACCACAGTTAAAAAAAAGAGCATATATGCCGAAGCATGGGGGCAGCAGAGGGCGGAGGAGCGATTGGCTCCTAATGCCGCGTACATACGGTCGAAATTCCGACCGTGTGTACACGGCATAACTTTTGCGGGAGGATGCCCCCATGCATCGGCATATATAAATGGTGCATGTATGCCCATCATTAGAAGTGGGTGGATGAAGGGAGGTATTCTAATGGTGGGCATACCCACCAATCAATCTCTTTTTTTCGTTCAGCCAAGAGGCTGCATGAAAAAAAAAAGATTACAATATATGTCCAGTATGTTGCTGGACTTTGAATGGTTATACCAGAATGATGCCTGCAGGTTTAGGTATCATCTTGGTATCATTCTTTTCAGCCAGTGATCGGCTTTCATGTAAAAGCAATTCTAGCGGGTAATTAGCCTCTAGACTGCTTTTACAAGCAGTGGGAGGGAATGTCCCCCCTCCCGGATATAAACCGCGCCATTGGGAAATTGGGAAAGCATTTTATCACACCAATCTTGGTGTGGTCAGATGCTTTGAGGGCAGAGGAAAGATCTAGGGTCTAATAGACCCCAATTTTTTCAAAAAAAGAGTACCTGTCACTGCCTATTGCTATCATAGGGGATATTTACATTCCCTGAGATAACAATAAAAATCATAACAAAGAAAAAAAATGGAAGGAACAGTTTAAAAATAAAATAAAAAAGCTAAATAAATAAAAAAAAAAACAAAAAAAAAAAAAAAAGCACCCCTGCCCCCCCTTCTCTTGCGCAAAGGCGTACACAAGCGTTGGTCTGGCGTCATATGTAAACAGCAATTGCACCATGCATGTGAGGTATCACCGCGAAGGTCAGATCGAGGGCAGTAATTTTAGCAGTAGACCTCCTCCGTGAATCTAATGTGGTATCATGTAAAGGCTTTTAAAGGCTTTTAAAAATGTATGTAGTTTGTCGCCACTGCGTGTTTGTGCGCAATTTTAAAGCATGTCGTGTTTGGTATCCATGTACTCGGCCTAAGATCATATTTTTTATTTCATCAAAAATTTGAGCAATATAGTGTGTTTTAGTGCATTAAAATAAAAAAAAGTGTATTTTTTCCACACAAAAATGCGTTTGAAAAATCGCTGCGCAAATACTGTGTGGAAAAAAAAAAATGCAACACCCACCATTTTAATCTGTAGGGCCTTTGCTTTAACATTATATATAGTGTTTGGGGGTTCAACGTAATTTTCTTGCAAAAAAAAAATATGTTTTCATGTAAACAAAAAGTGTCAGAAAGGGCTTTGTCTACAAGTGGTTAGAAGAGTGGGTGACGTGTGACATAGGCTTCTAAATGTTGTGCATAAAATGCCAGGACAGTTCAAACCCCCCCCAAATGACCCCATTTTGGAAAGTAGACACCCCAAGCTATTTGATGAGAGCAATGTTGAGCCCATTAAATATTTTTTTTTTTTGTCCCAAGAGATTGAATAATGAAAAAAAAAAAAAAATATATATTTTTTTTACAAAAAGTTGTCACTAAATGATATATTGCTCAAACATGTCATGGGCATATGTAGAAATACACCCCAAAATACATTCTGTTGCTTCTCCTGAGTACGGGGATACCACATGTGTGGGACTTTTTTGGAGCCTAGCTGCGTACGGAACCCCAAAAACCAATCACCGCCTTCAGGCTTTCTAAGGGTGTAATTTTTTATTTCACTTCTCACTGCCAATCACAGTTTCGGAGGCCATGGAATGCCCAGATGGCATAAAACCCCCCAAAATGACCCCATTTTGGAAAGTAGACACCCCAAGCTATTTGCTGAGAGGTATTGTGAGTATTTTGCAGATGTCGCTTTTTGTCACAAAGTTTTGAAAATTGAAAAAAAAAAAAAAATTTTTTTTTTTCTTTACTTTCTTCATTTTCAAAAACAAATGAGAGCTGTAAAATACTCACCATGCCTCTCAACAAATAGCTTGGGGTGTCTACTTTCCAAAATGGGGTCATTTGGGGGGGTTTTGTGCTATTTTGGCATTTTATGGCCTTCGAAACTGTGATAGGTAGTGAGGAGTGAAATCAAAAATTTGCACCCTTAGAAATCCTGAAGGCGGTGCTTGGGTTTCGGGGCCCCGTACGCGGCTAGGCTCCCAAAAAGTCCCACACATGTGGTATCCCCATACTCAGGAGAAGCAGCAAAATGTATTTTGGGGTGCAATTCCACATATAACTATGGCATGTGTGAGCAATATATCATTTAGTGACAACTTTTTGAAAAAAAAAAAAATCTTTTTTATTTTTGTCTTTATTCAATCACTTGGGACTAAAAAAAAAAATATTCAATGGGCTCAACATGCCTCTCAGCAAATAGCTTGGGGTGTCTACTTTCCAAAATGGGGTCATTTGGGGGGGTTTTGTACTTCTCTGCCATTTTAGCACCTCAAGAAATGAAATAGGCAGTCATAAATTAAAAGCGGTGTAAATTCCAGAAAATGTACTCTAGTTTGTAGACGCTATAACTTTTGCGCAAACCAATAAATATACGCTTATTGGCATTTTTTTTACTAAAGACATGTGGCTGAATACATTTTGGCCCAAATGTTTGACTAAAATTGAGTTTATTAGATTTTTTTTATAACAAAAAGTAGAAAATCTCTTTTTTTTTCAAAATTTTCGCTCTTTTTCCGTTTATATCGCAAAAAATAAAAATCACAGAGGCAATCAAATACCATCAAAAGAAAGCTCTATTTGTGGGAAGAAAAGGACGCAAATTTCGTTTGGTTACAAAATTGCATGACCGCGCAATTACCAGTTAAAGTAGTGCAGTGCGAAATTGAAAAAAGACCTCTGGTCCTTTGGCTGCCAAATGGTCCGGGGCTGAAGTGGTTAATATTAATTTATATAAGCGCCTCTATAATATGCTATAAATATAAAGTAAAATGATAATAATCTCCTCAGTAATCTGCTATAAATATAAAGTAAAAAAATGAATACCGTAATATAAATAAGCTCCTCTGTAATATGCTATAAATATAAAATAAAATGATAATAATCTCCTCAATAATCTGCTATAAATATAAAGTAAAAAATGAATAATATAAATAAGCCCCTCCTTAGTAATATACTATGGGATGATTTACTAAAACTGGAGGGTGAAAAATCTGGTGCAGCTTTTCATAGTTACCAGTCCGCTTCTAACTTCAACGTGTTCAGTTAGGCTGGGTTCACATATATGTGAATAAACCCGCATCCAATTCTCATGACAGGCGAGTGTGTCCGTCTCTCAATGGTTCCAGGGTGGCCGCGGTCTGGATTGCAGAAGGGTCCTGTGCGCCTTTGGGTTCGGTTCAGGTGCGAATTCAGGAAAAAATTTGGACACGAATCGCACCGGACTCCCTACTGTGAACCCGACCTTAAACTTTGACAAAAACAATGGAAGCTGATTGGCTACCATGCACAGCTGCACCAGATTTTGCACTCCCCAGTTTTAGTAAATCAACTCCAATGAATATAAACAAAAAAAATAAATAAAATAATAATATTAATAAAAATAAGCTTCTTTTTTCAGTAGCATGCTATAAATATAAAGTAAAATAATAATAATATATAGTAAATGGGTGCCTTCTCAGTAATATATTATAAATATACACTATAATAATAATATAAATGAGCTCCTCCTCAGTAATGTGCTATAAATGTAAACTAAAATAATAATAATATAGATAAGCTCCTTCACAGTAACATACTATAAATAGAAGTTAAAAAATAATATTAATATAAAGAAGCTCCTCCTCAGTAATATACTATAAATATAACAAATATATAACAAAATAATTTTAAATACAAAGAAAAAATATAAATGGGGAAAAGGAAACTCCTTGTAATAGCACTGCAGGTGTACAAATGCAGGAACTCAAAGGCACACATCTCCTCAACAAAGCCGTTCAGAAATTGTCAGGTAATTTAGCTCAGCATCTACCAAAAACCGAAATATAATTTTTGGGGGACTTTAACGACTCTATGGCAGAAGAAAAAAAAATCTCTTTTAAAATAACTAATGTATATGCTTATAAAAGCACTCCTTATGATGTGTTGGATGCTTTTTATAAATTAATTTCAGGGAAGTGGCAGGAATTAATGGTAACTATTTTAGTTAATGTGGAGAGAAAAATGAATGCACAAATAGTAATTTGTGTGAGGAGTCATTTGGTAAAATAAAAAGCATAAGAATATTTGAAAGCGGCGTGGGCTTTTAAGCAGCATAATTAATGCTTGTAAATATCTAGTGGTCTGGAGGCTACACAAAGTAGAGTTCCAACCAGAGGACAACCTGTAGCTTTTCCTAATTCGTTATAGAGAGACAAGCCAAAGAACCCGTTCTCTTCATTTTTGGAGCTCTGTGTAGGAGTATAAAACAATTCCACAGATAATGTGGCAGTCTATAGTAACTGGCAGTATTTAATTTATCATGACTGTACTGCATAAAGCAGAACTGAAGGCAATATGTTATTTTTAATTTTGGATGGAGTAAACATAACCC
Organism: Lithobates sylvaticus; assembly: GCA_028564925.1. Classification (NCBI taxonomy): domain Eukaryota; kingdom Metazoa; phylum Chordata; class Amphibia; order Anura; family Ranidae; genus Lithobates; species Lithobates sylvaticus. The sequence continues at coordinate 139,317,340 of CM053027.1, forward strand.
CTCTCAGCTCTTTTTGCCACCTGTGCCCCAATGGGGAGATTTCTCTTCGCTTCCTGTGTCATAGCCAAAACAGGAAGTGGGAAATCCTTCCAAAGTGAGGGAATCCCCAGTAGTCCACAGATCTAGGGAATTTCTTTTATTTTTGCTGAAATCGGTAACCAAGAAAAGCAGAGAGGTTAAATCTCCCTAATCGTGGCACAGATGGCATTATGAATCTGACAGACATGTGGTCTAATCCCCTTCCACTATATCTTATGGTGGCCATACACACTTCTTCTTTTCTTATTTGATTAATGTGATTGATTGGGTTTGATCCAACTAAGCCATCAGCCAGGGCGGAAATTTATCAATTGTTTTTGCAATAATCGGGATCATTAAGATGCTTTGGTCAGGATTTTGATCATATTTTAATCAACCAGATTATGAGATTGCATGTTGAAAACAGAGATGCAATTGATAATTTGTGAACTCCATTATTCCTATGAGGAGATCCATTGGAAAATCATTTCTCAAAGCATGTATGGCCATCATCAAATAAAAAAAAAAAGTTTTGCTTTCAGTTATACTTTAAAGATGAGCACCTGCCTCTTGAGAATTGAACACAAGTTCTCAATGGGGTTAAGGTCTGGGGATGGACTCCAAACTTTGATGTTTTGTTCCCCAAAACACTTGGTTATCACTTTTGCCTTATGGCAAGGTTCTCAATCATGCTGTAAAAGGCATTGTTCATCGCCAAACTGTGCTTGGATAGTTGGGAGAAGTTGCTCTCGGAGGATGTTTTTGTACCATTCTTTATTCATGGCTACCGTTCTTAGGCAAAATTGTGAGTGAGCCCACTCCCTTGGCATGAATGGTCTCAGGATGCTTTACTGTTGGCATGGCACAGGACTGATGGTAGCGCTCACCCTTTCTTCTCTAAGGTTTTTTCCGAATGCCCCAAACAACTGGAAAGGGGATTCGTCAGAGAAAATGACTTTAACCCAGTTCTCAGCAGTCTAATCCCTGTACCTTTTGTAGATGTTTTTTCCTGGAGAGAAGTGGCTTCTTTTCTGCCCTTCTTGACACCAGACCATCCTCCAAAAGTCTTTGCCTCGCTGTGCGTGCAGATGCGCTCACACCTGCCTGCTGCCATTCCCAAGCAAGCTCTACACTGGTGGTGCCCCAATCCCGCAGCTGAATCAACTGTAGGAGACGGTCCTGGCGCTTGCTGGACTTGGGTGCCCTGAAGTCTTCACAAATGCAGTGGAAATGTTTTTTTTTATGGGATTAAGTTCATTTTCATGGCAAAGAGGGATTTTGCAATAATTGCAATTTATCTGATCACTCTTCATACCATTCTGGAGTATTCAAATTGCCATCATAAAAACTGGCAACAGACTGTGAAAATGAATATTTGTGTCATTCTCAAAACTTTTGGTTGCGGCTGTACTACCTAGGTTCAAAAACCAAAGTAGTATAAATAGCGTACTACAAAAAAAAGCCACAGTGGGTAGAACAAAAAGAATAGAACTGGCTTACCCCAATGAAACACCACAGCCAAGCATGCTGGATGTCCTAAACTTACTGGGAGGTCCCAGGGTGCCGCAGAAAACCTGCAGCTCCCATTGATAAAGCGTCACAAAAAGGGTGGGATTTAATTTAATAATGTGCCTCCTATGGCTACCGCAGCCATACAGTAAGATTAATGCTGGAAAGGGGGTCTAGGCTGGATGAACAGTCCCCAGTTATAATAGGCCAGTAGAAATTTGCCGCAAACACAGCCAGAGTGCCGCTGTTAGCCTTGTGTGGCATGACATGCTTGGAAGCCGTCAGGGTGTCCCTCACCTTGCCCCCAGAGAGTGACGTCATTTTCTGCGGCCCGCCGTGTAGTTTCCAGCACATTTATCAGGAATATGACATGTTGGGTTTACATCTTCTTTAAGAATGGATAACTAATTTTGTAAACAATATCTCTAATATGGAGTTTTTAGGACTTCACCTTGCCCTTGATCCAATGCTGCTGCATGTGCCGTCAGAAGAACTGGGTTGGCAAAGGAAGGTCAGAATGACTTCTACTTTGTCCTCTGTGCTAGATCAGATTTGTTTTTCCAAATCACATTGACAGCTACAGCACTCAGGGAACGTCTGCCACTGTACAGATAACTGATCTCTATAGTTGTTGTATATATCCTTACATATCCTGTACATCTTGCGCACAGCCAACATACTGAAGTAAAAGAGCTTTCCTTTGTATTCCTCCAAAGCAGATGGAATAATAATATAGACAGATACCTTCAGAGACTCTAGTGCTCTGTGATATCTATGCTGACTGCTAATAGTAGATCTAAACCCGTTCTCTGAAATCTCATATAAGCCAATAGCATGTTGTTGTCATTTTTGAAGTCAAAAGGTCGCTTTACAGAATCTGCAACTTCCTTAGGAAATAATACCTGACCATAAAGGTTCATGGTCAAGCACTTCCTGTTATATGGTGACAACTCTTTGACCCTATTTCCCAATTGGTTACGGTCCCATGTGCTCCTGGTGGAGATTATAAACTGCCATGCCATTCATTGATTGCAAAGCCATGTACTTCTACTGAATGCTGTCGCTGGAACCATATGTAGACTAGAAGTGGCTGCACTGATGACATTTAAAAAAAAAAAAAAGTCATAGTTATTGTCTATAATACACAATGCAAATGCAGCATTCCTTTGACATTGGGTTGAGATACTTATGAGGTCATTCAGAATTTATTACAGGTGTATTTGACCTGCAGTTTACATCCTCTGACTTTAATTTAACCTGCTTGAAGTGTCTCATGTACTCCCATAGACTTGTATAAGGAGAGTTCATTTTAGGCCTGATTCACACTTGTGCAGGTGGCAGTTTGCAAATTGCTGGTGCATTTTGCATTTTTCAATACACATCTTTAAACCATTGAAGTCTATGGAACCAAAAACAAGAAAAAAAACCCTGGCCGTTTCCATACAATGCACAGATGTGACCTACATCCATAGGAAACCATGTTAAATGGACTGTAGTGTGTTTCTGCAAAACTGAAAATGCACTAAAAATCATAGGTGTGAACCAGGCCTTAGTGCACATAAACACAATAACTTTTTTATCTATCAATTTTTTGGGTAAAATATAAAAGATGGGTTTGGGTCAAGTAAATAGATACCCAACATGTCAAGCCTTAAAATTGCGCAGACTGATTAAACGCTGACTAACTTTAGTACCCAATATGGTAATTTTCGGTGACATTTTAAAAGCAAACCATGAATGATGGCCCCAGAATTATTGCTCCCACTTTGATGTTCACAGTGATATCCAATGTGTGGTGCAATTGTTGTTTCCATACTTAGGTGCACTGACTGCATTTATGGTCATGTGTATGTAGGGATGGGGGCTGTAAAACTGTTTTGTGTATTTATGTGTTACTTTAATTTTTTCAATTTTTTGTGTTTGATTAGATCAGTGGTAATTTTGGCAGCAAATTTCAATTTAGTTTTAGTCTTAGGACTAAAATGGCATGTTAGATTTAGTCCCATTTTAGTCTTCTGCAATTGTTTTCGTTTTAGTCGTATTTAGTCAACTAAATCTCCAATACATTTTAGTCGACTAAAACTCGTTTTAGTCGCCTAAAATCAAATGGGTGTACTTGCATTGTAATGCATTAATTAACATTTCTCTAAAATTTACAAACTCATTATATACTCCTGGAGTGAAAAATCAAATATGTTATTATTTATGGTATTGAGATATGAACATCCACTACAGACCAGTGTTAATTTTGAAGTAAAATTTAAATGTAATTTTAGTCTTTTGACTAAAATGGCATTTTAGTTTTAGTCCCATTTTAGTCTTTTTTAGTCATCTCAATTGTTTTAGTTTTAGTCGTATTTTAGTCGACTAAAATAGTATTCATTTAGTCAACTTAATAAAATAGTATTAATTTAGTCGACTTAATAAAATAGTATTCCTTTAAAATGTTTTAGTCGTTTTTCGATGAAATTAACGCTGGATTCGATTCATCCCTGGCCATCTGGGGAATGACAGCATTAAACCCCATAAGTGACTTAATATATATTGCTCTTGTGCGTTCATTCACTGGAGGGGAGATGGAGGTTCACTGGTCCCCCTCCGCTCTACCCTACAACACCCATGCCAGTCCTGGACCCACAGGAGGAACAGCGGAGCCTGGGATACCTAGCAGGAAAGGAGAGGGGGGTTGTCACATGGGGAGGGAAAACTGATACCCTCTGTGGGTGTAAAAGCCCCATCTCGATCCAGTGATGTTGCATGAGAGACTCAGTGTCTGGGACTCCCCTGCTCATTGGCAGAGACAGCAGCGAGGCGCCATTGGCTCCCGCTACTGTCAATTAAAGTCAGGGAGCCAATGAGGAGAGAAAGGGGGTGGGGCCGGACCACGGCTCTGTGTTTGAATGGACACAGGGAGCTGTGGCTTGGCTTAGGTGTCCCAATAGCAAGCTGCTTGCTATGGGGTCACTCAACAGGAGGGAGGGGCCAGGATGGCCGAAGAGGGACCCCGAGAAGAAGAAGATTGGTTTTGCACAGAGCAGCCCCAATGTATAATATGTTTGTTATTTTTAATGTTAAAAAAAACAGAGACTTCAGTATCACTTTAAGGCTCGGTTCATCTGATCTGATTTTGATCCAACTTTCAGTGCGATTGTGTAAGGGAACTTTGTTGCTACTTTGAAGTAGTTTGCATAATCTACGGGGCCAAAATCATGCTGGAATCGCACCAAAGGAGTACAGGAACATTTTCTAAAATCTCATGGTGCTGAGTCACATTGATGTGAAGGGGCATAGAAAATAATGTGATTTCCATTGTCATGCGATTCTGGTCGACTCAAGTCCCATCAGAAATCGCACCAGTGTGAATGCAGTCTAAAAGCCCTTGCTACCAGCCAATGTTTATAAACAGTGCTGGTAGACAAGTGGGTAAAATATAGCACTAAATATAGCACATACACATCTTTATAACTATAAAAAATGATTTTAAAAGTACAAATTAGACAAGGAAATCCAGAGGATAAGGACCTCTAGCTACATATCAGGTATAGATCATGCTCATTTGACCTCTTGATCTTGTACATTACAAATTGATACACTGTATATACTAAATTTCACAAAACCATTTTTGGAATTCACCGACCCGTCATCTCCTGTTTACTCGGCTCTAACTCGGCTCTTACTCGGCTCTGACGTCACACACACAGTCCCGCCTCCGCCACCGGCATTGGACCAGTGTTCTGTCTATCACAGGAGCTGGTCCAATGCCAATGGCGGGACTGTGTATGTGACTGCCGACTGAGAGCCGAGGAAACAGGAGATGACGGCTCCGTGATTTCCTGCACTGCATTGATGAGAGATGGTGAGGCTGCAGATGGGCATTAATCAGGCATCTGCATTGATGGAAGATGGGCTGCAGATAGGTGCAGATCAGGCTGCAGATGCACATAGACCAGGCTGCATTGAAGCTGCAGATAGGCACAGACCAGGCTGCATTGAAGCTGCAGATGGGCACAGACCAGGCTGCATTGAAGCTGCAGATGGGCACAGACCAGGCTGCATTGAAGCTGCAGATGGTCACAGATCAGGCTGCATTGAGGCTGCAGATGGACACAGATCAGGCTGCACTGAGGCTGCAGATGGACACAGATCAGGCTGCATTGAAGCTGCAGATGGGCACAGATCAGGCTGCATTGAAGCTGCAGATGGGCACAGATCAGGCTGCATTGAAGCTGCAGATGGGCACAGATCAGGCTGCATTGAGGCTGCAGATGGGAACTAATCAGGCTGCATTGAGGCTGCAGACGGGCACAGATCAGGCTGCACTGAGGCTGCAGATGGGCACAGATCAGGCTGCATTGAAGCTGCAGATGGGCACAGATCAGGCTGCATTGAGGCTGCAGATGGGCACTAATCAGGCTACATTGATGCTGCAGATGGGCACTAATCAGGCTGCATTGATAGGCACTGACCATTATTTAGCTTCAAAGTGGTTTATTTAAAAAAAACCAAAAAACAGTTTAAAATTAAATTAAATTGAAGGTGCGTGTTATATGCTGATAAATACGGTAAGTGTTTGCAATTCTTGAGCATAATTATTTCAAGTCCCTTTGACACATTATACTCCTGGAATGATAGCACTTCAAGACTTGTAATATCCCCTCAATTTTTAAATGTTTTGAAAAGCATAAGCAGACATTAATAACATTAATAAAGCCCATGTTAATAGTTTACCTATTTTCTTCGAGAGGTTCGAGCCTTTTAACACTCCAGTGCCGATTCACAACTATGTTTTTGTGCATTGACACACATTATTGTAAGTCTTCCCATTCACTTTAAATGGCACTTAAAGTGATATTAATATTATTATTATTATACAGGATTTATATAGCGCCAACAGTTAGCTAACAGACTGACTCCATACTGCATTGTTCACTGCTTTCCTGTGAAGACTGAACGTTCCGACAACCAGCACAGAGAGCAGAAGTCTGCAGCATTGAATGTTGTAAACTACAAGTCCTTGATTAAAGCGGTTCTGCACTGCTTTTTTTTTTTTTTGGGGAATATGCCAAGGCCATATAGCTAAATTGGGGGACTCACCTGTTTCATCTTCCATCTCGATCGCAGCCGGTTTTCCTCCGATAAAATTCTTTATATGCTTTTCTGCTGGGGGCCATCTTGCCTGTGGGCATGTGAAACCCCACAGGCACTTTAGATGGCCCAGCATGCACCGCCGTTACTGCGCCGAGCTCGCGCGTGCGCAGTAACGGCAAAGTGCAGCTCACGTTCTCCGAAATCTCGCAAGATGTCGGCACATCTGCCGAAATCTCGCGAGATTTCGGAAGATGTGTCCGAAATCTCGCGAGATTTCGGAAGATGTGGCCGAAATCTCGCGAGATTTCGGAAGATGTGTCCGAAATCTCGCGAGATTTCGGAAGATGTGTCCGAAATCTCGCGAGGTTTCGGAAGATGTGGCCAAAATCTCGCGAGGTTTCGGAAGATGTGGCCGAAATCTCGCGAGATTTTGGAAGATGCCCGCACAGACTCCTGGGATCAATGACACCAGATCCCAGGAGACAGTGCGGCGTGACAAGGATCCCCGCACAGACCCCGCCCACCCCCGCAGAGACAGAAGACAGGAAGTCATCGATTACAAGGTAAGTGAAAAAAAAAAAAACACATTTCATTTAGTACTCTTTGCCTGATTTGGAAGGCAAAGAGATTTACTAAATGAAATGTGTGCAGAACCGCTTTAAGATTTTTTTTTTAATTGTTTACTGGGGAATATATATTTTGTTGTGCTAATAGCATTAAATGTTCATTTAATAAAAACAAAACAAAACAAACATACTTACCTGTTATACTTACCTGCTCTGTGAAGTGTTTTTGCACAGTGCAGCCCCAATCCTCCTCTTTTCAGGTCCCTGGTCGGTGCTCCTGGCTTCTCCTCTTCAGCCAGAGTCCCCAATAACAAGGCGCTTGCTCTGGGGGGCACTGGTGCATGCTGGCTCCTGAGCCCCGCTCTATGCATCTATAAGACACACCTCTGTGTGGTGAGTGCGTTTTGCCTGCAACCTCACCAAAGGTGCAGAAAGTGGGATTTGTTTCTGCACCCAACCACATGGGTGTGAAGACAGGCTTATGCAGTGGAGAAATTAAAAGATCAGTGAGAATATACAGAGTAGTGTACCTTTTTATAAGCCAGATCTATTTAAAAAATAAATGCAGAAATGATATCATTTGTTACAAACACTTAGATTGGCCTAACGAGGTTTGATTGAAAAAAATAAATGGATTCCCCGTAGGGTTGCCACTTTTTCTTTAACCACTTAAGCCCCTCGGACCATTTGGCTTGCCAAAGACCAGAGCGTTTTTTGGTGATTCGGCACTGCGTCGCTTTAACTAACAATTGCGCGGTCGTGCCATGTGGCTTCCAAACAATAAAATAACTACTATTTTGAAAAAAACGCAATATTTTTGACTTTTTGCTATAATAAATATCCCCCAAAAATATATATAAAAAAAAAAAATTTCTCCTCAGTTTAGGCTGATATGTATTCTTCTACATATTTTTGGTAAAAAAATATCGCAATAAGCGTTTTATTGATTGGTTTGTGCAAAAGTTATACCGTCTACAAAATAGGGGATAGTTTTATAGCATTTTTATTATAATTTTTTTTTATTACTAATAATGGCGACGATCAGCGTTTTTTATCATGACTACGACATTATGGCGGACAGATCGGTCCCTTTTGCCGCTATTTTGGGTCCATTCACATTTATACCGCGATCAGTGCAATTAAAAATGCATTAATTACTGTGTAAATGTGACTGGCAGTGAAGGGGTTAATCACTAGGGGACGCTGCAGGGGTTAAGTGTGTCCTAGGGAGTGATTCTAACTGTGGTGGGGAGGGGCTACGTGTGACATGACACTGATCACCGCTCCCGATCACAGGAAGCTGTGATCAGTGTCAGTGTCACTAGGCAGAACGGGGAAATGCTTGTTTACATCAGCATTTCCCAGTTCTTTCTTCCTTTACATATACAGTGTTTTAAATGACTTAGATCTGGTGGCAATGGATTCTAACATTGATTTTACGCTACATCTGTCATCTTGGCTTTTCGTAGTTTGTATAAGTAGAAAGAGATGCCAAAAACTGATATACTGCAGCATGGTAAGGCTTAAGCCCCATACACACGCGCGGATTATCCGAGGACCAGGTCCGTCGGACCATGTCCGTCATACTTTGTCTGATGTTGGTTTTGCGTACACGCGGTCGGACAAAGTTGTCGGAAAATCCGATCATTCTGAACGTGGTGACGTTTGTTGCCTACGACGGGACTACGTAGAGGCTAGTAGCCAATAGCTTTGGTCTTGTAATGTGATCTGAGCATGCGTAGCACTTTGTCCGGTCGGACAACCGTACACACGATCGGATTTGGTGTGATCGGACCGTGTTGTCGGAAAATCTATCCAGCAGGAGATAGGACTTTGTCCGTCGGACAATCCGACGTACACTGTCCGATGGTGCATACACACGGTCTGATTTTTCAACAACATTGTCCGATCGGACAGAATCCATGCAAAAATCCGACCGTGTGTATGGGGCTTAACACTGATTAATATGAATATGTGCTGTTGTTACGGGGGCTTTCACACTGATATAAGATGCCTCAGTAAGATGAAACAGTAGACAATTTATCATGCCATATAACATTACGCTTACTTTTAACCACTTGGCGTCTGCGCTATAGCCGAATGACGGGTACAGCGCAGACCTGAATTTCCGGGAGGCCTTCATATGATGTCCTCCCCTTTGCACGCTCCCCGTGCGCCATGATCACTGAGTCACCAAGACTCGGGTGATCACAGATCCGAGTAAGAGGCCAGTCCCGGCTCCTTACCGCGTGATCAGCTGTCAGCCAATGACAGCTGATCACGTGTGTAAACAAAAATTCGGTAATCGTTTTTCTTTCTCCTCACGCTGACAGCCGATCACCTGCTTATGTGCAAGGGACATCGGTCCCGAAGAGGAAGAGGCACATCTGCCTCATCTGTGCCAATCAGTACCCCCTGCCATTGCCACCTGCCAGTGCCCACCAGTGCCACCTATCAATGCCCACAAGTGCCACCTATCAATGCCCACCAGTGGTGCCAATCAGTGCCACCTAGCAGTGCTGCCTATCAGTGTAACCTACCAGTCCCTATCAGTGCCCATCACTGCCACCTATCAGTGCCACCTATTAGTGCCACTTCTCAGTGCCCACCAGTGCCACCTATCAATGCCTTTCAGTGCCACCTCTGTGTCACCTATCAGTGCCCACCAGTGTTGCATATCAGTGCCCACCAGTGTTGCCTATCAGTGCCCACCAGTGTTGCCTATCAGTGCCCACCAGTGCCGCCTTATCGGTGCCCATCAGTGCAGCCCATCAGTGCCGCCTTATCGGTGCCCATCAGTGCAGCCTATCAGTGCCCATCAGTGCAGCCTCATCAGCGTACATCAATGAAGGAGAAAAATTACCTGTTTGCAAAATTTTATAACAAAATATAAAAAAATATATATATATATTTTTTTTAAATTCGGTCTTTTAAAACTTTTTTTACAAAAAATAAAAACTGCAGAGGTGATCAAATACCACCAAAAGAAATTTCTATTTGTGGGAAAAAAATTATAAAAATGTCATTTGGGTACAGTGTTGTATAACCACGCAATTGTCATTCAAAGTGCGACAGCGCCGAAAGCTGAAAATTGGTCTGGACAGGAGGGGGGTTTAAGTGCCCAGTAAGCAAGGGGTTAATTAAGTTCAAAAACATATGGGCAAAGCTCATACATGAACTCGCCTTTGTTTTACTTGCTAGGAGAAGATCTCTAAAACATCTGTTGTTCTAAATAATATTTCAATTTAATGTTCTTTTGATTGATCACTTTGACCAAATCTTATATATATATTTTTTTGCCGTCTTCTAAGTGTTATTTTAGGGCAGCAATTTGTCAGCAGTAAATAATTTTCAACAAAGTCTTGATATTGTTACGTTCCTGTTTCGTGGAGACAAATTCAATCTGAGTGCATATGTACTTGGCAGGACTAATATAGATCACAGGCTTATGCCTGCGTTTGCCATGAGTCATTTGGTTTATGGCTTTCTGGCTCAAATTTGAAAAGCTGTCAACAGTGTTTTAAATTGGTCTTTGTTAATTAATGCAGCTTGAGGAGTTGTTCGTCAGGCATTTGTCCCTTTTATTGCCCTCCAACGTGTTCTACTCTGTGGGATGAAAAATGAGTGGAGCCAATTATGATTCTTCATATAGTGATCTCTGATAATCTGGGCACCATATTATAAATGTGAACCTACCACACTGTTCTGTATTTCCATATACAATAGCTCACAAAAGTGAGATTTTGTAAATATTTTATTCTATCTTTTCATGTGACAACACTTTGCTACAATGTAAAGTAGTGAGTGTACAGCTTGTATTACAGTGTAAATGTGCTGTCTCCTCAAAATAACTCAACACAGATACAACCATTAATGTCTAAACCAATGGTAACAAAAGGGAGTACACCCTAAGTGAAAATGTCCAAATTGGGCCCAAAGTGTCAATATTTTGTGTGGCCACCATTATTTTCCATCACTACCTTAATCCTCTTGGTCATGGAGTTCACCAGAGCTTCATAGGTTGCCACTGGAGTCCTCCTCCACTCCTCCATGATGACATCACGGAGCTGGTGGATGTTAGAGACCTTGGGTCAAAGCAATAACTCCAAGGCCAGAAATAAATAACATGTTATCTCCTCCGATACCGCAACATGGCTGCTTGATGAACGGATGTTCATAAACAAACTGAAAAGCGCAAAATTAAAAGCGCAAATCAACACTTCTACTAACACGAAATTAGCAGAAGGAGCCCAAAGGGTGGCGCATGACAATTGAACTTCCTTTTTATCGGCTCGTAGTACGTCTAGTATGTCACTACGTTCGTGTTCCTTGCCAAGTTTGTATGTAAGACAAGTTCCTGGCCAATGCCCTTCGGACAAAAGTCTGAGGTTTTGTCTGCGGAAAATCCGATCGGGTGTACGAGGCTTTAGCCTTCTTGTCCAGGGTGTCAATGACTGTCTTATGAACAACTGTCAAGTCAGCAGTCTTCCCCATGATTATGTAACCTACTGATCCAGACTAGGAGACCATTTAAAGACTCAGGAAACCTTTACAGATGTTTTGAGTTAATTAGCTGATTAGAGTGTGACAACATAAGTCTACAATATTGAACTTCTTCACAATATTCTACTTTTCTGAGATACTGAATTTTGGGTTTTCGCTAGCTGTAAGCCATAATCATCAAAACTAAAAGAAAAAAATGCTTGAAATATATCACTCTCTGTTTAATGAATCTTTTTTCACTTTTTAAATTGAATTACTGAAATAAATTCACAATTTTATGATATTCAACTTTTTTGAGATGCACTGTATTTTCCTATTCTCAAAACTACATTTTTTAATCAGGTTACTATGAAATCCTGCATATGCATATTTTATATCCTCTTAATCCTTATGTCTATTTGTTTTCTGCTATGTTTGGAAAGCCCACTGTTTACAGAGCTAAATAGCTAAAGCTGAAATTCAGACAAGTGAAGGAGTCAGACCAATGAGTTACTTCCCCACCCCCTCTACAGCTCTGTCTAAGGTTTTGGTCAGAAATGTAAGGTCTGAAAGGAGCATGCTATTTTCCTGCTAAAGGATTTGTATTTTTTCTATCTAGTTCTAATATTTACACAGCTAGACCAGATAACACAACCAAATTGGTGAGCTGAAGTTTTCTACTGCAGTCATCAAGTAATGCAGATAAGTCACCTCTGTACCCCATGCTGTGATAACCAGGCAGTGAAAAAAACTTCAACCCACTGATGAGTCGTCCCTCTGTGCACACTTAATTGGCTCCAAGTGCTACTTTCCCACTGCTAATGGTCGTATAAAGTCAAATTTAGGTACTTAAACTAGTTGCTTTAAACCTATTTAATAATTATCTCAACACAACTGAAAAAAAATGGAGTTCAGTTTTCTGTTCTGGGTGGCACAGTTGCTTAGTGGTTAGCACTTCTGCCTTGCAGCACTGGGGTCCTTGATTTAAATATTGTCTGGGACCCAATCTGCATGGAGTTTGGATGTTCTGTTTGTGTGTGTTTCTCCGGTACTCCAGATTCCTCCCACACTCCAGATACATGCTGGTAGGTTCATTGGCTCCTGTCTAAATTGGTTCTAGTATGTGTGTACAAATTGGCTATGCAGATGTGTTATCACAATCTGCATGCCAGGCCCAAGCTGAGCAATTAGGGAGGGTTGAGTAAAGACCTGGCGACCTATCTTTTAAAAAAACTTCCCAAGAAAATTCTATGAAAAAAGCATATCAGAGAACTGGCCCATAGAATCACAGATAGTCATGGGGTTGATTTACTAAAACTATAGTGTGCAAAATATGGTGCAGCTCTACATAGAAATAAATCGGCTTCCAGGTTCTTTTTGTCAAAGCCTAATTGAACAAGCTGAAGTTAGAAGCTGATTGTCTACCATGCACAGCTGCACCGGATTTTGCATTCTCCATTTTTAGTAAATCAATCCCAGGTATCCTAAGAGCAGTGGAGGAGATTTACTAAAACTGGTGCACGCAGAATCTGGTGCAGCTGTGCTTAGTAACCAATCAACTTCTTGGTTTTATTGTCAAAACTTGAACAAGCTGAAGTTAGAAGTTGATTGGTTACTATGCAGAGCTACACTAGATTCTCTGTGCACCAGTTTTAGTAAATCTCCCCCACTGCTTCATTGGTGACTTAGTGGCTGGTGGATAAAGCTACAGAACACAAAGGTTAGACACAAGAATCCGACACACCCTTGAGTTTTGGACGCTTAAAGAGACACTATCTTTAGTATACACGCATTCTCATTAACCATTTCAGCTCCGGAAGATTCCCCCCCCCCCCCCGCCCTCATGACCAGGCCATTTTTTGCGATAGGGCGCTGTGTTATTTTAACTGACAATTGCGTGGTCCTGCGAGACTGTACCTAAATAAAATGTATGTTATTTTTTTCCCACAAATAGAGATTTCTTCTGTTGGTATTTGATCACCTCTGCGTTTTTTTATTATTTTTTTTTTTGCGCTATAAGCAAAACAATTATTTTGAAAAAAAACCCCAATGTTTTTTACTTTCTGCTATAAAACATCCATTAAACAAATTGAAAAGAATCACATTTCTTCATAAATTTGGGCCAATATGTGTTCTACATATTTTTGTTAAAAAAAAATCCCAGTAAGCGTATATTTATTGGTTTTCGCAAAAGTTATAGTGTCTACAAACTGTGGGGTATTTTTATTTGTTTTTTTTTTTACGTTTACTAGTAATGGTTGGGATCAGCGACTTATAGCGGGACTGCGAAATTGCGGTGGAAAGTCAGACACTTTTGATACTTTTTGGGGACCAGTGACACTAATCCAATGAACAGTGCTAATAATATGCACTGTCACTGTACTAATGACACTGGCTGGGAATGGGTTAAACATCAGGGGCAATAAAAGGGTTAACTGTGTGCCTAGCCTGTCACTGTACTAATGACACTGGCTGGGAAGGGGTTAAACATCAGGGGCGATCAAAGGGTTAACTGTGTGCTTAGCTAGTGTGTTTGTGTACTGTGGGAGGTGCTTTTACTGGGGGGGGGGGGCATGTATCTTTGTCCCTGCTTTGCAGGAACACAGGATCCATGCCTCCTCTACTGACAGAATGGTGATCTGCCTTGTTTACATAGGCAGATCACTGTTCTGCCTCTGTGCTGCATGATCGGCGGGTGTCAGCGGATATCAAAAACGTGGTACTTGCAGATCAGGGTATAATCGCAGCGGGATCGGGTCACCGGTGGCGTGCATGTGCGCCCAAGAGCTTGAAAGTGTCGGATCACGTACTAGGTACATAATTCAGCGTAGCAGTGCCATTTTGCCTCCGTATAAGTAGGTTATATGGGTGGTAAGTGGTTAAAGGCCAACTGGGAGACATAGAAAAGAATATCTACTTACCCAATACTTTGCAAGACTGGTCCCTGTGGTCTCTTCTCCCCCATGCGCCAGTGGTCTTAGGCCCTGACATCTTTAAAACCAGTTCTGGGTTCATAGTTCATAGTGATAATGCCGAGGGACACTCCACTGCCTGGGCGATTGGTTGCACCACCTATTGGGGTAGAGAAGGATCAGCTAAGTTAAAGTGCAAAAACTCCCCCCTAGACTAGGTTAGCAGCTATGGTTTGTAGGTTTCCTGGAATTTGGCTTTAGGGTTATGAGTCAGGAGGTGTGTTGGTGCACTTTACCTTTCTACTTATTTTCAGTACTCCACAAGTCTCTAAAAACTCATATCCTGGCCTGATTGTTTGATACTATGTGATCACATGTTCCTGACCCATAGTAAGCATTGAGTCAGAACGCTCAGTATTATTGTTGCTTAGCAGAGCATTTGCTTTGCAGCCCATGTTCCAGTTGCCATACTGAGTCTAGCCCCAGTGACAGAACAGTCATTTGCCTGAATAGCCCCCCTTTCCCTTGGGAGAGTGTGGAATCATAGACCTGTATAGCTTCTTTAAATGCTAAGAACAGCATGCATTCATATAAAAAGACATAAATTGGCCTGTGCGTTTAGTGCATTCTGGGAAAGCTGTTGGCATCCTTGCAAAGTGTTTTGTATTCCATGTTCATTTTACCTGGAAGAACGGTAATCTCTGAGCTTTATTACGCTTTTCAGACACATCACTGGTGATCCAGTTCGGTTCTCCACTTTAGAGCTTATCTGTACTAAGCCACACACTGGTCATCAATATCGGAAATATGAAATGACAAATCACTACTGAAAATGTACAAATTATGGACCACTGGATTAAATTTTACCTTTACTGTATGAAATAGCAGCATTAATGCATTGTTGACTACTCAACTGGCCACATCATTCATAGTCCCTCTCTCTCTCTCTCTCTCTCTCTCTCTCTCTCTCTCTCTCTCTTTCTCTCTCTTTTTTATTTAGGGAAGATTATGAGGAAGATTGTATGTTGCAATCAAAGTCCCATTCCATTTTATTTAAACATTTATTTCATAATTTAATGTCTCATGTGATTGACAGAAGGCAGTGGGAAGATCCTGATCGTTATCCAATAGACAGCCTGCTAATGGATATAGAATCCACCCACTGCCTGCTGTCATTTACGAGACGAGAGCAGACCTGATGGGGAACTTGTGTCTCAGCTTCCCCTTTAGGCTCTACCCACCCAGAGGTTGTTGCCTGAGAAGCCAATAGCCTCCTTAACCAGTGACAGGGAGAGTTCTTCTATACTGCGTACAGGAATAGGCACACTGCCTGTCTCTACACCAAGTTAGAGTAGGTCTTAATTACCTCCAGTTTTGTTATCTAATTATTTTTGTGTTTGGTGCAGGATTAGCGCCACTTTGTGAAAGTGGTGCTGATAAGAACTGCCTGAATCTACGTGTTGGTAAAGTTACTGAAACGGGCAGTAGGGATTTTATTTAATCTGACACAGGCCATTTTATAGGACCTTCTGGCCCAGAAAACTGTTAATAGTACTTTATTGAATTCCCCTTATATTTTTTTTTTCTTTAGTTTGATGTGGAACTCGACTGGCCTGCACAAAGCCCTCGCCTCAATCCTACTAGCATTCTTGGGATGCATTGGCTTCCCCACTGAGAACCAGGTGTTCTCATCCAACTTCAGCTCCATGAATTGGCAATGTGATAGTCAGATGCTGTCAAACCTTTGGCCATATTGTATACATTTAGTAAATAAATAACTATTGACTTCCTTACCACTGACTACATGTGCTGAGTCAACATCAGTAGCATGCCCCAAGTTATTTTTGGTTATGTGTTATTGTGATCTTAAACTTGATATATACAGTATACTGTATATATAAAAGGTTACGTGAACCCCATGGAATTAAATGGTTTCTGCAGTAATTTGCCATAAAATGTGATCAGATCCTCATCTAAGTCACAGCAATAAAGACACACAATAAGCTTAAGTTGATTACATGCCAACAATTCTAATTTCTTGTGTCTTTATTGACCACACTCATGAAACATTTACACTGATGGAGGAAAAAAGTAAGTGAACCCATAGACTAATTACTTCAATAAAAACAAATTGGAGTCAGTAGTTTGCACACTTGGAGTCCAGTTAATAAAATGAGTTTGGAGGTGTGGTTTAGAACTACTTTGATTGCAAAAAGACACTCAGACATTTATGATTGCTGCTTATAAGTAGCATCAACTTATGTGCCTTGCCAATAGGAGATCTCTGAAGACATACGGTGAAGAGTAAATAATATAAATCGACTGCCACCATACCACATCCGTATAAATGTTAAACCATATCTCCAAAGCTAGGCCGTTGGCGTTGGCCACTTGTGTTGTGGGGATATGTATAGAGCGCCACATGGGCTGGCGGCCATGTCAGGTGTGGGGTGGACTTGGACTTGGACTTGGTACAAAATGAGCATAATGCATGGTGATATGTTGGCTTGATGGACTGCGGACGTGACATAGCAGTGATTTTATGTTATACACACTTTATATTGTTTGGAGCAGACTGCCCGACATTGGATGGAGATAGTACATCTTTCACTTGCATGGTAATACTTTATATCTCTAGCTTGTTAGGCATTTAAAGCGGTTCTGCACTCTGTAAAAAAAATTTTTTTTTTTTAGGACGTAATATAAAGTATGCTTACCTTTATTAGGGGACTCACCTGTTCCATCTTCCATCTCGATCGCCGCCGGTTTTCGTCCGATGAAGTTCCTCGTCTTCTTCTTTAGTGCTGGGGGCCATCTTGCCTGTGGGCATGTGAAACACCCACAGGAACTTTAGATGGCCCAGCATGCACCGCCGTTACTCGCGCGTGCGCAGTAACGGCACATCTGCCGACATCTCACGAGATTTCGGCAGATGTGGCCGAAATCTCGGGAGATTTCGGAAGATGTGGCCGAAATCTTGCGAGATTTCGGAAGATGCCCGCACTGACTCCTGGGATCAATGACACCAGATCCCAGGAGACAGTGCGCCGTGACGACGATCGACGCAGAGACCCCGCCCGCCACCGCAGAGAGAGAAGACCGGAAGTCTTCAATTACAAGGTAAGTAAAAAAAAAAAATTTAGTACTCTTTGCCTGATTTGGAAGGCAAAGAGATTTACTAAATGAAATGGGTGCAGAACCGCTTTAACCACTTGACCACTGGGCACTTAAACCCCCTTCCTAACCAGACCAATTTTCAGCTTTCGGTGCTCTTACATTTTGAATGACAATTACTCAGTCATGCAACACTGTACCCAAATGAATTTTTTGTACTTTTTTCCCCACAAATAGCGCTTTCTTTTGGTGGTATTTGATCACCTCTGGGTTTTTAAATTTTTGCGCTATGAATCAAAATATACTGAAAATTCAGTAAAAAAATAAAATAAAAATTCTTTGTTTCTATTAAAATGTATTGGCGAGTATTGGCAGAGTATTGGCAGAGTATTGGCAGAGTATTGACGAGTATTGGCGAGTACTGGCAGAGTATTGCAGTGTTGCACAGTGGTGGCAGAGCGTTGCACAGTGTTGCACAGTGGTTGCAGAGCGTTGCACAGTGGTTGCAGAGTATTGCACAGTGGGGGCAGAGCATTGCACAGTGGGGGGCGAGCGTTGCACAGTGGTGGCAGAGTATTGCACAGTGGTTGCAGAGTATTGCACAGTGGTTGCAGAGCATTGCACAGTGGTTGCAGAGCATTGCACAGACGTTGCAGAGCATTGCACAGTGGTTGCAGAGCATTGCACAGTGGTGGCAGAGCATTGCACAGTGGTGGCAGAGTATTGCACAGTGATGGCAGTGTATCTGTCACTGACCAGCGCTGTGGGCACTACACATCCAGCCCACAGCGCTGGTCCCATCTCCCCTCTTTCCGCTTCTCCCCTCTCACTGTACCGATCGGTACAGAGTGGGGAGGGAGGAACCTGCGTCATGACGTGACGCCGGTTTGTGTACATGTGATCGCTCCCTCATTTGACAGAGCGATCACGTGGTGAATCAGCGGCCGTTTACCGTGATCCGGTCACGGATGTTCCCGAGTGCGCGCCCCAGGGGGCGCGCGGGAGCAAGTTTTTGGGAGGACGTCCGCAGGACGTCCACCCAGGATAAGCCGACCGCGCTGTAGCCGTCTTTCGGCTATGGCCCGGTCGGCATGTGGTTAATGCATATTGCAGCTATAGGACAAAGTAAAATATTTTGGTTCTTTTCCATTAGGGATAGTTAATAAATTATATATATTTATTTAAGGTTATATTGTCCTTTATGGTAAGAAGGTTTTTCTTTTTTCTAGGTAAGCTCTTCTATATGTGGGCAGTTTGTAGCTTTCTGTTAATTATGAATAATAGTTTAATTGAACATATTCCTTATTTTTCACTGTCCACTGTGCAGGTCTCACAAATCCAGGGTTATAACTTTTTTCTTCCTTTTTTTTATTTATTTACCGGTATTTATTTATTTTAATTTCAATAGATTTTTATTGGTTTTACAAAGGTAAAGATATACAAGTTTCTTACTTTTTTGAAGGAATACATCTCTACGGGTACTACAATATGGACCCTATAACTAGAATCTGTGAAAATCTTCCCTATAGGTAATAGTGTCATCTGTGTATTCCTATGAAGATTATATAAAGGAGACCCCAGTTAATTATATTGTATCCTATTTATTAAAAAGGTTGTCGGTCTTTTGTTGTGATCTGCCTCCAGAAGTCGTTTTGTAAAGAGAAATGGTCAAAAATTCCTCCTGAACATTGTGCAGGTCTGATCCAGAGCTGCATTGGTGCCAAAAGAGGGTTGACCAGCTTTTAATGCCAAAGATTCACTTACTTTTTCTTCCAATACTGTGAATGTTTAATGGGTGTGTTCAATAAACACATGAGAAATTAGAATTGTTTGTGTGTTATCAGCTTACACACATTATGTTTGTCTATTGTGATTTACATGAGGATCAGATCACATTTTATTGCAAATTACTGCAGAAAACACTTACTTTGTCTTGCATATATATATATACAGCGCCTTGAAAAAGTATTCATACCCTTAGAAATGTTCCACATTTCGTCAGGTTACAACCAAAAACTTAAATGTATTTTATTGGGATTTTATGTGATAGACCAACACAACGTGGCACATAATTGGGAAGTGGAAGGAAAATGATAAATGGTTTTCAAAATGTATTTCAAATATCTGAAAAATGTGGCCTGCATTTGTATTCAGCCCCCTTTACTCTGATACCCCTAACTAAAATCTAGTGAAACCAATTGCCTTCAGAAGTCACCTAATTAGTAAACAGTCCACCTGTGTGTAATTTAAGCTCAGCATAAATACAGCTGTTCTGTGAAGCCCTTAGGGGTTTGCTAGAGAACCTTAGTGAACAAACAGCATCATGAAGCCCAAGGAAAACTCCAGACAGGTCAGGGATAAAGTTGTGGAGAAGTTTAAAGCAGGGTTAGGTTATAAAAAAATATCCCAAGCTTTGAACATCTCACGAGAACTGTTGAATTAACCATCCGAAAAAGGAAAGAGTATGGCACAACTGCAAACCTACCAAGACATGGCCGTTCACCTAAACTGATAGGCCGAACAAGGAGAGCATTAATCATAGAAGCAGCCAAGAGGCCCATACTAACTCAGGAGGAGTTGCAGAGAATCCACAGCTCAGGTGGGAGAAGTCGTGCACTCCACAAATGTGGCCTTTATGAAGAGTGGCAAGAAGAAAGCCATTGTTGAAAGAAAGCCATAAGAAGTCCTGTTTGCAGTTTTCGAGAAGCCACGTGGGGGACACAGCAAACATGTAGAAGAAGGTGTTATGGTCAGATGAGACCAAAATTGAACTTTTTAGCCTAAAAGCAAAACACTATGTGTGGAGGAAAACTAACATTGCACATCACCTGGAACACACGATCCCCACCATGAAACATGTTGATGGCAGCATCATGTTGTGGGGATGCTTTTCTTTAGCTGGGACAGGGAAGCTGGTCAGAGTTGATGGGAAGATGGATGGAGCCAAATGCAGGGCAATCTTAGAAGAAAACCTGTAATGCCGCGTACACAATCGGAAATTCGGCCAGCAAAAGACTGACGAGAACTTTTGGTCGGAAAATGCAACCGTGTGTATGCTCCATTGGACTTTTGCTGGCCAAATTCCCGCCAGCAAAAGATTGAGAGCAGGTTCTTAATTTTTCGGGCGGAAAAAGTTTTGATCGTAAATTCCAATCGTATGTAGCAATTTCAACTCGCAAAATTCCTACGCATGCTCGGAAACAATTTGATGCATGCTCGGAAGCATTGAACTTAATTTTCTCGGCTCATCGTGGTGTTGTACGTTACCACGTTCTTGACGGTTGAAATTTCAGCGAGCGGAATTCCCTTGGAAAAACCATCCAATATTTTTCAGATGGAAAATCCGCTTGTGTGTATGCGGCATTAGAGTCTGCAAAAGACTTGAGACTGGGGCAGAGGTTCATCTTCCATACATACAGAACTACAATGGAATGGTTTAGATCAAATCATATTCATGTGTTAGAATAGCCCATTCAAAGTCCAGACCTAAATCCAATTGAGAATCTGTGGCAAAACTTGAAAATTGCTGTTTACAGACCTTCTCCATCCAATCTGACAGAGCTTGAGCTATTTTGCAAAGAAGAATGGGCAAAACTGTCACTCTCTAGATGTGCAAATCTGGTAGAGACATCCCCAAAAAGACTTGCAGCTGTAATTGCAGTGAAAGGTTATTCTACAAAGTATTTACTCAGGGGGGCTTAATACAAATGCACGCCACACTTCACATTTATCTTTTTCCTTCCACTTCACAATTATGTGCCACTTTGTGTGTGTTGGTCTATCACATTTTTGTTTTTGCTCATTTGGTTGTTTTTTTTTTTTTAAGAGACTGTAACCTGATTGAATCAAAAGCAGTAGCCAGATGAGATGAAAAATGTTATTTTGAGTTTAAGTTGTAAAATGTGTGGTGTGGTGATGGCTACTTTTTTTTTTATTAAATTTTTTTATTTGTGGTTGTAATATACATTTGTCAACTTAAATTTTTTCATTTGTATAGCTATTAGCTTTTTTATTCAATTGTTTTTAAGTGTTTATAATTTCTTATGTTTGTAGAAAGGGCAGTTACAATTCAGATTAATGGGAAATAACTGAAAAATAAAAATTTGGAACAAAATAATTAAATTTACCTTGTTTGTGTTGATGTTGATCCACATAGGACTTTATATTAAAATGCCTGTTATTCCCCCTTCAGATGTAACCAGTAGTTTTGAAGTTGATATGGGCTACAAAATAAAATACATTTTTTTAGTTTTTTTAATATTTGCACAAAAGCATAATTGTTAATTTCAAATGATCTTCTTCGTTCTATACGCTATATTAATGTCCTTTAAACATTGGCTACGTGACAGGATGAAAAAAATCTGTTTAATGACATTTTCATGACTTTCCCTGAAGCGGACTTGGCAAGGGTAATCTTTATATTTATAGTGACAGGTTAGCTTTAACACAGCATGCCTCTCACTGCGATTTTTATTTCAATTTAGTACAGTTATATGTCCATAGTATTCAGCATACTTTATAGGAATTTAACCCTAACAAGACCTGACATGGTGTAAAACAGTGGGTCTTGCAAGTACAGTAAATTATGTATAGTGTTTTTTTGCAAATAAAAAAATTATAAAACAGATAAAGGTGAAGAGTTTAGTTATTTCAAATCCTAATGATTTTTAAAAAAAATATTTACATGAAAATAGGTTAGATTTGAGATGAGGTGACCCACCCCAGGTGTTATTCAAAGACTAACTTTTATAGAGCAGACCCTTTCTCCAACTTACAGAAAATTGCAGATTAAAGTACAAAAAATTAAGTAATTTTAATGCTTACTTGCAGTGTTTTTTCTTTTCATAAATTATTTTTATTCAATTGCAATGTGCCTTTGAAGTGGTAGTAAATTGTACTTACAGGTAAGCTTACAATAAGGCTTAACTGTAGGTACAACGAATATCCCCTTAACGTGCAATTAGGAGATATTCACAATTTCACCAGCCTGTTACGTCACCGGTGCATGTGCACTGCACACTGTATTCAGGGCACACTGAGTGTGGTGTTAATTCAGAGCACTCTGCCATAATAATGATGGGAGTGATGCCATCGTGTCTCAGCCATTCACACGGCTGGAGCATGTGCACCTGGAGTCCAGGATCTCACTGGTACGGTTTGGTGTACCGCATGTGATTGAGACAAGAATCACACCGCATTTCTGTTCAAATCCTTTGCAGTGCGATCTGTGCCCATTCATTTTGCATGGCTCAAATGGCACCGCACCCACATGAAAAGGTGCATGCACCTTCTTTTTTCCACACTAGAATGGGATCGCAAAAGAAAACTGTGGGAAACGCACAGGAGTCACTGCGAATCTCGCACCGGATCAGTGCGAACCTAGGCAAAAGGAAAACCGGGTGATCATGAAAGCTCCAGCAGCATTGACCGCGTGCCACGGGAGGGCTTAGTTTTTCCTGGTCTGCAGGGCTGCATGCTGCAGCAGATAAGGGTCTGCTATGGATTTTGTGAGGAACCCCACGCCTTTTAAAAAAAATCTTTTGGCATAGGGGTTCCCCTCACAATCCATACCAGACCCGACGGTCTGGTATGGATTGGTTGGGGGGGGGGGGCTCACTCCGTGTTATTTTATATTTTTTTAATTCTGGTGTGGGGATCCCCTTAAAATTAGCTCCAGACCCAAAAGGGCCTGGTATGGATCGGAGGGGACTCCCACACAGTTTTTTCAATTTTTGGCAATGTTTTTTTTTTACATTCAGCTGTAACATTCAGCCGATGAGTCATCCGTTGGACATGGTGGAAGGCTTCCCGGCCCACTCCTTAACAAACAACTATTGTTAAAGATGCCGGTATCCAAAAATTTGCATCTAAACCGTATCTGAATTCACAGCTGAACAGCTGCTTTGGAAATTCGCAGTGAAAACAGAGGAGAAATTCGCCCCAGACTTGTGTGAACGGAGCCTAAGTCATAATGTGCTAGAATGAATGAATGAATGAATGAATAACTTGTATAGCGCTACAATGCGAACTGAATCGCCTCAAGGCGCTGTATTGGCATTGGTTGTCGAGCTTCTAGAAGAGGTGGGTCTTGAGTTTCTTCCTGAAGGCCTGATGGTTTTCTTCCATGCGAATGTCGGTTGGTAGAGCGTTCCATAGCCGTGGACCTTGGACAGCGAATCTCCGTTCCCCCTTTGATTTGTAACGGGATTTAGGAATGAGGAGAAGATTTTGATTCGCCGATCGAAGACTGCGATTCGGTGTGTAGTATTTTATTTTCTCGCAAAGGTATTGCGGGGCGTTTCCATGTGCGCATTTGTGGGTGAGGCAGAGGGTCTTGAATGCGACCCGATTCCTTACATTTAGCCAATGTAGGTTCCTCAGGGAGGGGGTGATGGATTCCCAGGGCTTTTTTCCTGTTATCAGCCTTGCCGCTGTGTTTTGGATAAGTTGTAAGCGTGCAAGTTGATATTGGGGTAATCCTATGTAAAGGGAGTTAGCATAGTCGAGTCGAGAATTGATGATCGATCCAACTACCACTGCTTTGTCCTCTTTTGGAATGAAGGGGAGGAGTCTGCGTAGCATGCGGAGCAGATGGTGAGAACCACTGACCACTGCTCCTATTTGGGCATCCATTGACATTTCTGAGTCAAAAATGACTCCGAGACTCTTAGCCTTGGTCCTTGGGGCGATGGTCTGTCCAAAGATGGTAGGAGGTGTCCAAGGGATCTTGGTTCGGGGGTTATGATTAGCATGTAAAATAAGAAGTTCTGTTTTTGATTCATTAAGTTTGAGGGAGCTAGTAGTCATCCAGTCGTCTATCATAGTGAGGCATTTGCCTAATTGCTGATGATGGTCTTTTTGTCCGGTGATACGAAAATATAATTGAGTGTCGTCGGCGTATGAGTGGAAGCAGAGGTCTGATCTTCTGATGATGTTGAGGAGTGGGCGAATGTAGATGTTGAAGAGCACTGGCGACAAAGGTGATCCTTGAGGGACTCCACAGGAGATTGCCCGGGTTTCAGAGGTGAAACCTCCTAGTTTCACTGTCTGAGAGCGATTTCCTAGGAAGGATGCGAACCATTGCAGATCTGAGCCAGTGACTCCTGCTACTTCTGTGAGGCGGATGAGTAGAGTACTGTGGTCCACAGTATCAAACGCTGCACTGAGGTCTAATAGTACCAGGAGACATGAATCTCCGTCATCCGCTGCTTCGAGGGCATCATCCCAAATCTTCAGGAGTGCGGTTTCTGTCCCATGGCCTGGGCGGAATCCTGATTGTAATGGGTCCAGGAGTGTGTGTGTGTCCAGGTGGCGTTGTATCTGTTGTACTACCGCTTTCTCCATAATCTTGGAGATGTTGTTTAAGCTTGTTATTGGTCTGCAATGATTGGGGTCCCGTGGGTCGAGGTTGGGTTTCTTTAGCAGGGGTTTGATGATGCCTTGTTTGAGGGCGCCTGGGACAATCCCTTCTTTGAACGAT
Organism: Lithobates sylvaticus; assembly: GCA_028564925.1. Lineage (NCBI taxonomy): Eukaryota > Metazoa > Chordata > Amphibia > Anura > Ranidae > Lithobates > Lithobates sylvaticus. Next base: position 139,342,509 of record CM053027.1, read on the forward strand.
TGATTTATAAGGTGCGTTATGGTGGGAGCCAGGATGTCGGAGCATTCTTTCAGGAGTTTTGTGGGGATGATGTCAATGGAGGATGTGCTGTCTCTGAGATTTTTGATGATGTTTTTAGTAGTATCCGTGGTAATTGGGATCAGAGAAAACTTTGGTGGTTGTGGATGTTTGTGTCGATATCGACTTTTTGCTCTGGTTGACTGCCGTCGGATGTCTTTTTCTGACCAATTGTTTTCCTGATGTTGTCGATTTTATTGATGAAAAAATCAGATAATTCATTGCAGAAATCTTGGGTTTCATTAGCGGGGGGCTCTAAGCATGCCGGGTTCATCGACTGAGCGACTATTTTAAAAAGTTCCCGGGGGCGGTTTAAGGCGGCTGAGATGGTATTTGAGAAATGGTCTTTTTTTGCTTTGAAGATTGCCTTCTGATAATTCTGTGTCAGTCCTTTGTATTTTGTGTGATTTCCATTGGTGGGATTTATTCTCCATGCTCTTTCGGCTCTTCTGCGTTCTTGCTTGAGTAGCGTGAGCGAGCTATTGAACCATCCTGCGTTTTTCCTCTTGATGAGTGTTCTGCGTTTTGGAGCCACTGAGTCTGCTGATTGTAGTAATGCATTGTTTAGGGAGCTGAGAGTTTGCTCCGATGAGTGGGTTAAATTCAGAGTTGCTACTTTGTTTGATAAGGTGGTTTTGAAGGAATCTGAGTGCAGTTTTTTCTGCGATCTGGTCCAATGCGTTGTTGTTGCAGGTTTCTGGTTTTGGTGGGTGATGTTGGTGGAAATTTTGAATTTGATGGCGTGGTGATCCGTCCATGGTAGTGGTATGTTGACTACTGTGTTTATGTCCAGATTTTGTTTGAAGATGAGGTCCAGAGTGTGTCCTGATCCGTGTGTGGGGGTCTTTATCAGTTGCTGGAGACCCAGTTCTTCCAGTTGGCTGATGCAGGCGGACGCGATAGGGTCTTGGGTAGAGTTTGCCCAGAGGTTGAAGTCTCCAAGTACCAGGAGGTTTTTGGATTTCAGTGTGTGTATTGAGATAAACTCCGTGAGGGGTGTGAGCAGATTGGTCTTTGGTCCTGGTGGTCTATAGCAAAGTAGAATGTGGGTGGTGTCATGGGGTGTTGATTGAAGATGTAGTGTCAGTGTTTCCATAAAAGGCACTGGGTTCTGTAAGATTGGTTTGGTGAGCGCCAGGTGCGATTTAAAAATCACTGCTAGGCCTCCTCCTTTTTTTCCTATCCGATGTTCGGTTAGGATCCTGTAGTTCTCCGGCACCAATTCGGTGAGGATGGTGTTGCAGTCGGGCGTTAGCCAGCTTTCCGTGATGAAGAGGCAGTCTATATTGTTTTGGGTGATGAAGTCGTGTACTTCTAGTCTGTGTTTGGCTGCAGATCTGGTGTTGATCATGGCGCATGTTAATTGTTGTGGTTGGGTTGGTATCTTCCTGTTTTTGCAGGTTGATTGTAGGTCGGTCTTTAATAGATGTTCTTTTCGTAGAATTTTTTGAATGGGAGCTGGTAATGTAGCGGTGGAGTTTCTTAATCTGTGGAGGACTTCTGCTGAATATTTAAAGTAGCACATGGCCAGAGGGTGAAGTGATCCTGGGATGACTGAGCTGATGATCCGGATCCGGGTCTGTCCTGTTATCAGTGTAAGTATCAGACTTGCCGCCGCATAGACTAAAGCCAGCAAGTTGATCGTGTGGTGCCCTATGTGTGAAGATACTGATCCTGATCCGTATCCGGGTTAGTCCTGTTATCAGTCCGGGCATCAAACTTGCCGCCGCGTAGACTAAAGCCAGCAAGTTGATTGTGTGGAGCCCTATGTGTGAGGACTTGGTTTGGTTGGGTAGTAGGTTCCTGGCTGTTCCGGCTGCCTCTGCTTGTCGCGAGGGATCCTAGACCAGACAAATGCTGCTGATGACAGCTGCGGTGTGATGCTTAGTTGGGGCGAATAGTTCCTGTAGGGGTGGTGGGGGCCTGTTGAACCTACTGCCCTCTCGTTGATCCAGAGGAAGGCGAAAAACCCCTCACTGTGCTGGCCAATTGCTCAGCGAGTGGGAAAAAAATTCCTTCCTGACCCCAAGAGGCGGTCGGACCGCAGTACCCTGGATCAACTGCATCACATCCTAGCACATTATGACAGACTTACCTGAAAACAAAGCCCTTCACTGCTGAAGGTGCTTCCACCTTCACCTGGTCTTCTTTCCGTGTTCACAGTCGTCTGCAATATAAATGGCTGAGCCGGCGATTGCGTGCAGGAGACGCTGTTTACGGGTATGCCGTTTCTTCGGAGCGCATGCACTGGTGAGGTCAACGGCTGCATCTAAAGTAAATATCTCTTAAAAAGTGCATGTTTAGGAGCTATTTACAGTACTTATAGATAAGTATATGCTTACCTTATAGGTAATATCATACATAGGAGTTTATTCCCACTTCTGCATAATAATGACAATAATAATAAAGGGGTCACTTTAAAAAGGTTGAAAATTAAATTTTTTTTTTTTTTTTATAGTTTTCTATATAGTTTGGAAGTATCAGAGCGAATCATACACTTTTTAACTTATTATTTATATATTGAAATGTATTTTTGCTACATTTTTAGATGGCTACTTTTGTTCTATTAGCTAAGGCTTCTTTATTTATGTTATATTACTATATTCATTTTATATTCTGTTTATTTTTGTGTTATCCCTGACCCATTTTCAGTTTATCAGCTTCCAATTTAACAAGTGGCAGGGAGCCACATTAATCCCACAGATTCAATAAAATGAAAATGAAATGCTAATATCGTATTAGCTAGCCATAAACGATTTTTGCAAATGGTAGAAATGGATGGTGGGGGTTGTGGACACATTTATCAAGCTTAAGTGGAGACTTGGCAGAAATATCACTCGGCTTTGATTATATTTTGTTGTGGTAACTTTTTAAAGTGGAAATTTTTATGCTAAAAAGAAATGAGACTTAAAAAAATAGACAAAAAAAGTGTTCTGAATGGATACAGGTGCAAGAGTCCCTGTCCCCCAATCATTTATTATTACTAACTAATAGACATATTGCTGTAACAATAATTCTAATTTGTAAGTGATAAAGAGTAACAACGTGTGGTTACTCTGTCCATGGGCTCTATTTATAAACTATACTGCGGATGCTCACCGGGATCTGTACTTCCCTCCATATGTAAAACACATTTGACAGCTGTAGTATAAAGCCAGCATGGCGGGAGGTTTCTTTTCTGCCAGCATAATATATAATTGCCGTAAAACTGGTGTTTTTTTTCCCCAGAGTTGGACTTTAAAATCTGACTAAAGTCTTGTCCTTATCCATTCCATCCAGATCTAAAAAAAATGTTTTGGCTGGACCTAGACTTTAAAAATGTTTTAAATCCAAAAAACATAAATATATTATATTTATTGCAGCTTATCAATTTTTTAAATGTAGTGGCTGTATTTGTTTATTCCTTTCATATTTTCATTTGATGTCGTCCCAGAATGGGCACTCTCGCGCGCCAGAGGGTGCACGCAGCATGGCGATCGTGGCCGTGCAGTGTTGCTAGGACACGGCGTAACCCCGATCTCTGTAAAGAGCCATGGCTCTTTAACCATGTGAACAGCTGTGTCCACAGAGATGACGGTAAGGCCCCTTTCACACTGGGGCGGGGAGCCGCGGTGACGGTAAAGCAGCGCTATATTTAGCGCTGCTTTACCGTCGTTTTAACCGCGGTTTTCGGCCGCTCGCGGTGCGGTTTTACCCCCTCGAGCGGCCGAAAAAGGGTTAAAGACCCCCCGCAGAGTGCCGCCGTAGCGGCGCTTTGCCGCGGTTTTATCTACTAGCGGCGCTTTGCCGCGGTATTGCCGCGGTTTCACCGCGTTGTCCCATTCTAATCAATGGGAAGGAGCAGTATAGGAGCGGTGAACACACCGCTCCTATCCCGCTCCAAAGATGCTGCTAGCAGGACTTTTTTTGTCATCCTGCTAACGCACCGCTCCAGTGTGAAAGCCCGCCGGCTTTCACACTGGAGTTAAAGGGGCCGGATTTTTTCATGCGGTGAACCAGCGCTATTTTTAGCGCTGTACCGCATGAAAAACGCCCCGGTGGGAAAGGGGCCTAATTGTCTCTCATTACCTCACACTGACAGAGTGTGGGGCAAGGAGAGTCGATCTCCTCGCAGGGGACATCCAGACATGTAATCAGGGCACTGATCATTGAGTGCGAGTTCAATGCTTTACAGGCTCCTAATTAAAAGAAATGATAAATGCATATATTTTTTTTTACCTGCAAAAGGATGTGCATTTATAATTCTTTTTAAAAAGGTGAACTTGTCCTTTTAATTTATTGAATTTGTCACCATCTTTTTAACTATAACCCTCTCCTACCAGTTCAATTCAGAGGAAAACTATTTAAAATATTTTACCTACAAAAAAAAGAAAAACAGAAAATGGTAGCTATTGTTTGCCAAGGTAGAGCTTGGAAGCATTTATTTTATAGATAGAAAGTACTATTTAATGCACCTTGAAAAATTGTGATTAAAAGCACATTTTTTGACTTGACTAGTGAAAACAAATTCTGTATATACTTGTATATTTAATTCATCAGCTCATTTCAAATTGTTGGCTATTTTTTTTGCAGCGAAAATCTCAGAATTCACTGATTAGCTGCAGGTGGTTTATGGATCATTGCGTTATAAAATAGCACATTGTGGCAAAAGATTGCAAATGTTCTCTTATTCCCTGGGTAAGTGTGAAAAATGATCATGAAAACAAGCCCTTGTTAATGATAATGTTGAATAGTTTAATGGAATTATATACTTGGTGCCAAATGAGTAATGTAGTTTCCCATGTATGGTGAATTACATCACAAAGGGCTGATAGCCAAGTGTAGCTACTGATTGGTGTCCACTGAGCTGGTGGAAATTAATTTTTCCATAATTCTGCCCATAGTTAAATAATATAAGAGCAGGTTTCTTAAAATTGAACCCAAACAGAATCTGTTGCCGATACCAAATCAAGTTAATTCTTTTAACTAAAACCACATGTGGTTGCTATGGATAACCGTTCCACTATTGATCATATTTTTTAGCGCTACACCTTGTTCATTATTCACCAGATATGTCATAGCAATTTTGCAAGCTGGTTATACATAGTGAAATGGAATATCAACATGTGTTTTTAGTCACATCTTCCAGATGTTGTTATTTAGATAAGGGAAACAAGCATAAGATATAGAGATATACCAAGCAAGTTTTCAAATATTTGCTTTCAACTTTTTACCTGCTGTTGCCAACCTAAAGCCCCGTACACACGATTGGATTTTCCGACAACAAAACCGTGGATTTTTTTTTCCGAAGGATGTTGGCTCAAACTTGTCTTGCATACACACAGTCACACAAATGTTGGGCCAAAATTCCGAACGTGAGAACGCGGTGACGTACACAGATGGACACCAGTGGCAAAAAGCGCCCTGAGGCGATTCAGTTCGCATAGGTTGCGCTATACAAGTCATTCATTCATTCATTCATTCTACAACACGTAACGACGTGTCAAAAAAAAGGAAGTTCAACAGCCAGTGCGGCTGTTCCTTCTTGATTCAGAGCATGCATGGAACTTTTGGGCGACGGACTTGTGTACATACGATCGGACTTTCCGACAACAAGTTTTGTTGTCGGAAAATTTGAGAACCTGCTTGCAAACATTTTTGTGCAGAAATTCCGACAGCAAATGTTCGATGGAGCATACACACAGTCGGACTTTCCGACAACAAGCTCACATCGAACATTTCCCGTTGGAAAATCCGACCGTGTGTATGCGGCATTAGAGGTCTGAACTAGAATCCTCAGCAATTTCACTGGTTCTGAAAAAAGCTATTTGACTTCTTCAGACACAGGGGGTCCGCATACAGCATTATTTTAAAAATATATGTGTCACCTCTTTCAAGGAGACCGTGCATCTCAGTGACAAGACCTGCTTTTTCAAGGTGCCCCCTCAGCTCCTGACAATGCTGGATAAAAAAAGCAAAGAAAATCCCAAAAACCTGTTTACCTTTCCCGGATTTCCTCCCAGGGTGAGACAAAGAGAGAATTATCCTCTTTCTGCCCAAATGTTGGAGAGCATTAAAGAGGAAGTGAACCCTGATGGGTTTTACTTCCTTTTTTTCCCCCCGCAAAGTAAAAGCATAATGGGCTAGTATGCATCACATACTAGCCCATTATGTTGCACTTACCTGCAAACAAAGCACGTGATGGTGGCCGCATCTATCTTTACCCCTCTTTCTTCCGGGCTCTGTGACTGTTCGGAGTCGTGTGACGTCACTCCTGCCACAGGCTCTTTAGAAATGGCATGATCATGCCCTTTCTTCAGTGTGCATTCGCCGATGACGTTGGCGCAAACGTATATGGTAAATATCTCCTAAACTGTGCAGGTTCAGGAGATATTTCTAGTACCTACAGGTAAGCCTTATTATAGGCTTACCTGTAGGTAAAAGTGGTGTAACAACGTTTACAACCACTCTAAAGATTGTTGTGTTTTTTAAAAATAACAAACATGTCAAACTTATTTGCTCTGTGTAATGGTTTTGCTCCAATCTTCTTTTTCTCAGGTCCCTGCTGGCTCCTCCCCCTTGACCAGTGCCCCCAATAGCAAGCCGCTTGCTATGGGGACACTGTTGTGTGCTCACTCCCGAGCCCCGTTCTATGCATCCAAAGGACACATAGAGCCGCAGCTCGGCCCCACTCTCTCCTTATTGGCTCACTGGCTGCTGTGGCTTAGCCAATGAGGAGAGAAAGACCTGGGACAGCCGAGGCTGCTTATGCACATCGCTGCATCGAGAGGGGGATCAGATAAGTGTTAGGGGAGCTGTGGAGGGAGCAGCAAACAGAAGGTTTTTTACCTTCATGCAAAGAATGCATGCCATTCAGCCTTTACAACCACTTTAAGTAGCCCAGATTCCATGAGATGTTCCTGCTCTGTCTTATGAGATTTGGACATCCCCAGAGATCTTGTCGGCTGGAATGTAACGTCACCCCCCCTCGATGCTACAGAAGTTGGGGAAAGGTGAGTATATTATCTAACTAGTTTCTCCCCCACAGGTTCTTTTTTTGCACTTTTGTGCCACTTTTTAAGAAGGGGGGCCTCACTGAACAAACAAATCTTGCCTGAAGTGCAATGTGTTGCATATGTTTCTGGCTTAAAGTCTGTCTGTGTTAAATTGTACTGTATTAAATGAGACTTCTTTCAAAACAATGTTTCATTTAAAAAGCTTAGCAATGTATTTAGCATCCCAGAATGTGGGAATTTTTTTTATATGGCCAGTGTTCCAAAACAAGGATATTTCTAGGGATAAGTCTCTAAACACCACCACTGGAAATCAGATATAGCTGGCAGCTATTGTCTACGGGCCTGTAGGGATGGGCAAGGAGCAAGGACATATTTGCAGTCCCTGAGGAAGCTTTTCATATAACATCAGAATAGCAGGCATCCTGTCCTTCCTCCCCCTCCCCTAAGAACTTCCCTTGCAATTACTTGTACAGTGCCTTTGATGAAAATGTAGCCTTCCTCCTTTAGCCTTTCCGCCTTCCTGGATATTTTCAAGTGGTTTAACCTGGAACTAAAATGATTGTAAATTGGATGTTATGTTCTTCACAAAATAGTCCATCATTTTGCAGCTATCTGCATAGATTTCCAAGCTAATTACAACAAGAACTAAACAATCTTTAGGCCTCATGCCCACGGACGTTTTTACAGCCGCTTTTAGGAGCATTTTTAACAGCTTAAAAACGCCTCTCCATGTTAGCCTGTGGCCTCATGCCCACCAAGGCGTTTAGGAGCTGTAAGTGGCATAGGCGTTTAAGCTCCAAAAAAAAAAAAAAAACAGGACCTGAGGTTCCAGCGCTAGAGCTGTAAAAACGCCAGATGCCGGTAAAAGGTGTTAAACGTGATTTAACGAGGCTTAACGCTGTATACACAGCATTAAGACTTGTTCTGCGTTTTGCTGTCTCTATTCAAAATCAATGGTTCCCTATGAGAGCCCATTGATTTGAATAGATGTTGCACCAGAAGTCGGATCAAGATGATCCGACTTGCGGTGCGACTTGTGTGCTGAGAATCTTGAAAGGGAACCCCGCCAAAACGTAAATTTTTTTTTATTTTGCATGAGGTTCTCCCCAAGACGATACCAGACCCTTCGGTCTGATATGGATCTTAAGGGGAACCCCCCCACGCCATTTAAAAAATAAAAACCATACCAGACCTTTATCCGAGCATGCAGCCCGGAGGGTCAGGAAAGAGAGGGGATGAGCGAGCGCCACCCCCCTTTCCTCACCTGCCGAGGGTATAAGGGTCTGGTATAGATCTTGGGGGGGGGGGCCTCACGCAAAATGTTTTTTTACATTTAGGCGGGTTCCCCTTCAAACCACGTTTTTAACGCCAATGTTTTCCTGGCGTCGGTACTAGCGGTACAGCCCATTTTTTAAAACGTCCGTGGGCATGAGGCCTTATTGTTTAGGTATTAATCTTCCTTTGTCAGCAAACCACTAAATAAGCACTAGGGCAACCAATCGTTTTTAGAAATCCCATAAATAGCTGAGTGAGATCCTCCCTGTGAGACTAACGCCCCAAACACGATCAGAAATTCCGACGAAAAAAGTCAGATCGGATTATGTTGTCAGAAATTCTGATCGTGTGTGGGCTCTAGCCTATTCAGACTTTTTCTGTGGGAATTTCCGACTGAAAAAGTTTGAGAGCAGGACCTAAAATTTTTCCGACAACAAAATCAAATCAGACTTTTTCTGATCGTGTGTATAGAATTCCGACGCACAAAGTGCCACGCATGCTCAGAATAAATTTGGGGACGAAAGCTATTGGCTACTGGCCTCTTCGTAGTCCCGTCGTACGTTCTCAGAAGCACTGGCAAATCCATCATCCAAAAAGAATCTCATCCCAAAGAAGGTCGTACATCAAAAACCTAGGTATGGAAGGTTTTTTGGTCAAAGAAGCAACAAGCTTAAATGGGAGAAACTGCCCTTGGGATGGGGCAATTGTAGCCCAGGATTTATGAAAAAGGCATGATACAAACCCTGACATAATCCTGTTTTGGGTTAGTGTGGGAAAGCTTTTCATTTGGTCAAGACTGAGGAGATGATGCTTAGAGCCAAATCCAAGACATTTCTATTGGAAAACCTTTTTAGTCTGCAATACATCTGAAACTGCAATAGACATTGACATTGCAGCAGGGCAGTGCATTTAACGCACAGCCAGAGCTACAATGGAATGATTTAACCATGAGAGCTTCCACACCTACATATACCTGTGGACTACAGTAATTTGTGATGAGAATAGGAAAGGAGGAATTTAGAAAGGCAAAATCTAAGCAGAATAAACTCCAAATGAAAAGTTTGTATATGAATAATGGCTTAGGGGGAAGAATGAATTGGGGCTAATAAAAGTTTAATAAGAACATTTTTTTTTTATTTCACTTGCAAGGTTACTGGAACCATTTTTTTTATATAGATCAAAGGACACTCCTTTGATCTGCACATAAAAGCATTAATCCAATATATTCTATAAAAATATTGGTACAATGTATTATTGAATTAATTTGGAAAATAGTATTTGTAGGCTTTGTTTGCACAAAAGCTGCCACCAGAGTTCCTAAGATACTGAGAGTCAATCGCTATCAAGAGCCGTGCCCTTGCAGTTTTATTAGGAGTACTTATGTTGATTGTGTGTTTAAAAAAAGAACATTTATTGATTTAATTTTTAAAATAATCCATAACTGGATTAAACTGTGGCTTTTTTCTGGTTCATTAATTTAATTTTCAATGTTTTTTTTTAAGTTTGTAGTCAAACAAGTACATTCAGGTTGCAAACAATAGTACACATTGTCATTTGCAATCAGCGCTCCAGAGGTACATATAGAGAAAATTATTACAATTAAGGCTTTGCGTGCATGCATTCAAATAATGTTGTTGGTCCTTGTATTGTCATTGGTATATAGGCAATATAGGTTAGATAGGGCTGCTTTTGTTTTTATAACTTTTGGAATTTAAGCTTTAATTATCTGTTGCTTCACCATGAAACTCTAATTTACTTCTAGGTTATATGACCATAAGCTACAAGATTTAATTCGTTATTCGCTTATTCACTACTAACATGTTTCTAAATGTATTTCTTCGAAGGAGTTAAATTGCAGTAGTTAGCACAAGAATAGTAAATGTTCCAACAATGCACTTATGTCAGTGTAGGAGGAAAATTGTTAAATTAGAGGATTTCCTGTGACATGAATTACAGATGATTAAAACAAGGGGCGATGTCTTCTCTGGCACTTTCAATATTCAAGAGTTAGCTTTTCCTTAAAACATGTTGGGTGGACCCATGCATTGATGTAGTACAAAGGTCATTATTTGTTAACCTAGGGCCATTACAACTGACCTATAGTCAAAAATAAATACACTTGACATTCACTTTACATGATAGCATAAAAACGTAAAGAAAAGTTCCAGAGCTGTTTTGCTTTCTGTGATAAAGATAATTTGCCCTCCAATGCCCATTTACATGACCAGTGCCTCTGAATCAGATCCAATCTTCCTGTTCTTAGAGTCCAGAGAATCTCTGGCTGAAAAAAAATATATCTGAATGATCATTGAATGATGAGGCATCATTCAGATATTCCCACTCAAAGCCCAGGATGTCCTATGATGTACCTTGGGAGGCAAGGTGTTAAAAAAACTACCTAAAAAAAAAAAAAAAAAAAAAACCTTGGTTCGACTCAACCTCCTCCATAAATACATGAAAACGAGTTGTTTGTGAACCCACAAATATCAATGTTCTACCCAGCAAGGCAGATTACAAAAAGCTTTATTCAATTCATTAAAAGCCATAAAATTAAACACCAAACCTAAAAAACACCAAGGTTGCCCTCCACATTTGTTATATCACAGTACACTATAAAGTATAGATAGTAATAATATGTATTGCAAAAATCTTTTCCATATACTAAAATATTAAAAAGGTTCAGATTTCCTAAGTGAACTCACTGTGACATTGCAGGACCTTAATCTATGGAGTGAGCCTGGAGTGTCAATGCTAAGTAAAATGAGTTTGAGAATTTCTATTCTAAAGCATCTGATGGATGCTTCAAACCATCAACCATCAACGTCCCTGTAGTTTTGAAGCTGTGAAAAAAAAAGTAGCATTTACTCAAGGTGATTGATAGGAAAGTCTAGCAGATTGCACAGAAATAACATTAAACAAGTAAATTATTAAAATGTTTAAATTAGATGAGGTCAGCAATGTCCTGTGCATTTATATTATTGATGGTATTTCAACATTTATTTAGGAAAAAAGTCATATAATTTAATATAAAGAAGTTTTTTTGTATTGTGAGCAAAAAATTCTATTAGTATTCTGAAAAGGTTTGACTGATGTATTCTATAATGGATTATGAAGACGTACAGAAAACCATCTGCCAGTGCTTCTTTGTATCTCAAAGTACCTTGTGGACCAGCTACATTTATTAAAAGCTTTCTATTGGCTTTTTGTTTTTTTTTATTTGATTCTGATGGATTTGTAAGAACTATATTTATTTATTTTCCAAAAGATTTTAATTAATACTTTGTGTAGAGTTCTTTTGTTCACCCTGTGTTATTCTTGCCTCTGCATAGTTCCCCTTTCTCCTTTCATTTGTATTCTGTTAAAGGAAAACTCTATGCCTCTCAATCAGTTATAAATTGTAGAGGTGAGTAGAGCATGTGCTTAATAATTTTTTATTGCCAAAACATGAAAAGGATACAAAAAGTTATGTATCAAGAACCACTCTAAAGAGGTTCATAGATACAGGGTAGACAGAGGTACACAATAGAGGTAGCAATATGAACATGTTGTACAAATACCAATAAACAGGTATACATTACAGAACAAGCAAGAAAAAGCCACTGTAACCCATAGTGAATGGGCAATATTCATCGAGAACAAATGGCATGTTTTATTTGTAAAAAAAAGTAAGAAAAAGAGAAGAAAAGGAAAAAAGAAGGGACAAAGGGAAAAGGGAGTAATGGAAAAAGGAGAAAATAAACAATATAGAAAGAGGAGAGGTGAAGAAGGTTGATGCTCTGTGGTTATTACCATATCTAGGATTTATATATACAGTACCTCACAAAAGTGAGTACACCCCTCACATTTTTGTAAATATTGTATTATATCTTTTTTCCATGTGATAACACTGAAGAAATTGCACATTGCTACAATGTAAAGTAGCACGTGTACAGCTTGTATAACAGTGTCATTTTTCTGCCCCCTCAAAATAACTCAACACACAGCCATTATTGGCTAAACTGCCGGCAACAGAGTGAGTACACCCCTAAGTGAAAATGTCCAAATTGGGCCCAATTAGCCCTTTTTCCTCCCCGGTGTCATGTGACTCTTTAGTGTTACAAGGTCTCAGGTGTGGATGGGGAGCAGGTGTGTTTAATTTGGTGTTATCGCTCTCACTCTCTCATAATGGTCACTGGAAGTTCAACATGGCACCTCATGGCAAAACTCTCCTGAGGATTTAAAAAAAAAAATTGTTGATCTACATAAAGATGGCCTAGGCTATAAGAAGACCCTGAAACTGAGCTGCAGGACGATGGCCAAGACCATACAGCAGTTTAACAGGACAGGTTCCACTAAGAACAGGCCTCGCCATGGTCGACCAAAGAAGTTGAGTGCACGTGCTCCGCGTCATATACAGAGGTTGTCTTTGGGAAATAGACGTATGAGTGCTGCCAACATTGATGCAGAGGTTGAAGGGGTGGAGGGTCAGCCTGTCAGTGCTCTGACCATACGCGGCACACTGCATCAAATTGGTCTGCGTGGCTGTCCTCCCAGAAGGACGCATCTTTTAAAGATGATGCACAAGAGAGCCCCCAAACAATTTGCTGAAGACAAGCAGACTAAGGACATGGTTGACTGGAACCATGTCCTTTGGTCTGATGAGACCAAGATAAACTTATTTGGTTCAGATGGTGTCCAGCATGTGTGGTGGCAAGCAAGTGATGAGTACAAAGACAAGTGTGTCTTGCATACAGTCAAGCATGGTGGTGGGAGTGTCATGGTCTGGGGCTGCATGAGTGCTGCAGGCACTGGGGAGCTACAGTTCATTGTGGGAACCATGAATGCAAACATGTACTGTGGCATATTGAAGCAAAGCATGATCCCCTCCCTTTGGAGTCTGGACTGCAGGGCAGTATTCCAACATAACGACCCCAAACAGACCTCCAAGATGACCACTGCCTTGCTAAAGAAGCTGAGGGTAAAGGTGATGGACTGGCCAAGCATGTCTCCAGACCTAAACCCTACTGAGCATCTATAGGACATCCTCAAATGGAAGGTGAAGGAGCACAAGGTCTCTAACTTTCACCAACTCCGCAATGTCGTCATGGAGGAGTGGAAAAGGACTCCAGTGGCAACCTGTGAAGCTCTGGTGATCTCCATGCCTAAGAGGGTTAAGGCAGTGCTGTAAAATAATAGTGGCCACACAAAATATTGACACTTTGGGCCCAATTTGGATATTTTCACTTAGGGGTGTACTCACTTTTGTTGCCAGCAGTTTAGACATTAATGTCTGTGTGTTGAGTTATTTTAAGGGGGCAGCAAATGTACACTGTTATACAAGCTGTACACTCATTACTTTACATTGTAGCAAAGTGTCAGTTCTTCAGTGTTGTCACATGAAAAGATATAATAAAATATTTACAATAATCTGAGGGGTGTACTCCCTTTTGTGAGATACTGTAAATCATAACGATGGTAAGATAGACATACTTTAAGTATATATGTTAAGGGTCAGAGATGATCTCAAGGTACATATTAGAGGACTGGAACTCGAACCAACAGGCCCATATTTTGGAGTGTTTAGAAATATTGCCTCTAGCTATGTGCATTAGTTCTGCTAAGAGACAAAGGTCATCTACTTTATGGAACCATAATGTGGGAACAGTGTTTTGTCCGCAGAAGAATAAAGCATGTGAACTAAACTCCTACCAAAGTTTTAGAGCCTTTAAAATGTGTGAAAGACATTGTGTAAGTAATTTGGTGTAATGGCTGTAGTTACACACGATATTGCCCTGGGCACTTGTGCATTATGTTGCCTTTTTGACTTCTACTTCTTTTGTCATAAATCATGCAGGTGGTTATTACTGTAAAAGTGAAATGGACAAGTCAAACAGGCAGACAGTAGATTACAGACTGGTCTTGTTTACTGGGTTTTCATTACATTGACACTGATGCACTAACTGACTGCCCTGAATTCTGCTGAATACACCTGAATGCAGATAAGTCTGCTAAAAGTCAATTGAATCTCTGCTAATTTTGAAGCCCTGATGAAGGGGATTTTTCTGGCCCACCAAAACCCATAAGATGTTTTATACTTTCCTGTTGTGAACTGATTTTGTCATTAAAACATATTGGACTTTTATGCCGCATACACACGAGCGGATTTTCCGGCAGAAAAATCTTGGATGGTTTTTCAGATGGAATTCCGCTCAAGCTTGGCTTGCACACACACGGTCACACAAAAGTTTGCTGAACTGTCAAATTGTTTCCCGAGCATGCGTAGGAATTTTGCGCGTCGGAATTGCTACAGACGATTGGAATTTCCGATCTGAACTTTTTCCGACCAAAAAATTGAACTGAACCTGATCTCAATCTTTTGCTGGCTGGAATTCGGCCAGCAAAAGTCTGATGGAGCATACACAAAAAGCTCTCATCGGTCTTTTGCTGGCCGAATTTCCAATCGGGTGTACGCGGCATTAGACAATTGTTTGCCACGCTTATTTATCTACCTACATATGGACTCTCAATCTGGGTGATCCCCTTTCCCAAGGAGCACCCTGTCTTGTTGAGAGCTTTTGAACTGTAGTCATTGGGCCCAAGTGATCATTTATTTGCATATTGAAAACTTTTTCTGCAGTGCTTTGCTTCAACCTCTTTTTGGTTCTTGTTTACAGCACTAATAGTATACAGAAATGCACTTAAGTAATTATTTACACACCCATTAAATAACTAAAGTAAATGCAAACCCAGTTGTTAAAATATAATAAAAGCTTTAACATTTAATGTCATTTAAACATTAGTTTTCAATCTTTTTAATCTACAGCTTTAATAATAGCAGATGCAGGTGCTGCGCTCACAACGGGGAGTCCACTCACAAATCAAAAGAGGAGTCCTACAACAGGTGCTTTGGCTCAAATGACCTCCAACCATGATACATAATACTTAACAAGAGAAGAAGCCAGCAACTTCAAAATCTGTATCGAAATCTTTTTTACTGCATACAAGTAAGTTGAAAAGGTCTAACATGTTTTGGCCGTATAGTCTTGATCACAGTATTGGATATGAATATATCAATATGGATTTTGGAGTTGCCAGCTTCTTCTCTTGTTAAGTTTTATAAAAACAATACCCGATGATCCTGACATCCACGTCCTTGTTTAGGCCCTTATTGTTATAAGGTAACAACTGAGAACCAGTTATGCTCCAGCATAATCACCCTGTTGTATGAGCCCCTGGCAGAGAGCCCAAGCACCTATGCCGACACACATGCTCATATCAGGAAGCTGGTCCAGAGCAATGATTTTCAACCGATGCTGGAGCAAGTGCTTGTACACCAAAAGAAGCTGAAAGACTTGGCCAATTAGGGTTTATATTCACATACACAGACACAGCCACATAACAAAATCTGACAGCTGTGCAGGAGCGGCTAATCATCCTCGAATGCCTTAGAATGATGGCAGCTTCACTTTTTATAGAATTCATAACTGCGTTATTTGATGATTTTTATACCTAGTTGGAGCTCAACTTTTTATCTTTCAATAGCAAGCTTAAAATTACCCATGTATCTGTAGCCTCAGTGTGAGTAAGATCATGGTCTATGTTTCATAAAACATGAGTAAGTAGGCAAATATGTATAGCAACCCCCCATTGCCTTTGTTGACCTTAATGAAGGAATTTCATGAATTATGTTCTACCGAGTGTTCTCCAGTGTCAGGGACAATTAAGCAAATAAAATCTTGAGGGTTAAGTACCTTTAATTCCACAATATATCTCAAATTGAAGACTAATTCAGTGTTTGGCTCTGTTGATTTAGGATGTTAACGGGTCAAATGTATTTTATTCTTTTTATTTACTCATTGGTGTGTGGTTGGGCAGGGCTCCAACTTAGTAATGTAGTGCTTGTTGAGTGGTCATTAGATTTATTGCAGTTGCAGTTTGGAGATCAGTGTGCTTGCTTGTTCACATTTCAGTTTACAATCGGATATCTGTGTTTCTAATGCTCTTACAACATTTTTTAAGCCTAAGCAGACGAAATTTGGTGTGACTTTTATCCAGCCATGAAACGTGTAATATTATTAAAAGATTAACTACAATTAGAAAAAAAGGACATTTAAAAAGGATCTAACCCTTGGCCAGCATTCTGCTTGAAAACGAAAGGTAAAGGTGGGTACTTTCATTATCCTGCTCAAAAAAATATATATTCACCTTCATTCTTAAAGTGGTTGTAACCCTAAAAAACCCTTTACTGGCAGCCCCTCTCCTTTATTTGGCGATAACTCACTGTGTAAGTGTTTGTTTAAATATGTAGCACTGGATGGTAGCACTGGATTGTAGTAGCAGCACAGCCGGGAGTCACGTGACCACCCTGAAGATAACTGGAAAAATGTATTTAGAGGCATCAATTTAAACAAACACTTACACAGTGAGTTATCGCCAGATAAGGGAGAGGGGTTGGCAGAATATTCTGTAAAGGGTTTTTTTCTACGAATAGTGAGGGGGGGGGCGGAGACAGCTCACACAGACACGGGAGCTGACAGGCATAGAAGGAGGGGGTGAAGAGGACAGAAGGAGGGGGTGAAGAGGACAGAAGAAAACTGCAGATGACGGAGGGACATAAACTGACCACAGTAGTCAGGGCTCAGCAGCCATGATTATCGTGGTCAGCTCACAGAGGGGGGCACAGGAAGTGGCAGGATCAGCCAGGTTTTTTTTTTTTACAGTTTAGAGAGGGGCAGGTTAGACAGCACAAGCACTGTGCTGTTTAATCTGATATAAGTAAACAGGATCTCCTTTTTTTTTTTTTTTTTTAGGGTTACAAACACTTGTTCCTAGGTGAGCCTACTAAATTTCAAGGAAGGCCACCTACATACTTTTCATTGCCCCCCCCCCCCCCGGCCTGTAACTTAGTTGCAGGGGAGTTTTTTTGGAGGGGGGAGTGACAAAACATTGGTCTGATCACTGCCCTTTTCACCAACTTGTGAAAAATGACTGGTCAACCTCCCACTGTGCTGTCACTGATACGCAACAACCCCTAACCCTTTAAACTGCCACCAACTGCTTTTATCAAAAAATAGTATTAACAATGTTAGCAATAGCAATTGTGATTTCAAATAAGCTTCTGGACACACACTGTCACCACAGACAGGTATATCCAAAAATTTACCATGTAGTAGGGCTCTTTAAAAAAAAAAACAGGGATTCTTCAAGTTTTGCATTAGTGCATTAGAGACAATTGTAACACTTTTCAAATATTGTTTAATAATTAATAGGTAAAAAATGGTGCAAATAAAATATTTACAGAAAAAAGGTATAAATAAAAATACCTATCGAGTCCTACTCAACATTTCGAGTCCAAATCAATAAGCAAGATGGTACATTGGCTCTCATAAAACTTGACAGATCTTCCTTCTTTTGACGAGAGATGTCAAATGTGGTTGCAGTCCCCTTTTCTGGACCTTGAGGGGGTGTTGACAGAAATGACTTGACCAATCATCCGGTCTAAGGTGTGGCTTCTGGGATGTCACTGTATTTTTGACCATGTCCCATTTGCAGTTTTCTATAGGTAATAATGTCTATGAATACCTACATGTTACAGTCTGCTAACATGCATATTATTATCCAACGTGCAAATACCTTTTGAATGGATATAAATATGACAGGTTTCAGGTGACCCGTTCGCCTAGGAGAGGAATTGGGTTGGTTCTGCTACCGGTACTCCTAGGGTAATGGTGTTTGGGCTTAAAACGCTACTAATTAACTGATGGAGGTAAATATGTACTTATTCTAGCTGTACCGTTATTATTTCAAAAGTTATAAATTACAGTGGGGTTAATGATTCTACCAGGTGAGAGATGCAGGAATGTGTATTGCTAAAGACTCCAGCTAAGGTATTTACAATGGGGGTTATTTGGCAAAATATATGGTTGTTTTTTTGACTGCTCAAGCTTGCAGGTCTGAGGGTTTTTACGAGGGCCCCTAGACTGAAGTGTGGATTCAGATAATAGGCGTAAGAGGGTCTGCATGTGTCCTCTCAAGGAACTGATAAGAATGATCTGGTATGCAGCCTAAAGCTTGTGGAGTGTATCCAATATGCCTTCCTGGGGGGGATGTGAAGGAAATCACTGTTGTTGTTATGTTATATTATTCT